>JAMXBD010000006.1:2601618-3902428 GCA_024138025.1 Combretum micranthum
TTTAACCTAATCTCAATTCATATATAAACTACATTTTCTCTCTCTTTCCTCATTCTTTCACTTTTCAAATTTCTCAAAGGTAAAAAGCTCTCCATTTCTCTCCCTCTTTTTCCCCCATGCCGTGAGCCTCCATGCTCATACACACACACACACACAACTTTCTTCTATCCTTCATTCATCTCTTATTTTACTTTAAGTAAATGAGCTTTTACTCCTTCTACTCATAGATCTTTGTAATGGCTAGGTTATTCTTGGATATTTCCAACTAAATGTTCCCATGATCTCTTGATAGGGACAAGGAAATATCAAAACAAGAATACCAAACCATCACTAGTAGATCTTGTATTTCAAGAAGCTTTCAAGGCATAAGCTTTATGATTTTTCATCAAAAAGTGTTTTGAACAAAAGATCTTTTATAAAAATGCAGTTTTATGTTTTCAAAACCTATTTAAGCACTTGATATAGTAGATCTATCATTTTACTACTCATATTCATGTAGACATTTAAGATCTCATCTTTATTTTGAGTTTATGTGCATTAATGGTCTTTAATGTTTTTGTCCTTGGTAAATAACCTTCCTAGTGCATAGATCTATACATAGATGAGTTAACAAAACCAAAAAGGAAAACACTTTTCAAGAAATGAGTTAGTGTAAATTCGGATGACTTAGGAACCCTAGCCTAAAAACCCTTTTACCAACTTCTAGACATGTGTTTTACAAGAAAAATGAAGCCTATAGGTAATAGATAATGTTTAGTAGTATTTTCCATGAGTCTAAATAAGTTTTTACTAAAGAAAATGTTGAAAACAAGAGATGAAGTCCAATAGAAGTTTTGAGCTAAAAATCTTCTAGGCAAAATTCGTAATAATGGATAGATGGTTAGAAAACACTATTTTTCCAACTTCAAAAATGGTATTTTCTTAAATAAATGAAGTCCTTAGGGTATAGGTAAAATAAATGCTTAACGTTTTAAGTATAAAATACTTTTTCTTAAAGGAATCAACTTGAAAATGAAAATTTCTAAATTCGGATTTTTGGAACCACCTTAGTAAAAGACCCTCTTAAAAGTTTATAAATGAAGATTTTATTAAAGAAATAAAGGCCTTAGGATATAACTAATATATGGGTCAAAATTTCTTTAAACAAAATGGAATTTTCCCAAAGAAAATCCTTGTAATAAGTAAGTGTGACCAAGTGTGGTAATCTTACTTGTTAAACAATACCATGAAATGATTTTCTAGGAAAAAGTTTATTTAAATTCTTTAAGTCTAAAAAGTTATAAGAACTTAGGCTCATTAGAGTTCATATCATGACATTCATGATAGGGAAAATCATTACCATGGCATTTAGTTCCATTTTTCATGTAGGAATCTCAAGTGCATTCATGAAAACCGCATTTTCGGAATCAACACAACCACTGTACAGATCTGATCCCTCATTTCTGAGGCTTAGATATTTTCAAAACTTGATTTAAACTTCATATTTAAAAATATCTTCCAAAGTAGATAGAAATCGATATAAAATTTGTGAGATTCCGAGTTAAAATGACCAAGTTATGGCCATTTTAAATCGGGACTTCGATAATGACGCGAATTTCGATTTCGCTAAGTTTTCTTAGAGTTTTAGTATCCTTAGATGGTAGAATACTCATTAGAGTGTTTCTTATGTGATTAGGTGAACCCGAGAACATTGACTCTTTGCCACCAGATTATTATTACTAGAAGACCGGTGATCCAATGGCCGAGTGAGTTCATTTCCTAAGTAATTATGCTCATTGAGTGTGCTTGTAATTGTAGTAGCACTAGACTTAGGTAAAGATAAAATTGTTGATGAGAAATGAACTTTTCATGTTGAATGAATGATAAGTATATCGAGATGAGACTTGTTGAAATAATATTGTATGAGTTAGTATAGACTTGGATTGTTTGAAATGCTCTATGATCGCTCTTAAATTACATAATGAACTTGCTATGATTCTATAAATAAACTGTACATGCATATCATTTAGTGAGTCACATTGCATTACGAGAATGCTTTTGGTGGGAACAAAAGTATGATCGGGAGGCAGCGGGTCTTCGTTAACGTTAAGGATCTGCAGGGTCACTTAAGTTAACGGGCAGTGGAGTAGACACTATAAACTAATACATATAAACAGGTGAAGGACCACCTTCGTTAACATCAAGAGCCTATGAGGTCGCTTATGTTAATGGGCAGTGGAGTAGACACTATAAACCACAAGAGAAAATATTGGAATTGTGGTCGCATGTTTATGGACCACCCCAAACCCCGAATGGAGGGCGTAAATCCATTCACATATGGCTACCGGAAAGTCATATGCTTGTATGTTCACGTGCTTGTGCATTCATATGATTGTTTAAATAAACTTGTTTGTATATTTTACAATTGAGTATATTATTGCGGAAATGAATCTCACTAAGCTAGTGTAGCTTATACCCCAATAGTTGTTTAAATGAGCAGGTTATTCCAAGAAATGCTAAATGGGGACCGAGATGGTTGAAGTCGAGAATGACTTCGGGATTCCGGCAAGATATGAGAATGCTTGAAGTTTTTGGTTAAGCCTTACGTTTTGCCTTGTAATAGTTTTATGTAGTGAGGTCTTGGGATAAATGTAATTGAAGTTGGATGATTTATATTTTGAAGTATAGTGTTTTGTATTTGGAGTATAGTGGATTGTATTTCCTTTACATTGTTAGTCAATTGTATCAACATAAAACGTATCATTCCGATGTGTCTCCTCTATGTGTTAGACGCCTTGTACATAGTATGGAAGCCTTCGCGTGACTGAGGTGGTCATTCTTAGGCTTTAATATTGTGTACGGCGGACTGCCACGTTTAGGTACCCTTCGGGGCGTGACAGATATTCTAAGTAGCAGAAGCTACTAGACTGTTTTAAGGTTATAAAGATTTTTAAGAACTTCATGAAGAGGTTTTAATCTAGATAGTTCCACATGAATATTCATGAGATTTAATTGTCAATATAACTTGATTTCAAATTGATTAGCAAAATTCGGATTTGATCCGAGTGCCTACTATAGTGTAATAAACGTTTCTGTGATTAGGTAACATTTGAGTAGATTAACTACAATTAAGAAGTAGATAAAGTAATGAAAGTAGGTAAAGTAGTGTTTCTAAAACAATTAAATTTAATTGTTTTTCCTAAATATTAGTTGGAACTGAGAACAGTTTAGTACTTAACCTTTCCTCGTGGGAACGATACTCACTCATCCTTTTACTACTTGATTGGATCCAGTATACTTGCTGATGAAATCGCTTTTATAAATATAAGATCATTTTAAAGCGGATCATCTTTGTGTAAAATGCCTCGACTTAGAGATCCTTTCAAATAATGTAGAATATGAATCACAACATTCCAATGACTGGTGTAGGGTGAACCCATAAACTGGCTCACTATACTAATTGCAAATGATCTATCAAACATGTCACGGTAAGATAATCGATTTACCTACTAACCTTTTGTATCTTTCTGGGTCATCTAGAATCTCTCCTTCATCAGGCAAGAGCTTAACATTAGGATCCATAGGTGAATCAATTGGTTTTGCTCCATTCAAACAAGTTTCAAACAATAAGTCAAGTACATACTTCCACTGAGAGAGATATATACCTTACTCAGAGCAAGCAACTTCAATTCTAAGGAAGTCTTTCAAACTACTCGTATCCTTGGTTTGGAATTTTTACTGTAAGAAATCCTTCAATTGCCTAATGCCTTCATGATCATCTCCTGAAATCACAATATTATCGGCATACACAACCAATATAATTCTTTTACCATCATATTGTTGATAAAACACATAGTGATTTGAATGACATCTATAAAGACCGAATTCTATTACAATCGAGCTAAATCTACCAAACCAAGCACGTGGAGATGCTTAAGCCCATACAAAGATTTCTTTAAGCGACAAACTAATCTTTGCTCCTCTTAAACAACAAAACTTGGTGGTTGCTCCATATATACCTCTTCCTCAAAATCACCATGGAAGAAGGCATTTTTAATATCTAATTGATGTAAAGGCTAATGATGAGTAGCAGCAAGTGATATAAGAAGGCGAGCAGAGGTTATTTTAGCTACTGGTGAAAAGTGTCCCAATAATCAACACCATAGATTTGAATATAACCTTTAGCAACTAAACATGCCTTCAATCGATCAACAGTAGCATCAGACAAGACTTTTATGGTGAATACCCGTCTATATAAAACTGTAAATTTACCATTAGGAAGAGACACAAGATCCAACACATTATTGTCATAAAGAGCAGACATTTCTTCTTGCATAGCAGCAAGCCCACCATGATGAATTAAGGCTTCTGATATAGATTTTAGAATGGAAATAGTAGATAATGATGCAAGAAAAGAGGCACAAGATTGTGAGAGAAAAAGAATATGTAAGAACATTACAATGAGAGTAATGAATAGATGGACAAATAGAGCTTACCTTTTCTTAAGGCAATAGGGAGATTGAGATCAAGTGAAGGAGGATTTGAGTCTGGTGGAGGAGTTGGTGGAGATGAAGAGTCTTATGGGCTAGTATGTTGTCGACGAACGTAAACCCATGTATCTGGCTGATCAAGATGAGGAAAACCTTGAGAAGGTAGTAAAGTAGTGGTAGCACTCTCTAAGAATGGCATAGTATTGGAGCCACCTTGGTCAACAAGGATTGAATTATTAAAAGATGATAATGGACAATATAGGGTGTGAGCAGTGTATAAGAGACTCATTTCTAGAAGATGAAGACACTGTTGAAAAATATAGAGACGACTCATAGAAGGTTACATCAGGAGAAACATAAAACTTATGACGTTCAAGGGAATAAGACCTATACCCCTTTTAACTATGAGAGTAGCAAAGGAAAATACAATGAATTGATCGAGGATCAAGCTTATCATCCCTGGAGACAATTGACGGACAAAACAAAAGTAACCAAAATTTCGAGGAAGCAATGGAAAAAGTAATTGATCAGGATAAAGAAAGTGCAATTGAGCTTTACCATCATGGTAGATGGCATTCAATTTATGAGAATGCATGCAGTAAGAACAGCATGCGCCAAAAATTTTTTAAGCACATTCATGTGAAGCGATAATGTCCTAGCAATTTCAATGAGATGTTGATTTTACGTTCAACAACTTCATTTTGTTGTAGAGTATAAGAACTTGAAGTTTGATGGATAATGCCATGTTGTTGCATATATGAATGAAAGGAACTAGACATGTACTCTTTAGCATTATCTGCATGTAAAACTCGAATTGAAGTATTAAAGTGGTTCTAAATTTTAGAATGAAATGCACAAAATAAATCAAATAACTCAAAACAAATTTTCATCAAATATAACCGTATCATTCTTGAGTAATTATTAATGAATGTAACAAAATACTTGAAACCACGAAGAGAATTGAGGTCCCTATACATCAGAATGAGCTAAATCAAAGGGAACAGTAACTCTCTTATTGACTCTTGGACTAAATGAAACACAACTTTGTTTACCTAATTGATGAGATTGACATTAAAGACTATGATAAGACTGTAGATTAGGACACATAAGACAAAGAATTTTTAAGGATGGATGACCCAACCGATAATGCATCTCCATTGGATCTAGTTTGATAGTAGAGCAAGGAGGTAGTAGGTGCCGAATCCATATAGCATAACCCATGGAACTCATGGTCTCCACCAATCATCTTCCCCATTCTCAAATCCTATATTACAAAAGAAGAAGAAAAGAATGTTATGAAGCAATTATATAAATTGGTGAGTTTACTAACATGTAGTAAGTTATAAGGCAATTTGTGAACATACAAAATAGAGTTTAAGGGAAAAGATGAAATAAGTGAGGCAGTGCTAATCCTACCAATTGGTGTAGTAGATCCATTAGCGAGAGTGCCATTTGGCAGTGAGGAAGAGTAGGAAATGTGTGAAAAGCAATTAAGTGTACCTAACATATGATATGTGGCACCAGAATCAACAATCCAAGATTGTGGAGAAGCTTGAGTAAAGTAGATAGTAGGATTACCTAGCTGGACAAAATATGAAGAATTAGATCGTTGTGACATACTTTATGGTGTGGGAGTCTAGCATAGTCTTCCTATGATAAAGTTTGAGTAGATGAGTGAGATTCTTCACCATGCAAATCTGAACAAGGAGCACATGCAAAACCATTAGACTTAATAATATTAGCTCTAGGGGATGTCCATGCAAATCCTCTAATCTCTAGGTTTTTTTCATAGCATGAGTTAAAAAATTTAAAAGAGTTAAATCTAAATCTAATTTTATATCTTAAAACAATAAATATTTTGGTAGTATATTAATTAATATCCCATAGATGTTCTAAAGTCTGGTTGTTTCATATGTAATAAGGATTCTTGAAATTTTATTTCCTATATTTAAATCTTTTCCAAAAGTACTAGAATTTTATTTGTAAACTGTCTACTATAAGTTTAAAGCATGGATGTACTATCATTTCTATTAATAAGGTTTCTTTCATTAAATTATAAAATGACAATTCCTAGTTACATCATACTTATTTTCTTATACGTAAAAGAAAGGTAATCAAAGATTTGAAAGTTTACACCAGTTAGATGTTGTTGTTTTCAGAAAATAAACATGCAATTTTCGAAATATACTTTTCTAATGTACTCTCTTTTACTCGCATAAAATATTTTCTTCCAAACCTTCATATTTTTAACTTGAAAAACCTTAAGATCATATTTACAAGCTACGCAACCAGCGTTTAGTAAGATGAAAGTGAAATAATCTCTAAAAGTATGACCGTATCTTTGTTTGCCTTGTTTTAAAAGATTTTAGAAATTATCTTTACTAAATACACCAATGCATATGCACATTTTGTTGGTGGTTGTGCCCTAAGCTATTTACTGGATGTTGTCATGCATAAACATTTTGATTATATTGTTTATATGTTTACTTTATAATAGGATCCATGAATAATTTAATTATTATAAATGTCCCTAGATGCTCATTATTGTGGGAACAATAATGAATTAAATCTAGTATGAGGTTTGATTAATAATCATGGGATGTTTTTTTTTTTTTTTTTGTATGGAGATACAAATCAAACTCATAGGTAAATGTTGGAGAACTATGAACTGGACTGACCCTCTTTGAGATCACTACATGGATTGGTGTCATAAGTGATTCTCAAAATAAGATGTCATCGTATCCTCAGACCTGAAATCACCATGGATTCCAACATGAGGAATATTATGTTTTAACTCAATCAAACGTTGTCTTTAACCAGATAATTATAAAGGTTGAGATTAGGTATAATGTAAATCATGTAGAGAAAGTTGAGTAATTAAGATGGGATTTGTCCTTTTCGTTGTGAGAGAGATATCTCTGGGCCCATCGATGAGTGAGACTGAGAAATGCATGGCCGTGCTCAAATGAATTGATAGTGTGATCAATTTCATTTGTTTTTATCAATTTACTTAGAAATCAAGAAATGATAAGATTGGATGATATAAGGATGACACTATCCATGCCTTATGTTCAATCTAGATATCATGTGACAAAAGGATAATGACATAAGTTATGGATTAGGTAAAAACCAGATCACCGATCTTCACTTAATTTGGGTAAATATAATGTCTTGCTAGAGGCCACTTATGTTTTGTTGACTAAAATTATTTTAGGTCAATTGCCAACATTAAGTGAACCTATAGGGTCACACACAAAAGAATGAGTCAAAAGGATCATGGACTAAATTTAATGTCTTGTGGGAATAATAATTTATTATTATTAAGAATAATACTAAATTAAAGGATCATTGACTAAATTTAATGTCTTTTAGGATTAATAATTTATTATTATTGAGAGTAATAATAAATTATTACATTGTTATGTGCAAGAATTATATTTTAAGAAATATTATCCCTTATTAGATTAAGGGGCACTACTGTCATTACTCATGTGAGAATGACATTAGTATAAAAGGCACATAAAGAGATCTCTTTAGGGTTAACGACTTGTCTGTCGACATTAGACCGGTAGAGAAAATCTACAAACCCTAAAGAGTGAAGCACGAAGAGTCGTGTGTGAAAATCCCAATATCATCTAGAAATGTTCTAGATCACGCTATCTCATGAAGGATCCTTTTGAAGAGTGCTTGTTCGTGTGGATACCGTAGAGGGTGCTGTGATTTTGCGGTACCTACAGATTCGATCTGTAAATTGATTTCAAGTTTCAAGCTTTTAGAGGTATGAAATCAAACTATTTATTTTGTTTTAATCTAATCAATACACATGGATACTGGGTTAGAGTTTTCTCTTTGAATTCCGCTATGAAAGATTTGATCTTTATAATGTTAAAAACTTATAGAAACCCAACACATTTCACCATTCACTTGTGAAATATGATTTTTACCAAATATCATGTTTTAGAAAACTAAAAAACAAACTTGGTTTGCTAAGAAATGTCAGGAAAAAAAAAAGAAGATAAATGTCACCCCTCAAGAGGTACCCAAAACGTGGCAGTATATTATACACAATATCAAAGCTTATGAATGACTTCTTTAGTCATGCAAAGGCTTTTATATCATGTCACGGTGTACAACACATCAGAGGGAACGCATCAGAGTAATGCAATTTACTTTGATAACAATTGAATAACAAGGTAGAGGAATACTTAACATAAAATATAAGTAAGGTTAATTACAATTCTTAGGGGCATACCCCCACTATTGTCTTTAGGACTATACAAATATACTTTCTAGTAATCTCCAAAACATTAACATATCATGTATGACTCATAAAAAAACGTCATGAAAATAAATCCATCCTATGTTTCCAGTTCTTCCACAAGAGCTTAAAGGTTCGCCAATAATTTCCTTATTATTCTGATCCTTGGACTAAACCACAAACATACCTGTTTCATCAAAAGCCTATAAGAGTGTAAGCTTACAACGAGCTTAGTGAGTTATTCCCTTTTATTCGCACTGTGATTTCATGCAAGTTTATTAATTTTTATGCATATGCTATGTATGATATGCAACAATCACATAATTACACAAATATATATGGTTATTCGGAAAACATATATAAAACGGATTTACCCCTCCGTATCGAAGGTTGGGGAATTTAGGTATGAATGTCAAGCTACAAATGGTACCCTAAATGTAACAGTCCGCCACATACCATATGAGACTTAGCAATCACTACCATAGTCATTCAAAAGTCTAGTATTAGATGCAAGACATTCTCTTACGACAATAGAATACTTAAGCAATTAGAGATAGATAGTTTAATTTGATAGAGAAAGCATCAAAATACAAACCACAAATATTCAGGATCATATACAAAAACTAAGAGGCATTCCCCCGCAAAAGAATAATAAGACCAGGTAATAGTTTTTGACATCAACTCGAGTATTTAGGGTTTCCTATGGAAATCTATACAAAAACTGAACATAAACTTCTAAGGGAAACTCCAATTCTTGCTTTACCTGAGTTGGCCAATTCCTAAGTCGCAACCACAGATAAGGGAACTGCAACAAAAAGAAGCTGTGGGGGTATACGCTACACTAGCTTAGTGAGTAAATACTTCCAAAATATACGTATCTAACAATTTCATGCAATCAAGTTGTTTTAATCATCCATATGAAATGCAACAACGACATGGCCATACAAGACATATGATAAAACTAGAAATCATATGTTGAATGGATTTACTCCCTTAGCTTAGTGAGTAAATACTTCCAGAATATACGTATCTAACAATTTCATGCAATCAAGTTGTTTTAATCATCCATATGAAATGCAACAACGACATGGCCATACAAGACATATGATAAAACTAGAAATCATATGTTGAATGGATTTACTCCCTTCATTTGGAATTAGCAGATTAACGAATCCTGTAGTACTAACTTTGAATATACTGTTCCGTTTTATGGTTCACGGGTAACCCATTAACTGTACCGTTTCATGGATCACAGGCAACCTATTTCATTCATACCTTTTATGGATCACAGGTAACTGACATTATTAAATGCACCATCCACAACATGAAATGATTATGTCTGTATTACTTGTTAATCTGAGTAATCATTAATACAATTTCATAGGTGACCAAGCAATTCGCAAACAATTGTAATCATGGCATATGGACATCCATCAATTAATCACCTGGTTTCGATATTCTTAACACGTTTTTCTCAATACATCAAGAAAGCATACATAATCCCATAAATCGCCCATCATGCATTTCCATTTTTATCTTTGCCCATTACTCTAACGTAACCATGAATTACAAGCATAATAAGGAATTGTAAATAGGAAGTATGACTCACTCGGCCATGGTCTCAAGTCTCTACTTGTAATAGTCTAGGAACAAAGAATCCTTTGATTCGAAATAACTTAAAAAAAAGAAATACCTAAATGAGTATTTCAAACCATAACTAATCCCAACTTAACAACCAAAAACTTTCAAGGTTGTAATTTTTGTAGTTAGTGGAAATTCCAACTTAAAACGGCCATAAGTTAGTCATTTTAACTTGGAATTTCGCATATAAGTAGTCGATTTCTATCTACTTCGAAAGATCTACCTAATTCTAATGTTATTCCTAGGTTTTGAAAAATTTTAGGTCTTAAAAAGTTTGGATCAGATCTGGTCAGTGGGTAAACTCATGTTTCTAAAATTGTTTTGTGAAAACTTACCTTGTTTCTACCATGTATATTAAATGTACATGCAATATCAACAAGTTAATATCATGAATGACATGTTATGAGATATCTATATGTATTTTCTTGATGATATTTGGTTAAAAATAACTTTTAGATAAATTTCATTTTGAGAAAACTTTAAGAATACTTGATTTAGAAAAACTAGTTTTGTTTCTTGAAAAATCATCTTTATTTTTGCTAAAATAAAGCCTTAATGACCAATATGCCTCACACCCTCATTATTTAAGAAGTTTCTTCATTTGGGAGTTAGAAAATAGATGTTTAAATGGGGGTCTTGCCTAGTTACGAATTTTACAAGAAGTTTTGGTGATGAAAATAGAGTTTGATTTATGTGTTGAAACTTTTTCTTTGTTTTGGAAATATTCTTTGATAAAATTCATTTGTTCTTACTACAATTAAATCTTTACTATACCTATTTCCAAAGGCTTCCCTTCTCAATTAAAATTCTCATTTTGGAATTTGAAAATAGGTGTTTAGATATGGCTCTTTTCTAAATCTGAATTAGGGATGTAAGCGGGCGGGTTTTTATAGGGTACTCGACCCACCCAACCAGATAAATACCCTATAGGATTTGAGATGGGTTTTGGGATTAATAATAAAACCCTATAGGATTTTGGGATAAGCATAAAACCCGTTGGGAAACCCAAGCCTATTTAAATATATAAATATATATATTATGTTTAGCCTCAGTCTCTAAAATTAACCTGCTGTGCTCCATTAATTGTAAAGCTATTTTTTTCTTTTTTATTAAATCATTTAGAAAAAGTAAAAAACCCTAGGACAGTAGACTAATATTTTATGGTCTCCACTTTTAGTCTTGGTCTTGACTCACTCTCGTCAAATTCAAGCCTCTCACTCCCGTTACCGTACTGTTTCATTCAATGATTTTCTTCTCATGAAAATGATTGAGATGTTATAAAGAGGATTGCATGAGTGATGATAAGAGTTTTTTTCTTGTCCTATAAAGTGGGAATGGATCAGAAATAGAAAAAGATGAAAAAAAATTTATAATGCCGTTTTTAAATATTTTATTATGTAATGATTCTAATTTTATATCGGGTTTCAGGTTTTGGTTTAGGTTTGGGTACCCTATAGGGTTTGTCTAGCGGGTTTTGGGTTCATGGACAAAAATCCTATAGGGTTTGGGATGGGTTTTGAGAATCCTATTAGATATCGGGTTCGAGTTTGGGTTTTAGTATACCAGTCCCAAACCCGTCCCGATTGCATTCCTAGTCCGAATTTTGTAATTTATTTTGAGATTATTTCTTGCATGATACTCATTTGATTTTTCTAAAATTAAGTCATAATCAAACCTATTCCCAAAGGCTTCTATTTTTTTTTAATAAAACTCTTATTTTGGAGTTGGAAAATAGGTGTTTACACATCAACTCCTCCTGGTTATGAATTTTATGTTCTCGTTGGAGTTAAGACAAAGTTCTAATTTAACTCTTGTAAATCTTTCTTATATTGAAAATATCTCTTAGTAGATTTAGATTTAACTCATCAAAATCATTTCTTTATGATACCTATTCCGTAAGCCTTTCATATTTTATATAAAATCCTCATTGTGGAGTTGGAAAAAATATTAATAAGAAGATATATAGCAAGAATAATTTAAATAAAGAGATCTACAACATTGTGATGGCATGAAAATCATGTACAAGTGTTTCCACATCCCTTGCCTAAAGCTCATGGGGATTTTTGGTAGAATCACACATGTATGATCTTGCAATTACATGTTTTATATATGGTAGGATTTAGATCTACTACCTAATGAGTGTTTGAACAAGAAAACTTGAAGAAAAAAAATTGTATGTGTGTTGAGAAGGAGGGAAGGAAGGGAAAGGAGGGGGTTCACGGCATTGAGAGGAAGAGAGAGGGGAGAGAAAACAAGTTGCAAGAGTTTTGTTTAAGTAAAAAGAAAGAAAGTGAAATGTAGAAGGCATTAGGGGGCATTTATGGAGAATAAGAATAGGGTTTGTGTTAATTAAATAGAAGAAAAATAAAACAAAATAGAGAGAGATTACAAAAGTGGGGTGGGGTGGGGGGGGGGGGGGGGGGGGGGGGGGGGGGGGGGGGGGGGGGGGGGGGGGGGGGGGGGGGGTGGGGGAGAGGGGGTACGTGGGGTATGGGTGCACTGATTTGAGCATGAGGGAGGAAGAGATATGTGTGTGTGTTGTGTTGTGTAAGATTTCAAATTTAATTAAATAATTTTAGTAATAAAATGGTATTGAAAAAGTAAATTGTAAGAGATAGAATGTAAGGATGTAAAAGATAGGTTGTAAGGATGTAAGAATAGAGTATAATTGGTTGTACTTGTGAAAAGTAATGATTTAGAAATCAAAAAGTAGATTAGACAATTAAATTATTGGTAGTAAAGAAAATACGATAAAAGGAATATAATTGTAATTTTATAAACTGAAAAATTCTTATAATTATATTTTTAAATTCCTTATTAAATTCCGGTTCTAAAGAGTCCTCCATAATATTTTTCTATTTTTGAGCATCGGGGATCGGTTTTCGAAAACAGATCTCAATTAGGGTCGAAACAGATGAATTTCTCCGAAATATGATCTTTTGATGTTTCGATATATTATTTAGCAGTATAATCTAAAGCTAACTCATTTTTATTGTTCTGGGGTTTTGTTCTCGGTATTGTCGGACTTAGGGTTCTTAGGCTCCATACTAGCCCTAAATATTCTTTTTAGGGTTTCAGTTTTCGATTCCAATTTCCGAAACCGAGTTTGGTTTGCTAAGAAAATGGAGGCTTACAACCTACCTACCTTAAACAGAGTTTTGTCCTCAAAACTGAAACTTACATACCTATTTCCTAAAACAACTCAGGGTATTTCCTTTGAATTTCTTCCTCAGCCTCCTAGGTTGCTTCCTCAAACGCGTGATTTCTCCATAATACCTTCACATACCAGATTTCCTTATTTCGCAGCTTTTATGTTTTCTTGTCCAAGATTTGCACCGGATGTTTCTCGTAGGTGAGGTTTTCGTTTAAGTGAATGGGTTCCAACTCTAACTCTTTCCAATATCTCAAAGGGTCCAATATATCTCGGGCTCAATTTCCCTTATGTACGTACTCTTTGTATACCGTTAATCGGATTCACCTTTAAGTACACGTGATCACCTACTTGGAATTTGAGAACTCATCTCTTTAGATCTGCCTAACTCTTTGGCCAGTCTTGAGCTTTCTTCATCTTTTTCTGTATGACTCTTACTTTATCAGTCGCATCTTGTACCAGGTTTGGCCCAATGGCAAGCTTCTCTATGTCATCCTAAAACAGAGGTGACCTACAACGCCGTACATATAAGGCCTCGTAGGGTGGCATCTGAATGGTCGAGTGGTAGCTATTATTGTAAGCAAACTTGATTAGTGGTATGTGATTATCCCAGCGTCCCTTGAATTCTAAGAAACATGCTCTATCACGCCCCAAAGTGTGCCCTACACGTGACAGTCCGCCAGACTCAACATTTAAACTCAAGTAAGACCACCTTAGTCTTTCCATGAGTTTGAACATCGGGTGTAAGGCTCGCTCTCAACATTATAGACCATACTTTGCTTCGTAGTAGCTTAAGGAGACATACATAGCAGCAAGAACGAAAATCCTGAACGACTTCAGAGAGTTATTCTATTACATGAACTAGGGGGCATACCTCCGATACAATACTAAGAATTCTCAAGCTCACAAAATTCCTTGTGTTATCTTTCGGACACTGTTTCCAGGAAACAGGATTGGGAGTTCATTTCTACTTTTAAGACCTGGCCTTAACGAAAGCTCCTCAACCTCTAAGAGCTGTACCTGATGTCCACGGGTCCTTGGAGATAACCAAAGATATTCATACTACAATAGGAAACTATCGGGGTATAAGCTACACTAGCTTAGTGAGTGAAAACTTCCAAATCACAATTAATACAAACATTCAAGTAAGTAATTAATCAACCAAGTGAAATGCATCAAACGAGTGTGTTCAACAAACATATGACCATTCGGAAGTCATATGTGGATGGACTTACGCCCTCCATCCCGGGTTAGCAGATTTACGAATCCTGCGGTACGACACCGTTTAAGCTCATGGTCAACTGAACAACATTTCGTTTTATGGATCACGATTAACCAACATATACTCGTTTTATGGATCACGATTAACCGATGTAGACACCCAATTTTTGCTCAAGTTTAGGGCTCTAATATATAATAAAAATTAGTATTACATCAAGCTCATAAAAAAAGAAAAAAAAGGAAAAGTAATTAAAAAGAAGAAAATATAGGTAAATAGGAAGAAAATAAGAATTTTTGAATAAAAATAAAAAAATAATAAATAAATAAAATAAATAGAAAAATAAAAAAAATTAATTATCTGAGCTTGATATAATATATTAAACAAATTTTCAAAAATTATTTTGTTTAATTAAGTGAATTTTGAATGAGCGTTAAAATCAAAATTTGTCAAACTCAAACAGGCACAGGCTAATGGCTTAATGGTTAAGACCACTGACCCAAACCCTAGCCCAATCCATAGGTCATAGGTTCAAACCAGCATGGATGCAAAATTTTTGGACTTTCTTCCTCATTATTTTTTGCTCGAAATCAACCCAAACCACTCACTTTGGATCACGATTTGAGTGTGTAATTGTTGTTTTTTTTCAAAATTGATTATGTGGATTGATAGTAGGCATGGAATAGATTGTAATTGCATTGAATGTTGGATAAAATCAAGTCTCGAACAGTCTCAATTTATCAGTTGAAATTTGGGAAAAAATTGCGAAATTTATGGAAGCTTAAAGGTTCATCAATGGTGGCCGACCAAATTTGATGAATTTGGGCAATTAATTTGATCCTATACAGAGATAGGATCGACTATTCGAGTATTTATTCATCAATTACGTCGGTTACAACGAATCGACTTCCAATTTTCAGTTTTAATTTTTTGCGAAAAATTAAGATCTCATTAAATGCAAGTTGTAACTGAAATCAAACCATGGATCTATAAATAGGGGTGATCCATGAGCAAAAAGCACAGATCAATTTCAAGAAAACACATAATAAAGATAGAAATAAAAAATTTCGAATCTAGGGTTCTTAAGAGAGAAAATTCTAAATTCGAAGATCTTGGATCAATTTCGATCCAATTTGAGTGTTTAAGGAGCTTTAGGAACTAATTTCTAGTGATCATGTGTGCTTAGATTTGATCAATTTGTTCGAATTGAGTTATGCAAATTTTCGATTTAAGCCGCCGTTAGCCACCACCGCGAACCGACGTCCACGGTGGTTCTGGGCGCGAACCACCACCACCAACGGATGCGCCACCACCATAGGAGTCGGGCCGACAAGCTTGTGGAGGACAACAACCACTAGGGACGGTCGACGAGCGCTCGAAAGGTTGCGTCATCGTCTTACTCGCCCGACGGATATCTGAAGTCCGACCCGAAATCCGAAGCCCAACCCAGCCGATCGTCTGTCAATGGTCGTCGGTCATCGGTCGTCGGTCATCGGTCAACGGTCAGCCCAGATTCAATCATCCAGATCAGACAGTCCAGATTTGATCATGCAGATCAACGGCCCAGATTTGATCAACCAGATCAGACGGTCCAGATTCAATCATCCAGATTAGACAGTCCGGATTCATTCATCCAGATCCTACGGTCCAGATTCAATCATCCAAATCAGACGGCCCAGATTTGATTAAGCAGATCAACGCTCCAGATTGAAAGTCAAGAGATCAGACGGTCCAGATCAAGCAAACGCGATCAACGCTCCAGATCTGATCCGAGAGATCTAACGGCCCAGGTCAATCCACATTATTTTATTATATTTTTATTATATAATTAATTTCGAAAAATAGGAAAAATTCATAAAAAATTCAGAAAAATCCAGAAAAATTAAAATAACTATTTTTCATATAAATATACTTGTTTTAGTAATTTTTGATATTTTTGAATAGGGATTGATTTTGAAATGTGTAGATGATGCATGAAAAATAATTTTAATGTATTATATTTGTAATATAATTATTATAGGATATATTTAGAATATATTTTGAGTGTATGTGATGATTATTGAATTAAAAATGAAAAAAAAGATAAATAAAAATGACAAAATGGGTTTTCCAAAACCAAAATTGTTTTTGAATAAAAATGAATGAAATTTTTGAATGAAATAGAATGAATTTTTTTTAATAAAAAATTGAATTTGTGAATGATGAATGAGATGAATGAAAATGAAAGAATTATTGTTGAATATTTCTGAGAATCATGAAATTAATCAAAAGTTTCAATCAAAATATCTTCATAAATTTGCTATGAAGATAATCATTAAAGTTTTTCCTCAAAATATCTTCATAAATTTGCTATGAAGATAATAATTCAAGTTTTTTCATCAAATTATTTTCATAAATTTACTATGAAAATAATAATCAAAAGTTTTTTAATCAAATTATTTTCATAAATTGTCTATGAAAATAATCAAAAGTTTCAATCAAGTTATCTTCATAAATTTACTATGAAGATAATAAAGTTTTTCCTCAATATTATTTTCATAAATTTACTATGAAAATAATACTCAAAAGTTTTTTAATAAGATTATTTTCATAAATTGTCTATGAAAATAATCAAAAGTTTCAATCAAGTTATCTTCATAAATTTACTATGAAGATAATAAAGTTTTTCCTCAATATTATTTTCATAAATTTACTATGCAAATAATACTCAAAAGTTTTTTAATCAAATTATTTTCATAAATTGTCTATGAAAATAATCAAAAGTTTCAATCAAGTTATCTTCATAAATTTGCTATGAAGATAATAAAGTTTTTTCCTCAAAATTATCTTTATAAATTTGCTATGAAGATAATATTCAAAGTTTTCAACCAAATTATTTTCATAAATTTACTATGAAAATAATAATCAAAGTCATTAAAACTATTTTCATAAATTTGCTATGAAAATAATAAAATTTCATCAAAATATTTTCATGACTTAGCTATGAAAATATTCAATCAAGTTTAATCAAAATTGGTTTTTCATGTAGCATTAAATTAGCCATGAATTATCATAAATTGATTCTAAAAAAAAATGATTTTTGGACTTAGAAAAATTGCATTTTCATAAAATAAAAAATCAATTGATTAGATCATAGGATCATCAAAAATGATTTTCATAAAAATTTAAAATTTAATGAATTTAAAGTGAAAAGAGTTCAAAAATTAAAATTGATAAACAAACTAAGGTTCTTTTCAGAAAGAACTACGTTTTGTCTGATCTCGATTAGCGAGTACGTAGGCACCTACGGGGCGACATTAAAAAATGAAAAAATGTTTTTTTTTAATAATATTGTGAATAAATATTTTGTAAATATAAGATGTTTTGTTGATATTCATATTCTAAAAAAAAATGTGACTTATAAATATTTTTTTTTGTTTCATTTGAGTTTTTAAGTATGAAAAGGATAAATTATAAGTTTAAAATTCCAAAAGTAGTAACCATTTGGTTTTAATAGGTTAGCCCCCGAATCCATGATATATGGGTTAAAAAGTTTGGTTTTTAAATCAAATTTTCGCAGACTAGTAGCTAAGTTAGGATCAACCGACCCATTGATCGTAGCTTTTTATTTTTTCCCGATTTATATCGGGTGCCGACTCTAAAAAGTTTTCAAAAACTAAAATTTCTTTTAACCCCTAGTCGAGGATTCATGTTTAAATGGGTTCGAGTTTAATGTGAATCGGGTTAAGAGAAATGAACCAGATAGTAGAAAAATCCAGGCTCGACAACCAACATATATTTGTTTTATGGATCACGAAAAACCAACAAATGCTAATGCTCCAACCCCATTGTGATATGAATGAGTTCAATTATAATTGAGGCCCAATGATAGGTTAATCCAATTCTTTTAGGTGGCCAAGCAATGCTCGCAGATAATCAATTCTAACTCATCTCTACACATCCAAAAACTTATCACCCGGTTCCGATATTCCATAAGTTCAATTTCGCATATCAACAATAGACAATCATAATTCCCAACTAACCCCATCATGCATAGTAATTCTTTTTATCTTTACCTAGCAACTAGTGCGGCTATCATTACAATCACAAGCAATAATTGAAATCGGAAGAAAAACTCACTCGGCCATGGTACGCCGGTCTCTTAATAACGGTGGTCGGTGATACTGTATTGTAGTGCTCGGGTTCACCTACCAAATAAGAATAGCCTAATAAGAATCTCATCACTAAACTAATTCAAACTATGTATCTAAACTACACAAAATCGGAATTCTCGCTATTTACGGAATTTCCAACTTAAAACGGCCATAACTTGGTCATTTTAACTCGGAATTTCGCAAATTATATATCGATCTCTATCTACTTCGAAAGATCTATCTATTTCTAGTATTATTTTCAAGTTTTGAAAACACTAAGGTCACGGAACAGTAGGATCAGATCTGTTCCGTAAACCCTCCAATTTCGAAATTTGCTTTGCTTTTGGATGAGAAATGTTCCTAGTTAATGATTCATGAATAAATGGTGTATGAATGAATTCCCAGCATGAATATCATGTAATGAACTCCATAAATGCATGGTTTTGATGATCTTTGATGTTGAGCTCTTATGAACTTCTATTTAGTAAGAATCCTACGATAATCACCTATGAAAGACATTCTTCCCAACTTTACATTCCTAGTGTTTTTATGCTTTTATCCTTAGAATTTACTCATCATCTAAATAAAAATGAGTTCTCATCATCCATATTAATCATGACCTTCATTAATGCATAAAAATCCACATTTTTCATTGAGTAAATATGTTTCTAAATAAGCTATTTATAAAAATCCGAATTTTGCCAATTCCATTTCCTTGCATTTACTTTAAGAGGAAACTTGTTTAATGCATCAAAAATTGAAGCTTCATCATATCCATTGTCTAAGGACTCCATTTGACTCATAAAACATACCATCTAAGCTTAGATACTAAGTGTTTATATGGGCATCACCCAAAATTACGAATTTGACTACTCATCAATAATTCAATATTTTCCATTCTAACTTTACTCCTTGTTTTTACATTTCTATCATGCCTAAACTCACCTAAGTTTATAAAAATCATTCCTTCAATATACCTATTACACATACCCTTCGTTTTTCTTGTGAAAAATGAGTTTAAAAATAATTTTAGTGGTTTTTAAAGTAGGGTTTCCATTTCATCCGAATTTCCAACATTTCATATTTGACAAAACCTTTTCTTTTTCAATGTTCTTGCCTTCTATATATGAAGATCCACTCTCTAACATACCTTTACATGAACAAGACTACACTTTTATGATCATCAATGCATGAAAACCAAAATAACTCTATGAACATGAATGTAAATGAAGATGTGAATGTCTAAACACTAGATCTACTAAATATCATGCATGATTCATGAGTCTCATGGCATAAACATGAATATCTATGTATGATCCCTACTTTACATGCATGAACATAACATGCTCTCAGCATGTCTTTAGGGTTTGAATTGTCCACTCAAACTGTCCATCTGTCTGAGGGTGATATACGATACTAAAATGTAGCTTTGTATTTGTCACGGCCTGAAGGGTTGATCCGCTTGAAATGTTTAATATTTTAAAACCAATTCTCCAGCAAGTATACTAGGTCGATCAAGTAATAAAGTGATGAATGAGTATCAATCCCACGAGGAAAGTTTAATTACTAAACATTATTAGTTCATTTCAATATTTAGGCCAAGATAAATCAAATTCTTTATATAAATATTCACTATAATATCTACACTATGCAATATCTAGTATTTACTAATTCTACTCACACAAGTCTTAACAAGTTAGGTTAGTGGGATTGAGATAAAATCCGATTTTCTCCAATCATGTTGAACTCGAGTTATTAAAATTGTTAGAGTTCATGCATATCAGGGTGAGTCTACCAAGATTGTCAAATTCTTAAAACGAATTTGAAAACCTTTTTCTATCTAAAACACTCCATAGCTTCCATGACTGAGCATTTTGATAGATTCAATATGTGCAACTAAGAGTTTCCCAAATCTGAGTTGACTAATTGTCCTAAATCAAGAGATTACAGAATTCCTTCTTTCAAACTCATATTTAAAACAATGTTTGAACATAAATGATAGACTCTATTAGGATTAAAAACTCTCTTGCCATCGCATACTTGAATTTTTCATCCAAATATAAATTCAAACGAAATTAAAGTCTTTGCCAAGATACCCAATTTCATTCAAACTTGAATTCATCCGAATTTTAAGTTTTTAGTTTGAATTTAACAAGGATTTGCATCATTCTTACAACCCAATAACACTAGTTCAACAATCACTTCAGAAAATCAAGGATTTCACCATTTCCCACCGTTTAAATTTAGCTAATAACCATTTCTACTCTATCTAACAAGATACTAATAACAACTATGATAATATTCATCATGAAATGTAAATAACAAAGCAAGTGAAGAAGAAATTACCAGTAATTCGAGAAAACAAACCGTACAAAGTGTAATTAAGATCCTTGTTAGCAAATTCTACCCAATCTACGAACAAATAGAACAAATTTGATGAAGATCCAAGTACATCTCCATTTTCTACTTCTATCTCTCTCTAAAACTATCGGGAGAAATTTCAAATGGAAAACATAATGCTAGTCCCCTTTCTCTCTCCTCAAAGCATGTAAAAATATATGCTTTTCGTATAACTGTCATGTAACTTCTGCATCCAACCCCGGCGGCGTTCAATCAAGCGCTAAGGATTTGTAAACTGATGGTGTTCAACGCCGCCTTTGAACACCGGCGGCGTACTCCTCAATTTGCCGACGTTGCATTCAAATTCAAGTATTGTGTCCATCCTCAAACGCCGGCGGTGTTGGATCCATCGTTAAATACTTAGGCTCTGTGATGTTTCAACGCCGCCCTTTAACGCCGGCGGCGTTGCCTTCTAATTTGCCGGCGTACACTTTGATCTCTCTCAACGCCGGCTGCGTTTGGCCTAAATTCACCGGTGTTTGTGTGTTTCACTGCCAATTCACACAATTCTTCATGTTTCCTTGTTGCTAATTTCCATTTTCATTCCTGACCTGATTCCGAACAAATGACACGAAACTAAATATTAATTCCTTTGCTTTTATAATGATTAACACAAATAAGTATCAATTCAAAGATGAAAATTATATCAATTTTCTGAGTTTATCAATTTCCCCACACTTGAACTTTTGCTTGTCCTCAAGCAAAACAATTTAAATACTGAAATCTGACTTTTTAATCCAAAACTTACTTCTTAACTCTCATGATTTGCAATACAATGCCTCTAGCTCTAACCAAACTTAACTTATGTGATTCGCTTACTTGAATTGAAATTAATTAGCTAATCTAGACCAAACAAACTTTAATCCCAATGTTTAACTTAAGCTATAACTTTTCGACACTGTCTCATTAGTCCACAAAGGAAAAATAATCATTTCAACTTCATCAACCTTTTAACTCAAATTAACTCTTAGCAACACAAGGTATAAGCATGTGGTATCTACCATTCCCCTAGATTTTTCCATAGTCAAAGTCTTTTAATTCACTAATATGTGCATTTCAATTGTAGAGGGGGAGGTTTTTGCCTCCATCTTGACTTTTCCTCTGGACGGGGTGCAGCCCGTGTCTTTTCAAGCTCATTAGCCATATTACACCATTTAGTTAGAGTGAAATCCTTGAGTCGGCACATCCCGGGCTCATCACCCAAGTGACCAGGTTTTAAAGGGACCCCAGAGAACTCTCATTCACCTTATTCTAAATGTAAATACTCCTGACTCAATTACTTGAATCAATTGAATAATGGCTCTATTTGTTTTTACTACTCAATGCACTTTTCATAATTTTTAACTCTGATTCCCGGATCACTAAGTTAATAGCTTCATCTACCTCTTCTACCAAGTGTTACAAAGATTAATTAAACGTTAAAAGAATATTTGAGAAGTAAACCTGATCATTTTTTACAATAGGACTCAGACATTCATATAAGTTTTATTTCCTAGGTTAAACAGAAGGTAAGTTTGTCAATTAAAGATTTATCTACTTAATTTTAAATAAGTAAGCCAATCACATGGTTTAGTGAGCACGACATCTTACAAGTCAAAAATTTCTTTTGTTTTATGTTTCAGATTTCCCAACAAAAATTTTGCTTGAATGTTGCAAATTTGTTTTCTTCTTGAGGACATGCATTATATATGTCGACATCCAAATGCAAGTGTGTGAAACCTATGAATTCTTATATATATTAACTTCATATTTCTTAGATATTCATATAATTACAAAACAACATGCCAAGTCAACATATAGTTAAACTCATAATATATTTCATTTTCATCTCAGTCTAAAACCGAACAGTGTCCTCACTGTTTGGTCTAATTAACAAATAAAAGGCCGAAAGAACTAAATAAAAGCATTTGGAACTTCCCTGTTTTCCTTTCCTTGTTCAGCATTCCCAATGGAGTTTTGAATTTGCAGAGATTACTTTAAAGACTTGTCTCTCATCAAAGAAACATACACGACAAAGATAGAAAGAAAAACATAATAACACAAAACATAGATAACAGACCAAGTGAGTTTAAGAAAAGAAGTCTACCCGGCGTTGCTAGCCGGCGTAGGCACACAACATAGGGTAACCGTTGGGGTTTTGTTTCAAACACTCTATAAATAGTGAATATGGTTTTGATTCAAAACTTTAAGTTAAAAATTTAACTTGACACTTGATTGCAATCTTCCATAATCACAACAAATCAAAAACCCCCAATTTGTCTACACAAACCCTAATTTCGACGGTTACAAACCTAATCATGAACTCCCAATTCAATCCATGCATTGATTTTATAATAGAGATAATGAACACGAATTTCAGATGCCGATTCAACAACAATTCATCAGATTATTGAACACACATTCAGCCAAACATCTACATTATTGTCTAAACGATGGATTTGAACATTTTAACCAAATAACAAGATCAAATAATGAGAATAACATAACTTGTGATCTTGAGGAGTATTGATGTGAGCTTTGATGAATGATTGATTTAAAAATCAATAGAGATATAGAAACCAAAAGAAAAAGAGATGATTACGGTAGGAGAACTTTGAAAGTGCACAATGATAGAGAAAGACTAGGGATTTTAATCCCTTTACGAGTCTAATGGTATATTGGAATAATTTTACTAATCTGAGCCCCGGGACATGCTTTTCGAAAACTGTGTTCGGTTTTGCTCAAAACGAATCGCAGTTTAACTAATCTGATATTTTTAAGCTTCCTTAAGTTATTACAAACTATTCTACACACTAAAATCTTTCTTACTTTCTTAGGGTTGCTTAATCGGGAATGCCGGACTTGAACGGTTACAAAAGACTAGGGTTTTGTTGACTTTAGGATTCCGATTGACTTTCTAATTAGGGTTTAAGCTTAATTGATCACAAAACTTTTGGGGTTTACAACCTACCCCCTAAAGGAGAGTTTTGTCCTCAAAACTTGAAGTTCATACCTGATTCCTCGAACAACTTTGAATACTTCTGGCGTATGTCGCTTTCGACCTCCCAGGTTACTTCTTCATGTGAGTGATTCCTCCATAGAACCTTCACATACTTGATATCCTTATTTTGAAGCTTTTGCACCTTACAATCTAGGATCTGAATCGGGTGCTCCTTGTATGTGAGGTTTTCTCCTAACCGTACTGGTTCTAGCTCTGTAAGTCTGCTAAGATGAGGCACATGCTTTCGTAAAATTGATACGTGGAACACATTATGAATTCCAGATAGGTTAGGAGGTAGGGTCAGACGATAAGCAAGATCTCCTACTTTTTCAAGCACTTCAAAAGGTCCGATATATCGTGGGCTTAACTTTCCTTGTGCTCGAACTTTGTGAATACTCTTGATGGGGTTTATCTTCAAATACTCATTGTCTCCAACCTCAAACTCGACTATTCGTCTTTTCATATCTGCCCAACTTTTTTGTCGATCTTGTGCTTCCTTCATCTTATGTTGAATGACTCGTACCTTGTCAGCCGCATCCTGTACCAAGTCGGGGTCCAAAGCTCAACTTCTCTACATTGTCCCAGAATAATGGTGATCGACACCGCCTTCCATACAATGCTTCATAAGGTGGCATATGGATTGTGCAGTGGTACTTGTTGTTGTAGGCAAACTCCAACAATGACAGGTATGCGTCCCAACTACCCTTGAACTCTATTACATAGGCTCGCAACATATCTTCCAAAGTTTGTATAGTCCTCTCCGACTAACCATCTGTTTGAGGGTGATAAGCAGTACTAAAGTGTAGCTTTGTTCTCATACATTTCTGCAAACTTGTCCAAAATTTAGATACGAGCCTTAGGTTTTGGTCAAAGACTATCCCAGTGGGCACTCCATGCAAGCGTACTATCTCTCTTATGTATATTCTTGCCAACTTATCCATGGAGTATGTCATGTTGATTGGAAGGAAGTGTGCTGTCTTCGTCAATAGGTCGGCTATGACCCAAATGGCATCATATCCCGCAGATGTTCTTGGTAGCCCATACACAAAATCCATCATGATTTGATCCCACTTCCATTCGGGTATTGGCAGAGGTTTCAAAAGTCCTCTTGGTCTTTGGTGTTCCACCTTCACTTGTTGACATGTGGGACACTTCATCACAAAATCGGCCACGTCTCTCTTCATGCCGTTCTACCAATAGTGGCTCTTCAGATCCTGATACATTTTAGTTCCTCCTGGATGCATGGCATATCCAGAATGGTGTGCTTCATTCATGATTTCCTTCCTCATATCCTCATCATCTGGAACACGTAACCTCCCTTTCATTCTTACCACCTCATCTTCATCTATCATGAAGTCTGTATATTTTCCTTCTTGTACCTCTCCTTTAATCTTCTGAATTGCCTCGTCATACCGTTGGGCTTCCTTGATTCTTTCCACTAAGGTGGGTTCCATGACTACACTGGCGATTTCTGCTTCTACACTTTACCCTATGAATTTGATGCTCATCTTTTCAAATTCCTTTATTAGCTCCCTTTTATCAGTGAGCAAAGTAGCTACTTCTTCGTAATTCTTCCTACTCAGGGCGTCTGTGACAGCGTTTACTCTTCTTGGGCAGTAATTTATTTCAAGATCATAATCTTTGATGAAGTTCCAACCATCTCCATTGCTGCATATTCAACTCCTTCTGTGTGAATAGATACTTGAGACTTTTATGGTTGGTGTAGATCTCGCACCTTTGCCCATATAGGTAATGTCTCCATAATTTAAGCGCAAACACAACGGCGGCTAACTCTAGATCATGGGTGGGGTAATTTTGCTCATGAGGCCTAAGTTGTCGCGATGCATAAGCAATCACTTTTCCATCTTGCATCAACATACACCCAAGACCATTTCTAGAGGCATCATTGTGCACCGTATAAGGTTTCTCGGGGTTTGGTAGACCCAAAATTGGGGTAGAGACAAGCCTTTTCTTTAGTTCCTGGAAACCTTGTTCTCTCTTATCCGTCCAAATGAACTTCTCATCCTTCTGAGTCAACTGCGTTAGGGGTTTAGCTATGGTAGAAAAATTCTTCACAAACTTCCTATAATATCCAGCTAATCTGAGAAAACTTCTCACTTCAATAACAATCTTAGGTTATTTCTAATCCATCATTGCCTTGATCTTCTCAGGGTACACCGATATTCCCTCTCCAGATATGACATGTCCCAGGAAAGATATCCTATCCAATCAGAAATCACACTTAGACAGCTTGGCATATAACTTATGTTCACGTAAGGTCTGTAAAGCCATTCTTAAGTGTTCTTCATGTTGCTCTCGTGTCTTGGAGTAGATCAAAATATTGTCTATAAAGACTATCACACACTTATCTAGCAGAGGTTTGTATAGTCGATTCATGAGATCCATAAAAGCTACTGGTGCGTTGGTTAAACCGAAAGGCATTACCAGAAACTCGTAATGTTCGTAGCGAGTTTTGAAAGCCGTCTTGGGTACATCCTCTGGTTTAATCCTCAATTGGTGATATCCTGATCGTAGATCAATTCTTGAAAAGACACTAGTTCCTTAAAGCTGGTCAAAAAGGTCATCTATTCTTGGGAGTGGATACTTATTCTTGATGGTGACTTTATTGAGTTCCCGATAATCGATGCACAAGTGCATAGAACCATCCTTCTTTTTCACGAATAGCACTAGTGCTACCCAGGGTGATATAGTTGGTCGAGTAAAACCTTGGTCTAGCAAGTCTTACAATTGAGTCTTCAACTCCTTTATCTCTACTGGTGTCATCCGGTAGGGTGCCTTTGATATGGGCTCTTTGTTCACCAATAGGTCGATTTCGAAATCAATTTCCCTCTTGGGTGGTAATCCAGGTAATCCGTTAGGAAATACATCTGGAAATTCCTTAACCATTGGTATGGATTCCAACTCAGGTTTCTCCTCTTCTTTCTCTTCTTCGTCCATGTTACTTAAGTTGATTTCTTCATCATCTATTAACTCAAATGAGTTCAACTTCACCGTAGATTCTCCCTTGAATACTATCTCATACCCATCTTGGTTCTTAAACGTTACTTCTTTGTGTCTACAATCCACTAGAACCTTAACAGATGTCAACCAACTCATTCTTAAGATCACTTCTTACTTGCTCATTTCCAAAATTATCAGGTCACTCTTAGTGTAACATCCTTGTATCTCCATGGGACAATCTTTAAGCATTTCCTTAGTTGTCACTATGCTTCTGGTGGGAGTCTTAACTCGAAAACTGGTAGCGATAGAATCTATGGGTAAGCCAGTTTGTTTAGCCAGACTAACGGTGATAAAGGAATGCGTAGCTCCAGTATCGAACAAAGCATAGGCGGTTTGATTAGTTATGCGTATGTGACCTGCACTCGAATTTTATACTAATTACGAAGCTTTTATACTTAAGCTATTTGCTGGTATAAAACTTTGTACTTCTAGATTAAGAATTAAATGCATGGTACTTAATAACTTGCAACATAAAGGTAAAGGAATTTCTGATCCTAACCTATCACCAGTCCAAAGTCGAGGCCACAATCTTCATCCATGGCTGCTAACTCAGCTCCTTCATCGTTTGATTCTTCACATACCTACTGCCTTTCTAAGTTGTAAATTCTCATTCCATGGACAGCTGCTCCAGAACGGCTCGAGTTGCTCCGTCTACTTCCATTCTTTGCCGATGCAGCTCCTCCCATTGAACCAAGCGGTCTAGCTGGGGCATTTTTCCTCTACGAGCATTCATTGGAAAAGTGCCCAGTTTGCTTGCATAGAAAGAAAATGGTGGAAGCCTTCTTCGGGTAGTCACTGTTCTTGTGGCTAGGGTCTCCACAAAAATAGCATTTGTGTTGGAGTAAGGGGCATCTCTTCGGGTAATGCTCTTCTTTACACTTCCAGTAAAAGACTTTGACCTTTGGTGCCTCCTTATTGCCACTAGAACTTCCTTTGTAACTGTTGAAGGGTCTAAACCTCTTGTTTTGAAAACTGGGACCGTAACTATCTTGAGTCTTCTTGCCGAACACAAAGGTTCTCTTCTCTGGTACTTTACTCTTTCTCTTCTTGGCTCCTTCTATAATGCGAGCCCTTTCAACCAATTCACGGAGGGTCCTTAAATCCAATTCCTCCAGACGCATCCTTAAGTCCTTGTTTAGACCACTCAAGAAGAATTGTCTCTTTAACTCTTCACTATACCTAAAGGATTCCAGCGCATACTGGAGGAGATGACTAAACTCATCTTGTATTATTCCACTGTCCTTCCTTTCTGGGATATGTGAAGGAAGTCTCCACTGTATTGTACTCTCAAACTTCCAGGAAAATAATTCTCCAAGAACTCCTTTTTGAAGGTTTCCCAGTCACAGGTGGTAGCAACTCTCTACTTTTTGATTTCCACCACACTCTAGCGTTGAATCTCAACATATAAATGCCATAATCCAAACGAAGGTGATGGGGCACTTCATATGCAGCAAACAATCTTTCTATTTATGCCAATCAGTCCTTTGCTTCATCTGGTTTTCCAAAACTACCATCAAAGTATCGATTACTTTTGATGAAGTATGGCAAGGAACTTCGATAAGGTTGAGGTGGCGGTAACGCTGGCAAAGGAATGAGACTCAGCTTCTGGTGGTGCTGGTGCCTCAACTATTGCTGCTGTGCATTGGCAGCTGGTGGTGGCATGTTCTGCGCATGTGATGTGTATATGATCACCAAGTCTAAAATTTATAATCCAATTAATTCATATCCACACAAGGCAGTGCACCTATCTTATAGTATGGAAATTAACTCGGATGTCGTCCTAAGGATTTATGGGCAATTACTAGTAATACCCTTTCACCACTATCTAGTCTAAATTATCAAAAGATTGTATTAACCCTAATGATTAATTATACTAATAATTGACAAACCCTAATTATAGAATATGAGAGCTTTTCTTAATTTAATTCAATTCACAACAATGCCCCTAGTTTTGATCCACTATAGCCCTTAATACTTATGATAAATTTAACTGATGAAAAATCAAATCTTGAACTGCAAGGTTTCTAACTTAAACTAATTACTCTCTTCAAGTCAATTGATTCCTAATTTTACATGAGAAAATGGGAATCTCTTCCATCACTCATGCCAATGCAAAATTGCATGAAACTCACAAACCCTAAATAAAGATTTAATCTTTATGGTAGAAATTCGAAGTCTCCCTATGTCTAGGTGAAACATGCAAATTTATCATTCATGTAAGATCTATCCTATTAGTTGAAATCTCTTTCTAACTAACAAGAATCAAACAAGCAATAATCCTGGCTAGAAAATTATCACAAGACAATTAAATCACATGAATGAATTCAAGATCAAAACTTTTCATCAATTGATAACAATTCAGGACATGAGTTAGGGTTTCACAAAACCTAGGGCATACAAATCTACTCTTCCATATGATAAACAATATAAACAATAGATCTAGAAGAGTTTAAATAAAACATAATGACAAGAACCCCTTTTTAAACAATTGTTGTGGTTCCGGATGTTTGTGCTGCCAATTCTTCTTGAAAAGCTCTCCAAAAGACGACCTTTAGGGTTAGAAATGATATCTGACTCTCTCTTCTTTCTAAAACAATGAAATAAGGTCGTATTTATACAAAATTGCTCATACATGGGTTTCTTACACGATCCGTGTAGGTCGGAGCGTGTATAACATAATTCCAACGCATTTTCCTTTGTTGTCATATGTATACTACTCATCCTACACCACCCGTGCAGCTTGGGTCGTGTATATTGAAAATGTTGATTTTTCTTCAAGTTTATCCTCCAAATCTACACTACTACTGTATAATCACTAGTGTATGACCAGCAACTTCATCTAGGCTCCATAATCCTTCAATAACTTGGCTTCTTTCATGATAAATCTCTTGAAAAACTCCATTGTTCCATAATCATCCTTGAAACAAGTAATTAACCCAATAAAAGTTCTTTCCTTTAATGAATTACTCAAATAGCATATAAAATATGCTCAATAATGCACAAACAATAAGGGTTTTAGGAAACTTATCAGCATGCTGCATAAAGTTGTTGACCAGACCGGCTAGTTGGTTGATAGCTATCGACACATCGCCTTGGTGATTTGTTAGGAGATTTGGTGGTGTTGCTGGTTGGCCTACTGGTAGATTTTCTGGCTCAGCTGGAGCATTATTGGAGGCACGACTCGTCTGTTAATTATATATTTTTTTTGTTTTAGACTTCTTAAATCTTTATAAGGGGAAAGAAGATCGGAAATATCAGAAATTTATGCAGGAAATATTTAAGGCAATCAAATAAAAAATCATTAAATCAAACATAAAGTACTTTTCATTAAAACAGAAGAGGGTGATAACCCTTACATAGTTTGAGAAGGTTAGAACCATTCTCAACAAAAGAAAGCGCTTAGAAATAAGAAATACTTAAAACATAATCATTAAAACAAAAACATTCATGCATTACAAACAAAGATATGCCTATCCTAATCCTAATAAAAAGGCTTGTTAGACTTGTCGGGTTTATGCTTAGCTCCTTCTCTTCTTCCTTTCTCAATCTTTCCTTCCTCACGATGATGGTGCTAGGTTCATGCTCGGGCTAGTGGAACCCTTTTGTCTCTTGACATATTGTCGCAGGTACTAGCTTATGTCATCCTCTTTCCTCTGTACCTCGAGGTGATCTCTACCTGAGATGGCCATACTTCTTCTGGCATAGAAATCCTATCTCCTTAGGTGGTGTCATTAGTTGCCTCTTGTCCTTTTTGGTTTCCCCTTTAGGTGCTACCGCTATGGTAGGGGTTTGAGACCTGCTTCTCAAAAATCCACTTGGTTCAAAAGCATTCCTCCAGTGCGGGTTATCTCTCCTTCCTTTTTCCTCTGAGTCAAAGATCATCATAGGGTTGTTTCTTGCAATGGTATACATGGGAACATCCTGGCTTAACCTTTAAGGAGGTACCGGACTGGGAATCAGGGGACTATCTTCCCAAAGAGATGCGGACGGAGTTTCCTCAGGTTCTGGGTCCTCGTTGGGGTCTTCTTCAAGATCTCCTTTGGTCTCTCCATTTCCCTTAATCTCCTGGGCCTCTCCCATGATGAAGTCCTTGTCCGAAATTACGTCCAGCTGCATTCCGATGGAGTTTGGTTGGGCGTTACATTCTGACGGCATGGGGACAATACGTTTGTAGGTGGCATACCAGTAGAACCGTTCTTCCGCATCAAGTCTTAGCCAGTCGTTGTGGTTTGCCAACTCGTCATGTGCATAGATGTAGAGGGGTCCTAACTTGTTCCACATTCGAAAGTCTAGGTCCTTTCTGGTTCCTTCAGCCTTTAAGATAAAGGTCATTTCTTGCAGCATGGTCTCCCTATACATAAAAACCATCATCCTTTCTGCTATGTAGATCACCTCCACATCATTCCACCTTCGTCTACTTACGGCATCGAATCTTAGTTCTCCGGGAAAGTTTCTCCATAAGGAATGTTTCAAACCCTTCCTCTATAGCTTAAACATTTCTCAAGTGGTTCGGGATCTTCCAACAAACGCAAATTCTTCACATAGGACTCTCAACCTAAGGCAATAGTTCACAAAGGTCTCATCTGGGTCCTTAAGGAAATTTTGGGATTTTTCCTTAACTTTAGGGAAGGTTTACTAGTCAATAAAACAAGAAAAGGATCAAATCTTAAGCTCATGTTCTAGTTTCTTACTATCTATCCTAAAGTCTATTTCTACTATCTTTTATCTAAAAATTGCGCTCTGATACCAACTTAAACTGTCACGCCCCAGAGGGTACCCTAAACATGGCAATCCGTTGCATATAATATTAAAGCTAATGAATGACAACCTTAGTCATGCAGGAGCTTCGATATCACATGCAAGGAATGCTTCCAAGATAGTAGGAGACTCACAGGGGTATTACATTTAAGTAGATAATAGAAGCATGCAAGAACTTATATACATAAAATGGAATATTCATTTGGATAATAATCTCTTACAACTTCTTGGGTGCATTCCCCCATCTCAAATAGTCTTGATTAACTAAACCATCAACAAAATATACATAACGATAACATAGGCTTACTATAGAGATTTTCTTAGAAGTCTATGTTCAAAACTAAATACATATAACTTCTCCCAAAAACTCCTAGTAGCTTTGGCTCATACCTGGCATACAGGGCTCCTCGGTACCAACCATAGATAATCATATTGTAACAAAAAGCTATAGGGGTATAAGCAAATTTAGCTTAGTGAGATAATTCCCTTCTATGAAACATTTCCATATATCAAACAAGTATTTAAACAATCATATGAGAATGCACCAATCACATGAGCAAACAAAATACACAAAATTAATCGGAAATCATATGTAGCATGGATTTTATGCCCTCCATGTTGGGGGTTGGGAGATTATAGGCCCATACGACCATCAATATTTGCAGATTTGCTGGCTCCTACTCGCCCTGTAGACTTTCCGGCTCCTACTCGCCCTGTAGACTTTCCGGCTCCTACTGGCCCATGTAGACTTTCTGGCTCCTACTAGCCACCACTACAACTTCCTCGTTTCCCCACATGTAGAATAGTAGTGAAATAAATGTGACTCACAAATATGATATGCATGAATTATTTTCAATGTAAGGTTATTCCATCATTGTTAAATTCAAGTTTAAAGATGATCAAATCAATATTCATCATATCAATGCAAGAATCACAATTTATTTATCAATTCCTCTTTCGATATTCTTAACTTATATTCAACCAATCATAAATCCAAATCACACAATATTTTTTTATTTATCTTTTCTTTATTTCTAGTGCTACTACTTACAAGCACAAACAAGGAAATGTAACTTAGTAAAGGATTAACTCACTCTATGTCAGTAGTTCCTAATCGAAGTAGTCTTCCGGAAAAGTGATCTCGGTTCCTTCTTCACCTAAACAAGATGAAATACCCACAATGAGTATTTCATAGAATTTCTATCTTAGAAAACTCTAAATCTATCTTAAAATCCCAGTAAAATCGGATTGGAGGAAATTCCAACTTAAAATGGCCATAACTTGCTCATTTTAACTAGGAATTTCGCATATCATATACCGTTTTCTACCTACTCGAAAAGATCTATCTATTTTTAAAACTATTTTCATCAAACTATGTCATTTGGGTTCCGAAATAGTGGTGACCAGATTAACCACGAATTTTCACAAAACTTGAATTCCTTTTTTTTTTTTTTTTGAACAAAAGCTCATTTTAAAGAGATAGATATTTTAATAATTTGTAAAACCTTTGAAATGTATATACATATATTTATTGACTTATATCAAATGTATGAAGTTAATGAAGTTGTCTCAACCCATTAATTTTTATAAAAGTAAAGTCTTTTAAAGGAAAGTGAGACTTTTGAAAATTTCTCTTATTTTTGCTAGAGAATATTTCAAGTTATGAGTAAATTTCTTTTCCTTAGTCCTTTAAATTTTCCAAGAATGATTTTACTTTCTTAGTCTCTAATACTTATTGAAAATAACAACAATTCTTTCTTCATAGAAATAATTTCCTTGTTTCTTAAAATTTTTCTATTTTCATGAAAGGAATATCTTATTTATCAAACTAGTATTGATGAAAAAGTGGAGTTTAGTAAAGCTTTTGTTTTACTTAAGAATTTCTTCCCATGTTATGTATGTATTGTAAAATTTTCCTATGGACTCCTCTAATTTTCTTAGTAAAGTTTATTAAGGTAAAATCCTTGGTTTTTATGAAAATCATTTCCTACTTTTAGTTTTAGAGAAAAATTTCTATTTTAAGAAAACTTTTCCTTATTTATTTTATTGAGATAAAAATCATTATGTTCATGCATGAATATGAATCATAAAGCTATGAAAACATAAGGGAAACATAATAACTTAAAGAAATAAGCTAGTAAAGAAATAAATCAAGTATTGGAACCCTAGCTTCATCAAGATATCCCAGGACTAAGAAAAGACTAGTAAAAAAAAATGAAAAAAAAAATGTTTTGACTTGATGAGGATAAGTCTGAGACTAGAAAGAGTAGTTTGAAAAACAACATGAAAGTAAATAAATTGCAAAACAAATGAGCTTATATGCTCTAAAAGATATATAGCTACATAGATATATTTAGATAGTTATATACATAAAAGCAACATAAAAGAGATTTGATTCATGAACAAAAACAAAGTATGAACTTATTGTTGCTTTCTTTAACCTTCATGGTTTAGAAAACACACACTATGCTTATACTAAGTAAATAAACATAAGGAAACTCTTAAGAAGAATTATCTATCAAGACTAATTTTGAGAGAACTTTGAGAGAGAACTCTTATAAAGAATTTGAGAAAGTAATTTTTTTGTGCATGGAAAGTGTGAAAAAAGTAGAAGGAAAATGGAGTATTTATAGGAAAATGTGGGAGTAGAATTGTGTTAATTAAATAAACGAAAAATGAAACAATTTGAGGAGATAGAGAGAGGGGGCCAGCACAAATTTTCTAGTAGAGGGGAGAGAAAATTTATTTTTTTTGGTATTTTTGTTAATGAAAAATAAGATATGAAAGATGTGAGGTTGTATTGGAAATGAAAATTGTAAGAAATAGAAGTATGGTTTGTAAGAGTAGGGTGTAAGAAAAAGTAGAGATAGATAAATTATGTAGAATAGTAATAAACAGTATAATGTAAAGTAGACATGACAATTTAAGTATCGGTAGAAAGAAAATGCACATATAATTGCGATATCTGATATTTTTAGTTACCGAAAAATTATGAAATTGATATTTTTAAAAACCTTATATTTTTACGAGTCTAATGGTATATTCGAAATAATTTTACTAATCTGAGCCCTGAAACATGCTTTTCGAAAACTGTGTCCGGTTGTGCTCAAAACGAATCGTAGTTTAACTAATCTAATATTTTTAAGCTTCCTCAGGTTATTACGAACTATTCTACATACTAAACTCTTTCTTACTTTCTTAGAGTTGCTTAATCGGGAATGCCAAACTTGAACAGTTACAAAAGAATAGGGTTTTGTTGACTTTAGGATTCCGGTTGACTTTCTAATTGGGGTTTAAGCTTAATTGATCACAAAACTTTGGGGGTTTACAGCTGGTGCATTGGTCAAACCAAAGGGCATCACAAAAAATTCATAGTATCCATGACGTGTGCGAAAAGCTATATTTGGCATCTCTTCAGGTTTTATCCTTAATTGGTGATATCTAGAGTGTAAGTTGTTAAAACACGTGCGCTCCTTGCAGTTGATTGAACAAATCATCAATCCTAGGAAAAGGGTATCGATTCTTGATTGTAACCTTATTGAGCTCACGGTAATCGATATATAGCCTCATGGATCTATCCTTCTTCTTTACGAACAGTATAGGTGTACCATATGGCGACACACTAGGCCTTATAAACTTCTAATCCAATAGTTCTTGTAACTGAGTTTTCAACTCCTTCAGTTTAACTGGTGCCATTCTGTAAGGTGCCTTTGATATTGGTTCTGTATTCGGAGCCAAATCGATTTCAAAATCAATTTCCCTCTTTGGGGGTAACTCGGCAACACATTTGGAAATACATCCAGATATTCGTCCACAACCGGTATATTTCTTGCCTCCCATGGTTCTTCCTCATCAGAGGTACCCTCAATGGGCATTATTTCTTCATCCTCCATCATTAACTCAAAAGAGTTTAACCCATTTCCTCTTGGGATTGTGGTCTCTCTAACTAACTCCACTTCTTTCCCATATTGATCATTAAAGCTTATTGTCTTCTTTCGACAATCCACAATAGCTTTAACCATGGTTAACCAGCTCATGTCGAGTATGACCTCATACTTACTTATTTCCAGCACTATCAAATCACTTCTAGAGGAGTGTCCTTGAATTTCCAATGGATAATCTTTCAACATCTCTTGAGTGAACACGACACTTCCTAAGGGTGTCTTTATTCGTAGGCCATAGGTGGTTGTGTCACTCCCCGAAGGGTATCCTAAACGTAGCAGTCCGCCGTACACAATATTAAAGCCTAGGAATGACTGCCTCAGTCATGCGAAGGCTTTCATACTATGTATAAGGCGTCTAACACATAGAGGAGACACATTAGAGAGATACATTTTATATTGATACAACTTGAGTAACAATGTAAAGGAAATACAATTCATTATACTTCAGATACAAATCACTATACTTCAAATACAATTCATCAAAAGATTTTACTATGCAATCTATTACAAAACATTTCACAAAAACTAGCTAATATCTCTAAGCATTCTTACTTCCTGCCGAAATCCGAAGTTATATTCGGCTTCAACCATCTCGGTCTCCAAGTAGCATTCTCCTGTTAACCTGTTTATTCAAACATCTATTGGGGCATAAGCTACACTAGCTTAGTGAGAGTTCCCTTAATTTCATACCATAACAAGCAAGTTATAATTCATCCATCTGCTATGAATGAACAAACACATGAGTAAACAAGCATATGACTTTCCGGTAGCCATATGTGAATGGATTTACGCCCTCCATTCGGGATTAGGATGGTCCATAAGACATGCAACCATAATTCCAATATTGAGTGGGGTGGTCCATAAGTCATGCGACCACAATCCCAATCTCTTTCTCTTGTTTTATTTAGTTGATTCAAGTGTCCACACCACTATCGTTGACTTAAGCGATTTTACATCCTTAATGTTAACGTTGGCCCACCCGCCATCCACTAATATACTTTTTTCCTACCAAAGGTATATTAGCCTATGCAATGTGATTCAATATGTGATATGCATGTACAGTTTATTCAGATAATAGTGGCATGTTAATTATGTAGGTTAAGAGCGATCATAGAGAATTTCAAACAATTCAAATCTATGCTAACTCATACAATGATCTTACAACGAGTCCCGCCTTGATATACTTATCATTTGTTTAACCAAGATTATATCACAATTCATTTCAATTTTATCTTTTCCTAATTCTAATGCAACTAGCTACAAGCACAAGCAAGGTAACAAAATAAGAGGAAAACTCACTCGGCCATTGGATCACCGGTCTCTTAGTAAAAATAATCCGGTGGTAGGGAATCGTCAATTTCGGGGTCACCTAAAAAGGAAGAAACACCATAATAAGTATTTCATCACTTAACTAATCCAAACTATCTTATACAAACTATCAAATTCGTAATTCTCATCCTAAGCAGGAATTCCAACTTAAAATGGCCATAACTTGATCGTTTTAACTCGGAATTTAGCAAATTATATATCGATTTCTATCTACTTTGAAAGATATATCTATTTATAATATTATATTTAAGTTTTGAAAACTTGGAAGCTTCGAAAAGGTCCGATCAGTTCTGATCAGTAGCGAAATTCAATTCCGAAAAGTAGTTTTGTGAATGTTTGTAATGTTTCCACTATCCAAAGCAAGTATACATGCAATATGAACAAGTTACTACCATAAATGATATGTCATGATATATATATATATATATATACATGTTCTTGATGCTATTGAACAAAAGGAATTTTTTAGAAAACTTTTTCTTTATAAGACTTTATGAAAAATTAACTTAGAAATGCTAGTTTTGTATTCTTGACAATCCCTACTTGTTTTTAGAAAAATTCCTTAATAAAATCTATTTATTCTTGTTAAAATTAAGCCTTCAATATGTATATTCCCTAAGGCCTTTTGTTTTCAATAAAAACTCCCATTTTACACTTTGTAAACATGTTTTTAGAATTGGTTCATCCAAAAATCTGAATTTTGTAAAAATTGTTTTTAAGGTGATTCCTTTAGCTAAAAATCATTTGATACTTAGAAAATTAAGGCTCAACCACACCTAGCCACTAAGGACTTCATTTCTTTAATAAAACTTCTAATTTGAGTTTGGAAAGTAAGTGTTTTCATGCAATTACTACATTATTAAGAATTTCTTAAAAAGACAAGCAACATAAATTTTCCTACTTTATTTCTACAAATGCATCATGTATATATGTAATGCCTACAATCTATTATTATGAAGGTTATGAGATGATCTATCTATATGTATACATATAGTATCAAGAATTCTTCTTGAAAACTTTTACTTTGCAAAACTTTGAATTTTTCTAAACTTAAGAAAAATAGTTTTTCTTCTTGTAAAATCATACTTGCTTTTATCAAAACTCAACCTTGATAACCTATATAACCATCACCTTCATTTTGGGGTTAGAAAATAGATGTTTATATAGGTGGTTTGCCTATGTACGAATTTTACAAAATTTTAAAGAATGAAAACATTGTTTAACTTATTCTTAGGAACCATTTGTTGTTCCAAGGTTATATATTGATAAACCTCTCTTATACTTGTCAAAACTTGGTATTTGTTACATATATTCCCTAGGACTTCCATTTTCCTATAAAAATTATCATTTTGGCATTTGGAAATGGGTGTTTAAATGGTGGCTATTTTCAAATCCAAATTTTGAAAAATTCATTGAGCTTGTTTTCTTTGTAAAACTCATTTAGTCTTTCAAAAACCATTTCCTAATCAAACCTACCCCTTAAGGCTTCCATTTCTTTAATAAAAATCTTGTTTTGAAGTTGCAAAATGGGTTTTCAAAATTGGTCTTGGTTGAAATCCGAATTTACAAAATTTATTTTTGGATATACCTTCTGATAAAATCTATCTAAACTTATGAAAATCCATTCCTTACATATCATATCTTAAGAGCCTTCCATATCTTGAATAAAAACTTCACTTTTATGTTGGAAAACATGTTTTTAAACTATGCCTTGGCCTAAATCCGAAAATAGAATTTTGTTTTGAATATTAATCTTTGAAAATCATCTTTGAACCATTTAAATGAAGTCTTGATGATATATATATATATTAAGCCTTCATTATCTCAAGTAAAAATTTTATTTTGACACTTGGAAAGTGGTTTTTAAATAGGGGTCTTGCCTAAATACGAATTTCACCATGTTTGTTTGAGTTCAAAACCAAGATCTACACTTAATATGAACATAAATATAAAAGAAATCCATGGTAGTAAACTATACACATTTTGAAGTTGAAAAATAACTTTTCTAAATATGGTTCCTTTTTTATCCGAATTTTCAAAAATGATTTTTGTTGAAACTAAAATAAATCTTGAGCTTTTTAAAACCTTTCTACTATCATCAAGCTATTAGAAGTTATTTAAGAAAATAAATCAAAAGTCTAATGCATTTATGAACTTAAAACAACTAGATCTAGTTTACTATGCTAGTTATAAATGCATGAACACTAAGATAGTTATGTGAATGATGAATATATGCATAAATCATTAGCAATAACAAAATAATAACTCAAATAACAAGATCTAAAGCATAAACAAAAAATCAAAGCTACAAAAAGTTAGATCTATAAAATATAACTACTTTTAGCAAGAAAATAATAATAATAATACAAGAGAGTACTCATGGATAAGAGGAGTGTTTCATTTTGGCATTATCATCCTTAGCTTTTAAGCTTATGGAAAGTTATTTGATGCATGAAACTCTCACTATACTTTACCTATATCACCTATTGAAGCTTTGGACAAGAGTTTTATCCAATAATCTTGAAGAAATATGTGTGGAAGCTCAAAGAAGGAATGGGGGCAGCAAGATTTTCTTGTGAGAATAAGAGAAAATGAAGAAAGAAAGAGAGGAAAAGTGTAAAGAATGGTTAAGGTTTGAAGGTGTAAATGAGAGAGAGAGATGGAATCAGTTAAAGACATATTAAATGAGATTAAAAGATAAATAAATGGGCAGCAATGTAGTCCCAAAACTGACGTGAAAATGGAGAAGAGAGAGAGAGGAAATTTGGTTTGCTTTTGACTTAAAAATGTAATGTGTAGTTAATGTGTAAGGGTAGCTTCTTAAAGAAGGATTGAAAGAGGGTTATTTTAATTAATTTTTGGAGTATTTCAAGAGTCAAGGCAGCCATAAAGAAGTCAAATCTGCTATGAAGTGATATAATGAAGTGTAAAAAGAATGAAGTGAAAAAGAAGTGATATGTAAAATGTGTACTTAAAAATATAGGTTGTAAGAATACTTTCTTAATAAAATAAAATAAAAATAGAAAATTCATTCCAAATATTTGTAGCAGATATTTCATAATAAAAATACCATAATTAATTAATTTATTTTAGTGAATTATCAAATAAGTTACCGGTATGATCAAAATACGTGAATATGAGCTATAAATAATATTTTTATGACCCGGAAAATTCTAAAAATTTATTTTATGAAAATAAAAATATTTTTCAAATATTTTCCAATTGTTAAATTAATTTATTTTATTTTTAGTATCGAGTCTTAAATAGAAACTGATCCCGTAAAAACCCGAAACGAACTAAATTTTAGAAAAACAAAATTTTCTATAATATATAAAATATTTATCTAAAAATATAAGGGTTTATAAGAATAATAAAATTTTGTAATGAAATATAAGTGAATAGTGCAAAAGACTAATTAATTACCGGTAGTAATGAAATACAAATAAAATTGTAAAATAAGATATTTCTAGTTATCGAAAAATTATAAAACTTATATTTTTTAAATCCTTATGAAAATACGAGTCTAATAGTATTAATGGTACATTTTTTATATCTCGAGCCCCGAGACACGCTTTTCGAAGTTGTATCCAAACGAGTTCGAAATAGGTCAAAAATTTACCAATCTGATATTTTTAAGCGATCTTATTTTACTATGAGTTATTTTCCACACTTAAACTACACCTTAGCCTCTAGGGTTAAAGGCACAAGATTGCCAAACTTAAACTACTGTATTCCACTTAGGGTTTCCGGGTTATTTTCTAGTTTAGATCTTTGCAAATTTGGAAACTGATATTTTATGTTTATACAACATATTTAATTTGAGAAATTTATTTTAAATTTTATTTTTGTAAGCATTTAATATCTCTCAATGTTTTCGGAATTCTTGAATTGAGTTTTATTTCCGAAGGTTTATCGTCATTTACTTTTTAATAATTTGTTTGTGGGTTCTATATTACCTGATTTTACAATTCAGAATTGAGTATGGAATTTGTCGTATGTAGTGGTTTTGAATTTGAAAACTATTGAGTTGTTATTTTTTTTTTTTTTTTAAGGAATCTCATTTTCTCAAGATTAAGAAATTTCTAGATTCGTTCGTGATTTAGGACTAGTCGAAGTTCGATTTTTAATTTGGAGTGATTTTTAGGGTTTATTTTTGAAGTTCATTTTGGAATTATTTACTGAAATTTTTCGGGGCTTACAGGTTGTGACTATTGGTAAACCGAGTTGTCTAGCTAGACTAATGGTGACAAACGAGTGTATTGCTCCATTATCAAACAACAGATAGGCCTCACTTCTATTCACCCTATGTGTCCTGTGTTCAACAAACGCTAATTACTACTTACACCTACGTCATCCTTACTACTTATCTATCCTGTGTTTTAGAGTTTTAACTTTTCTTTAATAGTTTTACGTTTTATGAAAACTGGTAATTAAAAGGAAAACTATAATTAAAAGAGAGTTTTTTGGTTGACTTGTGACTAAACCGACATTGTTCTCTACTCCTCGGTTCAAGGCTACTAGTTGCATCTCTTCATCATCCTCTTCTTCTACCATCCACTGTCCTTCGAAGTTATAAAGTCTCATTCCATGCATGGCCGATGCTACACGGTTTCCACTTCTACTCCTACTCTTTGCTATGCTTACACTGCCAGGTGTTCCATAAGATCGAGCTACCACACTCTTCCTTTGTGGGCATTCTATTGCAAGGTGTCCCTTTTCTTTACATGTAAAGCAAGTGACTGCCATCTTTTTCAGGTAAGGATGTGCCATGTGACCAAATTCTCCACAAAGGCATTGTCTGGGATAGTATGCCTTTTTACACTTCCAATAAGTAACATTCACCTTTTGCCTGGTTGGGTTTCCCACTTCCATTGTCTCTAAATCCATAGTAAGGCATATATCTGTTGCCTTTGAATCCTGAACTCATGGCATCAAACGGCTTTTTCCCAAAGACTTTCTTTTCCAGCATCTCATGTTTTCTTTTCCTTGCTCCTTCTACTATTTGAGCCTTTTTCACTAATTCCAGATAAATTTTCATTCCAAGTTCCTATAATTTTATCATCAGGTCTTCATCTAGACCTCCTAAGAATACTTGTCTTTTCAACTCTTCGCTGTCTCTAAAGGATTCGAGTGCATAATGTAGCAAATGAGTGAACTTAGTCTCATATTGCTCTACTGTCCTTCCTTTTTGTTTCACATGCAGAAAATCTACGTTGTATCTTACCCTTAAGCTAGAAGGGAAGTAATCCTCCAAAAATTCCGACGAAAGGATTCCCATGTAACTAGTGGTACTAAGCTCCTTCTTTTCGATTCCATCAAACTCTAGCATTGTATTTGAGCATGTAAGTCCCATAGTCTAACTAAAGGTAAGGTGGAACCACAAAAGCTGCAAAAGATCGCTCGATCTGGGCCAGCCAATCTTCGGCTTCGTCTAGTTTGCTAAACACTCTGTCGAAATACTGATTACTCTTTATGAAATCTAGTTAAGAGCTTCGATGAGGCCTTCGGTAAGGTAGCAGTGGTAGTAAAGGTGCATTATATGAATGTTCCTGAGATGGTGCTGGAGCTTCAGTAGTTACTTCATGATTGTCATGCCCCAAAGGTTACTTTAAATGTAACAGTTTGCCACATTCAATATTAAAGCGTAAATATGACAACCTTAGTCATTCCCAAAAGCTTATATATTAAATGTAAGGCGTGCTCTTATAATTTTAGTGGACCATACTTTGAAATATGAAGTTTAATAGATACAGTAGCAATTAAGAAATGGAAATCATAATATTAATTCATAAATATAAAGTCTTACAAGGATCTTAAGGGCATTCCCCGCCAAAAGTACACTAACAAAGCTATATCGTATACAAGAAGTTTTCCCTAGAAGTCTACATCTACGCTAATGTTGGACTTCATTCAGAAACTTCTTAGCTAAAAGAAGGGAGTACCTGGGTACAAAGCCCACGTGGCTTCAGCCAAAGGTAGGGGAACTGCAGCAAATAGCTATAAGGGTATAAGCTACTAGCTTAGTGAGAATTATTTCCACAGATAGGCATACTTAAATAGCAATAATAAAAAAAGTTGTTTAATCAACCAAGTGAAATGCAACAACCACATGAGAATACAAGACATATGATTTTTCGATAATCATATGTTGAATGGATTTACGCTATCTATTCGAGGTTAAGGGCGATAATTTATATGCTTCTGACCAAACGTACTAAAGCTTTAGTTAATGCGCTTCTAAACAAACGTCTCGAAGAATTAATTAAGATCTAACGATCGTACCACTACCCTTTTCCCCCACAAGGGTAGTTATCTCATGAAATGTGACTCACGAGTGATATGCATGATTTTAGTTTACTTGAAGGCTCATAGCATAATTATTAATAATTTAAGGTGACCATAGAATTTCAGATAATCAAGTTCTAAACTAAATCAAGCATTGATTATAATCAATTTTCATCTCATTTAATCTTTTCCTTAAATTTAATGCTTCTAGACTACAAGCACAATCAAGTAAGATAAGTTATGGAAATAAAATTCACTTGGCCATGGGTTCTGTCACGCCTCAAGGGGTACCCTACACATGGTAGCCTGCTATTGTCACGCCCCATAAGGTACCCTAAACGTGGCAGTCCATCGCATATAATATTAAAGCTAATGAATGACAACCTTAGTCATGCAAGAGCTTCGATATCACATGAAAGGCGTGCTTCCAAGATAATAGGAGACTCACAAGGGTATTACATTTAAGTAGATAATAAAAGCATACAAGAACTTATATAAATAAACATGGAATATTCATTGGATAATAATCTCTTACAACTTCTTGGGGGCATTCCCCCATCTCAAATAGTCTTGATTAACTAAACCACCAACAAAATATACATAATTATAATATAAGCCTACTTATAAAGATTTTCTTAGAAGTCTATGTTCAAAACTAAATACATATAACTTCTCCCAAAAACTCCTAACAGCTTTGGCTCATACCTGGCATACAGGGCTCCTCGGTGCCAACCATATATAATCATACTGTAACAAAAAGCTATAGGGGTATAAGCAAATCTAGCTTAGTGAGATAATTCCCTTCTACAAAACATTTCCATATATCAAACAAGTATTTAAACAATCATATGAGAATGCACTAATCACATGAGTAAACAAAATACACAAGATTAACCAGAAAATCATGTGTAGCATGGATTTTACGCCCTTCATGTCGGGGGTTGGGAGGTTACAGGCCCATACGACCATCAATATTTACAGATTTGCTGGCTCCTGCTCGCCCTGTAGACTTTCCGGCTCCTACTGGCTCATGTAGACTTTCCGACTCCTACTAGCTACCACCACAACTTTCCCGTTTCCCCATACGAAGAATAGTATTGAAATAAATGTGACCCATAAATATGATATGCATGAATCATTTTCAATATAAGTTTAACTAATAAATGTTGAGTTCAAGTTATAGGCGATCAAAACAATATTCATCATATCAATGCAAGAATCACAATTATTTATCAATTCCTTTTTCGATATTCTTAACTTATATTCAACCAATCATAAATCCAAATCATACAATAATTGTTCATTTATCTTTTTCTTATTTTCTAATGCTGCTACTTACAAGTACAAACAAGGAAATGTAACTTAGTAAATGATTAACTCACTTCATGTCGATAGCTCCTAATCGAAGTAGTCTTCCAGGAAAGTGATCTCAGTTTTTTCTTTACCAAAATAAGATTAAATACTCACAATGAGTCTTTCATAGAATTTCTATTCTTGAAAACTCTAAATATATTTTAAAATCGCAGTAAAATCGGATTGGAGGAAATTCCAACTTAAAATGCCTATAACTTGCTCATTTTAACCGGAAGGAATTTCGCTTATTGTATACCGTTTTCTACTTATTCGAAAAGATCTATCTATTCCTAAAACTATTTTCATCAAACTAAGTCATTTGGGTTCCGAAACAGTGGTGACCAGATTCACCACGAATTTTCACAAACTTGAACTCTTTCTTTTATCAAAATCTCATTTTAAAGAGATAGATATTATAATAATTTGTAAAACCTTTAAAATACATATACATATATTTATTGACTCATATCAAATGTATGAAGTTAATAAAGTCTCAAACCATAAATTTTGTAAAAGTAAAGTCTTCTAAGGAAAATGAAACTTTTGAAAATTTCCTCTTATTCAAGTTATTTTAAATGAGTAAATTTCATTTTTCTTAGTCTTTTCAAAGAATAATTTTATTTTCTTAGTTTCTAATAACAATTCTATATTCATAGAAATAATTTTCTTATTTCTTGAGATCATTCTATTTTTATGAAAAGAATTTCTAGTACTTGATGAGAAAGTGGAGTTTTAGTAAAACTTTTGTTTCAAAAAGTTTCCTTCTATGTCATGTATGTTTGTAAAAATTCCTATGAACTCCTCTAGATTTCTTAGAAAAGTTTGTTAAGATAAATGTTAACCCCTAAAATTTTTGGTTAGCTTTAAGCTTGATCTTAGAATTAAAAGTCAACCGGAACTCTAAAGGTCAACAAAAGGCTAGTACAAACCCTAGAAATTTAGATCCAACATTTCCTTTTTCTTCAGCCCTAGAAAACGAAGCTGGAATGATTAGTGATAATAGCTCGTAATAGCTTTAGTTTATATAAAAATATCATATTTGCAAAATTCAAGTGTCCTTCGAACTCAATCGAGATCAGTTCTTGAAAATCGTGTCTGTCACGCCCCGAAGGGTACCCTAAACGTGGCAGTCCACCGTACACAATATTAATGCCTAAGAATGACCACCTCAGTCACGCGAAGGCTTCCATACTATGTACAAGGCGTCTAACACATAGAGGAGACACATCGGAATGATACGTTTTATGTTGATACAATTGAGTAACAATATAAAGCAAATGCAATCCACTATACTCCAAATACAAAACACTATACTTCAAAATACAGTTCATCAAACTTCAATTACATTCATCCCAAGACTTCACTACATAAAACTATTACAAGGCAAATCGTAAAGCTTAGCCAAAAACTTCAAGCATTCTTATATCTTGCCGGAATCCCGAAGTCATTCTCGACTTCAACCATCTTGGTCCCCACTTAGCATTCTTGGAATAACCTGCTCATTTAAACAACTATTGGGGTATAAGCTACACTAGCTTAGTGAGAATTCCTTAATTCCGTACCATAACAAACAAGTTATTAATCAATCATATGCTATGCATGAACAAACACGTGAGCAAGCAATTATGCATGGTAACCGGAACCCACACACAGAACGGATTTACGCCCTCCGTATCTTGGGTTAGGAATGGTATTGAGTCTACACGACCGCATCTAGTCCCCAAGCCCTCGGCTCTTAGCACTCGACTCGGCTAGGCTCATCCAAGGATGCATCCACATGCGCCTTAGTACCCAGAATGAGCTCTGGCACCGGGCTCGTTATTCAAACGAGGCAACAACGGACCATACCGATCGACCTGCGTAGGAGTAGCATGCTACCAAATGCAATATGTCCGATGCGATGCATGATCAATTTAATTTTTGCTTAGGTCAAAATATTTATACATTCTTTAGAGTGACCAACAATATCACACATATAACAGGAATAATATGAACGTGCAGTTATCCAATCAAATCGTGGTTTCGATATGCTTTAGTATTCTTGGCATACATTCATCACAGTCTCATCATATATCCCATCCCCATTCATATCGATTTTTATCTTGTTCCTAAATTCTAATGCACTAACTACAAGCACAATCAAGGTAACAAAACAAGGAGAAAACTCACTCGGCCATTGGATCACCGGTCTTCTAGTAATAATAATCCGGTGGTAGGGAATCGTCGAACTCGGGATAACCTAAAAAGGAAGAAATACTCTAATAAGTATTTCAACTCAAACTAATCCAACGACTTCATACGAACTTATCAAATTCGTAATTCGCGTCCTAAGCGGGAATTCCAACTTAAAACGGCCATAACTTGGTCATTTTAACTCGGAATCTCGCAAATTTTATATCGATTTCTATCTACTTCGGAAGAGCTTTCTAAATATGAAGTTTAAATCAAGTTTTGAAAATATCTAAGCCTCGGAATGAGGGATCAGATCTGTACAGCGGGTATAGATTCCGAAAATGCGGTTTTCATGAATGCACTTGAGATTCCTAAGTGTAAAATGAAACTAAATGCAATGGTAATGATTTTCCCTATCATGAATGTCATGATATGAACTCTAATGAGCCTAAGTTCTTATAGCTCTTTAGGTTTAAAGAATTTACATAAACTTTTCTTAGAAAACCATTTCATATTAATGTTTAACAAGTGAGTTTACTACACTTAGTCACACCTACATATTACAAGGATTTTCTTTTAGGAAAACTCTATTTTGCTTAAAGAATTTTGACCCTCATATTAGTTATATCCTAAGGCCTTTATTTCTTAAATAAAATCTTCATTTATAAACTTTTAAGTGGGTCCTTTACTAGGGGGTTTCCAAAAATCCGAATTTAGAAAGTCCATTTTCAAGTTGATTTCTTTAGGAAAAATATTCTATACTTAAAACTTTAAGTGTTTATTATACCTATATCCTAAGGACTCCATTTATTTAAGAAAATACCATTTTTGAAGTTGGAAAAATAGTGTTTCTAACCATCTATCCATTATTACGAATTTTGCCTACAAGACTTTTAGCTCAAAACTTCTATTGGACTTCATCTTTGTTTCCAACATTTTCTTTAGTAAAAACTCATTTAGACTCATGAAAAATACTACCAAACATTATCTATTACCCATAGGCTTCATTTCTCTTGTAAAATATATGTTTAGAAGTTGATAAAAGTGTTTTTGACCTAGGTTTCAAAGTCATCCGAATTTACACAAGTTCATTTCTTGAAAAGTGTTTTCCTTTTTGACTTTATTAACTTATCTAACCATAGATCTATACTAGGAAGGTTATTTACTAAAACAAAAGCATTAAAGACTATTAATGCACATAAACACAAAATAATGATGAGATCTTAAATGCCTACATGAACATGAGTAGTAAAATGATAGATCTATTATTTCAATGCTTAAATGAGTTTTGAAAACATAAAAACTATATTTTTAAAAGATCTTTTGTTAAAATACTTTTTGATGGATAAACATAAAGCTTTTGGCATGAAAGCTCCTTTAAAGTTAGATCTACTTGTAATGGTTCGGTATTCTTGTTTTGACATTTCCTTGTCCCTAGCAAAAGCTCATGGGGTCCTTTGTTGGAAATGTCCAAGAATCACTTAGCCATAACAAGATCTATGAGTGGATGGAGTAGAAGTTCACTTACTGGAAGTGGATAGAAGATGTAAAGAGGAAATTGAGAGTTGTGTGTGTGTGTGGGGCTTCAAAACTTTCGGCCAAGACGGAAAAGAGGAGAGGTTTTTGAGAGCTTTTCACTTTGTAAAAGTTGAGAAATGAAAGAATGAAGAGAGAGAGAGAGAAAAAGTAGCTTATATATTAAATGGAATTAGGTTAAATGAGACTAAAATAATTTAAAAGAATTTGCAAAATGGAGCTTCATGGGGAGGGTTTCACGCCAATCAATGCATGAGGGGAAGGAAAAAGTTTGATTTTATTTTGTTTTGATTGATTTATCTTTGATGTGAAATTGTCATAACTTATAATGAAGTTTAAGGGACAAAAAGCATGGAGAAAAGGGATTGATTTGAGTGATGGTAAGAGTTGAATTTGTAGAGTGTGCTAATAGGTAACATAGGTGGTATAGGTGGTACTTTTTGAATAGTGAGGAATAGTTGACAAGACAATTTGATTTTCCGGTAGTAAGGAAATACGAATAAAAAGGTTATAACTGTATTTTTCGTAAGCCGGAAAATTATGAAAAATATATTTTTGAAATCCTTATTTTATTTCGATTCAAATGAGTATTCATAAAGAAAGTTTTGAAATTCTAGTTCCGGGGCACGCTTTTCTATAATGGGTCTCGGGATGACCCGAAGTTGAAATTTTCTCAAAATCTGATCTTTTCTTGGTTTGAAATATAATCAAGAACTATATCCAAAATTAATTTTGCTTATAAAAGTTTCTTTTTTGGAAATCGTGAAAAAGCCGGAATTTGAGTTTCTAAGTCTTTTTCATAAAGCTCGAGCTAAACTGATTTAGGGTTTCATTTTATGGTTTTCGAAGTTTACTTGATTACTAGAAAACCCAGTGTATATAAAAATAATAATAATAATAATAATAAAATTGTGTAATGAAATAAAATGAATAGTGCAAAAGACTAATCAATTACCGGTAGAAATGAAAATACGATAAAAAGGTTATAACTGTAACTTTTATAACTCGAAAAATTATATAACTAATATATTTAGAAATCTTATAAAATTATGAGCCTAATGGTACTAATGATATATTTTTGATATCTCGAGCCCCGGGATACGCTTTTCGAAGTCTGTATCCGAACGGGTTCGAATTAGATAAAAAATTTACCAATCTGATATTTTTATACAAACTTATATTACTACGAGCTATTCTACTTATTTAAACTACACCTCGGCCTCTAGGGTTAAGGGCGCTAGATTGCCGGACTTACACTATTGTATTCCGGTTAGGGTTTCCGGATGATTTTCCGGTTTAGACCTTTGCCAATTTGGAAACTGAGATTTTCTGTTTATACAACGTATTTAGTTTGAGAAATTTATTTTTATAAGCATTTAATATCTCTTACTGCTTTCGGAAATCTTGAATTGAATCATTATATCCGAGTTATATCGGTAATGGTTACCGGATATGATTTTCTTGAGTTTGAGTCAAATATCGATTTTTGGAATGATTTTGGGGAAATCTTGATTTTTATAATTTGCTTTGAAAAAGGATCTTCATAGTGTTTGTTTTCGATTTATTTTTCTTCGATTTAAGGTTTTATGAACAATTGGTTAACTTAAGGATTATCTAATTTGTTATTTTGTTTCTTGAATTCTTCCTTCTTAAGATTACGAGATTTCAATTTCTAACTCGTTCTATGATTCTTGGAGTTTGATTTGATCGTTAGGGCTTTATTGTGATTTCCGTCTCTTAGGATTATTACTGGTTGTTTGGGGAATTTCCAAAGTCTATATTTTATTATTGGCAGATAAAGTTTTCTTAATCGTGCCAAAGCCTAATTATGGAATTGGCCTTTGGTGATTTCCTGATCCTTCAAATTGTCATGTTATGGATTAACTTGCTTTTTAGCAAATTATCACTGTGTTTATTTTTATCTCGATTTTTATGAATTATAGATTAGGTAAGCAGTTTATCTTACGTAATGGTTTTTGGACTTAAGGACTTTTGTAGTCCTTATTTTATTTTTAGATTTTCTCAAGACTAATGAATTCTTACTTTCGTTTTATATTAGGACTCGTTCGAAGTTCGATTTTAATTTGGAGTGATTATTAGGGTTTATTTTCAAAGTTCATCTTGGAATTATTTACTGGAATTTTCTGGGGCTTACAGTGTCCCGGAGCCCAGAATAATAATAATTTTCCAATAACACCGATAGAACCGATTTAATATAAGGATTTCAAAAATATCAATTTCGTAATTTTTCGGTAATTAACAATATCAGATATCGCAATTATACGCGTATTTTCGTACTACCGGTACTTAAATTGTCATGTCTACTTTACGTTACACTATTTACTACTATTCTACACTATTCATCTATCTCTACTTTTTCTTACAACCTACTCTTACAAACTATACCTCTATTTCTTACACATTTGCTTTTCCAATACAACTTCACATCTTTCATATCTTACTTTTAATTAACAAAAATACAAAAAAAAAAAAAAACAAATTTTCTCTCCCCTTTACTCCTAAGTAGCGTTAGCCCCTTTCCCTCTTCTCTCCAATTTGTTTCATTTTTATTTATTTAATTAACACAAATTATCTCCCACATTTTCCTATAAATACCCCCTCTTACTTCCACTTCTTTTATACCTTTCCTACACTAAAGTTACTCTCCCAAAATTCTCCAAGAATTCTCTTCTAAAGAGTTCTCTCAAGTTTAGTTCTTTTAGGTAATTTTTCTTCAAGTCTTCTTTATGTTCATCTACTTAGTATGAGCTTGGTGTGTATTTTCTAAACCATGAAGGTTAAAGAAAGCAATAATAGGTTCATACTTTGTTTTTGTTCATCATCTAATTTCTTTATGTTGCTTTTATATCTAATATATCTATATAGCTATATATATTTTTTAGAGCATATAAACTCATTTTTTTTGCAATTTATTTACTTTCCTTGTAATTTTTTTCCTTTCATATTAATTTTAAGACTAGTCATTCTAGTCTTAGACTTGTCCTCATCAAGTCAAAACATTTTCTTTCTAGGGACTAGTCTATTCTTAGTCCCGAGATACCTTGATGCAGCTAAGGTTCCAATACTTGATTTATTTCTTTACTAGCTTGTTTTCTTTAATAATTATGTTTTCTTACGTTTTTATAATTTTATGATTCATACTCATGCATGAACATAATGGATTTTGTCTCAATAAATCAATGAGGAAAAGTTTTCTTAAATTAAGAATTTTTCTCTAAAACTAAAAGTTGGAGGTAATTTTCATAAAGACTAAGGATTTTTATCTTAGCAACTTTACTAAGAAATCTAGAAGGATTCCATAGGAATTTTCTTATACATACATGGGAAGGAATTCTTGAGTAAAATAAAAGTTTTACTAAAATGACTAGTTTGAAAAACAAGAAATTTCTTCCATGAAAACAAAATGATTTTTAGAAACAAAAAAATTATTTCTACAAATATAAGGTTGTTATTATTTTCAAGAATTGTTAGAAACTAAGCTTAGAAGATGAAAACCATTCCTTGGAAATTTAAAGGACCAAAGAAATGAAATTTACTCGTTTAAAAATAACTTGAAAGATTCTCTAGCAAAAATAAGAGGAAATTTCAAAAGTTTCACTTTTAATATGTTTTGAGACAACTTCATTAATTTCATACATTTGATATGAGTTAACAAATATATATAAATACATTTCAAAGGTTTTTCAAACTATTATAATAACTATCTCTTTTATATGAGTTTGTTAAAAGAAGGAATTCAAGTTTATAAAAATTCGTGGTGAATCTGTCCACCACTTTTTCGGAGCCCAAACAACTTAGTTTGATGAAATAATTTTAGAATTGGATAGATCTTTTTGAATAGGTAGAAAACGATATATAATATGTGCAATTCCAAGTTAAAATGACCAAGTTATGGCCATTTTAAAATAGAATTTCTCTTTATACGAATTTTAACGATCTATTAACATAGTTCCTTATTAATACCACAGAATAAAAAAGAAATACTTATTTTAGGTATTCTTCTTGATTAGGTAATCTCGAGGAGGATTGTTCATATCCCGAAGATTACTACGATTAGTGGAAATCCCAAACGACTCATCCATTTCAAGAAAGGTGTCATCATGGTTGAGTGAGTTTACTCCCCGTTATTTTTCATACTTATGATTGTGCTTGTAAATTTAGTTGTATTAGAATTTAGGCAAAATCAAATGGGAGTTGTATGATAATATGTTGAAAGAATACTAAGTATATCGAAATATGATTTGTTTGTAATAAAGTTACATGTACATTAATATCTTGAAGTGTTTGAAATTGGTTGCTCGCTTGAAAGAAGTTAAATATAATTACTAGACTTTAATTAATAAATTATTCATGCTCTTTATATGTTGAGTCACATTTCATTCACTACTATATAATTGGTGGAACAAGTGTATAATAGTGGTGGTAGACATAACAGGTACATCATGTAAGTGGCAAGTAGGAGCCAGTAAGAACTACGTAAATTGGTAGCTAGTGGGAGCCTATAATAACTATAAGTTTTTGATGGCGTATAGGAGCCGGTAAGATCTATAAAAGTGTTTTAAAAGTTGTGGCTGTAATTGGCCTGAATACCCAACCTCGAATGAAGGGCGTAATTCATTCAACATATGATTCCTGGAAAGTCATATGTCTTGTATACTCACGTGGTTGTTGCATTCCATTTGTTTAATTAATAAACTTGGTTGATAATTTACTTTGAGTATGAAATTTTGGGATTTACTCACTAAGCCCATAAGTTTACGCCCCTATAGGTATTTGTGTTCTTAGGAACACCTATTTTTGTACCCGAGGTCTCCTCATATCCGCGTAAGTTTTCTATTGAAGCTTTTGGAGAAAATCTACTTGAAGATTTAGACTAGAATTCCTTTGAAATCTTTAATGTAGTATTTGAATGTTGTAAAGACTATCACGATCTTTGGATTGACAGGGGTATGCCCCTAAGAAATCATGTAATAGACCTTTAGTTATTAATGCTATAATATATTTTATTTCTGGATTCTTGTATGTTCATTTTTACTTGCTTAAACTATGCTTCCCAAAAGCATCTCCTATTACCGTGCTAGATGCCTTACATGTAATACTAAGGCTTTCGCATGACTAAGATAGTCATTCTTAAGTCTTGATATTATATGTGGCGGACTGCCACGTTTATGGTACCCTTCGGGGCATGAAAACAAATCCTTAGTTTTATGAAAAATTACTTCCTTCTTTTATTTCTAGAAAAGAATATCTATTTTAAGAAAACTTTTCCTCATTTATCTTACTGAGACAAAAATCATTATGTTCATGCATGAATATGAATCATAAAGTTATGAAAACATAAGGAAACATAATAACTCAATGAAATAAGCTAATAAAGAAATAAATCAAGTATTGGAACCTTAGCCTTATTAACGTATCTCGGGACTAAGAATAGACTAGTCCCATAAAGAAAAAGAAAATGTTTTGACTTGATGAGGACAAGTCTAAGACTAGAAAGACTAGTCTTAAAAACAACATGAAAGTAAATAAATTACAAGATAGTACATAAATTGCAAGGGAAGTAAATAAATTGCAAAACAAATGAGCTTATATGCTCTAAAAGATATATATAGCTACATAGATATATTTAGATATCATATACATAAAAGTAACATAAAAGAAATTAGATTTATGAACAAAAATAAAGTATGAACTTATTGTTGCTTTCTTTAACCTTAATGGTTTAAAAAACACATATTAAGCTCATACTAAGTAAATGAACACTTTAGAAAGCTAAGCTATTACCTAGAGAAGAAGTAGAAACTAGAGAAACTTGAGAGAGTTTATGGAGAAATTTTTAGAGAGTAAGTTTAGTGTATGGAAGTTGTGAAAAAAGTGAAAGGAAGAGGGGGTATTTATAAGAAAATATGGGAGTAATTTTGTGTAAATTAAATAATTGAAAATTGAACAAATTGGAGAGAGGCGAGGGGCATGGCCGGCACATACATGGATGTAGGAGCAAGAGAAATTTTTTATTTTTTGTATTTTTGTTAATGAAAAAGTAAGATATGAAATATGTGAAGCTGTATTGGAAATAAAAATTGTAAGAAATAGAGGTATGGGTTCTAAGAGTAGGTTGTAGTATAGAATAGTAGAAAATAGTATAATGTAAAGTAAACATGACAATTTAAGTACCGGTAGTAAGAAAATACACGTATAATTACGATATCTAATATTTTTAGTTACCAAAAAATTTTGAAATTGATATTTTTGAAGACCTTATATTTTTATGGGTTAAAAGGCATATTCAGAATATTTTTACTAATTTGAGCCCCGGGACAAGCTTTTCGAAAACTGTGTTTGGTTGTACACAAAGCGAATTGCGGTTTAACTAATCTGATGTTTTTATGCTTTCTCAGGTTATTACTAACTATTCTACATACTAAACTCTTACTAACTTTCTTAGAGTTTCTTAAACGGGAAAGCCAGACTTGAACGGTTGCAAAAGACTAGGGTTTTGTTGACTTTGGGTTTCCGGTTGACTTTCTAATTAGGGTTTAAGCTTAAATAGATCCAAAACTTTGGGGGTTTATAGCTATACATAATACTAAAGCCTAAGAATGACTACCTCCATCATGCAAAGGCTTCTATATCAGGTACAAGGTGTACATCACAACCAAGGGAATGCATCAAAGTAGCACAATTTACATTGATAATTATTATGTAACAAGGTAAAGAGAATACTTATCATAAAACATAAACATGGTAAATTATAATTCTTAGGACATATCCCTCTATTGTCTTCAAGTCAAAATAAATACACTCCTTAGAAATTTCTAAAATACTAACATAGCATACATTACATATAAGGAACCTTACAAGGTAACTTCATCCTATGTTTCCATTGCCTTCGTAAAAGTTTAATATTCTTCCATGACTTCCTTAATGTCATGATCTTCAATTTAAGCCATTGGTATACCTGTTTCAACAAAATCTATAGGGGTATAAGCTTATAGCAAGCTTAGTGAGGTATTCCTTTTTATTCGCACCATGGTTTCAACCAAGTTCATTTAAATTTTCATACATATGCTATGCATACAATGCAACAATAACTTGATTTCACAAATATATATAGTTATTCGGAAACTATATATAGAATGGATTTACTCCTCTGTATCAAATGTTAGGGAATTGTTGATGAAAATCCTTGACCTTCTACTGCTAGTCCCGAGGTCCCCATCCAAAGCATTTGGTTGGCTCGGCTCTGAACTAAGAGTTGCATTCCTCGAGTGATTTGGATTCTTTAGGAAGGAACATGGCCTTTGTCCTAACACAATAACAGCTAATCCAACTCTACACATAAGAGTAGCAGCCTTCTGAAAGAAATGTGACTCGATGGATGCTATGCGTGAGTATTTTATGTTTCTTAAGCCAAACCTTATTAAGGTTTATTAGGAGGGCGATCAATCAATTTAGCAAACAATAAGAAGTCATATAAGTAAGTAAACAAAACACTTAAATAGACAGTTTGAAGTTGTGATATTCTTAATTATCATTACACACATAAGTAAAGAATCACATATATACATATTCTCGGATTCCCCATTCATATCCATTTTTATCTTTCTTAGTATACTAATGCCACTACTTTACAAGAATAAGCAAAGTAACGAAATTAAGAGGAATAACTCACTCGTCCATTTCGCAATCTTTTTAGTCGTAGTAATCATCATGAAGGGTAATCCCGTATCCTTCGTTACCTAGAAAAAAGAAATACCGGGATGAGTATTTCATAGAAATTCTGCTTAAACCTTCTAATTCTATTTCACTATATTCGACAAAATCGCATAGAATGAAATTCTAATTTAAAATGGCCATAACATGCTCATTTTAACTCAGAATTTCGCATATAATATACCGTTTTCTACCTATTCAAGAAGATGTATCCATTTATAATGTTATTTTTGTCATAAGAGGTTGTCTGTATTTTGATTAAAACGAATATTTCCAGATTTTGTGAAACAATTTTCCAACTAAACTTCATTCAAAAATCCTTTAGTAAAATATAAATAAGCTCACTTTATATGCAAAAATTCTAATGGTAGTGTCTCAAAAATTTATTTCATAAAACAATTCATTTTGAAGTGTTAAAACTTAACTTAACAAGTTTCTTTTCATGTATTTTGAAGAAACTTTATATTTTTCTAGGTTATTATAAATGAGTATATTCTTATTTTATTTTTCTCATTCCTTTTTCCCAAAAAAGTCAATTTTCCTTTAACATTGGTCTTTTATAATTTTTACTTCTAGTGATAAAAGATCAAAGTTATCAAAAGTTTATTAAGTTGTGGATAACCAATTTATAAATTTGCATGTAGAATGGTTTTAGAAAATCAGTCTTTTCTTCTTATATTTCTTGTTTATAATATAAGTTCTTGTTTTCTAAAATTTGATCTTTTATTTCCTCTACAATTTTTATTGGAAAAGAATCCTCTTTATTGATAAAATCCTTTGTTTTTTTCACCTTATCATATTTATATTCTTTGAAAATAAGTTCCTTCTTTAGAAACTTGAAAATCATTATTTTCCTAAGTGGGTTTATAACTTTATGGGTTGATTTTATCTTAACTTTGAAAACTAGTTCACTTCTTGGTTTTGTTATGGAGTTGAAAAAAGTTTAATCTTAAGCTTTTTGTGAAAACTTTGAATACCAACAAATTATTTTCCTAAGACTTAGGTTACCATATTATGAAAAGAAAGTGTTTATTTCTTACATTTCCTTGGTAAAGCTATCTTTGTTATTTGAGAAAACTTTGAGAAAACTTGTATTATTCTATTTCTCTATTGTTAATAATAACTCCATTATTTAATAACAAGTCACGTGATAGAAAATTTGATTTCAAGTTCCTTTAAAGAAAAATTCTACTTTTAAATTTAGTTGAGACAATATCATTTTATAAATGCATGTATTATAAGCATGTAAAATAATAAGAATATGAGAAAGATGCTAGAAGCAAATAATAATAAGCAAAGTAAGAAAAATATCAAATATTAAGAACCTTAGCTTCATCAAGGTAACCCGGTCAAGTATTGGGAGCATTAGCTTTATCAAGGCATCCCGAGACTAAGAATAGACTAGTCGCAAAATGAATAAAGAAAAGAAAGAAAATGTTGTTTTGACTTGATATAGACAAGCCTAAGACTAGAAAGACTAGTCTTAAAATAGCATGAAATAAATAAATTGCAAAGCATGAAATTAAATGAATAATAAGTGAGCTCATATGCTCTAAAGATTATATATAAATACATAAATATATTTAGTTAGATATGAATAAGAAGTTAGCATAATAGTAACAATAATAACGAATAATAACATTAATAACAACATGTATAAAAACATAATAATAAGATAATAAAATAAGAATTTCATGTGCAAGAACAAAACATGGACATGTTGTTACTTTTACTACTAATGTGAGTTTCAAAACAACACCATAGTCATGTTAAGTTACATGACATGGATAAACTAAATGGTTGGAAAAGTCTACCTAAAGTGTTTATGCGGTATGAAGATGGTAGATGAATGGGGTATTATGTGGGTAGTGATATGTGGTAGGTAGTTTGTGTATAAAGAAGGATTTTTGTGAAGACTCGGTTTAGGAGAGTTTTGGTAGAGAGAGTTTTTAGAGAGAGGATTTGTGGAGAGATTTGGGAGAGTTTTGATAGTAAAATGAGTTGTGTGAAAGAATGAAGGAGGAATGGGTGTATTTATTGAATTTTGGAATGAAAATTAGACGTAATTAAATTAATTGAAAAAGAAAATAATTGAGAGTGAAGAGAGAGAGAGGGTGGAAGGCAAAGGAAGGGGGAAGAGAGAGAAAAGTGATTAAAAATTAATTTTAGAAGAAAAGTGTAAGAGAAGTTTAATACCATGTGGTGTAGAATTTTTATGGGAAAAGAAAATTGTAAGAAATAGATATATAGGTTGTAAGAATAGATAGTAAGAAAAAGTAGGGATAGATGAATAGTAATGAATAGTTAAAAAGTACTATAAATAGTGGACTAGAGAATTAAAATACCGGTAGTAATAAAAATACACGTATAAATGCGATATCTATATTTTTTAGTTACCGAAAAATTATAAAACTGATATTTTTGAAAATCTTATATTTTTACGAGTCTATTGGTATTAATGGAATATTTTTGTCGTCTGGTGTACCAAGGCACGGTTTTTGAAAACTGATCCCGTTTGGATCCGAAGGATACTAGAAATTCGCGAATATGATATTTTTAAACTTCCCTATATTTTTACAAACTATTATCAACAATTATTTCTATTTCATTTTTTAGGGTTTAAGAGCATGGGATTGCCAGATCTTAAACACTAGGGTTAGTTGTAAGCTTTGTTGACTTTTGGGGTTCCGGTTTGACTTCCGGTTTTGTTGAGTTATTCGTAAGATCATAAATTTTTTGGTTTTGTCCGTATTATATTTTTAGTTCAACATCTATCGTTTATTTTATTTTATTTGTGATTATTTATATTTTTCAATTCTTGGGATCGTTTAACCGAGTCTAGGGTTATGGGTTGACTTAGTTTGATTTTTGGTGAAAATTGAAAATTTTTATTATAAAATCCACCGAATGATTTGAGATCTTAGTATTTCGTTGTCGAGCGTTATTTGGATATATCTTCTTGATTTGCGTTTTAAGAATCGGATAGATGATTTGATTGGTGTACGGATATTGAATCGATCGATAGTTGGATATTCTATTTTGTTTTGAAGGTTCTCTTTTTCTCAAGATTAAGATTTCTCATGTTTGACCTTATTTAGAAATTTGGCTTTAGCTTAGGTTGATTTTCACGGTTTTGATTTTTATATTAGACTTCTAGGATTATTTTATAAGAATTATGAAAAGTTCAGGGGTTTACAGGTTCACCGGTCTTCATTCAAAGTGATCCAATGGCCAAGTGAGTTTTCTCTTGTTTTGTTACCTTGATTGTGCTTGTAGTTAGTTGCATTAGAATTATAGGAACAAGATAAAAATTGATATGAATGGGGATGGGATATATGATGAGGCTGTGATGAATGTATCCAAAGAATACTAAAGCATATCGAAACCATGATTCGATTGGATAACTGCACTGTTCATATTATTGCTGTTATGTGTATGATATTGGTTGGTCACTCTATAGAATGTATAAATATTTTGACGTAAGCAAAAAATAAATTGATCATGCATCGCATCGGACATATTGCATTTGGTAGCATGCTACTCCTACGCAGGTTGATCGGTATGGTCCGTCGATGCCTCGTTTGGATAACGAGCCCGGTGACAGAGCTCATTCAGGAGTACTAAGTCGCATGTGGATGCATTCTTGGATGAGCCAAGCCGGGTCGATTGCTAAGAGCCGAGGGCTTGGGGACTAGATGCGGTTGTGTAGACTCAATACCATACCTAACCCAAGATACGGAGGGCATAAATCCGTTCTGTGCATGGGCTCCGGATGCCCATGCATAATTGCTTGCTCACGTGATTGTTCATGCATAGCATATGACTGATTTTAACTTGTTTGTTATGGTACGAAACTAAGGAAATTCTCACTAAGCTAGTGTAGCTTATACCCCAATAGTTGTTTAAATGAACATGTTTTCTCAAGAATGCAAAGTGGGGATCGAATTGGTTGGAGCCAGGAATGACTCCGGGATTTCGGCAAAGAATACGAATGTTTGAAGTTATCAATTAGGTTTTATGATTTGCCTTGTAATAATTTTATGTAGTTGAGTATTTTGATGAATTGAAATGGAAGTTGAATGATTTGTATTTTGAAGTATAGTGATTCATATATGAAGTATAGTGGTTTGTATATGAAGTATAGTAAATTTGTATTTCCTTTACATTGTTACTCAATTGTATCAACATAAAATGTATCATTCCGATATGTCTCCTCTATGTGTTAGACGCCTTGTACATGGTATGGAAGCCTTTGCGTGACTGAGATGGTTATTCTTAGGCTTTAATACTGTGTACGGCGGACTGCCCCGGTTAGGGTACCCTTCGGGGCGTGACAGTTTAGTTGGTATCAGAGCGACAAGGTTTTGAGAATTAGGTGGAAAGACTTTAGGAGAATAGAATGTTAAGATACGATCTTAGGAATGTATAGATAAGTGTTAGATAACCCTTAAGTAATGAAGAAACTAGATTTAGCTGCCTGACCCTTAAGATGTGACTTTCGATTTTTAAGGATTTGAATTCTATCTTGGAGACTTTTGGAGAACATAGGAATAGATATATGAGAAAGAAAGAGTGAAATTATTTAAGGAGACGATCAAATCCATTCTAGCAAGTGAAAAAATATATGAGTAAGTGACCTTACCCGACTCTTGGTTCAAGCCAGTAATGGAGATGCTAGATTTTCCCTTCGACCTATAAGACAACTAGGTAGGTAGGATTAATTGCGTACTTTCACCGTTTTCTAAATAAAGAAGTTTAAAGAAAGTAAAAAGTTATAACTCTTTTTCTAAACCATAAGTGATTTGTGAGTAGTATAACTAAGATAATGTGACCGTTTCGTCTTGTTTCTAGGAGACTACCTGAGGACAACATGCAACAGTCGACTAACCCTCCCGATGAACAATAAGTAGGAGACACTCCACTACCACAAGATCCAATGCAACAAGTCATAGACCTTCTAGGGTGTTTGGTGGATACACAAAAGCTCCTCTTACAACAAATGCTTATTAGGAATGTGTCGGTTCAGGTGGAAGGACCCCACCAAGTGACAATGCAAGGAATTGAGACTCCTTCTATTATGGCTAATCCAAGCTCCAAAGTTAGAAGGTATAAGACAACTAGCCTAACAGTTAAGAATGAACCTTTTAAGAGGCGTAAGATCAATTGTTGGGAGTGCAAGGAAAGTCATTATCCAAAACAGTGTCCACGACAGAAGCACAGGTGTTACTTCTATGGAGATCCCGAGCATAAGATTATGGACTGTCCAGGAAAGAAAACCCTAAAGTGCTTCATCTGCAAACAGCCGGGACACTGGGCAAGTAGATGCACCCACAAGAATTAACAGCTGGATAGCTACCCTTGCTTGGAAGAAGCCAGTCTCCTAGAAATATCAATAGGTCTCTTGTGTTGAGCGTTAGGAGCAAATAACTTTTTGAAAAGAACAAAAATGTTCTGAAAATGTAAATCAATGTTGCGATTTATCATCTAGTTCATGTATTAATTCCAATGTATGTTTTGCATCCTTTCTTGGAACTTTTGTAGTGGAAGATTTACATCTTCTCTTGATTTCATGTATTTCGCTTTGGATATTATGAAGTTCTATTATTGATTTTATTTCAGTGGAATTTCAATATTCTTATATATGTTTTTATTTCCGCATTTCCGTGTTCTATATTTCCGATAAGTTTCTTTAAGTTCTTTTAACGCTTAAGACGTAATAAAAGATTTAGAATTTTCATGAGCTTAATAAAATTGTAGGAGATATACCCAACCACAACAAGAACCCGTCATGACTCCTTTAGGACCCGAGAACCAAGCGATACCGAACCACCTAACCAAGGGGAAATGCTTCAATAGAGATTGAACGGCTTATTAGTCAGATAAGAAGCTACATGCAACAGGCTCAAGTCAGTTCAACATCTACACCTATGAGATATGAGCGAGAAACAACGCAAGATGAACCCCCATCACCTCAATACCACCAAAGTCTGTTACCGTGCTTCATAAAGTGTAACCAATATTTCGACAGAGTTTTTGGAGAACTAGATGAGGCAGAGGATTGGTTGGCACACATTGAAAGGTCCTTTAATGCTTTTGAAATACCACATCGTCTGAGAGTCAATTATGAAACTTATATGCTCCGCTTACATGCCCGAGTATGGTGGGAATCTAAGGAAAGAGAGTTGATGCCTCCAGTTACATGGAAGATGTTTAAATATGAGTTTTTGGACAAATATTTCCCCATGAGCTTAAGAGTTCAGTACAGTGCAGATTTCCTCAATATCTCACAAGGAGATCATAGTGTGGAACAGTACGAAACCGAGTTCAGTAGATTGTTGCAATATGCTCCGGAATCACATAAACAAAGTGAGGAACTCAAAAGACAAGTGTTTCTGAATGGTTTGAAAGAAGATCTTCGGACTCGATTAGAGGAATTTGATATCAGGAGTTATCAAGGATTGCTAGAAAAACACGGATAATAGAAATTGCTCAAAGGAGAAGGCAAGAAATAAATAAAAAGGAAATGGAGTTCTATGTTGCAATGACCCCGAGTCAAAATGTCAGAACGCTTCCCTTGGATGATGACCCAAACAAGGAAGAAGACATAATATTGGATAAGCTACAATGTTGGAAATGTAAGGGACAGCATTACCCTATACGGTGTCCACGACTTCAATCCAAGTGTTACCTCTGTGGGGACCCCAGTCACAAAGTTGAGAAGTGTCCAAAAAGACAAACAACGCATGCTTCTTTGCTCAAAACGGGACATTTAGCTAAAACATGCCCTGAACGGGATAACTTGCGTGTTGCTTCGCTGGATCAACCAAGGAAGAAGAGGAGAGATATAATAGGAATAAAAGCAACAAAGGAAAAAGGAATCAAGTTCTTCAAGAACAACTACATCCGGAAATCTAGTCCACAACCCTACACATATGGAGTGTATGAAGAAGCTAGTGATGAGGAGCTGGAAGTTTGCCATGGAAGGAAGCGAGGATCAAAGATGCAACTCGATATCAGGTTAGCGCTATACCCTTAGACTACCGCATATTCTTTCCTGTCAATAGAATCAAAGAGATAGGTTGTTAGAAATACCCTTCGGATTAAATGGCTAGACTAAAATAGGAAAGCCCGAGACCATTAAAAGCTAGAATGAGCCAATGATGGAAACTAAAACAAAACTCGATTAATTTAACGAATTCCAAGCAATCCTCATACAACTTCTTGTAAATAAAGAACTTTGAAAGATCGAAATCTATGACGATCGTTACACAAAAGTTAAAATTTCAGCGATCAAATCTCAATTACCAAACTCCATAAGATCTTCACAAGTAATAATTATAATAAAGCAATGAGATCTCTTGATTTCAATCCCATCAAGATGATCACGATGATAAGAATTTAAAACGATGATGACCATATTGTTTAAGGAAATATGAATCATAAAGCACAATATTGTATATACAGCTACATAAGAATGGAGAAGCGAATCCACAACCTTCGTTGGTCAAAGTAATCGAGTCATGAAAGGTCGTGTTGTCATGAGTTGTTAGTGTCGGTCGAGTCGAGTCTTGTGGTCTCGAGTCAAGTCCGTGTGTTTTCCAAAAGAGTCGTGTAAGTGAAGGTTGGAATCGCTAAGCCAAATCTTATAAATTGTATGTGCTATATTTCGTAAAATATCTATCATACAAAATTTAGAAATGATATAAACCAAAGCATAAACCGATGCTAGAAATATAACTCAAATTCGCAATCTTTTCTCGACAAACGATATACACGTAACAAGTTTTGCGGACAAAACTTTCTTTAAGGCGGGGAGGATGTAAGCCCCGGAAAATTTCAATAAATAATTTCATGATGAACTTCGAAAATAAACCATAAAAATCACTCCAAATTAAAACCGAATTTCAACTAGTCCAAAAACACAAGCGGATCTAGAAATTTCCAAAGCTTGAGAAAAATAAGAATCCTTAAAAATAAAATAAGAACTCAACATACTTCAATTCTAAAACCATTACGTACGATAAACTCTATACGTAACCCCGACTTATAAAAATGGGTAATATAGAACCCCAAAATCAAATTATTAAAAAGTAAATAACGATTAACTTTCTGAAATGTAACCCAATCCAAGAATTCCGAAAACGTTAAAAGATATTAAATACTTACAAAAATAAAATGTAAAATAAATTTCTCAAATTAAATACGTTGCATAAACATAAAATATCAGTTTCCAAATTGGTAAAGATCTAAACCGGAAAACCACCCGGAAACCCTAATCGGAATGCAATAGCCTAAGTCCGGCAACTTAGTGCCCCTAACCCTAGAGGCCTAGGCGTAGCTAGATATGTAGAATAGCTCATAGTAATATCAGTTTGTTTAAAAATATCAGATTGGTAAATTTTTGACCTATTTCGAAACCGTTCGAATACAGACTTCGAAAAGCGTGTCCCGAGGCTCGAGAAATAAAAAATATACCAATAGTACCGTTAGACTCATAATTTCATGAGATTTCTAAATATATCAGTTATATAATTTTTCGGGTTATAAAAGTTACAGTTATAACCTTTTTATCGTATTTTTATTATTACCGGTAATTGATTAGTCATTTGCACTATTCATTTTTATTTCATTACAAAATTTTATTATTTTTATAAAGCCTTATATTTTTAGATAAATATTTTATATGTTATAAAAAATTTTGTTTTTCTAAAATTTAGTTCGTTTTGGGTCTCTACGGGATTAGATTTTGTTTAAGATCCGATACTAAAAATAAAATAAATTAATTTAATAATTGGAAAATATTTTAAAAATATTTTTATTTTCATAAAATAATTTTTTATAATTTTTTGGGTTATAAAAATATTATTTATAGCCCATATTCGCGTATTTTGATCATACCGATAACATATTTGTTAAAATACTAAAATAATTCAAATAATTATTTAATTTTAATTGTGAAAAATCTGCTACAATTATTTGGAATAAATTTTCCAATTTTATTTTATTTTATTAATAAAGTACTCTTACAACCCATCTTTTCAAGTACACCTTTCATACATCACTTCTTTTTCACTTCAATCTTTCTACACTTCATTATCAATTCTTGGCAGATTTTTTTGACTCCTTTTGGCTGCCTTTTGTCCTTTGAAACCCTCAAAAAATTAATTACAATAACTCTCTTTCAATACTTCTTCAAAGAGCTACACATACCATTAATTACATTACAATTTCAAGTCAAAAGCAAACCAAATTTCTCTCTCTCTCTCCCCCTCTCTCTTTCACGTGAATCCCCCAAATTTTCTGCCTTTACTTTATTTTTTTCTCTTTCAATTAATTAATACACATTAAATGCACTCATTTTCTCTCTCTCTTTCATTTATACCTTCAATCCTTAACCATTCTTTACACTTTTCTCTCTCTTTTTCCTCTCATTCTTTCTTCTTTCTCTCTTGTTCTTTCAAGAACAACAAGCTGCCCCCATTCCATTCTTGAGCTTCCATACTTCATTCCTAAAGATTTCTAAGCAAATCTTCTTCCCAAAGCTTCATAGGTGATATAGGTAAAGTGTAATGAGGGTTTCATGCATCAAATGGCCTTCCATAAGCTTAAAAGCTTAGGATGATGATGCCAATAATGAAACACTCTTTTTCTCTACTTTTATTATCTTGTATTTCAATTATTTTCTTGTTTAAAGTTGATATATTTTGTAGATCTAAATTTTTGTAGCTTTGATTTTGTTTATGCCATAGATCTTGTTATGTAAGTTGTTATATTTGTTATTTCTTATGATTTATGCATAGATCTATCATCCATATATTCATCTTAGTGATTCATCCATTTAAAACTAGTTTAGAAGACTAGATCTAGTGTTTTGAGTTCATAAATACATTAGATCTTTGTTTATGTTCATGAAAAACTTGCTATAACATGATGATGGTAGGAAAGTTGTAGGAAACTCAAGATCTATTTTATTTTCAAGCAAAATGATTTTTGAAAATTCGGATGAAAATGGGACCGTATTTAGAAAAGTGATTTTTCAACTTCAAAATGTATATTTTTCATTCAAAATGAAGGGGTTAGGGTATAGATACCATCAATGAAAGATTTTGATAAGTAAAGTTTAGATCCATGATGTTTATAGCTTATTACCATGCATTTGTATTATGTTTATGTTCATATTAAATATAGATCTTAGTTATGAACTCAAACAAAATTGTGAAATTCGTATTTTGGCGAGACCCCCATTTAAAAACCACTTTCCAAGTGTCAAAATGTAATTTTTACTTAAGAAAATGAAGGTTTAATATATGTATATCATCAAGACTTCTTTTTCACAAGAATCAAAAGTGATTTTCAAAATAAAAATTCTATTTTTGGATTTTGGCCAAGGCCTATTTTAAAAACATGTTTACCAACTCAAAAATGAAGTTTTATTTAAGAAATGAAAGGCTCTTAGGATAGGATATGTAAGGAATGGATTTTCATGAGCTTAGATAGATTTTATCAAAAGATATAACAAAAAATGGATTTTGTAAATTCGGATCCCAACCAAGACCAATTTTTAGAACCCATGTATCAACTCCAAAACTCATGTTTTATGTGAAAAATGAAGTATATAGGTAATAGATATCATTAAGCAATGATTTTTACGAGTTAGAATGAGTTTAGGCATGAATAATGTGTAAAACAAGTAATGGAATTAAAATGGAAAATTTTGAGTTAGTGATCAAATTGTCAAATTCGTAATTTGAGATGATGCATATGTAATCACTTAGTATTTGAGCTCAAATTGCAAGTTTTAAGTGTTAAATGAAGTCCTTAGGTAATTGATACAGTAAAGCCTTAAATTTTAATGCTTTAAACAAGTTTTTCCCAAGGGAATCACTCAAAATCCACTTTTTACCAAATTCGGATTTTGGAATCAACCCCACTTGAAAACATGTTTACAAAGTGTAAAATGGAAATTTTATGTAGCAATGAAGGTCATAAGTAATATGTATAATGAAGAATCAATTTTAACAAAAATAATTATATTTTCTTAAGTAATAAATCCAAAACAAATGGAAATGCTCAAAGTTAGAAAACTAGACTTTTCATAAATAGTTGTTATTATGGTCTTGCAAGATAAAAAGTTACAAAATTTCCTTGCTGCAAAAATCATTAAGATCATGCATGCATTAAGCTCATCTCATGTAATTCATGTTAGGAAATCATTCATATTGCATGTATAATTGAATTGACAAGTAGAAACATTTCAAGCATTTACAAAACTATTTTTCGAAAATTGAAATTGTTGCTGCCCTAATCTGATCCGACCTTTCTGAAGCTTCAAAGTTTTCAAAACTTGAAAATAATATTAGAAATAGATAGATCTTTCGAAGTAGATAGAAATCGATATATAATTTGCGGGATTCCGAGTTAAAATGACCAAGTTATGACCGTTTTAAGTTGGAATTCCCGCTTAGGACGCGAATTGCGAATTTGATAGTTTGAATGAGATAGTTTGGATTAATTAAGTGATGAAATACTTATTAGAGTATTTCTTCCTTTTTAGGAGATCCCGAGATCAACGATTCCCTGCCATCGAATTATTATTACTAGAAGACCGGTGATCTAATGGCCGAGTGAGTTTTCTCCTTGTTTTGTTACCTTGATTGTGCTTGTAGTTAGTTGCATTAGAATTATAGGAACAAGATAAAAATCGATATGAATGGGGATGGGATATATGATGAGGCTGTGATGAATGTATGCCAAAGAATACTAAAGCATATCGAAACCATGATTCGATTGGATAACTGCACTGTTCATACTATTTCTGTTATGTGTATGATATTGGTTGGTCACTCTAAAGAATGTATAAATATTTTGACGTAAGCAAAAACTAAATTGATCATGCATCGCATCGGACATATTGCATTTGGTAGCATGCTACTCCTACGCAGGTCGATCGGTATGGTCCGTCGATGCCTCGTTTGGATAACGAGCCCGGTGATAGAGCTCATTCAGGAGTACTAAGGCGCATGTGGATGCATTCTTGGATGAGCCAAGCCGAGTCGAGTGCTAAGAGCCGAGGGCTTGGGGGCTAGATGCGGTTGTGTAGACTCAATACCATTCCTAACCCAAGATACGGAGGGCGTAAATCCGTTCTGTGCATGGGTTCCGGATGCCCATGCATAATTGCTTGATCACGTGATTGTTCATGCATAGCATATGACTTATTTTAACTTGTTTGTTATGGTACGGAACTAAGGAAATTCTCACTAAGTTAGTGTAGCTTATACCCTAATAGTTGTTTAAATGAATAGGTTTTCTCAAGAATGCAAAGTGGGGATCGAATTGGTTGGAGCCGGGAATGACTCCGGGATTTCGGCAAGGAATACGAATGTTTGAAGTTATCAACTAGGTTTTATGATTTTCCTTGTAATAATTTTATGTAGTTGAGTCTTTTGATGAATTGAAATGGAAGTTGAATGATTTGTATTTCGAAGTATAGTGATTCATATATGAAGTATAGTGGTTTGTATATGAAGTATAGTAAATTTGTATTTCCTTTACATTGTTACTCAATTGTATCAACATAAAATGTATCATTCCGATGTGTCTCCTCTACGTGTTAGACGCCTTGTACATGGTATGGAAGCCTTCGCGTGACTGAGGTGGTCATTCTTAGGCTTTAATATTATGTACGACGGACTGCCACTTTTAGGATACCCTTCGGGATGTGACATAGAGATAGATGAATAGTGTAATGTAAAATAGATATGACTTATAAAATACTGGTAGTAAGAAACTACAAGTATAAATGCTATATATGATATTTTTAGTTATCGAAAAATTATACAACTGATATTTTTGAAAACCTTATATTTTTATGAGTCTAGCGATATATTCGGAATATTTTTACTATTCCGAGCTCTGGGAAATGTTTTTCGAAAACTGCATCCGATCGGGTTTAAAATGAATTGCAATTTGACTAATATGCTATTTTTAAGCTTTCTTATGTTATTACGAACTATTCTACCTGCTAATCTCATACTTACTCTCTTAAGGTTACAAATGCGAGATTGTCAGACTTAAATTGTTAAGTCTAATAACGGTTTTGTTGACTTTAAAGTTTCGGTTAACCTTCCGATTGGGGTTTAAGCTTAATCGATCATAAAACTTTGAGGGTTTACAACGATGGTCCACGCGTGGTAGTAGGGTGGAATTTTGTACACTTTGGCCTTGGTTTGAATTTTGACTTTAGTTTTGATTTTGATTCTGGATGGAAGTATTTAGCAGGTGGGCTAGCTGCCCAATAGCATTCATCATCTCCATTTGTGGGTTCTAGGATGCTACCCTTTGCTGATTCCGTTGAGGTATAGCAGGTTGATTATCGTTATTGGCTTCTGTTGGGGGAGCTTCCTACTCATGATTGCGGTTTCTTTTGGGTCATCTGTTTATACATTACTACGTAAGTTTTATGGTTTTCTTTTGAGTTATGCCTCAAAGGCATAGTTTACAAATTGCGGAAATCATATAGTCAAATGAAACTTCAAGCAAGTTGTTATGAAAATTCAAATCATAAAATCTAAGCCATGGAATTTTTATTTACAAGTCTAAATTGTAGTGTTCAAATTATAACTCAAATTATGAAACCTAGCAAAAAAGAAATTAATCATAATGATGCAATGGATGCAATGATGATCATGCTCCTTGCTATTGATTACGGTTCTCTAAGGATATGGCGCGCATAACCGTCGTACTTAGTGGCATTCTTAATTTTTGTTTATGTCTCTTGTTAAGAAAACATAAGATCCTTCTTTAAAACAAGTACATATAAGATTCCATTAGATATTACCAAGGTCTTACATTTGGTCGAGTCTTTTACATTAAGCCCTCAAAACATGTAATCCATGCCACTCAATGAAACTGGACCTACCCAAAATACATCTTCTTACTAGTCCGAAAAAGGAAAAAAAGAGACAAGAGACAAAAGACAAAATATACTAAAGCCGCCTAAAGAAAACATTGAAGCAACTTGGCATTCCTCATTGCTTGTTACAAAATTTTTAGTTGGACTCTTTTGGATTAGGCTTGCTATCTCTTTCTTCTTCTTTGTTAAGTGTCTCCTGAGGTTGGGGTCTAAAGACGGTCCCTATTAGAAGAGCTTCCATCATCTCTACGAACAAATTGGCTCAAGTAGGCCCTCACAGTTAACCTCCTCCTCCTAGGTGGTCTTACTAATTCTTCTTGATCAGGTTGTTCCTCTCCTTCATCTCCTGTCATATCCTCATCTTCCCTATTTTCCTCTCCCATCACTTCATTTCCTTCTTCATTCCAAATTCTTTCAGTAGTTGCTCTAGCTTCCCTTAACATCAGCTACCACTGGACTTATGGTTATTCCACTTGCAACCCTAGAGTTTTCACTATGTTCATATACATCCTTCCAAAGGCTAGAGTCTAACTCATTCTCAGTATGTACTCTGTTGCTATCCGGAATCTGAAGATCTTGATCAAACTCCATATTAGGTGTGTTCGATTCATGGTTGGGATCATCCTCAATCCTAATAGGTTGCGGTATTCTATTTCCTTCTTCATATATCCAATTTGGGTCATCCTCTAGATCTTCTTCCTCCTCTTCTTCACTTCCGTTCTCATTATCGTCTTCTTCCATCGGCTCATTTTCTATCTACATACCTATTTCACTAGGGTATGGTGCTTGAATTTCTAAGGGTGTTGGTAAAATATCAACATACACCCCATGCCAATAAAAATGGTTCCTTGCATCCACATCAAGCCAATCTGTATGATTCAACAAGTCATCGTGAGCATACACAAATAGGGGTCCTATACTTCTCCACACTTGAGAGTCGACACAGGTGGGATTTTCCCTCCTTTTTCAGGACAAAGGTAGCCTCTCTTAACATCGGCTCATTTTCATAATCTACCATAATCCTTTCCACTGCATATATCGTTTCTAACATCATCTACTTCTCCCTCCTTATCAGGTCATATCTTACTTGGTCGACTACCATCTCCTATCTAGTGTATCTAAGTCCTCTCTTCCATGTCACATACATTTCTTTCAAGGTTCTGCATCTTCTTGCCATCTCACACAAGGTTCTTAATCTTAGTCTGTAATCCACAAATGTCTCTTCATTCCTCTTTAGAAACGCTCTTGCTTCCTCATTTCTCCTTAGGAAACATATACTAAGAAAAGATTTCTAATTAGTTTAGACTTTTAGCTCCTTTCCTATCCTAAGATTTAATTACTCATACACCTTAAGCTTTTAAATTCTTTCATGCTTTACATTTTTACTACTCTGATACCAACTTAAATTGTTATACCCTAAAGAGTACTCTAAACGTAACAGTCCGCCACATACCATATAAGACTTAGGAATCACTACCATAGTCATTCAGACGTCTAGTATTAGATGTAAAGCGTTCCCTAACGACAATAGAATACTTAAGCAATTGGAGATAGATAGTTTAATTTGATAGATAAAGCATCAAAATACAAACCATAGATATCTAGGATCATATATAAAAACTAAGGGGCATTCACCTGCAAAAGAGTAATAAGTCCAAGTAATAGTTTTTGACATCAACTCAAGTGTTTAAGTTTTCCTATAGAAGTCTATATAAAAGCTAAACATAAAATTCTAAGGGAAACTCCTATTCTTACTTTACCTGAGTTGGCCAATTCTTGTGTTGTAACCACAGATAAGGGAACTGCAACAAAAAGAAGCCGTGGGGGTATAACCTACACTAGCTTAGTGAGTAAATACTTCCAGAATATACGTAGCCAACAATTTCATATAATCAAGTTGTTTTAATCATCCATATGAAATGCAACAACAACATGGGTATACAAGACATATCGTAAAACTGGAAATCATATGTTGAATGGATTTGCATCATCCGTTCGAGGTTAGTGGATTAACGAATCATACAGTACTAACTTTGAATTTATTGTTCTGTTTTATGGTTCACAGGCAACCCATTAATTGTCCAGTTCTTGTATAATGTACTCATATCAGATTTATACGAATTTCATGTAAATTCTAAGGATTTTGTGATTTGTTTGCATAAAGGAAACTCTAGGTTTGGTTGGGATCCAAATTTGTGGATGTAAGTTGGAATTTGGTAATCTAAATAAGTAAGTTTCATCCTTTCTTTGATGAAGTTGAATAATGTGTGATTAGATGATCATTATGTGTTCTTGTTGTCATATAATACTAGGGTTTTGAAGGATTATCGAATTTTATTGATTGTTGTGGAAGATTAATCGGGTTAGACGGTACAACTGGGTGATTTTCTTTATCAAGTTAGGATTTTGGGAGTTATAGTACATTAGGAATTGTTTATATCGTGTTTTTATTTGTTAAATATATAAATGTATGGTGTTGACAGGAATTTTGGAGATTTGGGTTTGTTGTTGAATTATTAATATTGATTGAAGTATTGTGGAGATTCAGGAGATTTGGTTGTGGTTGAGTGTTATCGATAAAGGATTTTTAGGAGATACAGATTGGAATTTCCTGAAATTGAGAAAGGTACGACAAATCCTTGCTTATTGTTTTTGTCTGTAAGCTTAGTATTGATTGAATGCTTGTAGGAACAGAATTTCTTAATCTTTATTTGATTCAATAATGGTATGTTTTGGTTGTGCTTGGCTTTGACTAGTAAAGACCTGGCAGACAGTGATACTGGTGAGGCACCCTGATGATCTTGGTGTGAGGTTGTCCCTAGTGGACTCGTGCCTTGATATGATTCCGGTAGAATTAGGTGTTCTAGATTCGGGGTGTTTGGGGAGTACCCACTCATCCATATATGTATATGATTATTATTTTCAAAGAGTTGTATGATTTTCAATGGGGTCTGAGTAACTCTAAGTTCAAGATTAGAGTATACCTAATATTGGACTGTGTTTTTGTGTTGGTTTGAGAAAGATAATAATATGATTGTTTGCATTAGTTTAAGTTGCATGAATCGTAAGCTTTTTGTATGTGCATATGCATTTGTTTTTGGATTGGAGTTATCGTACTGGGCGTCGCCACTCATTCTTTTAAATTTCAGGTACAGCTGAAGAAGATATAGTGTATGATCTATCAGGTTATGATTTATTCTTTGATAGCGGGGATGGCGATAGTAGACTTGACTACTCATCCAAGAGTTAGGCTTCATATACCAAGTTTCTAAGAGAAGACATGTTTTGATCATTTGAGATTGTAGTTGGATTCATTGTTGGTTTTAAAGGAAGAGATTTTAATGTAAACAGTTTTTAGTTTATATTGAATTTGTTGACTATGATGTCAACTTGGATTTTATGCTTGAACCAGGAGTTTATGTTTTATGAAGTATGAGTTTTTAGTTTTAATAGGTTTTGTATCCTATGTGTTACCCTATGAGTGTTTACAGGTGATGATTGTATTATTGTGGATAATAAAGCCTTTGCGTATCTTATATTAAGAGGGGATAGTAGCAGGTTGTAATGCCTTATTTTAGGGCGTTACAGCTTATTTGGTATCAAAGCTATAGGTTTTGAATCATATAGATTTAAGTTTTGATTCTTTAAGACGGTGAGATTTGTGGAGTGGGGTAGAATCATAGGTTTGTTGTTTAGTTATGTTTGATGGTGTCTTATAGATTTAAGTTTTGATCCTGAGTTGGATACCCTTATTCTAATTTTGTGGTGTTTTGTTGTGTTAGAATGCCTCCAAGAAGAAGAATTCCTGAGGAGAATGAGAATTTGGGGCAGTAGCTGGATGAACAGCAAGCTCAGAATCAAGACTTGCCACCGCCTCCACCTATTGGACAGCAGGTTTCGGTCGATGCTGCACAACTTATGCAAGTTATGAATGCTTTGTTAGGAGTAGTTGGTCAACAGCAACAAGATATGAGGAGGGACATGCAGATGGTCCAAGAAAACATCGAAGCTTGGAGACAGGAGACACAAAGGTTAAATGGGAATGGAGGAAATGGAGCTAGGCATGCAGGTGTGCTTAGTCTGAACAAATTTGTGGGCCTAGTGCATAAGTTTGAGTCAGTACCAGGTAAGCCTCTTGAAGCACAGTTGTGGATGGAAGACGTTGAGAAGACATTTGCTGCTCTGGATATTCCAGAAAACAAGAAAGTTGAATATGCCTCCTATTTGCTGACTGGAAGAGCCAATAAGTGGTGGTTGAGCACTAGAAGACACATGACTGGTATAATTACATGGCAAATGTTTCAGCAGGCCTTCTACAGAGAATTCTTTCCTGATAGTGTTAAGCAGAGAATGCTTCAAGAGTATTACACTCTGTAGCAAGGAAAAATGACAATAAAAGAATATGAGTCAGAATTGCACAGGTTGATGAGATTTCTACCTGACGCTCTGAAAGAGAGTGAAGAAGCCAAGGTTAGTAGATTCATCACTGGACTGGAACCTGAGATCCAGTATTAGGTAAATTTGATGGATTTAAGCAACTACTCAGCTGTGGTGAACAAAGCCAAGATAGTAGAGCAGGGCTCTAGCAAAATTAAGAGCCATGAACCATAGAGGAATAAGATATTTTTAGGCAAGAGGCCAATAGCTGGTGTACTTACACAAGATAGAGGCAAGAGGTCTATTACTCAAAATTTCAGGTCAACAGTGTAGAATACAGATAGAAGATGCACGAGATGCCTTGGACCACATGATGTGAAGGATTGCAAGTGGGTAGAGAATGCTTGCTTTTCTTGTGGAAAGCTGGGACATAAGAGGAATACATGCACAGACAAAATCATTCTACAAGTTTTCTATTTCAAGTGTGGGCAGAGGGGACATAGAGCTGTAGATTATAAAGGAAGGCAATATGGAAAAATTTATTCTGGCCAGGGGCAACGAGCACCAGCAAAGGTTTACGCTTTACAACGTAGTGAGACTTCTAGTGTTGACACTATCTCGGGTATGTTTCATATACTCCTGCATAGTGCATATGTGTTGTTTGATACTGATGCCAGTTTCTCTTGCGTTTCTGAATCTTTTATGTTTGTTTGTGGTATATCTGCTAAGTTTATGCCTGGATGTGTATTTGTCAGTACTCCTTTGGGAAGTGAGTCTGTATTGAATAGAATCTGTAAGAATGTGGATATTGAGATAGAAGGTAGACATCTACCTGCAGATTTGGTGGTGCTGGATATGTTGGATTTTGATGTGATTTTGGGTGTAGACTGGTTGGCAAAGTACCATGTGGTGATTGATTGTTATAATCTGGTAGTAAAATTCAGTATGCCCAATGGTGATCAATTTGTTCATAAGTTAGTAGTGCAAAGACCTCTAGTTTTTCTTACTTATGAATTGTGGGGAGGATCAATTTTGGCTGCTATGGTGAAAGAAGATAAAAAGGAAATAGTGTTTTTGGATGTTCCAATTGTATGTGAGTATCCAAAAGTTTTTCCAGAAGATCTGCTTGGATTACCACCAGAGAGGGAAGTGGAGTTTAATATTGACTTGGTACCCGGAACTGTATCGAAATCCGAAGATCCTTATCAAATGGCTCCTACAGAACTTGTTGAGCTTAAAGTGCAGTTGGATGAATTATTGAAGAAGAAATTTATTAGACTTAGTGTTTCACCTTGGGGAGCTTCAGTTCTGTTTGTTAAGAAGAAGGATGGCAGTATGAGACTGTGCATTAATTACAAAGAATTGAACCAGGTGACGGTGAAAAACAAGTATCCTTTGCCATGAATTGATGATCTGTTTGAGCAGTTGGCAGGAGCTTCAGTGTTCTCAAAGATAGATTTGAGATCTGGATATCATCAATTGAGAGTAAAAGCCGAAGATATTCATAAGACAGCTTTCAGGACAAGGTATGGACATTATGAATTTGTTGTCATGCCTTTTGGACTCACCAATGCACCAGCAGTATTTATGGATTTGATGAACAGAGTCTTCAGGGAGTATCTTGATATATTCATAGTAGTCTTTATTGATGATGTATTGGTGTATTCAAGGACTAAAGAGGAGCATAAAGAAAATTTAAGATTAGTACTGACCAGATTGAAGGAAGAGAAGTTATATGCGAAGTTTTCAAAATGTGAGTTCTGGTTAGAACAGGTATCTTTCTTAGGACATATTGTTGATGGTAGTGGGATATCAGTGGATCCTGAGAAAGTCAAACCAGTTATTGAATGGCCAAGACCCAAGACTGTGATGGAAATAAGGAGTTTTCTAGGAATGACAGGATATTACAGAAGATTTGTGGAAGATTTTTCCAAGATTGCCAATCCTTTGACCCGATTGACACAAAAGGGAGTGAAATATGAATGGAGTGAGAACTATGAAGCTAGCTTTCAGTTATTAAAAAATAAGTTAGTCTCTGCTCTAGTGCTAGCCTTACCCGTAAGTGGTGAGGAGTATGCTATTTACAGTGACACCTCTATACAAGGTTTAAGATGTGTGTTGATGCAGAGAGGCAGGGTTATAGCATATGCTTCCAGACAATTAAAGCCCTATGAGAGGAATTATCCTACTCATGATCTGGAACTAACAGCAGTTGTGCATGCTTTGAAGCTGTGGAGACATTATCTATATGAGGAAGGATGTAAAGTGTATACGGATCATAAAAGTTTAAAGTACATCTTTACCTAGAAAGAGTTGAACATGAGATAGAGAAGATGGTTGGAACTGATAAAGGATCTTGATATTGATATTCAGTATCATCCCGGAAAGATGAATGTAATAGCTGACGCCTTGAGCAGGAAGAGAATAGAGAATCTTGCAGCTTTGATCACAATGGAACGTCATCTCATTGATGATATGAGGAAGCTTGAATTGGAAATAGTCATAAGATAGGTAGGTGAAAGATTGGCTAATATGAGAATTCAACCTCCTCTTGTGGACAGAATCAAGATAGCTTAAACCGACGATCAGAGTATCTTGGAGTTTAAGTAGAGAATGGACAATGGTAGGGCACCAGAATTCTACATAGATGATGAAGGTATCCTTAAGTACAAAGGGAGATTGTGTGTGCCAGTACAAGGAGAACTTAAGAAGGAATTGTTGAAGGAAGCGCGTTACTCCAATTATTCCATTCATCCTAGAGGGAACAAGATGTATCAAGATTTGAAAAAGCTATACTGGTGGAATAATATGAAGAAGGAGATAGCTGAATATGTATCTAAGTGCCATACGTGTCAGATGATTAATATTGAGCATAGAAAACCGGCAGGTGAGTCGAAGCCTTTGCCAATACCACAATAGAAGTGGGAACATATCACTATAGATTTTGTTTTTGCTTTACCCAAGACAAGAGATAAGTTTGATTCAATTTGGGTCATTGTGGATTGTCTCACAAAGGTAGCTCACTTTATATCTATTAAGACTAGTTATAAGCTAGAGCGTTTGGCACAGGTATATATCAAAGAGATTGTGAGATTGCACATAATACCAGTGACAATCGTGTTAGATAGGGATACCAGATTTGTTGGGAGATTCTGGAAAAGTTTCCATCAAGCTTTAGGAACTAAGGTTGTGTTCAGTACTGCTTATCATCCTTAGATTGATGGGCAATCTGAAAGGACTATACAGATTTTAGAAGATATGTTGAGAGCATGCGTTTTGGATTTCGAAGGAAGTTGGGATGAGCATTTGCCGCTAGTGGAATTTGCTTACAACAACAGCTATCAAGCGTCGATTGACATGCCTCCATACGAAGCGCTTTTATGGCAGAAAGTGTAGATCACCTATTCATTGGGATGAAGTGGGCGAAAGACAATTGTTGGGACCAGAGTTAGTCCAAGATGCAGTTGACAAGGTCAGTTTGATCAAGCAAAGATTACAAGCTGCTCAAAGTAGACAAAAGAGTTATGCGCATAAATGAGGAAGACCATTGGAATTTCAGGTAGGCGAACATGTTTTGCTAAAGATTTCACCAACAAAAGGAGTTGTCAGATTTGGCTTAAGAGGAAAGTTGATTCCTCGATATGTGGGACCATATGAGATTCTTGAAAGGATAGGCGACATAGCCTATAGATTAGCTTTACCGCCTGATTTGGAAGGAGTGCATAATGTGTTCCATGTATCCATGCTTATAAAGTATGTCAGAGATCCGGAAGAAATAATAGCTCTTGAACCGTTGGAAGTGCAGCCGAACCTTACGACGATTGAAAAGCCGATCAGAATTGTGGACTCTAAGGAGAAGATCATGAGAAGCAAGATGATCAAATATGTGTGTAAACCCCTAGATTTTTCGATAATATTAGCAAACCCTAAGAACCAGAAGTTGAAACGAAACCCCAAAATTAACCTAGTTCTATGTTTAGTCTAGTGAATCTAGATCTGGCACTCCCGTGTTCTTAAATCCTAGAAAACGAAATTGAAATAATTGTGGAATATGGTTCGTAATAATATAGGGGAGCCTAAAAATATCAGATTCGAATTTTTCTAGTGTCCTTCGGATCCGATCGGGATTAGTTTTCAAAAATCGTGCCCCAGAGCACCGGATAGCAAAAATATTCCGACAACACCAATAGATTCGTAAAAATATAAGGTTTTCAAAAATATCAGTTTTAGAATTTTTCGGTATCTAAAAATAACAGATATAGGCCTTTTACACGTATTTTCGTTACTACCGGTATTTTAATTGTCTAGTCTACTACTCATAGTACTTTTCTACTATTTATTACTATTCACCTATCTCTACTTTTTCTTACACTCTATTCTTACACTCTACCATACCTATACCTTACAATTTATCTTCCCAATACAACTTTAATCACATCATACCTTACACATTACTTCTATTTATACAAAACAAACAAAAATAATTATTTCTCCCCTATTCTAAGCCAAAACCGGCGCCCCTCCATGCCCTCTTCCTCTCTTATTTATTTCAATTTCAAATAATTTTAATTACACTAATTTCCACTCCAAAAATCTATAAATACCCCCTTCCTCTTCCATTCCACACAACAAAAATTCATACTAAAACTCTCTCAAAATCACTCCACAAAATTCCTCTCCCAAAACCTCTCTCAAGTCTCTTTTTTTCTTTAGAAATCCAAGTCCCACATAATACAACAACCCATTCTTTTCTTCTTCAACCACCACATAAAACTTAGGTAAAAGTTTTTCATACTCTCTCATCATGTTCATATAACTTAACATGAGTTTAGTGTATGTTTCTTAGACTCATTAAGTTAAAGAAGCAACAATTGATTCATGTTTTGTTTTGTTCATGTTCTTATTTTCTTTATGTTGCTATTATGTTGATATTGTTATTATTGTTTCTAACCTAACTTATCTAAGTATTATGTATATATATTTATTTAGAGCATATAAGCTCACTTGTTATTTATTTACTTTCAAGTCTTGCAATTTATTTAATTTCAAGTTGTTCTTAAGACTAGTCTCTCTAGTCTTAGACTTGTCCATATCAAGTCAAAAAAATTTTATTTCGTTGCTTTTCTTTTCTTTGAGGACTAGTCCATTCTTAGTCCCGGGATACCTTGATGAAGCTAAGGTTCCCAATACTTGACTTTACTTTTATGCTCTTACTTCATTTATGTTGTTTTTATATTTTTCATAATCAAAAACTCTCATTCATACATGAATATGTTGTTATTGTCTCAATCATAATAGAAATGAGTTTTCTTAAAATAAGAATAAGAACTCTTTTTAAATATAAATTTTGTCACATAAGAAGTTATTTTCCTTAAAGGTTTGAAATTTATCTTAAACAAATATTCTTCTAAAGATAGTAACAATATATGGTTTTTACCAAGAAATACATAAAGTAAAGTTAATATAAATTCTCTTTTCAAATAAATAAGAAAGTTTCTTTAGACTTAAACAAAGGACTTCTTAGATTCAATTATCAAAGTTTTCCACCAACACTAAAGTCTAAGATAAGTTTTTCAAAAATAACTTATAAGATGATTTCTTTTAAAAGTGGAACTAACCATAAAGTATCTAGAAAGACCTTGTTTTCCAAAACGCTAAAAATAAAATTATGGAAATCTTGAAATATTAAAATAACTTTTTGAAGGAATGGAGTTAAAAGGAGGAAATACTCATTTATGATAACTTAGGAAATTTTTCAAAAATAAATTTCTTTTCAAGCTTTAAGCTTATCTCACTTTCAAGACATTTTGTTTTACAAAACCATTGTTGAGACAACACCAAATTCATGCATATAGTATGAGATTATACATATATTCAAGGGATTTTTCAATCATGCTATATATCTATATTTTTGTACAAAAGCCCTTGAGTGAAGTAAAGTTTGAAAATTCTAGTTTTGAAGTTTGGAAAATTCGTACCAAATCTGTACGCTGCTATTCCGAGACCTAAATAACTTCTTTTGATAAAAATAACCTTAGAAATAGATAGATCTTTTCGAGTAGGTAGGAATCGGTATATGATATGCGAAATTCCGAGTTAAAATGAGCAAGTTATGACCATTTTAAGTTGGGATTTCCATTCCATACGATTTTACGAATTCTTTAAGATAGAAGTATAGAACTTGAATAGATCTTGGATGAAATACTAATGTTGGGTATTTCTTTTGTTTAGGTGCCGAGGATCACGATCTTGTCTTCCCCGAGGATTACTTCGACTCCTAGAGCACTATGGACGAGTGAGTTTCCTTTACGCTTATATATTCGTGCATGTGCTTGTAGAATAGAGCCCTAGATGTAGGAAAAGATAAAATTGATATGCATGTGGGATATTATGAGAATTATGTATGTGATTCGTTGCGTGCGATCAATGAACAATAAAGCATATCGGAACCCGATTTGTGATTGGTATAAATGTCTCAATGTATGTATTGGTTATGTGTGCAAATATTGTTTGATCGCTTTAAAACGATTTAATGTTATATTGAAATCCTCATATAATAAATTGCTCATGCATATCACTTAGAATATCATTTAGAAGTTTTCCTACTACTCCTCAGCGTGGGACCGGAAAGGTAAGCTGCCTAGCTACATCTTGAGGGTTAGGACGTACGGGGAATACGGCCTCAAGGTGTAGCCGAGCCGGATCGATCGCTTTGGGCATGGAAGGCCCGGGGACTAGTAGTACGGTTCGTTGGAACCCCAAGACGCGCGCAAACTTGAGGAGGTTGTTCGGGACCCAGTTCAAAGCATTCCCTAACCACCGATGGAGGGGTAAATCCATCAAACATACGAAACCGGATAGTCGTATGTAATGTTTGATCATATGATTGTTGCATTCATATGCTTGATTAATAAACTTGTTTGATTGTTGTTATGAGTACTATTGCGCAAGGAATATCTCACTAAGCTAGTCAAGCTTATACTTCTATAGACTTTTGATATTGCAGGGTTACCTTTTTGCACCCAAGACCATCTTGATTTCCCGGGTAGAATCCTTATTTTGAGAAGCTTTTGGAGGCAATCTATTTTGAAGTTATAGAGTAGATTTCTTCTAAAATCTTCTAACTTAGTTATGTTATATTAGAACCATGTTATTATGAATTTACCAGGGGAATGCCCCTTAGAAGCTGTAAGACTTTTATTTCAATGAATTATATATTAAGTATTATTTTGCATGTTCCACTGCCAATGTCTTAAAATGCATTACTCTACCGGTCTCCCTTTGTTGTGAATGTACGCCTTGTACCTATATGGAAGCTTTCGAGTGACTGAGGTAGTCATTCTTAAGTTTTAATATTGCATACGGCAAGCTGTCACGTTTACGGTACCCGCTGGGGCGTGACAATGTGAAAGTGCAATGGACTAATCAATCTGAACGTGAAGCTACCTGGGAGTAAAAAAAGATATGAGGACAAAATATCTAGAGTCGTTTCATTAATCCATGTAACTTTCAAGGGCGAAAGTTCTTTTCAGGAGAGGAGAGATGTAAAATACAGAAATAAAGATCAAAATATAATGAATTATGAATCATGAGATGATATAGGATGAGCTTAAGGTAAAAACAAGTAAATTGTAAATGTTTAAGTTTGGTTATAGAACAAATGTTGAAGTTCGAATTTCTACAATTTTTTACAGATTGTATGCCGCCTCCTGGAGAATCTACGTCACCGACATAGAGACGGCGTAGGATGAGAACAATAGCGTTTTTCTTGACACTGGGAGCAACACTGCCGGTGTTAACTAGGGTTTCTCTCAACACTGACATGGAACGCTGTCGGCGTAGGGCATGGGTTTGCTGGTGTATGTAGTAGGAATTGAAGTTCTGAAATTCAAAGGCCCGATGAACGCTGCCAAAACTCGTGTAAATTTTGCCCGCGTAGGGTGTACGCCGGCAAGATCTATACATACGCCGCCGGCGTAAGGCCGATGTATGACCAAAATTATAAAAATGTCAGACGCGAAAGACAGTTTCAACAGATTTGTCTTTCATCATTTTCTCCTTCGTAGAAGAGAGTTTTGGAGTGTTCTTGGAGATCTAGAATTGGAGAATCATCCGGAAGGTGTTTATGATTCAAAGTAAGTGATTTTAACATTTTCTCATGAATTAAATACGAATTTGTATGAGTTTGCTTAGGGTTTTGTTGTGTTCTTGAAGGAAAAACATGGGAAAGACTTAGATCTTGGATTTGATCTGCCTAGGTTGGATAAGAAGTGAGTGTTGTGATTAAAACAAGTAAGTATAATGTACTCATATCAGATTTATACGAATTTCATGTAAATTCTAAGGATTTTGTGATTTGTTTGCATAATGGAAACCTTAGGTTTAGTTGGGATCTGAATTTGTGGATGTGAGTTGGAATTTGATAATCTAAATCAGTAAGTTTTGTCCTTTCTTTGATGAAGTTGAATAATGTGTGATTAGATGATCATTATGTGTTCTTATTGTCAGATAATATTAGGGTTTTGAAGGATTATCGAATTCTATAGATTGTTGTGGAAGATTGATCGGGTTAGATGGTGCAACAGGGTGATTTTCTTTATCAAGTTAGGATTTCGAGAGTTATAGTACATTAGGAATTGTTTATATCATGTTTTTATTTGTTAAATATATAAATGTATGTTGTTGACAGGAATTTTGGAGATTTGTGTTTGTTGTTGAATTATTGATATTGATTGAAGTATTGTGGAGATTCGGGAGATTTGGTTGTGGTTAAGTATTGTCGATAAAGGATTTTTAGGAGATACAGATTGGAATTTCCTGAAACTGAGAAGGGTACGACAAATCCTTGCTTGTTGTTTTTTTCTGTAAGCTTAGTATTGATTGAATGCTTGTAGGAATAGAATTTCTTAATAAACGTAATCTTTATTTGGTTCAATAATTGTATGTTTTGGTTGTGCTTGTCTTTGACTAGTAAAGACCTGTCAAACAGTGATACTGGTGAGATACCCTAATGATCTTGGTGTGAGGTTGTCCCTAGTGGACTCGTGCCTTGATATGATTCTGGTAGAATTAAGTGTTCTGGATTCGGGGTGTTTGGGGAGTACCCACTCATCCATATATGTATATGATTATTATTTTCAAAGAGTTGTATGATTTTTAATGGGGTCTGAGTAACTCCGAGTTCAGGATTAGAGTATACCTAATACTGGACTGTATTGTTGTGTTGGTTTAAGAAAGATAATAATATGATTGTTTGCATTAGTTTAAGTTGCATGAATCATAAGCCTTTTGTATGTGCATATGCATTTGTTTTTGGATTGGAGTTATCGTACTGGGCGTCGCCGCTCATTCTTTTAAATTTCAGGTACAAGTGAAGAAGATATAGTGTATGATCTATTCGGTTATGATTTATTCTTTGATAGCGGGGATGACGATAGTGGACTTGACTGCTCAGCCGAGAGTTAGGCTTCATATACCAAGTTTTGAAGAGAAGACATGTTTCGATCATTTGAGAATGTAGTTAGATTCATTGTTGGTTTTAAAGGAAGAGATTTTAATGTAAACAGTTTTTAGTTTATGTTGAATTTGTTGACTATGATGTCAACTTGAATTTTATGCTTGAACCAGGAGTTTATGTTTTATGAAGTATGAGTTTTTAGTTTTAATAGGTTTGGTATTGTAAGCCTCGGAAAATTTTAGTAAATAATTCCAAGATGAACTTTGAAAATAAACCCTAAAAATCACTCCAAATTAAAACCGAACTTCGACTAGTCCTAAATCACGAACGAATCTAGAAATTTCTCAATCTTGAGGAAAATAAGAATTCTTAGAAATAAAATAAGAACTCATCATACTTCAAGTCAAAAACCACTACGTACGACAAATTCCATACGTAAATCCGACTTATAAAATCGGGTAATATAAGACCCAAAAAAACAAATTATTAAAAAGTAAATAACGATTAACTTTCGGAAATGAAACCCAATTCAAGAATTCCGAAAACATTAAAAGATATATTGTATAAATGAAAAATATCAGTTTCCAAAATTAGCAAAGACCTAAACTGGAAAATCACTCGAAAACCCTAAGTGGAATACAATAGTTTAAGTCCGGCAATCTAGCGCCCTTAACCCTAGAGGCCGAGGTGTAGTTTAAGTGCGTAGAATAGCTCTTAGTAATATAAGTTTGCTTAAAAATATCAGATTGGTAAATTTTTGACCTATTTTAAACATGTTCGGATACAGACTTCGAAAAGCATGTCCTAGGGCTCAAGATATCAAAAATATACCATTAGTACCGTTAGACTCGTAATTTCATAAGATTTCCAAATATATCAGTTATATAATTTTTCGGGTTATAAAAGTTACAGTTATAACCTTTTATCGTATTTTCATTGTCACGCCCCGAAGGGTACCCTAAACGTGGCAGTCCACCCCATATAATATCAAGACTTAAGAATGACTACCTTAGTCATGCGAAAGCCTTAGTATTACATGTAAGGCGTCTAGCACGGTAATAGGAGACGCTTTTAGGAAACATAGTTTAAGCAAGTAAAGATGAACATACAAGAATCCAGAAATAAAATATATTTTATCATTAATAACCAAACGTCTATTACATGATTTCTTAGGGGCATACACCTGGTAATCCCAAAGATCGTGATAGTCTTTACAACATCCAAATACAATATTAAAGATTTCAAATGAATTATAATCTAAGTCTTCAAGTAGATTTCCTCCAAAAGCTTCAATGAAAAAACTTACACAGATATGGGGAGGCCCCAAGCACAAAAATAGGTGTTCTTGATAATACAAATACCTATAGGGTGTAAGCTTATGGGCTTAGTGAGTAAATCCCAAAAATTCATACTCAAAGTAAATTATCAATCAAGTTTATTAGTCAAGCAAATGAAATGCAACAACCACGTGAGCAAACAACACATATGACTTTCCGAGATTCATATGTTGAATGAATTACGCCCTTCATTCGGGGTTGGGTATTCAGGCCAATTACAGCCACAACTTTCAAAACACTTTTATAGTTCTTACAGGCTCCTATACGCCATCAAAAACTTGTAGTATTTACAGGATCCTACTAGCCACCAATTTACGTAGTTCTTACTAGCTCTTACTCGCCACTTACATGATATACCGGTTATGTCTACCACCACTATTATACACTTGTCCCACCAATTGTATAGTAGTGAATGCAATGTGACTCAACATATGAAGTGCATGAACAATTTCTTAATTAAAGTCTAGTAGTTATATTTAGGTTTTTTCAAGTGAGCAACCAATTTCAAACACTCCAAGGTATTAATGTACATATAACTTTATTTCAAACAAATCGAGTTTCGATATACTTAACATTCTTTCAACATATTATCATACAACTTCCATTTGATTTTTTCCTAAATTCTAGTGCAACTAATTTTTACAAGCACAATCAAGAGTATAAAATAACGGGGAATAAACTCACTCAACCATGATGATACCTTTCTTGAAATGGATGAGTCGTTCGGATTTCCACTAATCGTACTAATCTTCGGGATATGAACAATCCTCCTTGAGATTATCTAATCAATAAGAATACCCAAAATGAGTATTTTATGGAATTTCTTTCTTGAAGATTCTAAAATTTTCTTAAAATTGCGATAAAATCGTATAAGAGGAAATTCCAACTTAAAATGGCCATAACTTGCTCATTTTAACTCGAAATTTCACAAATAGTATATCATTTTCTACCTACTTGAAAAGATATACACATTTCTAAGCTTATTTTCATCAAACTAAGTCTTTTGGGTTCTGAAAAAGCAGCAACCAGGTTCATTGCGAATTTGCAAAAACTTGTTTTCCTTCTTTTATCAAAAGCTCGCTTGAAAAGATAGATAATTTAATAACTTGCAAAACTTTTGAAAAGTATATTCATATATATTTATTGACTTATGAGAAATGTACGAAGTTAATGAAGTTGTCTCAAGTAGAGTTTTGAAAGATTTTAAACTTAAGAATTTTTTACGTATCCATTTTACTTTGAAAAGATTTTTTAGTATTTCTAAATTTAATTGCTTTAAAATATTCTTAAGTTTGTTTTATAATAAGTATTTCCTTTCTTTTCCTAAATCATAATCTTCCTAAATTCTTTGAGAAATGATTTTTATTTTCTAAACTTAGCTTTCAACACTTTTTGAAGGTTTTTAACACTTCTATGACTTCTTGACTTCTTGAGATCATCTTACTTTTATGAAAAGGAATTTCTATTGTATGAAGAAAAACGAAGTTGTTGAAAATTCATTATTTTCTTAAAAAGTCCTTTTTATGTATGTTTATAAAAATCTATTATGAACTTCTCTAAGTTTGTTTTGAATGGCTTCTTAGTTTTTAGAAAAACATTAATCTACTTATTTTTGTTTCTAGAAAAGGATCTTTATTTTTAAGAGAGTATTTCTTCATTTGTTTTGTTGAGACAAAACCATTATGTTCATGCATAAATATGAGTCATAAGAACATAAAGAAATATAATACTTGAAAGAATAAGCTAATAAGAAGATAAATCAAGTATTGGAACCTTAGCTTGTTTAAGGTATCTCGATACTAAGAAATGACTAGTCCCTAAGAGAAAAAGGAAATGTTTTGACTTGATGAGGACAAGTTTAAGACTAGAAAGACTAGTCTTAAAAACAACTTTGAAATTAAATAAATTGCAAGGAAGTAAATAAATTGCAAGACAATGAGCTTATAAGCTCTAAATATTATATATATCTATATAGATATATTAGATAGTAATAAACATAAAAGAACATAAAGGAACATAAAGGAATAGAGATTATGAACAAAAACAAAGTATGAATCTATTGTTGCTTTCTTAATCTTCATGGTTTTAGAAAACACACACTAAGTTCATACTAAGTAGATGAACATAGGAATTTCTTGAAGAAATTTTACCTAAAAGAAGAAACTAGAGAGAGCTTTCTTGTAAGAACTTCTTGAAGAGATTTTGGGAGAATTTAAGTATAGTAACTTTAGTAAAGAAGTGGTGTGAAAGAAGTGAAAGTGTGAAGGGGTATTTATAGGAAAATATGGAAGGTAATTTGTGTTAATTAAATAAGTGAAAAAAATAAAACAAATTGAGGCATCAATGGGGGGTGGCCGACGCTACTTTTTGGCATGGGAGAGAGGAAAATTCATTTTTTTTGTTATTTTGTTAATGAAAAGTAAGAAATGAGAGATGTGAAGTTGTATTGAAAATGAAAATGTGTAAGAAATAGGTGTATGGGTTGTAAGAGTAGGTTGTAAGAAAAAGTAGAGATAGATGAATAGTGTAGAATAGTAGAAAATAGTGTATGTAAAAGTAGACATGACAATTAAATGCCGATAATAAGAAAATACGCGTATAAATACAATATTTGATATTTTTAGCTACCAAAAAATTACGAAATTGATATTTTTGAAAATCTTATATTTTTACGAGTCTAATGGTATATTTGGAATATTTTTACTATTCCGAGCTCCAGGACACGTTTTTCAAGAACTGTGTCCGATCGGGTTCAAAAGACACTCGAATTTTACAAAACTGATATTTTTATACAACCTATAGCTATTACGAACCATTATAGCTAATTATTCCAACTTCGTTTTCTAGGGCTAGAGAAAACAGTAATGCCGAACTTAAGCGGTTATGGTAAACTAGGGTTTTGTTGACTCTGGAAATCCGATTGACTTCCGATTAGGGTTTAAACTATAATTTGAATCCAAAAATTTTGGGGATTTACATTCATTACTACCGGTAATTAATTAGTCTTTTGCACTATTCACTTTTATTTCATTACACAATTTTATTATTCTTATAAAGCCTTATATTTTTAGATAAATATTTTATATATTATATAAAACTTTGCTTTTCTAAAATTTAGATCGTTTTGGGTTTTTACGGGATTAGATTCTGTTTAAGACCCAATACTAAAAATAAAATAAATTAATTTAATAATTGGAAAATATTTGAAAAATATTTTTATTTTCATAAAATAATTTTTTAGAATTTTTCGGGTCACAAAAATATCATTTATAGCTCATATTCGTGTATTTTGATCATATGGGTAACATATTTGTTGAAATACTAAAATAATTCAAATAATTATTTAATTTTATTTATGAAAATTCTGCCACTTATTTAAAAATATTTTTCCTAATTTTATTTTATATTTTTCTTAATAAAAAGTACTTTTTCCAATCCATACTTCATGTACACCTTTCACATATCACTTCCTTTTCACTTCAATCTTTCTACACTTTGTCCCACACTTCATGGCAGATTTTTCTCTTCTTTTGGGTGCCATTGTCCTTTAATTTACTCCTATTTTGACTAAAATAAATATATTCCACTCCTTAAAGAAGCAACACATACACATTAATTACACAATTCAATTTCAAGTCAAAATTCAACAAATTCCCTCTCTCTCCTCTCTCCACTTTCACGTGCAGGCCTCCCAAATTTGCTGCCATTATTTTATTTTTTTCTTTCTTTCATTCATTTAATACACTCATTCTCTCTCTCTTTCATTTACACTTCTTTCCCTTCTTCATTCCTTATCTTTTTCTCTCTCTTTTTCCTCTCTTTCTTTCTTCATTTTGTTCTTGTTCTTGCAAGAACACAAGCTGCCTCCATTCCATTTTTAAGCTCCTACATATTTTTCTTTAAGAATCTTGAATAAAACTCTTGTCCAAAGCTTCCATAGGTAATATAGGTAAAGTATAGTGAGAGTTTCATGCATCAAATGATATTCTATAAGCTTAAAAGCTAAGGATGATGATGCCAAAAATGAAACACTCCTCTTCTCCATGATTATTATCTTGTATCACTATTATTTTCTTGTTAAAAGTAGTTACATTTTGTAGATCTAACTTTTTATAGCTTTGATTTTCGTTTATGCCATAGATCTTGTTATTTGAGTTATTATTTTTGTTATTGCTTATGATTTATGCATATATTCATCATCTATTCATGATTCACATGACTATCATAGTGTTTATGCACTTATAACTAGTTTATAAGACTAGATCTAGTTGTTTTAAGTTCATACATACATTAGACTTTCGTTTCATGCTCTTAGATAACTTGTAACAACTTAATGATGGTAGAAAAGTGTTAGGAAGCTCAAGATCTATATTAGTTACAACCAAAATATCTTTTGAAAATTCGGATGAAAAATGAACCATATTTAGAAAAGTTATTTTTTAACTTCAAAATGTTTTTTTATTTAAAATGAAGGGCTTAGGGAATAGATAACATAAATGAATAATTTGTAAGAGTAAAGTTTAGATCTATGAGTTTATGGTTTACTACCATGCATTTGTTTTATGTTTATGTTCATATTAAGTGTAGATCTTGGTTTTGAACTCAAACAAAAATTGTGAAATTCGTATTTTGGCAAGACCCCTATTTAAAAACCACTTTCCAAGTGTCAAAATGAAATTTTTACTTAAGATAATGAAGGCTTAATATATGTATATCATCAAGACTTCTTTTTATAAGAATCAAAGGTGATTTTTAAAAGTTATTTTCAAAATAAAAATCTTATTTTCGGATTTAGGCAAAGGCAAATTTTAAAAACATGTTTTTCCAACTTAAAAATGAAGTTTTTATTCAAGATATGCAAAGCTCTTAAGGTAGGATATGTAAGGAATGGGTTTTCATAAGTTTAGATAGATTTTATCAAAAGATATGTCCAAAAATAAATTTGGTAAATTCGGATCTCAACCAAGACCAATTTTGAAAACCCATTTATCAACTCCAAAACTCATGTTTTATGTGAAAAATGAAGGGTATAGGTAATAGGTATCATTAAGTAGTGATTTTTACAAGTTGGAATGAGTTTTGATGAGATTAATGTGTAAAATAAGAAGTAGAATCAAGATGAAAAATTTTGAGTTAGTAGTCAACTTGTAAAATTTGTAACTTTGGATGATGCCCATGAAAACACCTATTATCCAAGCTCAAAATAAAAGTTTTATGTAATGAATGGAGTCCTTAAGTAATAGGTATCATAAAGTTTTAGATTTTAATGCATTAAACAAGTATTTCCCAAATGAATCATTCAAAAAGTGGATTTTCTAAAATTCGGATTTTTGAGTAAATCCTATTTGAAAACATATTTACAAACTGTAAAATGCAAATTTTTATGAAAAAGTGAAGTCCTTAGTGGTTATATATGGTTGAGCCTTAGTTTTCTAAATATCAAATGATTTTTACTTAAAGGAATCACTCAAAAACTAAATTTTACAAAATTCGGATTTTGGAATCAACTCTACTTGAAGACATGTTTGCAAAGTGTAAAATAGAAATTTTTATGTAGAAATGAAGGTCATAAGTAATAGATATAATGAAGACTCAATTTCAACAAAGATAATTATATTTTCTTAAGAAATAAATCCAAAACAAATAGAAATGATCAAAGTTAGGAAATTAGTTTTCTTAAAACTAAATAGCCATGGAGTCTTACAAATAAAAAAGTTTCTAAAATTTCTTTTAGCAAATATTATCACAAGCATGCATACATCAAACTCATCTCATTTCATTCATGTTAGGAAATCATTCATATTGCATGTATAGCTAATCTATATAGTAGGAACATTTCAAACATTTACAAAACTATTTTTCGAAATTGAAATTGCTACTGTTCTGATCTGATCCGACTTTTTCGAAACTTCAAAGTTTTCAAAACTTAAATATAATATTAGAATTAGATTTCAAAACTTAAATATAATATTAGAATTAGATATATCTTTCGAAGTAGATAGAAATCGATATATAATTTGCGAAATTTCGAGTTAAAACGACCAAGTTAGGGCCGTTTTAAGTTGAAATTCTCGCTTAAGACGATAATTGCGAATTGGATAGTTTGTATAAGATAGTTTGGATTAGTTAAGTGATAAAATACTTATTAGAGTATTTCTTCCTTTTTAGGTGATCTTGAAATCGATGATTTTCTACCACCGGATTACTTTTACTAAGAGACCGGTGATCCAATGGCTGAGTGAGTTTTCTTCTTATTTTGTTATTTTGTTTGTGCTTGTAGCTAGTTGCATTAGAATTATAGGAACAAGATAAAACTTGATATGAATGGGGATGGGATATATGATGAGACTGTGATGAATGTATGCCAAAGAATACTAAAGCATATCGAAACCACGATTCAATTAGATAACTGCACTGTTCATATTATTTTTGTTATGTGTATGATATTGGTTGGTCACTCTAAAGAATGTATGAATATTTTGACCTAAGCAAAAATTAAATTGGTCATACATCGCATCGGACATATTGCATTTGGTAGCATGCTACTCCGACGTAGGTCGATTGGTATGGTCCGATGATGACTCGTTTGGATAACGAGACTAGTGCTAGAGCTCATTCATGGGAACTAAGGCGCATCGGGGACGCATTCCATGGGTGAGCTTAGCCGAGTTGAGTGCTATGAGCCGAGGGCTTGGGGACTAGCAGCGGTCGTGTAGACTTTCAATACCATCCCTAACCCAAGATATGGAGGGCGTAAATCCGTTCTATGTGTAGGTTCCAGATACCCATACATAATTGTTTGCTCATGTGTTTATTCATGCATAACATATGGTTGATTATAACTTGCTTGTTATGATACAGAATTAAGGGAATTCTCACTAAGCTAGTATAGCTTATATCCCAATAGATGTTTGAATGAAAAGGTTATCTCAAGAATGCTAGGTGGAGACCGAGATGGTTGGAACCGAGAATGACTACGGAATCCCGGCAAGGAATAAGAATGCATGGAGTTATTAGCTAGGTTTTATGTTTTGCCTTGTAATAGTTTTATGTAGGGAAGTCTTTGGATGAATGTAATTGAAGTATAATGTTTTGTATTTGGAGCGCAGTAAATTGAAATTCCTTTACATTGTTACTCAAGTTATATCGACATAAAATGTATTACTCCGATGAGTATCTTCCATGTGTTAGATGCCTTGTACATAGTATGGAAGCCTTCGCATGACTGAGGTGGTCATTCTTAGGCTTTAATATTATGTACGGCGGATTACCACGTTTAGGGTACCCTTTGGGGCGTGATAGGTATCCTATGAGCTACCCTATGAGTGTTTACAAGTGATGATTGTATTATTATGGATAATAGAGCCTTTGCGTATCCTATATTAAGAGGGGATACGTGGCGAGTTGTAATGCCTTATTTTGGGGCGTTATAGATTCTATACTCATGCGTGAAATGAGAATTAAGAATATCGTAACTTCAAATTGCATGTTTAAGTGTTTTTTTTACTGACTTATGTGATTACTTAGTTCTTGCCAAATTGATTGATCGCCCCTAATAAACCTTAATAAGGTTTGGCTTAAGAAAAATAAAACACTCACACATAGCATCCATCGAGTCACATCTCTTTCAAAAGGCTGCTACTCCTACACGTAGAGTTGGATTGGCTGTTATTGTGGTAGGTCACGAACCATGTTCCTTCCTAGAGAATCCAAATCGCTCAGGGAATACGACTCTAGGTTCGGAGCATAGCTAACCGAATGCTTTAGGTGGGGACCTGGGGACTAGCAATAGAAGGTTGCAAATCTTCAACACCGATTCCCTAACCTTCGATATGGAGGGGTAAATCCGTTCTATATATGGTTTCTGGATAACTATATATATTTGTGTAATCACGTGATTGTTGCATTGTATGCATAGCATATGTGTGAAAATTTAAATGAACTTGTTTGAAACCATGATGCGAATGAAAAGGAATACCTCACTAAGCTAGTTGTAAGCTTAATCCCTATATATTTTGTTGAAATAGGTATACCCATGGCTTAAATCGAAGATCATGACATTAAGGAAGTCATGGAAGGATGTTAAACTTTTATGAAGGCAATGGGAACATAAAATAAAGTTACTTTGTAAAGTTCCTTATATGTAATGTATGCTATGTTAGTGTTTTAGAAATTCTATGAAGTGTATTTATTTTGATTTGAAGACAATAAAGGGATACACCCCTAAGAATTGTAATTTACTATGTTTATGTTTTATGATAAGTATTCTCGTTGCCTTGTTACTATATTATTATCAATATAAATTGTGCTACTCCGATGCATTCCCTTGGTTGTGATGTACGCCTTGTATATGATATGAAAGCCTTTGCGTGACTAAGGCAGTCATTCCTAGGCTTTAGTATTGTGTACGGAAGACTGTTACCTTTAAGGTATCCCTCGGGGCGTGACAGTTTAAGTTGGTATCAGAGCAACAAGGTTTTGGGAATTAGAAAAAAGGATACTAAAAGGTTAGAGTGATAGGATTTGATCTAATGTCTAAGAATAGAACTCTACCTTGGAGAGTATTAGAAGAAGGTAGGAAATACTTATACAAGAATCGGAGGATATTTAAGAAGATATGATCAATGAAATGGAAGTATCACATAAAAAGGATTTACCCTAGAATGTTGACCCATGATTGAGGAAGGTAGAAATGACTTGGAGATAGAACATAGCGGAACGATGTGGAGAAAACATGAATGAGATGAAGAATTGAATATAGAGTAAAGTAAGCCTACCTTAGCAATTTCAATAAGCCTCGATGCATAGTAACCTTATTCAACTCTTAAGCTGAGACCAATTAAAAACAAAATTAGTGTAATACCTCTTTTATAGAGAAGACTCCTAGGTAAATAATATTAAGTACCTACGTTAACCCTTTAATCAAAATGGACAAAAATCTTTAACGCTCCTCTTTTCTTTAAAAACAAATAACATGTGCATACAACCTGAAATGAAGAGAATATCTAACACGACCGCTTCGTTTGGTTCTAGGAAGCTACCCAAGGAAATTATGCCATGATCGAGCATCCCTATTGAAGAACAACAAGAACAAGGAGCACCCCCACCACCAGATTTGACTCAAGAACTCTTAACCATTGTGAGACATCTAGAAGAGACAATAAGAGCATACATGCAACAAGTACCCACGACCTCTGCACCCGCTCTAGTTATAACACCCCAACTCGGAACAACGCCAGTATCGCAAGCTCTTTCCTTCATGACTAATCCAGAACCTGAAGCTAAGAGGCATAAACAACTCAAACCTCTTAAGGATCCCGTGACTCCTAAGGTCAAATGCTGGAAGTGTAGGGAAGGACATTTCCCTAAAAGATACCCACAACTACATAACAAATGTTACTTTTGTGGAAACCCCGATCACAAAATCTGTGATTGTCCTAAAAAGAATGGCACTATGTGTTCTGGTTACGCAAAGGGAAGACATGGTGTCAACATTTTCCCAATGAATTTAAGAGAATGCTATGTATGCAGATGCCCCATCTGCAAGACCAGGAATTACCCCAGAAATGCCAAAGAAACGTGCTACATGTGCAAAGTAAGGAACCTCTATATATTTGAAGATCTAAAGTCATAAGGTCTATGGGACGACCCCATCTCATTCCCCAAAGGAGATAACTCATCCAAGAATGTCACGGCCCAAAGGGTACCCTAGTTGTACTATATTGTATGTAGTATTGGTTTCTATACAATACAACTAGTTACTCTAAAGGATGTGACATAAAAACAGGATCTTTTTAGTTGCTTGATAAGAAATGATGTACATACATAAAATATACAAAACAAATAAAATAACTTCCATATAAAGTTTGTATAAACTTATTACATACTGTTTTATCAACTTACAACTAGGAACGTAAAATAGATGTAAGTTTACTAATACAAGAGATCTAATTCTTCGTTAATTACTTCCATAACTTGCTAAAGTGGCTTCCTTACCCGTTCTAATCTTCGAGATGGTACTAGCCATGGTTTGAGAATGACCGTGAAAAATCTGTTGGAGTATGAGCATTTCTACAGCTTAGTGAATAACCATCACATATTACACATCAAGCACAACAAACAAGTAATTTATCAAACAAGTGTAATGCAACATTCAAGCATATGTACAATTACAAGTTTGGACAATTGGAATCCAAACAGGATGTAGATTTGCGCCCTCACATCGGGGTTGAAGGAACCTAGTCAAGGATCATATCCTTATGACCCACTTGCTCAGGAGAAACAGAGAACCATAGGAATAATAATTCTCACTTTATTCTTTTCTTTATGATTATAGTTTCTTCACTCAATTTCCTTTAGGAACAAAGAGACTCCATTAAGTATTAGTTATTTCAAGCCGATACACGGGCGGCGTTCCTTCTTTTGCCAAGTAGTTCCCGTGGAACCGAACAGAACAGGGATAATTTTGGAAGAACTAGGAAATTTACATCTAGAAAAACCAAACATTAACGAGATCCGAAATACTAACACGTAGCAAGCTGTCACACCTTTATGCAATATTTGTGCAAGTTATGCAATGTATGATCCTTTAAGTTATAAGCCTGTCTGTTATGAATTGATTATAAAATGACCAAACAATTTACAGACAATACTCAACATGCTTCAACAATTTTTCACACAATTCTTGTTATCATTTTAATAATCACAATTTAGCACTCAATTCATCCATCACTCAAGCAAGAACAATTCCCAACCCCACATGCTTCATACAATCATTTTCATATATAACTTTAGGTGCTACTATGTTACAAACACAAACAATGTAATAGATCAGAGTTACTCACCTGCTCATGGTCTTTCAATTCGTAGTAATCTTCCGGGAAGTCTAAATTTGATTCAGATTCACCTATTAGATGAATGAAGTTCCATAAATTAGATAATTGACTTTGTAAATAATTTTTAATGAGTGTCTAAGTGTCCTATATTAGTTTTTCCCTAAGTGAAGTCATTTCTATCAATTCTAAAGGTAGTTTATATTTAATTGTTTAAAGACTTATGAAATATTCTATATTTTATAAAATTCGTATGAATACACTTTCTTACTAAAAGTGATCTAATTAATTCTAAATTCATGTTTTTTGTACCAAATCTTTAAGTCTACTTATATTACTTATGTTAGCTTATATTTTTATGTATAATTAAGTGTTAAAAAGCTTATTTTACCTATAGCATGCTAGTTACTAATTTTATTTGTTTGCAAATAGTTTTCTATGATTAGTGTAAGACTTTTCTCAAGATCATTTTTATTTCTTAGTCTTCTTAGACTTCTACTAATGGCAAGGAATCTTATTTGAATTCTAATTTATTTTACCTATCAATGTGCTTAGTGATATCAATATTTTCTTCTATTATATACTTTGTCTTTCAACCTTATGTAAAGTGAGTTCTCAATTAGAATTAAGGGGTTTCCACCTAGATTACTAATGACCATTCTACATTATTTTTAAGTTCATCAAATTAATTGTCTATGTATTCGGTTTATAGTATATTTCTTAAGATTATTTCTACTCCATTAAATTTCCCTTATCTACACTTTAGCAATTTCCCATTATGAGTTTTAAGTTCAAGACTTCTAATGGGTAAGGCATTGGCTAGTTCAAATTGTTTAGATGACAATTATAATGTGTTTACTAATTTACAAGATTATGAGCTAGGGTTTTCAAGACAAGAAGTTTTGTAGTAACTTCAATGTGAAACTCTTGGGTTTTCTAATGTTTAGACAATTTTCTTCAAGGCTCCTCCTTATTCTAATTCATTCAAAATATTTATCCTACATTATTTCCATTTATTCTACCATCAACATAACTCTATGGAGGCTTCTAAAAATGTATCTATGGCAATGTATGACATTCATTTTCTTAATTTAGAATGAGGAAATAATTTAAAGGTGTAGGACTTACATTGAGGGCTTAGGAGTGTAGATGGCAATTCCTCCTTTCTATTTTGATTAAGACCTACATAGTTTAGCAATTTAGTAAGTCTACTATATTTTATGAAATAAATAACTAACTTATAAATTCTTACCCTTGCCTTCTTAATGGTAGAATGATTGGTGTCTTTCTATAATGGTAGTTGAAGCTTAGGTTGTGTACTATTTAATTTTTTGGAATGTTGCATTGAATGCTAGAGGATACAAAAGAGGGAAATTTGAAATTGTGGAATGTGAGTTGTGTGTGTGTGTGCTGATTCACGTGGAGTAGGGGAGGGAGAGTGGGCTGGTGGTTGAAACTTTGACTTCCTAAATTGACTTAATCCTCTATTTATATATGTAGGTAGCTTGCAAAGTAAGTGTTGAGTTAATTTATTAAATTTTTTGTCTAATTTCTGGTGGATAGAGGGCTTATCACGTGGCTTCTTGGGGGTAGGAGCTGATTTCCAAGTCTTCCTAGCTGATTTGGAACAAGTGTATTAATTGTAATAATTAAGGTGTTGTTGGAACAATTTAATTGGGTCACTTGCCCAAGTTCTTAGCCTTTTATTTCACCTAATTACTCCTTGCTACAGTGGTGATTTGTGGACTCCTTAAAGCAGCAACTTGGACCCTTTATCAACTGTAATTCATGTCTACAATTTGGTAAGAATAGCAAAAATTTTAAATATCTAACTAATTATGTCAAAAACTATCCCCTACACGTATTTTAATATTAGTTACGTAAAAATTTTATTCTAAAAATTTTAATTTAGGTCCCAAAATATTTCTACAATATGGTTGACTTCAAATTTTAAGTTTAAAATTTACGCGATTTAGTATTTTTAAAGTTTGGTCTTACGCGATTAGGGTTTCGGGGCCAAAAAGGTTAAAATATAAAATTGGTATCTATGGACTCTAAATTTTCTAACTAACATTACGGTGTGGTCTAAAGTCTTTATTTGAAGTCTAGATTATTAGTTATAGGCTCGTTTATAGCTTTTTAGTATTTATTTATAACCCTAACGGTTTATCTTTAATGGATCATTTTCATTCTGTACATACTACAAGTCATTAGCTTTCTAATGTTCTTGAAATAAAATTTTATTTACACTTGTATTCTAGATTCTAAACTCGGATGATAAAATTTAGCTATAGTTCTTTTAATATCTAGAAATTCCCGATCTAGGGTTTTTAGATCATAAATAGGTTTATAATACTCTAAAATTTCTAACTAAGGCCTAACCGGGTAAACGAATTCCAATATCCATCTTAATTTTCAATATCCTATTTCTTTAGAATTCTCGGGGTTTACAAAGAAAGAATGTGGAACTTTGTCTAGAGATCCTCCCATAATATCTCACCCACACAGGAAAAGAAGAAGCTCTTGATGATCAATAGGCTCAAAATGTCAATGAAATGTTCCTACGTTGTAAAGAGCAATCCAAACCAAGGACGGAAGCTAAACCTTTCGTAAAAGCCTTAAAGTATTGACAGGAGTAATGCTTTTGTTAAAAGATTAACGATGATGTAAACATTGTCTAAGTAATGATTTGAAATTATAACCATGTTTTGCATCCTTTTTTTGAACTTTTGTAAAGGAAAGATTTAAGTCTTCCTTCTGCTTTCATATATTTGTTTTAATGTTATGAATTTCCTTTTCATTATTATGATTACAGTCAGTTTTCAATATTTCTTCTATATATATTTTTACGCATTTCCATACTCAATCACTATTAACTTGTTTCTTTAATTTTTTTTTTGAAGACGTCTAGGATTTAATAAAATTTAAGAACCTCAGTCAAAACTTAATAAAACCTATAGAGCAAATAGGAGGTGCACTTGTGCACAACACGAACCAAAAATACCCCTATAGAACCTGAGTAATGGGAAGGACCTCAGCAACCAAATCAACCAACAATAGACTTATCTAACATTGAATAACTTGCCAACCTCATAAGGGATTTTACGTAACAAGCTCATGCTATACTAGCACCTGTACCCCCGCAAGAAGCAGCATTAGAAGTTCCAACAGTACCTATTGAAACAGCACTAGATGAGCTGTTGTCACCAGAACCTTATCAGAGTATATTGCTAGATTTCATCAATTGCAATCGATATTTTAATGGAGCTTTTAGGAAATCGGATGAAGCTGAGGATTAGTTAGCATAAATAGAGCAATCTTTCAGTGCTTTTGAAATACCACAACACTTTTAGCTTACTTATGGTATTTTTACAATGCAAGGATATGGTGGGAATCCAAAAGTAGGGGGCTGCTACCGCCAATCACATGGGAAATATTTAGGCATGAATTCTTGGAGAACTTCTTCCTCGGAAGCTTGAGTGTCCAATATAGTGCAAATTTCCTAAGTGTCTCTCAAGGAGGTCGTAGCCTTAATCAATATGAAACAGAGTTTAGTAAGCTGTTACAATATGCTACTAAATTATATAAGAATAGCAAGAAACTCAAGAGGCAAGTATTCTTAGGGGGATTAAATGAAGACCTTCGTATCAAATTGATAGAGTTTGACATCAAAGATTTTCGAGAATTAGTGGAAAGAGCACGAATTGTGGAAGATGCTAAAAAAAAGGAGAAGGACGGAAAGGAATGTCACGATAATTGAGGAAGAACCTATAAGTGGACCTAGCTTAAGCCTCAAAATCAATGAATTCAAACCATCGGACAACCCGAGAAGAAAGAAGGATAAAAATAAACCAGATATCCAATGTTGGAAATGCAAAGGGGGACATCAACCAAGACAGTGTCCCAAGCTACAACACTAGTGTTACTACTGCTGAAGTCCGAACCACAAAGTCTTGAGATGGTCAAAGAAAACCATTGCCATCTACCTGATCTATAAGGAGCCAGGACATATTTCCAAGCAGTGCCCTAAGAAGAAAAATGAAAATAACACAAAAAATGGAAATGACAGCAGGAATGGAAGATACTCGGTGATACCCCCACAAGGAGTATGTGTGTACAACCTACAAGGACAATGGGTTTGCGAGGAAGCCAACCATAAAGAGATAGAATTCGCTACTCTGGAAGAGGATGATAGTCATTGATTCGATTCAATATCAGGTTACCATCATACCCTTAGATGTTAGATTTCCTTTGTACACAACTAGGATTGGAGGAACAGTTTGCTAGTAATGACCGTAGATTACATAATCATCACCACCTAACACAAAATGGATAGATATAAAATTGTCAAAAAATTTAATACATATCAAAAGAAGAAATCAAATCAAATGCCATCTACCTAAAAAAACCCAAAACAAAGCACATCAAAAGCTTAAATATTACCACTTAAAGACTGGAACCAGTGATGATAAAATCTCAACATATAATTTCCAAAATTTTCCAAAATTGATGAAACATCTTGATCTCAAACCTTGTCAAGATGATCACGTAAATAATAAAACAACAATATCCTTAAGAATAAAATGAGTATGAACATTGTGTATTTCATATGTGCATGTCATATATATATACTCACATAAGAATGGAAAAGCGAATTCACAACCTTCCTTTGTTGAGCATATGTACCAGTGTCATGTCAGGATGAGTCGTCATCAGTCTAAAGTCGAGTTGAGTCAAGTGTCGAGTCGTCAATCATTTGTCGTCTTGGTCGAGTTTGAGACTCTTTAAAAAGGTCAAGTAAAGTGAAGGTTAAAAGTCGCTAAAACCAAATCTTATTGATTTTTTATATGCTATATTGCATAGAATGTTAAACGCACAGAATTAACGAAATTCCCAATACCACCGACTAAGAATAAACGAGAAACATAAATTATGAAGAAGAGATATTAAAACAATGATAAACTTCCAAACCCTTTTCGTGGGAGTAAAACTAAAGAAGGTATCAAATATGTGGAGACTAAAAAAACAACATAATGTAATCTTAATTGTTAGTGATTGTGCCCTAGGCCAATTACTAGATATTGTCATTTGATATTTATATATATATATATATATGAATGAACAGAGACATTTCTTTTGTATTGTTTGCATATTTATTTTATAATAGAAATCCATGAATAATTTATTATTCTAAATGTTCCTAGATGCTCATTATTATGGGAATAATAATGAATTAAATCTAGTATGAGTTTTTATTTGGTAAACATGTGATATCTATTTGTATGGTGATACAAATGAAACTCATAGGCACATATTAGATGACTGTGTGCTGAACTGACCCACTATGAGATCACTACATGGAATATTGTCATAAGTGATTTTCATAATAATTATGTCAACGTATCCTTAGACCTGAAATCACCATAGGTTCCAACATGAGAAACGTTATGTTTCAACTCAATCAAATATTATCTTTAACCGGATAATTATAAAGGTTAAGTTTGGGCATAACATATATCATGTAAAGAAAGTTGAGTGATTAAGATGGGATTTGTCCCTCTCGTTATGAGAGAGATATCTCTGGGTCCCTCGATAAGTGAGACTGAGAAATGCATGGCCATGCTCAAATGAATTGATAATGTGATCAATTTCATTTGTATTATCAGATCACTTGGAAATCGATAAATGATAAGATTGAACAATATAAGAATGACACTATCCATGTCTTATATTCAATCTAGATATCATGTGACAAAAAGGATAATGACATAAATTATAGATCAGACAAAAATCGGATTATTGATATTCACCTAATTTGGGTAGACATAATGTCTTGCTAGAGACCAATGATATCTTGTAGGTCTAAAAGGTGTTTAGGACCTACTACCAATATTAGGTGTACCTACAGGGTCACACACAAAAGAACGAATGAAATATATTGTGGGTTTATATTTAAACCTATAGGAATTATTATATTTATTATTCTTAAATAGTTTAAGAATAATAAATGATTATGATAGATAATTAATATTTAATAAAATAATGTATTTTATTAAATATTAAATAAATATCTTATCATATTTATTTTCTAGGGTTTCCTACATGTCTATATATATAGATCTATAGACAGCCTTTTAGGTCAGGCTCTTTGACGTCACATTAGACGGCAAAGAAATTCTGCAAACCTAAAAGAGAGAAAAGAAGAAAAATAATTCTAACATGAATTGGATTTGTGTTCTTGAGTGCTAACACACAATCGTTCGCGTGTGGATACCGTAAAGGGGATTGCGAGACTGTGGTTCCTACAAATTCGATCTGCTGATCATTTTGAAAGCATCAATATAAGGTATATTCAAGAAACTTTTTTTTTTTATTCAGATCTAATCGAGAAACATGGATACTGGTATAGGGTTTTCGTTTTTTCACTATTTTTATACAAAATTTTCAAAATTTTTGTATCAATAAAACCCTACATTAATATCGTTCCAATTAGATTTAACAAATAAAAGTACGATGAAATTCTAAATATCGAGAATATTGATAAAATACAACTATAATTTCTCATTAAGCTTTACGAGTCTATGTACGCGTAACAAGTTTTGAGGAGAAAACTTTCTTAAGGGGGGTAAGTTGTAAACCCCTAAAATTTTCATAATTCTTAGAAAATAATCCAAGAAGTCTAACATCAAAACCAAAACCCCAAAAATCAACCCAAGTTAAAACCAAATTCTAAATAAGGTCAAACACGAGAATTCTTAATCTTGAGGAAAGGAGAACCCTCAAAACAAAATGGAAAATCTAACTATCGGTCAATTCAATATCCATACACTAATCAAATCATCTATCCAATTTCTAACACGCAAATCAAGATGATAAATCCAAATAATGCTCGATAACAAAATACTAAAATCTTAAATCCTTCTCTGAATTTTAGAATCAAAAGTTTCAATTTTCACCAAAAGTCAAACTGAGTCAACCCATAACCCTAAACTTGGTTAAACGATCCCGAGAACTGAAAAATATTAAATAATCATAAATAAAATAAGATGAACCATAGATATCGAACTAAAAATATAATACGGGCAAAACTCTAAAATTTTATGATCTTACGAATAACTCAACAAAATCGAAAGTTAAATTGGAAACATAAAAGTCAACAAAGCTAACAACAAATACTAGTATTTAAGATCCGGCAATCCTGTGCTCGTAAACCCTTGTCACGCCCTGAGGGTACCCTAGTAGTAGTAAACAAGTTACACTTGATTACTATCACTAGATTACCTTCAGAGAATGATAGGTTTTCAAAACAACTGGATCTTTTTAGTTGCTTGATAAGAAATAACAATACATGAAAGAAATAACTTAGTGAATAAACATCACAAAACTATTACAAATCATATAGTTCCTTTGGAGTACACAACTAAATAATCTAATTTAATAGTACATAACCATCAAACTAAAATATATCTGTAGACTTCTAGCTTCAAAGCTCTTACCGGAGCCATATTCCTGGATGTAACTAACCAGGGTCGTAAAGTGAACCTGAAAAGACTGTAGGAGTATGAGCGAAACCACAGCTCAGTGAATAACCAGACATACCATACATCACACAAGTCATTAACAAATCATATGCAATGTAACCACTAAACCATATGCACAGATACAAGTTTGGATGATCTAGAATCCAAACAGGACAGGATTTACACCATCCTTTTAATTGGTTGAAGAACCAGTACTCAATGACTCACCTGCCCAAGAGAGACTAAGTACACAGGAGAATCAACGATTTCTTGTTTTAAGGTTATCACTTTGAATATAGTTGATTGAACAAACCATCTCCTGCAATCCCCTTAGAAACTCCCTAAGTATTAATTATTTCAAAGCGATTCTACGGGCGACGTTCTTCGGTGCCTTTTAGTTCCTCATAGGACCGCCAAACCAAAGAGAACCTTGGAAGAACTTACACATTAGATCAACCAAGTGAAAACACAGATTCGAAATATTAATACGTAGCAGGCTGTCACAACCATATATGCAATAATGCAATTTGTGCAATGCATGTTCATATTATTTTGTTAAGTCAGTAAGTCTTAATCAATTTCAAAGTAACCATACATTACACACAAGCATCATTATACTACTGCACAACATCAATCATGACATTATCGCTTTTATAAGGATATTTTAACAATCATACACTCAGATCATATCATACTTTCAATAAGAACTTATTTGGTTATCTTTATTTTACATATTCAACTACTTACAAGCACAACCAGTATAATATGACTGAATTACTCACCTGCTCATACTGACTCAGTCGTAGTAATTCACTGGTAGATCCTCTAATGAGTCAAAGTCACCTATTTAAGACAAAGTATTCATTAATACAAATTAACTAAATTCCTATATGTGATTAACGTCATAAACTCAATATTTTGGTAATTATTATTACTTAGTGTAGTCGTGTTTCTCCTATTTTATCTCGCATAATTATTTTGTTATTTTTAGAAGTCACATTACTCAAGAAATTAGCTTATTTCAATTTCCATTCTTACCTATTTTATCTTGTTAAAACAAATATTAGACTAATACTAACTTTAATTAATATTCAATATCCTTTCTTAAGCTTAGGATTGCAATAAATATTAGATATTAGTTTAAATTTTTGAAATACTTGTATTTATTTAAATTAATACTAATTCTCATATAACATATATATATTCAATAAGTATATTATATATACATATATAATAGTTTTTTTTAGGTCAGAAAAACTTGTGTTGAAGAAAATTTGGCTGTACGCCGGCTCAAAGCCGCCGGCCTTTATTCCCAGGTGCTGGTGTAAGATTGTTTTTGAAGAAATTTCCATATCGAGTGCACCGGTGTTGAAAGCTGTCGGCTTTCAATGTACGTCGGCCCAACGCAGTCGGCGTAGATCTCCTGGTAGCCGGCTTACGTTCAACTTTTACGTGAAAAAATTATTTTACTTAGCCTCTGTGGGGTGTAAGCCACCTATAAGCCGCCGACCTATCCATGTAAGCCGCCGGCTTTGAGCGTTTACACTGCCGGCTTTGAGGCAGTGTTATACTGTTCATCATCTTCCTCCTTGGTTTAATTCATTTTCTTTGATTTTTACACGTTAAAAACATATTCAAAATATTTTTAAGTGTTCATACATCATATATAAAGACATAAAACGTGTTTGAACATGTTTAAAAATATATATATATATATAGATCTCGATTCTTAGAAAATAAAGCTAGGGTTTTGGAGTATTACCTCGTCGAAGCTTGTTTGATGTAATTCGAAGCTCGAGTTTGTGTTTATTATGTTCCTAAGATTATTAGAAGTCAGTTACAAAGCTTAGATTTGAAAGAAAACAACTCGAGTTACCTCAACTTACCTTTGAGCTCGTATTTGAGGGTTTTTAGCTTTGTTTTTCTTTCAATCCGAATTCGAATATTTCGATCTATTTGTTCTTTGTTTCCAATTTGTTTTGGTTGATGTTTGGGGTCTATTTCGTGTTGTGGGACTTGGGAATGAATGAGTTTTGTTTGTTTTCCTTTATAAGCATTTATTACACACATATATATAGGAGAAGAAAGAAGAAGACTTGCGGCTGCTTCTCCTTCGATTCTTCCTCCAAATTTGATGTCTCTTGGCTGTTGTTTTCACTTCATTAAATGCTAGGTTGAGTTGTCCTCATTTGATAGGTTGTTGGGATTGAATTTGTTGACTTAGAATTGCATTATTGAACCATATTTCGGCTCCTCTTCTTCACCGAATCTCCACCGAAATCAGCAGCCAAAATATATATAAATATATTAGTTTATTATTTTAGTTAAGTTTTGAGTTAATTAAACGAGTTATACGGGCATAAATCAGCTAATATTTGGAAGTTTTTGTATAAAAATATGTGTATAAAGTTATACAAAACACTTAGATTTTCAAATAACACAATTTTAGGTTATATATATATATATACACGTAGTTATTTATTTGTATAATTTTATCTCCCGCGATTTGGATTTCTTAAGCTCGTTAGGTTAATTTTTGTTTCAGGCTCTGATAGCTTAAGAAAACCCGGTTTAGAACAATAGCGTGATCCGATTATTTGTTTGGGGTTCAGATTTTGAGTTATTTGATAGTTTATATTTTCATTGTGTATTTAAAATCTTAACGGTTTATCTTTGAGTCATCGTTTCCTGTTTATAAGCGTAAATAATCATTTATGCAGTATTGGACTTAATACAGAAATCAAACTATATATATATATCTTTAGTTTTGATACCAAACATGAATTCTTATTAGTAGCTTTTTAATGTTAACTAGAAATCTTGAATTTAGGGTTTAAGTCTAAATATAAACTCATCGCTACTCGTTATTCTAATCTTGAATCATTATCGGAATAAAAAACAATCATTTAATCCCTATATTCATATTTTCTATTTAAACCTAGTTGCATATCAAGTTTCGGGTCCAAATTTTAGATCATATCTTGAATTAGTTATTCTATATACAAAATCGCGTTTTTGGTATTAACTAGGGTTAAAGAATTTCTTTATTCGGTTCCTAAATTCTTCATCTATCAAAAATCTAAATATTAATCTATTATTAGACTTCGATTAGAATCTAAATCTATTATCTAGTTTATACAATCTATTATAAGGTCTTATACTAAGGTGAAAAATTAACGAGGTTTACAACCCTAAATAACGAAATGGAAATAATTGATGATAATAGTTCGTAATTATATAGGAAAGCTTAAAAATATCAAATTCACGAATTTCTAATGTCCTTCGGATCCGAACCTGATCAGTTTTAGAAAACCGTACCCCGGTACACTAAAAGGAAAAAATATTCCATTAATATCAATAGGCTCATAAAAAATAAAGTTTTCAAAAATATCAGTTTTAGAATTTTTTGGTAGTTAAAAATTACAAATATCACATTTATACGCGTATTTTTATTACTACCAGTATGTTATTTATCTAGTTACTATTCATAGTACTTTTCTAATATTTATTACTATTCATTTATCTCTACTTTTTCTATTACCTATTCTTACACTTACATACCTATTTCTTATAATTTTCTTTTCTCATAAAAATTCTACACCACATATTATGAAACTTCTCTTACACTTTTCTTCTAAAATTAATTTTTAATCAAATTTCTCTCTCCTTCCCTACTCTTGCCGTCCACTTCTCTCTCTCTTCACTCTCCATTTATTTTCTTTTTCAATTAATTTAATTACATCTAATTTTCACTCCAAAATTCTATAAATATCCCTTTCCTGCTTCATGCTTTCACACAACTCATTCTACAACCAAAACTCTCTCAAATTCTCTACAGAAATACTCTCCACAAAATTTTCCTCTACCAAAACTCTCTTTCACCAAATACTCACAAAATTTCTCTCTATACACAATCCAACTACCATTTCTTAATAACCATATAACCATACATTCACTACCATCTTCATACTACATAAACACTTTAGGTAAAATTTCTTCCAACCATTTAATTTGTCCATGTCATGTAACTTAATATGACTATGGTATTGTTTTGAAATTCACATGAGTAGTAAAAACAACAACATGTTTATGTTTTGTTCTTGCACATAAAAATCCTATTTTATTATATTGATACTATATATGTTGTTATTATTCATTATTATCATTGTTATTATTATGCTAACTTCTTATTTATATCTAACTAAATATATTTATGTATTTATATATAATCTTTAGAGCATATAAGCTCACTTGTTATTTATTTAATTTCATGTCTTTCAATTTATTTATTTCACATTATATTTAAGATTAATCTTTGTAGTCTTAGACTTGTCCATATCAAGTCAAAACAATTTTTTTTTATTTTCTTTATTCTTTTTGGGACTAGTCTATTCTTAGTCTCGAGATGCCTTGATGAAGCTAAGACTCCCAATACTTGACCAAGATACCTTGATGAAGCTAAGGTTCCCAATACTTGATATTTTTATTATATTGCTTATTATTATTATTTCTAGTATTTCCTCATATTCTTATTATTTTACATGCTCATAATACTTGCATCTACATAATGATATTGTCTCAACTAAATTAAAAGTAGAATTTCTCTTTATTAAAGGAAGTTAAAACTAAATTTTCTATTATGTTACTTGTCATTAAATAATGGAGTTATTATCAACAACATAGAAATAGAAGTAATACAAAGATAGCTTTATCAATGAAACATAAGAAATAAATACCTTCTTTTTATAATATGGTCACCTAAGTTTTTGTAAAATAATTTGTTAGTATTCAAAGTTTTCACAAAAAGCTTAAGGTTAAACTCTTTTCAACTCCGTAACAAAACCAAGAAGCAAACTAATTTTCAAAGTTAAGATAAAGATTAACCTATAAAGTTATAAACCCGCTTAGGAAAATGATGATTTTCAAGTTTCTAACAAAGGAACTTATTTTCAAAGAATACAAATATGATAAGGTCAAAAACAAAGGATTTTACTAATAAAGAGGATTCTTTTCAAATAAAATTTATAGAGGAAATAAAAGACCAAGAAAACAAGAACTTATATTTTAAACAAGAAATATAAAAATAAAAAGACTCATTTTCTAAAACCATTCTAAGTGCAAATTTATAAATAAGTTATTAACAACTTAATAGACTTTTGATCTTTTATCACTATAAGTAAAAATTATAAAAGACCAAAGTTAAAGGAGAATTTTACTTGTTTTTGAAAAAGGAATAAGGAAAATAAAATAAAAATATACTCATTTATAATAACCTAGGAAAATATAAAGTTTCTTCAAAATATTTGAAAAGGGAATTTGTTAAGTTAAGTTTTAACACTTCAAAATGAATTGTTTTATAAAATAAATTGTTGAGACACAATCATCAGAATTTTTGCATATAAAGTGAGCTTATCTTTATACTAAGAATATTTATCAACCATATATATATATATAATATATATATATAAAGGACTTTTGAATGAAGGTGAGTTGGAAAATTATTTCGCAAAATCTAAAAAAATTAGTTTTAAATCTACAGCATCCGATTTTGGAACCCAAATAACCTTATATGACAAATATAACCTTAGAAATGGATAGATCGTTTCAAATAAGTATAAAACGGTACATTATACGCGAAATTCCGAGTTAAAATGAGCAAGTTATGGCCATTTTAATTTGTAATTTCATTCTATGTGATTTTGATGAAAATGGTGAAATAGAATCAGAAAGTTAAAGTAGAATTTCTACGAAATACTCATCCTAGGTATTTCTTTTGTTTAAGTGATGAAAGATATGAGATTACCCTTCCTGAGGATTTCTATGACCAAGAAGATTGCGAAATAGACGAGTAAGTTATTCCTCTTAATTTCGTTACTTTGCTTCTGCTTGTAAAGTAGTGGCATTAGTATACTAAGAAAAGATAAAAATGGATATGTATGGAGAATTCGGGGATATGTATATATATGTGATTCTATGCTCATGTGTGAAATGAGAATTAAGAATATCGTAACTTCAAATTGCATGTTCATGTGTGAAATGTGAATTAAGAATATCGTAACTTCAAATTACATGTTTAAGTGTTTTGTTTACTGACTTGTATGATTACTTAGTTCTTGCCAAATTGATTGATCGCACCTAATAAACTTTAATAAGGTTTAGCTTAAGAAAAATAAAACACTCACACATAGCATCTATCGAGCCATATCTTTTTCGGAAGGCTACTACTCCTACGCATAGAGTTGGATTGGCTGTTATCGTGGTGGGTCACGAGCCATGTTCCTTCTTAGATAAATCCAAATCGTTCGGGGAATGCGACTCTAGGTTTGGAGATAAGCCAAACGAACGCTTTGGGTGGGTACTTGGGACTAGCTGTAGAAGGTCGCAGATCTTCAACACCGATTCCCTAATCTTCGATACAGATGAGTAAATCCGTTCTATATATGGTTTCCAGATAACTATATATATTTGTGTAATCAGATGATTGTTGCATTGTATGCATAGAATATGTGTGAAAATTTAAATGAACTTATTTGAAACCATAGTGCGAATGAAAAGGAATACCTCACTAAGCTAGTTGTAAGCTTATACCCCTATATATTTTGTTGAAACAGGTATACTTGTGGCTTAAATCGAAGATCATGACATTAAGGAAGTCATGGAATGATGTTAAACTTTTATGAAGGCAATGGGAACATAAGATGAAGTTACTTTGTAAGGTTCCTTATATGTAATGTATGCTATGTTAGTGTTTTAGAAATTCTAAGAAGTTTATTTATTTTGATTTGAAGACAATAGAGGGATACACCCCTAAGAATTGTAATTTACCATGTTTATGTTTTATGATAAGTATTCTCCTTTCCTTGTTACTTTATTATTATCAATATAAATTGTGCTACTTCGATACATTCCCTTGGTTGTGATGTATGCTTTGTACATGATATGGAAGCCTTTGCGTAACTGAGGTAGTCATTCCTAGACTTTAGTATTGTGTACGGTGGACTGCCATGTTTAAAGTACCCCTTGGGGCATGACAGATTCCAGTTGACTTCCAGTTCTAAGGTTTAAGCTTAAACTTGGTATAAAAATCTAGGGGTTTACAAGAATGGTATGGCCATTTAAGTGAATTTCTAATTTCCAATAAGTTTCATAGAGGTAAAGTAGATACTACTCTATTTTTGAAATTCTATGAAGATGATATATTAATTTTTGAAACATACGTTGAAGACATAGTTTTTGTTCTACTACCGAATTATATTGCAAAGAATTTGCTAGTTTATGTAGAATGAGTTTGAAACATCTATGATAGGAGAATTAAAATCTTCCTTAGCTTACAAATAAAGCAATGTAAAGATGGTAATTTGTACATCAAGAAAAATATACTCATCAAATTCTCTAAAGGTTTGGATTTGAAAATAGCAAAAGTTCTGCAACTCCTATGTACACTTCTACACATTTATATATGGATAAAATAGGTAAGAAGGTGAGTAACAAATTTTATAGAAGCATAATTGGATCTTTATTATATCTTACTACTTTTAGACTAGATATCTTACATAGTGCATGTGTATTTGCTCATTTTCAAATTGAACAAAATGAAACACACCTCATAGCAATAAAAAGAATTTTTATGTAGATAAGTGGAACTACAAAGTTGGGTATTTCATATCCAAAGAATCAAAACTTTGATCTCATTAGATACTCAGATGCAAAATATGATGGTTGTAAAATTTAATGAAAAAACACTTCTAGTACTTTTCAATTCTTAGGCTATAAATTAGTTTCTTGGTCTAGCAAGAAACAAAATTCGGTTGCTCATTTGACTATTGAGGCAGAGTATGTTTTAACTGAAAATTGTTATGCTCAAATTCTTTGGTTAAAACAACAACGATCTAGTTATTGCATTAATGTTGAAAACATACTTATTATATGCGATAATACTAGTGCAATTAACTTAACGAAAAATCTAACTCAACAATTTAGAACAAAACATATAGAAATTAGATATCATTTTATTCATGACTATGTTAATAATGGAGATATTGAAATTAAATATGTTTCAACTAAGAAACAACTAGTTGATATTTTCACTAAACCTATAGAAAAATCAAAATTTAAATACATAAGGGATGAAATAAGTGTATGATACCCTTCTGATAAATATATTTAAATGATAATTTTGCATGAAATATTATGTGAATATTTAATCCTTGTTTGATTTTGGTCTTTGGTGTGCAAGAGAAATAAATATAAAAGGATGTATGTGTAAATATATCTTTATTTTTGAAAAATACTTAAGAAGGTATGATAAATAAAAATGGCTGAGTAAAGAAATTAAGAAATAGGAAAGGAAGGAAAGAAAATAATTTTGAATATAACTTGACAATTATTTGGTGCTTACAGGATCCATTGTAAAAAAATAAACCCACAGCTAAATCTTTTAAAGATAACTATCTACTTTAATACAAAATATCTCTTCAAAAATTCTTCTTCTACCTCTCAATCGAACCTTCATCTTCACTAAGGAAAACTTTTCTCAACAATGACATCAGGAAGTGACTCCTAAACCAAGAGCTTTCTTCATCTCTTGGATGAAGCCATGAGTGACTTAAGCTCGAAAGAAACTTCAATTGATGTTGTTACGCCCTATAGGGGTATCCTAAACGTAACAGTCCGTCACATGCCATATAAGACTCTCGAATTACTATCCAAGTCCTTCGGGAGTCTTGTATAGATGTAAGGCGTTCCTTTACGATAATAGAATACTCTATGCAATAGAGTTAAGAAGTTTAACGCAGCATTCGGTAGCCTTATATAATAAATCAAAACACATACATAAAAGTTACAAAGTCTAACGGGCATTTCCCTGCAAAAGAATATTAAAGGTCCATTACAGTCATCCAGAGTCTTTTTGGTTTCCTGTGGAAGTCTAAACAAAACTGAATACAACTTCTAAAGGAAACGCCTAGCTCCTGTAGCTGAGCTGTAGCCTGCCTTGGCCTAAGCCAAATGACCTCGTGCTGCAACAAGTAAAAACTATAGGGGCGTAAGCTACACTAGATTAGTGAGTGAAAACTTCCATATCGCAATTAAAGCATAACATTCAAGCAAGTGATTAATCAGTCAAATGAAATTCATCAAAGACGTGAATCCAACAAACATATGACCAGCCGGAAATCATATGTGGATGGACTTGCGCCCTCCATCCCGGGTTAGCAAATTAACTAATCCTGCAGTACAACGCTGTTTATGCTCACAATAAACCAACTTATATGTGTTCATTTTATAGATCACGATTAACCAACATAAATTCGTTTTATGGATCACGATTGACCAACTCATATTCGTTTTATGGATCATGATTAACTAACTATATTCATTTTATGGATCACGAAAAACCAACAAATGTTAATGCTCCATCCCCATTGTGATATGAATGAGTTCAAGTTTATCTTTGATGTCTGATAATCAATTATACCAATTCTTTTAAGTGATCAAGCAATACTCGTAGACAATCAATTCTAGCACCTTTCTATACAAGCAATGAATTATCACCCGGCTTCGATATTCTTTGAATTCAACTTCACATAACAACAGCAGACAAATATAATTCCCAAATAACCCCATCATACATATTCATTTTTGTCTTTGCTAAGTAACTAGTACAACTATCATTACAATCACAAGCAATAATTGAAATTGGAAGTGATACTCACTCGGCCATGGTACGCCGATCTCTTAGTAGTAATAATCGAGTGGTTGGGATTCGTCGGTCTCAAGATCACCTACCAAATAAGAATACCCTAATGAGAACTTCATCACTTAACTAGTCCAAACTATGTATCAAAACTAAACAAAATCGTGATTCTCGCTATTTGCAGAAATTCCAACTTAAAACGGCCATAACTTGGTCATTTTAACTCGAAATTTCGTAAATTTTATATTAATTTCTATCTACTTAGAAAGATCTATCTATTTCTAATATTATTTCCATGTTTTGAAAACATTTAGGTCACGGAACAGAGGGATCAGATCTGATCAGTAACCTTTTCTATTTCCGAAAAATTGTTTTGCACTTGTTTAAAATGTATCTAGTTGATGATTCATGTATATATAAAATATGAATGAGCTCTTAACATGAATGACATGTGATGAGTCCAATGTATGCATGATCTTGATGATTTTTTATAATGAAACTTTGAGAGCTCCTCAATCTCACAAGACTCCAACAATAACTACTTTTTGAAAATCCAATTTTTCCAATTTGATATCTCATTAGTGTTTTGGGATTTCTTTCTTAGAATTTCGTTGTTATCTAAATAAAAATGAGTCTTCATCATCTATACTATCCAAGACCCTCATTTCCACATAAAAACTTACATTTTTCACTTTGCAAGTATGTTTTTAAATAGGCTTTTCTCAAAAATCCGAATTTTAGAAAATCCAATTCTTGAATAATTCCTTTGAGAAAACTTGTGTAATGCATCAAAATTTAAGGCTTTACTATATCCATTACCTAAGGACTTCATTTAGCACATAAAACATTCATTTTGAGCTTGAATACTAAGTGGTCACATAGGCAGCATCCAAAGTTACGAATTTTACAAGTTGAATACTTAACTCAAAATTTTCCATCTTGATTCCACTACTTGTTTTATACATTACTCATATCCAAACTCATTTCAACTTATAAAAATCATTACTTAATGATATCTATTACTTATACCCTTCATTTTTCATATAAAATATGAGTTTCAAGGTGATTACAAGAGTTTTTAAAATAGGTCTTGAAAATCATACGAATTTTCTTTTGAACATTTATAACAAAAACCTTTTCTTTTTAAGTTATTTGTCTCATCTTCATAAAGATCTACCAACTATCACATTTATATATACAAGACTAAATCTTTATGAACATTAATGCATGAAAACACAAAATATCTATATGAACATGAATGTCAAGAAAATTATGAGTGTCTAAATGCTAGATCTACTACTTATAGTGCATGAAAATGACTTTAAAAGCATGAACACATATTTTCTATGCAAGATCTCTATTTTTACGTGCATGAACATGATAATATTTCAACAAAAGCTCATCAAACACAAGATCTACTCTTGTGATGGCTTGATATTCATGTATTAGTGTTTTCTTATCCCTAGCATTTGCTCATGGGGATTTGAAGTAAAAACACACATGAATAATCTTCCCATTACAAGATTAAGTAGTAGTAAAGCTAAAAATCATCACCTAAGGAGAGATTTGATGAAGAAATGAAGAAGAAATGGACTTAAAGTGACTGTATGAGGGGTGGTTGGGGTTCACGGCACAAGGAGAGGAGAAGAGAGAGTTTTTCACTTTGTAAAATTTTTGAAAGAGTAGAAATAAAGAGAGAGAATTAAAATGAGTTTATATATTAAGTATATTAGGGTTTGTTTATATTAATAAAAGAAGAAAACAAATCAAATAGAGGGGTATAATAATTTAGTAAGAAACAAAATTGTCTTGGAAAAGAAAATATAATGAGTAGTTGTAAGAATGTAAGACTAGGGCATGGGCAGTGTGTAGTGTAGGTTGTACTTGTGAATAGTGGTAAATAGTAGACAAGACATTTGCTTTACCGGTAGTAAAAAAATACGGGAAAAGGCTATAACTGTAATTTTTATAGCCCAAAAAATTATAAAACTTATATTTTTGAAATCCTTATAAAATTTCAGTTCTAATGAATATTATGGAATATTTTTCTGAGTTTCTAGTCTTGGGGCTCGCTTTTCCGTAATGGAACTCGTGAAGGCTCGGCATAGAAATTTTTCTAAAATTAAAACTTGCTAAGGTTTGAAATATACTTTAAAACAATAATTCACATTAATTTATTTTATAAAACTTCTTTTGATATGAAACCAAAGGAAAGCCGGATCTAGGGTTTCTAAGCTTCTCTCACAAAGCCTAAACTAGACCGATTTAGGGTTTCGCTTTTTCTGTTTCCGAAGTTTACTTGACTACTAGGAAAACCATGGCTTACAAATATCTCTAAAAAGGAAGTTTTAGTCAAGAACATCCCTTTAGAAGACAATTCTAAAATAGAGCACCCACCTAAAGAAGTTCCTCCACCAATGTCTAAGGTTGAAAAGAAAAAGAAGGCTGGACAAAGGAAAAAAAGTGTTGAGAATAGAAGTTGAGAAGTTTGAGTTTTAGAAGTTTAGGAAACCATCAAGAAAAGGAAAAGAGCCACTCCTTCAGGATCAATAGGTATCCGTGGAAACAAAAGCATTGATCAAGTGAGTATCCTATTAAGTTCATATATTGATTTAGAGTATTTCAAAGAGAATGAGATATTTATGGAAGAATTGTTAGATAAGTATGATGATATGGAGATTTGGTGAGTGAGCTTTTTAAAAATTTGGATACTAGCAGTTAGGATAGATGGATTTTAGAGTAGATAGACAAAAGTTCATCGTGATTAAGCAAGATTTTATAGACTGCTTTGGTTTACCAAATAATGTAGATGATGAGTTCCTTACAAATCTATCTAGGAAAGATGTTTTTAAGATGATGAATGATGGAGCTAAAGTTGTTGTGGACAAGGATTTTTGTCTCCAAATTTGAACTAGAAATTCGAATACTACATGAGATTATTATAGTGTATCTTGCTAAGGGCTAGTCGTTTCCTTATCATGTCTAAAGAAGATGCTCTAATAATTATTGCCATTTAGCCAAATAAGAAAATTGACATTGGTAAGACGATAGTCTATTTCATGATAAAAAAAATTGAGGAAATAAGCCTTATAGCAACTTGTTTATGAGTTTATTTAAGTTATAAGATCAAAAATACTCTCAAGGTGAAAAGCCCTTAACCTTAAGGAAAAATTTAGAGTCAAATTTCAAGAAGATGAGTATTTTTGTCAATGATAAGTTATTCTACACTCCGGATGGCACTCTTTATAAGCATCTAAGATGTAGAACAAGGAAGTATTAGTATTTTTGAAGGGGAGAACGTTGAAATTTTTTTTTTATTTGAAAAAGCATTGAAAAAGCTATTGATTCATTTGCTAAAAATGAAACCAAAAAGGGTAGTGCTAAAAAGGAAGTTTTGGCTGATACTGTTATGGATGTAGTCAGGGAAATTAAGTAAGAGCATGTCAAGGTTGAGAAAGGATATGTTTCTGAACGAAAATAGGTAAAGGAAAGGGATGAACAAGCAAGATGAAAGGTAAGACAATGGTAACTATGAACAAGCATTATGTTCTTGGGTCCATAATGAAGCCAGTTGACTTCAAGAAAAAGAGGTGGTGATCTCTAACTCGAATTCATCATTAGAGGATTTGATACCATCTTTGAAGAAAGGTCTAGGAGAGAATTCACATGTAGTTTGTGTTCTATCTCAAGTGGATTCCAAGCTAGAAACTTTTCAAAAGAATTAAGAAAAGATGATCGACACAAAGCTGGACTCCTTGATGAAAACTTTTAGTTTTGTGATAGAATCTCTTAAGCACATCTCGTTCGCAGTTGCTACTTCATAAGCTACCCCAACACTAGTAATGACCCGTCTTTAGTAGAACCTGAGCGAACTCCTCATGATCTTAACTCTTCTACTTCTATAGCAAATAGTGAAAAAGCTCTTATCTCTTCTAATTGCAACAAAATCGAAAAATCCTTTAAGGACAATTTAAAAAACTTTGATCTCACGTTTTTTTATCTTTTAGACCTTATTATGTTAGGTTTATGACTTGCCTAGGATGTCTGTTTAACTTCTTAAGACTTTGGCTTGAGTTTTTTTATTATCTTTCAAGACTATGATGTGAATATGTTTGACTGAATATTTTTTATGAATGAATCATATTATGCATGTACTCTATTATTGCTCTAAAATTTGCAAGAACCTCATGAATTGAGGGGGAGTACATTCCCTACAAGATTGTTCTTCCCTCACATGTTTTATGCAAGTTAACATATTAGTCGAAATTTCCTTTTCAAATGATAACAAAACGAAGGAGAAAGGGAAAGAAAGAATGAATGATGAAAGCATATTTAGTGAAACATATGAACACATGTGAATTTTTGATAAAATCTTTTTAAAGTAAATTTTCAAAAGTTCTGTTATTGTCAAGAAGGGGGAGATTGTTAGTGATAGAATCCTTCCAAGTACTGATATTTTATAATGTCTTAATAATAACAAAAGTTCTAAGGAATTTTCATTTACACATGCTTTGTACTTTGACTTTGTCATGACCCAAAGGATACCCTAAACGTGCTAATCCGCCATATTCAATATTAAAGCTTAGGAATGACCACATTGGTCATGCAAAAACTTTGATATCGGGTATAAGGTATACTTCATGATAGTAGAGGATCTTTCTTTGAAACTAGTAGTTCAAGAAGATACAAATAATAGCATCTAAGGATAGAAATGATAACTTCACAACTTAAAAAAAAAAAGGAGTCTTACAAACCAAAGGGGGCATACCCCCATAAAAAATCATTACATAAGTCTTAAAGTCCATCTACCAAAATAAATTACATTAGGAGATTTATATGGAAGTTCATGTCTAATTCTCTACCATAGACTTCTTCCAAAAGCTTCTTGAGTCAAAAGTTTGGTACTTGAGAGAAGTATCCCCTTGGCTTCAATCAGAGATAGGTGAACTACAGCAAATATCTAAGGGGGTGTAAGCTTAACTTGCTTAGTGAGAAATATTCCCAGATTAATCGTACCTATATAAAATAATTCAAATAAGTTATTTAAACAAGCATATGAAATGCATCAAACACATGAGCAAGCAATGCATATGATTATCCGGAAATCATATGTTTGAATGTATTTACGCCCTCCATTCAAGGTTAAGTGTTTCTGGCCAATTACGGCCTCAGTTCACAAATAAATTTTTGTAGATTTTATCGGCTACTACTCACCACTAAAACTTGTAGATCATAACAGCTACTACATGCCACTTGTAGATTCCATTGATTATACTAACCACCACTATTATGCTCTTATTCCACTAAGAGTATAATAGCAAATGCAATGCAACCTACTACATGATATGCATGAATCAATCTGTTAGTTTAGTCTTAACATGTGATTAAGGTATTTTAAAGGTGATCAATGAAATATTTGCAGACACTCCATGATAGTGGAAAGACCACAATTTGTTTATCAACCACTCAATTTCCGCTATGATTAGTATACTTTCAACCAACATTACAATGCATATTCTATTTTTATCTTTTCCTACTTCTAGTGCCACTAGCTACAAGCACAAACATAAGTATAAAATTTAAGGGAGTAAACTCACTCGGCCATGCCTTGGGGCAAATCTTCTAGTCGAAATAATCTTCAAGGTAAGAGACTTGACCCTCCTCATCACTTAAATAAAAGGAATACCCAAAATGAGTATTTTTTTGAAAATTCTACTTAAATTTTCTAATTCTATTTTGTTATTCACATCAAAATTTGGATTTTGGAAATTCCAAATTAAAACTGTCATAACTTGTTAATTTTAACTATGAATTTCACATATTAGTGGTCTTTTTTCTACCTACTCAGAAAGGTATATCTATTTTTAAGTTTATTTTTAACATTAAAGGCCATTAATTTTTTGAAAAGGGACGGTATAGATACGTCTTACAAGTTATAGCCCCTAAATCTTGCATTTTTTAAAGTTTTTCACCACTTGTACACTCTATAGCAAGCACAAAAATGTTCATATATATGAAAATCGTTTATTATTGAAATAAACTCATATTATATGCATGATTCTAGTGATTTTGTCTCAAGAAAAATTTTTCATAAAACGATTTATTTTAGAAGTTCCAAAGTTAACTTTATGAGAATCTCCCTTTAAGTTATTGGAAGAAAACTTAAAATTTTTAATTTGTTGTAAGTGTATATCAAACTATTATTTTCATATTTTCTTAACCTCGTAAAGATGAACTAATAAGATGATTTTAAGTTTGTCTTGTGGAAAAATTGATTTGTTCTTAGTGTTTAGCAAAATATTGACATATGCCATATGGATAAATTTTTAAGAAAAACTTGCATAACAAAGAATTATCAACATTGAAAACTTATGATAAATTTATTTTAACATTTTGAAGAAAGTGTAGCTAAATAATTTGTTCTTGGTCCTAATGAAACTTTTTCCTAAGTGTTGAAAATTAATTCTCTTAAGAAATGAGTCTCGTTTTATATAAGAGAAAATAATAATTATTCTCTTTTTGAAAATTATACTAAGACAACACTATCACTTTAAGATCATGCATGCATATGAACATAGTAGTTTTGCTAACAGATAAATTTTGGCATAGACTCATGTATAAATAATAAATAAGACATCAAATGAGAAAATAATAAAAATAAATAAAGACATGGAAGTCTTAGAAATGGACAAGTTCCATAAAAATAAGAAAAGTATAATTAAAAAAAATCATGAAAGTCTTATATTTATTTTGATAAACCCCTAGATTTTATGCCAAGTCTTAAGTTGAAACCTTAGAATTAGAAGTCAATTAGAAACCCTAAAGTCAACAAAACTTATATCAAACCCTAGAGTTCAGGTCTAACAATCCCGCGCTCTTAAACCCTAAACGAAAAAATTGAGATAATTGTGGAAAATAGTTCGTAATAATATATGAAAGCTTTAAAATATCATATTAGCTAATTTTTAGTGTTCTTCAAATCCAAACGGGATCAGTTTTCAAAAATCATGCCCTGGTACACCAAATAATGAAAATATTCCGATGACACCATTAGATTCATAATAATATGAGGAATTCAAAAATATCAGTTTTATAATTTTTCAATAGCTAAAAATATCAGATATCGCATTTATATGCATATTTTCTTTACTACCAGTAAATTATTAGTCTTGTTTACTACTCATTGTCCTATTCTACTATTCATCTACCTCTACTTTTTCTTACTACCTATACATCTATTTTCTTACTTTTTACCTTCCCCATACATCTTATATCATACATATTACTAACTTTTCTTTACAAAATGCAAATTAAATAATCACACAAAAACCGACGTGACCCCCTTTGTACATGCCTTCAATTTGTTTTATTTTTCTTTTATTAAATAATCACACAAAAACCCTAATTATTTTCCTATATAATCTCTCTTTCACCTTTCACTTTTTCACTTTCTCTCATTTCTTTACAAAATCAACTTTTTGAAAAAGTTTTCTCTCCCTCTCCCCCTCCTTCTTTGTCATGAGCCACCCTCTCCTTTACACACTCACACAAAATTTTTCTTACTCCATACACTAAATAGGTAATAGATCTTAACCCTACCACAATAAAACATGTCATGGCAAGATCATACATGTGTGGTGCCACCAAAAATCCCCACGAGCTTTATGCTAGGGATATGGAAACACTTAAGCATGATATCCTTGCCATCACAATGTTATGGATCTTGATATTTAAGTTGTTCTACTATTATTTTGCTATATTATTGTTAAATGTTGTTCTTATGGATATTTTGTACATATAATAATGTTGTTCTTATGGATATTTTGTACATATACTCTTTCATTAAACTTATCTACATATTGTTTATTTTGCATTTGCATCAATGACATGGTTAATATAATAGACCTACTTGTTTTGAGTCTATAAATGCCATAGATATTTGCCTTATATGCATAAAAGATTTACAATATGATAGTCTTAATGAAGGTGTTGCCAAAGTTAAAGATCTATTTTGTTTCTGTAAAAGAAAAATGATTTTTGAAATTCGGATCTTGAGAAATAGCCATTTAGAAAAGCTATTTTCTAACTCTAAAATGAAAATCTTACATATAAAATGAAGTGCTTAGGAGATAGGTATCATAAAGAAATGATTTTTATAAGTTGATCTTAGTTTTATTAAGAGAAATTTTCAAAACAAGAAATAGGTTATAAAAGATAGGTTAGAACTTGTTTCAATTTCAAAGGGAGCTTGAAATTAGTAACTAGGGTGAAATGCCAAGAAAACACCCATTTTGAAACCCTAACACAAGAGTTTTATTAAAGAAATGGAAGCCTTAAGGAGTATGTAAACTCCCAAATTTTTGTGATCAATTAAGCTTAAACCCTAATTAGAAAGTCAACCGGAATCCCAAAGTCAACAAAACCTTAGCCTTTTGTAACCATTCAAGTCCGGCATTTCCGATTAAGCAACCCTAAGAAAGTAAGTAAGAGTTTAGTATGTAGAATAGTTCGTAATAACCTGAGGAAGCTTAAAAATATCATATTAGTTAAACCGCGATTCGTTTTGAGCACAACCGGACACAGTTTTCGAAAAGTATGTCTCGGGGCTCAGACTAGTAAAATTATTTCGAATATATCGTTAGACCCATAAAAATATAAGGTTTTCAAAAATATCAATTTCATAATTTTTCGGTAACTAAAAATATCAGATATCGCAATTATACGTGTATTTTCTTTCTACCGGTACTTAAATTGTCATGTCTACTTTACATTACACTATTTATTACTATTCTACATTATTTATTTATCTCTACTTTTTCTTACACCCTACTCTTACAAACCATACCTCTATTTCTTACAATTTTCATTTCTAATACAGCTTCACATCTTTTATATCTTACTTTTCATTAATAAAAACACAAAAAAATAAATTTTCTATCCCCTTTACTACAAGATTTGCGCCGGCCCCCTCTCTCCATCTCCTCAAATTGTTTGATTTTTCATTTATTTAATTAACACAATTTTACTCCCTCATTTTCCTATAAATACCCTATCACACCCCAAAGGGTACCCTAAACGTGATAGTCCACCACACTCGATATTTAAACTCAAGTAAGGTAACCTTAGCCTTCCCATGAGTTTGAACGTCGGGTGTAAGGCTCACTTTCAACATATAGGGACCATACTTTGCTTCGTAGTAGTTTAAGGAGACATACATTGCAACAAGAATGTAAATCATAACCGCTTCCTTTAGATCTATTCTTTCACATGAACTAAGGGGCATACCCCCGTCAACAACGTTAAGAGTTCTCAGGCTCACAAAATCTCTTATATTACCCTTCAAATATCAATTTAGGATACTTGATTAGAAGTCCGTGCCTACTTCTAGTTCCCGGTCTCATCAAAAGCTCCTTAATGTCCAAGAGTTGTACCTGATGATAGCGGCTCCTCAGAGATAGCCATAAGTATTCATATTGCAATAGGAAACTATTGGGGTATAAGCTACATTAGCTTAGTGAGTACAAACTTCCATATCATAATTTTAACAAAACAATCAAGCAGGTGATTAATCAATCAAGTGAAATGCATCAAACACGTGAGTTCAACAAACATATGACCATCCGAAAATCATATGTGGATGGACCTGCGCCCTCCATCCCGGGTTAGCAGATTAACGAATCTTGCGCTACGACGCTGTTTAGGCTCATGGTCAACCAACTCATATATTCGTTTTATGGATCACGATTAACCTACATATTCGTTTTATGAATCACGATTAACCAACAAATGCTAATGCTCCATCCCCATCGTGATATGAATGAATCCAAGTTTATCTTTAATGTCTAATAATCAATTAAACCAATTCTTTTAAGTGACCAGGCAATACTCGTAGACAATCATTTCTACTCTACTATACAAGCAATAATTTATCACCCGACTTCAATATTCTTTAAATTCCATTCCACATATCAACAGCAGCCAAATACAATTCCCAAATAACCCCATCATACATATTCATTTTTGTTTTTGCTTAGCAACTAGTGCATCTATCACTACATTCATAAGCAATAATTGAAATTGGAAGTGATACTCACTCGGTCATGGTACGCCGGTCTCTTAGTAGTAATAATCGGGTGGTAGGGATTCATTATTCTCAGGGTCACCTACCAAAAGAATACCCTAATGAGAACTTCATTACTTAACTAGTCCAAACTATGTATCAAAACTAAACAAAATCGTGATTCTTGCTATTTGCGGAAGTTCCAACTTAAAACGGTCATAACTTGGTCATTTTAACTCGGCATTTCGCAAATTTTATATCGATCTCTATCTACTTCGAAAGATCTATCTATTTCTAATATTATTTCCAAGTTTTGAAAACATTTAGGTCATGGAACAGAGAGATCAGATCTGATCTGTAAACTTTTTCATTTCCGAAAAATTGTTTTGCACTTGATCAAAGTATATCTAGTTGATGATTCATGTGTATATAAAATATGAATGAGTTCCTAACATGAATGACATGTGATGAGTCCAACATATGTATGATCTTGATGATTTTTGACAACGAAAAATTTGAGAACTCCTAAGTCTTACAAGACTAGCACAATAACTACTTGAAAATCCAATTTTCCAAATTTGGCATCTCATTATTGTTTCGGGATTTCGTTCTTAGAATCCCCCTGTTATCAAATTAAAAATAAGTCTTCATCATCTATATTATCCAAGACCCTCATTTCCACATAAAAACTTACATTTTTCACTTTGCAAGTATGTTTTTAAATAGGTTTTTCGCAAAAATCCGAATTTTGGAAAAATCTATTTCTTACATGTTTCCTTTGAGAAAACTTGTGTAATGCATTAAAATTTAAAGCTTTACTATATCCATTATCTAGGGACTTCATTTAACACATAAAACATTCATTTTGAGCTTGAATACTAGGTGGTCACATAGGCATCATCCAAAGTTACGAATTTTACAAGTTGAATACTTAACTCAAAATTTTCCATCTTGATTCCACTATTTGTTTTACACATTACTCATATCCAAACTCATTTCAACTTATAAAAATCATTACTTAATGATACCTATTACTTATACCCTTCCTTTTTCATATAAAATATGAGTTTCAAGGTGATTACAAGGGTTTTTAAAATAGGTCTTGAAAATCATACGAATTTTCTTTTGAACTTTTCTAACAAAAACTTTTTCTTTTCAAGTTCCTTATCTTATCTTCATAAAGATCTACCAACTATCACATTTATATATACAAGACTAAGCCTTTATGAACACTAATGCATGAAAACACAAAATATCCATATGAACATGAATGTCAAGAAAAATATGAGTGTCTAAATGCTAGATCTACTACTTATGGTGCATGAAAATGAGTTTAAAGACATGAACATATATTTTTCATGCAAGATCTCTACTTTTATATGCATGAACATAACAATACTTCAACAAAAAATCATTAAACACAAGATCTACTCTTGTGATGGCTTGATATTCATGTATTAGTATTTTCTTATCCCTAGCATTTGCTCATGGGGATTTAAAGTAAAAACACACAAGAGTATTCTTGCCATTACAATATTAAGTAGTAATAAAGCTTGAAATCATCACCTAAAAAAAGATTGGATGAAGAAATGGAGAAGAAATGAAACTTGTATGTGTGTGTGAGGGGGGTTTGTAAACCCTGGTATCCTCAGTGGTCAAGAAACCCCGGGAGTTGGAAGCGAAACCCTAATCCGGTCCAGTTTGAGTCTAGTGAGCAAAGCCTAGGAACCCTAAATCCGGCTTTCCTTCGGTTTCATAATAAAAGGAACTTTATAAATTAAATGAATTTGAATTATTGTTCTAAAGTACATTTTAAACCTTTGAAAGTTTTAAATTCGGGAATTTTTCAATTCCGGCCTTCCCGAGCTCAATTACGGAAAAGCGTGCCCTGGACCACGGATTCAGAAAAATGTTCCAGAATATTCATTAGAACCGTAATTTTATAAGGATTCCAAAAATATCAATTTTATAATTTTCCGAGCCATAAAAATTACAGTTATCGCTTTTCCCATGTTTTTCGGTACAACTGGTAAAGTAGATGTCTTGTCTACTATTCACAAGTATAACCTACACTACACACTATCCATACCCTATTCTTACATCCTTACAACTACTCATTTCAATTTTCTTTTCCAAGAAATTTTGTCTCTTAATCAATTATCACATTTATTACATTTTAATTAACTAAATTACAAATATCAAATTTTAACACACACACACACACACAAGGATGTGGCCGGCGCCATCCCCCTCCCCCCCCCCCCCTTGCTTTCCCTCATTTGAATCATTTTTACAACTTTTATTTACTAACAAACCCTAATATCTACATATATAAACATATTTTTCTCTCTCTCTCTTCATTTCTTCTTGTTTCAAATTTGTAAAAGAAGGAAAAACCCTCTCTTTTCTCCCTTAAAGTGCCATGAGCCCCTCTCCCCCTTCCCCACACATTTTCAACTCATTCCCTTCTCTTTTCTCCTTCGAGACTCCATTGGTATGTGTATTTAAGTCTTGTTCATCCCAAATCATGTAATGGCAAGACCATTCTTGTGTGTTTTCTCATTTAAATCCCAATGAGCATGAGCAAGAGACTTGAAAACACTACTACAAGAATCTCAAGCCATCACAAGAAGTGGATCTAGTCTTTGAATGAGTTTTGTTTGAAATATCAACTTGTTAATGCATGTAGAGTAGAGATCTTGCATATATATTGTTGTTCATGCCATGAGACTCATGATTCATGCATTATATCTAGTAGATCTAAAGTTTAGACATCCACATCTTCATGTACATGCATGATCATAGGTTTATTTTGTTTCCCATGCATTAATGATCATAAAAATGTAGTCTTGTCCATGTAAGGGTGTGTTAGTTAGTGGATCTCCATATATAGAAAGCAAGAACATTGAAAAAGGAAAGGTTTTGTTAAATGTGCAATGTTGGAAATTCGGATGAAATGGAAACCCTACTTTAAAAACCACCAAAATCATTTTAAACTCATTTTTCATAAGAAAAATGAAGGGTATGTGTAATAGGTACATTAAAGGAATGATTTTCATAACTTTGAATGAGTTTAGGCATAATAGGAATGTAAAACAAGTGGTGGAATTAGAATGAAAAATATTGATATGTTCATCAATGGTTAAATTCGTAACTTAGGTTCATGCCTACAAGAACACTTAGTATCTAAGTCTAAATTGGATGTTTTATAGGCTAAATGAAGTCCTTATATAATATATATATTGGAGCTTCAAATTTTAGTTCATTAGACAAGTTTTTCCATAAGAAAAATGCAAGAAAATGAAATTTCAAAAATTCGGATTTTTACAAAAAGCTTGTTTAAAAACATGTTTACCAAATGAAAAATGGGAATTTCTATGCATGAATGAAGGCCATGATTAATATAGACTTTGAGAATTCATTTTCATTTAGATAACAAGTGGATTACAAGATTACAAGTCAAAGAAACCCTAAGAAGTGTAAAGTGGAAGAATAGCTTTTTAGAAGTAACCTTTAGGGAAATTTTCTAACACGTAGGAGTTCATAAGAGTTTCTTATCACAAATTCATCATGACCATGCATGTATTGATCCCATTACATGGCATTCATGTTAGTAATTCATTCCTATACCATTCATGCATGAATCATCAACTAGGAACATTTCTTATGAAAGGTAAAACAAATTTTTCGGAATTGAGAAATGGCAGAACATAACTGATCCCACTGTTCTGTGACTTTACTATTTTCAAAACTTGAAAATAATACTAGAAATAGGTAGATCTTTCGAAGTAGATAGAGATCGATATAAAATTTGCGAAATTCCGAGCTAAAATGACCAAGTTATGGTCGTTTTAAGTCGGAACTTCCACAAATAGCGAGAAATCCGAATCCATCTAGTTTAGATGTATAGCTTGATTTAGTTACATAATGAGAGTCTCATTAGGATTATTCTTGCTTGGTAGGTGAACCCGAGCAGGACGACACTCTACATCCCGACTACTACTACTAGAAAGATCGGCGTCAAATAGCCGAGTGAGTTTTACTTCCACTCTCAATTAATGAATGTGATTGTAATGTAGTGGCACTAGTGGTGTAGGCAAAGATAAAAAGAAATTGTATATGCATGATGGGGTATATAGGAATTATATATGATGTCTACTGCTGATATGTGAATTGGAACTTAAGGAATATCGAAACCGGGTGTTAAGCTATTGACTGATTAGCTAGTATCTTATGATAAATGCCTGCGAATACTTGTTGGTCACCTAAAAGAATTGAATTAATGAATATTGGACTTCAATTGTAAATTGGATCCATTCATATCACGATGGGGTTGGAGCTTTCGCATTGGTTGGTTTTTCGTGATCCATAAAACGAATATTTTGGTTAATCGTGATCCATAAAACGAAATATTGTTAGTGGACTGTGAGCTTAAACGGCGTCGTACCGCAGGATTCGTTAATCTGCTAACCCGGGATGGAGGGCGCAAGTCCATCCACGTATGATTTCCGACTGGTCATATGTTTGTTGATCACTTTTGTTTGATGCATGCACTTGCTTGAATGATTGTATTTAATTGTGTTATGGAAGTTATTACTCACTAAGCTAGTTAGCTTACGCCCCCATAGTTTTTATCTATTGCAGCACGAGTTTATATGGCTTAGGCCGAGGAAAGCCACAGCACAGGTACAGGAGATAGGAGTTTCCCATGGAAGTTTAATCCATTCTTTTGTATAGACTTCCGTTGGAAACTAAAGGACTCTGGATGACTGTAATGGACTTGATATTCTTTTGCCGGGGAATGCCCCTTAGATTTTGTAAGCTATAATTATGCGTTTTGATTTATTATCTATGGCTAATGAATGCCACATTAAACTGTTTAACTCCATTTGTTGAAGTATTCTATTGTCGTAAAGGAACGCTTTACATCTATTTAAGACTCCCGAAGGGCTTGGGTAGGGAACTCGAGAGTCTCTCTTAGTATGTGGCGGGCTGTTATGTTTAGGACACCCTACGGGGAGTGACAGTTTAAGTTGGTATCAGAGCACTAGGTTTTAAAGCAAGACAATAGAATTAAAAGAAACCGGACTTAGAAATCTGACTAATAGGTTAAATGGAGTTAAAAACATTTTCTTGCTAAATCTGACTAGGGATATTGTGTTGATGTAGATCTCCTTGGGTGAAACCAGGGAAAGGGCCAGGAACTTCACAAAGAGAAACGATGAGACAATGGTGGAATATAGGTTGAGGCTAAGAGAGTTATGCGAAGATTTTGCTTTAGCCAGACATCCCCGGACTATAGGGGAAATGTACCAATTGTGGAAGGATGGATTGAGATATACCAGATGGGTTGCGGTAGTGGATCGATTGAGGTATGATCCCATGAGGAGGAGGAGATGGACAAAATTGGAGACAATTTATACTCTAGAGAGGATCATGGTCGATTATGGGCATGAGCCCATGACTAGAGAAGCTACATTTATTTTGAAGGGTGGAGGAAACCGAACCTCTCCAGATTTTAGAGTATGGATCCCTATAGGACCTTTATATGTGTATGCCCATGATAATTTGTATGATCATCCTGACTGGAATTTAGCAGACGTATGGAATCATATCACTTGGCATGCGATTTACTTAGATATTCTCCCACCCTGAGTGATAGCTCCACCTCCAGCTATTGATATAGGCATGTACTTGAATGGGGTGCCTGTGAATGGAGAGGATGAAGAAGAAGAAGAAGAGGAGGAGGACCCCGAGGAGGATCCTAACTGGGAAGAAAATGTAGTTCCTAGAACCCCTACCCTACCTGTCGAGCCGGAAGCTGAAGTGAATCCGGAACCTAACCCGATTGTATGGGATTTTAATCGGGAGTTGGAGATACCTGATAGTGGTAAGGTGGAGCCTGAGTTTGATCCCTTGATGTGGAGAGATGTTTATGTGGAAGGAGAGAATCCCCCAGTACTTGATATAGTGGTAGCTGAACCTGTAGCCCCCGAGCCTATGGAAGTAGAAGGCATGGGTGAAGAGCCGGTAAGAGAGAATGAAGTAGTAGAGACTCAGGTGAGTGAGCCTGAAGCTAGAGGTGAGGAGAATGATTTGAGCCCAAGGGAAGGGCAAGGTACTGAGGAAGAGGAGGAAAGTGAAGACCAGGAACCCTTAGTCCGACCTGCTAGGAAGCGGACGATGACTACGAGGGAGTACCTTAGTTTGTTCATCCTACGGGACGACGGTGGTTCTTCCAGCAGGACACGACCTCCTAGCTCGACCCCCGATGACTCTAGTGATGAGTAGAGACCAAGATGATAGCCAACCCATGAAGTCCAAGAGGAGTCCTGATTTTCTTATTTTGTAGTAGGCAATGCGGGATGCCAATTTGCCTTAGGATTTCAGGATAGTTAGTATTTTATCTGTTTCTTTTTCCTTGTATTTTGTCATGTTTTCGGGAATAGGGAAGTTGTTTAGAACCTGAATTGGAACTTAGCTAGCCAAATTTTGGGGACCGAATCTTGATGTAATATTTGTACGGTTCGCTAAAGTAATGAAAAGGTCATGTTTGTTTCATAGAAAAGGAGTTGTGAAAAGCATGCACGCTAGTCATGAGGCATAAAGAACATCAACCACATATAGATCACATGGGCATTCATTCATTCACATTACCGTTATGAAATTTTAACTTGTTACTCTATGTGTGCAATTTTTTTTTTTTTATATTATTCTCCTTATGATTTTATGGATTTATGAATTCCATTTCTTTCTAAGTTGATTTCCAGATTTTCGCAACTTTTGAATTTGTTAATAATCTTGTTCCTTCGAAATCTAAAACTTACTAAAGATACTAAAAACTTATTAAACATTGTATAAACAGACGAAACCAACGAATTCAGAATCGGGCACAAGGGTCTAATTTTAACGAAGCCGATCAACCGGCTATGCCACAACCTAACCCCCAAGGAGCTGCACCCCAAAACCAACAGGGTGATGTGCTAAATGCGATTGGACAATTGGCCAATCTTTTGAACACTTTCATCCAAAATCAGAATCCAGTTCAGAACCCACACCTAGGGCGAAGTGCCCGGGATTCGGCCCCACATCCCCCACCCGTAGATCATCGGGAAATGACTGCAGAAGCATCGGCTCCACAAGAGGAGTATTCCTATAATGTGCAGTTGCCGCTGCCCCCGCCATACAGAAGACCCCACCGAAGCTCCTTACTGGAATTTATTAAGAGCAACCGGTATTTTAATGGAGCATTTGGCAAACCGGATGAAGCCGAGGACTGGTTGGCTCAGGTTGAGCGTTCTTTTACTGCATACGAGATGCCACCTTACCTGTAGTTGGAATATGAAACATATATGCTGAGGTATAATGCACGTGTCTGGTGGGACTCCAAGAGAAGGAACTTGACTTCTCCGGCCACTTGGGAAACCTTTCGCCGGGAATTTCTGAACAATTATTTTCCCTCTAGCTTGAGGGTGAAATATAGTGCTGATTTCCTCCATGTTAAGCAGAAGGGGAGATCGGTAGAACAGTACGAAACTGAGTTCGTCCACTTGCTGCAGTATGCACCGGAGTCTTTCAGGGATAGCGAAGAATTGAAGAAGCAAGTGTTCTTGGGAGGTTTAGATGAGGAACTTGCGGATTAAGTTGGAAGAGTTTGGAGTAAGGACATATCCTGAAATGGTAGAGAAGGCCCGGGTAATTGAAGGGGCTAGAAAAGGAAATATCAGGAGCCTGAAAAGAGTATTTGGAAAGAGGCCGTTTGATGCCTCGACTCAGGGTTCAAAGGAAAAAGGTACAGGCCGTACCAAGGGTTTAAGAGGAGTCTAGCAGCAAGCCGACCCAGTTCAAGACCAATGTCACGTGCTGGAAATGTAAGGGGACGCATGCTCCCAGACAATGCCCTTGAGGAACAAATGTTACTTTTGTGGTGATGCTGGCCACATGGTTTATACGTGCCCGAAGAAGCTGGCAGTGACTTGCTTTATTTGCAAGGAGAAAGGGCACTTAGCTTCCGAATGTTCTCAACGGAAAAGCGTGGCCACCCGACCCTTCGGAACCTCGAGTAATACCAACCCCATGAGGTCTGGTAACAAGAGCGGGAGTCGGGCAGCTTCAGCGATGCATGGGATGAGGCTGTACAATTTGGAAGGCCAATGGATGGTGGAAGAAGACGAAGATGAGGAAGTGGAGTTGGCAGCTTTGGATCAAAGCGAGAATGCTGATGGCGCCTGGTGACAGGTTAGTAGCGGAAACCCCTCCTAAGTTGAAATTTAAGTTATTTAATTTGAATTGTTTAAATGAAATTGAATATGTTATGGAAAGCTGGAAGTAGAGACCCTATGTGGATAGCCTTAAGAGTATTTTAAGGATTCACATGTGATGGGTATTTGTTGACCTCAGGACACATACGGTGAATAGCGTGGAGGCTATGTTTTATTTGACACGGGAGCAACCCACTCATTCATCACCATAGTTTGGCCAACCGACTTGGATTGCCTATAGCCACAACCACGGTTAGTTGAGGATTAAGACCCCCACAGGGAGTGTTGTGTCAACCCGAGAACTGATAAAAGATTGTCCATTGGAAGTCCACGGTCACCACTCCAAAAGTGATTTAATAATGTTGGAAATGAACAAATACGAAGTCATCCTCGGAATGAGTTGGCTAAGTAAAGTGAAAGCAATAGTGGATTGCCAAAGAGGACAGTATGTTTTTATGATCAATCGGGAAAAAGAGTAGAATTTGTGGGAGAAACCTTAGTCCCAAGAAGGTTTGATTAAGCTCGTTTGAGTTGATGATGGAGGATGAGAGATAATACCGATTGAGGGTGTCTTGGATGAAGGGGAAACCCGTGAGGAAAAGGATATATCGTGGTAAAGAATACTTGGATGTGTTCCAGAAATTTTGCCGGGATTACCACCAAGAGAAATTGACTTTGAGATTGTTTTGGCTCCAAACACCGAACCGATATCTAAAGCGCCATACCGGATGGCACCGGCTGAGTTGAAGGAGCTAAAGACACAGTTGCAAGAACTTCTGGATCAGAAATTTATAAGACCAAGTGTATCGCCATGGGGCGCACCCGTTTTGTTTGTGAAGAAGAAGGACGGATCGATGAGATTGTGTATCGACTACCGGGAGTTGAATAAAGTGACTGTCAAAAATCGGTATCCCTTGCCAAGAATTGACGATTTGTTTGACCAACTGCAAGGGGCTTGTGTGTTCTCACGCATTGATTTACGTTCGGGATATCATCAGTTGAGGATTAAGCCTGAGGATGTACCTAAGACGGCTTTTCGTACTCGTTATGGACACTACGAGTTCCTGGTAATGTCATTTGGACTGACTAATGCACCAGCTGCATTTATGGACCTGATGAATAGAGTCTATAAGCCACTTTTGGATAAGTGTGTGATAGTCTTCATAGACGACATCCTCATATATTCAAAGACCAAAGAGCAACACGAGGAGCATCTTCGATTGGCGTTGCAAACCTTACGGGATAATGAGCTGTATGCCAAGCTGTCCAAATGTGATTTTTGGTTGGACAGAATATCATTCCTTGGACATGTAGTAACGGTGATGGGATATCAGTTGACCCCGAAAAGATCAAGGCTGTAGTGGATTGGAAGCCACCGCAAACGGTTACTGAAGTAAGAGTTTCTTGGGATTAGCTGGCTACTATCGCAAGTTTGTGAAGGATTTCTCTAAGATAGCCAAGCCACTGACTCAATTAACTCAAAAGAATGAGAAATTCGTTTGGACGGACAAGAGGGAACAGAGCTTTCAGGAATTGAAGCGACGATTGGTATCGGCACCGATTCTAGTTTTACCAGACCCGAAAAGCCTATACGGTACATAGTGACGCCTCAAGGAATGGCCTTGGATGCGTCTGATGCAAGAGGGAAGGTTATTGCATATGCTTCTCGGCAATTGAGACCGCATGAGCAGAATTACCCTACGCATGATTTGGAACTAGCTGCCGTTGTCTTCGCTTTGAAGTTATGGAGACATTATCTATATGGACAAAGGTGTGAGATATACACAGATCATAAAGTCTTAAATACCTGTTCACACAGAAAGAGCTAAACATGAGACAAAGGAGGTGGCTAGAATTAATAAAGGATTATGATCTGGGAATAAATTACTGTCCAGGGAAAGTAATGCGGTCGCGGATGCCCTAAGTCGGAAGAATCACGGAGAAGTAGCCGCCTTGATCACAAGTCAAAGAGATTGATTAAGGAGTTTGAGAAGCTAAGGATCGAGTTCATAGATCAAAGCGCTGAGCTTGAGATATCCAACTTGGCACTGGAACCGACCCTCATAGAGAGAATCAAGGAAGCCCAAAGATATGACGAGGTGATACAAAGGATAAAAAGGGAAACCCAAGCAGGAAAGTACCTTGACTTTGCCGTAGATGATGAAGATGTGATCCGAATGAAAGGAAGGCTGTGTGTACCAGAGGACGAGGAGTTGAGGAAGGAAATAATGAGTGAAGCACATAACTCCGGATATACCATGCATCCGGGAGGCACCAAAATGTATCAAGATTTGAAGAGCCGCTATTGGTGGAATGGCATGAAGCGAGATGTGGCAGATTATGTGATAAGTGTCCAGTATGCCAACAGGTGAAAGTAGAGCACCAAGACCGGGCGGATTGCTAAAGCCCTTACCCATTCCCGAATGGAAGTGGGATCAGATATCCATGGATTTTGTGTGTGGTTTTCCCAAGACTCCATCTGGTTGTGATGCAATATGGGTAAGTGGATCGATTGACTAAGTCGGCGCATTTCTACCCATAAATATGACCTACTCAATGGAAAGGTTAGCCAAGATCTATATCAGAGAGATCGTAAGATTACATGGCATACCTGCAGGGATTATCTCAGATAGAGACCCGAGATTGTGTCCAAGTTTTGGACAAGCTTGCAAAAGAGCTTGGGCACTAAATTGCATTTTAGTACGGCTTATCACCTCAGACCGATGGACAGTCTGAGCGGACGATCCAAACCCTGAAGACATGCTGAGAGCGTGTGCCTTGGAATTCAAAGGGAATTGGGATAGTCATGTACACCTAATCGAGTTTGCCTACAATAACAGCTATCACTCCACCATCAGATGCCACCGTATGAAGCTTTGTATGGACGGCGTTGTAGATCCCCTTTGTTTTGGGATGAAGTGGAAAAGGTAGCAATTGGGCCGGAATTGGTACAAGAAGCCGCATAAAGTGAGGTTGATTCAGCGGAAAATGAAAGAAGCTCAGGACCGGCAAAAGAGCTGGGCAGATTGAAAAGAAGAGAGCTTGAATTCAAGGGGGGATCATGTGTACCTGAAGATAAACCCGATTAAAAGTATCAAGAGGATGCGTACACAAGGGAAGTTAAGCCCGAGATACATTGGACCCTTCGAAATCCTGGAAAGAGTCGGAGATCTAGCATATCGGCTAGCCCTGCCACCAATTTGTCCGGGATCCACAATGTATTCCATGTGTCAGTTTTGAGAAGATACGTTGCCGACCCAGAAAGGATTCTGGAATTGGAACCAATTCAGTTGAAGGAAAACCTGACATATGAAGAACACCCAGTGAAGATATTGGATAAGAAAACTCAAAGGCTACGAAACAAAGACATTCACTACGTGAAAGTGTTATGGAGGAATCATGCCTTTGAGGAAGCAACCTGGGAAGCTGAAGAGGAAATCCGGAGAAGTACCCCGAGATATTTGAAGGAAGGTACGTCAGTTCCGTTTTGAGGACAAAACTTTATTTAAGGTGGGGAGGTTGTAAACCCCGGTATCTCAGTAGTCAAGAAACCCCGGGAGTTGGAAGCGAAACCCTAATCCGGTCCAGTTTGAGTCTAGTGAGTGAAGCCTAGGAACCCTAAATCCGGCTTTCCTTCGGTTTCATAAAAAAAATTTATAAAGTAAATGAATTTGAATTATTGTTTAAAGTACATTTTAAACCTTTGAAAGTTTTAAATTCGGGAATTTTTCAATTCCGGCCTTCCCGAGCTCAATTACGGAAAAGCGTGCCCCGGACCACGGATTCAGAAAAATGTTCCGAATATTCATTAGAACCGTAATTTTATAAGGATTCCAAAAATATCAATTTTATAATTTTCCGAGCTATAAAAATTACAGTTATAGCTTTTCCCGTGTTTTCGGTACAACCGGTAAAGTAGATGTCTTGTCTACTATTCACAAGTACAACCTACACTACACACTACCCATACCCTATTCTTACATCCTTACAACTACTCATTTCAATTTTCTTTTCCAAGAAATTTTGTCTCTTAATCAATTATCACATTTATTACATTTTAATTAACTAAATTACAAATCAAATTTTAAAACACACACACACACACATAAGGATGGCCGGCGCCCCCCCCCCCCTTGCTTTCCATTTGAATTTTTTACAACTTTTATTTACTAACAAACCCTAATATCTACATATATAAACATATTTTTCTCTCTCTCTCTCTTCATTTCTTCTTGTTTCAAATTTGTAAAAGAAGGAAAACCCCTCTCTTTTCTCCCTTAGAGTGCCGTGAGCCCCTCTCCCCCTTCCCCACACATTTTCAACTCATTCCCTTCTCTTTTCTCCTTCGAGACTCCATTGGTATGTGTATTTAAGTCTTGTTCATCCCATATCTTGTAATGGTAAGACCATTCTTGTGTGTTTTCTCATTTAAATCCCAATGAGCATGAGCAAGAGACTTGAAAACACTACTACAAGAATCTCAAGCCATCACAAGAAGTGGATCTAGTCTTTGAATGAGTTTTGTTTGAAATATCAACTTGTTAATGCATGTAGAGTAGAGATCTTGCATATATATTGTTGTTCATGCCATGAGACTCATGATTCATGCATTATATCTAGTAGATCTAAAGTTTAGACATCCACATCTTCATGTACATGCATGATCATAGGTTTATTTTGTTTCCCATGCATTAATGATCATAAAAATGTAGTCTTGTCCATGTAAGGGTGTTAGTTAGTGGATCTCCATATATAGAAAGCAAGAACATTGAAAAAGGAAAGGTTTTGTTAAATGTGCAATGTTGGAAATTCGGATGAAATGGAAACCCTACTTTAAAAACCACCAAAATCATTTTAAACTCATTTTTCATAAGAAAAATGAAGGGTATGTGTAATAGGTACATTAAAGGAATGATTTTCATAACTTTGAATGAGTTTAGGCATAATAGGAATGTAAAACAAGTGGTGGAATTAGAATGAAAAATATTGATATGTTCATCAATGGTTAAATTCGTAACTTAGGTTCATGCCTACAAGAACACTTAGTATCTAAGTCTAAATTGGATGTTTTATAGGCTAAATGAAGTCCTTATATAATATATATATTGGAGCTTCAAATTTTAGTTCATTAGACAAGTTTTTCCATAAGAAAAATGCAAGAAAATGAAATTTCAAAAATTCGGATTTTTACAAAAAGCTTGTTTAAAAACATGTTTACCAAATGAAAAATGGGAATTTTATGCATGAATGAAGGCCATGATTAATATAGACTTTGAGAATTCATTTTCATTTAGATAACAAGTGGATTACAAGATTACAAGTCAAAGAAACCCTAAGATGTAAAGTGGAAGAATAGCTTTTTAGAAGTAACCTTTAGGAAATTTTCTAACACTTAGGAGTTCATAAGAGTTTCTTATCACAAATTCATCATGACCATGCATGTATTGATCCCATTACATGGCATTCATGTTAGTAATTCATTCCTATACCATTCATGCATGAATCATCAACTAGGAACATTTCTTATGAAAGGTAAAACAAATTTTTCGGAATTGAGAAATGGCAGAACAGAACTGATCCCACTGTTCTGTGACTTTACTATTTTCAAAACTTGAAAATAATACTAGAAATAGGTAGATCTTTCGAAGTAGATAGAGATCGATATAAAATTTGCGAAATTCCGAGCTAAAATGACCAAGTTATGGTCGTTTTAAGTCGGAACTTCCACAAATAGCGAGAAATCCGAATCCATCTAGTTTAGATGTATAGCTTGATTTAGTTACATAATGAGAGTCTCATTAGGATTATTCTTGCTTGGTAGGTGAACCCGAGCAGGACGACACTCTACATCCCGACTACTACTACTAGAAAGATCGGCGTCAAATAGCCGAGTGAGTTTTACTTCCACTCTCAATTAATGAATGTGATTGTAATGTAGTGGCACTAGTAGTGTAGGTAAAGATAAAAAGAAATTGTATATGCATGATGGGGTATATGGGAATTATATATGTTGTCTACTGCTGATATGTGAATTGGAACTTAAGGAATATCGAAACCGGGTGTTAAGCTATTGACTGATTAGCTAGTATCTTATGATGAATGTCTGCGAATACTTGTTGGTCACCTAAAAGAATTGAATTAACGAATATTCGACTTCAATTGTAAATTGGATCCATTCATATCACGATGAGGTTGGAACATTCGCATTGGTTGGTTTTTCGTGATCCATAAAACGAAAATGTTGGTTAATCGTGATCCATAAAACGACTTTGTTGGTTAATCGTGATCCATAAAACGAAATATTGTTAGTTGACCGTGAGCTTAAACGGCGTCGTACCGCATGATTCATTAATCTGCTAACCCGGGATGGAGGGCGCAAGTCCATCCACATATGATTTCCGGTTGGTCATATGTTTATTGATCACATTTGTTTGATACATACACTTGCTTGAATGATTGTATTTAATTGTGTTATGGAAGTTATTACTCACTAAGCTAGTTAGCTTACGCCCCCATAGTTTTTATCTATTGCAGCACGAGTTTATATGGCTTAGGCCGAGGCAAGCCACAGCACAGGTACCGGAGATAGGAGTTTCCCATAGAAGTTTAATCCATTCTTTTGTATAGACTTCCGTTAGAAACTAAAGGACTCTGGATGATTGTAATGGACTTGATATTCTTTTGCGGGGGAATGCCCCTTAGATGTTGTAAGCTATAATTATGCGTTTTGATTTATTATCTATGGCTAATGAATGCCACATTAAACTGTTTAACTTCATTTGTTGAAGTATTCTATTGTCGTAAAGGAACGCTTTACATCTATTTAAGACTCCCGAAGGGCTCGAGTAGGGAACTCGAGAGTCTTTCTTAGTATGTGGCAGGCTGTTACGTTTAGGATACCCTGCGGGGCGTGACAGGGTTGGGGTTTACGTCAAGGAGGGGGAGAAGAAGAGAGAGTTTTGTGATTTTTCTAATAAATGGAATGAAAAAGGAAGGAGAGAGAAAGTTAAGGATTATTCATATTAAGTGAATTAGGTTTGTTTTAAGTAATAAAAGAGATAAAATAAATCAATTTGGAGGCAAAAGGAGGGGGTCATGCGCCGGCCATCTTGTAAGGAAGAGAGAGAGTGATTTAATTTTTTTTTTTTTGAATTTGTAAATTGTGTAATAAAATGAAATAAATGTAATAATTTAGTAAGAAACAAAAATTCTTGGAAAAAAATATAATGAGTAGTTGTAAGGATGTAAGAATAGGGTATGGGTAGTGTGTAGTATAGGTTGTACTTGTGAATAGTGGTAAATAGTAGACAAGACATCTACTTTACCGGTAGTAAAGAAAATACGAGAAAAAAGCTATAACTGTAATTTTTATAGCCCGAAAAATTATAAATTTTATATTTTTGAAATCCTTATAAAATTCTAGTTCTAATGAATATTTCAGAATATTTTTTTGAGTTTCTAGTCTTGAGGCTCACTTTTCCGTAATGGAGCTCGGGAAGGCCCGAAATAGAAATTTTTCTGAAATTAAAACTTTCTATGGTTTGAAATATGCTTTAAAACAATAATTCACATTAAATTACTTTATAAGGGTTCCTATATATAGAAATCGGAGAAAAGCCGGATCCAGGATTCCTACGTTACTCATACTAATCCTATCTATGGTTTTGGTTTCCAATTTACGGAGTTTACTCGATTACTAGAAAAATAGGGTTTACAAATAATCCAAAATTAAAACAACTGAGGTACTTGGAGTCCTTATAAATTTACGAGCCTAATGGTATTAATATCATATATCTAATGTTTCGAATCCCGGGGCACGCTTCTCGAAGTCTGTATCCGACCGGGTTTGAAATAGATAGAAAACTCGCTACCCTTACATTTTAAAGCATTCTAGTATTATTGCGTCCTAAACTACACTCTTTGCTCATATTCTGACTCCTTGGTGTAGGATCACGAGATTACTGGGTTGAATCTACTAAGGTTTCCCGGGAATTGTTGGCTTCGGTTTTCCGGGTGACTTTCTGGTTTAGATCGTTGCCAACTTGGAAGCTGATGTTTTATATTTATACAAAATATTTAGTTTGAGAGTATTTATTCATTATTTTATTTTTGTAGGAATTTTACATCTCTTAACCTTTTCGAAATTCTTAAATCAAGTTTTATAATTGAAGGTTTATCATTACTTACTGTTTAATAAATTGTTTTTACGTTCTATACTATCCGATTTTACCAGTCAGCGTTAGGCATAGAGTCGTTACACATAGTGGCTTTAGATTTGGAAACTATTAAGTTCTTATGTTACTTTTAAGGGTTTTCTCTTTGTTCAAGATTAAGAAATTTCTGGATTTGTTTTAGATTTCAGGTTAGTTGAAGTTCAGTTTTGATTAGGAGTCATTTTCAAGGTTTATTTCAAATGTTTATTTTGGAATTATTTATTGAAATTTTCCAAGGCTTACATACCCCCTCTTTCTTCCACTTCTTTCACACTTTCTATACACAACAAAATTACTCTCTCAAATTCTTTACAAGAGTTCTCTCTCAAAGTTCTATCAAAATTAGTCTTGATAGGTAATGCTTCTTTAGAGTTTCTTTATGTTCATTTACTTAGTATGAGCTTAGAATGTGTTTTCTAAACCATGAATGTTAAAGAAAGAAACAATAAGTTCATACTTTGTTTTTGTTCATGAATCAAATTTCTTTTATGTTGCTTTTATGTATATAACTATCTAAATATATCTATGTAGCTATATATCTTTTAGAGCATATAAGCTCATTTGTTTTGCAATTTATTTACTTTCATGTTGTTTTTAAGACTAGTCTTTCTAGTCTTAGACTTGTTTTCATCAAGTCAAAACATTTTCTTTTTTTTTTCTTTTTTTTGGGACTAGTCTTTTCTCAGTCCCAGGATACCTTGATGAAGCAAAGGTTTCAATACTTAATTTATTTCTTTACTAGCTTATTTCTTTAAGTTATTATGTTTCCCTTATGTTTTCATAGCTTTATGATTCATATTCATGCATGAACATAATGATTTTTGTCTCAATAAAAAAAATAAGAAAAAGTTTTCTTAAAATAGAAAATTTTCTCTAAAACTAAAAGTAGGAAATAATTTTTAAAAACCAAGGATTTTACCTTAACAAACTTTTCTAAGAAAATTAGAGGAGTCGATAGGAAAATTTTACAATACATACATAACATGGGAAGAAATTCTTAGGTAAAAAAAAAAAAAAAAAAAAGCTTTACTAAACTCTACTTTTTCATTAATACTAGTTTGACAAATAAGAAATTCCTTTTATGAAAATAAAATAATTTTAAGAAACAAGGAAATTATTTCTATGAAGAAAGAATTGTTGTTATTTTCAAGAAGTATTAGAGACTAAGAAAGTAAAATCATTCTTTGAAAATTTAAAGGACTAAGGAAAAGAAATTTACTCATAACTTGAAATATTCTCTAGCAAAAATAAGAGAAATTTTCAAGCCCCACTTCTCTTTAGAAGACTTTACTTTTACAAAAAATTTATGGTTTAAGACAACTTCATTAACTTCATACATTTGATATGAGTCAATAAATATATGTATATACATTTCAAAGGTTTTACAAACTATTAAAATATCTATCTCTTTAAAATGAGCTTTTGTTAAAAAAAGGAATTCAAGTTTTGTGAAAATTCGTGGTGAATCTAGCCATCACTATTTTGGAACCCAAATGACTTAGTTTGATGAAAATAGTTTTAGAAATAGATAGGTATTTTCGAGTAGGTAGAAAGCGGTACATAATATGTGAAATTTCAAGTTAAAATGAGTAAATTATGACCATTTTAAGTTGGAATTTTCTCCAATCCGATTTTACCGCGATTTTAAGATAGATTTAGAGTTTTCAAAGATAGAAATTCTATGAAAGACTCATTGTGGGTATTTCATCTTGTTTAGGTGAAAAATGAACCGAGATCACTTTCTCATAAAACTACTTCAATTAGGAGCTACCGACATGGAGTGAGTTAATCCTTTACTAAGTTAATTTTCCTTGTTTGTGCTTGTAAGTAGTAGCACTAGAAATAAGAAAAAGATAAATGAACAAATATTGCGTGATTTAGATTTATGATTGGTTGAATATAGGTTAAGAATATCGAAAGAGGAATTGATAAATAAATTGTGATTCTTGCTTTGATATGATGAATATTGATTTGATCACCTTTAAACTTGAATTTAACAATGATGGAATAACCTTATATTGAAAATAATTCATGCATATCATATTTATAAGTCATATTTATTTCACTACTATTTTTCATGTTGGGAAATGAGGAAGTTGTAGTGGTGGCTTGTAGGAGCCAGAAAGTCTACATAGGCCAGTAGGAGTTGAAAAGTCTACAAGGTGAGTAGGAGCCAACAAATCTGCAAATATTGATAGTCGTATAGGCCTGTTGCAAACCCCCGAAGTTTTGTGATCGAATTAAAGACTTAAACCCTAATCAGAAGTCAACCAGATTCTTAAGTCAACCAAAACCCTAGTTTACCGTAACCGCTTAAGTCCGGCATTACCGTTTTCTCAAGCCCTAGAAAACGAAGTTAGAAAAGTTAGCTATTATAGTTCGTAATAGCTATAGGTTATATAAAAATATCAGATTGAAGGAATTCGAGTATCCTTTGAACCCGATCGGACATAGTTCTTGAAAAACGTGTCTGGAAGCCCGGAATAGGAAAAATATTCCGAATATACCGTTAGACTCGTAAAAATATGAGATTTCTAAAAATATCAATTTCGTAATTTTTCGCTAGCTAAAAATATCATATATCGCTTTTATACGCATATTTTCTTACTACTGGCATTAAATTGTCATGTCTATTTTTACATTACACTATTTTCTACTATTCTACGCTATTCATCTATCTCTACTTTTTCTTACAACCAACTCTTACAAACCATACACCTATTTCTTACACATTTTCATTTCCAATACAACTTCACATCTTTCATTTCTTACTTTTAATTAATAAAATAACAAAAAAATAAATTTTTGTCTTCCCCATGCATGTAATTGGCGCCGGGCCCCTCCCAATTTCCCTCTATTTGTTTTATTTTTCATTTATTTAATTAACTCAAATTATCTCCAACATTTTCCTATAAATACCCCCTCATACCTTCACTTCTTTCACACCACTTCTTCTCTAAAGTTACTATTCCAAAATCTCTCTCAAATTCTCTCAAAAATCCTCTCCAAGAAGTCTTACAAGAAAGCTCTCTTTAGTTTCTTCTTTAGGTAAACTTTCTTGAAGAAAATCTTTCAAGTTTTCTTTATGTTCATCTACTTAGTATGAACTTAATATGTATTTTCTAAAACCATGAAGGTTAAGAAAGCAACAATAGGTTCATACTTTGTTTTTGTTCATAATCACAAAATCCTTTATGTTTCCTTTATGTTTATTACTATCTAATATATCTATATGGATATATATATTATTTAGAGCATATAAACTCATTGTCTTGCAATTTATTTATTTTTCATGCAATTTATTTACTTCATTGCAATTTATTTAATTTCAAGTTGTTTTTAAGACTAGTCATTCTAGTCTTAGACTTGTCCTCATCAAGTCAAAACAATTTCTTTTCTTCTCTTTTCGGGACTAGTCTTTTCTTAGTCCCGGGATACATTGATGAAGCTATGGTCCCAATACTTGATTTACTTTCTTATTTGTTTAATCTTTCAAGTTATTATGTTCCTTTATATTCCTATAGTTTATGATTCATATTCATGCATCAACATAATGTTTTTGTCTCAATAAAAATAAATGGGGAAGTGTTTTCATAAACTAAAGGTTCTTGTTAAATAAAAATAGGAAATGGATTTCCTAAAAACTCATGAACTTGCTTGGAAATGATCTTTCTTAAATAAACAAAAGGCTTTATGAAAATTTATCTTTCATCAAGAAATAGAAATTCTTGTGGAATCATTACAAGAAACAAAAATATCATTTTATTACTTTTCGAATCCAAGTTTCAAAAATAAAACCACACCTTAGGAACTTAAAGTAATTACAAGAGATTAAATTTAGAAAAATAATATTCACCACAAATAACTCAAGGTCTTTCAAATTAAAATGAATATTCCAATAAAATCTCAAGTTCAAAGTCTTTTAAAACCTTACTTTTTATAAGTTGAGACAACTTCATTTGCTTCATCCATTTGTTATGAGTCATTACATATATGTATATATCTTTCAAAAATTTTACAAAATACTTGAAATATTTATCTTTTCAAATGACCTTTGTTTACAAGAAGGAAAACAAGTTTTTGTAATTTCGTGGCAAATCTGGTCGCTGTCTTTTCGGAACCCAAATGACCTAGTTTTATGAAAATAAGCTTAGAAATGCGTAGATCTTTTCGAGTAGGTAGAAAATGGTATATTATACATAAAATTCCGAGTTAAAATGAGCAAGTTATGGTCATTTTAAGTTGGAATTTCCCTCTATACGATTTTTACCGCGATTTCTAAGAAAAGATTAAAATCTTCAAGAATGGAAGTTTTACAAAAAACTAATTTCGGATATTTCATCTTGTTTAGGTGACGAGGGACCCGAGATCATCTATCCAGAAGATTATTTCAATTAGACCTACCGATTATGGAGTGAGTTAATTCTTTTCTTAAGTTACATTTCCTTGCTTGTGCTTATAATTAGTGGCACTAGAAATTTAGGAAAAAATGAATGAACCAATTTCATGAAATAATTGTTGAATGCAAATTAAGTATATCGAAAGACGATATGTTAAATAAAAGTGTGACTCTTGTATTGACATGATGAAATTATGGTTTATCACTCTTAACATGAATTCAACCTATATGGTTAAATGATTAATTGAAATTTATTCATGCATATCATACTTGTGAGTCACATTATTTTCACTACTATTCTTCGTGTGAGGAAACGAGGAAGTAGTAGTGGTGGCTATTAGGAGCCGGTAAGTCTACATGGGCTAGTAGAAGCCTAGAAGTCTACAGAGCAAGCAGGAGCCGGCAAATCTGCAATTATTGATGGTCGTATGCACCTGTAACCACCCAACCCTTGTCATGGAGGGCGTTAAATCCATGCCACACTTGATTTCCGGATAATCTTGTGTATTTGGTTGATCATGTGAATGTTGCATTTCATATGCTTGAATTAAATAACTTGATTGTCGTATAGAAATGTTATATAGTTAGGAATTATCTCACTAAGCTAAATTTGCTTATACCCTTATAGTTTTCTATTACAGTATGATTATCTATGATTGGCCCCGAGGAGCCTAGTGTGCCAGGTATGAGCTTACGCTACTAGGAGTTTTTGGAGGAAGTTTATGTATTTTTAGTTTTAAACATAGACTTCTAGGAAAAATCTCTATAGTAGACTTACGTGATAGTTATGTTTATTTTGTTATTAGTATAGTTGATCAAAGACTTTAAGGCGAGGGAATGCCCCTAAGATGATGTACGAACTTGTTATTGAATGAAGATCTTATGTTTATCCATTCAAGTTTATGTTTGCTTTTGCTATCTATTTAAACGTAATACCCCTGTGAGTCTCCTACTATCTTGGAAGCACGCCTTGCATATGATATCGAAGCTCCTACATGACTACAGTTTGTCATTCATTAGCTTTAATATTATATGAGGTGGACTGTCACGTTTAGGATACCCTCTGGGGCGTGGCACCTGTAGTCTCCTAACACCCCACATGGAGGGCGTAAAATCCATGCTAAACATGATTTCCGGTTAATCTTGTGTATTTTGTTTGCTCACGTAATTGGTGCATTCTCATATGATTGTTTAAATACTTGTTTGATATATGGAAATATTTTGTACAAGGGAATTATCTCACTAAGCTAAATTTGCTTATACCCCTATAGCTTTTTGTTATAGTATGATTATTTATGGTTGGCATTAAGGAGCTTCGTATGCCAGGTATTAGCCAATGTTACTAGGAATTTTTGGGAGAAGTTATATGTATTTAGTTTTGAACAGACTTCTAAGAAAATCTCTATAGTAAGCTTATGTTATAGTTATGTATATTTTGTTGATGGTTTAGTTAATCAAGACTATTTGAGACAGGGGAATGCCCCCAAGAAGTTGTAAGAGATTATTATCCAAATGAATATTCCATGATTATGTATATAAGTTCTTACATGCTTCTATTATCTACTTAAATGTAATACCCCTGTGAGTCTCCTACTATCTTGAAAGCACACCTTGCATGTGATATCGAAGCTCCTGCATGACTACGGTTGTCATTCATTAGCTTTAATATTATATGCAGCAGACTATCATGTTTAAGGTACCATCTGGGACGTGACAGAGTAGGTTTGATTAGAACTTAATTTTTGAAAGATTAAATGAGTTTTACATAAGAAATAATCTCAAAAATAAGTTTCAAAATTCAGATCTAAAAATGACCTCCATTTAAACACATATTTCCAATGCCAAAAAGAAAATCTTAATAGAAAAATAGAAGCTTTAGGGAGTAGACGTAACAAAGACTTGATTTTGACAATAATAAATGGATTTTATCAAAGTATAAACCTAACACAAATGAAAGATTTTAAAACCTAGATCAAGCAATATTTTCATTTACTAAAATTTTCTAAAATTTGTCACTAAGAAAACTCTATATTTAAACCTCTATTTTCCAACTCCTAAGTGAATAATTTTATTAAAATAATGAAGGTTTTAGGTATATAGGTCATCACGACTTTATCTTAGCAAAATTATAAATGATTTTCGAGGAGATAAAGCTAGTTTTCCTCAATCAAGTGTTCTTGAAGTTGTCACAAAGTAAAAGTTTTACAAAAAAATTCTTTTTAACCAAAAACTATCTAGGATATGCATGTAGATAGTTCATATCATGTCATTCAAGATAATAACTTGTAGATATTGCATGCACATATAATATACTCGGTAGGAACAATATAAATTTCACAAAACAATTTTGGAAATGCAATTTTTAGCTACTAATCAAATCAAATCTGAGCTTTCCAAGACCTAAAAGTTTTCAAAACTTAATAATAACATCATAAATAGATGGATCTTTTGAAGTAGATAGAAATCGATAGCTTATTTGTGAAATCCTAAGTTAAAATGATCAAGTTATTGCCGTTTTAAGTTGGAATTTCCATTTACTATGAAAATTACGAACTTAAGAGTTTTTATTTGATAGGTTGGAATTAGTTATGGTTTGAAATTCTCATTTGGGTATTTCTTTCATTTATGTGACTTTGGATCGGGGAAAACTTGATTCCGGAATACTACAATTAGAGACCGGTGTCCATGGCCGAGTGAGTTCACTTTCCTTAAATTTCATGCTTATGGTTGTGCTTGTAATGGTAGTGGCATTAGAACTAAGACAAGATAGAATTGGAATGTGCATGTGAATTCTTCTTGGTTGAATCGATGATAAGAATATCGAAATGGGAATTGTGATAAATATATGTATTATTTAGTATATAATTGAAGTGTCTGAAATCTTTATGATCGCCTATGAATTCACTTAAATAATATGCCATGACCATGTAACTAAATTGCCATGCATAACATTTGTGAGTCACATTACATTTGTTATTAAACCTTTGTAGGAAAAAGGCATAATATCTAGGCAATGGGTGGGTTGAAAAACTCGGATAATGGCGTGGGGTCCCCTGAATTAAAATGGAAGTAGAGTAGGTACTTGAATCAACTACATAATCAATGAGTGGGTGGGCACCTGAATCAACCACAATATAAATGAGAAAAATTGAAATCTATGGTCGTATGGGCCTGAAACACTTAATCCCGAATGGAGGGCGTAAATCCATTTAACATAAGAGTCCTGGAAATTCTTATGTATTTGTATGCTCACATACTTATGCATTTCATATGGTTGTTTAATATAACTTGCTTGCTCTATGTTTGATGGAGTATTTAATTTCGGAAGTGAAACTCACTAAGCTAGCATAGCTTATACCCCCATAACTTCTTTTTGATGCAGTTCCCATACTTATGGTTACGTCCTCAAACTTGGCCAAATTAGGTAATGAGAAGTTAGGAGTTTTCTCTTAGAAGTTTATAATTAGCTTGTATAGATTTTCATAGGAAACCTTAAGCGCTCAGGTTGTTGTTAAAAACTAATATCTTGACCTTTTGTTTAGTGGGGGAATGCCCCTTAGTATTTTGTAATTGATCCTGAAATATCTGTGGTTTATGTTTTTATGCTCATTCTATTAAGTTAAACTATCTATCTCTAATTGCATATGTATTCTATTGTTGTAAGGGAACGCTTTGCATCTAATACAAGAATTTTAAATGACTGTGGTAGTGATTCCTAAGTCTCGTTTAACATGCGGCGGACTATAACTTTTAGGGTGCCTTTTGGAGAATGACAAGCTGCTATTGTTTTCGCACTCAAGATTTGGCGTCATTATCTGTACGGATTGAAATGTGAAATATATATAGATCACAAGAGCCTGAAATATATATTTACATAGAAAGAATTAAACATGAGGCAACGTAGATGGTTGGAATTGATTAAAGATTATGACTTAACCATCAATTATCATCTCGACAAGGTAAATGCTGTAGCTAATGCATTAAGTTGTAAGAATTATGGAGAAGTAGCTTCAATAATGACAGAGCAGAAAGAACTCCTTAAGGAATTTGAGAGATTAAATTTAGAGTTTTCAACGTAAGGCATGGAAGCAGAACTTGGAAACTTAATCTTAGAACCTAATTTACTTCAACAGATTAAGGAAGCTCAGAAAGAGGATGTAGAATTTCAAGAGATTAAACAAGGGATATCACAGGGAAATATAAAGGACTTTCATATGGATGATGAAGGAATATTGAGAATGAGCAATAGATTGTGTGTACCACATGATGAAAGCTTGAGGAAGGAATTAATGCATGAAGCACATTATTATGGATATTCTATACATCCAAGAGAAACAAAGACGTATCAAGAGTTAAAAAGTGCATATTGGTGGAATGGAATGAAAAAGGATGTTGCAGAATTCGTTGCAAACCGTGATGTGTGTTAATGGGTAAAAGCTAAACACCAAAGTCCTAGTGGATTATTGAAACCATTGCTAATTCCAGAATGGAAATGAGATCAAATTTCTATAGACTTTGTATGTTTATTACCTAAGATAAATGCAGGACATGATGCTGTCTGGGTTATTGTGGATAGACTCATTAAATCAGCTCATTTCTTACCAATCAACATAACATATCCATTGGAAAAGTTGGCATGAATATATTTGAAGGAGATTATGAGATTACATGTTGTACCTACTGGTATAGTGTCAGATCGAGATCCACGGTTTGTTTCCAGATTTTGGTAATGATTGCAAAAAGCTTTGGGAACACAATTGAAGTTCAGTACAACTTATCATCCTTAAACTGATGGACAAACAATAAGGACCATACAGACATTAGAGGATATGCTATGGTCATGTATACTAGAATTAAAAGGAAATTGGGATCAACACTTACCATTAGTAGAATTTGCAAACAATAACAGTTACCACTCAAGTATTGGGATGCCACCATATGAAGCATTATATGGTAGAAAGTATCAGTCACCATTATTTTGGGATAACTTGAAGAAAGTATTGATTGGACCTAAATTGGTTCAGGAGACAATTAACAAGGTCATGATGATAAAATGGATAATGAAAGAAGCTCAAGACAGGCAAAAGAGCCGGGCAGATTTGAAAAGAAGGGAATTGGAGTTTACTGAAGGAGATCATGTCTATTTGAAGATAAGTCCAATCAAAAGTCTTCATGGTGGACAAACAAAAGGAAAGTTGAGTCCTAGATATAATGGACCATTCGATATATCGGAACGAGTTGGAAATCTAGGACATGGTCTTGCATTGCTACCCAACTTATCTGGTGTACATAATGCTTTCATGTATCAGTACTAAGAAAGTATGTACCGAACCCAGATAAAGTGGTTGAATTGGAACCAATTGATCTGAAAGAGAACTTAACATATGAAAAGCATCATGTTCGAATATTAGACAAAAAAGTGCAAGCTCTCAAAAATAAAGAGATCTGTTATGTCAAAGTACTATGGGATTCCTAAACTAAAGAAATGACATGAGAATTGGAAGATGAGATCAAGAAAAGCTACCCTCATCTGTTTGGAAATTTAGGTATGCATACAAGCCTTAAGGAAAAAGCATATTTTAAAAGGGGGAGAATGTAAACCCCAAGAATTTTTCATTCCAGTAAAAATAAATATAAATATAAATACAGAAAATATATGGTTACTATTGAACTCAACAAAAACTCTAGAATAGAACTACGAGTAGTAAAGAGCCTACATATAGTTTTAAACACTAAAACAAAGATTTCTAGAAAGTATTAAATACTATTAATAAGATTTCATAGTGGGTATCAAAAACTCAAGATATAAGAATGACTTGGTTAAGATATTAAGTGCGATAAATAATAAATAACCAATTACGCTTATAGTTAGAAAACGATAACCTAAAGATAAACCGTTAAGATTATAAATACATAATAAAAATATAAACAAATGTATAACTAATAATCTAGACTCCAAGTAAATAATTGGATCACACCATTGTTTTAATTAGGGTATTCTTAAGCTATTAGAGCCTAAAATGAAAATTGACCTATTAAGTTTAGAAAACCCTAATCGGGTGAGATAAAACCTAAAAATAATTAATCGTATAAACTTTAAAACTAAAGTTGAACTCAATAATACTTTAGAAAAATTGTAGAACGATATAAATTTTTGGAGATAAAACTCTTGAATAATTGTCATATTTGTACCCGTTTAACTTAATAAACTACCCTAAAATCTAGATAATTATTAACTAACTAATATTATATTTGCATATATACTTATACTACTTATATACGATACATACATGCATCAAATACTTGGCCAAAATTTTCTTGGAATTCTCCAGCCAAAACTTCACCAAATTGTTCCAAATTGCACACATAAGTTAACAAGTCAACACTCAACAACCAATACTTTTTGTCTAACAAAGCAAGCTCATTAATTGCTGCAAATCATGCAAAAATCAAGTTGCATTTGGAGCAGAAAATTCCTTCTTCTTGACCGGCCACTTCTACCACAACTTACAGACACACACACACACAAACACTTCATGATCAAAAAACAAAGCTCTTTATGTAGATCAAACAACAACTTAAAACCCCACAACAACAACTCCAAAATTTTGTTCCAAACTAACCATCAAACATAACATAAACTTCATTAAAATACAACTTCAAGCTTAGAAGGGAAGAACAAGGTAAGTAATTTCGTTTTTCTAGTTAGTACTCTGATAGAACACTAGCTTAAACAAAGATTTGTCGATCCTAGGTATAGACACCCAAATTTTGCTCAACTTAAAGGCTTTGATTTGTAATTAGAATTAGTATTGTATCAAGCTCACAAAAAATGAAAAAATCAAGAAAAAGCCAAAAAAGTCAAGAAAAAAACAAAAACTAAAAAAAAAAAGAATTAGTAAAAAAAATGAGAGGAAAATTAGAAATTATTATTTGAGCTTGATATATACAAAATTCTAGTTATAAGTTGTTTTAAAGTTAATTAAACAAATTTCAAAAATTATTTGTTTAATTAAACTCATCATTTAAAAGCCTTAAGTATTGATGAAGTTGGCTAAGTGATCGAAGCACAAGCCAAATGGTCTGTTGGTTAAACACATTGACCCAAACACACACCCAAGCTCAAGCACCCAGGTTCAAATCCTAGCAAAGGCAAATTTTTGCCTTTTTATCGTCTTATTTTTTTGTCTTTTCATCTTCGTCAAAGTGACTTTTCGCCTTACTTTGTATAGATTTTTAATTGAGAAAACATCATTAATTGTTGAAATTGATGATGCCATTGCAAAGTAGACATGGGATATGAAAGATCAGTACACAATTCATGTGTAAAAGCAACCTAAAAGTCACAAAATTCGTGCTGGAAAAATTTTAAAAAAAATGCAATTTATGAAGCTTCAATTGTCCATTAATGGTGATTTACAAGAATTGATGAAGTTGGACAATTCATCTACCCAAATTGGATGATCTGATGAAGAATATGAAAGATCAATCATCAATTCATCGGTTTAAAACGAATTAAAAATTCATGCAAATGAAGAGGCAAAAATCAATTGGTTTTTGAAGCAATACGAAACGTCAAATTGAGCTTGCAACCTATAAATAGAGGATACTGGGATCAAAAGGCACAAGTCAATTGGATGAAACACTCACTGAATCAGATAGAATCGAAAGCTTTCGTAAATCTTAGAATTTGAACAAAATTGTCAAATTCGAGGTTGATAAGTTGAAATTAATCAAATTAAAGTGTTTGGAGAGCTTTAATTGAGTGTGTGTGAGGTCTTTATCAGTTTAGAATTAATCAAATTGGCCAAAGGAAAGCTCTGCAAATTTTCCTTCCATCGTCGCGTGTACACCACTGCCAGAAACCACCACTTCTGGTGGTTCTGGGTGGACGCCACCACCGCCAGGAGCTGTCCAACCATCATCCACGTCGGGTCGATAAGCTCCCAGAAGCCGTGCACCACCACATCCATCAGAATCCGCCTCGAAAACCACTGCAGCCTTCTTCTTTGCATGACCAGATTGACCTGACCCAACCAGATCCGATCCGATCCGAGTCAAAGTCCACCTAGGGTCCAGTTAATAGATTTGACGGTTGATATTGAGTTAAAAGATCCAATGTCCTAGATTGGTCCTCACATCTAATGGTCGTCCAAATCAAATCAATATAATCCAACGCACCAGATTAAATCAAGTAATCAGAAGGTCTAGATTCAAGTCAACACAGATCTGACGGCCCAAGGTAGTCCGCAGATCAGATGCTCCAGATTCAATCCGCCTGCATCTGATTGCTAGGATTCGATCATGTGACCAACGCTTCTGATTCAGTCAAAGACGATCCAATGGCCAGATTTAATCCGCTGATCTGACGGTCAAGATTACGTCTGCTTCATCCAACGGTCTAGGTTGGTTCGTATTTATAAAATGTGTATTTTAATTAATAAAAATTACAGAAAATACAAAAAAAATAAAAAAAAATATATTCCAAAAAAAATATTTAAAAAATTCCAGAAATTTATGAAAAAATCATAAAAATATTTTTATGCATTTTTAGACATATTTTAATATTTTGATTTTTTTGTGATATATTTTATATTTATATGTCTAATTATACACACTTGAGTTAGGAAATAAAAATTCAAAAAAATAGAAAAATGAAAAAATATGAAAAAATAAATACTTTCCAGTTTATTCTTTGTAAATATTGTAGTTTACTTTCTAAAGAATATAAAAAGATAAAAAGTATTTGATTATTTATCCTATATAGTTTATTATGCTAAATAATAAAAAAGACAAAAAATGGTAAAAATGAAAATAAAAATATGAATTGTACATATTGTTGATAATTGTAAATATTAGAGCAATTAAAGGATATTTGGTAAATTTAAAATTTTAAAGTGGTAACCGTTTAGGTTTTAATAGGTTAGCCCCCGAACCCAAGATATCTAGTTTTTAAATTTTGATTTTCTAAATCAAATTTTTTTCGCAGACTAGTAGCTAAGTTAAGATCAACCAACCCATTGATCTTAACTTTTATTTTCTCCCAATTTTTATCAGGTGGCGACTCCAAAACATTTTTAAATTAAATTTCTTTTAATCCCTAGTCAATGATTTATGTTAAATGGGTTAGGGTTTAATATGAATTAGATTAGAAGAAATTAACCAGATAATGAGAAAAATCCAAGCTCGATAGCTTGGCGACTCCATTGGGGACCGCTTATTTTTTTAAAAAAAAGAGGGCTAGCCACTTAAAATTTTAAATTTTTCCTTTAATTGCTCAATTGTTTTATTATTTGTGAATATGTAATTTCTTTGTATATTTGAATAATTTTTTTTGTGAATATTTGTTGGTAAATATGTGTACTAGTGTATTTTTGAGTGATATAAGTCAAAAAAAAAAAAAAAAATTGTTGTAGTATAGTTGCATTTGCACTAACATTAGCATTGGCATTTATGTACACGATGTGTGCTAGATACGGTCGAACCTAGACTGTCTTAAGAGCCTAAGTGAGGAGGTTGAGGTAGGATCCGGGGGCGTCGGTTTCCACCCTTTAAATCATGAAATGTCCTCCCACTCCGGTTTAGTATTAAAGTTTCCACTAAACCGGGGGACCTTTAGAACCCTACCAAATCATGCATTCATTACATGGGATTTGACCAAATTTTTCAAAAATGGAGTTGTAAAATCATTTTTTTAAAATTCAAAAAAGAAAAAAATTCTAAAAATTAAAATTAAAATTTAAAGTTGTTAGCCTAGTCTTGACTAAGTGTCTGTAGGTCCAAGAAATGATGTCCTCAAGTTCAGAAGTCAGTGTTAGTGATAGCTTATGGGCTCGTCTCATCAAGGAAAACCGTGTCGGAGCTTTTAAAGACCCAATGCTCTTATTGGACCGCTGGTTAGTCAGTTTCAACCCAGCTCAACAATCATTCATCAAGGATAGATTAGGCCCAATTCTCAATTTGCATAAGGTCCAAATTCCCTTCACCATGTTTTGGGCCCTCATTTACCTATGGGAACCCAAGGAAGTTACCTTCCGTCTTGGTCAACATGTGCTAAGCCCTACCATTGAAGAGTATGCTAGGTTGCTCCAAACTCCACCAACTTCTAAGGGGATCTATGTCCCAAATTTCACTTATAGACCAATCCGCATCATTTCAGAATTTTTGGGAGTTAAGAAATGGGCCATAATTGATGATATGAAGAACTGCAACGAATGCTGCATCCGACTAACCACCTTGATGGATTAGTTTGGGACCCTTGACAATTTCTGTAGCAACCGAAGTGCCTTTAGTGTTCCACTAGAGATTTGGGAGGAAAACAGGTTCAATGCTTTCATAGTGGCTTCTTTTGCTACAATTCTCTTTCCTCATAAAGACTTGTTCATCCATTTTCGGGTTTATTGAGCTTGTGGCTCAATACTTAGCCAACAAGTCATATGTCCCTACACTCCTTGCTCAACAAATTCGAAGCTTGAATCATATCAAAGCTAAAGGCTGGGGCAATTTCAAAGCAAGTATGCACCTGTTGATGGTCTGGTTCGCTAGTCATACCAAATACTATGGAAAAGACGTAGCCAATGGATCCCTGATCCGCCCGAATTACGATCTTATCCAATCGTTTGCTGAACGAGTCCACATGGATGATGATGAGCCTTTTTGGTGTGTGCTAGCAATCCTTAAGAATATGAGGCCAAAAGATATGTTGTAGCAAGCCCACTGGTTCAAATGCTCTGCTACTATCTTAGGTTGTAAAGAATACCTAGTTGTACCCCTGATTGGAATTATTGGTTGTACGTGCTAACATCCCTCAAGTGTTATCAGACAACATGGAATGCTGCAAGATATCACTGTCAAGCCCAAATTGGAGCGAGTTACTCTCAATTATGCAGATCCAACCAAGACTTTGGCAGCAAAAGAATTCAAGATAGACTAGATCCTAGTCATGTGGTATGAAAGAAATCAAGCTGGTTTTTGAAATTGAGCCGGAGAATCCACAAACTCAGAAATATCCAGCAACCAGGTGGTGTATAGCCAATCAGCTGAGGAAGAATAAAGATATACTGTATGAAGCTCTTGATATCCTTGAACCAGCTCCACCTGAACCAGACCCCGAGATGATTGCTTACATGGAAACTCTTTTAGCCCGATTAGAAGTTTGTCATCGGGATTTCCAAGAAAGAGAGCAAGAAATGGGTAATCGCTTGCATAATGCTGGAAGCAGGATTGCATCACTGGAAGCTGAACTAAAGAAAGCTCGAAAGAGGATTCGAATGCTAGAAGAGAAAGTAGTCTGCCCCGCCAAGACAAGAAGAATAGTCTAGAAAGTTAGAGTTAGCTCTTATTAAATAAGGTTATTAGAACCATTAGAGAAACAATTTATCGTTTTGTCTAGTATTTGTTTTGAAATAATAAAAATTGATGTTAAATCATTGTTTTTTAATACAACTCCAATGAATTTTTTTTATCAAAAATTTGTTGGTCATTGTCCCCATTTGCATTCACGTCTACATTATGTAAATTATCTTGCTTGTATATATATTCCTATTGATTTAGTCCTCTAGTGTCAGGTCCAGGTTTAGCTAATCTGAGTTCTAAAAGATAGCGTCCAAACCAGTTAGAAGTCCTATCTACACTAGATCTCGAGCTAAGATGGCCAGCATCGGGAACAACCCATAAGACCAGATGACTAAGCAGAGGCTAGATACCATGGAACAAACTCTGCTGAAAGTTGCTGAGCAAATGCAGAACTTGACACAGAATCTCTCTCAACTTAAGACCCTTACCACATCCGAGGGATCCTCTAGGGAGCAAAAAGGAAAGGGAATTGAAAGTCAGCTAACCGTCAATGAAGATTCCCGAACTGAGTTCAACACAGTCGAGTTGAAGAAAGAATTAGAAGCCCAAGCCAGGGAAATGGAGAAAAAACTCTTTGAGAAGATGAAGACATTTGACGGTTTTGATCAAACTACGATCATAAACCTGCCACAGTTTGAGGAGGTGTCTTTCTTGAAAAATTTAAGGCACCTGAATTTGAGAAATACGATGGAACCGATTATCCCAACATGCATACAAGGTTGTATGTCCGACGAATGGGGCAATATGTCAAATTTGACAAACTAATGGTACAGACCTTTCAAGACAGTCTCACTAGTCCATCCTTAGCCTAGTATGCCCAATTGGATCACCAAGAAGTTGATACTTGGGATAAGTTAGTCAAGGCATTTTTCAATCAGTATAAATTCAACATTGAGATGGCTCCTTCAGTCTGGAACTTGAGTAATTTGAAGAAGAAAAAAGATGAGACCTTCAAGGAGTACGCTCAACACTGGAGAGCACTTGCTGCAAGAATCACCACTCCGATGCCCGAGAAGGACTTAACCTTCACTTTCATAAACACGCTCGACGAACCTTTCTTTTCCCACCTTATAGGAAACACGTCAGCAAGTTTCTTAGAAGTAGTAGTTGCCGGATGCATAATTGAGAATGCAATTTCGGCTGGAAAATTGCAAGTTGAAAAGAAGTATACAGCACCAAGAAATGCTACATACAAAGGGAAAAACTCTACTGTTAGTATGGTCAATACTTCGAGTTCAGTAACCCCGGCTAAATCCTTCGTTCTATCAACCAATTAGGGACAAAATCAGCAAAAGGCGGTCACAAGTCAACAACCAAGGTTCTCCAAACGGAATTTTACTCGCATACCAGTTCCGCTCAGCCAGGTGTGGGCTATATTAAGGGCTGATAATCTGATTAGCTTTGAAATGCCCAGAGATGATTATAAGCCAAGGAATTACAATCCTGAGTTGAAATGTGAATACCACATGGGACAAATCGGGCACTCTACTGATAACTGCTGGAAACTCAAGCATAAAATTCAAGATCTTATCGATGCAAAGGTCATCCAACTAGACTTTGTTGAGTCTCCAAATGTCACTACTAATCCATTGTCGAATCATGGTCCACTCATTAACATAATCACTGCTGAAATTCCAAGTCCTAAAGTCAACTTGAATAAATTGTCGAAAGAAGAAAATAAGCCTGTTCAGGAAGCAGATGAAGAAGGGTTCATAGGCATGATCACAGGTGAACCCAAGTCAATCACGATCGAGCTGAACAAAAGCAACAAAGAGGAGTCAATTACATCCAAGCCTAGGAATTATACTTTCCAAATTCCTATTGCTGTAAGTGGCTATAAAGTTGCGCCGTTTGATTATAAGGTAGTTAACCATGCATCAATGGCTATGGTTGGTGGGCTTACTCACTCGTGAAGAATTTATGAACCAACTGCAAAAAAGGTGACCATGAACACATCACCACCACCAGATGATGAAGGAAAGAAAGAAGATGAGAAAGCGACATTAGCTAAGTCAATGAAGGCAAGTGAGTTCAAGGTAGTTGAATAGTTGGCCAAAATACCAGCTCAAATATCACTCGTGAGCTTATTAATTAGCTCTAATGTTCATCGTGAGGCCCTGTTCAAAGTTCTAAAAGAAGTAAAGGTTCCAGAAGGAGTGTCAGAAGAAACGTTGGGACATGAAATCAACTCTGTCATCGCGAGCAACCATATTGCATTCTTATCTGAAGAATTAGGAGAGGAAGGTCATCAACACAACAAGGCTCTCTTTATTGTTGTCAAAAGCAACAATAAAATTGTGTCCCGAGTACTTATCGACAATGGATTTTCCCTGAATGTATTCCCTTTTGCCACTTTGAAGCTGTTGGAAGTTGAACCATCAAATATCAAGCCTAACACTACATTGGTATGGGCGTTTGATGAATCAAAAAGAGAAATAGTTGGAGAAGGGAAGTTAGAGGTCACCATTGGACCTCAAGATTTCCTCATCCCTTTTCAAGTGCTAGACATCCCAAGAACATTCAATTTGATGCTTGGAAGGCCTTGGATCCATGCCACAGGGGCAATACCCTCAAGTTTACACCAGAGGGTTAAATTTGTTGCAAATGTCCAAGTCATCACTGTTGTGGGAGACCAAGATTATGCTATTTACAAAGAAACAGTTGTACCATACATTGGGAAAGAAGGAGAATAAGACTTCGAACTCCAGATGTTCGAAGAACTTTGCATGATAGATGAGGAAAATGAAGGCCAAATAGGAACATTTGGTCTAGGCTATTCTCCCACTCTTGCAGAAGTGGCAGAGATGAAGAATAAGATGAGAAGAAAGAAACTGACTAAAGTGTATGATCCTGTCATCAACATACCACACATCAGATGCACTTTTCCAAAGCCTCATCATGTTCAACAGTCAAATGATACTGAAGAAGATGATCCAATCAAGAAGATAGTCCTGAAGAATTGGTTCTCTATGCCATGTGTCATGCCCCATAGGGTACCTTATATGTAACAGTCCACCTTATGCCATACAAGATTACCGAATTACAGCCTTAGTCCTTCGAGAGTTTCATATAGATGTAAGGCGTACCTTTATGACAATAGAATACAAGTCCGAATGGAGATAAAAGCTTAACTTGGCATACATTAGCAGCAGGATATAACTCATGAAACATAAATAAACATTACATTTATTAAGGGGAATTCCCCCACAAAAGAATATTTAGTGGCCTTATACAGTCATCCAAAATCTTAAAAGTTTCCTATGGAAGTCTAAAAAAAATTTCCAACTTCTAGGGGAAACTTCTAGCTCTTGTACCTGTACGGTCGGGGCACGCTACCTAAGCCATAAATTTAGTAGCTGCAAAAGGAAGAAACTGTAGGGACGTAAGCTAACTAGCTTAGTGAGTGAAATCTTCCACAATAACATTCATGTCACAACAGTTCAAACGAGTGATTAAACAAGTAAGTGAATGCACCAAACACATGAGAACAACATACATATGACTATCCAGAAATCATATGTGGATGGACTTGCGCCCTCCATCCCGGGTTAGCAGATTAACGAATATTACGGTACTAACTTTATGCTGTTTATGGTTCATGGGAAACCTACAATTATTTCGTTTATGGATCACGATTAACCGAATAATTAATCTCATTTATGGATCATGATTAACCGACCAATGCTAATGCTCCTTCCCATTATGATACGCATATTTTAGAATTTGGCATTAGTCCGAATAGTCGATTAAGTCATTTTATTCAAGCAATCAAACAATTTCTCAAACAATCCATCATAAATAACTACACAACCAGAATTTATCACCCGGTTTCGATATTCTTATTTTGAGTTCTCATATCATCATCAACATACAATTTCCCATTATTCCCCATCATACATATTCAATTCATTTGGCCTACATTCTAGTGTACTAATTATCAAGCACATACAATAAATGAATTAGCAAGAGAAACTCACTCAGCCATGGGTTCGCTGGTCTCTTAATAGTAATAGTCTGGAGGTAAGGATTCGACGTCCTCGGGTTCGCCTAATCACAAAAGAAATACCCTAATAAGTATTCTACCATCTAAGCATACTAAAACTCTAAAACAACTTAGTGAAATCGAAATTCGTGTCATTTCCGAAGTCCCGATTTAAAATGGCCATAACTTGGTCGTTTCAACCTCGAGGGGACGCTCACCTACCGGGTGGATGTCCTTCCAAATGGTAGGGTCGAACTCTGGTTCCATTCTTCCACTATCAGGAATGTCTAGATCTTTATCAAAATCCCATACAATTTGTTCTAGTAACTGGTTAGGATGTTCTGGAGCTATGGCTGGAGGGGTAGGGGTTCTAGGTATTCCCTCATTTTACCAATTTGGATCCTCCTCCTCCTCGGAATCCTCCTCTTCATTATCCTCTTCCTCATTATCCCTTTCGTTCACATCTTCCCCTTCCACAGCTGGGGCATCTATCAATTGCACTCCTTCATCTCTTGCTTGTGGGGCTAGTACTCCCCCTAAAAATGGTATAATTTCAAGATAGCTGGCTTGCCATACAATGTGGTTTCTAGTGTTAGCAAAGTTCCACTCCCTATGGTCAAAGAGATCATCATGGGCATGTACATAAAAGGGTCCAATATTATTCCAAACCCTAAAGTCTGGATGGGTGGGATTTCCTTCATTCTTCAAGATAAAGGTAGCTTCTCTCAGCATTGGTTCATTAGCATACTCTACCATTACCCTTTCCAGGGTATAGATGGTTTCCATCACCATCCATCTTCTTCTTTTGACTGGATAATACCTAAGTTGATCTATCACTGATGTGCACCTCGTATATCTCAAACCCTCTTTCCACAAGCATACATTTCTTTTAAGGTTCTAATTCGTTGCGCTAGTGCAAAATCTTCACACAACACCCTTAATCTCAACCGGTATTCCACCATGGTCTCATTGGTGCATTTAGTGAAATTTCTAGCCCTTTCGCGTGTTTCACCCAAGGAAACCTACATCAGGAAAAACTACTAATTAGCCTAGCTTTAACTCTAAATTAATCTAGTTGCTTAATTATAGGTTCAGTTTTAAACTCTATTGTCATGCTTAATAACCTAGCTCTGATACCAACTTAAACTATCACGCCCTATAGAGTACCCTATACGTAACAGTCCGCCACATGCCATACAAGATTCCCGAATTACCGCCTTAGTCCTTCGAGAGTCTCATATAGATGTAAGGCGTACCTTTACGACAATAGAATACAAGTACGAATGGAGATAAAAGCTTAACTTGGCATACATTAGCAGTAGGATATAACTCATGAAACATAAATAAACATTACATTTACTAAGGAGCATTCCCCCGTAAAAGTATATTTAGTGGCCTTATACAGTCACCCAAAGTCTTAAAAGTTTCCTATGGAAGTCTAAACAAAATTTCCAACTTCTAGGGGAAACTTCTAGCTCTTGTACCTGTACGGTCGGGTCACGCTGCCTAAGCCATAAATTTGGTAGCTGCAAAAGGAAGAAACTATAGGGACGTAAGCTAACTAGCTTAGTCAGTGAAATCTTCCACAATAACATTCATGTCACAACAGTTCAAACGAGTGATTAAACAAGTAAGTGAATGCACCAAACACATGAGAACAACATACATATGACTATCCAGAAATCATATGTGGATGGACTTGCGCCCTCCATCCCGGGTTAGCAGATTAACGAATATTACGGTACTAACTTTATGCTGTTTATGGTTCATGGGAAACCTACAATTATTTCGTTTATGGATCACGATTAACCGACCAATGCTAATGCTCCTTCCTATTATGATATGCATATGTCAGAATTTGGCATTAGTCTGAATAGTCGATTAAGTCATTTTATTCAAGCGATCAAACAATTTCTCAAACAATCCATCATAACTAACTACACAACCAGAATTTATCACCCGGTTTCGATATTCTTATTTTAAGTTCTCATATCATCATCAACATACAATTTCCCATTATTCCCCATCATACATATTCAATTCATTTATCCTACATTCTAGTGCACTAATTATCAAGCACATACAATAAATGAATTGGGAAGAGAAACTCACTCAGCCATGGGTACGCCGGTCTCTTAATAGTAATAGTCCTGAGGTAAGGATTCGACGTCCTCGTGTTCGCCTAATCACAAAAGAAATACCCTAATAAGTATTCTACCATCTAAGCATACTAAAACTCTCAAACAACTTAGTGAAATCGAAATTCGCGTCATTTCCGAAGTCCCGATTTAAAATGGCTATAACTTGGTTGTTTTAACTCTGAATTTCGCAAATTTTATATCGATTTCTATCTACTTCGAAAGAGATTTCTAAATATGAAGTTCAAATCAAGTTTTGAAAATATTTAAGCCTTGGAAATGAAGGATCAGTCCTGTCCAACGGTTATGTTGATTCCGAAAATGTGATTTTCATGAATGCTCTTGAGATTCCTAAGTGTAAAATGAAAATAATTACTATGGTAATGAATTTCCCTATCATGAATGTCATGATATGAACTCTTATGTGCCTAAGTTTTCATAAATTTTTAGATTAAAAGAATTTAGATAACCTTTATCTTAGGAAACTATTTCATGCCATTGTTTAACAAATAAATTTGCTACACTTGGTCACACTTACTTATTCTAAGGATTTTTCTTAGGAAAATTCTATTTATTCTGAAGAAAAATTGACCCTTATATTAACTATATCCTAAGGCTTTTATTTCTTTGATTAAATCTTCATTTATAAACCTTTAAGTGAGTCTTATACTAGAGTGGTTCCAAAAATCCGAATTTAGCAAAATTTATTTTTAAGTTAATTCTCTTAAGAAAAATGCATTTTATACTTAGAAATTTAGGTATTTATTTTACCTATACCCTAAGGACTCCATTTATTCAATAAAATACCATTTTTAAGGTTGGAAAACTAGTGTTTTCTAACCATCTATTCATTATTACGAATTTTGCTTACAAGACTTTCAACTCAAAACTTCTATTAGACTTCATCTTTTGTTTTAAATATTTTCTTTGGTAAAAACTCATTTAAACTCATGAAAAATATCATCAAACATCAACTATCACCCATAGGCTTTATTTTCCTTGTAAAACACATGTTTTGAAGTTGATAAAAGGGTTTTTAAACTAGGTTTTTCATGTCATCCGAATTTTCCTTAGTTCATTTCTTCTTCATGGACTCATCTACCTATAGATCTATATGCTAGCAAGATTATTTACTCAAGACAAAAGTCTTAATGACCATTAATGCATAAAAACTCAAAATATAGATGAAATCTTAAATGCCTACATGAATATGAATGGTAAAATGATAGATCTACTATCTTAAGTGCTTAAATAGGTTTTGAAAACATAAAAACTAAATTTTTATGAGATCTTTTGTTCAAAACACTTTTAGATGAATGATCATGAAGTTCATGACATGAAAGCTTGTTTAAATACAAGATCTACTTTGTGATGGTTTGGTATTCTTGTTTTAGTATTTCCTTGTCCCTAGCAAGAGCTCATAGGGAGCTTTAAGTGGAAATACTCGAGAATATCCTAGCCATTACAAGGATCTAAGAGTAGATGAAGGAAAGTTCTTTCACTTAAGGTAAAAATAGAAGACAAATGGAGAAAAAAGAAAGTTGTATGTGTGTGTGTGGGAGCCATAGGGGCTCACGGTAAGGGAGTGTGAGAGGGGGAGAAAAGAGAGCTTATTTGACCTTTAGAAATTTTTTAAATGAGAAGAATGAAATGAGAGAGAGAAAAAGTGGTTTATATATAAAGTGAATTTAGGTTAAATGAGATAAAATAAATTAAAAAAAATTGCACAATTGAAGGGAAATTGGGAGGATCACACTGGCCACATATGTGAGAGAGGGGATTGATTTTTGTTTGATTTGTTTTGATAGATTTGTACAATAAGTGTCAAAAATTTTAATAATTATTTAGAGACAAATAAGTCTTGGAAAAGAAAATGTGATTGAGTGGTTGTAAGGATGTAAGAGTAGGGTGTAAACCCCCAAAAATTTTCATAATCCTCAAAAATAATTTAAAACTCAAAAATCGACTCGAGATTAACACCCGATTCTAGACCAAGTCAAACACCGGAAATGAAACCCTAAAACTCGAACCAAGTTAAAACTTAATTCCAAATGAGAACAAAAACGAGTTTTCTCAATCTTGAGAAAACAAGAACCCTTGAAACGAAATATAAAGTCTAACTACCGGTTTAATCAACGTCCGTACATCAATTAAATCACCTAACCGTTTTCTAACACACAAATCAAGACAATATATCCAAATAACGATCAACAGCAAAATCTTAAAACCTTCGATAAAATTTAGAAATCACAAATTTCAAATTCTCACCAAAAGTCAAACTGAGTCAACTCATAACCCTAGACTCGGTTAAACGATTTCGAGAACTAAAAACTATTAAATAATGACAAATAAAATAAAACATAAATTTTGAGCTAAAATTTTTTTAAAATGATCAAAACTCAAAAATTATACGATATTACGAATATCTCAACAAAAATCGGAAATCAAAACGGAACCCTAAAAGTCAACAAGCCTACAACGAACCCTAGTGTTTAAGATCCGGCAATCCCGCGTTTTCAAACCCTAGAAAACGAAATTAAGTTAATGGCCTAGAATAGTTTGTAATAACGTAGGGTAACATAAAAATATCAAATTCGCGAATTTTGAGTGACCTTCTGACCCAAACGGGATCGGTTCTCGAAAAGCATGTCCCGGAGCTAGGAATATTAAAAATACTCCGTTTATACCAATAGACTCGTAAAAATACAAGGATTCCAAAAATATCAGTTTTAGAATTTTTCGGTAGCTAAAAATTATAGATATCGCACTATTATACGTATTTTTATTACTACCGGTACTTTAATTGTCTAGTCTACTATTCATAGTACTTTTCTACTATTCATTACTATTCACCTATCTCTACTTTTTCTTACACCTATTTTTTATACCTTTATATCTATTTTCTTACTTTTTTCATTTCCAACACAACTTTAATCACATCAAACTTTACACATTACTTCTTTATTACACAACAAATAAAAGTAAAACAAATTTTCCCCCTTTAGAAGACCAAAACCGGCGCCAATTTGACCCTCCCTCTTTCTCTATTTTAATTTATTTTCTTTTATTTAATTACCTCTTAATTCCTCCACAAAATTCTATAAATACCACATCTCCCCTTCTCATTTCTTCACACCATTCCAAAGCCAAGAAATTATGCCAAAATCCTCTCCAAAAACTCCTCTCTATAATCTTACAAGAACTCTCTTCTTGTAAAGAGAAAACACTTCTTTCATTACTAAAGAAAGTTTCTTTTCAAAGTATCACTACTTACCACTACCAAAAGCCTTCAAGCAATCCTTCTTTTCTTCTTACCCATTTAGGTAATGAAGAACTCTATTCTATTCTTTTTATGTCAAGTAACTTATATGGTTTTGATGTTGTTTCTTAGGTTGAAAAACTAAAGAAAACCACATTAAGATCATGTTTGGTTCTTGTTCATGGAAATACTTTCATATATATATACTTTGTCATTTATTACTTGTTTATATTTTGATCTTGATTAATATAAATTATATGTATATTTATTTTTATTAGAGCATATAAGCTAATTTGTTATTTATTTACTTTCAAGTTATGCAATTTTTTTATGCAATTATTAAGACTAGTCTTTCTAGTCTTAGACTTGTCCATATCAAGTTAAAACAATCTTTTATTTATTCTCTTTAAATCTTTCGGGACTAGTTCATTCTTAGTCCCGAGACGTCTTGATAAAGCTAAGGCTCCAATACTTGACCGGGATACCTTGATGAAGCTAAGGTTCCCAATACTTGATATTTTATTTTCTTACTTATTAATTATTTTTAGTATTTTCTTATGTTCTTATTATTTTATATGCTCATGATACTTGCATTTGCATAATGTTAATGTCTCAACTAGTCTAAAAATAGAATCTTGTTTTACTAAATGAACTCAAAGCTAAGCTTCCAATTATATGATGTACCACAAAAACATGAAGTTATTATCAACAACCTAGAAATAGAATAATACAAGTTTTCTTAAATAACAAAGATAGTTTTACCAAGAAAACATAAATAAATATTTTCCTTGTATTTTATGGTAATCTAAGTTTTTAGAAAAATAAATCGTTAATATTGAAAGTTTAAGACTTAAATTCTTTTCTAAACTAAGGAACAAACTAGTTTTCAAAGTTAAGACAAAAATCAACTCATCAAGTTATGAACCCACTTAGGAAAAATAATGATTTTCAAATTTCTAAAAGAAGGAACTAATTTTCAAAGGAATATAAATGAGGTAAGATTTATAATAATGGATTTTATAAAATGATTCTTTTCAAAAGAAATGAAAGAACAAGTTTTGGAAAGCAAAAGCTTATATTTTAGAAATGAATATAAGAAGACAAAATTCATTTTCTAAAACCATCCTAAATACAAAATTATAAAAAGGTTTTGAACAACCTAATATACTTTTTGATAAAAATAGATCTTTTATCACTAGAAGCGAAATTTATGAAAAACTAAGGTTAAAAGGAAAATTTACTTGTTTTGGAAAAGGAAATGAAGAAAATAAAATAAGAATATACTCATTTATAACAACCTAGTAAAAATATAAAGTTTCTTTAAATACTTGAAAAGAAAATTTCAAAGTTAAAGTTTAAATGAATTGTTTTATGAAATAAATTGTTGAGACACTACCATTAGGATTTTTGCATATAAAGTGAGCATACCTATATATTCAAAAGTGTTTATCAAATATATATTTATATTGTTACAAAAGGATTTTCTTTAAAATGAAGTTGAGTTAGAAAATGGATTTTTGCAAAAGTTTAGAAAATTCGTTTTAAATCTGTACCTGACGTTTTCGGAACCCAAATGACCTTTTATGACCAAGATAAGTTTAGAAATGGATAGAACTTTTCGAATAGGTAGAAAACGGTATATCATATGCGAAATTCCGAGTTAAAATGAGCAAGTTATGGCCATTTTAAGTTGGAATTTCTTCTTATACGATTTTACCACGATTTTAAGTAAAGTTTAGAATCTCCAAGAATAGAAATTCATGAAGACTTATCCCGGGTATTTCTTTTGTCTAGGTGACGAAGGATACGAGAATACCCTACCCGAGGATTACTACGACTAAGAAGATAGCGAAATGGACGAGTGAGTTATTCCTTCTAATTTCGTTACCTTGCTTGTGCTTGTAATGTAGTAGCATTAGTATACTAAGAAAAGATAAAAACGAATATATTTGGGGATTTCGGGATTATGCATATATGATTCTATGTTTATGTGAATTGAGAATTAAGAATATCGCAACTTCGATCTGCTTGTTTAAATAATTTTGTTTACTTACTTGTATGATTGTTTATTGTTGCTAAATTGATTGATCGCCCCTAATAAACCTTAATAAGGTTTGACCTAAGAACAATAAAACGTTCACGCATAGCATCCATCGAGTCACATCTATTTCGGAAGGCTGCTACTCCTACGCGTAGAGTTGGATTGGCTGTGATCGTGCGGTGCCACGGGCCATGTTCCTTCCTGGAGAATCCAAATCGCTGGGGAAAGCGACTCTAGGTTCGGAGCCGAGCCAACCGAACGCTGTGGGTGAGGACCTGGGGACTAGCAGTAGAAGGTCGAGGACCTTCAACCCCGATTCCCTAACCTTTGATACGGAGGGGTAAATCCGTTCTATATATGGTTTCCGGATGACTATATATATTCGCGTAATCATGTGATTGTTGCATTGTATGCATAGCATATGTGTGATTAAATAAATAAACTTGTTTGAAAATATGGTACGAATGAAAAGGAATATCTCACTAAGCTAGTTGTAGCTTATACCCCTATAGATTTTGTTGAAACAGGTATATTCGTGGATTAAATTTGAGGATCATGACATTAAGGAAGTCATGGACGGATGATTAAGGATATGGAATCATACGATGAAGAAATTTTGTAAGGTTCTTTATATGTGCTAACCTATATGATTAGGGACGTATATTATTTGAAGATAATAGAAGAATATGCCTCTAAGAATTGAAATGATATGTATGTTTTATATAAGTATTCTCTTTGCCTTGTTACCTATTTACTATCAATATAAATTGCGCTACTCCGATGCATCCCCTTGGTTGTGATGTACGCCTTGCACATAATATGGAAGCCTTCGCGTGACTAAGGTAGTCATTCCTAGGCTTTAGTATTGTGTACGGCGGACTGCAATGTTTAGGGTACCCCTCGAGGTGTGACAGTAGGGTGTACTTGTGAGTAGTAGTAGATTGTACTTGTGAATAGTAATGAATAGTAATCAAGACAACTTAATTACCGATAGTAAGAAAATACGAATACAAAGGCCATAACTGTATTTTTCATAAACCAAAAAATTAATAAATTTATATTTTTGAAATCCTTATTTAATTTCGATTCAAATGAGTATTCATGAGTAAATTTTTGAAATTCTAGTTCCGGGGCACGTTTTTCTATAACGGGTTTTGGGAAGGCCCGGAATTGAGATTTTCTCAAAATCTGATCTTTTCTTGGTTTGAAATATATTCAAGAACTATATTCAAGATTAAATTTTCTTATAAAAGTTTCTTAATTAGAAACTGAGGAAAAGCCGGATTTAGGGTTTCTAGTTCTCACTCCAGTCTTAAGCTATTCCAGTTTAAGGTTTTGGTTTCCGGTTCTCGAGTTATTTTGGTTACTAGAAAAACCGGGGTTTACACCTTGCGCTAGTGTTAGTTTTCCTAAGTAAGGACCAATCTTAGAGTTAAGATTGCGTTTTATGTTTTTCTATTTTATGTGATGCTTAAATAAGTGTACTTAAACACCATTCCAGTTCAATGAATGTCTTTCATGCTTTTCTTCCATATTCTCATTCTTCTTTCATTCATATTCAATCAGATCTGACACTTATGATGAAGCTCCAGGATATCTCGTGCTTATAAAAGCTGAAAATATCAATATCACCTCCAACCCTACTAGGTTAGTCGTTGAAGATGATATTGATTACCAATTAAAAACACAAGAAAATTGGCAAAACTTTGAACAAGTAAGAATTGAAATCCCTGAACCCATTAAGGTGGTTAATTTGGGAACAAGTGAAAACCCTAGGAATTTGAGAATGGGGGGAATTTGCCTGAAAGCACAACACAAGGCTTGACTAAGCTGCTAGCTGAATATCTGGATGTTTTCGCATGGTCGTATAGTGATATGCCTGGTTTAGATCCGTCTGTGGTGGTCCATAAATTGCCAACCAAAGAAGACATTAAGCCTAAAAGACAAAAGTTAAGGCGATTTAGACCAGACTTGCTGCTCAAGATCAAGGATGAAGTCAAAAAGCTACTTGATGTAGGGTTTATCGAAGCTTCAGACTATTCAGATTAGGTGTCCAATATAGTATCAGTACTCAAGAAAAATGGGAAAATCAGGATTTGTGTGGATTTTAAAGACCTAAATCAAGCAACACCAAAAGATAATTTCCCATTGCCCTATATTGATGTCCTAGTAGACAATAGGGCCGGAAACCATCTATTTTCGTTCATGGATGGATTTTTAGGATATAATCAGATACTGATGGCCGAAGAAGATAAGGTCAAAACCACGTTCATCACAGCCTGGGGAACCTTTTGTTATAAAGTTATGCCTTTTGGCCTCAAGAACACCGGTGCAACTTATCAGCGAGCGATGCTTATTATTTTGCATGACATGATGCATAAAGAGGTAGAAGTTTACATAGATGACATGATTGCAAAGACAAAAGAAGAAGAGAATCATGTAGAAGTCCTAAGGAAACTTTTTGAAAGGTTGAGAAAGTTCCAGTTGAAGTTAAATCCAGAGAAGTGCACTTTTGGAGTAACATCGGGAAAGTTATTAGGATTCATGGTTAGTTGGAAGGGAATATAAGTTGATCCTGATAAATTCAAAGCAATTCAAGAATTACCTCCACCTACAACATTGAAAGAAATCAGAGGTCTTTCAGGGAGGTTGAATTACATTGCTAGATTCATTTCCTAATTGACTGATAAATGTCCACCGTTGTTCAAGTTATTGAAGAAGAATGCTCAGGTTGAGTCGAATGAAGAATGTGAAGAAGCTTTTAACCGGATTAAGCAGTATCTAACAAATCCACCGGTACTAGTCACTCCAACACCCGGAAGGCCTTTGTTTTTATATATGACGATTCTTCCTGAATCCATGGGATGTATACTCTGGCAGAAGGATGAAAATGGAAAAGAAAGAGCTGTTTATTACTTAAGCAAGAAATTCTCGAATGAAGAACCAAAGTATTTAGAAATAGAAAGAACTTGCTGTGCGTTAGTTTGGACTATGCACAGGCTTAGGCAGTACACGCTCTTTTACTCAATTGAGTTTATTACAAAACATGATCCTTTGAGGTATTTGGTAAACAAGATGACTTTAGTTGGCCGGATTTCAAAGTGGCAAATGCTACTTTCTGAATTTGATATTACATATGTAAATCAAAATTCGATTAAAGGACAAGCCATAGCTGATCAACTCGCTGAAAGCCGAGTTGATGACAAAGAATTGAAAGAACAAGCCCAATTTCCTGATGAGGGTATCCGAACAGTGGAAGCAGAAGAAAGAAAAACTTCAAATTGGAAGTTATATTTTGATGGAGCAGCCAATGTATATGGATGTGGAATAGGGGCAGTCTTAATTTCACCTGAAGGAGATCAATTCCCGGCATCTGCTAGATTGGTATTTCCTTATATGAACAATATAGCGAAATACGAAGCAAGCATTATGGGATTAGAGATGGCAATCCAAATGGAGATTGAAGAGCTCGAAGTATTTGGTGATTCGTCACTCATTATTTTTCAAACTCGAGGAGAATTCAAAACAAAAGATCCTAAGTTGATTCCTTATCATAATCACTTTGCAAAATTGACAAAAAAATTCAAAGAAATCTCCTTTGTTTATGTGCCAAGAACTCAAAATCAATTTGCTGGTGCTTTGGCAACTTTGGCCTCCAGTTTACTGAAGGAACAAGAATGCAACCTTTACAAGTCCGAGTAAAAAATGAACCAGCATTCTATGCCATGATTGAGCCAGATGAACCATGGTTCCAAGACATTAAAGTCCTGTTACAAACGGGTAATTACCCTGAAGGCGGTACCAAAAAAGATCAAAAATCACTGAAGCGCTTGGCTAGTCATTTTCTGCTAAGCGGGAATATTCTATACAAAAAATCATTCCACATAACCCTGTTAAGGTGTGTAGATGAAGTAGAAGCTAAAAAGCTCATGGAAGAAGTTCACGAATGAGTTTGTGGCCCTCATATGAGTGGTTATATGCTAGCTAAAAAGATCATGAGATTAAGATATTTCTGGTCAACCATGGAATCAGATTGTATCAAGCATGTGAGATCTTGTCATTTATGCTAAATTTATGCAAACAAGACAAATGCTCCTCCAAAAGAATTGCAGTCGATGTTAACTCCATGGCCTTTCTCATTGTGGGGAATGGACGTCATTGGGCCAATTTCACCAAAAGCCTCAAATGGTCATCGATTCATACTGGTTGCAATTGATTACTTCACCAAATGGGTAGAAACCGCTTCTTACGCCAGTGTAACAAAAACTGTAGTGGTGCGATTCATCAAAAGAGACATCATCGCCCGATATGGAACTCTAGAAAGTATCATCACCGATAATGGTACAAATTTGAACAACAAAGCAATGACTGATTTGTGTCAGCAATTCAAGATCAAGCATCGGAATTCCACTCTATATCGTCCACAGATGAATGGGGCAGTAGAAGCCGCTAACAAGAATATCAAGAGAATCATCGAAAAGATGACCATTGTCTACAAAAATTGGAATGAAGTGCTTCCGTTAGCATTGATGGCATATCGGACATCTATAAGATCCTCAACTGGGCCAACGCCCTATTCCTTGGTGTATGGAACTGAAGTTGTTTTGCCAATAGAAGTCGAAATTCCTTCACTTCAAATTTTGGTTGAGACAGAGCTTGAAGAGGTTGAATGGATAAAACAAAGATTTGAACAATTGAATCTGTTAGATGAAAAAAGGTTGACCACAATGTGTCATGGGTAGTTATTGTAAGCCCTGGAAAATTTCAGTAAATAGTTCTAAAAGATGAATTTTGAAAATAAAACCCTAAGAATCACTCCGAATTAAAACCGAACTTCGATAAGTCCCAAATCCCGAACAAATCCAGAAATTTATGAATCGTAAGAAAAATAAGAATCCTCAGAAATAAAATAGTAACTTAATATACTTCCATTCTAAAACCTCTACGTATGATAAATTTTATATTTAACTCCAACTTATAAATTTGGGTAAAATAGAGCCCTAAAACAAATTATTAAGAAATAAATAGTGATTAACCTTCGGGAATAAAACTCAATCCAAAAAGTTTCTGAGGACGTTGTGAGATATTAAATACTTATGGAAATCGACCTTAAAAAAATCTCACCAATCAGATGTGTCATATAAGCATAAAATATCAGTTTCCAAATTGGCAAAGGTGTAAACCAGAAAGTCAACCGGGAAACCTAAGTCCCCGATGTAAGCCCCTAGATTTTTCGATAATATTAGCAAACCCTAAGAACCGGAAGTTGAAACGAAACCCCAAAATTAACCTAGTTCTATGTTTAGTCTAGTAAATCTAGATCAGGCACTCCCGTGTTCTTAAACCCTAGAAAACAAAATTGAAATAATTGTGGAATATGGTTCGTAATAATATAGGAGAGCCTAAAAATATCAGATTCGAATTTTTCTAGTGTCCTTCGGATCCGATCGGGATCAGTTTTCAAAAACCGTGCCCCGGAGCACTGGATAGCAAAAATATTCCGACAACACCAATAGATTCGTAAAAATATAAGGTTTTCAAAAATATCAGTTTTAGAATTTTTCGATATCTAAAAATAACATATATAGGCCTTTTACACGTATTTTCGTTACTACCGGTATTTTAATTGCCTAGTCTACTACTCATAGTACTTTTCTACTATTTATTACTATTCACTATCTTCTACTTTTTCTTACACTCTTTTCCTCTACCATACCTATACTTACAATTTACCTTCCCCACACAACTTTAATCACATCATACCTTACACATTACTTCTTTTTATACAAAACAAACAAAAATAATTATTTCTCCCCCTATTCTAAGCCAAAACCGGCGCCCCTCCATGCCCTCTTCCTCTCTTATTTTTTTCAATTTCAAATAATTTTAATTATACTAATTTCCACTCCAAAAATCTATAAATACCCCCTTCCTCTTCCATTCTTTCACACAACAAAAATTCATACTAAAACTCTCTCAAAATCACTCCACAAAATTCCTCTCCCAAAACCTCTCTCAAGTCTCTTGTTTTCTTTAGAAAACCAAGTCCCACATAATACAACAACCCATTCTTTTCTTCTTCAACCACCACATAAACCTTAGGTAAAAGTTTTTCATATTCTCTCATCATGTTCATATAACTTAACATGAGTTTAGTGTATGTTTCTTAGACTCATTAAGTTAAAGAAGCAACAATTGATTCATGTTTTGTTTTGTTCATGTTCTTATTTTCTTTATGTTGCTATTATGTTGAATTGTTATTTTGTTTCTAACCAACTTATCTAAGTATTATGTATATATATTTATTTAGAGCATATAAGCTCACTTGTTATTTATTTATTTTCAAGTCTTGCAATTTATTTAATTTCAAGTTGTTCTTAAGACTAGTCTCTCTAGTCTTAGACTTGTCCATATCAAGTCAAAACAATTTTATTTCCTTGCTTTTCTTTTCTTTGAGGACTAGTCCATTCTTAGTCCCGGGATACCTTGATGAAGCTAAGGTTCCCAATACTTGACTTTACTTTTATGCTCTTACTTCATTATGTTGTTTTTATATTTTTCATATCAAAAACTCTCATTCATACATGAATATGTTGTTATTGTCTCAATCATAATAGAGATGAGTTTTCTTAAAATAAGAATAAGAACTCTTTTTAAATATAAATTTTGTCACATAAGAAGTTATTTTCCTTAAAGGTTTGAAATTTATCTTAAACAAATATTCTTCTAAAGATAGTAACAATATATGGTTTTTACCAAGAAATACATAAAGTAAAGTTAATATAAATTCTCTTTTCAAATAAATAAGAAAGTTTCTTTAGACTTAAACAAAGGATTTCTTAGATTCAATTGTCAAAGTTTTCCACCAACACTAAAGTCTAAGATAAGTTTTTCAAAAATAACTTATAAGATGATTTCTTTTAAAAGTGGAACTAACCATAAAGTATTAGAAAGACTTGTTTTCCAAAACGCTAGAAATAAAATTATGGAAATCTTGAAAGATTAAAATAACTTTTTGAAGGAATGGAGTTAAAAGGAGGAAATACTCATTTATGATAACTTAGGAAATTTTTCAAAAATAAAATTCTTTTCAAGCTTAAGCTTATCTCACTTTCAAGACATTTGTTTTACAAAACCATTGTTGAGACAACACCAAATTCATGCATATAGTATGAGATTTATAATATATTCAAGGGATTTTTCAATCATACTATATATCTATATTTTTGTACAAAAGCCCTTGAGTGAAGTAAAGTTTGAAAACTCTAGTTTTGAAGTTTGGAAAATTCGTATCAAATCTGTACGCTCTATTCCGAGACCTAAATAACTTCTTTTGATGAAAATAACCTTAGAAATAGATAGATCTTTTCGAGTAGTAGAAATCGGTATATAATATGCGAAATTCCGAGTTAAAATGAGCAAGTTATGGCCATTTTAAGTTGGATTTCCATTCCATACGATTTTACGAATTCTTTAAGATAGAAGTATAGAACTTGAATAGATCTTGGATGAAATACTCATGTTGGGTATTTCTTTTGTTTAGGTGTCGAGGATCACGATCTTGTCTTCCCCGAGGATTACTTCGACTCCTAGAGCGCTATGGACGAGTGAGTTTCCTTTACGCTTATGTATTCGCGCATGTGCTTGTAGAATAGAGCACTAGATGTAGGAAAAGATAAAATTGATATGCATGTGGGATATTATGGGAATTATGTATGTGATTCGTTGTGTGCGATCAATGAACGATAAGTATATCGGAACCCGATTTGTGATTGATATAAATGTTTCCATGTATGTATTGTTATGTGTGCAAATATTGTTTGATCGCTTTAAAATTTAATGTCATATTGAAATCCCATATATAAATTGCTCATGCATATCACTTAGAATATCATTTCGAAGTTTTGCTACTACTCCTCAGCGTGGGACCGGAAAGGTAAGCTGCCTAGCTACATCTTGAGGGTTAGGACGTACGGGGAATACGGCCTCAAGGTGTAGCCGAGCCGGATCGATCGCTTTGGGCATGGAAGGCCCGGGGACTAGTAGTACGGTTCGTTGGAACCCCAAGACGCGCAAACTTGAGGAGGTTGTTCGGGACCCAGTTCAAAGCATTCCCTAACCACCGATGGAGGGGTAAATCCATCAAACATACGAAACCGGATAGTCGTATGTAATGTTTGATCATATGATTGTTGCATTCATATGCTTGATTAATAAACTTGTTTGATTGTTGTTATGAGTACTATTGCGTAAGGAATATCTCACTAAGCTAGTCATGCTTATACTCCTATAGACTTTTGATATTGCAGGATTATCTTTTGCACCCGAGACCACCTTGATTTCCGGGTAGAATCCTTATTTTGAGAAGCTTTTGGAGGCAATCTATTTTGAAGTTATAGAGTAGATTTCTTCTAAAATCTTCTAGCTTTAGTTATGTTATATTTAGAACCATGTTATTATGAATTATCGGGGGAATGCCCCTTAGAAGCTGTAAGACTTTTATTTCAATGAAATATTATTAAGTGTTATTTTGCATGTTCCGCTGCCAATGTCTTAAAATGCATTACTCCACCGGTCTCCCTTTGTTGTGAATGTACGCCTTGTACCGATATGGAAGCTTTCGAGTGACTGAGGTAGTCATTCTTAAGTTTTAATATTGCGTACGGCGGGCTGTCACGTTTAGGGTACCCGCTGGGGCGTGACAGTTTAAGTTGGTATCAGAGCATCAAGATTAGGGAAAGAAACAGTAAGTTAGAAATAGAAGTCTTAAGATAGGATAAGTTTAAGACTAAGCCATAAGAGTTTTAGGAAGAACCCTAGAATTATAGGAAGTGGGGATTTATGGGAAACACATGTTCTATGACCATACCTAAGATATGTAAGTGGCCCTAGGACTAGTTTATACCCTTAAAAGAATAGAGGATTTCCAAACCGTTTTAAGCTTAAGAACACAACCTGTAAGTACTGAAAAACAGAGTTAACTTACTTTATGAAACTAAAAGGAAAATACGTTTACATAAAAGATTATACAATCAACCTTAGGAAACGCCGGAAACGAGTCACGCAGACGCCATCAACGGATTGAAGGTGACAAGAAGGTGAAACCAACCCTAGATTTCCTCAAGTCTCAACAAAAGGATCGAGAACAGAAGTAAGGAGCCATGATAAGAAGAAGACGTCGTATTCACCCAAGACGCAACGCCTTAGTATTAAATCACAACTAATTAAAAGATGTAGTTAAGTTTTTAACAAATAAAAGTAACCTAATGATTTCTTGATAATGAGATTCCTTTGTTTTAGTTATTTCTCTTTTTGTGATTAACATGCATGATTTTGATTTCTTACTTTGTAATTTCTTTGAATTGTATTTAAATTTCATAATTAAACTCCTATCAATCCCTATTTTGTCAATTTATTTACTTAAGTTTGGTACCTTGATTTAAATTTCTAGTCTTTATATTTGAGATTTTCGTGATTTTCGTAAACGTTAACATAGAGCGTAAGCTAGAAACTAAAATCTAAACGATTAAATAGCCGTCCAAGAAGACGTAGGAATAGGGAACAAAGAGATTCCAACAACGTATCAGCTGAACGCGGAGTACCCCCACGTAATCAACCAGAGAATAACCCTGCTCCCGCCCAGAACCAGCAAAATGACTTTGCAGCTGCCATTGGACAGATGAACCAGTTATTAGCTATTTTGATTCAGCAACAAAATCAAAATAACCCAGCTCCTGCTCCACCTCAGAATGCTCCTGAAGCTACGGTAGAAGCACCCGGCGAACAGTCACATGCTGCACCATTTCCACCACCACCACTGCCAAGATCACATCAAAACTTGCTCGCCAATTTCATCAAAAGTAATACCTACTTTGATGGAACCTTCGGAAAACCAGCTGAGGCCGAAGATTGGTTGGCCCAGATTGAGAGATCGTTTGATGGTTATGAAGTACCCCACCACTTAAGAGTCAGTTTTGGGACATTCATGTTGAAGTTCAATGCTCGCATATGGTGGGAATCGAAGAAGCGAGAATTGCCTGCTCCAGTTACGTGGGATATGTTTCGAGAAGAGTTCTTGGAGAACTACTTTCCAGGGAGCCTTAGAGTTCGGTACAGTGCTGAGTTCTTAAATTACTCAGAAGGGAGAACCATCGAGCAGTACGAAACCGAATTCAGTCGCTTGTTGCAGTATGCTCCTGACTCCTATAAGCACAGCGAGGAGTTAAAGAGACAAGTTTTCTTGAATGGGTTAGATGAAGACCTAAAGATTCGTTGGTGGAATTTGATGTTAGAAGTTTTAAGGGGCTAGTGGAAAAGGCTAGAATTATTGAAGAAGCCAAAAAGATGAAAACAAAAGCTCCGGAGAAGAAGGTATTTGTGTTTGGAAGGAAGCCATATGAAGGACCAAGTTCTGGGTTCAAAAATAAGAGGTTTAAGACCTTTGGAAGTTTCAAAGGAAGTGGAAGCAATCAGAGGGAGGTGACCAAGGTAGATGTCACATGCTGGAAATGCCGAGGGAAGCATTATCCAAAGTCCTGCCCACAATTGCAAAACAAGTGCTTCTTTTGTGGCAGCCCAGATCATAAAATCCTGGAGTGTCCCAAGAAGAATACAAGTGTCTGCTATGTGTGCAAGCAGCCAGGGCACTTTGCAAATGAATGCCCAAAGAGGAAAAATGCTCTTGTGAGGTCATCCAACACCTCGGGAGGATCCGCCCTTGTCAGAACCAACAATGGCAATGGAAATGGGAACCGCTCTGGCACCTCGATGCATGGAATGAGAGTCTACAACCTGGAGGGCCAGTGGATGTGCGAGGAAGCAGATGATGAGGAGGAAGGATGTGAGTTTGCTGCCTTGGAGGGAGACGAAGGCTATGATCATGGACTCGTTGCAGGTTAGCCTTAACCTTAAGCTTTCGTTTTGTTTATAGTATCTTTTTACGCTATTAATCTGTCGCAATAGAATCCCTATACCTCTTTAGCCTAAAGCTTTAGAAAAGTTAGATAAGTATAGTATGGTTAGTAACTAGTGCGTGTTAAACGCAGGAAGTATACGAGTAGCTAACGAGACCGCTTACGCCTTGTTTGATACCGGAGCCACCCATTCGTTTATCACCCCCAACCTTGCTAAGAAGAGTGGATTACCTATAGTCACCACCGCTACCAGCTTCAAGATAAAGACACCCACGGGTAGCGTCGTAACCACCCAAGAGATGTTGAAGGAATGCCCTTTAGAGATCCAAGGTCACCATACGACAAGTGATTTGATCGTGTTGGAGATGAATAAGTATGAAGTAATTCTTGGAATGAGTTGGTTGACCCATGTTAAAGCCACGGTAGATTGTCGAGGAAGAAGGTGAATTTTAAGGATGTAAATGGGAAGGATATTGAGTTTAAAGGAGAATCCACGGTCGTAAGGAGGCAAGGATTAAGTTCGCTTGAGTTGGTGACGGATGAGGAGGAGATTGACCAACAAATCAATGCTATAGAAGAAGAAGGTGAAGACCAAAGGTGGAGGATATACCCATAGTCAATGAGTTTCCTGATGTTTTTCCTAAGGAATTACCTGGATTGCCACCAAAGAGGGAGATCGATTTTGAGATTAGCTTGATGCCAAATACCGAGCCGATATCAAAAGCTCCATACCGCATGGCACCGGTAGAGTTGAAGAACTCAAGAAGCAATTACAAGAGCTTCTGGATCAAGGATTTATACGCCCAAGTGTATCACCATGGGGAGCACCAGTTTTGTTCGTTAAGAAGAAGGATGGATCCATGAGGTTATGTGTCGATTACCGGGAGTTGAATAAGGTTACAATCAAGAATAAGTATCCATTACCCCGGATTGATGATCTCTTTGATCAGTTGCAAGGAGCAAGCGTGTTTTCACGCATCGACTTGAGATCTGGATATCATCAGTTAAGAGTAAGGCCGGAGGATGTACCAAAGACCGCTTTTCGAACTCGATATGGACATTATGAGTTCTTAGTGATGTCTTTTGGATTGACAAATGCACCTGCTGCTTTCATGGACTTGATGAATCGAATCTATAAGCCCTTGTTGGATAAGTGCGTTATAGTTTTCATCGACGACATTTTGGTCTACTCAACCACACGAGAGGAACATGAGGAACACCTCCGTATGGCGCTTGGACGTTAAGAGAACATAAGTTGTATGCCAAATTGTCAAAGTGTGACTTTTGGTTGGATAAGATCCTTTTTAGGACATGTTGTTTCAGGAAGTGGCATATCGGTTGACCCTGAAAAGATTAAGGCAGTGATGGAGTGGAAGCAACCGAAGACGGTAACGGAAGTAAGAAGCTTTCTTGGACTAGCTGGCTATTATCGAAAGTTTGTAAAGAATTTCTCGACTATAGCCAAGCCATTAACACAACTTACTCAAAAGAATGAGAAGTTCATCTGGACCGATAAAAGAGAAAGGAGTTTTCAAGAGCTCAAGCAAAAGCTTGTATCCGCACCGATACTCGTTTTGCCAAACCCTGAGAAGCCTTACACGGTGCATAGCGATGCATCAAGAAATGGTCTTGGATGTGTGCTAATGCAAGAAGGAAAAGTGATTGCTTATGCTTCGCGACAGTTGAGACCACACGAGCAAAATTATCCGACGCATGACTTGGAGCTAGCTGCCGTTGTTTTCGCACTCAAGATATGGAGGCATCACTTGTATGGACAAAGATGCGAAATATATACGGATCACAAAAGCCTCAAGTATCTATTCACTCAGAAGGAGTTGAATATGAGACAACGGAGATGGTTAGAGCTTATAAAGGACTATGATCTTGGAATCAACTATTGTCCAGGAAAAAATGCCGTCGCGGATGCCTTAAGTCGGAAGAATCATGAGGAAGTTGCCGCTTTGTTGACGACCAAAAGGAGTTGGTAAAAGAATTCGAAAGGCTAAGTCGAATTCATTGGAAAAGATGTGGAGGTGGAAATATCTAGCTTGGTGATGGAACCAACCCTTGTGGAACGATTAAAGAAGCTCAACGATATGATGAAGTCATACAAAGGATCAAACGGGAAGTACAAGCGGAGAAGTATACTGATTTCACCGTAGATGACGAGGATGTAGTGAGGATGAAGGGAAGGTTATGTGTGCCAGATGATGAGGATATGAGAAAGGAAATCATGAGTGAAGCTCATAACTCAGGATACACAGTACATCCGGAGGAACTAAGATGTATCAAGATCTTAAGAGCCACTTTTGGTGGAATGGATGAAACGGGATGTAGCTGATTATGTGATGAAGTGCCCAACTTGCCAACAAGTAAAGGTGGAACATCAAAGGCCGGAGGATTGCTAAAGCCTTTGCCGATACCTGAGTGGAAGTGGGATCAAATCTCGATGGATTTCGTGTGTGGACTACCAAGGACATCGGCAGGTATGATGCCATATGGGTCGTGGTAGATCGCTTGACCAAATCGGCTCATTTCATACCAATCAACATGACGTACTCAATGGACAAGCTAGCCAAGCTGTACATAAGGGAAATAGTATTACATGGAGTACCTGCCGGATTGTGTCAGACCGAGATCCCAGATTCGTGTCTAAGTTTTGGACAAGTTTACAAAAGTGTATGGGGACAAAGTTGCACTTTAGCACAGCTTATCACCCCCAAACCGATGGACAATCGGAACGGACGATCCAAACCTTGGAAGACATGTTGCGTGCCTGTGTTATGGAATTTAAAGGAAGCTGGGATGCTCATTTGCCGCTCATAGAGTTTGCCTACAACAACAGCTATCACTCGACCATACAAATGCCGCCATATGAAGCTTTGTACGGACGACGCTGTAGATCGCCTCTGTTTTGGGATGATGTAGAAAAGCTTGCTATTGGACCAGATTTGGTACAAGATGCAGCAGACAAAGTGAAAACAATCCGACAGCGAATGAAAGAGGCCCAAGATAGACAGAAAAGCTGGGCATATCTGAAAAGGCGAGTTCTCGAATTTCAAGTAGGAGACCATGTGTACTTAAAGATAAATCCAATCAAGAGTATACATCGAGTACGCTCACAAGGAAAGTTGAGCCCACGGTACATTGGACCTTTTGAAGTGCTTGAACGAGTGGGAGATCTAGCCTATCGCCTAGCCTTGCCGCCAAACCTGTCAGGTGTGCACAACGTGTTTCATGTATCGGTCTTACGCAAGCATGTAGCAGATCCAGAACGAGTAGTAGAGTTGGAGCCAGTGTTGCTAAAGGAGAACCTCACTTATGAGGAACACCCGGTACAGATTTTGGATAGAAAAGTCCAAAAGCTTCGGAACAAAGAGATCAAATATGTCAAAGTCCTCTGGAGGAATCACACCCATGAGGAGGCAACTTGGGAAGCCGAGGATGAGATCCGACGCAAATATCCGAATCTTTTGAGGAATCAGGTACGATAGCCAAGTTTTGAGGACAAAACTTTCTTTAAGGAGGGTAGGTTGTAAGCCCCTAGATTTTTCGATAATATTAGCAAACCCTAAGAACCGGAAGTTGAAACGAAACCCTAAAATTAACCTAGTTCTATGTTTAGTCTAGTGAATCTAGATCCGGCATCCCGTGTTCTTAAACCCTAGAAAACGAAATTGAAATAATTGTGGAAAATGGTTCGTAATAACATAGGGAAGCCTAAAAATATCAGATTCGAATTTTTCTAGTGTCTTCGGATCCGATCGGGATCAGTTTTCAAAAACCGTGCCCCGGAGCACCGGATAGCAAAAATATTCCGACAACACCAATAGATTCGTAAAAATATAAGGTTTTCAAAAATATCAGTTTTAGAATTTTTCGGTATCTAAAAATAACAGATATAGGCCTTTTACGCGTATTTTCTTTACTACCGGTATTTTAATTGTCTAGTCTACTATTCATAGTACTTTTCTACTATTCATTACTATTCACCTATCTCTACTTTTTCTTACACTCTACATACCTACCATACCTTACAATTTACCTTCCCCATACAACTTTAATCACATCACCTTACACATTACTTCTTTTTATACAAAACAAACAAAAATAATTATTTCTCCTCTATCTAAGCCAAAACCGGCGCCCCCCATCCCTCTTCCTCTCTTTTTTTTCAATTTCAATTTATTTTAATTACACTAATTTCCACTCCAAAAATCTATAAATACCCCCTTCCTCTTCCATTCTTTCACACAACAAAAATTCATACTAAAACTCTCAAAATCACTCCACAAAATTCCTCTCCCAACATCTCTCAAGTCTCTCTTTTCTTTAGAAAATCCATTCCCACATAATACTACAACCCATTCTTTTCTTCTTCAACCAACACATAAACTTTAGGTAAAAGTTTTTATATTCTCTCATCATGTTCATATAACTTAACATGAGTTTAGTGTATGTTTCTTAGACTCATTGAGTTAAAGAAGCAACAATTTATTCATGTTTTGTTTTTGTTCATGTTCTTATTTTCTTTATGTTACTATTATGTTGATATTGTTATTATTGTTTTAACTTATCTAAGTATTATGTATAATATTTATTTAGAGCATATAAGCTCACTTGTTATTTATTTATTTTCAAGTCTTGCAATTTATTTATTTATTGTTTTCTTAAGACTAGTCTTTCTAGTCTTAGACTTGTCCATATCAAGTCAAAACAATTTTATTTCCTTGCTTTTCTTTTCTTTTGAGGACTAGTCCATTCTTAGTCCCGGGATACCTTGATGAAGCTAAGGTTCCCAATACTTGACTTTACTTTTATGCTCTTATTTATTTATGTTGTTTTTATATTTTTCATTTAAATTCTCATTCATACATGAATATGTTGTTATTGTCTCAATCATAATAGAAATGAGTTTTCTTAAAATAAGAATAAGAACTCTTTTTAAATAAATTTTGTCACATAAGAAGTTATTTTCCTTAAAGGTTTGAAATTTATCTTAAACAAATATTCTTCTAAAGATAGTAAAATATATGGTTTTTACCAAGAAATACATAAAGTAAAGTTAATATAAATTCTCTTTTCAAATAAATAAGAAAGTTTCTTTAGACTTAAACAAAGGATTTCTTAGATTCAATTGTCAAAGTTTTCCACCAACACTAAAGTCTAAGATAAGTTTTTCAAAATACTTATAAGATGATTTCTTTTAAAAGTGGAACTAACCATAAAGTATTTAGAAAGACTTGTTTTCCAAAACGCTAGAAATAAATTTATGAAATCTTGAAAGATTAAAATAACTTTTGAAGGAATGGAGTTAAAAGGAGGAAATACTCATTTATGATAACTTAGGAAATTTTCAAAATAAAATTCTTTTCAAGCCTTAAGCTTATCTCACTTTCAAGACATTTGTTTTACAAAACCATTGTTGAGACAACACCAAATTCATGCATATAGTTTGATTTATACATATATTCAAGGGATTTTTCAATCACTATATATCTATATTTTTGTACAAAAGCCCTTGAGTGAAGTAAAGTTTGAAAACTCTAGTTTTGAAGTTTGGAAAATTCGTATCAAATCTGTACGCTCTATTCCGAGACCTAAATAACTTCTTTTGATGAAAATAACCTTAGAAATAGATAGATCTTTTCGAGTAGGTAGAAATCGGTATATAATATGCGAAATTCCGAGTTAAAATGAGCAAGTTATGGCCATTTTAAGTTGGAATTTCCATTCCATACGATTTTTACGAATTCTTTAAGATAGAAGTATAGAACTTGAATAGATCTTGGATGAAATACTCATGTTGGGTATTTCTTTTGTTTAGGTGTCGAGGATCACGATCTTGTCTTCTCCCGAGGATTACTTCGACTCCTAGAGCTATGGACGAGTGAGTTTCCTTTACGCTTATGTATTCGCGCATGTGCTTGTAGAATAGAGCACTAGATGTAGGAAAAAGATAAAATTGATATGCATGTGGGATATTATGGGAATTATGTATGTGATTCGTTGTGTGCGATCAATGAACGATAAGTATATCGGAACCCGATTTGTGATTGATATAAATGTTTCCATGTATGTATTGTTATGTGTGCAAATATTGTTTGATCGCTTTAAATGATTTAATGTCATATTGAAATCCTCATATAATAAATTGCTCATGCATATCACTTAGAATATCATTTCGAAGTTTTGCTACTACTCCTCAGCGTGGGACCGGAAAGGTAAGCTGCCTAGCTACATCTTGAGGGTTAGGACGTACGGGGAATACGGCCTCAAGGTGTAGCCGAGCCGGATCGATCGCTTTGGGCATGGAAGGCCCGGGGACTAGTAGTACGGTTCGTTGGAACCCCAAGACGCGCAAACTTGAGGAGGTTGTTCGGGACCCAGTTCAAAGCATTCCCTAACCACCGATGGAGGGGTAAATCCATCAAACATACGAAACCGGATAGTCGTATGTAATGTTTGATCATATGGTTGTTGCATTCATATGCTTGATTAATAAACTTGTTTGATTGTTGTTATGAGTACTATTGCGTAAGGAATATCTCACTAAGCTAGTCATGCTTATACTCCTATAGACTTTTGATATTGCAGGATTATTTTTGCACCCGAGACCACCTTGATTTCCCGGGTAGAATCCTTATTTTGAGAAGCTTTTGGAGGCAATCTATTTTGAAGTTATAGAGTAGATTTCTTCTAAAATCTTCTAGCTTAGTTATGTTATATTAGAACCATGTTATTATGAATTTATCGGGGGAATGCCCCTTAGAAGCTGTAAGACTTTTATTTCAATGAATTATATATTAAGTATTATTTTGCATGTTCCGCTGCCAATGTCTTAAAATGCATTACTCCACCGGTCTCCCTTTGTTGTGAATGTACGCCTTGTACCGATATGGAAGCTTTCGAGTGACTAAGGTAGTCATTCTTAAGTTTTAATATTGCGTACGGTGGGCTGTCACGTTTAGGGTACCCGCTGGGGCGTGACACCCGAAACTCCCAAGAAGCTCCATAACCAAGATCCGGCGATCCCGTATTCCTAAAACAAGGAGTCGAAATAAGAGGAAAAGGTGTAATTGGTTCATATTAAGCCTAGGATGCTGTAAAGGATGAGATTAACGAATTTTTGATCTATTCCAATCCGGTCAGGTGCCGGCTTCGAAAAGCATGCCCTGGGATTCAAAGTATTAAAAATATGTTATTAATGCCATTAAACTCATATTTTTATAAGGATCTTTAAAATATTAGTTTTATAAAATTTCAATAGCTAAAATTACTTGATTTTACAAATTTATTTGTAGTTCATTACTACCGGTAATTGATGAGTTTTTTAGTACGATTTACTATTATTCATTACACAATTTTTATTATTATTCTTATAACGTATACCCTAGTTTTTCTAGTAATCGAATAAACTTCGGAAACCGGAGGACGAAACCCTATATCGGTCTAGTTCAAGCTTAGTGAGAGGAGCTTAGAAACCCTAGATCCGGCTTTCCTTTAGTTTCATAACAAAAGAAGTTTTATAAAGTAAATGAATACGAATTATTGTTTTAAAGTATATTTTAAACCATAGAAAGTTTTAAATTCGGGAATTTTTCAATTCCGGGCCTTCCCGAGCTCAATTAAGGAAAAACGTGCCCTGGGACCACAAACTCAGAAAAATATTCCAGAATATTCATTAGAACCGAAATTTTATAAGGATTTCAAAAAATATAAATTTTATAATTTTCCGGGCTATAAAAATTACAATTATAGCCTTTTTCTCGTATTTTCTTTACAACCGATAAAGTAGATGTCTTGTCTACTATTCACAAGTACAACCTACACTACACACTACCCATACCCTATTCTTACATCTTTACAACTACTCATTACAATTTTCTTTTCCAAGAAATTTTGTTCCCTACTAAACTAATACAGTTATTACATTTTATTACATAAGTTACAAATTTTATCAAATTTTCAAAACTCTCTCTCCATCCCACACACCATGGCCGGCACCCCCTCTCCATTTTCCCCTCATTTTTGTTTTATTTTTACTCATTTTATTTAATTAAAACCCTAATCCAACTAATATATAAGCTTATGTTCTCTCTCTCTCCTCATTTTCACTCTTTCAAATTTTTACAAAGGTTGAAAAACTCTCTCTTTCCCCTCTCATATTGCCGTGACACACACACACTCACAAGCTTTTCTCTTCTTTTCATCTCCAAATCTCCATTAATGTGATGATTTTAAGCTTTGTTATTACCGAATCTTGTAATGGCAAGACCATTCTTGAGTGTTTTCCACTTTTAATCCCAATGAGCATATGCTAGGGACATAAAAACACTAATACAAGAATATCAAGCCATCACAAGAAGTGGATCTAGTGTTTAAAAGAGTTTTTGTTGAGATACTGTTATGTTCATGCATGTAAAGTAGGGATCTTGCATGGAAAGTTATGTTCATGCCATGAAACTCATGATTCATGCACTATATATGGTAGATCTAGTGTTTAGACACTCATACCTTCATCTACATTTATGTTCATATGGTTATTTTGAGCTTTCATGCATTAATGATCATAAAAGCTTAGCCTTGCATGTGAATAGATGTGTTAGATGATAGCTCTTCATGTACAGGAGGCAAGAAACTTGAAAAAGAAAAGATTTTGTTAGAAATACCTAGTTGAAAATTCGGATGGAATTTGAAACCTATTTTAAAAACCCTTGAAACCATTTTAAAACTCATATTTTTCATGAAAAATGAAAGGTTTATGTAATAGGTATCTTTAAGGAATGATTTTTACAAGTTTAGATGAGTTTAGGCATGAGTAATATGTAAAACAAGTAGTGGAGTTAGAATGGAAAATCTTGAGATAGTGATTAGTTGTTGAATTCGTAATTTGAAGTAATGCCTACATAAACACCTAGTATTCAAGCTTAAATTGCATGTTTTATGAGTTAAATGAAGTCCTTAGGCAATAGATATAATAAAGTTTCAAATTTTGGTGCATTAAACAAGTTTTCTCCTAAGAAAAGTGCAAGAAATGAAATTTTCTAAAATTCGGATTTTTGTGAAAAGCTTGTTTAAAAACATATTTACAAAGTGAAAAATGTGAATTTTTATGCATAAATGGAGGTCTTGGATAGTATAGATGATAAAGACTTGTTTTTAGTTAGATAACAAGTAAATTCTAAGAATAGAATCCTAAAATACTAGGAGATGCAAAAATTTGAAAGAATGGATTTTAGGAAATGGCTAATGTGAAGTCTTGTAATGATTAGAAGTTCTTAAGAGTTCATTATCAAAAATCATCAAGATCATGCATATATTTAACTCATTACATGACATTCATATTAGGAATTCATTCATATTCCATCTATACATGAATCATCGACTAGAAACATTTTTACTAAATGCGAAACAATTTTTCGGAAATGGAAACGTTACAGAACAGATCTGATCCCTCTGTTCCATGACCTTAATGTCTTCAAAACTTGAAAATAATATTATAAATAGATAGATCTTTCGAAGTGGATAGAAATCAATATAAAACTTGCGAAATTCCGAGTTAAAATGACTAAGTTATGGCCGTTTTAAGTTGGAACTTCCGCAAATAGCAAGAATCACGATTTTGAGTAGTTTAGATGCATAGCTTGAATTAGTGAAGTGATGAGATTCTTATTAGGCTATTCTTATTTAGTAGGTGATCCCGAGCACAACGATACCCTATCACCTGACTACCGCTATTAAGAGACTGGCGTACCATGGCCGAGTGAGTTTCACTTCCGATTTCAATTATTGCTTGTGATTGTAATGATAGTCGCACTAGTTGCTAAGTAAAGATAAAAAGTATGATTATGCATGATGGGGTTAGTTGGGAATTATGATTGTCTATTGTTGATACGTAAAGTTGAACTTAAAGAATATCAAAGCCGGGTGATAAGTTATTGCTTGTATAGAGATGAACTAGAATTAATTATCTGCGAATATTGCTTGGCCACCTAAAAGAATTTGGTTAATTGATTATTGGACTTCAAATATAACTGAACTCATTCATATCACGATGGGGATGGAACATTAGCATTGTTGGTTTTTCGTGATCCATAAAACGAATATATGTTGGTTAATCGTGATCCATAAAACGAATTGTTGTTCAGTTAACCGTGAGCTTAAACGGCATCGTACCGCAGGATTCGTAAATTTGCTAACCCGGGATGGAGGGTGCAAGTCCATCCACATATGATTTCCGACTGGTCATATGTTTGTTGAACTCACTTGTTTGATGCATTTCACTTGATTGATTAATTACTTGCTTGAATGTTTTGTCTTAATTGTGATTCGGGAGTTTTCACTCACTAAGCTAGTATAGCTTATACCCTAATAGTTTCCTGTTGCAGTATGAATACCTTTGGCTATCTTCGAGGACCCGTGGACATCAGGTATAGCTCTTAGATGTTAAGGAGCTTTTGATAAGGCCAGGACTTAAAAGTAGAAATGGACTTCTAATCTTGTTTCCCTAAACCAGTGCCTGAAGGATAATACAAGGAATTTTGTGAGCCTGAGAATTCTTAGCATTTTAACGGGGGTATGCCCCCTAGTTCATGTAATAGAATAGTTCTCTATGAGACGGTCATGATTTACATTCTTGTTGCTATGTATGTCTCCTTAAACTACTATGAAGCAAAGTATGGTCAATGTATGTTGAGAGTGAGCCTTACACCCGATGTTCGAACTCATGAGAAGACTAAGGTTGTCTTACTTGAGTTTAAATATTGAGTGTAGCGGACTGTCACGTGTAGGGCACTCTTTGGGGCATGACAGTTATATCAGCAAAGGATGGCTAGAGCATTCAATAAGAAAGTCAAGCTAAGAAAATTCCAAGGTGATTTGGTATTGAAAAAGATGTTGCCAAATGTGCAAGATTCAAGAGGAAAATTCACACCGAATTATGAAGGGCCACACATAGTTAGAAAAGTGTTGTCAAGAGGAGCATTAGTTCTTTCTCAAATGGATGGACCTGATTTAAAGGATCCTATAAACTCAGATGCTGTGAAGTTGTACTACGTATGATCAATACAAAAGTTAGCCATTTGCCATGTTCAATTGATTTTATTTTGAGTAATTATAAACAAAGTTGATATCCCGGAAATTCTCTGAAGTCGGGTTAAAATCTCATTCCAATCCAACTCATCATTTAATCTTCCTTTTCAAACAAACTTTTAAAACAAACACTAATGAATTTGTTAGAAGTTAGTTTGAGCATCGCATAACACTTAAAAATGAATATATGCAATTTTTACATGATTGTCCTTAGGTGGAAAACTGTAAACCCCCAAATTTTTTTGGAATCGATTTAAGCCTAAAACCCTAAATCGGAAGTTAACCGGAGTCCTAATGGTCAACAAAACCCTAGTTAGACGAAATAGCTTAAGTCCGGTACTCCTGAATAAGAAACTCGGTGAGGATAAGTAGAAATTTAGAATGTAGAATAGTGCGGAATTATCTAAGGCAACATAAAAAGATCATATTAGTAAAACCGCAACTCGTCTCGAACCCGATCGGATATAGTTCTTGAAAAACGTGTCCAGGATCTCGGAATAGTAAAAATATTCCGAATATACCGTTAGACTCGTAAAAAAACAAAGTTTTCAAAAATATCAATTTTGTAATTTTTCGGTAAATAAAAATAACAAATATCGCATTTATACGTGTATTTTCTTACTACTGGTACTTTATTAGTCATATATACTTTACATTATACTATTCATTACTATTCTACACTATTCTTTTATCTCTACTTTTTCTTACACCTACTCTTACACACTCCATAACCTATAACCTTTACTTTTTACCTTTCCCATAACTTTATTTTACATCTATTTTATTTATTACTTCATTTAATCCACAAAATACAAAAAAATAAAACACACTCCCCCCTTCATAGTACATGGCCGACGCCCCCCATGCCCCATTCTTCCTCAATTTGTTTCAATTTTTATTTATTTTAATCATACAAAAATCCCTCCACATTTTCCTATAAATACCCCCTCCTCTTTCACTTCTTTCACACAATTACTACCCACAAATTCTTACAAAAACTCTCCCAAAATCTCTTCTCAAAACTCTCTCAAAATATCCTCCCAAAACTCTCTCAAATTCATTTCAAAACAACTTCTACCAATAACTAAAACCCATAACCACATAACAATACCAAAGTCTTTTTTAGGTAACCATTCCATATTATTTTCTTTCTTCTCATGTCATGTAACTTTACATGACCATAGTGTGAGTTTCCAAAGACTAAATATTATGGAAGCTATATTATGTTCATGTGTTGTTCTTGTTCATGAAAATCTATTTATGTTTATGTTATTACTTTGTTCATATTATTGTTACTATATCTAAGTACTATTATATATATACATATTCTTTAGAGCATATAAGCTCATTTACAATTTATTTATTTTATGCAATGCAATTTATTTATTTATTCCTTGTTATTTTAAGACTAGTCTCTAGTCTTAGACTTGTCTTAATCAAGTCAAAACAAATTTTTCTTTCATTTTATTTTTATTTTGGGACTAGTCTACTTCTTAGTCCCGGGAGCCTTGAAAAAGCTAAGACTCCCAATACTTGACTTTATTATTTATGCTATTTTGTTTGTTATTATTTTCTCATAATTCATGTTCATTTAATTTGTTGTCCAAAATTTCAAGTTCTAAAAATAGTGACAAAAAGGAGATTTTGATACTTAGAAATAAGTTTATGTAAAGTAGAAGATCTATGGTTTAAAACAAAAAATAAAGTTATCTCTTTTCAAGTTACAAGAAAAAACCACTAAGATTTTAGAAACTACTTTTACTATAAAAAGCTTCTTAAAACACTTATTATCCAACTTTGTTTTTATAAAGAAAATAAATTTTTATGCAAGGATAATTTCTATGAAAAACATAATATGAGGAAAGAATGAGGAATTTTCAAATAAAAGATTTTTGTAAACAAATAAATAAAGAAATTTGTATAGGAAAAATAGTATTAATAGAGAAAACATAGAAAGAAGAAAAGTTATTTTCAAAAAGTTACTTAGAAATATATATATATGTCAACATAAAACATCTTTGGAAAACAAAGGAAACAAAATGTTTGTTTCAAGAAACTTACAAAAAATGAATTTTTGTAAGCTATATTTTTCTAAAAACTCCAAAACTGACATAATTTTTACTTGAGCAACATGATTGGACAACAAACACTTGAGCATGAATAAATATGAGCTAAGTAACCATAAAAAGAGAATTTTTCAACCATATAGATAACGAAGTATTTATTAAACCAATTTTGATTGATTAAACCAAAGTTGTTTTTGCATTGGAAAATCCGTGGTGAATTTTGTTGCCACTGTTTCAGAACCTAGATGACCTTTTTTTTTTAAATAAATTTATAAATGGGTAGATCTTTTCGAGTAGGTAGAAATCGGTATATTATATGCACGATTCCGAGTTAAAATGATCAAGTTATGGCCATTTTAAGTTGGAACTTTCCTTTATAAGAACTTTAACGTTCTTTTGACGTTGTTTTGTCAAAATTCAAGAAAATCATCAAGAAATACTCATTGTGGGTATTTTCTTTGGCTAGGTAACTCCGAAGAAGGATACCTTTATCCCCAAGATTATTTCGATTAGGAGGAGTGTGTGAACGACTCATCCGCATAGAGGAATGGTCGACATGGCATTGTGAGTTTATTTCCTTTAAATACTATACTTGTTGTGCTTGTAATTTAGTCGCATTAGAAGCTAGGAAAAGATAAATGGATATGTATGTAAAATAATTCTTTGAAAGAATCCTAAAAATATCGAGGCCGGAGTTGATTTAAAATGTTTGTTTTAGTATAAATACTTGCTTTGTATGAAATGCTTTCATCACCATAAACTTGATAATAATAATGTTTCGATATCATAAATAAATGGATTCATGCATACCACGAAGTGAGTCACATTGCATTTTGGGTTATTATCCTTGGGTGAGAAGGATAGTAAGCTCATGTCGAAAGCAACACTTGGTGAAGGATCCGAAAGCGATTGCTTGGCGGCATTACGGAAAAAGGAAATGCTTGGCGGAAGATCCGAAAGCAAGGCTCAATTCAAGTAGACTTCATGTGCTTGGCGATATTGATCGAAAGCATGAAACTTTTTATTAAAACTACTTGTTTTGAGGTCATGTATCACCAAACCCCGAATGGAGGGCGCAAATCCATTCAACATATAGTTCTCAGAAAACTATATGCCTTGTTTGCCCACATGTATATTGCATTCCATTTGTTTGTTTAATTAACTTGTTTGAAACTTTATTACAAGAAGTTATTTATGGAAATAATTCTCACTAAGCCTGTTAGCTTATACCCCCATAGATATCTTTTACAGTTTCCCTATTTATTGTTAAGGCCATGAGGACTCTGCAGCTAGGTAATTTCTTTATGGATTAGAAAAATCCTAAATAAAGTTTAGTATTGAATAAGATGTAAAATAGTTCTTGTAATAGATTAGTGATCAAAGGGAAATGTCCCTAAGTTGTAAAGATTGTTGATATAAGTAATTGAATATTATGAATCCTCTTTTCTTAATATGTTATTGTATCTTCTTAAGCTTCATAATTCTATGTATGGTCCTTTAAAGTTGTGAAAGCACGCCTTGCACTCAATATAAAAGGTTTTAGGAATGATTAAGGTTGTCATACTTAAGCTTTAATATTGAGTGTAGCGGACTGTCACGTTTAGGGTACCCTTTGGGGCATGACAAAAACTATACTGCAAGGATAATTAAATGTTGCAAGACAATATGTGGCTAATGGGAAAGGAAGCCCTAAGCACATTTGATGATCATCCAATCAAGACAAAGATTGGATATTTTTACATTTCAAAAGTAGGACATCCTCTTTGAAAATTGAGGCATTTGATGATCATCCAATCAAGACAAAGATTGGATATTTTTACATTTCATGAGCAAGACATCCTCTCTGAAATTGAGGACATTGATTGATCATCTAACAAGACAAAGATTGGATATTTTTACATCAGAGGAGTAGGACATCTTCTCTGAAATTGAGCCAATTATGCAAACACTTCTTAGAAGAATGGGATTGAAGTTTGACAATTCCCGATCAAGTTTTCAGAAGAATGGGATTGAAGTATGACGATTCCCGATCAACTTTCAAGACGAATGGGATTGTAGTATGCCAATTCCTTGTCAAGCTTTTGAGATTGCGAGATGTTTGTTTTCTTAGCCAAGTAATCCCCGGTGGATCAGAATTTCCAAAATCCAAAAAAGATTGTATATCTTTCAGTAGATCTTAAGTCAAAGAGATGACTTAACCTGCTTTTCAGCCCCGTCATCTCAAGACGATATATCTCAATTTCTAAACTTGATACACTCACTTTAAAATTCATCCCTTCAGGATAATATCACCACAAATCCGTCATCTTCAAGATGGTTTCCTTTTTGTCCCACCAAAATCCGTCAGTTCAAGTTGGTGCCCTTTTTTTATTCCTTTTTCACCACAAATCCGTCATCTTCAAGACGGTACCCTTTTTGTCCCACCAAAATCCGTCAGTTCAAGTCGGTGCCCTTTTTTATTCCTTTTTCACCAAAAATCCATCAGTTCAAGTCGGTACACTTTATTCATAAAAATCCGTCATCTTCAAGACGGTACCTTTTTATCCCACCAAAAATCCGTTACCTCAAGACGGTGCCCCTTTTTATTATCATACCAAAAATCTATCACCTTAAGACGGTACCTTCTATGTTACCTTCACATCCAAACACCACATTTCTCCTTGAAGGGCAAAATTGGCTATTTTTTGTCTTTGTGGCAAAGTTTTATTCAAACTTCACCACAAAGAGGGACAACTGTAGACACCCAAATTTTGCCCAATTTAAAGGCTTTAATTTGTAATTAGAATTAGTATTGTATCAAGCTCACAAAAAATGAAAAAATCACAAAAATCAAGCAAAAGCCAAAAAAGTCAAGAAAAAAACAAAAATTCAAAAAAAAAAAAGAATTAGTAAAAAAAATGAGAGGAAAAATAGAAATTATTATTTGAGCTTGATATATACAAAATTCTAGTTATAAGTTGTTTTAAAGTTAATTAAACAAATTTAAAAAATTATTTGTTTAATTAAACTCATCATTTAAAAGCCTTAAGTATTGATGAAGTTGGCTAAGTAATCGAGGCATAGGCCAAATGGCCTATTGGTTAAACACATTGACCCAAACACACACCCAAGCTTAAGGACCTAGGTTCAAATCCTAGCAAAGGCAATTTTTTGCCTTTTTATCATCTTATTTTTTTTGCCTTTTCATCTTCCTCAAAGTGGCTTTTCGCCTTACTTTGCATCGATTTTTAACTGACAAAACATCATTAATTATTGAAATTGATGATGCCATTGCAAAGTAGATATGGAATATGAAAGATCAGTACACAATTCATGTGTAAAAGCAACCCAAAAGTCACAAAATTCGTGTTGGAAAAATTAGAAAAAGAAAATGCAATTTATGAAGCTTCAATTGTCCATTAATGGTGATTTACAAGAATTGATGAAGTTAGACGATTCATCTATCCAAATTGGATGATCTGATGAAGAATATGAAAGATCAATCATCAATTCATCGGTTTAAAACGAATTAAACACAAATTATTGGATTAAATTGGAGCAAATGAAGAAGGAAAAATCGATTGGTTTTTGAAGCAATACGAAACGTCAGATTGAGCTTGCAATCTATAAATATAGATACTAGGATCAAAAGGCACAAGTCAATTAGATGAAACACTCACTAAATCAGATAGAATCGAAAGCTTTCGTAAATCTCAGAATTTGAACAAAATTGTCAAATTCGAGGTTGATAAGCTGAAATTAATCAAATTAAAATGTTTGGAGAGCTTTAATTGAGTGTGTGTGAGGTCTTTATCAGTTTAGAATTGATTGAATTGGCTAAAGGAAAGCTCTGCAAATTTTCCTTCCATTGCCACCATACACCACCACTAGAAACCACCACTTTTGGTGGTTCTGGGTGGAAGCCACCACCGCCAGGAGCTACCCAGCCATCATCCACATCAGGCTGACAAGCTCCCAGAGGCCGTGCACCACCCCATCCATCAGAATCAGCCTCGAAAACCACCGCAGCCTTCTTCTCCGCCCGACCGGGATTGACCCGACCTGACTAGACCAGACTCGATCCGAGTCAAAGTCCACCCAGGATCCAGTCAACAGATCCGACAGTTGATATTGAGTCAACAGATCCAACGTCCCTGATTGGTCCTCGCATCTGATGGTCCATATCAAATCAATCTAATCCAACGCACCATATTAAATCAAGCAATTAGAAGGTCCAGATTCAAGTCAACACAGATTTGACAGCCCAAGGTAGTCCGCAGATTAGACGCTCCAGATTCAATCCGCCTGCATCTGACTGCTAGGATTCGATCACGCGATCAATGCCTCTTATTCAGTCAAAGATGATCCAATGGCCAGATTTAGTCCGATGATCTAACGGCCAAGATCATGTTTGCTTCATCCAATGGTCCAAGTTGGTCCGTATTTATAAAATATATATTTTAATTAATAAAAATTACAGAAAATACCAAAAAAAAATCAGAAAAGCTCCAAAAAAATATATAAAAAATTCTAGAAAATTATTTTTATGCATATTTTGACATATTTTAATATTTTGATATTTTTTGTGATATATTTTGTATTTATATGTCTAATTATACACACTTGTGTTAGGAAATAAAAATTCAAAGAAAAAATAGAAAAATGAAAAAATAAATACTTTCTAGTATTGATGTATGATATATGTGTGATACTGAATTTTCATAAATAATTTGTATTTGTTTATCTTGACTTAAAAATGAATAAAAGCATGATAAAAATAACAAAAAATATGAAAAATAATTAGAAAATCCTGTTTTCATAAAAATTAAATAAATGATTAGATCTTTAGGATCATCATAAAAAGATTTTTTTATAAAAATAAAAAATTAAGGAACTTAAAGTGAAACAGTTCCAAAATTAAAAACAAATCAACAAATTAAAGTTTTCTAAAAAAAGAACTACGTTTTGTCTGATCTCGATTAGCGAGTACGTAAGCACCTACGGGGCGACATAAAAAATGAAAAAAAAAACATTTTTGGTTTATTATTTATTTGTTTATTCTTTGTAAATATTGTAGTTTACTTTCTAAAGAATATAAAAAGATAAAAATTATTTGATTATTTATCCTGTATAGTTTATTATGCTAAATAATAAAAAAGACAACAAAAATGGTAAAAATGAAAATAAAAATGTGAATTGTACATATTGTTGATAATTGTAAATATTAGAGCAATTGAAGGATATTTGGTAAATTTAAAATTTTAAAGTGGTAACCATTTAGGTTTTAATAGGTTAGCCCCCGAACCCAAGATATCTAGTTTTCAAATTTTAATTTTCTAAATCAAATTTTTTTCGCAGACTAGTAGCTAAGTTAAGATCAACCAACTCATTAATCTTAACTTTTATTTTTTCCCAATTTTTATCAGGTGGCGACTCTAAAACATTTTTAAATTAAATTTCTTTTAATCCCTAGTCAAGGATTCATGTTAAATGGTTTAGGGTATAATATGAATTAGATTAGAAGAAATTAACCAGATAATGAGAAAAATCCAGGCTCGGCACTAGGTTAAAAAAACAACAAAAAAACGAAGTTTAACTCATCCAAAATAAGGTAATTTATTAAAAACCCTAATTGCACCATTGGAATTCATAAATTAAGGATCATGGACATGCTAGAGTGTGATGAGATGATATATGTGCATATATAACATGTATAAACACTTAAGAATGCTTTAGAAACAATTTAGACATGGAAAAACATCAAAATCGGATCAAACGCCAAGAAGAAGATGATGAATAGTGTATCTTCCAGAAGACCACTAGAAGAACACGGGTAAAGACCTCCCTCGTGTACCTCTCAACGTAGAATTCATTCTCTTTTGAATTCCAGAGAAACACGGCTAGTACATGGCCGTATACCAAGCCGTGTTTCTCTCGGCCCTATTTTATAAAAATAAAATTATAAACATCTATTTTAGTTCCGAAAATAAAATTATTATTATTATTATTATTATTATTATTATTATTATTATTATTATTATTAACGATATCAACATTAATACTATTACTATTATCACAATGCTATTATTATTTTATTATTATTATTATTATTATTATTATTATTATTAATGTTATTATTATCATTACTAATGTTAGTATTAGTAATATTATTATAATAATTATTAGTATTGATATAAATTATTATCGTTATTATTATTATCACTAATGATTATTATTATTATTTTCATTATAATCAATAATATTATTATGAGTATTATTATTAAATGTTATTAATACTTTTCTTATTATTACTAGTGTTGTTATTATTATCATGATATGCATTATTATTATTGTTGTCATCAAAATTACTACTATTTTAATATAGTTATTATGAAAAATAATGTTAGTATTACTAACATATTACTTTATAATTATCATTATTATTATTACTAGTATTATTATCATTATTTTCAATATTAGTATAATTTATAAGTGAAAATAAATTATAATAATCGTAAAATACTTATTTTATACATAAGAATGGAAATTTAAATAAACTAAATTTTTGAATAATATGATACTTTTACATAACAAGAAAATTTTATGAAATGGACTAAGAGAAATACAATGACACTAAACAATAGTAAATAAATACGAGTTACTATAATGGGTTAGATAAGAAACGATATTAAAATAGCAATAATAATAATTATAAAAATATAAGCTTACTAAATATCAATTTTTTGAATACCCGATAAATGTATATAAATATCAAACAAGATCAAGACAAGGAAAATGAAAATAAACATTAAATAATAATTGATTATCATATGACCATTAAATGAATAATACAATAATAGAAAGATAACCCAATACTAATATAAAACACTTAGACACTCATAGGAGTTATATTCTATAATTTATGTTTTATTGATAAATATTTCATTCATCTCAATAGATGATATTGAAACTATAGAAGATTTCCTAGTTGACTATTACCACTAGCTAGTATGAGCAAGTGAGTAACTCAGTTTTATTACATTGTGTGTGCTTGTGGTTTAACTGACCTTTAATGAAAGATAATAACTTGAATTTGCTGTATGGGTTTATAGGGATTGTTTGCTATATGAATTGTTCATTGCTAAGTTACTCTAATGATAGTAATAACAGAAATTATGTATGATCATATTGTTTGTATAACATGTTGCTTGTTTATGTAATGGTTGATCACCTTAAACCTGATTAAAAACTATTGATACCATAAATGGAATGAACATGCATTGCATGATTTGCATAAGCAGCATTTGAGTAAGTGGCAGCCTACTATGTGTTAGCGTTTTGGATCTCTGGTAATGCTTAGTTTATCTAGGCAAGGAAGCTATTAGTTATCTGCAAGATTACTTTTATTTTGTTGATACCACTGGATTTAAATGGTAAATGAAGGACACCGCTTATGGTATTGCTTGTAATGACTAACACTTAGTGGAGTTTCTAAAGCTAGAATAGGAAACTAGTGTTAAAGACATGATGAATTTAAAGTGATAATTAAATTGAGTACTGTTGTTTTCCTATATGCTTAGTTTCTCCTGGGTAAGTAAGTCATAGCATTGTGTTCCTTTAACCCTGATGAGAGGGCGTAAATCATCATCCTGCTTTAGATTCCGGGTTATCCAGGCTTGTATTTATGCATATGCTTGAATGATGCATTTTATATGATTGTTAATAACTTGTTTAATATGTGATAAGTTCTTGTTATTCACTAAGCCCGTGGTTTCACTCATACTCTAACAGTGCTTTCAAGTTCACACTTAGGCCATAACTGGTCACTTCCAGGAGTTTAGCTTCAGTAAGAACTTCAAGACTTAAAGTTCACGGAAGATTATGGGATAAGTTATTTACTTTTATGTTTAGTCTAAACTAGTTAGTATTTAAATTATTAGTTATGTGTTTAGAGACTTTTAAAAAGACATTATGATTTGTAATATTATATTTAAGCACCGAAATGATAGTTATTTACTAATTGATGACTTACATGTATTTGCCATTTCTTATCAAAGCAACTAAAAGATCCTATTATTTGAAAACATGTCATTCTTTGAAGGTAATCTAGTCATAATATTCAAGTGTAACTTGTTTACTACTATTAGAATACCTGTAGGACGTGACAACAATAACACCCAATCATTCTCTTCTACCATAATGATCGAATAATGGTTAACTTCTTTTCAAAATAATGCTGCCTTATTATCTCAAGCTCTTGCTCTTAAACCTCGGTCTTGAAGTTATTTAGATCTGACCCTTAAGTATTTAAAGAAGAAAGATCAAGTACATTCAATAAACTCTATGCATCTACGTCACTAACCCCATGATTATCTCTAGGCAAGCTCTTGACCAATACATATAAATCATTAGTGTTTTACAAGCCGTGGAAGTAATAATCTATCACAATTCCATGTTTGATTGCCTTAGCGACGACCTCTCTTGATTTACTTGATTCAATGTTGCCATATGTATGAGTGTGTGGTGAGGTGGTGGTAGCCCTCCTTAGTGAAAAACTGGAATGGGTTTGAGAAGAGTTGTTGTTGCTCTTACTTGGCATTTTATAGGAGTTGGAATAGATGTGTTAAAATGAGTGGATAAACGTTTAGAAGCCTTGATAAATTGGAACATAATGAAATGGTTATGAAAAGGAAGGATTCAAGACTCCCGAAGGTTTTTTACATAAAGATTTTGAGTTGACTCGAGACCAATGTGATAATTACCAAAAAGAGTGGCAAACATATATTTACAACAGTCAGATTATCCTTTATAAAATCTAACAAACAGGAGGCAATAATATAATTCAATGTATCCTTGACAAGGTATGGATGTAACAGTGAGGTACCTCGCATGTTCCTGACATCTATTAAGGCACTTAATTCTATGCTAGGATTTAAAATTTTAGACTTCTCCAGCAAACTCTAGGCAAAATATTGTAAATGACTCAAATGTTCTTGTATATCATTTGATTTTGACATAATAACATGATAGTTGTCTTGAGACCATCTTGATGTTTCCTTTACTTATTGACTTGATAACAACAAAAAGCAGCTTGGCTTTATGAGAGAGAGAGGGGGATAGAGAGGGAGGCACAAAATCTCAACTAGCTTAGTTACTTATACTAAATTGGCAAACTCATGGTTATCCAAGTTATAGCGAGAAAACACTTCTAGCTCATTAGGCATTACTAAAGAAAGTAGTGAACTTGCAGTCAATGCCAGGTAAAACATTAGTAGGTGAAGCATCGACAAGTGGCCTAGGCACATCCTAGGCAACCAATGCATAGGCTTACCCTCTTTATTGACCCACAAACAAAAGGAGTATGGGGAGGCAAGTGTTGATGGTCAAGTTTAGCACATGGAGTTCGCAGGATCAATCAGACCTATCAAAAACTTGTGTCAACCTATTAGGTCTAAGGCTAATCTTATCTAACTCTTCACATAAACAAGTGACCAGGAGTAACCTCCTAACTTGACAAGCCGATACTTTAAGCTGGAAACATGTCATCATCAGACTACATCAGTACGCATATATTCCTAAGATCTCCACAATACCACTCCTAAAGAAATCATGATGTAAGTTTGTGGCTTAACTTCAATGACTGAAATAACTACTTTTAACCACCCATTGCTTTATGATCGCCTTGATACTAATAATTATAAGGAGTTCTTCTCCTATATGTACTCCCTTTAAGAGCTTTTGGAGGTAAGACAAACACTAAACTAACTATCAAAGTAGTTGCATCGAACTACCCTCTAGTGTTCCTTGACCTTATCATATTTTATAAATCCTTTTCCATGAGTCTATCATTGAGTCCAATTGCTTGGAAGGTCTTATTGGTTTTGAACTAATGACATTTAGAGTAAAATTATATGTTGCCATTTGAAAACTTTTCCATATCTAACCACAAAGTCCCCTTTATTATATTAAATACACACAAATATATATATATATATATAGATATGTATGCTCCGATAACCTCTCTCTTATTGATTATCCTATCGAATTTCCAATATCGCATGGTTATTTTTATGTTTATCCCTGACTCTATAAGTGATGGCCAAGGAAAAAAACAAAAAAAACCTAACTCTATAAGCTTAGGGTATAAAGTTAATGGAGCACTTTCTTAATTGGCATAATATGCCCCGTACCTAAGAATTTATAACCTATCTGTCTTTGAATTTCCACATTCGCTAAATGTTAAAAATTCCTTATTCCATGCTATAGTACCGCCCTTATTTCACTTTTCTAGGTATCTATATGCAATTATTAAGAGGTAACACTCATCTGTTTGATTTTATATGGCATTTTTCATTTTTTTAAATCAAAGTGGTAGTTAGTCTCTCTTCTACAACGATGATAAACCAATTAAAACAAAACTACAAAACCTTGAGCTAGCTTACTCATAACAGTTCAAATGAATGTTTCTTAAAAGCAAAACAAATTTATTGAATCAAATATTTTTAGGGATCATCTTTCGGTCAAATAATTGCATCGCGCATCGATTTTTTTTCTCTACCTATTTAACTCTTCTTTCTGTATATTTTGTGTTTTGCAATTTGAAATCCAGTTCCAATTTCGACGGATCCAATTTTTGTATTGAGATAGTTCATGCTAGGTTATTTTTATTATTATGCTTTCTTTTTCTTTCCTTTCATAATTCTCATTTCTATATCAATTCATGGAGGTAAAGATATCAGGATTCCCTGCACTTGTGATTTTTGGTAATTTAGTATATAAACTTTCAATTTTAGCAATTTAGTGCCCATAGTTTCGATTTAGTGTGAATTTAGTATCTTTGTTAATTAAAGAGTTAACACCGTTACATTTTTTTATTGTATTTTAGTATCTGTATTTAGTTTTATTTGCAATTTGATGTGTATGCTTTAATTTTTATGCACTTTAGTGTCTACTCCTAATTAATTTATAAATTAATATTTTACTTTTCTTAAGTGATATATTATTTTAAAAATTAAAGAAAACTAATGTATCAATTCTTTGAAAATTAATTTTAAATTTTTAAGTGATACATTATTTTAGAATTAAAAATAAAATTATTTATATATGATAAGTTTGATCCTAAATAATTTTTTCGCATATAATATTCAATTTTTATAAAATCTTATATCACTAAAAAAACTCTCAACATCAATTTTATATGAAACGATAAATATTAGATTTAATACTTAAACTTTACATAAAAATTCAATTTAATATTCAAACCTTGAAGTGAATTTTTATTAATACGAGTATCACCATTTAATGCTGGTTGGTGTATCTCCTACGATAGAAAATTGATCAAATGTTATTAGTGAGATAGTAAAAAATGTCATGGAATTTTTGATTTAGTATTAAATTGACTACTTCAAAGTTTATGTACCAAATTAAACTTTTGTGTAAATTTAATATGCTAAATTTGACATTGACAAAAAAACGCTAAAGTTGACATTTTGCATATTTGGAAATAAGATCATGTTGACCAAATAAAATTTGAAAATAGTTGTTTTTTGTAAATCATGTATCACTTTCCTCATAATATAAATTTTTAAATTTGTTAAATAATATACCTCTATATATTGCAATATTTCTTTAGATTTTTTTTTGCAGTCTCATTAAAAAACCCATTATGAAATTGTTTAAAAAGTCTTCCATCGATCTTAAGATTGAAATATTTATTTTGACGAACAATCTCATGAAGTATTTTTTGGGGATACTACAAAAAGAAATCTAAGCAAATGCTGTAATATATGAAGGTATATTATTTGGCAATTTTGAAAATTCACATTATAAGGAAAATGATACTTAATTTACAAATTATAACCTTTTTCAAATTTTGTCTACTTTATTTTATTTTGAAACATATAGTAAGATCTTTATTTTAAATTAAATTGCTATTGAGAGTTTTTTAGTGATATAAGATTTTATAAAAATTGACATGGGAAAAATTATTTATGATTAAATTTATCATATATAAATAATTTTCTTTTTATTTCTAAAATAATATATTAGATAAAAATCTAAAATTAAGTTTCAATCAATTAATACATAAGTTTATTTTAATTTTTTTAAATAATATATCACTTAAGAAAAGTAAAATATTAATTTTTAATAAATTAATTAGTAAATAGATATTAAAGTGTATAAAATTAAAGTAAAATTAAATTTTTTATTAATAAAAATTTTAAATTATTATTAGATTAAAATTATAAGTATTAAATCGTTAAAATTAAAAATTTAGATGGTAGAATATCAAAACTTAAAAGCGTGGACTCTTTTGGAAGGGTTATCCAACGACCAGTTTAGCTTAATTATTTGGGTCGGAAGATAGCTATAAGCCTGAAAGCAACCAATGGCGACAAACATACCCAGGCTGGTCCACGGCACTCCTCTGTTTCCAAGAAAGAGAAACCGTCCCATCCCGACTCCCGAAACTAGAACTATGAAATGACCATGCCCTCGCACGCGCCTTTTTGTCGCGTAGCCAAAAACGAGCAGACACGTTTGATTGTTTATTAATAGTTTTCATTTGGAAGGAATTATAGATAGCACTAAACTCTATATCTTAAAATTTTAAATATTTTAAATTTCTTTTTTTTTTCAAATTTTGATATATACGAAATACGAGAGGCGATTATTTTTTTCATTTCATAAAAACCATTAAGGTTAAAGTTTGTAGATATCAAACCATATCTAGAAATTCTGAAGATGTATTTGCAACAAAGTTAAAATCTATGCGATTAAATTTAAACTTTTGGGAAATTGTGCAAATTAATCATATTTTCAGGGTAGTGGAAACCGAAAAAAAAAAAAAGAAAAGAAGGAAATAGAGTTTGTGCAGTTGTTAAAAAAAGTTTCATAGATGTGATATATTGTTAAAATTGCAAACTTCAATATAAATATTTAAATCAATAAACTAACAATTATAATAGTTTGGTAAAAGATCAAAAGTAGTTGCACGCCAGATCTAGTCCCGCCAGTGCCAGTCGCCACAGTTCAACATCACTTTGTCAAAATTAAGCAATTAACCGATCAACTAGTCATATTCTAATACCGAACGATTACTTGTTTGCTATTTTATTCGAAAACTATGCCTTTTCCTCTGCCCATCCTTGCGTTAATGTCCCACTCATACTCATCTATGCTTTGTCCTTTTGGTTTAGCCTAACAATTGACAAGAAATATACATTTTTTATGGCAAATAAATTGGCGTATAGTCCATTCCATATTCTGGGTATGAAAAATTTTTGGTTTTTCACCTTATTATTGGACTACCCCATGCTGTGTTACGAGGTTTAGGATCGAAGCCTGTCCTGCTTGCTTCCTTAGAATTTGAAGGGGGTTTTTTGTTTTGGGGGCTTGAAGGAGAGTAGAAAAACAAATGAAGGATTTTCCAGGAACACCAGGGACTTTGACTGGGCTTGTTTTGCGGATATTACAATTTGTTTTTGCAGCTGGGGCTATTGCTTCTATGGCAACTACTATCAACTTCTTCGATTTCACTGCTTTCTGGTAATGAATATATGCTTCTAGTTCAAGATTGTATGGTTTCAAGTCATTTTTGTTCTGTTGATCATATTTTGCCTTTGGATTTTGGCAACTATATGTTGATTCTGAACTTGCTTTGTTGTTTCTTTCATTGACTGGTGATCCAATTTTGAGAAACAATGAAATCTAATGAATTTTAAGGAAAACTCCCAACAGTAAGAAGTCTATTATTTTGCTTTTCTTTTCCCTGCTTTTTCGTTCACTTGTGGCCTTCTATTGATGGATCAGTCTTTTTGGTTACTGTTGTAGTTATGACAGGATAGAGTGTAGTTGATTCATTGTAGCAGGCAGCTGTCTTTTCCTCATAAGAACATGATTCAGTTACATTCTAAGAATCTAATTTCATCGTTCTGGCGTACTGTGTAGTCCACATTTTTTTTTCCTCTTATTTTTGTGGACGGACCAGATGCGATTGAGAGAATAATAGTAGACCTTTCTAGCTTTCATAACTTATGCCTAGATTTTGTGCTCTTAATCCTTACTCGTGAAGTAGCTAGTGTTTATTCTTATAGTAGTGAGCATGCTAAATTAGCTAATTTCATTTAAGGTATTTTGGCAACATATTTTTATTGTTCTCAAATAGAAATTTGTTAAAAAATAAATACCAATAAAAAAATTTGATAAATTTACTAATAAACAAACTAAACAGATATAAGACATATAAATTATAGATGCAAATAAAATACAGATAAATATCAAATAATTTAATCAAATCCTCATTATATGTTGGGGTTTAGGTCATCCATAAGATTTGGCATTCTTTTGATCTTGCCAAGAGAGTTATACTAGCATGTACATTGATGTAAGCAATCATTAAAAGGTTTCTTTTAAATTCTCACATGAAACTGGTGTAGAACAACTTCTCCTATGTTGCTCCTCGCACTACCCATATGTATGTCAGCCCTTCATCAATTGGCTATGTATAATCTGTGATGATCCTGTCATGTGGTAGATCCATCCTATCTTGGGCAGGTATTACTCTTCAAAAGGCACTTCATGTTAGTTGGACAGGGTCATACCCTATTATTCTACTTAAATTGTTCATAATACTAATTACCATGCTCCCACAGCATGTGTGAGAAATTTATAACACCACCAAATGGAAGGATAATACAATGCTTTGTTTCATGGATAAAGGGCAGCTTCATCCTGGGCATATTTTCTCTCTTTGAATGATGGTGAATCTTTTCTCCTTTTTCTGCTAAATAACTTCCCATGACTGATATGAAAGATTGCTTATTTTAGGCTTTCCATCCTATGGTTTAGAGGAGTGTCTTATAGGAAGTTTGTTTAAATAAGAGATCAACTGAGTGAGGTGGTTGTTCTAGTTGCTTATTATGGTAAGCTAGCTTTCACTGCACCAAGAGTTTCTTCAGGTCACTCACTTTGTAAGGATGCTAGGCTGCTAGCATGAAAAGACCATTTGCATGGACTTCCACTAATTTCAGCATTTTTCTTAATTGGATCGCCAAATCGAAGGAACCACCAACGCATTCTAATGAAGAAGATTTCTCTAGAAGTCCACATAGGAAGTCTCTAAATAATGTAATTGCATCTATATTGACATTGTATTTGTATAAATGATTTAGAAAATATTTTGAACTTTTGGTAAATTATCATGCGTTTGTGTTCCTAAATTTAATCAGATGTCTTATTCGTCTTTGAATGCAACCTTATCTATCTCTTTATGTAATAGAATCTCTGTCATCAGCTCTTTTGGCAATGATCATATATTAGAATTAAAGTTCCTCATCCCTTCTATATTATCTGCTCATCCTAAGTCCTGTTCCTATTGAAAAACAGTTACTTGATTGCTTCAATGGGATTACAAGTGATCTGGAGCTTTGGGCTAGCAATTTTAGATGCAGATGCATTATTGAGGAAGAAAGTCCTTCATAGTCCAGTATTGGTCAGCCTCTTTGTAGTCGGAGACTGGGTTAGAATCTTGGAAACTTTTCAATATCTTCTCTCGTTTCCTTGCTGATAATATCGGTCCACCTTAAATTCAGCTGCTTGTGATTAAGTGTAGGTCACAGCTACACTATCTCTTGCAGCGGCTTCTTCTTCAGCTGGAATTGTGGTTCTATACTTCAATGATATCGGAAGCTGCACTTTCGGAGATGAATGTCACAAGTATCAAATGTCAGTAGCCTTAGCCTATATGAGCTGGACAACTATTGCGATATCATCTTTGATCATGCTTTGGCTGCTCGCTGCAGGTTAGACTTACTAGTGCTGTAGAGGATTCGTCGCATCGTATTCCACACCATTCATCACAATTGTTGAATAGAAAATTTTACACTTTTTTTCAGTTTTTACATGTCCATAGAAAGGAAAAGGTCACAAGCTATTCATTGAAATTGGTAGAGTATATGACAATCTATCTTCCTATCTTTGTTTAGCAAGTCTTCATGAAAATAGCAATAGTTTTGCATTAAGATTCAGATTGACCAATGCAATTGTGGTCACCAATGTAATTGTGGTCGATCAACGTCATTGCGCTTGTGATAGATCTACTTACACCTTGACAGTAATCTCTTCCAAGAAGGCACAAGTTGGCATTCATTTTGCAGTGCGTGAAATCATATAATTTAAAAAACTTCTTGAAGTCAATTATCTTTTGTAAATATTATCCCCGTTTGCTAGTTATATCATTATTTTAAGTGGATAAACATTAGGGTCATTGTCAAATTTGGTACCTGAACTTTTAAAAGTTCAATTTCGATATCTAATTGAACTTTTTAGAGGCTACTTTTGGTATATCTAGTTTAACACTGTTAACTCTGTCTTCTTACATGGACAAACGGCCTAATCATAGCACATACGTGGACACAATAAATAAAAAATTACGGACATAGAGAGAAGGAAGGAAAAAGAACTTTGAGTTTGATTTTTAATTTTTTTTTTTAAATCATGTTATGAAGTGAACACTAGTCCTATTTAATTTTTTTTTTAAATATTCAACTTTGAGTTAACTCAAAGTTTCATCCTTTAAAGTTCTTTTTGAATTTGATTCAGAACTCAAAGTTCCAACCTTCGCTTTAGATCCACGCAAATCATATTCTCTTGGTGCAATTTGAACTCAAAGTTGTCCTTTTTTTTCTAATTCTCAAAGTTCCAACCAAGACAGAATCAAACTGACCGATCCTTCCTTGTTTGTACACTCTGCTTCTTAATCTTCAAGCACTAATATGTTCCTTCGTGCTCCAAAAGCAATCCTTGAAAAGATTTGTGTGTAGGCTTTGACCCCAGTTAGGAAACGAATATAAGTGGGCTTCGGTGAACCATTAACAGGTATAGATCTTATCTTTGGAACAAGATATTCTACAACCACTTTAGTTGGTTCTGCAAGTACATTGATGAAAAACTGTGCCTGTTTCGTATTGGCTCCAGACATTAGAACACTGTTCGTCACCATTTTAGGTGATAGATTATGCAATATAACATTTTTGACATTTTGCATCCACAATTCTTACTGCCAAAAGAAAGGGGAACCTGGAAGTTCAGCAATATTCTCATAAGCAAGTACATAAGAGGTTTCAAGTTCTAGATTTTTAAATTTCAATCTTTATATTTTTTTAGTTTTTTGAGTAATTCTCTTGCATATTATGAGTTTTATCAATAAAAGCATTATGCTCATGCAATTTCCATAAAAATTTTGAAGATTTAACTTAATGAGATGCTCAGTTAGGCTTTATTCTTCTTCTTCTTCTTCTTTTTCCTTTTCTTCTGGTTTGTCTCTCTTTTTCCTTCCCTCTCTCTCTATCCATAATTTATTATTTTATTTTTGTCCATGTGTCATACCGTTATTGGTTCATCTATCTATGTAGGAAGATGGAATTAATGGTGTTAAACAAGGTACTAAAAGTAGCCTCAAAAAGTTCAATTAAGTACTAAAATCGAACTTTTGAAAAGTTTAGGTATGTAACTGTATTTTTGGTAAAGTTTAAGTATCAAATTCCACATTAACCCTAAATACTACTGCTAACATTGGTTTTTCAAGATGAGAACTTTATTTCGTGAATTTTTTTTTTTCAAATAGAGATATATATATATATATATATATTTTTTCCCTGTATGTCACAACCTAATGCTTATAATGGTCTAGTGTTACCATGATTATTGTAGAATAGGACTTAGCAAAATAGCAGAGATACGTTCTACTGGCAATGGTATTAATTGATAGATATATTGAAAGTAATGAAGAATTGACACAAATGATGGATATTTGATGAAGTATTCACTTAGAAGGAATTTTCTTTCTATCTTTTGCTCTTAAACATATTTTCTTTAAATTGTTTTCACATTTTCATTTTTGTAAGCATCTATCAAATAATAATTCACATCATATTTTTTAAGTTTAAACTTATAAACTAAATAAATATCATGAATTCGAATTCTTACATAATAATTCCATCCCCATTTAATTAAGTTTGTCCACTTGGTTTTTAGAGTTAACAGGCTGTATTTATTATGTTACACGAGTATCTTATCCTAGTCTTGTAATGGGCAAATGAATTTACTCATGATGATAAAGGAAACATCAGCTTGATAAAGAAGCTTTAACTCTAGTGATGGACATATTTTGCCTAAAGAAGAATAGGGATTTCGTAATAGAAATTATAATGTCTTCCACTTTATTGCTTTTCCTTCCTATCCAACTCAGTGATAATTGCGTTAAGCTTCTAGAGATCTCTCTCTTATTAAACTCTTTCTACCAAGTCTTTAATGACATCATTAGAGTTGTCATTTACCACCTGTCTTATCATTGCCAACCATATAATAATAATAACAATAATAACAATAAAGAAGAATGAAGCGGCAGCAGCAAGATTCGGACATTGCATACACTTCTGTTACAAGCAAAGGTATCTCGTTCCGTTTCTAGGGAATATTTCAACCCTGTCTGTAGGACAATGGCGATCGTAGAGTGCCGGGTCATGTCCATTGACCTCGCTATCAGTATCTATTCTTTATTGCTAAATTAATTCATAAATCATCCGAAAGGGATAATACCAATAGGTGCTACGGGAGACGAAGAGCACCACATAAAATTTTTCATCATTTTAGATTTTTTTTGGGTAATACCAATACTTATCTATTTACTCAATTCTTTTCGAATTTTTTAGATGCTTGTTTCTAAAACAGTTTAAAGACATAGATGTGACAAGAAATGGCGTTTGGAATTGTTCCCTATTGGAAATATTTCGAAACCCATATACGACAATGAAGATGGCAATAGTGTCATGTCGAGTGTCTATTTAGTTCTTGTTTTTATCGCTTTGACATCTGATTTTTATTATTTTTAAATAGATTATTTATCAAAAAATATATATGAATTAAAAAAAATACCTTTACTTATAAACAGATTAAAATAAAAAAAATAAGTTGTCAAAAATAAGATTTAAATAAAATAAAAATAAAATAAAATACATATACAATCAGATTTAAATAAAATAAAAAGAAAAATCAGATAATCCTTATGCATGGGGAAAAAAAAAAAAAAAGTTGTCAAAAGATAGGCCCTGGAAAGCAATCCTAAAGCTTTGGATGTTCTCCTCTAATGCATGCTTTTCTTAGCTTTGATTTCATTTCGTATACTTATGGAATGTCGAGATACAAATCACATGTGCAAATCAATATACGTGGACCGACAATGTTTTGAAATGGCAACGATTGTTTTCTAAAGGTCTGTCCAGTAACGGTTAAAGTAATAAATAAAATAATTGAAAATACATCCTACTGATTGAGCATGAAGAGATCTCTTGAACTACAAAAATGTGACTTCATCTCTTCATGATCTTTTACAAATGCACAAATCAATCCTGGGCAGTTGCCAGAATTTCAAAACCATTGGAGATTTAAACATGGGCAAAAGGTGGGTAGATTCTTTGTTTATCTATCTTAAGCAGACTTTCCATTAAGGATTTACCAAGTAGAAAAATGGTACTGCATACAGTACCTTATGTGGAACCACTGTAGTATCATTTTCTACATAACAGATCCCTTAATGGAAGGTCTATCTAAAATAGGTGAACCAAAGATCCATTTTTTTTTTAACTGTAGCGTGTGGCGTATAGCTATATGTGCTATTTATGCTAAACTTTGACTTGGTTTTAGAATTCTCCAACCTCCAATGCTATCATTATTATTATTATTGCAATTACAATAGAAAACAGGATATTCAAGCCTATTTAGAAGATTAGTATTAATACCATTAGTTACAAGCGCCATTAGCAATGGTCAAAAATTAATAAACAAATTAATTAATGACTAGTTAGAAATTGCTTAGTATATATTAGTTAGAAAGTTAAAGATTAGATTGTTATAAATAATCTTACTATAAAAGTTTATTGATTAATAGATAATATGCCATTCCTACCATTTGTGCTCTAGTAGATTAGGTCGCACTCATGCTCTCTATATATTTATGGTTCATTGAATTCACCATATGAAATAAGATGGGGAATTGAATACCAATATTAACTTGGTATAAAAATGAAGGCAAGTAATTATTGAAGTAAAAATAAAATATTTATAATAATTTATATAAGTGATATTTTAATGATAATTCATTATAATTGTCATTTTCTTCCACTAAATATTATAATAATAGATTTATGTAAAACGAGAAAAAAATGAATAGTTGTTTTTCTCAAGTGCCCTCATGTAGCTATTCTAGAAATATACCGACTCCTTAATCAAACTCGCTAGAATGAGCGGTGCATGCATCATCCACAATCATCTGTTCGTGTTATTAGCGACCCATGACAATCCCTTTCAGAATAACCGAGAAGTCAATATCCAAATCCGTAATCCACCACCCATGGCTTGAATATATACCCATTCATCAAACATGCAAGAAAAGGTCGTGAGATATTTATATTTCAACAAAACACAGATAGTAGATTTGATGACTTTTTAAAGGGTAGATATATTTGACTAGATTAAATCGAAAGGAATTAGATTCTTAGATCTAATCTAGAGACGGCAAATGAACAATACTTGAAAATCAGTGGTTAATTACAAAGCCAAGATGCCTTAACAACAATGATGTTGAAGAAACGAGTGCAAGATTTAAAGCTCGCTAGCGAGCGGCACATATTTTTTAAGGAATATCACCGAGCGTCATATCTTGCACAGAATGATATAGAAAACACCAACTTTCATGTTAAAGAAAGCGAGAATATTGAATTGGGTGGATTGCCTCCATCTTTACTCTTTAGGGAAACTGAAGTTATAAGCCACAAGCCATGGACAGATGTGTTTCTTGTTAACAAAGCAACATTGAGATTGGGTAAAAAAGAATTGGCTTGTCTTTGTGTTTCGAGCACAACCATTGCTGCGAAGAAGCAATCAACGTACAATAGAATAATGACGACTTGTACAAGCAAACTACTACGGAAGAATAGCAACATCAAGGAACTAGCTATTTTCATGAGTTTCTGTGAATTTTTTATATTATATAAGAAAATTACTCAGTGATTGTTTTGTTGATTCTTCTGACTCTTGATTTAGGATTAAATTTATGCCGGAGAAAAAATCTTGCAATTGTCAGTAATTAATAATCAATTATTTAGAGATAAAAACTATAAAAAAATATTTTTATTCTACAAGTCTAAAGGATTCATTATACATGCAAGAATGAAAATGAATCTCCCTTATGAGCTTTCCTGATTCTCATATCCTCTCCTCAGCCCTCTCTACTCTCACCATAACCCAACCACCACACAACCATCGACCTCATTTTGAACACCATCCTAGTAACATACACCAATTGAAACATGGGATATTGTTCCCAACATTCTCCTGTACATTAATGGCTAGTTCACTTCGTAGTATAAAATAAGAAGGAAATGAAATTTCAATTCAAAGAGAATGTAATAAGGTTGTAATAACTATTATAATGTTCACTTGGTATAAAACGTAAAACAAGTATTTATTGGAGTAAAATGTGAAATATCTATAACACTCCTTATATTTATTACAGAAAGATGATAATTATATAGGTTATATTTTCAAAATAGGGGTATTTATGAAAAAGTTGAAAAATAAATCATTGAATAGCAATTCATGAGGATGGGAACATGAATGGCTATTTATCATTTCACATAATAGCAATTCAATATGAATTGTCATTCCCCTCAAGTAAACACTGTAATAGCATATTTACGTGGAACGACGAGAAATGAATAGCCATTCATAACAAGTGAACAGGCAGTAAGTGTTAGGAATGTGGTTAGTGAATACAAACAATATGAAGAAGAGTGTAAGTTTGGTTTAATGAAATTAAAAAATCAATTATAAATTTAGAGACACAAATGAAATCACTTTTATTAGAGAATTTAAGCCCCTTACACTAAGTTTGCTATGGGATTTAAATGTAGAATTCCTTTAAGATACAACTAAGTTTTGATACTTGAATAGTAAAAGTTCAAGTATCAAACCATACATTTGGATTTATATGAAATGTATGTAGTTTGTTGTTATGTTGAGAAAGAGAGAATATAGAAAAACACTAACAAACTCGTGCCAAAAACTTTATAAAATCTAAAAAGCAACACACTTTATGAATTTGAATAAAGTTGAAAGAATATGACTCTTTACAAGAGTCATAACCTTTAAGATTTGAATCATATTCATTAGATTTGATTTAAATTAGTTTATAACCAACTTTAAACCATTATCATGATGGATGTGACCTAAACACGTGGAACACTTTAAAGATTTGATTAAAAGTTGCAACTTTAGAAATTTAAATGTTAAAAATAAATTTGTAGATCCAACAGGTATGAATCATTTGGCACTAACAAGCACATGTGGTATGGACCTTTTTTAATTGGTTTGGACCTTTTGGCATTGTTACATTTTGTTTAAATTCCATGCTTAATTGATCCTGATCTTTTTACAAGGAGTCTAGACTTTTTACACAAATTTCATGATTCTCTTTCTTTTGCTCATTTTTAGTATAGGTACCATTGTAGTTAACTATTGAGCTTTTAAGCATAAAGTCTACATCATAAATCACATAATTACAATCTATTTCTACAATCCCCCACTAGATTATTGATTACGTACACATACAAACACCTCCATGATTATGCATAAAATATGGTATCATTAGATATGTACCATTCCTTAGTATAAATTCTCAAAGTTGCAACAAAGTGATAAGTAACTAATTGCTTTGAACTTCCACGCTTTGTGTCACAATCGAAGAACTTACATACATAACCATGTTGATATCCAATTAGTGGATTTCGTTGTAGCGTGTTTATGGCCATGCGCTCATCTTGACTTCATGAATATCTATAAAAGTAAACTCCTCAAACTTTTGTTAAGAGCGGCACCCCTCCTATATTTAAATAGGCGGAATCTATCAAACTAATTAATTTAGATATAAAATCCATCCATTAAAAAGTATTTGTCATACCTCATCATCTTTTAAATTATAATAGTTATAGTACAACCTACTTAATAGCGACTTGTTTTTACCTATTGAATCTTGAAACTGGTGATGTGCTAGAATAAAGTAGAGTTTCTATCACTACCAACTATTGGAGTTTAAGACACATCTTAATAACAATATTTCTGATAATCCCTTTATCAAAGGTCTATTAAGTTATTACTTGGCTTTAACATAATTGATGGTTATAACTACATCCCTTTTTAATCTTCTCATATGTGTGTGTGTAGGTCTCAACTTGATATCTCTAAACTTTTGTTATAAGATTATAATCTTAAGACATTGTTACTTCATTATCATAAAGATTGATATGACTAACAAAGGATATGATCACAACTTTATTCCCAGGAAAAATTTTCAGAGTCATTCCAATTTAATAAATTTTACATAACAATTTCAATATATACTTAAGTGTGGTTCGTGATGTGGATCAAACTTATTGATCTATTGTGTCACACCGACTATGCCTCTGTAAGTTTCGGAAAATTTCAGTAAATAATTCCAAGATGAACTTTGAAAATAAACCCTAAAAATCACTCCAAATTAAAACTGAATTTCGACAAGTCCTAATCACGAACGAATCCGGAGATTTCTCAAACTTAAGGAAAATAAGAATTCTTAAAAAAAAAATAAGAACTCATCATACTTCAATTCCAAAACCACTACATACGACAAATTCCATACGTAACTCCGACTTATAAATCGGGCAATATAAAGCCCAAAAACAAATTATTAAAAAATAAATAATGATTAACCTTCGGAAATAAAACTCAATTCAAAGAATTCTGAAAACGTCGAGAGATATTAAATACTTACAAAAATCAAATTTAAAATAAATATCTCAAATCAAATGTGTTGTATAAACATAAAACATCAGTTTCCAAATTGGCAAAGGTATAAACTGGAAAGTCAACCGGAAAACCTAAGTCTCCAAAATTCCTGAGAAGCCCTAGTAGCCTAAATTCGGCAATTCCGTATTTCTAAACCAAGGAGTTGGAATGATAGAAAAAGGTGTAGTTGGTTCGTATTAATTCTAGGATACTCTAAATGATGAGATTAACAAATTTTCGATTTATTTCGAACCCGATCGGATACAGACTTTGAAAAGCATGCCCTGGGGCTCGAAATGTTAAATATATGATATTAGTATGGTTAGACTCATAATTTGTTAAGAATTCTAAATATATCAGTTTTATAATTTTTAGATAACTAGAATTATTTGATTTTGCGATTTATTTTGTATTTTATTACTACCGGTAATTAATCAGTCTTTTTGCACTATTCATTACATAATGTTATTATTCTTATAATATAAACCTCGATTTTCCTAGTAATCAAGTAAACTTCGGAAACCAAAAAACGAAACCTTAAACCGGTTTGGTCCAAATTCTGTGAGAAAAACCTAGAAGCCTTAGATCCGACTTTCTTTCGGATTCATATCAAAAGAAATTTTATAAAATAATTTAATGTGGAATATTGTTTTAAATTATGTTTTAGACCATAGAAAGTTTTGATTTCGAAAAATTTTCTATTCCGGGCTTTCCTGAGGTCCATTACGGAAAAGCGAGCACTTGAACTAGAAACTTAGAAAAATATTCCGGAAAACTCTTTAGAACCAAAATTTTATAAGGATTTCAAAAATATAAGTTTAATAATTTTTCGGGTTATAAAAATTACAGTTATAGCCTTTTTCTCGTATTTTCTTTACTACCGGTAAAGTAGATATCTTGTCTACTATTTATTACTATTTACAAGTACAACCTACTATACACACACTCATACCCTAGTTTTACATCCTTACAAACACTCAATTATATTTTCTTTTCAAAGAAATTTTTGTTTCTTACAAAATTATTATATTTAACACTTTAATTACACAAATTTCAATTTTGAAAACAATTTTAACTCTCCCTCTCTCTCCTCCTCACATGGCCGGCGCAAAGCCTCCCCCATTTGCCCTCTATTCATTTTATTTTTATTCTTTTACAATACAACACAAACCCTAATTCCACTTAATATAAATAATCTCTTTCTTTCTCTCTCCTTCATTTACTTCTTTTGTTTTAGAAGAACTCAAAAACTCTCTCTTCCTCTCCTCCTCCCAACCGTGAATCCCCCCTCCCATTTCTCACACCCACACTTTGTTTTTTCTTCAAATTTATTACTCCACATAACAAATAGGTAAGAGATCTATACTTTAGAATCTCGAAACATGTAATGGCAAGTTCATTCATGTATGATTCCACACAAAATCCCCATGAGCTTCAAGCTAGGGAAGTGGAAACACTTGAACATGAGATCTCTGCCATCACAATGTTTTAAATCTTGTTATTTGAGTTATTATGCTATTATCTTGTTTTATTGTTAAGGTATGTTGTTATTATTAGTGATTTGTGCATATATTCATCATCTATTCATGATTCACATGGCTATCATAGTGTTTATGCACTTATAACTAGTTTAGTAGACTAGATCTAGTTGTTTTAAGTTCATACATACATTAGACTTTTGTTTCATGCTCTTAGATAACATATAATAGCTTAATGATGGTGGAAAAGTGTTAGGAAGCTCAAGATCTATATTTGTTACAACAAAAATATCTTTTGAAAATTCGGATGAAAATGGAGCCATATTTAGAAAAGTTGTTTTCCAACTTCAAAATGTGTATTTTTCATTTAAAATGAAGGGCTTAAGGTATAGATAACATAAATGAAAGATTTTGATGAGTAAAGTTTAGATCTATGAGTTTATAGTTTACTACCATACATCTGTTTTATATTTATGTTCATATTAAGTGTAGATCTTGGTTTTGAACTCAAACAAAAATTTTGAAATTCGTATTTTGGCAAGAACCCTATTTAAAAACCACTTTCCAAGTGTCAAAATGTAATTTTTACTTAAGAAAATGAAGGCTTAATGTATGTATATTATCAAGACTTCTTTTTACAAGAATCAAATGTGATTTTCAAAACAAAGTTCTATTTTCGGATTTTGGCTAAAGCCTAGTTTAAAAACATGTTTTCCAACTCAAAAATGAAGTTTTTATTCAAGATATGAAAGGCGCTTAAGATATGATATATAAGGAATGGATTTTCATAAGTTTAGATAGATTTTATCAAAAGATATGTCCAAAAATAAATTTGGTAAATTCGGATCTCAACCAAGACCAATTTTGAAAACCCATTTATCAACTTCAAAACTTGTTTTTTATATGAAAAATGAAGAGTTTAGGTCATAGATATCATTAAGTAGTGATTTTTATAAGTTGAAATGAGTTTTGATGAGATTAATATATAAAACAAGAAATAGAATCAAGATGGGAAATTTTGAGTTAGTAGTCAATTTGTGAAATTCGTAATTTTGAATGAAGGCCATAAGAACACCTATTATCCAAGCTCAAAATGAAAGTTTTATGTAATGAATGGAGTCCTTAAGTAATAGGTACCATAAAGTCTTAAATTTTAATGCATTAAACAAGTTTTTCCAAAAGGAATCATTCAAAAAGTGGAAATTCTAAAATTCGGATTTTTGAGTAAATCCTATTTGAAAACATTTTTGCAAAGTATAAAATACAAATCTTTATGTAAAAATAAAGTCCTTAGTGGCTAGGCATGGTTAGGCTTTAATTTTCTAAGTGTCAAATGATTTTTACTCAAAGGAATCACTTAAAAACTAATTTTACAAAAATTCGGATTTTGGAATCAACTCTACTTGAAGACATGTTTACAAAGTGTAAAATGAAAATCTTTATGTAGAAATGAAGGTCATAAATAATAGATATAATGAAGACTCAATTTAACAAAAATAATTATATTTTCTTAAATAATAAATCGAAAACAAATGGAAATGATCAAAGTTAGAAAACTAAATTTTTCATAAGTAGTTGTTATTATAGTCTTATAAAATAAAAAGTTATAAAATTTTCTTTTAGCAAAAATCATCAAGATCATGCATACATTAAACTCATCTCATGTCATTAATGTTAGGAAATCATCAATATTGCATGTATAGTTAATCTATATAGTAGGAACATTACAAACATTTACAAAACTATCTTTCGGAATTGAAATTTGCTATTGTCCTAATCTGATCCGACCTTTTAAAAGCTTTAAAGTTTTCAAAAATTAAATATAATATTAGAAATAGATAGATCTTTCGAAGTAGATAGAAATCGATATATAATTTGCGAAATTCCGAGTTAAAATGACCAAGTTATGGCTGTTTTAAGTTGGAATTTCCGCTTAGGACGAGAATTACAAATTTAATAGTTTGTATAAGCTCATTTGGATTAGTTTGAGTTGAAATACTTATTAGAGTATTTCTTTCTTTTTCAGGTGACCCCGAATTCGACGACTCCCTACAACCGGATTACTTTTACTAAGAGACTAGTGATCCAATTAGCGAGTGAGTCTTCTTCTTATTTTGTTATCTTGCTTGTGCTTGTAGCTAGTTGCTAGTTGCATTAGAATTATAGGAACAAGATAAAAATCGATATGAATGGGGATGGGATATATGATGAGACTGTGATAAATGTATGCCAAAGAATACTAAAGCATATCGAAACCATGATTCGATTGGATAACTGCACTGTTCATATTATTTCTGTTATGAGTATGATATTGGTTGGTCACTCTAAAGAATGTATGAATATTTTGATCTAAGCAAAAATTAAATTGTTCATGCATTACATCAGACATGTTGCATTTGGTAGCGTGCTACTCCTACGCAGGTCAATCGGTATGGTCCGATGATGACTCGTTTGGATAACGAGACCGGTGCCAGAGCTCATTCATGGGAACTAAGGTGCATGGGGATACATTCCATGGGTGAGCCTAGTCGAGTCGAGCGCTATGAGCCGAGGGCTTGGGGACTAGCAGCGGTCGTGTAGACTTCAATATCATTCCTAACCCAAGATACGGAGGGCGTAAATTCGTTCTGTGTGTGGGTTCCGGATACCTATACATAATTGTGTTGCTCATGTGTTTGTTCATGCATAGTATATGGTTGATTATAACTTGATTGTTATGGTACGAAATTAAAGGAATTCTCACTAAGCTAGTATAGCTTATACCCCAATAATTGTTTAAATGAACAGGTTATCTCAAAATGCAAAGTGGGGACCGAAATGGTTGGAGCCAAGAATGACTTCGGGATTTCGGCAAAGAATAAGAATGTTTGAAATTATCAACTAGGTTTTATGATTTGCCTTGTAATAGTCTATGTAGGGAAGTCTTTGGATGAATGTAATTGAAGTTTAACGATTTGTATTTTGAAGTATAGTGATTCGTATATGAAGTATAATGTTTTGTATATGAAGTATAGTGAATTGTATTCCCTTTATATTGTTACTCAAGTGTATCAATAAAAAATGTATCTCTCCAATGTGTCTCCTCTATGTGTTAGACGCTTTGTACATAGTATGGAAGCCTTCGCATGACTGAAGCGGTCATTCCTAGACTTTAATATTGTGTACGGCGGACTGCCACGTTTAGGATACCCTTTGGGGCGTGACAGCCTCTGCACTTTTAACATTAAATTGGTATATTTTTCATTTAAATTCACCAACTTGAATTTAAACCAAATAAACTTACCAAATATTTAATCTTTAGTCATTACAATGGCATAAGATCACTCTAGAATTTTCTTCAAATTGAACTTCATTCCTTAACAAATTTTCTCTCTAAAATATTGGATACCATAACTTGTTAAGATTAGCACCACAACTATCTATTCTAAAAGCTTAAACTTATAGATATAGTATGAGCTATTATATTTATTCTATAATACTTTCTCTTACTTGTGGATCAAGACTTTAACATTGACAAAAGCCCACAAGTGGAATATTTGATTTTTAATTGGATTGAAATGAGTGTGTAGGGATTTTAACTTATGACCTCTTACTATCATACCATGGTAAGGTTAGCACGATAACCATCTAATCTAAAAGTTTATGCTTGTAGATATAGTATGAGCTATTATTTTATTCTACAACAAAAATTTAACACTAATGTTTTAATAAGTCTTATAACAACTTAGGGAGCTTCTATGGTTTCGTCACATCAATAACCTAACCATTAAAATAAATATAGTAAATAAACTATTAACCATTTTAGGGATTCGATCACGATTAGGTATGATGTGAGTTGTTGAATGATAATGGGATTGGTCTCATCAAAATTAATGGTGAGACCATAGAATTTTCCAACAACTTGACAAGTACAAAACTTTTCATATATTATACATTAATCCTATTTTTACAATAAAAAAAATCACAAAGATACTTTACATTGATAATTAACAACAAATAACTTATTTTCACTAGTAGGAGTTTCAATACTAAATTAGATTTAATTCTAAATGCCAAGCCTATTTTTTGAACTAAATCTTTCACTTCACTCACTACTGAACTTTATCTGCATAAGGGTATAGATAGACATATATCAGTTACCAGCTCAAATTTCAAATCTTAAATCCACCCCCATACTTTAAGAATTTTCTTACATTGATTCTTTTTATCACATATTTCACCGGAAGAAACTTTAATTTCTAAAAATGGGATTATTTAAAAGACATGACATATCATCAATAACATATACATAACTTAATACATACCAAAAATTGTATATCAAATTTGTGCAAACCATAAAATTCAACTAATGTCACATAAGCAAATTCATAAAATGCACAATTCTCCAAATTACTTTATGATCATACAGAATATACAATTCAATATTATCACATATATAAATTTACGAATAAACTTCATACCACAAATTATAATATAAATCACATTGACAAATTGTGAATATAATTTTCACTTTCTCATTTTGCAATAACATTACATTCAAGAATCAAATATTTAGTTGTAGTGACTTTTCAATTTTATCAATAAATACAATTTAAGATATCATAAATTCTAAGTTGAACAAATCATAAGAAATTATTTTCCCTACAAAGGTCAACATATAACGAAAGTTCTAATTTTCAAATAAGAAATTTCAACTCGCCAATATAATTAAATAAGACATAAGTTACTCCTCTTCATACTCAATCCAAATTGATTATTTTGAAATATAAAAAATGAAGACATCGTCCTTCAATATTTTGTTTCTTTTATGAATAAAATACAATATTTAGATTTCATAGAAATGCTTGCTATCATTCTTGACATATGACATTAAGTCAAACTATATAACTATAAAGCATATTTTCAACTCTTATATATAATTTCATTGAAACATGCATTCAATAGATAATATTCATTTTGAACACATTTTATATAGGAATTTGTTTGGAATGCGCATTTATGTATTGAATATATGTAAACACTTAACTTATAATCTTACAATATCCATGCATTTGTTGAAATCAAATTTCATTTTATTCATAAAAAAATGTGCAACAAAGATCATGCCTATAATATTTCACACATCACAAATTATTTTAATTGGAAAGACTTACATGGAAGTTGGTCATCACCATTAGTTTCTTGAACTCTTGCATCAAAGTTTGTTCAATGGAAGCAATCCAATCTTCTAAAAGTCTTCATTTACAATACCAAAATTGCACTCTTTTCACTAACTCTAATAATAAATTCTCTTAGATTGTTAGGACCATGGTTAGTGAAAATTAACAATATGAAAAAGATTGTAAGTTTGGTTTGATAAAACTAAAAAAGTTAATAATAGACTTAGAGGCAAGTGTCACGCCCCATAGGGTACCCTAAACGTAACAGTCCGCCACATGCCATATAAGATTCCCGAATTACCACCTTAGTCTTTCGAGAGTCTCATATAGATGTAAGGCGTACCTTTACACAATAGAGTACAAGTCCGAATGGAGATAAAAGCTTAATTTGGCATGCATGGGCAATAGGATATAATTCATGAACATAAATAAATATTACATAATTCTAAGGGGCATTCCCCCGCAAAAGAATATTTAGGTCCATTACAGTCATCCAAGTCTTAGAAGTTTTCTATGGAAGTCTAATACAAAAATTATAACTTCTAGGGAAAACTCCTAGCTTCGGTACCTGTTCAGGGGTCTCTTCGCCTAAGCCATAAATGCGTAAGCTGCAAAAGGAATGGTCTGTAGGGATGTAAGCTAACTAGCTTAGTGAGTGTAATCTCCCACAAAAACATTTATATCACAACAATTCAACCAAGTTATTAATCAAGCAAGTGTATGCATCAAACACATGAGTTCAACATACATATGACCAACCGGAAATCATATGTGGATGGAATTGCGCCCTCCATCCCGGGTTAGCAGATTAACGAATCCTGCGGTACGACAATATCCCGTTTATGGCTCACGGCTAACCTACGATTATCGATGTCGTTTATGGTTCACGACTAACCTACGATTATTCGATGTCGTTTATGGTTCACGACTAACCTACGATTATTCGATGTCGTTTATGGTTCACGACTAACCTACGATTATTCGATGTCGTTTATGGTTCACGACTAACCTACGATTATTCGATGTCGTTTATGGTTCACGACTAACCTACAAATGCTCATGCTCCATCCCCTTGTGATATGCACATGTCAATTTATCATTTACTCAAGTAGTTGATTAAGCCAATTTACTTAGGCGATCAATCAATTTATCAGACAATCCATCATAGCTAACTATACAATCAAAGTTTATCACCCGGTTTCGATATTCTTAATTTGTTTCTCACATCATCACAACATATAATTTCCCAATAATCCCCATTATTCATATTCCATTCAATTGACCTACATTCTAGTGCACTACTTTACAAGCACATACAATAAATGAATTGGGAAGAAAAACTCACTCCGCCATCGGTACTCCGGTCTTCTAGTAGTAATAATCCGGAGGTAACTCGTCACCGTCCACGGGTTCACCTATTCATATAAGAAATTACCCTAATAAGTATTCTATCAACTTAGGACACTAAAACTCTAAGGAAACTTAGTGAAATCGGAATTCGCGTCATTTCCGAAGTTCCGTTTTAAAATGGCCATAACTTGGTCGTTTTAAGTCGGAATTTCGCAAATTATATACCGATTCCTATCTACTTCGGAAGAGCTTTCCAAATATGAAGTTTAAATCAAGTTTTGAAAATATCTAAGCCTCGGAATTGAGGGATCAGATCTGTACAGCGGGTTCCTTGATTCCAAAAATGCGGTTTTGATGAATGCATTTGAGATTCCTAAGTATATGATGCTAAATGCAATGGAAATGATTTTCCCTATCATGAATGTCATGATGTGAACCTTAAGAGTCTATGTTCTTATAACTTTTAGATTTAACGATTTTTAGAAAACAAACTTTCCTTAGAAACCATTTCCTCTCAATATTTAGTAATGAGTTTACTACATTTGACCACATCTACATTTTACATGGATTTCCTTTGGAAAAACTCTACTTTATTTAAAGAAATTTTGTTCCTTATATTAGTTATATCCTAAGGCCTTTATTTCTTTAATAAAATCTACATTTACAAACTTTTAAGTGGGTCTTTTACTATGGGGTTTCCAAAAATCCGAATTTACAAAAGTTCATTTTCAAGTTGATTCCTTTAGGAAAAATATATTTTATACTTGAAACTTTAAGTATCTATTATACCTATATCCTAAGGACTTCATTTATTTAAGAAAATATCATTTTTGAAGTTGGAAAAATAGTGTTTTCTAACCCTTCATCCATTATTACGAATTTGGTTTTTCATAACTTTTAACTCAAAACTCCTATGGACTTCATCTCTTGTTTTCAACATTTTCTTTAGTAAAAACTCCTTTAGACTCATGAAAAATACCACTAATCATTATCTATTACCCATAGGCTTTATTTCTCTTATAAAATATAAGTTTAGAAGTTGTTAAAAGTGTTTTTGACCTTGGTTTTCAAAGTCATCCGAATTTTCAAAAGTCTTTTTCTTGTAAAGTACTTTTCTTTTTGACTTCATGGACCCATATATATATAGATCTATACACTAGAAAGTCATTTACTAAAGACAAAAGTGTTAAAGACTATTTATGCACATATGAACAAAATAATAATGAAACTATAAATGCCTACATGCTCATGAGTAACAAGATGATGGATCTACTTTATCAAAAGCTTAAATGAGTTTTAAAAACATAAAAACCATATTTTTATAAAAGATCCTTTGTTTAAAAGACTTTTTGATGGATAAAAGTAAAGCTTTTGGTATAGAAACTCCTTTAAAAGATAGATCTACTTGAAATGGTTCGGGATTTTTGTTTGTTATCTCATTGTTCCTACTACAAGATCATGGGAACATGGAGTTGAGATAACCAAAAATCACTTAGCCATAACAAGTTTCATGAGTTGGAAGTAGTGGATCATACTTACTTGAGATGGATGGAAGATAAGAAGAGAAAATGAGAAGTTGTATGTGTGTGTGGGGCTTGATAGGTTTCGGCCAAGAGAGAGAAAATGAGAGAGCTTTTGAGAGTTTTCCACTTTCTAAAAGTTGAGAAAAGAAGGAATGAAGAGAGAGAGAGAAAAAGTAGAATATATAGGAAGTGGATTTAGCTTAAAGAAGTGGAAAAATTTTTGAAAAGGAGCATGGATGGGGGGGCCAAATTTGCGCCGGTTTGGAGTGGAAAGGGGGGAGGAAAACTTGTTTGTTTCATTTTGATTTAACCTTGATTTGATCCTTGCTTCATTAGTCATAAGTGAAGTGAAGTGAAGTGACAAAAGGTTATGGAAGAAAGGAAGAGATGTGATTGATGGTAAGGGTTAGATTTGTAGGGTAGGCTAAAAAGTAGACTAGGTAGTGTAGGTGGTACTTTATGAATAGTAATGAATAGTTGACAAGACAATTTAATTTCCGGTAGTAATGAAATACGAATAAAAAGGCTATAACTGTATTTTTCATAAACCGGAAAATTATGAAAAATATATTTTTGAAATCCTTATTTTATTTCGATTCAAATGAGTACTCATAAGAATATTTTTGAAATTCTAGTTCCGGGGCACGTTTTTCTATAATGGGTCTCGGGATGACCCGGAATCGAAATTTTCTAAAAATCGAATATTTTCTTAGTTTGAAATATATTCAAGAACTATAATCAAAATTAAATTTTCTTAGAAAAGTTTATTAATTGGAAACCGAGGAAAAGCCGGAATTAGGGTTCCTAGTTCTCACTCCAGGCTTGAGCTATTCCGGTTTAGGGTTTTGGTTTCCGGTTCTAAGGTTATCTTAGCTACTTGAAAAACCGGGGTTTACAGCAAGAATAGAATTACTTTCCTTAGCGAATTTATGCCCCACCACTAAGTTTGATGTGGGATTTGAATATAGAATTCCCCCTGCAACATAACTAAAACTTGATACTGCAAAATCAAAAGTTGAAGTATCAAACAACACATTTGAATTTATATGAAATATTTGTATTTTATTGTTGGTTTTAGAAGGGGAGAATATAGAAAAACACTAACAAATTCATGCTAAAAACTCTATGAAATTTAATAAGCAACACATTTTATATCTTTGAATAAAATTGAACGAATATGACTTTTTACAAGATTCGTAACCTTTAATATTTGAAGCATATCCTTTAGATTAGATTTAGATTAGTTTATAACTAACTTCAAACCATAATCATGAATGGATATGACCTAAACACATTAAACATATCAAAGATTCAATCAAAAGTTGCAACTTTTCAAATTTAAATGTTAAAATAGATATACAGATCCAATTGGTTTAGACATTTTCAACTGGTCAGAACCTTTTGGTACTATCACATGTTATTTAGATTTTGCACTCAATTGATCCGGACCTTTTTCTAATGAGCCCAAGCCTTTTATATAAATTTCATAATTCTCCTTCTATTGCTCATTTTAAAATGAGTACCATTACAATTAACTAAAGAGCCCTTAAACACAACTTTACATCATATATCACATAATTGGCAAAGTGTGTCATATCTCCCTACGACAAATAGGTGCTCATGTTATTCTTTGTTCTACATTAGTTTTAATCCATTGGATTCGACATACGAGCAAAACTAATATATACATAGACACACATGTGAATATATAAACGACCGAGCGGTATGACCTCTTCGAAAGACTTAAGCATGCCTAATGCTTAGTTATTTGGAGAAAATGCAGATATTTGATGGTGAATATTGTGAAATCTAATGCTACTTATCCTTTTTCTAGATTTTTGCAAAGAAATATCTATGGAACCATCATTAAGAAGAAGAAAAGAGTTAATACTATATTACAACACTCTAAAAATTTTTTTAGCTTCTTGATCTTATAGTATAACATTGGGAGAGTAATTCAAAACCTAATTTATTGTGTTGAAAGACTGATGTTGATAGTGCTAGCTTATAACAGTTTGGCATTTTAGTTAGTTTTGAAATTATTAGATATTACATTTAGTTGAACTTTTACTCATTAAATTCATTACCTACCTTTCACATTTATACTTGTCTTACTTAACCTATGACATATTTATTAAATCATCTTGTTTTTCCCCTGCATATAATAGAGGTAGGAAATTTGATGAATAAAAAATCAATTTAATTTGATAGTTTGAAATTTTGGATTTTATGTATAAAATTTCATTAGTTAACTTGATATGATATTATCACTTTCAAACTTCATATGTACATTTGAAAAATAAATGCAAAGTTCAAGTAATGACTTTAACATTATCTCCAATTTAACATGTACTTCTCATCAACAATAATATTATGGTTTATTCAACTCAATGTATTTTAGATTGTCTCTCTTTCACAAATTTAAGTTAGAAAGGTGGATAGTTGATCGTAGATCCATCACCATTGATTTCAATATTTATAAAGCTACCACTTCTAGTACCATATTTGAATTAATATATTACCAATTTTCATCTATCCATAATATATTTCTACCATCATAGATGATCGTGTCTACAAATTTTACTAGTTTGAAGATTGTGGAGATGAAACTATATATATATATATATATATATTGACTAGACAAACTAATATTTTTTTGTTAGTAACATTTAGAATACGTTTTTTTTAACATGTCTTTATTTTCCTATTTTTATTAAAATCTCTTATATAGAAATTGTGTTATTCCTTTAATCGGATTGAATATACTCTTTATTGAATTTATCCTCTTATGTAAGATATTTTGACTGTAGAAGAGTTGTGCTCATTAATAAGATTGAATTTTCATACCATCAACTTTTCATTTATTATTTTTGTATCGATTTATGTAATTAATGAAATTTCTATGTAATAAATGAACTTCATCTTGACATAAAATAAAATGGGATGAGTCCTCCTAAATGAATTTTAATGATAATAAAATGGTAAAAAGATAACTAATGAATATGTTTTAAGTATGTAGATAAAAAATATTCATTTTTACATCCACTTAATCAGACAATTAACAAGTGGAACGCGGTGGAGTGAATTTAAAAGACAGTAATTAACAATTTGGCTTGAATGTAAGCCAATAACTCGGATGTGAGTAATTTTAACAATTAACTATTGTATTGAAATTGTTCTTCCTTCATATTCTTTTATGTACATTCTCAAGATACTTATATTAGTATCTTTATACATAATTTTAGCATGCCTTGCCAGCTCATAGTCATATATGAATATTCTGGAATAGAACCGTTGTAACAAACTTGGCATACTTAAATAGCAAGATAACATAATGTACTAATAGGCTTAACTATTTGTACTAATGGGCTTAACTAGAGCTGACCAACCTAACAATTATTAGCAATTTAACTAGTGCATTAATAACTCCAAATGAGGCCCATTGGACAACCCATCGGATTACATGACCTCTATCGCATGGCCTCTTTTTTTTCCCAGCATTCGTACTTCATTCAATTTGTATGAATGACAACTTCAGTCCAACTTAAGTCTTGTCTTCTTCGTTCCTTCACACACAAAACTTGGATGTGGTTACCTTGTCTCAACTTTCTCCTATAGTTATAACCCTTAGATCAACTTGCTCTCCTTCAAAATCCTTATCTATGAGGAGTGATTTGGAAAACAAAGCTTCATGTCGTCAAAGAACTCCCAGATTGCTTCCAAAGGAGCTTTGTTTCTCCACGAGATAAGCACTTGAGTCTCTGCATGTCTTCCTTTCTTAATCATTCTTTTATCTAAAATGGCTTGTGGCTCTAATTCATCCTTCAATTATGTTGCAGGTAGTATTGGTGGCTCATATGGTGGAGATCTATGGTACCTTGTGACCTGAGAGACGTAGAACGTTGGATGGATTTCATCACTCGCCGATGGTTCCAAGTGGTAAGCTATCTCCCCTATTTTATCTATTATTTTGAACGGTCCGAAGTACTTAAGGTTTAGCTTGTGTTCCTTTGATCTCTTTAGGGAATGTTGTCTGTAAGGCTGGAGCTTTAGTAAGATCGAGTCCCTAATCTTGAACGTCCTGTCCGATATCTTCTGATCGGCAATCTGCTTCATGCAATGTTGAGCTCTCTTTAAGTGAAATCTTAGTAATTTAAGTGTATCCTCTCAAGTAGTTAGGAGTTTGTCCACTGACTCGTTCCTAAAGTCCCCAAGAACATAAGGTAAATGCAGTTGAGGGGGGTATCCATATAACGTTTGGAATGAGGTCGTGTGGGGTACTGGTGTGATAGTTTGTATTGTACCACCATTCTGCTAGGGATAAGAATTGAGACCACCTCTTAGGTTCTTCACTAGTCATAGACCTTAAGTAGGTTCCCCAGCATCAATTGACTACCTCAATTTGACCATCCGTCTGTAGATGGTAAGCCGTGGACATATTGAACCCCACGCCTTGTAATTTAAAGAATTCTTGCCAAAATGAGCTGATAAAAATCAAATCCCTGTCACTAATGATGGTCTCTGGAAGCCTATGTAGTTTATAGATATGATCCAAATAAACTTGGACTATAGTGGTAGCAGTTAGGGGTGAGTTATAGCCACAAAGTGAGCATATTTACTTAGTCTATCAACCACCACCAAGATTACTTCCTTACCATTGGATTTAAGCAATCCTTCAATGAAATCCAAACTTGCTTCTTGCCAGCATTCCTTAGGAACCTCAAAGGGTTGTAAAAACCTAGGATTAGCCACGTTCTCAAATTTTTGCTTCTGGCACACCTCACAATTCCTGACAAATTGTCTCACCTCCCTCTCCATCTTGGGCCAGTAAAAAACTAAAGTCAGTCTCTTAAACATAGCTTGAGCTCCAGAATGTCCACCTAATGGTCCCCCATGGAAGTGCTGTAATAAGGTGTTGTGTAGTTCTTGAGATAGACCAACCACCACTCTTCCCTTCCTCCTAAGCATTCCTTGGTCCCAAGTGAATTTTCCAACAAAATCTCCCCTTTCTAACTTGTCAATGAGTGAGTTGTAACCTCCAGGCAACTTTCAGCTGGCTTGTATTTCCTGCAAAAACAAAGGTAAAACAATAGTGTGGTGAAACTGCATGATTTTAGCTTTGGGGGCACGAGATAGTGCATCAGCTGCACTATTGGAAGTGCCACTTTTGTACTCAATGTAGTAATCTATCCTCATGAGTCTTGTGAGCCATTTCTGTTGAGTAGGAGTAGCCATGTGTTGTTCCAACAAATATTTTAAACTCTAATGATCCGTTGTATAATAAAGCATCTACTCAACAAATAATGCCTCCATTTTTCTATGGTATGTGTAACACTCTAACCTAAAGGCATTATCAGTCCGCTACGTATCCTTACTAGAATAGACATGCTAAGGCAATAGATTTCTAAAACTACAAATATGTATTTTATATATCACCAATCACTCACATAAAGGGTAACCTTTAAAAACTTTTCATATCAAAATAATTGTCCTCATAAAAAACTAGCATAATTAAAAATTCAATCTAAAACAGAAATAAGAAATCCTTACATATAAAATGTCTCTAAAAGAAAACTAACTAAATCATGATATGTTTCTTCTTCTCAAATTATTAATAACTAATTCTTAATTGTCAGTAGGATGGTCATAACCGCTATTGTACTCCCAATCATCAACAAATACGCCATAGCCTATCAAGTCATAAATCATAGAATCTTCACATGTACCTGTGGGAAAAAAAAGGATTGAGCAAAAACGCCCAGTACGCCAAACCACAAGCACATGCACATATACATACACATCATAATATCACATACAACTTATATTCTAATGCAACAATCACAACTTAATTATCTTTTTCATTAGCCTACAACCAACACAATTTAGGATTATTGATCACTAATCCTAAATCCGAAGTAACCCATGACCCCAATGAAAAACCATATTATATTAATAAATATATATATAGATGCGTTCCACAATTAAGCTGGTAATGACTCCTAATCTAACGGAATCATCTCCAAGTGCAACTCCACTCGAGACACCACTACACAAGGATCATTAGGTTGCCAGTGTTAGTATCACACTACTATCGTGGTCTTTACTAACTGTAGCCAAGTACAAGCAATACTCGTTCAATTAAGGTCCAATAATTATTATGTTAATTTAACAACTAATCCTATAAGCACATATAATCAAACATGATAAGGTCGTACCTGGATTTGCTTTCAATCCAAATCTCTCAAACAATAACTATTAATAGAGTAGGAACCCTAATCTCATAATACTCCTATTTAACAATATATATATTGAAATCAATTCCAATTGTAATAACAACATCAAACCCTAACCCTAATTCCATAAACCTAATCCAATATCAACATACCTATTATCCCGTTTGCACTTCACAGAAACCTTTTTCACAAATTCTCCAAAGTTCTCAACAATCTCCACAAATTCCCTTCACAACACATACATACACACACACATATATATATACAATCCTCTATGAGCAAAACAACTATGAAAGTTCATAACTTTAAATCCACAGATCAAGAACAGATTCATACTTACTTAGATTTTGCAGGTCCTATTTGCGATGGAAACCTTAATTCGTTCAATCAATTCTCCTGTCACCAATAATATACTATTGCCATAATTATGTTATTATAATCTATAAATTCTAAATATCACAAGACTAGGATAAAATCTTACCTTTACTTTGATTAGAAACCGAAATCCTCCAAATTTGATTTATGGTTTCGCTCCTAGATCTCCTTCAAACATATACAAAACTAGGATTAGATTTATACATCTAAGGAAAGGAATTGAAAAAGACCAAGATTAGACCCACATACCTTGAATTTGCCTGAGGAAGAGTTATCACAAATTCGTGGGTTCTAGGGTCCATATATAGAGGGGGTTGGCTTTGGAAAAACAGAACCCTAGCTTAGGGAAAATGCTACTATAGGCCGGCCAGTATGCCGACGGCTTACATGATACACCAACGGCCTTTCCTGATACGCTGGTGGCCTTCTTTGATACACCGGCGGCCATCTTGCCGACGTAAGTTCAATTTCCTTTGTAAAATTTCAAAACTTCAATGTCGAAACTTAGGCCGTCGTCTATTATATTTAAGCCAGTGGCTTAGGATTCAAAGCTGGTAGCTTAGATGCCGGTCTAAGTTAAATTCATCCAATCATTCGTCCGTGACTTCCTCATGACAAAATTTATCTATTAAAGGACAATAATACCCTTTTATAATCACTACATTACAATTCTACTTATTATGAATTATTTATTTGTATTTTACAGTATGTACAAGAGCAAGCAGTTCTTTTTCATAGACTGATAGACCCTCGTGTTTAGGTGCTAGTGGCTTGCTTAGACAGGCAATTGGGTGTCTTTTTTGCATTAGGACATCCCCAATTCCATCCCTACTCACGTCTGTTTCCACGACAAACTCCTTGGAGTAGTCTGGTAGTTGTAGAACTAGTGAGCTCATCAATGCATTCTTCAATTGGTTGAATGCAAACTGTGCTGCCTCATTTCATGAGAATTGGTTTTTGTTCAAGAGTTGTGTCAATGGTTTGACAATGATCCCAAAATTCTTAATGAACCTCTTGTAGTACCCAGCCAAACCTAAAAAACCCTTAAATTGCTTCACATACCTTGGGATTAGGCATTCAATGATGGCATCTGGTTTCTTTGGGTCAGTATCTACTCCAAGTAGAGTAATTATATGCCCTAACAACTCAATCTAGGAGACTCTAAAGACACACTTGCTCCTTTTCAGGCATAACTTCTCCCTAATCAATGTTTCAAACACCTTCCTCAAATGTTTTACATGTATGTCCAAATTAAGACTATACACCTGTAAACCCCTGAAAATTTCATAATTCTTAAAAAATAATCCTAAGAGTCAAACATCGGAATCAAAACCCTGAAATATCAAACCAAGTTAACACTTAATTCTAAATAAAATCGAAAACGAGATTCTTAATCTGCGAAAAAGAGAACCCTCAAAAACAAAATAGAAAATCTAATTATTGGTTGAGTCAACATCCGTACATCAATCAAATCACCTATCTGATTCCTAAACACGCAAATCAAGATAATATATCCAAATAACGCTCAACAATGAAATGCTAAGATCTTAAATCCTTTGGTGAATTTTAGAATCGGAAATTTTAATTTTCACCAAAAGTCAAAATGAGTCAACTCATAACCCTAGACTCGATTAAATGATCCCGAGAACTAAAGACTATTAACTAACCACAAATAAAATAAGATAAACCATAGATATCAAGCTAAAAATATAAAACAATCAAAACACTAAAATTATATGATCTTACGAATAACTCAACAAAACCGTAAGTCAAATCGGAACCCTAAAAGTCAACAAAGCTTATAACAAACCCTAATGTTTAAGATCCGACAATTCCGTGCTCTTAAACCCTAAACAACGAAATGAAAATAATTGTTGATAATAGTTCATAATAATATAGGGAAGCTTAAAAATATCAAATTCGCAAATTTCTAGTATCCTTCAGATCCAAATGGGATCAGTTTTCAAAAACCGTGCCCTAGTACATCGGATGGCAAAAATATTATGTTAATACCAATAGACTCATAAAAATATAAGGTTTTCAAAAATATCAGTTTTAGAATTTTTCGGTAGCTAAAAATTACCGATATCGCATTATTACGCGTATTTTTATTACTAGCGGTACTTTAATTGTCTAGTTTACTATTCATTACTATTCCTCTATCTCTCTTTTTTCTTACTACCTATTCTTACACCTACATACCTATTTATTACAATTTTCCTTTTCCATAAAAATTCTACATCACATATTATCAAACTTCTCTTACACTTTTCTTCTAAAATTAATTTTTAATCAAATTTTCTTTCTCTTTCTTCCCATTGCCATCCACCACTCTCTCTCCTCCCTTCCCATTTATTTTCTTTTTCAATTAATTTAATTACATTTAATTTTCACTTCAAAATTCTATAAATACCCCCTTCCTCCTTCATTCTTTCACACAATTCATTTCACTACCAAAACTCTCTCAAAATCTCTTCACAAATCCTCTCTTCAAGAGTTCTCTCTACCAAAACTCTCTTAAACCAATTCTTCACAAAAGTCAATCCTTATACACAAACTTTCTACTACATATCACCACTCACATAATATCCCTTTTATCTACCATCTTTATACCACATAAACACTTTAGGTAAACTTCTTCAGACCATTTATTTACCCATGTCATGTAACTTAACATGACTATGATGTTGTTTTGAAACTCATATGAGTAGTAAAAGCAACAACATGTTCATGTTTTGTTCTTGTACATAAACTTCCTATTTTATTATGTTGTTATTGTTCTTATTCATATCTAACTAAATATATCTATGTATTTATATATAATCTTTAGAGCATATAAGCTCACTCGTTATTTATTTAATTTCATACTTTACAATTTATTTATTTCATACTATTTTCTTAAGACTAGTCTTTCTAGTCTTAGACTTGTCCATATCAAGTCAAAAGAACCTTTTATTTATTTTCTTTATTCTTTTGGGACTAGTCTATTCTTAGTCCCGGGATGCCTTGATGAAGCTAAGGCTCCCAATACTTGACCAGAATACCTTGATGAAGCTAAGGTTCCTAATACTTGATATTTTATTATTTTGCTTATTATTATTATTTGTTTCTAGTATTTTCTTATGTTCTTATTATATTACATGCTCATAATACTTGCATCTACACAATAATATTGTCTCAACTAATTTAAAAGTAGAATTTTACTAAAGGAACTTCAAACTAGATTTTCTATTATGTGACTTGTCACAAAATAATGGAGTTATTATCAAACAACATAGAAATAGAGTAATATAAGTTTTCTCAAAGTTTTCTTAAACAAAAAAGATAGTTTTACCAAGGAAATATAAGAAATAAATAATTTTATTGTACATTATAGCAACCTAAGTTTTAGTAAAATAATTTGTCAATATTCAAAGTTTTTCATAAAAGCTTAAGAATAAACTCTTTTTAACTCCATAACAAAACTAGTTACTAGTTTTTAAAGTTAAGATGAATTCAACACATAAAATTATAAACCCACTTAGGAAAATAATGATTTTCAAGTTTCTAAAGAAGAAAACTTATTTTCAAAGAATATGAATAAGATAAAATTAAAAACAAAGGATTTTTATCAATAGAGAGGAATCTTTTCAAAAGAAATAAAAGAACAAGTTTTAGAAAACAAAAACTTATATTCTAAATAATGAATATAAGAAGACAAGACTCAATTTCTAAAACCATTCTAAATACAAATTCATAAAATGGTTTTCAACAACTTAATACACTTTTGATAAATTTGATCTTTTATCACTAGAAGTAAAATTTATGCAAGACTAAGGTTAAAGGAAAATTTACTTGTTTTTGGAAAAAGAATGAAGAAAATAAAATAAGAATATACTCATTTATAATAACCTATGAAAATATAAAGTTTCTTCAGAAGACTTGAAAAAAAATTGTCAAAGTTAAAGTTTTAACAACTCAAAATGAATTATTGTATGAAATAAATTGTTGAGACACTACCATTAGGAATTTTGCATATAAAGTGAGCTTATACTCAAAGGATTTATCAATTATATATACACATATATATATCTATATTTTTACTAAAGGATTTTTGAATAAAGTTGAGTTAGAAAATGGATCTGCAAAAGTTTAGAAATATTCGTTTTAAATCTGTAACCAACGTTTCCGGAACCCAAATGACCTTATATGATAAAGATAACCTTAGAAATAGATAGATCTTTTCGAATAGGTAGAAAATGGTATATTATATGCGAAATTCCGAGTTAAAATGAGCAAGTTATGGCCATTTTATAATAGAATTTCAATCTATACGAATTTGACGAACATAGTGAAATAGACTTAGAAATTTTAAGTAGAATTTCCACGAAATACTCATTCCGGATATTTCTTTTGTCTAGGTGATGATGGATACGAGAATACCCTACCCGATGATTACTACGACTAAGAAGATCGCGAAATGGATGAGTGAGTTATTCCTCTTAATTTCGTTACCTTGTTTGTGCTTAGTGGCATTAGTATACTAAGGAAAGATAAAAATGGATATGTATAGGAATTCGGGGATATGTATATATGCGATTATTTATTTATGCGTGAAATGAGAATTAAGAATATCGCAACTTCAAAACTATCTATTTAAGTGGCTTTATTTACTTACTTGTATGACTATTTATTATTTACTAAATTGATTGATCGCCCCCTAATAAACCTTAATAAGGTTTGGCTTAAGAAAAATAAAATGCTCACACATAGCATCCATTGAGTCACATCTCTTTCGGAAGGCTGCTACTCCTACGCGTAGAGTTGGATTGGCTGTTATTGTGTTGTGACAAGGGCCATGTTCCTTCCTAGAGAATTCAAATCACCCGGGGAATACGACTCTAGGTTCGAAGTTGAGCCAACCAAACGCTTTAGGTGGGGACCTGGGGACTAGCAGTAGAAGATCAAGGATCTTCATCACCGATTCCCTAACCTTCGATACAGAGGGGTAAATCCGTTCTATATATGGTTTCTAGATAACTATATATATGATTGTGTAATCATGTGATTGTTGCATTGTATGCATAGCATATGTGTGAAAATCTAAATGAACTTGTTTGGAAATATGGTGCGAATGAAAAGGAATATCTCACTAAGCTAATTATAGCTTATACTCCTATAGATTTTGCGGAAACAAGTATACCCATGGCTTAAATTGAGGATCATGACATTAAGGAAGTCATGGAAGGATGTTAAGCTTCTATGAAGGAAATGGAAACACAAGATGAAGTAATTTTGTAAGGTTCTTTATATGTAATGAATTCTATGTTAGTATTTTGGATATTCTAAGATGTATATTTATTTGAAGACAATAGAGGGACATGCCCCTAAGAATTGTAATTTAATATGTTTATGTTTTATGATAAGTATTCTCTTTGCCTTGTTACTTATTTATTATCAATATAAATTGCATTACTCCGATGCGTTCCCTTGGTTGTGATGTACACCTTGTACATGATATGGAAGCCTTTGTATGACTGAGGTAGTCATTCCTAGTCTTTGATATTGTGTACAGTAAACTACCACGTTTAGTGTACTCCTCAGGGCATGACAACACCAATATGTCATAAAAAAATACCAGCACAAACTTTCTTAAAAATGGCTTAAATACCTTGTTCATAAGTGCTTGAAAGATAGATGGTGCATTAGTTAAGCTAAAGGGCATAACTAGGAACTCATAGTGACCTTCATGAGTTCTAAATGCTGTTTTGTATACATCATTGGGGTTCATCAGAATTTGATGGTACCCTGATCTCAAATCCAACTTACTGAAACAACTATCTCTAAATAATTCATCAAAAAAGTCCTCAATGATAGGAATGGGAAACCTATCCTTAATATTATTCTTGTTTGACTCCCTATAGTGCACACACATCCTCTAAATGTTGTCTCTCTTCCTTTCCAACACCATAGGTGAAGCAAAAGGACTGTGGCTAGGTAGGTTAATACCACTAGTTAACATTTCCCTTACCATTTCTTCTAAGACAAACTTTTGCAAAGATGAGTAGAGATAAGGTGTAAGCCCCGGAAAATTTCAATAAATAATTCCAAAATGAACTTCGAAAATAAACCCTAAAAATCACTCCAAATTAAAACCGAATTTCGACCAGTCCTAAATCACAAACGAATCCAAAAATTTCTTAATCATGAGAAAATGAAAATCCTTAAAAATAAAATAAGAACTCAGTGATCTTCAAATTCAAAACCACAACGTATGAAGAATTTCATATCTAACTCCGATTTATAAAATCGGGTAATATAAAGCCCAAAAACAAATTATTAAAAAGTAAATAATGATTAACTTTTGGAAATGAAACCCAATTCAAGAATTCCGAAAACATTAAGAGTTATTAAATACTTACAAAAATAAAATTTAAAATAAATCTCTCAAATTAAATATGTTATATAAACATAAATATCAGTTTCCAAATTGGCAAAGGTCTAAATCGGAAAATCACCCAAAAACCCTAACCGGAATACAATAGCTTAAGTTCGGCAATCTAGCGCCCTTAACCCTAGAGGCCGAGGTGTAGTTTAAATAAGTAGAATAGCTCGTAGTAATATAAGTTTGTATAAAAATATCAGATTGGTAAAATTTTAACCTATCTAGAACCCGTTTGGATACAGACTTCGAAAAGCGTGTCCCGGGGCTCGAGATATCAAAAACATACCATTAGTACCGTTAGACTCGTAATTTTACAAGATTTCTAAATATATCAGCTATATAATTTTTTTCGGGTTATAAAAATTACAGTTATAACCTTTTTATCGTATTTTCATTTCTATCGGTAATTGATTAGTCTTTTGCACTATTCATTTTATTCCATTACACAATTTTATTGCTTTTATAATGTATACCCCGGGTTTCCTAGTAATCAAGTAAACTTCGGAAACTGGAAAATGAAACCCTAAACCGGTTTAGTTCAAGCTTTGTGAGAAAGACCTAGAAACCCTAATTCCGGCTTTTCCTCGGTTTCCAAATAAGAAACTTTTATAAGCAAAATTAATTTTGAATATAGTTCTTGATTATATTTCAAACCAGGAAAAGATCAGATTTTAAGAAAATTTCAATTTCGGGTCATCCCGAGACCCATTATAGAAAAGCGTGCCCCGGCACTAGAATTTCAAAAATTTCCTTATGAATACTCATTTGAATCGAAATAAAATAAGGGTTTCAAAAATATAAATTTCATAATTTTTTGGCTTACGAAAAATACAGTTTTAACCTTCTTATTCGTATTTTTCTTGCTACCAGTAATTAAGTTGTCTTGATTACTATTCACAAGTACAACCTATGACTACTCATTTGTACACCCTATTCTTACAACCACTCAATTCCATTTTCCTTTCCAAGGACTTTTGTTTCGAAATAATTATTACAAGTTATGTCACTTTATGTACATCCATCAAAACAAATCAATCAAAATAAGTTAATCAAAAATCAAATCCCCCCTTTTTCTCTTGCATTGGTTGGCATGAAACCCTCCCCAACAAGTTCCAATTTGCAAATTTTTTTATTTGTTTCATTCCATTTTAACCTAATTTTACTTTATATATAAACTACTTTTTCTCTCTCTCTCTTTATTCTTCACTTTTCAAAGTTTTCAAAAGGTGAAAATCTCTCTTTTCTCTCCTCTCCACTCCCTCTTTGCCGTGACCATCATGCCTCCCACACACACACACAACTTTCTTTTTTTCTTCTTTTGTCTCCTATTTTACCTTAAGTAGATGAACCTTGCTTCATATATCCTTAGATCTTTGTAATGGCTAGGTTATTCTTGGATATTTCCAACTAGATGTTCCCATGATCTCTTGATAGAGACAAGGAAATATCAAAACAAGAATACCAAACCATCACTAGTAGATCTTGTATTTCAAGGAGCTTTCAAGGCATAAGCTTTATGATTTTTCATCAAAAGGTGTTTTGAACAAAAGATCTTTTATAAAAATGTAGTTTTTATGTTTTCAAAACCTATTTAAGCACTTGATATAGTAGATCTACCATTTTACCATTCATATACATGTAGACATTAAGATCTCATCTTCATTTTGAGTTTATATGCATTAATGGTCTTTAATGCTTTTGTCCTTAGTAAATAACCTTCCTAGTATATAGATCTATAGGTAAATGAGTTAATAATACCAAAAAGGAAAACGCTTTTCAAGAAATGAGTTAGTGTAAATTCGGATGACTTGAGGAACCTAGTTTAAAAACCCTTTTATCAACTTCTAAACATGTATTTTACAAGAAAAATGAAGTCTATAGATGATAGATAATGTTTGGTAATATTTTTCATGAGTTTAAATGAGTTTTTACTAAAGAAAATATTTGTAACAAGAGATAAAGTCTAATAGAAATTTTGAGTCAAAAGTCTTGAAGGCCAAATTCGTAATAATGGATAGATGGGTAGAAAACATTAGTTTTCCAACTTCAAAAATGGTATTTTCTTAAATAAATGAAGTCCTTAGGGTATAGGTAAAATAAATACTTAAAGTTCTAAGTATAAAATGCATTTTTCATAAAAGAATCAACTTGAAAATGAAGTTTTCTAAATTCGGATTTTTGGAACTATCCTAGTGTAAGACCCACTTAAAAGTTCACAAATGAAGATTTTATTAAAGAAATAAAGGCATTAGGATATAGTCAATATAAGGGTCAAAATTTCTTTAAACAAAGTGGAGTTTTCCTAAAGAAAATCCTTGTAATAAGTAAGTGTGACCAAGTGTAGTAAACTTACTTGTTAAACAATAACATGAAATGGTTTTCTAAGAAAAAGTTTATTTAAATTCTTTAAGTCTAAAAATTTATAAGACCTTAGGCACTTAAGAGTTCATATCATGACATTCATGATAGGGAAATTCATTACCATGTCATTTAGTTTCATTTTGCACCTAGGAATCTCAATAGCATTCATGGAAATTGCATTTTCGGAATCTATATAGCCGCTGTACAGATCTGATCTCTCATTTTTTAGGCTTAGATATTTTCAAAACTTGATTTAAACTTCATATTTAGAAAGATCTTCCGAAGTATATAGAAATCGATATAAAATTTGCGAGATTCCGAGTTAAAATGACCAAGTTATGGCCGTTTTAAGTTAGAATTCCCGCTTTGGACGCGAATTACGAATTTGATAGTTCGTAAGAAGTCGTTGGATTAGTTTGAGTTGAAATACTTATTAGAGTATTTCTTCCTTTTTAGGTAATCCCGAGTTCGATGATTCCTTACCACCGGATTATTATTACTAGAAGACCGATGATCCAATGGCCGAGTGAGTTTTCTCCTTGTTTTGTTACTTTGATTGTGCTTGTAGTTAGTTGCATTAGATTATAGGAACAAGATAAAAACCGATATGAATGGGGATGGGATATATGATGAGGCTGTGATGAATGTACGCCAAAGAATACTAAAGCATATCGAAACCATGATTTGATTGGATAACTGCACTGTTCATATTATTTCTGTTATATGTATGATATTGGTTGGTCACTCTAAAGAATGTATAAATATTTTGACTTAAGCAAAAATTAAAGTGGTCATGCATCGCATCGGACATATTGCATTTGGTAGCATGCTACTCCTACGCAGGTCGATCAGTATGGTCCGTCATTGCCTCGTTTAGATAACGAGCCCGGTGCCAAAACTCATTCAGGGGTACTAAGGCGCATGTGGATGCATTCTTAGATGAGCCTAGCCGAGTCGAGTGCTAAGAGCCGAGGGCTTGGGGACTAGATGCGGTCGTGTAGACTCGATACCATTCCTAACCCAAGATATGGAGGGCGTAAATCCGTTCTGTGTGTGGGTTTCGGATACCCATGCATAATTGCTTGCTCACGTGTTTGTTCATGCATAGCATATGGTTGATTATAACTTGCTTGTCATGGTACAGAATTAAGGGAATTCTCACTAAGCTAATGTAGCTTATACCCCAATAGTTGTTTAAATGAGCAGTTATTTCAAGAATGCAAAGTAAGGACCGAATTGGTTGGAGCAGTGAATGACTTCGGGATCCTAGCAGGATATATGGATGTTTGAAGTTACCAACTAGATTTTTTTTATGAGCTGCCTTGTAATATTTTTATGTAGGGAAGTCTATGGACGAATGTATTGGAGTTGAATGGTTTGTATTTTGAAGTGTAGTGATCCGTATATGAAGTGTAGTGATTTGTATCTGAAGTATAGTAAATTTGTATTTCCTTTACATTGTTACTCATTTGTATCAACATAAAATGTATCATTCCGATGTGTCTCTTTTATGTGTTAGACGCCTTGTACATAGTATGGAAGCCTTCGCGTGACTGAGGTGGTCATTCTTAGGCTTTAATATTGTGTACGGCGGACTGCCACGTTTAAGGTACCCTTCGGGGCGTGACATAAGGTCTAAGGTTGACCTATGTAGCACCTTCTTGGAGGTGTATCCTGTGATTAAGAGCTCAGTCAGGTGGTAGGGATCTTGGGTCTTCAAACAGTTCATGAAACTCTTCTAGTAACTCTATCAATCTTGGGTGTGTTTTGTCATTAAATTTACTCTCCTCATTAGCTTCAACTGTTTTAATGACGTAATAGTGTATTTTAGGAATTATGTGGCTACTGGTCAATAGTTGTGTTAGCTTACTATCAGCAATGTGATTCAAAAACTCCTATTTTCTATTCAATTTGCAACTCCTCCCTTCCCACATAAACTCCATTGTCATGTCTTGGAAATCTCACTTAACATATCCTAACATTGTGAGCCATGGCATGCCTAAAATAAGATTGTATGAGGATAGGGGTAAAATATAGAAAGTTACCATAAATGATATTCCTTGCATTTGCCATTGGAAATCCATAACTTGGTATTTGCTGCTTAATTGATTTCCATCAACTAGGATAATCCTTATAGGAGCAATTTCTTCAACAACATAGTTAGTAGCTCTAACTAAGGCTTCATTAACAAAGTTAGATGAGCTACCAGTATCTATCAATATGCCTAATTTCTTCCTTCTATAGAATCCCTGAACCAACATACTGCTGTCCGAACCTCCTAAAGGGTTATCCACTGCACATTGAGTCAACTTGGTCATATCCTCTTCCAACTTGGCCACCTCATTTGCTACATCACCATCTTCACCTACTTGGCCATCTCCTTCAATTACCAGCATGTTCATCCTTTTATTTTTACATTAATGTCCTGGTGCGAAGGGTTCATCATGCTAGAAGCAAATCCTCTTTTTTCTCTTCTCTTCTAACTCCATAATGGTCATTCTTTTAGTGGTTTTAGGATTGGAGGAAGGGTTCTGTTTAGGGTAAATGTTTGAGGCTTGAGAGGTTTGGCCAGTATTAGATGATCGGGTATGGTTATAGCCTTAAGTTTTGGAGTAGGAAGGGTATATGGGTAAGGGTATTATTGGTTATGGGCGGTAAGATGAGGAGTTTATGTTATCTGAAGTGGTCTGGGTTTTTGTGGATCTAAGGTCATTTCTAGAAGAGAAGGTGGTGGCCTCTTGAAGTTTGACTAAGGTGAAAGCTTGGTTAAGGGTGTTGGGTTGGAACATACAAAGAGGAAATTGAATTTTAGGTTTCAATCCACTGAGGAAGCAACTAACTAGATGTGGTTTAGGTAGCTGAACTTGAGTTGATAAATGCATAAACTCATCTAGGTATTATTACAAAGTACCCGACTGATGCAACTCCTTAAGATCGACCATAGGATCTTCAAATATTTTCTCATTAAATCTAGCTTGAAGAGCCTTAGTAAGCTTTTCCCATGTCATAGGATGAGCCTCATTCCTAGATTTAGAATAGGTAATGTACCACTCATATGGTTTATCTTCTAAATGCATAGAAGGAATGCTTACCTTAAGATGCTCAGGAGTTCCATTTAGGGTAAAAAATTGCTCCGCCTTCATTTGCCAATTTATGATGTTTTCTCCATTAAAAACTGGGAACTCTAGCTTGGTACCTCTCATGGGTAATTGATACTCACCATTTGCTCCTGTTTGTGTTGTTTGTGCTGGTTCCATTAGAGTAGTAAGATGCATCCTCCCTTGAAAACCCACGCTAGAAGGTGACCCAATGCTAGCTTGATTTCCTTGCAGTTGCTGACGAATTTCTTCTAATGCTTAACCATGTTTGTCAATTGTAGCTTGCTGAATCTTGAGAGTATCCATGAACATTTGGATCCAGCCATCATTTTTATCTATCTTATCAGCCATCAACCGGATAGCCTCCTCGAACTTCTTGAAATCACGAACCTTACCCCCCATGATTAGGCTTTGATACTAGATGAAACATGATGGAGTGAATTTAAAAGACATTAATTAAGAATTTGGCTTGAATGCAAGCCAATAACTCGGATGCGAGTAATTTTAACAATTAACTATTGTATTGAAATTGTTCTTCCTTTATATTCTTTTCTGCACATTCTCAAGATAATTATATTAGTTTCTTTACACATAATTTAGCATGCCTTGCCAGCTCACAATCAAATAAGAATATTCTAGAATAGTACTGTTGTAACAAACTTAACATACCTAAATAGCAAGGTAATAGAATGTACTAATAGGCTTAACTATTTGTACTAATGGGCTTAACTAGGAGCTGACCAGCCTAACAATTATTGGCAGTTTAACTAGTGCATTAATAACTCTAGGTGAGGCCCATTGCAAAGACCATCGGATTGCACGGCCTCTATCGCATGGCCTCTTTTTTTTTCTAGCATTCGTACTTCATTTAGTTCGTACGAGTGACAACTTCAATCCAACTTAATTCTTTTCTTCCTCTTTCCTTCACACACAAACCCTAGATCTAGTTCCCTTGTCTCGACTTCTCCTGTGGTTATCATTCCTAAATCAACAAGACGATCCAATAGATGTTTGGTAGACATTTAAACAAACAGTTGGACAAATGCTATCTCGGTTTAAAGAATAAATGATCATACAGTTCTTTATCAAACATTAAATACAATTTGTATTTTCTTGAAGCTCCAACTCTACGAAATAAGTGTATTTGGATAATGCACTTAATTCATTCCACATAACAAGGATAATAATCACTAGGGAGTTTCTTTAGAAGTGTTTCAAGAGTTTTTCAAAGAAGTTCTTACAAGTTATTACAAAAAGACTTGTTGTTTCAAAGTTTAATGAAGATGTTTTATCAAGTAGCAGCAAAGATATCATAATAAGTTCAAATGCTTTATGACGATGTAACAAAAACTATGGATGAAGATAAGATTTTATCTTTTTAGTTTGTTATCAGATGAAGCTTATCTGAAAGTTGAGGGATCTCTAAATTTTGTAATTAAAGAATATCCAAAGAAGTTTTTGAATAATCAAATGAGGATAAATAATAAGAGCAGTTGAAGAAAAAAGCTTAACATAAGATACATTCAAGTTAGTTGGAAGTTTGAATAATTAAACAAGATATTCAAATCCCATAAATATAAGAATATCAATCTTATCTATACAATAAAAAAGCCTTCAGAAGATCTTATGAACATTGGAAGCTTTATTTCAAAAATTAGAAAACATTCAAGAAGATTATATATACTTCTGTTTTCTAGATTCGAAAAGCAGTTATGACAAAAGCAACAAGAGCACATATGAAGTTTACTTTGGCATTTGAAAAAGCCTTCTGAACAATCTTATAGATATTTTAACAGACACTGTGAGCTTGATTTCTTCATATTAATTCTTTCTAGATTTTCAGCTTAAATAGAACTCATATTTTCTCTTGGTACGAATTTATCTCTTTTCTTTTTGAGTGAGGATTAGCTTAGAAGTTAGATTATAAAAGTCTTATAGTTTGTGCATAACCAAGTGGTAGGCTAAAAAGATAGAATAAGAGCTATTGATATTTGTAATTCTTCTTTGATATTGGATTAGTGGAATGACTAGTATGAAAGACTAGAACCCTAGCAGTGGAGCTAGAAGAGAGGACTGACTTATAAGGAAAAACCTCTATAAATCATTGTCTCCTTTACATTATCGCATTCTAAGTTATGTTATAATACTTATTGCTCATCACGTACATTCATCATAAAAAGAAACAAAAATTTAAAAATTGTTCTTTTTATTTGGTTTTTCAAGAAAAAGATTTAACAAACAATTAATCCCCCACTCCTTCTTGTTTACCATTTCGAGATTAGTGTAGTGACTCTTTTGCTTGTAAGAGTTGATCAATAGCTGACAACACAATCACAATAGCATCCAATTGCATGTCATTGTTTGATGGAACTAATTTTCCTTATTGGAAATGCAAGATGGAAACATATATCAAAGCAACCGATTTTGCTTCATGGGAAATCATATGCTATGGAGATTAACCAATTATTCTCACCGATAGTCCAAGACTAGCCAAGAAGAAAAGAAGAAGGTTGAAGTGAATAGCACAATAAAGAATATGCTTTTAATGAGCATCTCTCAAACTTTGTTCGCTATGATATCATCATGTAGATCTGCTAAAGAGATATGGGACAAGTTGTGTGAAACCTATAAAGGTGTTACAATGATCAAGGATACCGGGAGAGAAACACTCATGTAGGACTATAAGCTATTTAGATTCCAACCTAGGGAAACTATATCTGATGGTTTTAATAGATTTACTTTGATTACCAATGAACTTGTTTTGCTTGATAAAAAGTTTGATGACAATGAATTTGTAAGGAAAATCTTGCTAATTCTACCAAGTTCAAGGGATTCAAAGACAAAAGCAATTGAAGAAGCTTACAACTTAGACAAACTGACCTTGAATCAACTGCATGAAAAGCTTCAAGTTTATGAATCAAAACTGAAGCACATGAATGATCAAGAGAAAGTAAAAAAGTCTATTGCATTCAAGGCTGTTGAGCAAGACATTGAGACAAGCAAAGAGTCAGATAGTAAAGAAGACAATGATGATCTAACCCTCTTAGTTCGAAGATTCTCAAAATTAGTCAAGAAAAATGTTAAGCATTCTAATCGAACTAAGCATTTTCCTGCTTATCAATCTAAGTATGGCTTAAGAAAATTATTCAAAGAAAAGAAAGAAAAGAAAGAGAAAGAGAAAAAGATAGAAATAGTTTGCTTCAAATGCAAGAAGCTTGGACATATCAAATATGAATGTCCTATGTTGATAAAAAAAGATGGAGAAATACAAAAAGAAATAAAAAGCATTAATGGCAACGTAGAGTGGTCTTGATCAATCAGACAATGAGTCAAAATTGGATCAAATAATGAAGAAGAGGCAAATCTCTACTTCCTGGCTTTATTCGAGGTATATTATAAATCTCAGAGTGATATAACTTATAGTTTTATAAAACAAGTTAAATAACTTTTAAAGGCTTTAACTAAAGAAAATGAAAAGATTGAATCTTTGAAAAATGAAAAAAAAAAAAGCAGTATGTCATAATAATGGATTGTAGCATGATAAAAATGATTTTCTCAAAAATGATACTGAAGTTTTACATGTGGATAACAAAAGCCTAAGAGAAGCTCTAGATATGTTAACAATTGGGAATAAGAATTTAAGAAAAGAAATTAAAAAGCTTAAAGTAAGGATTGATGATGTTTCAAAAAAATTTGAGTTCTACGTTTACTAGGTTTTCTGAAAGTGATGAAAAATTACAAAAGTTAATATCATCTCAAAGATTGAGTAATTCAAAAGAAGAATTAAGATATAATAGGGCTAAGTCTTCAAATCAAGCTACGAAAACAATCTTTGTTAAAGGAAAATAGACAATCACCAAAAATAGTATAGATACAAGTAAGAAAAAAAAGTAATAATGTAAAAACAAATAAAGTTACTGTTCATAATGGAAGGAATGTCAAAAATTATCCCAGACGTAACTACAGAATAAATTATAGAGGATATTATGGAGACTATACCAGATCGTATAGTTATCAACCAAGAATGGTAAGCTCATTCAATATCAATGGAGACCATGCCAAAATAAAGAAGATTGATAAGATCTAATACCTATGCATCTTACTTTTGTAATAAGTATGGACATATAGAAAAATATTATTATTACAAAAATAACAAGCTGAGTCAGCAACAAGTGAAAAATCAAAATAAAATGTGCTTGGATTATAGTGGACCCAAGCTAGTATGGGGTCCTAAAAAGGTTTGATAATTTCTTTTTGAATGCAAGAATACGAAACAAAGCTAAAAGGATTATGGTATATATTATAGGTGCTCATGACATATGTCAAGAGATGTTTCATTGTTCACAAATCTAGAATGGAAAAATGGAGGATATGTCAAGTTCGAGGGTGACAATAAAGGGAAAACAATAGCAATTGGTATTGTAGGCTTTCCCTTAGTACAATTGAAAATGTCTATCTAGTAAGATGTCTAGAACACAATCTCTTAAGTATTAGTCAGCTTTGTGACAAAGGGTGTAAAATGATTTTTAGAAAATACAGATTTTTTTTTTAAAATAAAATGATAACTGTTTTGTTTGGCATAAAAAACTTGGAAATGTTAATTTTTCATCGCTAGAAAAACTTTTGAAAGACAAACTTGTCATTGGTTTACCAAAAATTTCATCTTTTAAAGACATTAAATGTGATACTTGTTTGAAAAATAAATCAGTTTCAGTTGCTGATAAATCTAATAATGTTATTTCTATAAAAAGACCTTTAGAACTTTTACATCTTAATCTTTTTGGTCCAACAAGAACTTTGAGTTTAGAAGGAAATAAATATGGTTTAGTTGTAGTTGATGACTTTTCACGTTTTACGTGGGTTTTATGTCTCAAAAACAAAAGTGATACGTTTGATTCTTTTAAAAAAAATTTCAAAACAAGTTCAAAATGAGAAAGGGTTTCCAATCATAAGTTGAAGAACTGATCCTAGAAAAGAATTTAAAAATGAAAGTTTTATTGACTTTTGTGAGAAAAATGGTAGAAAACACAATTTCTCAGCTCCATATATTCTATAGCAAAATGGAGTTGTAGATATAAAAAAAAAAAATAGAGTTTTACAAGAAATGGGTCAAAGCATGCTAAATGAAAGTAATATAGCTAAATATTTATGGGCTGAAGCAATATCTACTTCTTGTTATATTACTAGTGTGGACTGGCCAATCTCAAACACTCAAATTAAAATTAAAACCATATTCTTAGTGTGTGACTAATCCTAGGCAAGCATACCTATTAATTATAGTATTGGTATAAGTACAGGGGTCGTTGTACCAAGACCTATAACTACTAGTATTCACCCTAATTCTACTATTTAGCTTATGTAATTCAAGTGATAGAAATAAGAACTAATAACTACTTAATCAAATAACCCTAGAATAAATGATATCATGCTTTCAAATATATGTATCAATCACAAAAATAGCCTTAATCTTGATTAACCACTAACCCTATTTTCAATTCCTTATAAAACATTCATTAATGGGTTATTTAAGTTCTTGAACTGCAGAAATTTCTAATTTCATTAATCTGTCTCTCAGTACAATTGAATTCTAACCCTATATGTCTAATGAAAATTTCTTTCATCATTAGATGCATAGAAAATTGCATTAAAGTTCATGATTCCTTAAAAAGCATAAATCTTTATGTAGAAAATTCACACAGTCTATGTTTGATCTACATTCAAACCTCTCTATTCATATGGATCTATTCTATTAGATGAAATCTCTTTCTATCTAAATGAAATCAAATATGCAATCAATTCTGGCCACAAATTAATTATAGAAACAATAAAGTATATATGAATAGACTCAAGAAACATAAACTTCTATTAATGTAAAAATCCAATCTCTACAATAGGGTTAGGGTTCCTCAAGACTTAGGGTATAAAGATCTATTTTTCCGTAAAGATATGATTATAATGACAGAACAAGGAGAGTAAATAGAAATCATAATTACAACCCTTAAAGATGAAGTTTTGTGATCTCTAATAAGCTCTAGTGTCTCTCCACATGAAAACACCTATTTTTCTCTCTAGGGTTCGTAAGAAGGATCAAGAATCTCTAAATGATGAGCTACGGGTGTTATTTATAGGAATGGGCCATTTAAGTCGTACACGACCTTCCTATGCAGCCTTGTTCGAGTCCTTGTAGAGTGAAAACATATGAAAATGCATGAATAGAGGCCTACACGACTTGTGTAGATAGACCGTGTATTTCGATAATCACTTCTTTCCACTTTTGATCCTCTATGTAAGCATGCTGCACAACTTGTGTAGCTTCCTTATGTGCTTTAAAAATCCTTGTGGGTCACTTTCTGCCCTCTACCTTAGTATTTTATTCATCTTGTGTAGAAATGTTATGCATGTTGTAAATCTTCCAATTGTCTATTTTTTCATTAAAATCTTACTTAACTCATCCAGTTATCTTCATTAAGCTCAAAATCTTCCTTTACATCTAAAATTGACATTTTAACTAAATAAGTGTCCTTTTGTCTAATAATTCACATAAAATTAATATACTATAATGTCACAACAATGTAAATAATAAGGGTCTTTAGACACTTATCAATTGTTGAATGTTTCTGTGAGACCCTTGACGCAAAAAATAGCTTATGAAATGTACAAAGGAATGAATCCAAATGTGTCATATTTCCATATAATTGGGATGAAATGCTTCATCAAGAAATCTAAACAAAATCTTGGTAAATTTGATGAAAGAGTCGATAAGGGAATCTTTCTTGGTTACTTGACATCTAATAAGGCCTTTCATATTTTTAATCAAGTAGCTAGTGTTGGTTGTATGGGCTTGGATTAAAAACCATTTTGAAGAACACACGAAGTTGAAATAGTTTTCGAAAAATTTATATAACTAATAAGTTTTGCTTAACTTTAGAAGCAACTACCAACATCAAGCAAGTGAACCCATCGAAGTAACATAAAAAATATTATGTCGTATTCCAAGGGATCATTGGCATCTACCTTGCTCACATTTTATCAATTATCTAGCCAAAGATAATTTAGAAGAGCATAATAAAAATAGAAGTTATATTAAGGTTAATGGATATACACATTTTTTTAGGGCGAATCGTAAGATAAGCTTGTTAATGCAAGAAAAAGCCTTATGGATTGCTTTACCATGTCCTTATCATGTGATTTCTCAATAAACTCATAGAGTTGTACATTGGTATAGTTGCATCGTCAGACTCATGAATGTAAGTAAAGCCTCTATCAAGGTTAGAAACTCTAGATCTATACCAAACCACTAGAATCTCTTCACAAGTTATTAGCGGTCTAGATCTACGTAAAGTTTAAGAATCCTTTGTTTTAAAAACAACGTAATGAATTTAAAAAATAAGCGATCAAGAGTTTCACCATCCCTCTCTCAAGATAATTATGAGCGACCCCATTAGTAGCGTAAATCTATTCAAAAGAATGATTTCTCAATCTATTCAATTGAAATTAGACATGAATCAAAGAGGTGCCCTACTCATTTAGACTCACAAAATTAAGTTTTAGCTACTAATTACAAATATTCAGTGATAATTGTTAAAACATTTGAAATTGCATGAATTAGGTCTTGGATTCACAAATGCTAAGTTAGTGACTCTTTTTTCATGGATGCAAACATTAAGCTTAAATTCATGAAGAAATAGTATAGAATTAAAAATAAAATTAAAAATTTAAGCATAGAGTCTTGCAAAAAACAAGCATTGAGTTTATAATGAATTTACTTAGAAAACTTCAAGATTTCAAAAGCAAAAAGAAACAACTCTTTTGCTCAAGAATTCTCTCTCTATACTACATTAGAAATTTGCTAAAAATGATATAGATGATTCTTGTGATGATATGATGCATATTACATGGGTATGTATGTTTATTTATAAGTTAGAGGGCTAGAAATCATGACAATGTTATTTGCTGATGCGGTAGATTCTTTATAACAGAATTCATCCTTTATTTCATGCAAGCACGTCTAGATTTCCAACTCATAAGTTGACTTTTCATGGGGTGGGTTGAGCACTCGAATCTCGCTAGAAAATTAAGGCTCAACCTAAACTATGGAATTATGCCAAAAAGGCTCAAGTTTTTATCTAGATTTAACCGAGGGGTAATGGAGATCGTCGAAGGCTCAAGTGTTAAGCTCAACCTAAGTTGTGCTTTTCCTTTTGAACGTGTAATTTTTGTCTAGCTTCAGTCATGGGGTAAATCCAAGCCTTGGCATTATGGCTCGATAGAAGCTCTCTCATAAAGTTTAGGGCTCGATTACCTCAAAACAGATGTCAAGGGTCATGTTGAGGGCTCGATGTAGGGTACGGTGGACTATTTTACCTTGTTGTTTTGTCCTTGATGGGTCTTTTGGAGGGCTTGACCAAGTTCTACTTTGTTTAGTTGTTGTTTTGCTCCAAACCCGATCAAAATACTTTATTTCTTCTTCTTTTGGTTCTTAAAGCTGAAAAACAATATTTAGATAATAAAAGCACAAAAGTCATAGGAATTTATCAAAAATGCATTAGATTAAGCCTAAATTCCTATGAGAAGAATAGAGTAAAATAGACTTATGTAAACCCCCAAAAATTTCATTATTCTTAAAAAAAAAAAAAAAAATCTTTGAAGCCTAATATCAAAATACAAATCCTGAAAAATCGACTTAAGATAAAAACTAAATTCTAGACCGAGTCAAAACACCGGAAACGAAACCTTAAAAATCAAATCAAGTTAAAACTTAATTCCAAATAAGATCAAAAATGATTTTTCTCAATCCTCAGAAAACGAGAACCCTTGAAACAAAATATAAAATCCAACTACCGGTATAATCAACGTCCGTACGCTAATTAAATAATCTACCCAATTCCTAAAACGCGAATCGAAACGATAGATCTAAATACCGCTTAACAACGAAAGGATAAAATCCTAAATCCTTCGGTAAAATTTTAGAATCACAAATTCCAAATTTTCACCGAAAGTCGAACTGAGTCAACTCATAACCCTAGACTCTGTTAAACTATCCCGAGAACTAAAAACTATTAAATAATCACAAATAAAATAAGATAAAACATAGATGTCAAGCTAAAAATATAAAACGATCAAAAATCGAAAATTATACGATCTTACGAATATCTTGACGAAAACAGAAGTCAAACCGGAACCCTAAAGACAACAAAACCCATAACGAACCCTAGTATTTAAGATCCGGCAATCCCACGTTTTCAAACCCTAGAAAACGAAATTAAGTTAATGGCCTAGAATAGTTCGTAATAATATAGGGTAACATAAAAATATCAGATTAACGAATTTCGAGTGTCCTTCGGACTCAAACGGGATTAGTGCTCGAAAAGCGTGTCCCGGAGCTCGGAATATTAAAAATATTATGTTTATACCAATAGACTTGTAAAAATATAAGGATTCCAAAAATATCAGTTTTAGAATTTTTCGGTAGCTAAAAATTATAGGTATCGCTTTATTACGCATATTTTTATTACTACCGGTACTTTAATTGTCTAGTCTGCTATTCATAGTACTTTTCTACTATTCATTATTATTTCACTATCTCTACTTTTTCTTACACCTTTTTCTTACACCTACATATCTATTTTCTTACTTTTTTCATTTCTAATACAACATTATTCACATCAACTTTACGCATTACTTCTTTATTACACAAACAAATAAAATAAAAACAATTTCCCCCTCTACTACAAAGCAAACTGGCGCCTATTCCCTCCCCCATTCATCCAATTTTTTTCTTTTTCAATTTATTTTATTACATCTAATTTCCACTCCAAAAATTCTATAAATACCACCTCTCCCCTTCTCATTTCTTCACACCTTTCTCAAGTAAAGAATTTATGCAAAAATTCTCTCTAAACACTCTCTCTATACTCTTACAAGGACTCTCTTCTTATAAGAAGAAAATCTCTCCTATCAAAACTCTTTTATTTCCAAAAAACCATTTCTAAAGCAAAAGCCTTCAAGAAAATAATTCTTTCTTCTTACCCATTTAGGTAATGAAGAACTCATGTTTTATTCTTTCTATGTCAAGTAACCTTATATGGTTTTTATGTTGTTTCTTAGGTTGAAAAACTAAAGAAAACCACATTAAGATCATGTTTGGTTCTTGTTCATGGAACTACTTTCATGCATATATACTTTGTCATTTATTACTTGTTTATATTTTGATCTTTTGCTATAACTTGCTTATAAATATATATATATATATGTATATTATATATTTAGAGCATATAAGCTCATTTGTTATTTATTTACTTTTAAGTTACGCAATTTATTTATTTCATGTTATTATTAAGACTAGTCTTTATAGTCTTAAACTTGTCCATATCAAGTTAAAACAATCTTTTATTTATTTTCTTACGGGACTAGTCCATTCTTAGTCCCGGGATGCCTTGATGAAGCTAAGGCTCCAATACTTGACCGGGATACCTTGATGAAGCTAAGGTTCCCAATACTTGATATTTTATTTTCTTGCTTATCATTTGTTACTAGTATTTTCTTATGTTCTTATTATTTTATATGCTCATGATACTTGCATCTACATAATGTTAATGTCTCAACTAATCTAAAAGTAGAATTTTATTTTATTAAAAGAACTTAAAAACCAAATTTCCTATTATGTGACTTGTCACAAATAATGAAGTTATTATCAACAACATAAGAATAGAGTTTTCTCAACGTTTTCTTAAATAACAAAGAATGATTACCAAGGAAACATAAGAAATAAATATTTTCTTTGAAAATTATGTTAACCTAAGCTTTAGTAAAATAATTAATATTAAAAGTTTTTACAAGAAGCTTGAGATTTAATCTCTTTCAAACTTCATAATAAAACTAAGAAAACAAATTAGTTTTCAAAGTTAAGATAAATTCATAAAGTTATGAACCCACTTAGGAAAAATAATGGATTTCAAATTTCTAAAAAGAAGGAACTCATTTTCAAAAGAATATAAATGAAGTAAGATTAACAAAAAATGGATTTTTATCAATAAAAATGGTTCTTTTCAAAAGAAATGAAAGAACAAGTTTTAGAAAGCAAAAGCTTATATTTTAGAAATAAACATAAGAAGACAAGATTTATTTTCTAAAACTATCCTAAAGACAAAATTTTGAAAAAGGATTTCCACCAACTTAATATACCTTTGATAAAATCAACCTTTTATCACTAGAAGTAAAATTTATGAAGGACTAAGGTTAAAGGAAAAGTTACTCGTTTTGGAAAAAGGAATAAAGGAAATAAAATAAGAATATATTCATTTATAATGAAAATATAAAGTTTCTTCCAAATACTTGGAAAGGAATTTTTCAAGATAAGTTTCAACACTTCAAAAAGAATTGTTTTATAAAATAAATTGTTGAGATACTACCATTAGAAAATTTGGCATGTAAAGTGAGCTTATCTATATACTCAAAGTATTTATCAAATATATATTCATATATATATACATATATATATATTGTTACAAAAGGATTTTCTTTAAAAAGGAGTTGAGTTAGAAAATGGATTTTCGCAAAAGTTTAGAAAATTCGTTTTAAATCCGTACTTGATGTTTTCGGAACCCAAATGACCTTTTATGACAAAGATAACCTTAGAAATGGATAGATTTTTTCCAATAGGTAGAAAACGGTATATTATATGCGAAACTCCGAGTTAAAATGAGCAAGTTATGGTCATTTTAAGTTGGAATTTCCTTTTATACGATTTTACCGCGATTTAAGAAATGTTTAGAAAATCCAAGAATAGAAATTTCATGAAGGACTTATCCCGGGTATTTCTTTTGTCTAGGTAACGAAAGATACGAGATTACCCTACCCGAGGATTACTACGACTAAGAATATCGCAAATGGATGAGTGAGTTATTTCTCCTAATTTCGTTACCTTACTTGTGCTTGTAAAGTAGTAGCATTAGTATACTAAAAAAAGATAAAAACGAATATATTTGGGGAATTCGGGATTATGTGTAATTCTATGTTTATGTGTGAAATGAGAATTAAGAATATCGCAGCCTCAAATTGCTTGTTTAAATAATTTTGTTTATTTACTTGTATGATTGTTTATTGTTGCTAATTGATTGATCACCCCTAATAAACCTTAATAAGGTTTGGCCTAAGAAAACTAAAACGCTCACGCATAGTATCTGTCGAGTCATATCTATTTTGGAAGGTTGCTACTCCTACGCGTGGAGTTGGATTGGCTGTGATCGTGCGATGCTACGAGCCATGTTCCTTCCTGGAGAATCCAAATCGCTTAGAGAAAGCGACTCTAGGTTCGGAGCCGAGCCAACCGAACACTGTGGGTGAGGACCTGGGGACTAGCAGTAGAAGGTTGAGGACCTTCAACCCCGATTCCCTAACCTTTGATACGGAGGGGTAAATTCATTCTATATATGGTTTCCGGATAACTGTATATATTTACGTAATCATGTAGTTGTTGCACTGTAAGCATAGTATATGTGTGAATAAATAAATAAACTTGTTTGAAAATATAGTGCGAATGAAAAGGAATATCTCACTAAGCTAGTTGTAGCTTATACCCCTATAGATTTTGTTGAAACAGGTATACCCGTGGCTTAAATTGAGGATCATGACGTTGAGGAAGTCATGGAAGGATGGTTAAGCTTCTATGAAGGAAATAGAATCATAAGATAAGTAATTTTGTAAGGTTTTTTTATATATAATGACTTATATGATTAGTGATGTTATTTATTTGAAGATAATAGATGGACATGCCCCTAAGAATTGCAATGCAATATGTTTATGTTTTATGATAAGTATTCTCTTTGCCTTGTTACTTATTTATCATCAATATAAATTGCGTTACTCTGATACGTTCCTTCGGTTGTGACATACGCCTTGTACATGATATGGAAGCTTTTGCGTGACTAAGGTAGTCATTCCTAGGCTTTAGTATTGTGTACGGTGGACTGCCACGTTTAGGGTACCCTTCGGGGCGTGACAACTTATCAACTAGAATAGTAGAAGAATCTATGAATGTCAATTTTGTTGATAATGCAATCTCAAATGATAAATGCAATCTCAAATGATAATGATGATGATATTGTAAATCAAAAGGATAAGGATGAATGTTCAAATCATCAACAAGGTATACAAGATACAGTTGGAGTACCTGCAGAACCTAAAAAGGAAGATTTCTCAGATAGTTGAGTAAACGGTCAAATAGAAGCTTCAACAGAAGGCTTGTTAGACAATCACTTAGATATTTTACCAAAAGGTACTCCTGAACCTAAATGGGTTGTAACCAAATCTTCTAGACCTTAGAGATTTAAATCATATCATCTATCATATCAAGTGCTTGATATAATAGATTTAGGAATTGAAATTAGATCCATGTTACAAGATTTTTAAAATGAATATACTTTATTATTTGAAATTGAACTTAATAGTGTGAATGAGGCTTTGAATGACAATAACTAGATTAATGCTATGCAAGAAGAATTAGCACAATTCCAAAGAAATTAGGTTTAGACACTATTTCCAAGACAAAGGACAAATCTATTATTGGAATAGGGTGTTAAAAAATAAACTTGATGAACAACTTAAGATAGTCAGAAATAAGGCAAGACTTGTAGCCAAAGGGTATTCACAAGAAGAAGGTATTAATTTCGATGAAACTTATGCTTTTGTAGCTAGGTTAGAAGCCATTAGATTATTATTAGCATATGCTTGTACAAAGATTTCAAAATATTTCAAATGGATTAAAAAGCACATTTTAAAATGGATATATGAGATAAGAAATATTTGTTAAACAACCCCTAGGATTTGAAGATCCATCAAAAGAAGATTATGTTTTTAAATTACAAAAGGCTTTTTATGGTTTAAAACAAGCTTCTGGAGCATGGTATGAAAGGTTAAGTGAATTTCTTATCAAAAATAATTTTTTCAAGAAGAAAAATTGACACAACTATTTTTATCAGATATTTTAATGATGATATCCTAGTAGTACAGATTTATGTAGATGATATAATATATGGCTCTACTAATGAAATATATTTCAAGGAATTTTCAAAGTTAATGTAGGTTGAATTTGAGATGTCTTTAATGAAAGAGCTGAATTTCTTTCTTAGACTACAAATCAAGAAAACTTCACAAGGACTATTTACTCACCAAGAGAAATATGATAAGCAAATGCTAAAAAAATTGAATTGGAAAGTGTTAAAGGAGCTGCTACTCCTATGTCAACTTCATTAAGGTTAGATCCTCACATCTCAGGCAAAAAGATACATGAAAAACTTTATAGAAGCATAATTTGATCTTTATTATATTTAATAGCCTCTAGACTAGACATGTCATTTGGTATTTTTGTATGTGCTAGATTTCAAAAAAGTCCAACTGAAACACATTTAACATCTATCGAAAGAATTTTCAAATATATATCTTGCACCACAAAATTAAGAATTTGGTATCCTAAAAATCAAAATATTGATTTAATAGGATATTTAAATATTGATTATGCAAGTTTCAATATAGATAGAAAAAGTACTTTTGGTACTTGTCAATTTTTAGGGGACAAGCTCATATCTTGGTCATCTAAGAAATAAAACTCTATTGCCTTATCAACAGTTGAAGCATAATATGTTTCAATAGGGAATTGTTGTGCTCAAGTTCAATGGATTAAACAACAATTATGTGATTATGGTTCTATTTGCAAAAATATTCCAATAAAATGTGATAATACAAGTACTATTAATCTTACTAAAAGTCCAGTTCATCTTTCTAGATCTAAACATATTGAAGTAAGGCATAACTTTATAAGAGATCATTTTAAAAATGGTGATATTAATCTTGATTTTGTTAATATTGAATTGCAATTAGCTGATGTTTTTACAAAGCTATTGGATAAAAATAGATTTGAATTTATTAGAAATGAAATAGGTGTGTGTTTCCCTTCTTAAATAATGATAAAAAATAAAATATGAATAGAATTCCAATTGTTTTGGATAATCTCAAATAAAAGAAAGAGATTTCACATTTTCCTATCCATTATCTTAATCCACACATGCAACAACTCCCCCTTTAAAGTCTTTTTTAATAACAAAGCCACAAAAACCCCTCCTTCTTTTATCTCTCAAAACTCTCTTTATCTTGAACCATAGCTTCTGTTCCAACTATGGTACCAAGAAAATCCACCAGAACCTCTATAATGCTCTCTTGAGCCAAAAGAAATTTCAAAACCACCATCGAAATTCAAGATGAAGAATTGCCGATGTCCCTAAACCCTAGTTAAGAAAAATCTAAGGGAAATGAACATACCAAGGAATATGAATCTAATTGTGTAGAAAAAATCGAGTTTTAAAATTTGTTATTTTCTTTTCTAAATCATTATTTAACTACGGTCTCCATAAGGTAAACGTACCCATTAGATGTAGCACAATAGAAAAATATCTAGATCGTATTCCAATGGAAAGCTGGTGAATACTTCTACTCTCGCTCTTGTCCTATTATCTAACTGAACAAAATCAAAGAAATATCTATCTACTAAGAACTAATCTAATCCTAATCTTACAAACATCAACAGTAGATTTCAAAGCAAGCATGCAAGACTAAAGATATATCAATTTACAAGGTTGCTTGGATCATATTTCACCTTAGGTCTATTCATGTAAATCCAAAATTTCTCAGAAAAAGTTGTGTTGATTATTGAATCTTCGTATTCATCAATGTAAATTTAAGCCTCTCTTAAGGTCAGAAACTTTAGATCTAGATCAGACTACAGGAATCTTTTCTCAAGTTATTATCGACCTAGATCCGCATAAAGAACAGGAATCATTGTTTTAGAAACTAACTCAATGAATTTCACAATATGCGATAGAAGATTTTCACCTATCCTCTCTCGAGCTAGTTAGGATTAATCTCATCAATAGCCTAGATCTATTCATTAAAATGACATCTCTGCCTATTCTAATGAAATCAGGCATGACCTCATATCATGCACTATACAGATTCAAGATCTATGAAGCTCAAGCTATTGAATTCAATAAATCAACACGTATTGAAAATAAGCACAATATAATTACATGAAATTGACCCATGGATCCACAAACCCAAGCAAAATCAACTACTCCTCTATGAATGTGACAATTCAAAGCAATAAATCAAAGAAGTAGCAAAGACCCATAATTAGATAAGGCAATCAAAGAAATATCCTTGATGAATTGAAATGATGAAGCACAAAGCTATTGTGAAACCCTAAAAATTCTTTAAAAGTTCTCTCTAGATTCTCTCTCTACAAAGGGATGTTCATATTTTCTTATGGTTTAGAGAAATATGCTCTAAAACCCTACTATTATATTATATTACTATTCACCATTCTGTACATTACTCCCCTCCTTCTTAATGAAAACAAGTTGGGTATTTATAGCCTTCCAATTTCATCCTTCCCTATTCTGCCCTAGGCTATGTTGAAAAATAAAAGGCCTTCTTTTCTTGCACAAACCGTCCTAACTTGCATTATTTCTTTCCATTTCTCTTGAATCATCATGATGAGCTCTTGAAAGCTTAAAATGAATTTTAACAAAATGAATGTCCTTTTCTTGATTAAATCACAAAATTTACATAATAAATATGTCCAAATAATCATAAAAAATAAGGGTCTATTGATACTTATCAGAATCCTCGATAGAATCACAAAAGTCTATAGACAGTGGCTTAGAGGAGGTTGCTACAAAAAGTGATTCTAAAAGTGAAAAGGAAGTTTCTATAGAGGTTTTGATGAGGAAGAAATAGGTAAACCCTTGATCTTAGTATTCTTGGAAGCTTGTACCATTAAAAGGAAAAATCATGGATATTATAGTCATGGATTCAGAGTTTTGTTTCTTTTTTTTTTTTTATTAAAAATAGTTTTCATATTGATAAAACATTGGATAAAATTTGTTATCAAAAGTTATGCACCTCGAAGTATTCTATGCTTGAAGAAGTGTTAGCTGATTTTTATGAAAACCTAGATTTGAGAAGGAAATATAAGTTTAAGCCAAATGTGTGTAGTCAAAATATTGAGATTAGTAAGAATGATTTATTCATTGTTTAGAACTAAAGAATGAAAGAGATGATGAGGATGTTTTGAACATGAACGGAATAGAGTTGCTTCAATATCTGAATGATTGTTTTAAGGTTGAATCACAAAGAGACAGGCTTGTTATTCAATTCTCTTTATTGGTCAGAATATTACATAAGGTAGTTAGTTCATGAGTTTTGTCAAGAATTGGAAGTAGAACATATATATTAATGGATGAGGCAAAGATAATTCTAGGAATTACAAAAGGAAAATATGTGAATGTAGCTGATAAAATTTTGAAAAACCTGTTTTAAAACAAGATAAAGAAACCTTATGAAAATATGCTCATGTTTTTATTAAAGGAGAAGGGAATTAAATTTCCTAAGGAGGATTGTAGTAAATTTTCAATTAAGAAAATTTAAGAAAGAATTTTTCATCACATGAATATTCATGTATGGAAAAAAGTTTGGTTTTCGGGGGATTGTGCTGTATATATGAATGAAAGGTATAAAAGAAAGGACATTTCTATATGGATGAAAAATATGCAAAGAAGTGCAGCATTTGAAAGGACGTTTCTATATGGATGAAAAATATGCAAAGAAGTGCAACATTTGAAAGGGAAAAGAAAAAGGATGAAAAAGTCGAAAAGAAAAAGAAAGAAAAAGTTGATAAGAAGAGGAAAGGGAAAGAAAAGGTTATTGAGAAAGAAAGAAGAACTAAGAGGAAGTTTAATAAGGGGAATTTAGAGACTAGGGACGAACCTATCATTGTTACTAACGGTTCAATAGACAGTTTATAAGAAGTTGTTTTAAGATCCCCTGCTCCTAAAAATAATGACCTTGAGGTTGGGATATGTAATGAGGTTGTTAATTTGAAAAGTAAGATTTTAGATTTGAAGGATTTTGTAAAGAAAAGCTTTACGAAGTTAAATCTATATTCAAGACTATCAATGCTAAAGAGAAATTGGATGGACAACTTCCACTTACTCCCACAAGGTTTGGACAAAGTTCTTCAAAGACTCCAATTGAAGAAGATAAACAAATTCTTAATGATAAGGCTGGAGACATAGTTCTAATGCATGAAACAAATCCAAGTACACAGCAAGACGCTTTTCACAATGGTACAATTGAGTTTTTGGAACTAAATGAACCAGATACAGCTGAATAACCAACATAAGAACCTATTCAAGAATCTATTCTCGAATTTGTTCTTGAACCATCTCAAAATACACAATCTGAAACCCCTATTGAGCAAGCTAATCATCTTGTCCTTGCAGTCAAACTCACTGAACCATAACCATCTCCTGCTCTAGTTGAAGTTAACCCTGAACCTCCTATTAATAATCTACCAGAGGTTGAACTAATTCCAAAACGAACTAGGAGGGTAGAGAGAACTGTAATAAAAGCTCTCAAACCTCCAAAGAAAAAAAAAATTAGCTTTTCTTGATAATATTTCTGTTTTAAACTGATCTTAGTTGTCTGTTTTAGTTTTAAAGACATCTATTTCCTTTATATATCTGTTTTAAACTGATCTTAGTTGTCCGTTTTAGTTTTAAAGACATCTTGCCGAACTATTCCTATATGTTTGAATGATGATGGTCAGAATAATTGTCATATATGATTTGTTTACTAAGATTTATGAGTGTCATATATTGAGGGGGAGAATTTATGATTATCTATTTGATTTTTGATAACAAAAAGGGGGAAAAGGAAAAGCTAGTGATAAACTTATTTTACAATTTTTACATATGTTTGTGATAGACTTAATCTCAAAATTTGTTTTCAAAATCTGTTTTCGTAGGTTGTCATATAAGCTTATCACTTGAAAAATGATTTTTATCATCAAAAAGGGGAAGAATGTTGAGTACTCCTAAACAAGTTTTAATGATATAAGATAACTAATGAATCTGTTTTAAGTGTGTAGATCAAAAGTATTTATTTTTACAGACACTTAATTAGATGATCAACAAGACAATCCGATAGACATTTCGGTTGATATTTAAATAGATGGTTGGACAAATGCTATCTCAATTAATAGAATAAACAATCAAACAATTCTTTATCAAACATCTAAATATATGTTGGATTTATTTGAAGCCCCAACTCCACTAATTAAGTGTATTTGGATAATGTACTTAATTCGTTATATATAAAGAGGATAATAATCTATGGAGAGTTTCTTTAGAAGTGTTTCAAGAGTTTTTTAAAGACGTTCTTACAAGTATTGCAAAAAGACTTTTTTTTTTTTCAAAGTTTAATATAGATGTTTTATCGAGTAGCAGCAAAGATATCAAAACAAGTTCAAATATGCTTTATGACAATGAAGAATCAGATAAGGATAAATATCAAGAGCAACTAAAGAAAAAGGGCAGAATAATATATGTTCAAGTTAGTTTGAAGTTTGAATAATTAAACAAGCCTTCGAAAGATCTTATGAATGTTGGAAGCTTTATTTCAAAAATTAAAAAAACATTCAAGAAGATTATATATACTTTAGTTTCCAAGATTCAAAAAGCATATATGAGAAAAACAAGAAGAGCACATATGAATTTTTCTTTTGCATTTGAAAAAGCCTTCAAAACAATCTTACAAACACTTTGACAAACACTGCGAGCTTGATTTCTTCATATTAATTCTTTCTAGATTTTGAGCTTAAATTTAGAGAACTCATATTTTCTCTTGCTACCAATTTATCTCTTTTCTTTTTGAGCAAAGATTAGCTTAGAAGTTAGATTACAAAAGTCTTATAGTTTATGCATAGTCAAGTGGTAGGCTTGAAAGACAGAGCAAGAGCTATTGGTGTTTGTAATTATTTTTTACTATTGGATTAATAGAATGATTGTGTGGAAGACCAAATCCCCAGCAGTGGAGCTGGAAGAGAGGATCGACTCACAAGGAGGAACCTCTACAGATCACTGTCTCCTTTACATTATCGCTTTTTAATTTTTGCTATATTATTTACTGCTTATCACGTGCATTCATCATAAAAAGAAACAAAAATTTAAAAAGTGTTCTTTTAAATTGGTTTTTCAAGAAAAAGATTTGAGAAACAATTCACAACCCCCCATTCTCGTCTGTCATTTCAGGAACTACAAAATGTAATTTTCACGATGGAGCAAAACTTAATATATTTCATTTGCAATAAAATATAACAAAATTAAATTAAATTGAATTAACAAGGTGAAAAAATAAAAATAGAAAAATCTTAGCCTTATAAGTGTTCCACTATATAATGACAGGACATGACCAGCGATATAGAGCACGTGCATGTTGTCGAGAATATTTTTTATTAAATTAATCGTTCGATATTATTTCATATCCTTTTATCTGCTGAAAATCAAACATGCCATACAGATTTCATTGGGCTAGGCAACAACTATGCAAGAGAACTATTCTGTTCTTTTCCCCAACAAAATCTTGCAATGGAACTGGCATAATTTTTTGTTCTGAATGAGATAAGAGAATACGATTCTCAAGTCTCAGCAAGCTGCATGAGGAATCATGTCTTAATTCATTTATCACCTTCTATAAATCAGCTATATTCCATATTGTAGTAGCTTGTGAAGACAAGAAGAAACTCATAGAAACAATGGCAAAAGTTGTTTGCCAGAAATTTAAGCCTCATCTGTTCATGGTTCTCTCTCAATTGGGTTATACCATCCTCTATTTTATCACCGAGGCTTCTTTCAACCATGGAATGAACCCTCATGTCTACGTAACTTACCGTCATATAGTAGCTGGTGTGGTAATTTTCCCTTTTGCTTATTTCCTTGAAAGGTACGGTTTTATTGTAATTTTATCACTTTTATGTTTGTGTGTACATTCTATTAAGCTTGTAAAGCACGGACCAATCTCTTTAGGGGAAAACACTTTTAGGGTCGTCCTTCGATCAACAAACTGGTCAACATATGGTTTTTTATTGACACGTCGTAATGAGTACGTCATATTGTTAAAATCACTTTATCAATACTTATACTTCTATGGATTTATAATTCTATAAAAGTTCTTTTCTAGTAAAAAAAAGCTTATAAGCGTAAACTCTTAGTAAAATATGTGATATAAGCGTATGATTTTTTGACGTTAGAATTCTATCAATTCTATACATTTTAATCTTGATAGAGTCGTGAGCTTGAAAATTACATGAATTAGTGAAAAAGTAATGAAGTAACAGACACAAAGTATAATTTAACTTTTGTTTTCTCATGGTGAATTTAAGGTTGTACCGGTATTTTACATAAATAACACCATAACTATAACAAACCACGGCTGTTTTCCATAGGAACAAATTATTTTTATGAGCATTCAGGCGTCCAGTGAATAGCGAAACGTGAACGATTTTTCATTTCAAGTGAATTCTTGTTGGGCGAAAATTTCTTCCTCAATTCATTTGGACAGTAAAATACTTGCGGTAAATGACGAACAGTTGATAATTCGATGGTTCTAGGATTGCAAAATGCTCTATTAAAATTCCCCTTTTGCGATTTGTCTACCATGTTGTTCATTCTTCAAGCAACAGGTCCGAATTAAGAAAAAACATGGTTTCGACGGTTCATGCTTTATCGCTTCAAGCTGATGACAGAAATTCCTTTTGTTTTGCAGAAAAATAAGGCCAAAGCTCACATTAGCACTTCTTGTGGAGATTTTTATCCTTTCACTCCTCGGGTATGACAATATTGACTATCATTTAATATTTATAAAAATCTTATTTATGGGTACTCTTGGGACACTTGTTAAGAGCCTAAAAGAAAACTTTTTATAGATAAAAATATGTAATATCTTAACAAGTACTTGGGTGCCCCAATTAACATATTCCAGTTTATAATTCAAGATTTGCAATAGAGCTCACAATGGACTCAGAAATATTTAAGCCCCGCTTGAATTTTACAGGGTAGGACTGACTCTAAATATGTACTTTGCAAGCTTAAACTACACTTCTTCAACATTTATTGCTTCAATGGTGAACACTATTGCTTCTATGACATTTGTCATTGCCGTTGTACTCAGGTAACTGAAAAATAATCAATACCACTTTATTCAAGTCTTTTGGAAAATTAAGAGCATATCTATGAGATTATTAGTTCTGGTTTGGCTGAATCTAAGGCATTATAAGCAGGATGGAAGTTCTTGACATCTGGAACCCCCGAGGAATGGCAAAAGTTCTCGGGACTTTAGTTTCCCTGGCAGGAGTGATGACTATGACAGTGTACAAGGGGTCCATATTGAGAAACTTGTGGCCTGCTTTAATCCATATTGAAGGGAAGAATACTCACCATCATGAAGACTGGTTGAAGGGCTCACTGCTAACAGTTGCAAGCTGCATTACATGGTCCGTATGGTACATAATGCAGGTTCGATCCTAAGTCTAACTCAGCCTTAAATATCTCAAAATAAAAGACACACAGTCCATTAAATTACACAAAGATACTAGGATAATGATGCGATTTGTTGGTAAAACGTGTGTAGGCATTCACGTTGAAAAGATATCCTGCTCAATTGTCATTGACAACATGGATGAATATTGTTGGGGCTGCACAGTCTGCTGTCTACACAGTGATTGTTGAGCATAGAAGGGCTGCTTGGACAATCGGATTCAACATAGATTTCTGGTCTACGATTTATGGTGTAAGTATGGCTGTATCTGCACAATATGCTTCTAAATTCCAAGTTCCTTGTCATACCAAATCCATCTTCGATTGATGTTTTGGACTCTTCCTTCCTTCCTCGGCAGGGTGTGGTTGTCTCTGGCTTGACAATCTTTATTCAACTATGGTGCACAGAAAGAAAGGGACCAGTTTTCGTGACCATGTTCAACCCTCTTTCAACCATTCTAGTTGTAATTCTGGCATATTTTGTGCTCGGGGAGAAACTCTACGTCGGCAGGTATATATTTTACTTCTGTTTCTTAATGTATCCTTTTGAAAACACCTAAACGTGGCTCAAGCAACTAATAGAATGTTTTAGAAATAAATGTAAACTTCTGTATAAGAACTATTAGAAGCTAATTCATGCAATCTTTTGTTAAAAGGCCTCTAAAGGGCACATACACACCTTCCCATGACTTACGAAGAAACACATACAAATGTCTAAACTGTCAATAATGCTTAAATTAAAAGAAATATTAGAAGGTGATGACTATGGGGTTGTAGCACCAGTTTAAGTGTGTATTTTATTAAAAAGATAAAAATACATATGGAGAGTTTAGTTGATTTAAATCGCATATGATCGATAGTCTTAGAATAGCTTAATTTCAATTCTATATAAGTTTGTGCTTCAAATTTCACTCTAAACATATGAAAATAGATATATAGATAAACAAGTATCTGATGACCCAAAAAAAAAAAAAATTAGGAATTGTCTACTTCAATTTTCTTTTAACATAACTTGTGATTTTTACAGCATCCTAGGGGCAGTTATCGTTATCATAGGCCTATACTTGGTTTCATGGGGCAAGGAAAAAGATCCACAAGAACAACATAAAATCCAGTCTGAGGAGCAAAGTTATCTGCCTTCTGAAGAACGGGAACATCACAATTGCCAGAATTGTTGATTTAATTTACAAGACTATCTCCATATCCGGCCAAAAAAAAAAAAAAAAAAGAAATTATCACAAGACCATCAAATGGTTAAGCATGGTATTGGATGTACGCGTTTAGTAAAATCAAAGTGCATTGACCTTTGCATCTAATTTGTCTAACTTTATCAGAAATTCTATGTACTCATTTCTTGTCAAGTCGGCACGGATTAGGTAAAGAAGTATTGATTGATCACGACCGTTCTTGTCGAATTTGAAAGATCGTGAGATGTGATGGAGATAAATCATATCTTGTACTATTGAATATGAATATGTCTTCAAATGAAATATGCAATTTAATTTAACGGCTGGTGGTCTCTTTGATCAAATTGGCTGAAAAGGAAAGGTTCCCGTTCCATATTCGGAAGAATGTGCCTGATCATGTGCTCCCGTCATGTACGCTAATGCTTCAGCATCGAATTTGGCAACCGCGTGGTTTAACACGGGGTGTCAATGCATAAGTAAATAAATAATCGGTGCAAGATAAGCAAATATAAATAAATAAAAAGGATGCCTAGATTTTGATCAAATATGCAATTGAATACCTAAACTTTAAAATTACTCAATTTGGTATTTGAAAGAATTTTTCATGCAGACCAATAGTATCTGCAACAAAGTTTTTTTAGGTACTAAATTGATCAATTTTAAAGTTCAAAAACCTAATTAAATATTTTGTCAAAGTTTGAGTACTATTCGTGACATTATCCCTAATAAACATGTGAAAAAACTTACACCATTTTTTGGGAGAAGAGGCTTCATTTTCCCACCATTCATGAATTTTCTTGAAGAATTTATTTGTACAACGAAATAGAAAATGAAGATTATCCTTCAAATTTGAAAGGGTAAATGTTATTTTTGTTAACTTAACTTTATATAATTTCGTAACTAACTATTTTGAATTTAACGGTATCAATTTATTATCTATAAAATTTTCAAAATTATTTATACTACTTGAACTAATTAATTGTAAAAGTGTGTAATGTTTAGATAGCTAATTAGTGATGTGTGTGCTCAATAAGCTTTAAATTTATAATCTCATTAATTATACCCCACACAAGACAGTGCACCTATCGTGTAATTTAAAAATTAACTCAGATATCATCCTAGGGATCTATATGCAACTACTAGTAATAACCCGTTTACTATTATCTAGTCGAATCTATTGTGAGTTATATGCTAAACTTTCTACTAATTTCTAGCTAAAAGCAATTCCAAAAACCTTAGATGAATGATATGCACACTTTTCTCAAGATTAATCAATTCACAAACAATGCTCTAAGTTTGATCAACCTTAAGCCCTTCATCCTTAAAGATGGATTCAATTAAATGGTTCTTGATCTTGAACTACCAGGTTTCTTAATTACATTAATTACCTTATTCAAGTTAATTAACCCCTAACTCTAATTGAAAAAGTGAGAATTTCTTCCTTTATAATTATCAAATAGAATTGCATGAAGATTATAAACCCTAATTGAAGAAAATTTAATCTTCAACGATAGAAAGTTGAAAAACCCTATTTCTAGGTGGATTACACGACTTCCTTGCCCATGAGAGATCTATCCCATTAATTGAAATCTTCTTCCTAATTAACGGGAATCAAGATTGTAATAACTCAAGCTTAAAATCATCACAATCAATAATATAAATCATGAACAACTTCAAAATCAACACTTCATTCAATTGGAAGATAAATCAATACATGAAGGCTAGGGTTTCTCAAATCTAGGGCATAACACAACTACTCTTTCATGAAGAGATTAACAACAATAATAATAACAATGGAAGAAAAAGGAAAGATCATGATGATAAAACCTTTGTAGTGGTGTTGTTTGCAAATCTCCAAGTTATAGTACAAAATCCCCCTTCAAAAGCTACTCCAAATGATTTCTAGGGTTTGTTGGATGTAATACAAGTGATTGGTGTCTAAAATAAAAAAAGGCATGTATATATATAATCTGTCTTGTATACGACCCCTACACGACTCATGTATGTTGGGTAGTGTACTCATTAACTCAATGCTTCTTTCCTTTTTTGGCATAAGCACACGACTTATTGTATACAACTTGTGTATGTTGGGTCGTGTACCTTGGAACCATGAATTTTTTTCTTCAAATTTTCTTCTCCAAAAATACACTACTAGTGTATGGCCAGCAACTCCACAAAAGCACCAAAACTCTTCAAAATCTTGGCTTTTTTCATTAGTAATCCTTTGAAAAGCCCAATTGTTCCATAATTGTTCCTAAAACACATAATTAATTCAATATACATCCTTTTCTTCAATAGATCAATCAAATAGCATATCAAATATGCTCAATAAAGCACTAACAATAAAGGTCTCATGACACTTATCAATTAGCAAAAATGGGCAATATTTAACATGTTAATTGGAAGAAATTGAAAAAAAAAAAAAGTTAAGGTACCAAATCAACATTTTGAAACTCTAGATGCTTACTTTATTGCAACAGTAGATAAAATTCAAGTATCAAATATGATAATTATAAAAAAAGGAGATAATGTTGCGGATGATACCTCAACTTTTATAAAATATGCAATTAGTTGAATGAGCTTTGAAATTGATCAATTTAGTACTGTAAAGAACTAGCTAGAGGTATTATTTGAAGAATTCCTAAATCTATGCACAACAGATGTAAAACAATGGACTTATAAATGAAAGATCAAGTCATGTAAGATGCCATGCGAGAGCAAACACAAGAAGAGATTATGCAAATTGTAATGCGACTCAATCATTTATTTTTATTTGTTACAACAATATTTGTATGTACATTGAATCCTGTGAGCTATTAACATGTTGTTTACTAGGAAGAAGACAAGTGTCATAAATATGTACATATAACTATAGTAGAAAATATAATACTCCTAACACCCTTACTCCCCCCACCCTTCCTTCCAACTAAACCCAAGTGGGACCTTATAAAAGGCCTAACTTGGAAAAACAAGTTTCAATCTATGAAGAATTAGAGGCTTTTGTCATGAGATCAATAGTTTGATTAGTGGAAGAAACATGATATATGAGAAGAAAACCAGAAGTGAGGTGATCATGGAGAAAATGTACATCAACATCAATGTGTTTTGTTTGTCCATAATGACAATGATTCTTAATAGTCTATTAAGCAGGCACGACTATCTGTAGCTGAAGCAACAAGAAGATTAAGAACAAAGCCGATGTCACGCATAAAATGTGAAATCCATAAGAGCTCCTTAGTAATAGTAGCTACACTTCAATACTTTACCTCAGCCAATGAAGTAAAAACAATAAGTTATTTTTTGGTTTTCCAAGAGAGTAAAGAGGAGACAAGAAAGATACAAAATCTAGACAAAGACTTACGGTCAAGATGTGAATTACCCTAGTTAGCATCAGTGTAATTGTAGAGTTGCAAAGAACTAGAAGAAGAATAGAGTAGACCATGATTCAATGTGCCCTTGAGGTATCAAAGAACATCTAATGCAGCTTGAAGATGTGTACTTTTAGGAGACGAAACATATTGACATAATTGTTGGACTGCAAAAGATAAGTTGGGGCATGTAATCATAAAATATAACAAATGTCCAACAAGTTTATAAAACTAAGAAGGATCAACAAGCAAAGAACCATTTGTCCAACTTCAATGAGTAAGAAAAGGAATAGAGACTAGTTTAGCAGTAATGTGTCACTACTATAAAAGAGGCATAGTAAGATTAACCTAAAGTAATCATATCACGTGTGTACCTTCAATATGAAAATAGTTTTATAAGTCAAAGATTGCAAAACTCTACTTAATATTCGCTATATAACTTTTAATTGTATAAAAGCATTTTAATAACAAAGGAAATATGATTTTCCACATTCCACTGAATCATAGGGAACTGACATCCCCTACTAAATAGCAAATTAAGATAGATAACTTACATATTACAAAATTTCAATCATTATACTATTAACCTAATTCTATCACGTCCTAAAGGGTACCCTAAACGTGATAGCCTACTATACTAAATATTAAGACTTAAGTATGACAACCTTAGTCATCCCAAAAGCCTTGATATCAGGTGTAAGGCATACTTTAATGATCGAGTGGACCAAACTTTAGATCATGCCGTTTAATCAGTTATACATAATAGCAATTAAGAAAATAAATCATAACAATATAAGCAAGGTTTCGTAAACATATAATGAGTCTTACAACATCAAGGGGCATTCCCCTAGCAAAGATAGCTAAGTCTAATAAAGTATATCTTGAAATAATTTACACTTTTGAAATTTCTCTTAGAATTCCATATTTGCTTCTAGCTTGCACTTCTATCCAAAAGATCTTGGCTCGAAAGCATTACTTGGGTAAAATAATCTCTTGGTTTCAACCAATGGTACGAGAACTGTAAAAGATATCTAAGAGAGTATAAGCTACATGCTTAGTAATTATTTCCACAATTAAACACTCGACATCCAATAATCAAAACAAGTTTATTTAGGCAACCATATGAGATGCACAAGCACGTAGGCAAACAATACATATGATTTTTCAAAAATCATATGTTGAATGGATTTACCCTTCCATTCGGAGTTAGATGTTCCAAACCATATAAACCACTAGCATAATCATAATTTCATGGTAGTTTTTATTTAAGCCACTACCTAGCTGCCAAAAATATAATGTAACTTATTTGTAGTTTTATTTTCGAGTCACTACTTAGCTACCATATATGTTTTTGCCTGGTGTTTTCTTCACCGCCATTTAATTCAGATGACCCTTCGCCACTTTATAGATTTTATAGACTCTATGAATCTCCTTACTAAGCCTGTGTCCCACCAAAGGTATAGTAATAAATGTAATGAACTCACCCAATGATATGCATGAATCAATTTAATTAAGTGCTCATGACATAATTAAGTATTTTACGGGTGATCATAGAATTATGTAGACAATCATCCTTGCACTAGATCAAACATTCATTATAATAATTACAGCCTTGATATACTTAATCATAATTTCAACTATATATGTAAAGAACATGCACTTATCCATTTTATCTTTTCCTAGTTCTAATGCCACTAATTTATAAGCAAAAACATAAGTGCATAAATGTAATAAATAAACTCACTCGGCCATTTGTGTGGATACTTCTAGACAAAGTAATCCTTTGGGTAAGGAAACTTGGTCTCCACATCACCTATACAAAAGAAATATCCAAAATGAGTATTTCATGAAAGTTCTACGTAAACTTGCTAATTCTACTTTACTAAGTTCGTCAAAATCGTATAAAGGGAAATTCCAACTTAAAATGACCATAACTTGCTCATTTTAACTTGGAATTTTGCATAAAATATACCATTTTCTATCTACTCGAAAAGATCTATCTACTTCTAAAGTTATTTTTTTCATAAAAAGTCTTTTAGGTCATGAAAAGGGTCGGTACATAATTACCACGAAAATCCCAGCCCTTGAAACTTCATTTTAAAACTTTTATCGATTCCAAAAATACTTTAGCAAAAATATATATTTATATGATTGAATTATCCTTTGAATATATATATATAATATATATTCATATTGTATGCAAAATTTAATGATGTTGTCTCAATGATTATTTTTCGTAAAGTAATCTATCTCATGGTGTTGAAAAATTGTATTTTTAACAATTTATTTTTCTAAATGTTTTGAGAGAATTTTATAAACTCTTGGGTTATTATAAATGTGTATATTCTTATTTTGTTTTCTAATTTTTTCTAAAATAAGTTAATTTTTCTTAACTTTGGTCTTCTAAAAAATTTTACTTCTAGTGATAAAAATGAAGTTTCCGAAATTTTTATTAAGTTGTTGATAACATATAATGATTTTGAGTTGCATATATTTTTCCTTTGGAAATAGTTTTGATAAATAAGTCTCTTTCCTCTTATGTTTTCATTTCCTAATTTCTAAAAAAATAAATAAATTTTATTTCTAAAACTTGGTCTTTTAAGTTTTACTAATTTTACTTGGAAGGAAATCATGTTTCAATATTTTCTTAAGTTGTTGATAATATCTATTGTTTTTTAAACTTATCATGTTTATATTCTTTTTATTACTTTGAAAATGGTTTATCATTTAGAAACTTGACAACCTCTATTTTTCTAAGTGAGTTTATAACTTAGTGAGTTGATTTTATCTTAACTGATAAAACTTAGCCTAGTTATACTTTTATTATGGAGTTGGTAAAAATCCTACAAGTAAGCTTTTTGAGAAAAGTTTGCTTATCAAAAAATTATTAATACTAAGTCTCAATAAACTTTATGTGACTTATCATAAAATGTTTATTTTATTAGTTAACTTCTTTGAGAAAATCATCTTTATTGTCATTTAAGAAAAATATTGATGAGTTTGAAAAGAAGTTGGAAAAAGAATAATTTTCCTATGTGTATGATAACAAAATCTTGATTTAGTGACAAGGATACATATTAAAAAAGTTTGGTTTCATTTTCCTTTATTGGAGAAAATTCTATTTTAGATTTTGTTGAGATAATATCATTATGATGATACATGTATATAAGCATTTAGTATGAAAAAGATAAAATATAAGAAGATATAAGAAGCAAAACAATAGGCAAGATAATAAGATCAAGTATTGGGAACCTTAACTTCATTAAGGTAACCCGGTTAAGTATTAGGAGCCTTAGCTCTATCAAGACAGCTCGAGACTAAGCTTAGATTAGTCCCAAAAGAAAAAGAAAAAGAAAGAAAAGAAAACCAATAATAATAAAAGAAAGTTAGTAAGAATTAATGCGCATTTAAGCTCTAAGAAATATATAGATATACATATAGATAATAATATATATATACAAGGTTAAGTTAGGAGTATAATAACAATATAATATTATCATAACAATAAGATAATAAAATCAGAATCTTGGCATGTGCAAGAACAAATGAATATGTTGTTGTTTCTATAACTCATATGAGTTTCAAGAAACAACACCATAATCATGCTAAGTTATATGACATGGAAAAATAAATGGTTGAAAGTTTTAAGTGTTTTTGAGTTGAAGGAAGATGGTAGATGAGTGTGTAGTATTATGTGGGTAGTAAGATGTAGTGAATGCTTTGTGTAGAGAAGGATTTTGAGAGAATTTGGTTGTAGAGAGTTTTGATAGAGTGGATTTATTGAGTGAATTTGAGAGAGTTTTGTTATGTAAAATGAAGGTGTGAAAGAAGTGGAGGGAAATGGGGTACTTATAGTTCAAGATGGAGGGAAATTAGATGTAATAAAATAAATTAAAAAAGAAAAAAATAATTAGAGATAGAGAAAGGAAAGTGGCACTGGTTTGCATTGTAGAAGGGGAGAGAAATTATTTTAATTCATATTTTGTAAATAAAAGTAACAATGTGTAAGATATGATGTGTTAGAGATGTACTAGAAAAGTAAAAAGTAAGAAAATAAGTGTAGAGGTACTAAGAATAGGTAGTAAAAGTAAAGTAGAGATAGATGAATAGTAATGAATAATAAGATAGGATAATGAATAGTAAACAAAACTAATAATTTACCAATAGTAAAGAAAATACACGTATAACTGAGATATCTATAATTTTTAGTTACCGAAAAATTATGAAACTGATATTTTTGGATTTCTTATATCATCATGAATCTAAAGGTGTCATTAGAATATTTTTACCGTCTGGTGCACTAGGGCTCGGTTCCCAAAAACTGATCCCATTTGGATCTGAAAGTCAATAGAAATTGGCGAATCTGATATTTTTAAGCTTTCCTATATTATTACGAACTATTATAAATCATTAACTCATTTTCATTGTCTGGGGTTTAAGAGCATGGAATCGCCGGATCTAAATTCTAGAGGTTGATATAGGTTTTATGTTGACTTAAGGTTCTTAGTTGACTTTCAATTATAGGGTTTGAACTTAAGAATTGTCATAAAATTTAGGGCTTTACAAATTCTTAGTTTATTTTCTACATTATATAATTTCAAACTTAAACACTAAACATATAGACTATACTCTAAGATCATCTTCCTATCTTTAAGGACATCACCAAAGAAGATCTATCTCCACATCTCCTTAACCTAATCCTGATGCTTTCCTATACAAGAATTTGGGGTCATAAGTTAATTGATAGCTTAGTGAATAACAAGACTAGAGCATACATAAACAATTCTTAAACAAGTTTATTTAACATTCTTATGCAATGCAACACTCAACCATAAGATATGCACAATTTGGATGACTGGAATATAAACTAATCGAGATTTATGCTCTCTCCTAAGAGTTGAAGGATCAACTCAAGTCATTCACGCCCAAAAGAGATTGAGAACTAAGGAAAGAGGATTTTTTTTTAACTCATTTGTTATTTATCAATAAATATAATTAACATAACCTCAACTTCACCTTAGAACCTTAGAAACTCCCTTAGTATTAATATCCTAAAGCTAACCCCCACAGGTGATGTCCTTCGGTGCCTACTTAGTTCTTGTGGAGCTGACAACCCAATGGTAACCCTAACCAAATTCATTAGTCTCACCAAAGCATTACTACATAATCGAAATACTAATATGTGATGTGAATACCATGTTAATGCAATTGTGTTTTTGCCCAATGCATGTTTTTTTAATTAATTAACCAGATGCTATTAGGTTCAATCATTAAAGTGATCATTCCATAACAAATACTCTTCAACAAGAATAACTCAATTATTAAAAGCAATGTGTTATCACTTTTACTTTAGTAGTTTATAAACTAAGCAATCATCAAACAATAAATGAGCACCCAATCTCCCTCACATATAGCTAGTTATATTTGTTTTAATATATGTGCAAATACATTACAAACACAAGCAAGGTGATAAGATCAAAGTTACCCACTTGCCATCCAAGCTAATTCATAGCAAACTCCTGGGAAGACCAAAGATTAATCAATTCCTCCTATAAAACAAAAAAGAGTAACAACTCAATAAATTATACTTGATTGAAATAAAGACTTATTTGAAAAGCATATTTGATCAGACACTAAGTAGGAATCCTGCTATGGCTGCAATGATTGCCCCTACAAGATGTGGACAATTATCTATTGTCTGTCAAATTATTTCTTTTTCCTTTTTTTATAAGTCATCTACCATAAAACATCATTATTCTTTATTATTCATACATGTATCTTAAAAAGTTATTGGCTTATATGAAAAGCTCATTTTAGCAAACATACATTTGAAACAACATATTCTCTTTTCTAAACATGGTCTAACCAATCATATTACAATATTCTATCTCTAGGCTCTTTATAAATTTTAAGTCTATTTAATCTTAACTTAGCTAAATTGATTAAACTTAACCAATCTAATTTATTTTAGCTTACTAAATTTCATTAGGTCAAGTTGAGCTCAGATATATTACTAATTCATTTTATATCTAATATTCATACCAACATAAGTCTATATTAACTTAATCTTAGCTAAGTTAATTAGAATTAGTAATTTGACTAAAGAACATATTCGTATCAAAGAATGAATTTATCTTAGTTTTAAAGTTTGAAAAATGAATGTACAAATTTTATAAATGAACGTTAAGAGTTTTAACATTCAAATCTTAGCCAATATCTCCAGCTCCTATTCCTTCTCTTCCCCTTCCTCTAGGAGCTTTATCAACTCTATCTCCTCTTGAAGATGCTCCTTTTCTACTAACTCATCTATTTCTTCCTCTTATCTAAGCTCTCCCTCTAACTTCGGCTTCCATAGAAGTACCAGTTCTTTCTTCTACTTCTATTTGCTTAAGTTCGTCTTTCCAGGCTTCTTCTTCTAGTTTTTTCTCCAACTATAATGCATATAAATAATCATTTTTCTCTTGGTTTATCATGCCCACAGTGTTCTACATATGGCTCATTCTATCCCTAACCCGTTTTTGTTGGAATTCCAAATCTCTTTTTCTTATTTATTTATCAGCTTTATTATTTCTTTCTACCTTAGCACTTTTTGTGAATTTTCTTCTTGCCTTCTCTTGTACTTTAATTGAGGCCAAAGTTTATGCTAGTAATCTATCTTGCCTCTCTTGATATTGTTTGTCAATGTTGCCTTAGAGTTTATTTAACTGTTCTTCAATTTTTCTCAGCTAATTTTTATATTCTTCCCTTCTTTTCTCCTTAATTTCTTGCCTTCTATACTTCTCATCAATTTCTTCAAATATACTATCATCATTGTAAGCTTCATTTACTTCTTCTGCCTCTAGGAACTTATCATTATAATGGTTTTTATCACCCCTTAACTCGTCATGTTGTTAACCACTTTCTGTAAACCCTAGTTTTCCTAGTAATCAAGTAAACTTTGGAAACCGAAAACCAAAACCATAAATCGGATTAGTATAAACCATGTGAGAGAAAACTAGAAACCTTAGATTCGCCTTTCCTTCGGTTTCAAATTAAAAAAAACTTTTATAAAATAATTTATTATGGAATATTGTTTTAAAGTGTATTTCAAACCATAAAAAGTTCTGATTCCGAAAAATTTTCTATTCCAGGCCTTCCCAAGATCCATTATGGAAAAGCGAGCTCCATAACTAGAAATTCAAAAAAATATTCCATAATACTCTTTAGAACCGAAATTAAATAAGGATTTCAAAAATATAAATTTTATAATTTTTCGGATTATAAAAATTACAAATATAGTATTTTTCTTGTATTTTCTTTACTACCGGTAAAGTAATTGTCTTGTCTACTATTCATTACTACACACACAAACCATACCCTAGTCTTACATCCTTACAAACACTCAATTACATTTTCTTTTCCAATAAAAATTTGTCTCTTAACAAATTATTGCATTTAATACTTTTTATTACATAAATTACAAATTAAAACAATTTTAACTCTCTCTCTCTTCCCCTCCATGTGTGGCCGGCGCATGTTACCCCCCCCTCCCCCCCCTCCCCCAACACACACACACACACCCACCCAAAATTTTGCCTCAAGTTGTTTTATTTTATTTTCTTTTTATAATAAAAAAAAATCCTAATTTACTCCATATATATACTCATTTACTCTCTCTCTCCTCATTTCTACTCTTTTAAATTTTTCACTTAAAGTAAAATCCTCTCTATTCTTTCCCTTTGTGCCGTGACCTTCACACTGTCATGCCTCGAGGGGTACCCTAAACGTGGCAGTCCGCTGTACACAATACTAAAGCCTAGGAATGACTACCTTAGTCATGCAAAGGCTTCCATATTATGTACAAGGCGTACATCACAACCAAGGGGACGCATCGAAGTAGCGCAATTTACATTGATAATAAATAAGTAGCAAGGCAAAGAGAATACTTAATATAAGCATATCACATTTCAATTCTTAAGGGCATATTCTTCTATTATCTTCAAATAAATATACGTCCCTAATCATATAGGTTAGCATATATAAAGAACCTTACAAAATCTCTTCATCGTATGATTCCATATCCTTAATCATTCGTCCATGACTTCCTTAATGTCATGATCCTCAAATTTAATCCACGAATATACATGTTTCAACAAAATCTATAGGGGTATAAGCTACAACTAGCTTAGTGAGATATTCCTTTTCATTCGCACCATATTTTCAAACAAGTTTATTTATTTAATCACACATATGCTATGCATACAATGCAACAATCACATGATTACGCGAATATATATAGTCATCCGGAAACCATATATAGAACGGATTTACCCCTCCGTATCAAAGGTTAGGGAATCGGGGTTGAAGGTCCTCGACCTTCTACTGCTAGTCCCCAGGTCCTCACCTACAGCGTTCGGTTGGCTCAGCTCCGAACCTAGAGTCGCTTTCCCCGACGATTTGGATTCTCCAGGAAGGAACATGGCCCGTGGCACCGCACGATCACAGCCAATCTAACTCTACGCGTAGGAGTAGCAGCCTTCCGAAATAGATGTGACTCGATGGATGCTATGCGTGAACGTTTTATTATTCTTAGGTCAAACCTTATTAAGGTTTATTAGGGGCGATCAACCAATTTAGCAACAATAAACAATCATACAAGTAAGTAAACAAAATTATTTAAACAAGCAGATCGAAGTTGCGATATTCTTAATTCTCAATTCACGCATAAACATAGAATCATATATATATACGCATAATCCCGAAATCCCCAAATATATTCGTTTTTATCTTTTCTTAGTATACTAATGCTACTACATTACAAGCACAAGCAAGGTAACGAAATTAGAAGGAATAACTCACTCGTCCATTTCGCTATCTTCTTAGTCGTAGTAATCCTCGGGTAAGGTATTCTCGTATCCTTCGTCACCTAGACAAAAGAAATACCCGGGATAAGCCTTTCATGAATTTCTATTCTTGGAGATTCTAAACTTTACTTAAAATCGCGGTAAAATCGTATAAGAAGAAATTCCAACTTAAAATGGCCATAACTTGCTCATTTTAACTCGGAATTTCGCATATGATATACCGTTTTCTACCTATTCGAAAAGTTCTATCCATTTCTAAACTTATCTTGGTTATGAAAGGTCATTTGGGTTCCGAAAACGTCAGGTACAGATTTAAAACGAATATTACCAAACTTTTGCAAATCCATTTTCTAACTCAACTTTATTTAAGGAAAACTCTTTTGTAACAATATACATATAGATAAATATGAACATATATATTTGATAAATACTTTGGATATATAGGTAAGCTCACTTTATATGCAAAATTTCTAATGGTAGTGTCTCAACAATTTATTTCGTAAAACAATTCTTTTTAAAGTGTTAAAACTTATTTTGATAAATTCCTTTTCAAGTATTTGGAAGAAACTTTATAATTTTATTATAAATGAGTACATCCTTGTTTTATTTCCTTCATTCCTTTTTCCAAAACAAGCAAATTTTCCTTTAACCCTAGTCTTTCATAAATTTCATTTCTAGTGATTAATTTATCAAAACTATATTAAGTTGTCGAAAACCTTTTCATAATTTATTTAAAATGGTCTTAGAAAATGAGTCTTGTTTTCTTATATTCCTTTCCAAAATATAAGCTTTTACTTTCCAAAACTTGTTCTTTCATCTCTTTTGAAAAGAATAATCTTTTATTGATAAAATCCATTATTGTCTAATCTATTTATATATTCTCTTTTTTGAAAATGAGTTCATTCTTTTTAGAAATTTGAAAATCATTATTTTTCCTAAGTGGGTTCATCACCTTATGAATTTATCTTAACTTTGAAAACTAGTTTGTTTTTCTTAGTTTTATTTCGAAGTTTAAAAGAGTTTAAATCTTGAGCTTTTTGTAAAGACTTTTAATATTAATAAATTATATTACTAAAAGCTTAGATTAACATAATATACAAAGAAAATATTTATTTCTTATGATTCCTTGGAAATCTATCTTTGTTATTTATGAAAACGTTGAGAAAACTCCATTTCTATGTTGTTGATAATAACTTCATGATTTTGTGATAAATCATATGATTGAAAACTTAGCTTTGAGTTCATTTAGTAAAACAAAATTCTATTTTTAGATTAGTTGAGACATTAACATTACGCAAATGCAAGTATCATGAGCATATAAAATAATAAGAACATAAGAAAATACTAAAAATAATTAATGAGCAAGAAAAAAAATATCAAGTATTGGAACCTTAGCTTCATCAATGTATCCCGGTCAAGTATTGGAGCCTTAGCTTTATCAAGGCGTCCCGGGACTAAGAATGGACTAGTCCCAAAAGATTTAAAGAAAATAAAAGATTGTTTTGACTTGATATGGACAAGTCTAAGACTAGAAAGACTAGTCTTAATAAATTGCATAAAATAAATAAATTGCATAACTTGAAAGTAAATAAATAACAAATGAGCTTATATGCTCTAAATAAATATAATACGCACACATATAAATATATATATATATAAGCAAGATCAAAATATAAACAAGTAATAAATGACAAAGTATATATATACATGAAAGTGGTTCCATGAACAAGAACCAAACATGATCTTAATGTGTTTTCTAGTTTTTCAACCTAAGAAACAACATTAAAGCCATATAAGGTTACTTGACATAAAAAGAATAGAATAAGAGTTCTTCATTACCTAAATGGGTAAGAAGAAAAGAAGGATTGCTTGAAGCTTTGGTAGTGATAAGTAGTGAGGCTTTGAAAAGAAACTTCTTAGTAATGGAAGAGAGTGGTTTCTCTTTTACAAGAAGTGAGTTCTTGTAAGATTATAGAGAGGAGTTTTGGAGATTATTTTAGCATAATTCTTTGCTTTGGAATGGGGTGAAGAAATGATAAGGGAAGAGGTGGTATTTTATAGAGTTTTGTGAAGGAATTAAGAGTGAATTAAATAAAAGAAAAATAAATTAAAATAGAGAAGAGGGTCAAATTGGCGCCGGCCATGGGTGTTTGGAGAGTGTGTGAGTTGATTTTTGAGTGAAATTTGTAAGAAAATAATTAATATGTAAGATAAGATTTGATAAAAGGTGTATTGGAAATATAAAAAGTAAGAAAATAGGTATGTAGGTAGTAAGAAATAGGTGCAAGAAAAAGTAGAGATAGGTGAATAGTAATAAATAGTATAAAAGTACTATGAATAGTAGACTAGACAATTAAAGTACCGGTAATAATAAAAATACGTGTAATAATGCGATATCTGTAATTTTTAGCTACCGAAAAATTCCAAAACTGATATTTTTGGAATCCTTGTATTTGTAAGTTCCCGAATTTTCGGTTCCAAATTCAAAACCCAAACCCTAATCGAGAGTCAAACGGACTCTTAAGTCAACCAAAACCCTAGTATATCATGACCGCTTAAACTCCGGCATTACCGTTTTCTCTAGCCCTAGAAAACGAAGTTGGAAAAGTTTGCCCTAATAATTCGTAATAGCCATAGGTTGCGTAAAAATATCAGATTGAAGAATTTCGAGTGTCCTTCGAACCCGATCGGGCATGATTCTTGAAAAACGTGTCCGGAAGCCCGAAATAGGAAAATTATTCCGAATATACCGTTAGACTCGTAAAAATATAAGATTTCCAAAAATATCAATTTCGTAATTTTTCGGTAACTAAAAATATCAGATATCGCTTTTATACGCGTACTTTCTTACTACCGGTATTTAATTGTCATGTCTACTTTTACATTACACTATTTTCTACTATTCTACACTATTCATCTATCTCTACTTTTTCTTACAACCTATTCTTACAAACTTTACACCTATCTCTTACACTTTTTCATTTCCAATACAACTTCACATCTCTCATTTCTTACTTTTAATTAACAAAATAACAAAATTTTTATTTTCTCTCCTCCCCATACACCAAAGTGGTGCTGGCCTCCCCCTCCCCATGCCCAATTTGTTTTAATTTCCAATTATTTAATTAACACAAATAATCTCCCACATTTTCCTATAAATACCCCTTCATACCTTCACTTCTTTCACACTTCTTCTTCTCTAAAGTTACTCTCTCAAAATCTCTCTCAAATTCTTTCAAGAGTTCTTACAAGAAGTCCTCTTAAGTTTAGCTTCTTTAGGTAAGAAATTTCTCAAGATTTCTTCATGTTCATTTACTTAGTATGAGCTTAGTGTGTGTTTTCTAAAACCATGAAGGTTAAGGAAGCAACATTAAGTTCATGCTTTGTTTGTTCATAATCAAAATTCCTCCATGATCAATTATTTTCTATTATGTTCCTTTATGTTTCTCTATAATTCCTTTATGTTATTTCTATCTAATATATCCTAATAGCTATATATACTATTTAAAGCATATAAGCTCATAGCCTTGCAATTTATTTACCTTTCATGCAATTTATTTAATTTTAAAGTTGATTTTAAGACTAGTCATTCTAGTCTAGACTTGTCCTCATCAAGTCAAAACAATCCTTTTCTTTTCGGGACTAGTCTTTTCTTAGTCCCGGTACCTTGATGAAGCTAAGGTCCCAATACTTGATATGCTTTTCTTTTAAATTATTATGTTCTTTCATATTTTCATAGCTTATGGTTCATATTCATGCATGAACATAATGCTTTGTCTCACAAAAATTTAAAGAAGTGTCTTCTTAAACTAAAGGAACATTTTAGATAAATGAAGGAAATAGATTTTCTTGAGCACACTTGAAAATGATTTTTCATAAACAAAAGGTTTTGTGAAAAGCTTATTTTTCATCAAGAAATATCCTTTTTACAAAAAACAAAAATTGTCATTACTTTTGAAACCAAGTTTGGAAATAAAACCACACCTTAGGAATTTAAAGAGATACAAGAAATTACATTTAGAAAAAGAATATTCATCTCAATAACTCAAGACCTTTCAAAAAGTAAAATAATCAATAGAATCCCAAGTTCAAAGTCTTTTAACACCTTAGTTGAGACAACTTCTTTTACTTCATACATTTGTTATGAGTCATATATATATGTATATACCTTTCAAAAAGTTTACAAAACATTCGAAATATTTATCTCTTCAAAAGTGCTTTGTTTGCAAAGAAGGAAAACAAGTTTCATAAATTCGTGGCAAATCTGGTCGCTATCTTTTAGGAACCGAAACGACCTAGTTTCATAAAAATAAGTTTAGAAATGCGTAGATCTTTCCGAGTAGGTAGAAAACGGTATATTATATGCGAAATTCCGAGCTAAAATGAGCAAGTTATAGCCATTTTAAGTTGGAATTTCCCCTTATACTATTTTACCGCGATTTTAAGAAAAGATTAGAATTTTCAAGAATAGAAGTCTTATGAGAGACTTATTTTGGGTATTTCATCTTGTCTAGGTGACGAGGGACCCGAGATCATCTATCCGGAGGACTACTACGATTAGATCCACCGATATGGAGTGAGTTAATTCTTTTCCTAAGTTCATTTCCCTTGTTGTGCTTGTAATTAGTAGCATTAGAAAGCTAGGAAAAATATAAATGAACCTTTGTTATGGAATAATTGATGAACGAAGATTAAGAATATCGAAATACGAAGTGTTAAATAAAGTGTGATTTATGTATTGATATGATGAAGTTATGGTTGATCACTTTTAATATGAATTCAACTTATATGGCCAAATGATAACTTGAAATTACTCATGCATATCATATACATGAATTACATTTGTTCACTACTTTTCTTCGTGTGGGGAAACGAGGAAAGAGTAGTGATGGCTGGTAGGAGCCGGTAAGTCTACGTGATGGCTAGTAGGAGCCGGAAAGTCTACAGGGCAAGCAGGAGCCGGTAAATCTGCTAATATTGATGGTCGTATGGGCCTGTAACCACCCAACCCTTGTCATGGAGGGCGTTAAATCCATGCTGCACTTGATTTCCGGTTAATCATGTGTATCTTACATGTTCATATGGATGATGCATTTTCATATGTTTTGATTAAAATACTTGGCTGAATTTTGGGAAATGTCTTATAGTTGGAATTATCTCACTAAGCTAGTCATGCTTATACCCTTATAGTTTTCTATTACAGTATGATTATCTTTGGTTGGCCCCGAGGAGCCCTGTACGCCAGGTACGAGCATATGCTACTAGGAGTTTTTGGAGGAAGTTTATGTATTTTTAGTTTTGAACATAGACTTCTAGGAAAAATCTCTATAGTAGACTTATGTAGTAGATATGTTTATTTTGATGAATAGTACTGTTAATCAAAGACCTTGAGACGGGGGAATGCCCCTAAGAAGATGTACTTTTGTATGATGAAATGAAGAACTTATGATTATCTATGATTATTCTTGCTATCTATTTAAACGTAACACCCCTAAGAGTCTCCTACTATCTTGGAAGCACGCCTTGCATATAATATCGAAGCTCCTGCATGACTACGGTTGTCATTCATTAGCTTTAATATTGTATGCGGCGGACTGCCACGTTTAGGGTACCCTCCGGGGCGTGACAGTATTTTTACGAGTCTATTGGTATAAACGGAATATTTTTAATATTCCGAGCTCCGGGACACGCTTTTCGAGAACTGATCCGTTTGAGTCCGAAGGACACTCAAAATTCACGAATCTGATATTTTTATGTTACCCTATATTATTACGAACTATTCTAGGTTATTAACTTAATTTCGTTTTCTAGGGTTTGAAAACGTAGGATTGCCGGATCTTAATCACTAGGGTTCGTTGTAGGCTTGTTGACTTTTAGGGTTCCGTTTTGATTTCCGATTTTTGTCGAGATATTCGTAATATCGTATAATTTTCGAGTTTTGATCATTTTAAAATTTTAGCTCGAAATTTATGTTTTATTTTATTTTATTTTTATTTGTGATTATTTAATAGTTTTTAGTTCTCGGAATCGTTTAATCGAGTCTAGGGTTATGAGTTGACTCAGTTTGACTTTTGGTGAGAATTTGAAATTTGTGATTTCTGAAATTTATCGAAGGTTTTAAGATTTTGCTGTTGATCGTTATTTGGATATATTGTCTTGATTTGCGTGTTAGAAAACGGTTAGGTGATTTAATTGATATACGGACGTTGATTATACTGGTAGTTAGACTTTATATTTCGTTTCAAGGGTTCTTGTTTTCTCAAGATTGAGAAAACCCGTTTTTGTTGTCATTTGGAATTGAGTTTTAACTTGGTTCGAGTTTTAGGGTTTCGTTTCCGGCGTTTGACTCGGTCTAGAATCGGGTGTTAATCTCGAGTCGATTTTTGAGTTTTAAATTTTTGATATTAGACTTCTAGAATTATTTTTGAGGATTATGAAAATTTGTGGGGGTTTACACACACCCCACACACACACTCACACAAGCTTCTTTTCTTCTTCATTTCCCTTCTATTTCAAGCTTTAGGTGATAAATCCTAAACCTTTCTACCATTAAATCTTGTAATGGCAAGATTATTCATGGGTATTTTCACATTTAATTCCCCATGAGCACTTGCTAGGGACAAAAAATACCACTCATGAATATCAAGCCATCACAAAGTAGATCTTGTGTTTAAATGAGTTTTTGTTGGAATATTTTCATGCTCATGCATGTAAAAGTAGAGTAAAGTAAAGATCTTGCATAAAAATCCATGTTCATGCTTTCAAACTTCATTTCATGCATCATAAGTAGTAGATCTAGCATCTAAATACTCATATTATACTTGACATTTATGATCTCATGAATTTTTTGTGTTTTCATGCGTTAATGCTCATAAAGGCTTTGTCTTGTGCATATAAATGTTGTAGTTAGTAGATCTTTAAGTAGATAAGACAAGGAACTTAAAAAGGAAAAGTTTTTGTTTGAAATGTTCAAAGAAAAATTCGTATGACTTCAAAGCTATGTTTTAAAAACCCTTTTATCAACTTTAAAACTTGTGTTTTATATAAAAAATGAATGGTATAGGTAATAGGTATCATTAAGTGATGATTTTGATAAGTTGAAATGAGTTTTGATGAGATTAATGTGTAAAACAAAGAGTAGAAACAATATAGGAAATTTTGAGTTACTACTCAATTTAGGAAATTCGTAATTTTGGATTATTGCCATAAAAACACCTATTTTCCAAGCTCAAAACAAAAGTTTTATTTAATAAATGAAGTCCTTAAGGGATAGGTATAGTAAAGCTTTAAATTTTAATGCATTACACAAGTTTTTTTAAAAAAACATTCAAAAACTAAATTTTCAAAATTCGGATTTTTGAATAAATCCTATTTGAAAACATGTTTACAAAGTATAAAATGGAAAATTTTATGTAAAAATGAAGGTCTTAAGTAACAGATATAATGAAGACTCAATTCTAACAAAGATAACTAGAAATTCCTGAGAATTAATCCGAAAACACCAGTGAGTTATCAAAGTTAGGAGACTAGTTTTCTTAAAAGTAGTTATTCTTGAAGTCTTGCAAAATAAAGAGTTTTAAAATTTTCTTTTAAGTAAGCATCATCAAGATCATGCATACATTAAACCCATAACATGCCATTCATGATAGGAAATCATTAATATTTCATGCATAATTGATTTATAAAGTAGAAACATTTCAAACATTTACAAAACTATTTTTGGATTTGGAAAACCGTTACTGATCAGAACTGATCCTACTGTTTCATGAACCTAACATTTTCAAAACTTGAAAATAATATTAGAATTAGATAGATCTTTTGAAGTAGATAGAGGTCGATATATAATTTGCGAAATTCCGAGTTAAAATGACCAAGTTATGGTCGTTTAAATTGGGACTTCCGTAATTAGCGAGAATTACGAATTTATCAAGTTTTGATATATAGTTTGGATTAGTTAAGTGATGTAATACTTATTAGGATATTTCTTCTTTTTAGGTGATCCCAAATTCGACGATTCTCTACCACCGAACTATTATTACTAAGAGACTAGTGATCCATGGCCGAGTGAGTATCACTTCCGATTTCAATTATTGTATGTGGTTGTAATGATAGTTGCACTAGATACTTGGCAAAGATAAAATGGATATGCATGATGGGGATAAACGGGAATTATATATGGTTGTTGTTGATATGAGGAATTGAATTTAAGAATATCGAAGCCGGGTGATTAATCATTGGTTGTATAGATGAATTAGGATTGACTGTCTGTGATTATTGATTGATCACTTAAAGAATTGGTATAATTGAATATTCAGAATTGAAAATATATATGGACTAATTCATATCATAATGGGGATGGAGAATTAGCATTGGTTGGTTTTCCGTGATCCTAAACGGTGTAAAAGTTGGTTAATCATGATCCATAAACGAATAATGAGTTGGTTAATCGTGATCCATAAAACGAATTTATAAGTTGGTTGACCAGATCCTAAATGGCATACTGCGTAGTACCGCAGGATTCGTTAATCTTCTAACCCGGGATGGAGGGCGCAAGTCCATCTACATATGATTTTCGACCGGTCATATGTTTGATGATTTCATGTGTTTGATGCATATCATTTGTCTGATTAATCACTTATTTGATTGATGTGTTATAATTGTGATATGGAAGTTCTCACTCATTAAGCTAGTGTGGCTTACGTCCCCACAGTTTTTATTTATTTCAGCACGAATTCATATGGCTTAGACCGAGACAAGCTACAACTCAGGTACAGGAGCTAGGCGTTTCCTCTAGAAGTTGTATTCAAATTGGTTTATACTTCCATAGGAAACTAAGAGACTTTGGATGACTGTAACAAATCTCTAAATATTCTTTTGCAGGGGAATGCCCCTTACGAATTATAACTAATTACATATGTGTTTTGATTTATTTTCTAATGCTATTGAATGCCGAATTAAACTCTTTAACTCCATCGGTTCGAGTATTCTATTGTCGTAAAGGGACGCCTTACATCCATACAAGACTCTTGAAGGTCTTGGGTAGTGATTTGTGAGTCTTATATAGCATGTGGCGAACTGTTACGTTTAGGGTACCCCTTGGGGCATGACACTTTCTACCTGGGTTTCACTTGGTGGTGTCCGTGTTTGAAATCTTGGAACATATGGAACCATCATCCATTCTTCATGAACTCTATAGGTTCTTGGCCTTCTTTCGTTTTTTATTATTGTGGGAGATCATTTAATAACTAAAGTGGATATTTCATAGTAAATTGCTGCATAAATCTCCTTAGCTATTTCCATCTCTTCTTCCCTTCTCTTCCTATTCTCCTCCTCTTCTTCTTCCTGATTCTCTAAATATTAAGATGAATGCCACCAAGGAATGTGGCATTGCCTTCCTCTTGTTCTACTGAATCAGCACTAGCATTTAGATTAATCCCTACACCAGCCGACCTATCAACTCTATCAGTTGCAACCTTCTTCATCAAATTATCCAACAAGATGGGATTATATTCCTTATCTAATGACTCATCTCGCAAAAGCAATCTTCTTTAGAATGATTTATTCATGGCAAAAGTCTTGATTCTTTCATATCTTTGAGGGAATGGTTGCATTGGTGAAATATGCCTTTCCCTTTGTTGTTGAGTGCGTTGAGACGGTGATGGAGGTGCAGGTGTATGTGTATGGGGCTTTGGAGATTGAGGTTGTGTTTAAGGAATGGAAGCTAACATTGTCCTAAGTAGATGCTTAAGAAGGGGAGATTCAAAAGACTGTGTTTGTGTTTTGGGGATTCGAGATTAAGGAGCATGTGTCTCATGTGGTATATGTATAGGAGAAATTGGTTGTGTATCAGATTGAGGTATTTGTGGTGAAGGTATGGATTGTGTTTCAATTTGTGGTAGTGAAGGTATTTGTGTCATAGGGACGACTCGGGGTGAAACTAGGGATTAAGATTGTGTTTGTAGAGGGTTTGATTGGGGAATAGGTGGATTTAATGGGGGAACATGTGAGGTTTGCATGTGTGTAAGAGAATCAAGTTAGGGTTCATATTAAAAAACCTGGGTGAAAGAGGTGTTTGTATTGATGTTTATGTTTGGACTTGTAGGATCTACTCTTATTTAGTGTATGGGGAACGTGAGGTCTGTGTTTGACTCTATGAAAGTGGAGGCATTTGGAAGGCAAGTAGGTGAGGATTGGCCTCATTGTCATCATCACCATCATCATGGATTGACTCAGCCATCCTAGGTTCAGGAGTTGTTCTTGTCACGCTCCAAAATAGGGCCTAGTAGTATCATCCTGTAGTCATCATACCACGTGTGCACCCGTAATATGAGAACCGTCTTGCAAGTCAGATATTACAAGACTTTATCTTATAATTATTACATGTGATGTAGTCATATCAATATATTATATAAATACTAAGGATTTCGATTTTCCTTAGTTTGCCAGAACCGCAGAGAATCGGTATCCCCTACCAAATAATGAAATTGAGATCAAACCTATAAATACAAGATCTTAATCCATTATACCATTTATTTAATTTGTTCTTTGAGACCAATATAATCTATGAAACTATCTTCAGCAGGGTCTTTTGAGGTAGCACTCTTCACTCATGCTTAACCCAATCCCATCTAATGTTATACCTGCACAAAGACTGTTGGAGGGTGAGCAAAACCACACGCTCAGTGAGATGACCTGACCAAACCACATATCAAACAATGGAATTCAAGTTTACTTAGCAAGCATATGTAATGCCACAATCAAGCATATGAACAAATACAAGCCTGGAGAATCCGGAGTCCAAAGCAGGATGGAGATTTACCCCTCTCATCAGGGTTGAAGGAACCAGTAGTACATAGTCTATCCAGAAGATGCCAAGCATACAGGGGAATCTTACGATTTCTCGTATTAGGGTTATTACTTTTAATATGATAGCTTAACAAACCATCCTCTGTACATACCTTTAGCAACTCCCTAAGCATTAGTCATCCAAACAATACCATAAGCGGCGTCCTTCATTTACCATTTAGTTCTTATGGTACCAATAGAATCAAAGGTAACCTTGCGTTGATCTAATAGCCTTTAGCCTAGGTCAACCAAGCCTTACCAAAGTCCCGGATGGCTAACACGTAATAGACTACTACGCTTTTAGAGATGCAAATATGCAATATATGCGATGCATGCCCATTTTATTTTATGGTACCAATAGTTTTTAGTCAAGTTCAAGGCGATAATACAATTACAGACAAACATTAACATGCTCCATACAATTGTCATCATACAAAGAAATTGTTAATTATAATAAGATGTTTTGGCAATCATACATACACCAAGCAGCATGCAATTTACCCAAACCCACATGTAATTCAGTTTGATATGTTATTATCAATGCAACTAACTACAAGCACAAACAATATGATAAGGTCAAGGTCCCTCACCTGTGGTCCTCGCTATATTGCTGTAATAAGCTACTGGTAGTCCGAGAACCGATTTATATTCCTATGGAATGAAATAACAGATATTTATTATTTTACTAATCTATTCTTCTATTAGTTCCGAAGATAAGATATTTGAAATATCATATTCACCAGATTAGTTTTTAGAAATTACGTACTCCTTTCTTTTTATGGTCTTACTGACTATATTAATCTAAGCTGAGTTAATTGGAAACTAATCGCTTAATTCAATTACTAAATCTATTTTAATTAGTTACCAAAAATCATATATTTTATTTATATAATATACTATTCTTAGTATTAGTGATACTCATAAAAGTAGCAATAATACTAGTATTAAAGACAATAGTGATTATATTAGCTTTAATATTACTACTAATAGTAAAAACAATTTTAATTATAAAAACAATTTAATAGTTTTAGTAACGAAATCAATAATACTAATAACAATATTGATAACAATAATAATAACAGTTATACTAATAAATTTCCGAAAATAGATTATATTCCATCACAGTAGGAATTATACTAATTTAATTAATATTATTACTAAAGTAATTTTAATCTTATATCCATGTTCATTATTATTTCAATAATATTTTTGAAATTCTAAAAGTTCTTTTAATAATATTAAGGATATTAATAATTAGAAATCTATTATGCGGAAATTACTTTGTTCTTTTTAGATTAATAATAATAGATTAAATATTTGATTATCCTATATTTAATAAAGTCAGAAAAATAATTTTATTTTTAAATTTAAATAAATTTCGGGTTTAACATTATTGTATTATAGTATTACTATTAATGCAGGAAAAGAATAAACATTCTAAAATTATTTAAATTATTATTTATTATATAATTATTTATACTTAGTTTCGTTTTTCTTTTCTTTGGCCGAGGGGTACACGGGGTCGAGTACGCCCGTACACCGTGGCTGGCCGAGGGTTGCACGGGTTATGTACGCCCGTACATGTTGCTAGCCGAAGGGTATATGGGTCATGTACGCCCGTACACGTTGCTAATCCGAGGTGTCTACGGATCATGTACGCCCGTACATGAAGCCTGGGCTCATCGGGAAGCACTGTTCATCGTCTTCCACCTTGGTTTTGATCCGATTTTCCATTGTTTTACACACATAAATTCATTCTAATTCATTCCTAAGTATTTATACATGATATATAACAACTCAAAACATCTAAAAACCTCCTGATTCAAGAATTTCGAATTTGCATGGTGTATTAATGTTTTCGAATTTACCTTGCTTGGAGCTTTATGTAACCATTTCTGGACTTTTCTTGGTGTTGGTTATGATCCTAATATCATCATAACATCATTTAAAATATTGTTTTAATATAATTTTGATTTAAAACAAATTTAACGTACCGTAGTTTTTCTTATCCCAAGCTTTAATGAAGCTTTAATGGAAGACGAATTTGTTGTATTTGTGTGTGTTTTATGGGCTGTTGTGGAGTGTGCTTTGTGGTGTATTATTGGCCTTTGTTGGTTTGCTCATTAGGAGCTCATATTTAAAGAAGAAAGAAGAAGACGAAGAAGAAAAAGGAGAAGAAGAAGAAGAAAAAGAAGGAGGAGAAGAAATTGGAGACGGTGCAGTGTGTGGCTCCTCATTTGTGTGTGTTTATATGTTACTTATTTTGGACTGAATTGTGTGTGTGAATATGTAGACTTTTGACTCAATCATTAAGCAACTTGGGTGGATTTCGGCTATCACATATCCCAAGCAATTTTTCACCGTAAACTTGGACACTACAACCGCAATTCATGGACAAATATTATGATACTAATTAGTTGATAATTATCTTAGGTTTAGGATATATAAATAAATAAATAAAGATAAGATAATGAATTTATAACCGTATAAGGAGGGAATAAAAATATAAATTTATGAAAAAAATCAATTTTGCGGGTTTAAGTGATACGTATATTAAATACTGATTTAGTAATATTTTTAGATGAGAAGTTCCATATTCGCATTATTAAATATTCTAAACAATATAGTATACATACAATTTCTAGTAAAGGTTTGCATATATATGTTTGAATTTTTGCTTTTCGTTGGAACTTAACCGCTCGTCCAGGGGAGATTCCAATTTGAAAGCAAATTGGTACGTAAGACAAAATCAAAACAAAGGAAAAAAAATGCAAGTTAGTTAGGATGTATGGAATTATAAAAATAAAAAGAAGATGATAAATTTATAACTAACAAATATGTAAGGAGTGAGAAAAAATATAAATTTATGAAAAAATTAATTTTACGGGTTTAAGTCATACGTATGTTAAATACTGATTCGGTAATATTTTTAAATGAAAATTTCCATATTCTCCTTATTAAATATTATGAATACTATGGCATACATAGAATTTCTATTAAAGATATCTATATATGTGTTTGAATTTTCGCTTTTTCTTTTGAACTTAACCGCGTCCATAGAAGGAATTGAAATTGAAAACCAAATGAGTTACGTAAAACGTAACTAAACAAAACAAAGAAAAAAAATGCAAATGAGTTAGGATATATGACAATATATAAATAAAAAGAAGATGATAAATTTATAACCAATAAATATGTAAGGAGTTGGAAAAATATAAATTATTGAAAAAAAATTAATTTTGTGGATCTAAATGACACGTATGATAAATACTAATTTGATAATATTTTTGGATAAAAATTTATATATTAACGATATTAAATATTCTGAATATGATAGTATATATAGAATCTTTGGTTAATACTTTTACTTTTCTGTTTTTATACCTGCTATCGTAAATTATATTTTATTTGTTTAAAAGTTTAGTTTCGTAGTATTTTAATAAATTAATAATTATATTACCCTTAATTTGACTTTATAATAAATCTTTAAGATTTGAAATTACCTATGAAATCATTTCTATTTATAAATTTATTCTAGGCTTTTTATTAGATTAGGAATTTAATTTTAAATTTTATATTTGTTATTCAGTTCTTTTTACTAATTATAAATTACTGGATTAGATCAGACTTTTAGTTTTTATAGACTCAGAATTATTTAACTTGAATGTTTTAATATATATATATGTATATATATTTTACATTAAAACTTAAGTTCGTAAATAGTAAATAGTTTTCTTTATTCTTTATTATGAACTTTTATAGTCTTAGTAATAAAGATTCTTTATTCTAATTTGTTCATACTTAAAAAATTAAATCGCGAAAAATTTGGAGTGATTTCTAATATTTTTGTTATGGTTCTTTTATGATTCTACATTTTATTTTTATATATTTATTATAACCGGGTTATGTAAAATCAAGGGGATTACACTCTCCCCCCCTTAAGAAAAGTTTCGTCCTCGAAACTTGTAGAGGTTTGTCTAATTTTCTAGAGAATCTGGTGCTTATAATTCCTTCTATTACGATATCTATTTCTCTCTTATAGTCTTTTATATTTCTGTAATACTAGTCAAATGTCATTTTTAAAGATCGAGAATAAAAACTGCATAATTATTTGAAAAACCTATTGATTCATATATTCACTTAAATGGTTGAGGCATCTCTTTAATACCTATATATTCTATGATCAAATAATTAGTCTAGTCTGAGAGCTTTACTTATAGCGAATGAGCCATAAGTTAGTCGTTTTAAATTACTATATACAATAAGGCTTATTATCGCCTTTGTATCAATAATCTAACCCAACTCATTCTCATTATTAGGTCTTCTATTTGTTTCTCATTTGTATGTTATTTCAGCCACTCATAGTAAAATAAAGACTAAAGCTTCTTCTAGGTTCTCATTGATATGTCTACTACACTTCCATATCATCGTTTATAATTCCATTCTCATCATTGTTCCATATCATTTAGTAGTTCCTTTCTTAGTACAAACAACCTTGATACTAAGATATTACAGTAAGTCATATAAACCTCTCATCGGGAAATCCTTACTATATTCCCAATGTTTAGTAGAATTCCATCACTATAGCTTCATCTAACTCTTCAAATTGGAATGATTTGTAGCGTCACTTTGTCTTCTGAGAACAATGTGTGGAAATGTGTCCAGATTTCTTACATATAAAACATATTCTTCGTGTTCTTTCCGGACATTTATTAGCTATATGCCCAACATTACCACAGTAATAACACTTATGTTGTAGTTGAGGGCATTTTCTTGGATAATGAGGTCCTTTACACTTCCAGCAAACAAGTTTATTTTTCTGCAATACCTTTATTTCATCCTTTGGAAGTGGCTCAGAACTTTTCACCTTTTTGGATGCAGTACTTGTTTCTGAACGGTCATACATTTCCTTGGTAGATGTTTGTTTCCTTTTCTCCAGCCATCCTACTTCATTTCTCCTTTCATACTCCAAGATCCGTGCTTTTTCAACAAGGGTATCGAAGTCAGGTAGTTCAAATTCAATCAATCTCCTCTGAAGGTATGGTTCTAATCCAGCCATGAAAAATTGCTTTTTCTTCTCTTTACTGTCTTTATAAGTGTCTAGTGCAAATTGAAACAATTGATTAAACTTTTGTTCATATTCATCAATAGTGTTATCATCCTGGGTCAATTCCATTAATTCGGTGTTGTACTTTGTCTCCATGTTGCTCGTGAGGTTCTTCTCATGTGGAACATCTTGTGGTTCAGTTCTTGGTTGTTCAACTTGTTGGATTTCAGACATTTGTTCGTTTCTTACTTTAGTAGCTCTTGTCCTTGAGCTTGTATCCTATATTCATCACAATATAATTCTCTATTAAAATCTCCAAGAACTTCACTAATATATCCAAGTATACTTAAATCTTTCTACTCATGAATGTCATATAATAATCTCCCAGTGAAGGTTTATATCATCATTGATTTATTTCCAAGGTTTAGTTTGCAAGCAACCATTGTTATGCATGCCAATTTGCATAAACAAGACTTGTATTAACTGTTCCATCAATCTTTTGTTAATCATTGAGGTTTAAATCAAATAAACTACTTCTTCCAATTTCTTATTGCACCATTTATGGATTCAAACATAAGGACTTCTTTTTCTTAGTTCACAGATCCAATTTTAGGTTATGTCTTGTTACCAGAACTATGACCTTATTCATGGTAGTAATGGTTGATGTTTCTGATACTATTTCTTTACCAAATTCCAATTTTCTTTAGAACTCTTTAATGTATCAAAATCATATAATATCCTTCTTAAGTCAACTAATAATATCCCAATACAGAAGAAAGTTCCTTCTTTCATTCACTTTCCTAATGTGTTGATTAAGCTTTTGTTATAAGGTCATAGGAATTCTTGCCTACTATAGTAGTACAACCAAAGATCTTATTGATTTTTCCGCTAATGTTTTGTGTTGTACTATCTATAGCGGTTATGTCTCTTTGTCATTTCCAATTCATCTAATAGAAGGTGGGGTACGTAGTTTTGTTATCAGAAATGTAACAGACCTAGAAGCTTGTGGTTTGGCTTCTATTATAAAATTATACTGTCTTTGGTCATAAGGACAGAAGACAAGATATCACATTTATATGGACAACAAGTGCCCATATAATACTTGTAATATATAACTATATATAGTCTAAATGTCTACATCTTTTAATTTGTAACTTAATTTATCTACCCAGGTTCTACCCAATCTCACATTTGGTAGGTTACTCCTATCTCTGACAACCTAAAGCTCTGATACCAAACTCTGTCACGCTCCAAAATAGGGCCTAGTAGTATCATCCTGTAGTCATCATACCACGTGTGCACCCGTAATATGAGAACCGTCTTGCAAGTCAGATATTACAAGACTTTATCTTATAATTATTACATGTGATGTAGTCATATCAATATATTATATAAATACTAAGGATTCCGATTTTCCTTAGTTTGCCAGAACCGCAGAGAATCGGTATCCCCTACCAAATAATGAAATTGAGATCAAACCTATAAAATACAAGATCTTAATCATTATACCATTTATTAATTTGTTCTTTGAGACCAATATAATCTATGAAACTATCTTCAGCAAGGTCTTTTGAGTAGCACTTTTCACTCATGCTTAACCCAATCCCATCTAATGTTATACCTGCACAAAGACTGTTGGAGGGTGAGCAAAACCACACGCTCAGTGAGATGACCTGACCAACCACATATCAAACAATGGAATCAAGTTTACTTAGCAAGCATATGTAATGCCACAATCAAGCATATGAACAAATACAAGCCTGGAGAATCCGGAGTCCAAAGCAGGATGGAGATTTACCCCTCTCATCAGGGTTGAAGGAACCAGTAGTACATAGTCTATCCAGAAGATGCCAAGCATACAGGGAATCTTACGATTTCTCGTATTAGGGTTATTACTTTTAATATGATAGCTTAACAAACCATCCTCTGTACATACCTTTAGCAACTCCCTAAGCATTAGTCATCCAAACAATACCATAAGCGGCGTCCTTCATTTACCATTAGTTCTTATGGTACCAATAGAATCAAAGGTAACCTTGCGTTGATCTAATAGCCTTTAGCCTAGGTCAACCAAGCCTTACCAAAGTCCCGGATGGCTAACACGTAATAGACTACTACGCTTTTAGAGATGCAAATATGCAATATATGCGATGCATGCCCATTTTATTTTATGGTACCAATAGTTTTTAGTCAGTTCAAGGCGATAATACAATTACAGACAAACATTAACATGCTCCATACAATTGTCATCATACAAAGAAATTGTTAATTATAATAAGATGTTTTGGCAATCATACATACACCAAGCAGCATGCAATTTACCCAAACCCACATGTAATTCAGTTTGATATGTTATTATCAATGCAACTAACTACAAGCACAAACAATATGATAAGGTCAAGGTCCCTCACCTGTGGTCCTCGCTATATTGCTGTAATAAGCTACTGGTAGTCCGAGAACCGATTTATATTCCTATGGAATGAAATAACAGATATTTATTATTTTACTAATCTATTCTTCTATTAGTTCCGAAGATAAGATATTTGAAATATCATATTCACCAGATTAGTTTTTAGAAATTACGTACTCCTTTCTTTTTATGGTCTTACTGACTATATTAATCTAAGCTGAGTTAATTGGAAACTAATCGCTTAATTCAATTACTAAATCTATTTTAATTAGTTACCAAAAATCATATATTTTATTTATATAATATACTATTCTTAGTATTAGTGATACTCATAAAAGTAGCAATAATACTAGTATTAAAGACAATAGTGATTATATTAGCTCTAATATTACTACTAATAGTAAAAACAATTTTAATTATAAAAAACAATTTAATAGTTTTAGTAACGAAATCAATAATACTAATAACAATATTGATAACAATAATAATAACAGTTATACTAATAAATTTCCGAAAATAGATTATATTCCATCACAGTAGGAATTATACTAATTTAATTAATATTATTACTAAAGTAATTTTAATCTTATATCCATGTTCATTATTATTTCAATAATATTTTTGAAATTCTAAAAGTTCTTTTAATAATATTAAGGATATTAATAATTAGAAATCTATTATGCGGAAATTACTTTGTTCTTTTTAGATTAATAATAATAGATTAAATATTTGATTATCCTATATTTAATAAAGTCAGAAAAATAATTTTATTTTTAAATTTAAATAAATTTCGGGTTTAACATTATTGTATTATAGTATTACTATTAATGCAGGAAAAGAATAAACATTCTAAAATTATTTAAATTATTATTTATTATATAATTATTTATACTTAGTTTCGTTTTTCTTTTCTTTGGCCGAGGGGTACACGGGGTCGAGTACGCCCGTACACCGTGGCTGGCCGAGGGTTGCACGGGTTATGTACGCCCGTACATGTTGCTAGCCGAAGGGTATATGGGTCATGTACGCCCGTACACGTTGCTAATCCGAGGTGTCTACGGATCATGTACGCCCGTACATGAAGCCTGGGCTCATCGGGAAGCACTGTTCATCGTCTTCCACCTTGGTTTTGATCCGATTTTCCATTGTTTTACACACATAAATTCATTCTAATTCATTCCTAAGTATTTATACATGATATATAACAACTCAAAACATCTAAAAACCTCCTGATTCAAGAATTTCGAATTTGCATGGTGTATTAATGTTTTCGAATTTACCTTGCTTGGAGCTTTATGTAACCATTTCTGGACTTTTCTTGTGTTGGTTATGATCCTAATATCATCATAACATCATTTAAAATATTGTTTTAATATAATTTTGATTTAAAACAAATTTAACGTACCGTAGTTTTTCTTATCCCAAGCTTTAATGAAGCTTTAATGGAAGACGAATTTGTTGTATTTGTGTGTGTTTTATGGGCTGTTGTGGAGTGTGCTTTGTGGTGTATTATTGGCCTTTGTTGGTTTGCTCATTAGGAGCTCATATTTAAAGAAGAAAGAAGAAGACGAAGAAGAAAAAGGAGAAGAAGAAGAAGAAAAAGAAGGAGGAGAAGAAATTGGAGACGGTGCAGTGTGTGGCTCCTCATTTGTGTGTGTTTATATGTTACTTATTTTGGACTGAATTGTGTGTGTGAATATGTAGACTTTTGACTCAATCATTAAGCAACTTGGGTGGATTTCGGCTATCACATATCCCAAGCAATTTTTCACCGTAAACTTGGACACTACAACCGCAATTCATGGACAAATATTATGATACTAATTAGTTGATAATTATCTTAGGTTTAGGATATATATAAATAAATAAATAAAGATAAGATAATGAATTTATAACCGTATAAGGAGGGAATAAAAATATAAATTTATGAAAAAAATCAATTTTGCGGGTTTAAGTGATACGTATATTAAATACTGATTTAGTAATATTTTTAGATGAGAAGTTCCATATTCGCATTATTAAATATTCTAAACAATATAGTATACATACAATTTCTAGTAAAGGTTTGCATGTATATGTTTGAATTTTTGCTTTTCGTTGGAACTTAACCGCTCGTCCAGGGGAGATTCCAATTTGAAAGCAAATTGGTACGTAAGACAAAATCAAAACAAAGGAAAAAAAATGCAAGTTAGTTAGGATGTATGGAATTATAAAAATAAAAAGAAGATGATAAATTTATAACTAACAAATATGTAAGGAGTGAGAAAAAATATAAATTTATGAAAAAATTAATTTTACGGGTTTAAGTCATACGTATGTTAAATACTGATTCGGTAATATTTTTAAATGAAAATTTCCATATTCTCCTTATTAAATATTATGAATACTATGGCATACATAGAATTTCTATTAAAGATATCTATATATGTGTTTGAATTTTCGCTTTTTCTTTTGAACTTAACCGCGTCCATAGAAGGAATTGAAATTGAAAACCAAATGAGTTACGTAAAACGTAACTAAACAAAACAAAGAAAAAAAATGCAAATGAGTTAGGATATATGACAATATATAAATAAAAAGAAGATGATAAATTTATAACCAATAAATATGTAAGGAGTTGGAAAAATATAAATTATTGAAAAAAAATTAATTTTGTGGATCTAAATGACACGTATGATAAATACTAATTTGATAATATTTTTGGATAAAAATTTATATATTAACGATATTAAATATTCTGAATATGATAGTATATATAGAATCTTTGGTTAATACTTTTACTTTTCCAGTTTTTATACCTGCTATCGTAAATTATATTTTATTTGTTCAAAAGTTTAGTTTCGTAGTATTTTAATAAATTAATAATTATATTACCCTTAATTTGACTTTATAATAAATCTTTAAGATTTGAAATTACCTATGAAATCATTTCTATTTATAAATTTATTCTAGGCTTTTTATTAGATTAGGAATTTAATTTTAAATTTTATATTTGTTATTCAGTTCTTTTTACTAATTATAAATTACTGGATTAGATCAGACTTTTAGTTTTTATAGACTCAGAATTATTTAACTTGAATGTTTTAATATATATATGTATATATATTTTACATTAAAACTTAAGTTCGTAAATAGTAAATAGTTTTCTTTATTCTTTATTATGAACTTTTATAGTCTTAGTAATAAAGATTCTTTATTCTAATTTGTTCATACTTAAAAAATTAAATCGCGAAAAATTTGGAGTGATTTCTAATATTTTTGTTATGGTTCTTTTATGATTCTACATTTTATTTTTATATATTTATTATAACCGGGTTATGTAAAATCAAGGGGATTACAGTTCTTTTGGATTTCAAGGGTTGTGAAGGAGCCTGAGTGATCATCTATGTCAGCTGTCTCATGCTCTCTTTCAAATCACCCATGTCTCTATCATATTTTTCTTCAAATGCACTCAACTCAAATCCTTTACTTCCTTTTCCAACTTATTGAAATTAGCTATAGAATATTGAGTTAAAACCTCTTGTGCAACAACTTTAAACCATTTAACTTCAACATCAACATTAGTATTTTGCACTTCTATTAAACCCCAGCCCTTAAAAGTTGCTTTATTCAACTCCTTAAAATTGCAAACATGTTTTTTGGGCCCTTGTATTGGCTAGAAGTATATATTCTTCAAAATTCTTATGATCAAACCACCTTAAAAATACTCCCTTATGAAGCCTTATTCTCCATACTACCATAAGACCAACATTCATCTTGTACTTCTCAACAATACTATATAAAGGATGCAATTAAGTTTGTGCCGTTATACTGGCACCTTCCAAATTTGAGAAGATACTTCTCACCAGCATGTAATGGAGAATTATAACACTTTTCTTTTTAAATGTTAAAGTCTTAGTGCTAGAAGCTAAAAAAGTACCTTCTATCAACTCTACTATAAAATTTTTCTCTTCCTATCATATTTTTGAATTCTCTAAAAACTTCTTCCTCATTTAATACAATCCCATAACAGCTATGAAATTTCTTTTAGGGACATTCCTATATTGGCTAAAAACATAAAAGCTAACTATGTCTTCTAGATATCGCACTTGATGCCCAATTCGGAAACTTGCTAAAAACGCCAAAATAACTCTTTCAAACACTTGCTCCCTCACATAAAACAATCTTTTCCATGCCTTATCTTCAAATTATTCCCTGAAAGATCTCTCCAATGCATATTTTCTTATTGAATCCCATTCCTTCACCACATTAGGTATGATTTGCTTCTTAACTTAAAAAATCTTAAATTTCTCCTTATCTTGTACATTTAGATCTACTAGAGGTTAGATAGATGTACCTATGTGTGATGAGGAAGGCCTAGAATCAACTCTAGCCTTCTTAAATTGTTTCTATTGGTGTGGTGTGTTTAATGGTCTCTTGGGTGCCATTTCTTCAAAACATGACACATAACATAAATGTCTCATTTAAACATAAAATTTAAATTCAAAAGAATCAGATTTCGCCTTAATTTTCAACAGAACCCTAAATTAAATATCCTAAAACAAAAACTCAAGGCATATTTATTCGTATCGTTTACTAGACAAGACAACTTATTTCTAAGTAATATTTCACTTTTTATAATATTTATTGATATCAAAATACAAAAAAAAAAAAAAATCTATTCTTTAAACAAAACGGAACAGCTATTTAGCATAAATGAAATTTGGTTTATCAAAACTTCTTTAACTATAAAACCCTAAAACTAATGAGAGTAAGTACTTATTTACACAAAAATAAATTAGAAAAATAAGATTAAAGTGAAGAAATATGCTTACCTTAACAGTTTGATGGCAATAATGTTGTAAAGAAATTATTTTTATCCAGTTTTATAAAAAAGTGCTTCAAGGGTTTTGTAAAAGTTCTATCGAGTTTGTTAAACTTGGAATGAAATGTAAATGAAAGGGAACAAATAGTACCTAAGGTTTATATATTATTTGAATTGAGAGCACAACTGTAGGCATAGTGTTGAATGCGGTTTTAATTTTATTAAAACGAAATTAAAGAATTGCTGCCTTTATTTAGCTCATGATTTGAGCTATAATGAAGAAAAGAATGAATTAGAAGCAATCGTAGTCTCAATCACAGGCTTGATTTTAGGCACAATAGAGATTGACAACAATTTTATTCCTTTTCTAAACTACGGGTTGGCTTGCTGCCAAAATTCTTAGAGGGATTCCGATGAAAAACACTTAAAGTTAAGAACTAAAATGAGGATTGGACTGTAGAAGTGATTATTTCCCTGTTATTCACACTTCAACAATAATTTTGCTATAGAAATAACATTTAAACTTCATTCAAAACTTGAACAACATCATTAATATTCACATGCCTCGATCAAACATTAATAGAAATATAAGTTTCAAAGTCTTATAAAGCATTCATTAAACATTAAAAAAAAAAAAAACAACATCTTGTCCTTAAATCATCAAACATCCATCAAAAAAGCCTTCAAAAATTTCTCAAAACATCCTAAAGGTCTTAAAACTCGATTACAAAACTTAAAACAAAACAAACAAAACATGTAGAATTGATCATTCTAGGAATTTTTATTCTCAGTTCTTAACTTCGTCCTTTGGGCTAGCATTAGTGTTTGCTAGTAGTATTCTTGGTTACCTATCAGAAAGGAGCTTAGAGATCTATCCCAATTATGTCTCTAGGTTATGAATGACAGCTGAATGGTTCCTTTAAGTAGTGTCAATTCCTTACCGCTTACTATTATAAGCTTTAATAAATTGAGGAATTAACTTCTCCAATAAAACTTGTTTTCCTTGGGACAGACTTGGTTGGTGGGTTTTTTCTTTTAAGACAAACACAAAGCTGAAATTTTCCAAAATTTTACAAAAATAATAATAAGTTCTTTTTAACTTCGGTCGCAACCGCAAACATATGTAAGTGCACCTATCGAATTAGCATAAAAAGTATTAGGTCGTATTCCTTAGGGGTAACTAGCATCTACTGTACTCATTTTCTTTTTTCTATTATCTAGCCAAGGAAAAACTCAGAAGAACAATATGAACAACAAAACACTAAGCTAAGGTTAATACTAATTACATACATGTTTTCAAGATAAATTTATTAGATAAGTCTGTTAATGAGAGAATGAGGTTAGATTTGCTTCACCAAGTCCTTATCATGTGATTTATTAATAAACTCAATGAGTTCTTTACTGAGTATACTTGTACTGTCGGATTCACTAAGGTAAGCTAAAGCTTCTCTTAAGGTCAAAAACTCTAAATCTAAATCAGACCACTAAAATCTTTTCACAAACTATCAACAACCTGGATTCGCATAAAGATTAAGAATCCTTTGATTAGAAGCCATTTTAATAGAATTAAAATCAAGTCACAAAAAGTTTCACTATCCTTATCTATAGATGATTATAAGCAACTTTATTAATAGCCTAAATTTGTTAAAAAGAATGTTCTCTCAATCTATTTAATTGAAATTGGACATGAATCTACATGATGCACTCACATAAATTCATGAATTAAGATTCAAGCTACTAATTATAAGTACCCAGTCAATTTTCAATTGAAACACATTAAAATCATATGAATGAAGTCTTGGATTCACAAACCCTAAGTTAAATTGCTTATTTCTCCATGTATATGAACATTAAACATAGATTTAAGAGAAATAATATAAAATTAAAGATGACTATTAGATTAAGCATAAATATTTAGCAATAACAAACGTCAGGTTAAATATGAATTTACTTAAGAAAACTTGAATTTCTTGCAAAATAAGAGTTCCTCTCATTAGAAATTCCTACACTACTCTATTCTTTGCCAGGAATTTGTTACATATGGTATAATACAATTATAATGCATGTGCATGTTTATTTATAGGTGTCAGGGCATAGGAAACATGAAGATTTTATTCATTGACGTTGTTGATTCTTTTTAATGGAATTTGTCCATATGTTCACATGCTTTAACTCAAGGTAGTGTGTGAGTGACAACAAGGACATAGTCACTTATCTCGGCTTAAATCACAGGCTCAAAGGTTGGCCATGATATAAGGTTGTATCTTTTCATTAGACGCACGATTTGTGTTCAGGTTGTACCACGATCAGAACAGTAGGCTTAACTCTGGGCATAATTTGCATTTTTGTCTTGTTTCTTACGCTTGGTTCATTTCTAAAGGCATGATTGAATCCTATCTACAACTGTTTTAGTTGTTTTGCTCCAAATCTAATTCAAATCACTTTGTTTCTTCTTTTCTTATTCTTAGGAGCTAAAAAAACAACATTTTCACAATAATTGCAAAGATTTATAGGAATTTATCTAATAATAAATCAGATGAAGTATAAATTCCTATAAATTGAATAGAGTATAAATCACTTATCATTACTCCTTTCCTTTGTTGCTTTGAAAGTTGAGTGGCAGAAAACTTGAGTTTTGGAAATTGTTATTATTCGACCTAAAGTTTGGGTAGTTCCTCCATCCAAGGTTATAAGTATTACTATAAAGGTCATTCTTTGGGCCATTGAAATTCCCTACATACTCCACAATTTCAATCATTTGATTAGCACCTTGCAACCAATTTCCATCCACTATATTCACATGTCCAACTCCTATGGTAAAACCATCTATCTTCTTAGACAAGATCTCAACCTTAGTAGTTAAAGATGTTACTATCTCAAGCTCAAAAACACTTTTAGTTTTCTCTATCCTAACCTTACCAGATGACCAATGGTATGGTTATTGGCCATGTCTTGAGACAACTGTAAACATTCTTCAGAGGCCTTATTGTTTAGATTTCCTCTTGCTGTTACATCTATCTACTACCTACTACCATAGTTTAATCTATTGTAAAATGTTTGCAATTGTGTCCATTATAGCAAATCATGGTAGGGCCACTTCCCTAGCAACTCCTTCCACCTCTCAAAAGCTTCATAAAGGGTTCCAACTGGTGGAAAGAAGTCATGTCAGCTCTTAGCTTGGCTATCGTAGAAGGTGGAAAGTGCTTTCTCATAAAATTTTCAGCTATTTGTTGTCAGGTTTTTATGGACTATTTAGGCAAACTATTGAGCCACTTTTTTGCATTAACCTTAAGAGAGAAAGGGAATAGTCTTAGATAAATAGCATCATCAGATGCTCTATTAATTTTGAAGGTATCAGATATTTCTAAAATTTGTTGGAGGTACGTATTAAGATCTTCATCCTGTAGTCCATCAAACTGCACATATTGTTAGACCATCTAAATGACTTTAGGTTTTATTTCAAGATTATTGGTTGCCACCTAAGGTCTTGCCATACTTGTGTTTTCCCTATCTAGGTTAGGTTTGCAAAAGTCTAGTATGGTTCTAGGTAGCTTATGCCTAACCAAGTCATTATTACATAAGCTCTCCTCATTCACATCATAAACACCATCACCCAAATTCAACTAGTCAGTTCTATAACCCATCTCTTCTTCTATGAAAAGCTTTTCTCTTCTCTAGCTAATCTTCTGGACCATCTTCCTATTCATAAGGGTTTTAGATTAAAGAGAAACAAATTTAGTGAGTGACTCCTAGTCATAATTCTACATAATTTTATTTTAAGCCAAAAATTATTCTGCAACAAATAAGCTTAAATTACAATTGGACGTACAATAGCAAAACTATGTAACAACAATAGAGCTTATACATAAATAACAACTAGATATACAGAAACATCATTATTAACATGAGAATTTCTAGTACTAAGCTAAACTAACTAATCATTTATTCTCTATTCAATTTATAAGAATTTATGCTTTATTTGATTCATTATTAGATAAATTCCTATAAATTTCTCCTATTATTGCTTAAATATTGTTTTTTTTTTTATCTCATGAGATGATAATAACTTATTTGATTCATTGTTTTTTTGTTGCAACAAAACAATAATAACTTCTAAAGACAAAGACAGATCGTGCCTTCAAAGAATGAATCGTAGGTAAGAAATAACATTTAAAACTACTCTGACATGTCAACGAATAAATACAAAGAAATAACATTTGACTGCAATAAATACTACAACTCTAATGGCTTAAACACAGTTTCTGTTGTGACCAACCTTTGAGCCCATGATCTTGCCCATAAAATGTGACCATGTTATGCTATCACATGGATAAGGATATGTACAAAATCCATTAAAAATAATCTGCCATGTCAACAAATAAAATTTGCATGATTTATGTGCCTTGACACTTATAAATAAACGTGCAAAGATGTTATAACAATATTGTATCATATGTAACAAATTTCTAATATAGGATAGAGTAGAGTGAGAATTTTTACTGAGAGAAATTCTTCTTTTGCAAGAAATTCGAGTTTTCTAGGTAAATTCATTTTAACCCGATGCTTCTTCTTGCAAGGTGTTTATGCTTAATCAGTAATATCCATCTTTATTTCATATTGTTTCTTTTGAATCTTTGTTTAAGTTCATATCCATGGAGAAGTAATGATTTTAACTTAAGGTTTATGAACCTAAGACCTGATTTATGTGATTTCAATGTTTTTTAATTAAATATTGACTGGATATTTGTAAATAGTAGTTTAAACCTTAATTTATGAGTTTATGTGAGTGCACCATGTTGATTCATGTATGATTTCATCTAAATAGGTTGAGAATTTTTTTTTTCTTAAATAGATCTAAGTTGCTAATAAAGTTGCTTATAATCACCTAGGGATGAAGATAGTGAAACTTTTTGTCACTTGACTTTAAATTCATTAAAACGGGTTTTCATCAAAAGATTCTTAATATTTATGCAAATCTAGGTTGCTGATAGCTTGCGAAAAGATTCCAATGGTCTGATCTAGAGCTAGAGTTTTTGACCTTTATAGAGGCTTTAACTTACCTTAGTGAATCTGATAGTATAAGTATACCTAACAAACAACTCACTGAGTTTGTTAATAAATCACATGATAAGGATTTGGTGAAGTAAATCTTACGCTCTTTCTTGCATTAACTAACTTATCTTACAATTTTGCCTTGAAAACATGTATATAATTAAAGTTAACCTTAGCTTAGTGTTTTCTTTTCATATTGTTTTGCTGAGTTTTTCTTTGGCTAGATAATAGATTAAAAATGAGTAAGGATGATGCTAACGATCACCAAGGAACACGACCCAATACTTTCTATGCTACTTCGGTGGGTACACTTGCCTAGATGATAGTTGTTCAATCGAAGTTGAATAAAACTTATTAGCAATCTTTATAATTTTCTGAAAACATTAACTTCATGTTAGGCATCGGAGACCAAAACAAGTTTTTTAGAATCGTTGCTAGGGATTAGCATTGAATTCAATTATTTAAAGCTCAATGAAGCAATACTTGAAAGCTTTAGGTCTATTAATCTAGTCACTAACCTTGTTAATAGTGTGAATAGTTTATTTTTTATTTTCTTTAGAATTCTTGTAAATATTGCTTCTATATATAATTTTAGTCTTTCTACAAATATTTTGTTTTATTTTATTCTGTTTTTCTATAAATATCTTTCTTCTGTTTATAGCACTAACCATTTGATTTTGCTCTTTCACACTTATGTAAATATTTGTGTATAGTAGTTGTTGTTGTAAATAACGTTGTATCTATTTGTAAATATGCTTAAGTAGTTTTTAGTGTTCTTTTGTATAGTTATGTCCTGTTCTATGTTGTAATATGTTCGTTTAGTCTTAGATTTGTTTTAGTCTTTTGTTCAGGTTAGTTCTTTTATTCTTTTGTTAATAATGTTTTTATATATATTATGTTGTTGTTGTATATCAACTCTACCGTTATTGCATAGTATTGTTGAAGTTTTAAATAATGTGTGTTGTCCATAGTATGTCCTATTATAATATAGGTCTGTTGTAAACTAATTCTTTGTTATAATAAAATTGTAAGATTATGATTAGGAGTCACTCACACGCTTTGTTTCCCTTTACTCTAGAACCTTAACGAATAAGAAAGATACCTAGACATTTAGCTAAAGAGGAACATTAATTTTTCTTAAAGAAATGGCCCTTAGAGGTGATCTAATTAATAGTTAAGGAGCAGAAAACCTTGAAGAGGATGAAGTGTTGAATGGGGAGAACAACTTATGTGGGGTAAACCATCCCTTTAGAACAATGCTTGACTTATCCAGGCTAACCTTAGATGGTGCAAACACGAGCATTGCTAGATCTAGGGTAGATGCAAATAATTTTGAAATTAAACCTAATGTCATTTAGATGGTCCAATAATATCTGCAGTTTGATGAACTATAGGATGAATACCCCGATACCCACCTCCAACAATTCCTTGAAATGCATGACACCTTTAAAATCAATGGAGCCTTAGATAATGCTATTTGTCCTAGGTTGTTCCTTGTTCTTTGAGAAGGAATGCGAAAAAGTGGCTCAATAGTTTGTTTAGATAATCTATAACCACTTAGCAATAAATGGTCGAAAATTTAATGAGAAAATACTTCCAACCCTTTAAGACAACAAAGCTAAGAAAAGACATAGCTCCATTCCACCGTTTGGAATCTGAATCCCTCTATGAAGCTTTTAAGAGGTGGAAGAAGTTTCTAAGGAGGTACCCATATCATGGACTGCCAGAATATACCTAAGTGCAAATGTTCTATAATAGATTGAATTATATCACTAGGCTATTGATAGATGCAACAGTAGGAGGGAGCCTAACCAATATGTCCCCTAAGAAGTGTTTGAGTCTTTTTGAGGATATGGCCAACAATCATTACTAGTGGTTGTCACACCCCGAGGGGTACCCTAAATGTAGTAGTTCATTGTACACAATACTAAAGCCTAAGAACGACTACCTTAGTTACGCAAAGGCTTCCATATCATGTACAAGGTGTACATCACAACCAATGGAATGCATCGAAGTAGTATAATTTACATTGATAAGAATTAAGTAACAAGGCAAGGATAATACTTATCATAAAACATAAACATGGTATATTACAATTCTTAGGGGCATACCCTACCATTGTCTTCAAGTCAATATAAATACACTTCTTAGAAATTTCCAAATACTAATATAAATATACTTCTTAGAAATTTTCAAATACTAACATAGCATACATTATATATAAGGAAATCTTACAAAGTAACTTCATCCTATGTTCCCATTGCCTTCATAAAAGTTTAATATCCATCCATGACTATCTTAATGTCATGATCTTTGATTAAAGCCATGGGTATAACTGTTTCAACAAAATCTATGGGGGTATAAGCTTACAACTAGCTTAGCGAGGTATTCCTTTTCATTCGTACCATGATTTCAAAAAAGTTCATTTAATTTTTCATGCATATGCTATGCATGCTATGCAACAATCACATGATTACACAAATATATATAGTTATCCAGAAACCATATATAGAATGGATTTACCCCTTCGTATCAAAGGTTAGGGAATTATTGATGAAGATCCTCAATCTTCTACTGCTAGTCCCCAGGTCCCCACCCAAAGCATTCGGTTGGCTCGGCTTGAACCTAAAGTCGCATTCCTTGAGTGATGTAGATTCTCTAGGAAGGAACATGGCTCGTATCCCAGCACTATAACAACCCATCCAACTCTACGTGTAGGAGTAGTAGCCTTTTGAAAGAAATGTGACTCGATGGATGCCATGCGTGAACATTTTATTTTTCTTAAGTCAAAACTTATTAAGGTTTCTTAGGGGCGATCAAACAATTTAGCAAAAATAAGCAAACATACATGTAAGTAAAAAAAATACTTAAACAAACAATTCGAAGTTGCGACATTCTTAATTCTCATTTCATCACATAAGCATAGAATCACATATATACATACCCCTGAATTTTCCATACATGTCCATTTTTATCTTTCCTTAGTTTTCTAATGCCACTATTCTACAAGCACAAGTAAGTAACGAAATTAAGAGGAATAACTCACTCATCCATTTCGCAAACTTCTTAGTCGTAGTAATCCTTAGGAAGGAAAATCTCGTATTCCACATCACCTAGACCAAAGAAATACCCGGGATGAGTATTTCATAGAAATTCTACTTAAACATTTTAATTTTATTTCACTTTGTTCGTAAAAAATCACGTAGAATGAAATTCCAAATTAAAATGGTCATAACTTGCTCATTTTAACTTGAAATTTCGCATATAATGATATCTATCCATTTATAAGGTTTTTTTGGTCATATAAGGCCGTTTGGGTTCCAAAATCGGAGGGTACAAATTCATCATGAAAATTGTAGTTTTCAAAACACAAGCTTGCAAACTTTTTTTTATCTGAAAATATTTGTATCAAAATGTAGATATTTGTATAGTTAGAAAAATCCTTTGTAAACATATATATATATATATATAGCCTGTATAAGCCTTCGTTTTCTTAGCAACATGAACTCGGTTTTGGAGATTGGAACTGGAAACTGAAACCCTAAAAAAAAACTCTAGGACTAGTTGGACCTGGAAACCCTAAGTTAGGCAAATCCGAGAACGAAATCCCGGAACAATAAAAATGAGTTAGCCCTAGAATATAGCCCTAGATAATATATCAAAACATAACAGATCATATTACAGAAAAATGCATTCATTTCGAACCCGATCAGGATCTGTTCTCGGAAACCAATCCCTGGGACTCGAAATTAGAAAAATATTATATAGGACTCTTTAGAATCGAAATTTAATAAGGAATTGAAAAATATAATTATAAGAATTTTTCGGCTTATAAAAATTACAGTTATAGCCTTTTATCGTATTTTCATTACTATCGGTAATTTAATTGTCTAATCTACTTTTTGATTTCTATCATACTATTCACTAAGTATAACCACTCATACCCTATTCTTACATCTTTACAATCTATTCTTACAACCTCACATCTTTTTCTTACAAATTCATTTTCCAATATTTTTATTATTTAAAATTTATTATTAAATTTGAATTTTATTACACAAAATAAATTCACATCTCTCTCTCTCTCTCTTCCAAAGCTAGAACCAGCGCCCTCTCCCTTGTCCTCTCTCTTATTTTCTGTAATTTTTCTTCCTTATTTAATCATACAAAACCCTAATTCTTTTCCTATATAATCTCTCTTTTACCTTTTACTTTTTCACTTTCTCACTTTTCTCGCAAAATCAAATTTTTGGAAAAGTCTTTTTCTCTGCCTCTCTCCCCTCTCTTGCCGTGAGCCTTTCCCCCTCCCTTATACATATGCACACAATTTTTCTTCAAGCTTTTCTTATTCCAAACCTTAAATAGGTAATAGATCTAAACCCTACCACAATAGAACATGTAATGACAAGATAATATGTCACGTTCCATAGGATACCCTAAACGTAACAATCCACCGCATACTATATAAGACTTAGGAATTTCTACCACAATCATTCCAAATTCTCACACAAATACAAGACGTACCTTTACAACAATAGAATACATGAACCAATGGAGATAAATAGTTTAATTTGACATACTATAAGCATCAGAATATAAACCATGAGTCCACATAATTACTTACAAGAATTCTAGGAGCATTCCCCTGCAAAAGAATATTAAGTTTAGAAGTGGTCTTTTGTAGTCATCCGATAAATATTAAGGTTTCCTATGGAAATCTATATAAAATCGAACACAAACTTCTAATGGAAACTCCTAATTCCTGTACCTGCTCGGTAGGATGTCTCGGCCTTAGCCATATATATGAAAACTGCAATAAGAAAAAGCTATGGGGGCATAAGCTACACTAGCTTAGTGAGTGAATACTTCCACAAAGACATTTATAACAAATCATTCAATCAAGTTATTTATTCATCCATAGTGAATGCATCAACAACGTGAATAAATATGACATATGATCAGCCAGAAATCATATGTGAGTGGATTTACGCCCTCTATTCGGGGTTAGCAGATTAACAAATACTGCGGTACTATCATTGAATTAATGTGCCGTTTATGGATCATGGGTAACCAACTTATGTCATTTATGGTTCACGATCAACCAACTCATTTATGTCGTTTATAGAGCACGATCAACCAACTTTTATCCGTTTATAGATCACGGGTAACCAATATATGCTAATGCTTCATCTCCTTCGTGAAGTGATTATGTCTATGTTAATTTATCAATCCAAATAATTATTAATACCAATTTTTAGGTGATCAACCAATCTCATAGACAATCAATCCTATAATACTTTAAACAAATATAAGTTAATCACCCGGTTATGATATTCTTAATACCATTTCTCAACTCATCAATAAGCATACATAATCTCACATAATTCCCTTCATGCAAATTCATTTTCATCTTTTGCCTCATAATCTAGTGCAACTAATTACTAGAAACACAATCAAGAACTAAAATTAGGAAGTAATATTCACTCAGCCATTGGTTGCAGATCTCTTAGTAATTATAGTCCAGCAGTAACGAATCCTCGGGATCCAAGTCACCTAAATGAAAGAAATACCCAAATGAGTATTTCAACTCATATCTAATCCATTTTATTTCACAAAAACTATTAAGCTCATAATTCTCGTCATTAATAGAAATTCCAACTTAAAACGGCCATAACTTGGTCATTTTAACTCAGAATTTGGCAAATTATATACCGATTCCTATCTACTTTGAAATATCTATCTAATTATAATATAATATGTCAATTTTGAAAACCTTTAAGTCTCGAGAAGTTCGGATCTGTTCTGTTCGGTAGCCAAACATCCATTTTCGAAATTGTTTTTGTAAAGATCTATGATGTTTCCACTATTCATGCCAAATATGCATGCAATATTAACAAGTTACTATCATAAATGGTATGTCATGAGCTCCCTATATGTTTGTTCTTGATAATATTCTATTAGAAGAATATTTTTACGAAGCTTCTACTTTACAATATGTCATGAATACTTAACTTAGCACGACTAGTTTTGTGTTCTTGACAAATCACACTAGTTTTAGATATTTTCCTTAATAAAATTTATTCATTCTTGCTAAAATTAAGTCTTTACTATATCTATTTCTTAAGGTCTTCATTTTTCAACAAAAATCCTCATTTTACACTTTGTAAACAAGTGTTTAAATATGAGCTATTCCTAGATTAGAATTTTATAAAAATGATTTTGAGGTGATTTCTTTAAGAAAACTCATTTGATACTTTAAAATTTAAGGCTCCACTATTCCTATCCTCTAAGGACTTCATTTCCTTAATAAAATTTCCATTTTGGGTTTGAAAAATAGGTGTTTACATACCCTCTTTTCTTAGTTACAAATTTCATATAACTAACATAAGATCCAAATTTTCTATCTTGTAAATATTTCTTGTTTGATAAATTTCTCTTAGAAGATTTACCATTAACTTATTAAAATCACCTCCTATTGATGCCTATTCTATAAGCCCTTCATTTTTCACATAAAACTCATGTTTTGGGGTTGAAAAATATACTTTCAAAATATAACTTTTTTTCCATCCGAATTTACAAAAGTTTATTTTGATGAAATTAAATTTGTTCTTGAGCTTTTGGCTCATCTTCATAAATATTCTAACTTTTAGAAATAAACAAAATGTCGATTTACATAAGACAAAATCTTTATGGCCATTTATTCATTCTAAACAAAATAAATGCATGAGATCTCAAATGATATGTAGAAGATGGATGTTTAGAACCTAGATCTTAGTGTGATGTTCATGTTAGATGCATGAAATGAAGTATACTATTATGATAACAATGTAGTAGCAAGATTCCTACATAAAATCATCACTATATGAATATATATTATGATCATGACAAAAATATGAGCTTAAAAGATAAGATCCACAACTTGTGATGTCTTGATCATCATGTTTTAGTGATTTCACATCCCTAGTATGAAGCTCATGGGGATTTTTATAAATCCATAGATGAATGATCTTGCCATTACATGTTTTTATGGTGATAGTGTATAGATCTATACCTATGGAGCTTGTAAGACAAGAGGAGTTGAAGGAAAAAAATGTGTGTGAGTGTGTGTGTGTTCAAGAGGGTCACGACAAGGAGAAAGAGAAGAGAGAGTTTGAAAAAAAAATTCGAGAAGTGAAATAAAGAAAGAGAAAGGAAAGGCATTGAATGGTATATATAGAGAGAGGTATTAGGGTTTTGTGTGTATAAAATAAAAGAAGAAAATAAAACAATTGAGAGGGAAAAGTGGGAGGGGGCCGCCGGCCAAAGAGAGAAGAGGGAGAGAATGAGTTTGTTTTGTAATTTTTCAAATTTAATTTGTGTAATAAAATGTGTTGGAAAAGTAAATGTAAGTAATATGATATAATGAGGTAAGGATAGATTGTAAGGATGTAAGAGTAGGGGTATGGCTTATGAATGTGAGTAGGGTATGTGCTTGTACTTGTGAATAGTAATGAATAGTAAATTAGACAATTAAATTACCGGTTAGTAAAAAAAATACAATAAAAGGCTATAATTGTAATTTTTATAAATCAAAAAATTATAATAAATACATTTTTGAATTCCTTACTAAATTATGATCTTAAAGAGTATTTCAGAATATTTTTCTAATTTCGAGTCTTGGGGCCCTTTTTTTTCGAAACGGATCCCGATGGGGTTTAAAACGGATAATTTCTTGAAAACTAATCTTTTTATGTTTTGATATATTCTTTAGAACTATAATCTCGATCAATTTTCTCTCAAAAGTTCTATGGTTTTATTCTTGGTGAAGCCGAACTTAGGGTTTCTAGGTTTCTTTCTAACGCTAGCTACTCCGATTTAGGGTTTTGGTTTCCGATTTAGTTCTACAAGTCTAGCTTGGTTTACAAGGAAAGCTAGGGCTCACAACCTACCCACCTTAAAAAGAGTTTTCTCCTCAAAACTAAAACTTACGAACCTTTTTTTTCAAATAACTTGGGGTACTTCCTTTGAATTTCCTCTTCGGCTTCCCAAGTTGCTTCCTCGAAGGCGTGATTTTTCCATAGCAATTTCACATACCAAATTTCTTTATTTCGTAGCTTTTGGGTTTTCTTATCCAAAATTTTTAGCGGATGTTCTTCGTAAGTGAGGTTTTAGTTTAACTGAATGGGTTCCAGCTTTAATATCTTTTTAGGGTCAAGTACATATTTCCGTAGTACCAACACATGGAACACATTATGGATTCCTCATAAGTTCAGTGGTAAGGCTAGCCGATACACTAGATCTCTGACTCTTTCCAAGATTTCGAAGGGTCCAATGTATCTCGGGCTCAACTTTCCTTGTGTACATATTCTCCTTATACTTTTGATCTAACTTACCTTTAGGTACACATGGTTGCCCACTTGAAATTCGAGCTCCCTTCTTTTCAAATATGCCAAACTCTTTTGTCTGTCCTAGGCTTCTTTCATTTTGTGCTAAATGATTCTCACCTGATTGGCCGCCTCTTGTACAAATTTTGGTCTGATAGCAAGCTTTTCCACATCATCCCAAAACAGAGGGAACCTACAACACCGTCCATATAAGGTTTCATAGAGTGGCATCTAGATGGTTGAGGTATAGCTGTTATTGTAGGCAAACTCGATGAGTGGTATATGGTTATCCCAGTTCCCTTTAAATTCCAAAACAAAAGCTCTTAACATGTCTTCCAAAGATTGGATCGTCCACTCAGACTATCCATGTAAACCCCAAAAATTTTCCATATTAGTATACGACTCTACAATAGAATGTATGAACTAGTTAATAGACTTATATCCTAATAAAGGCCTAAGAATAGATCAATGCATTGAATTTGGTTAGATAAGGATTTAAGAATCGAATAAAGAACTTCTTTAACCCTAATTAATACCAAAAACGAGATTTCGTATCTTGAACGGATAATTCAAGATATGATTAAAAGAAAATCTAAATTTCAAACCCGAAACTTGTTATATAAATAGACTTAAATAGAAAAATGTAAATATAGAGATTAAATGATTACTTTTGAACTCAACAATGATTTGAGATTAGAACAATGAGTAGTAATAAGCCTAGGCTTGGATTTAAACCCTAAATTTAAGATTCCTAGATAGTATTAAAAGTTACTAGTAAAATTTCATGATAGATATAAAAACTAAAAATATATAGATAATTTAGCGTCTATATCAAGTGCGATATCAAGAAGTTAATCAACTACGCTTATAGATAAGAAACGATAACCTAAAGATAAACCGTTAGGATTATAAATACACAACAAAAACACAAACTATTGTATAACTCAAGATTTAAACTTCAAATAAATAATCGAATCACACTATTGTTCTAATTATAGTTTTCTTAAGCTATTGGAGCCTAAAACAAAATTGGCCTAATGAGTTTAAGAAACCTTAATAGCGGGAGATAAAATTCTACGAACAATTGATCATGTAAATATAAAACCTAAAATTGTATTGTTTGATAATCTAAGTATTTTGTAGAACCCTATAAACATATTTTTGTACAAAAACTCTCAAATACTAGCTAAATTATACCCGCATAACTTGGTAAACTATCCTAAAACTAAGTTAAATAATTAGCTAATATTTATATATATATATGTATTCGGTGGGAATTTCGGCTGCAAGTTGTTTTGGAAGACTTGGAATGCAACGGAAGGAGGGAGCCGAAATTTGATCAATAATGCACCCAATTGTCAACCCAAAATCAACCTTACAACAAATCAATGATTGCCAAGTAAGCTTCTCATTAATGGCAATGAAAATAACAGATCAAATGTAGTAAATGAGGAGAAAATTCGGAGCAAATTCATAGAAAACATAGCCGCAAGCTTCCCCTTCTTTTCTCTATATATACACATTTAAAGCTCTTAATAAAGAAACCAACAAGCATTAAACACACTCAAAAATTCCAAACTAAACTACTTCTAATTAGCAGCCAAAACAACCTAAAAACAGAAATCAAACCGCTCGAATCAACTAAGTTCGAATCGGAAGAAAAACTGGTACGAAAAATACTTGAAATGAGTTCAAAGGTGAGTTGATGTAATTCGAATGGTTTTCTTTTAAATCTAAAGATTAGAACTAACTTTTGATAATCATAGGAACATAATCAACACAAAAACAAGCTTCGAATTCCATCGGATCGGCTCAACTAAGGTAAAAATCCGAAACCCTAGTTGTACTCTATTAAGATCGAAATCTAAGCATATATGTTTGTAGAAGTGTTAAGAGTTTTTTTATGTCTTTATATAAGATATAGAAACACTTAGGAATGGTTTAGGAATGTTTTTAACATGGAAAATGTAAGAAATATGAATTGGATCATCGAAGAAGATGATGAACAGTGCTAACATTGTCCATAAGCTGGCAGTGTAGACGCTCAACATCGGCAGATTACAAGGATAGGCCAGCGGCATAGAGACGGCTTACACTGAACATAAGCTACGTAAAAATTATTTTCACGTAAAAATGAACAAAGGCCAGACACCTGGGATTATAAGCCGGCGATGTAGGGTCCGGCGCACGTTAAAAGCCGATAGCTTTTAAAGCCGATGCAACCAATATGAATTTGTATGCAAAACAAATAAACACCGGCACCTGGACTTCAAAGCTGGCGGCGTTGAGCTGGCGTACACCCATATTTTCTTCTACGAAAGCTTGTTTTGAAATGAACAGAATATATATATATATAAATACTATATATACCATAAGCTTTACTAAAAATATTATATATATATTATATGATAATACAAAACTTATTAAGAAGACAACTAAATACAAATATTTAGAATAAATTTATGTATCGTTTGATAATTCTTAAAGCCCTATAATTAGAGAAAAATATTAAGTGTTAATAAAAATTATAAATATTCAAATATTTGTTCTAAATAGATAAAATAAGTAAGAATGGAAATTGAAATAAGCTAAATTTACGAATAATGTGACTTCCAAAAATAACAAAATAATTATACGAAATAAATTAGGAGAAACACGATGACAATAAGTAATAATAAATAAATATGATTTTCTATATTGAGTTTGGCATAAAATAACATAAAATTTGTATTAGTCTTTACAAAACTTAATAGATATCAAGTTTAGAACACAAGTCACATATAGGAGTTTAGCTACATAATCTATATTGATGAATATTTTATTCATCTTAATAGGTGACTTTAATACCCTAGAAGATCTTCCAGTCGATTATTACGATTGAGTCAATATGAGCAGGTGAGTAATTCAGTCATATTGTACTGTTTGTGCTTGTAAATAGCTGAACATATAATACAAAGACAATCAAATGAATGTTTTATTGGAAGTATGTTGTGATTTGATTGTATGATTGTTAATCTATCATTACAAAAATGATAATACAATGATTTGATGTTGTGAAGTAATATGTTGATGTTTTTGTGCAATGTATGATCACCATGAAATTGAATAAGAACTATTGGCTTAATAAAGTAATCTGGTCATGCATTGCACATACGACATTATTGCATATAAAGATGGGTGACAACCTGCTACGTATTAATATTTCGGTTCTCGGTTAATGCTTGGTTGTTCTAAAGTGTTAATTCTTCCAAAGTTTTCTTTGTTCCGTTGGTTCTACAGGAACTAAGTGGTAAGGAAGAACGCCGCCAGTAGTATCACTTTGAAATGATTAATACTTAGGGAGTTTCTAAGGTGGATACAGAAAATGGTCAGTTAAATTTATTATATTTAAAGTGATAACCCTAAAATGAGAAATTGTTGATTTTCCTATAAACTTAGTCTCTCTTGGGCAGGTGGGTCATGAAGTGATTGTTCTTCAACCCTGAAAAAGAGGGCGTAAATCTTTTTCCCTATTTGGATTCTAGATCATCCAAGCTTGTATCTATGCATATGATTGAGTGCTTGCATTACATATGATTTTCTAATGACTTGTGTGATGTATAATATGTCTGGTTATTCACTGAGCTGTGGTTTCGCACATACTCCAACAGTCTTTTCAGGTTATTCTATAACCCTAGTTAGTCACTTTCAGGAATATGGCTCCAGTAAGAGCTTAGGAGCTGGAAGTTTATGGTTATACTTTGGATTAATGGTTATGTATTCCTAGAATAGATTAGCTAGTGCTATTTTATCAGTTGTGAACTACAAAAAGACTACCTAGTTTGTAATAGTTCTATGATACTTTATGATTAAGATAGTAGTTATTTACCAATTTATTTCTTACATGTATTTATCATTTCTTATCAAGCAACTAAAAGATCCTGTTGTTTTGAAAACCTGTCACTCTTTGAAGGTAATCTAGTGATAGTATTCAAGTGTGACTTGTTTACTTCTTCTAGGGTACCTAAAGTGCAACTTTGTACCTAAACTCTTTTGCAGACTTGTCCAGAACTTGGTCACTAATCTCGAGTCTCGATCAGAAATGATCCCTGTCAGTATGCCGTGTAGCCGTACAATTTCTCGAATGTAGATTTTAGCCAACTTATCCATTGAATATGTCATATTGATAGGTAAAAAGTGCGCTGACTTAGTTAACCAATTCATTATTACCCACACTGCGTCATAACCTAGAGAAGTCTTTGGAAAACCACATACAAAATCCATGGATATCTAATCCCACTTCCATTCAGGGATGGGTAAAGGCTTTAATAATCCTCCTGGCCTTTGGTATTCCACTTTCACTTGTTGGCTGACTGAGCACTTCATTATATACTCTGCTACATCCCTTTCCATACCATTCCACCAGTAGTGGCTTTTCAAGTCCTGGTACATCTTGGTACCTCCAGGATGCACATTGTAGCCGGAGTTGTGGGCTTCACTCATTATCTTCTTTCTTAGCTCCACATCTTCAGGCACTCACAATTTACCCTTCATCCTGACCACATCTTCTTTGTCTACTACAAAGTCCAAGTATTTTCCTTCTTGAATTTCCTCTTTAATCTTTTGTATTATTTCATCATACCTTTGGGCTTCTTTGATTCTTTTGATCAAGGTTGGTTCCAATATCAAATTAGTTATTTCAAGCTCCACACTTTGCCATACAAACTTGATCCTTAGCTTCTCAAAATCACTTATTAGATCTTTTTGACTTGTGATCAAAGCAGCTACCTCTCCATAATTTTTTCGACTTAGGGCATCTACAACCACATTTACTTTCACTGGACAGCAATTGATTCCCAAATCATAGTCCTTTATTAGTTCTAGCCATCTTCTTTGCCTTATATTTAATTCCTTCTGTGTGAATCAATACTTAAAACTTTTGTGATCTGTGTATACTTCACACCTTTGTCCATACAAAAAATGTCACTAAAGTTTTAAGGCAAAGACAACTGCAGCCAACTCCAGATCATGTGTAGGATAGTTCTACTCATGAGGTCTCAATTGTCGAGAAGCATAAGCAATAACTTTCCCTTCTTGCATTAGTACACATTCAAGGCCATTCCTTGAAGCATCACTATGCATAGTATAAGGCTTTTCTGGGTCTGGCAGGACTAAGATTGGTGTCGATACCAACCGTTGCTTTAACTCTTGGAAACTCTGCTCTCGCTTATCTGTCCAAACAAACTTTTCATTCTTTTGTGTCAATTAAGTCAGGGGCTTAGCTATCTTTGAAAAATCTTTTACAAACTTGCACTAATAGCCAGCTAATCTTATGAAGCTTCTAACTTCAGTTACTGTTTGTGGCTGCTTCCAATCCACTATGGCCTTAATCTTTTCAAGGTCAACTGATATCCCTTCTCCTATCACAACATGTCCAAGAAAAGATATTTTATCCAGCCAAAAAACACATTTGGATAATTTGGTGTATAACTTATTTTCCCTCAAAGTTTGTAATGCCGTCTGAAGATGTTCATTATGTTGTTCCTTGCTGTTGGAGTAGATCAAAATATCATCAATAGAAACTATTACACACTTATCTAAAAGTGGTTTATAAACCCTATTCATGAGATCCATAAACATAGTTGGTGCATTGGTCAGTCCAAACGGCATCACCAAGAATTCATAATGTCCATAACGGTTACGGAAAGCCGTCTTTGGTACATCTTTAGGCTTTATTCTTAGTTCATGATACCCTGAGCATAAATCAATGCATGAAAACACATACACTCCTTGAAGGTGATCAAACAAATCATTAATCCTAGGTAAGCGGTATCGATTCTTGATTGTAACCTTGTTTAGCTCACGATAATCGATACATAATCTCATGGACCTGTCCTTCTTCTTCACAAACAGAACAGATGCGCCCTATGGCAATACTCTTGGTTTTATGAATTTATGATCTAAGAGTTCCTATAACTGGGTCTCTAGTTCTTTTAACTCAGCTGGTGCCATCCGATATGGTGCCTTAGATATTGGTTCGATATTTGGAGCCAAAACAATTTCACAATCAATTTCTCTTTTCGGGGGTAACCTAGGTAATACTTCTGGAAATACATCCAAACGCTCATTCACAACTAGTGTATCCTTTTCTTCCCGAGTTTTCTCCTCATCCAAAATACCCTCAATAAGCACTACTTCTTCATCTTCCATCATCAACTCGAAAGAATTTAACCCATGTTTTCTCGGAATTGTGGTCTCTCCAACAAACTCTACTCCTTTCCCTGATTGATCATTGAAGTTTACCACTTTCTTTTGGCAATCCACTATAGCTTTAACCTTGCTTAACTAGTTCATTCCAATTATGATTTCATACTTATTCATCTCTAATACTATCGAATCACTTTTGGAGAGGTGTCCTTGAATCTCCAATGGACAATCCTTTAACATTTCCCAGGTCAACTCTGCACTATAGCTAGCGGTGGTCATGGCTATTAGTAACCCAAGTTGTCCAGCTAAACCAGTGGTGACGAAAGAGTAGGTTGCTCCCGTGTTAAACAAAATATAAGCCTCACTCTCATTCACCCGTATGTGTCCTGTGACTAAGCTAACATCATCACTGCTACCATAATTCATAGCTGCCAGTTCCATTTCCTCATCATCATCTTCTTTGACCATCCATTGACCTTCAAAATTGTAGAGCCTCATCCCATACATGGCTGATGTTGCACGACTTCCACTCTTACTTCTAGATCTCATATAGCTTGTATTGCTCGGTGTTCCAAAAGATCGGGCTGCCACGCTCTTTCTCTGCGAGCATTCCGTGGCCAAATGCCCTTTTTCCTTGCAGATAAAGCAGGTCACTGCCATCTTCTTTGGACAAGAATAGACCATGTGGCTAGATTCGCCACAATAATAACACTTATTTCTCAACTACGGACATTGCCTAAGGTAATGGGCCTGTTTACACTTCTAGCAAGTGATATTGGCCTTTGATTAATTTGGCTTCCCACCAGCATTGTCCTTAAACCCATAGTAAGGCTTATACCTCTTTCCTTTAAACCATGAACTCGAGGTGTCGAATGGCCCCCTTCCAAACACTCTTATTAGGCTCTTAGTGCTTCCTCTTCTTAGCTCCTTCAATTACCCTAGCTTTTTCTACCAACTCCAGGTATGTTTTCATTCCAAACTCCTCTAGCTTAATCATTAGGTCCTCATCTAGACCTTCCAGAAATCCTTGCTTCTTTAGCTCTTTGCTATCCCTGAAAGATTCAAGTACATATTGTAGCAGATAAGTGAACTCAGTCTCATACTATTCTATTATTCTGCCTTTGTGCTTAACGTGCAGGAAGTCTTCACTGTATTTCATTCTCAGGTAGGAGGAAAAATAATTTTCCAAAAATTCTCTACAAAAAGACTCCCACATGACAGGTGGGGCTAAGCTCCTTCTTTTAGATTCCCACTAGACTCTTGCGTTATATCTTAGCATATAAGTTCCATATTCCAACTAGAGATATGGTGGAATCTCAAAAGCTATAAAGGAGAGCTCACCTTGAGCCAGCCAATCTTCGGCTTCATCGGGTTTACCGAAAGCTCCATCAAAATATTGGTTGCTCTTTATAAAATCTAGTAGACAGCTTCGGTGAAGCCTTTTATAAGATAGAGGCGGTGGTAAGGGTGCATTGTAAGAATGCTCCTTCGGGCCTCAACAATCACTTCTTAGTGATCTGTAGGTGGTGGTGGCAGCGGGGCAGAATCCCCTACACTTTGTCGTAGGTACAGGTTTTGATTTTGATTCTGATTTTGATTTTGGATGAATGTGTTTAGGAGATTAGCCAATTGTCCAATCGCATTCATCACTTCATTTTGTGAATTTTGGGGTACTATTCCCGATTGGTTTGGTTGAGGTATAGCGAGTTAGTTCTCATTGTTTACTTTGTTCGGGAGAGGTTCTTGCTCCCGATTGCGATTCGTCTGTTTCATTTGTTTGTACATTATTTCGTAAGTTTTAAAGTTTCATTTTAAGTTTATGTTACAAAGTTTAACTTGAAATCACGAAATTTATAGAATCAACTAAATCTTCACAAAACCAAAGGACTAAAATATGAATTCCAAATAATGAAATCTCAATAACAAACTCAAAGAAAACATTTAAACACAAATGCTCATTGTAAAATCACAAAGTTAGAATCAATCATGATGATGCGATGAATGAGATGATGCTCATGCGTCTTAAAATTGGTTATTGTCCTTTATGATTATAACATAAACTTTTAATTAGTTGCAATATGTTATTACTCACATTAAGAAAAGGTAAGATTTCTTCCTTGAACAAAACATATAGGATTTCATTAAATGAGCGAGGTCTTACATGAGTCAAGATTTTTACTTTAAGTACATAAAACTTGCCATACCGCTATTCGAGACCTAATCCTTTTTCATCATCTTACTAATCGATTTAATGAAACAAAAGATAAAAGACAAAAGTTACATCATACTAAATTTGTTAAAGAACCTAGGAGCAAATTAGCATCCCGCATTGCTCATAACAAAATTTCTATTGGATTATAAGGGTTAGACTTGCTTCCATCTCTCCTCTTTACCAGTCAGACTCTTCAAGGGTCAGACTTGGAAGTTGATCTCTACTAGATGAACTTCCGTCGTCCCTATGAATGAACTAGCATAGGTAAGCTCTTACGGTCAACCTCCTTCTTCTAGGGGGTTAGGTCAATTCTTCTTGTTCATGCTCCTCCTCCTCTTCTTCTTCTCTTGCTCTTTGTCTATTCTCACTGTTCTCTTTTATTCCCAATTCTCTTCTAGATTCTTCCCAAATTCGATCTACAGTCTCTCTTGCTTCCCTTAACATGGCTTCGTCCTCATTCTCTATCTCCATAGGATCATTGACTAACTCATTGGTCACCACCTCATGAATATCTCTCCAAATAGTTGGGTCCGGATCAGTTTCTATCCTGCCATAATCGAGGATCTCCAAATCTCTATCAAAGTCCATATTTGGTAGGTTTGGCGCATGATTGGGGTTATCCTCTATCATCATAGGTGGTGGTGTTATAGCTTTCTCTTCATCAACGAAATTCGGATCCTTTTTCTTCCTCCTCTTCATTCTCTTCATTTTCATTCTCATTATTATTATTTTCTTCTATAGGCTCATTTGGTAATTGCATCTCGATCTCACAAGCATGAGGGGTTTGGATCCTTACAGATGGTGGTATAATGTCTAGGTATACTCCCTGCCAGATGAAGGGGTTCCAAGCATCAGCTATGTTCCACTCTCTATGATCCATTAGATCATCATGGGTATAGGCATACAAAGGTTCAATACTATTCCATACTCTAAAGTCTAGATGAGTAGGATTTCCTTCATTTTTCAAGATTAAAGTAGCTTCTCTCAACATCGGCTCACGTCCGTATTCTACCATGATTCTTTCCATTGTATAAATAGTCTCCAACATGGTCCATCTCCTTCTTCTAATGGGATCATATCTAATCTCCACTACCGACACCCATCGGGTATACCTAAGACCTTGCTTCCACATCCTATACATTTCAGCCATGGTTTGGGGTCTTCAAGCTAAAGCAAAGTCTTTCCATAAAGTTCTCAATCTTAAGCGATATTCCACAAAAGTTTCTTCATGCCTTTTAACAAAGTTTCTTGCCCTTTTCTCAAGTTTCCCCTAAAGAAACCTACACCAAGAAAAGAGTTCTAGTTAGCTTAAAATTTTAACTCCATTTTCATCCTACTGTTTAATTACTTAAACTCTTAAGCATTTTAAATTTTATGGCCATGCTTTATAACCTTATGCTCTGATACCAACTTAAACTGTCACTGTAAGCCCCAGTTTTCTTTGTAACCAAGCTTGACTTCGAAAGTGGAATCGAAAATTGAAAACCTAAAATGTGATAACTAGGGTTAGCAAGAACCTAGAAACCCTAAGTCCGGCTCCACCGAGAATAAAACCATAAATCTTTTGAGAGCAAGTTAATATATATTGTAGTTCCAAAGAATATATCGAAACATAAAAAGATCAGTTTTCAGGAAATTATCTGTTTCAAACCTGATCAGGATCCGTTTCGGAAAACTCGCTCCTGAGACGCGGAATTAGAAAAATATTTCGGAATACTCATTAAGATTGAAATTTAATAAGGATTTCAAAAATACTTTTTTTATAATTTTCCAGTTTAGAAAAATTATGGTTATAGCCTTTATATCGTATTTTCTTTACTAACCGGTAACTTAATTGTCCAATCTACTATTCATTATAATTCACAAGTACAAGCCCATACCCTACTCATACTCACAAACCATACACCTATTCTTATATCCTTACAATGAAACCATACCTTATTACATCACATTCCTTATATTTACTTTTCCAACACATTTTAATTTGAAAATTGTATAAAAATTATTTTTCTCTCCCTCTCCTGTCCCTTGTGGCCGGCGTGAACCCCTCCCTCTTCTGCTCAATTGTTTTATGTTTCTTTCTTTATTTTAATCAACATAAACCCTAATTCAACTTACTATAAATATTCTTTTATGCTTCATTCTCTTTCTTCATTTTCACTATTGCAAAATTTCACAAACTCTCTCCCTTTTCTCTCTTGTTGCCATGAGCTTCATACACACACACTCTCTCACACAACAATTTTCTTTCTTCAACTCCTCTTGTTCCAAAGCCTAAATAGGTATAGATCTAAACTATACTACCATAAAGACATGTAATGGCTAGATCATTCATGTGTGGATTCACAAAAATCCCTATGAGTTTCATACTAGGGACATGAAACCACTAGAACATGAATATCAAACCATCACAAGTTGTGGATCTTGTGATTAAAGCTTATATTTTTACCATGATCATAACATATGTACATATAGTGATGATTTCATGCTACTACATTATTGTCATAAGTAGTATACTTCATTTCATGCATTTAACATGATCACTACACTTAGATCTAGCTCTTAGAATTTATTCTCTTATATGATATTGTAGATCTCATGCATTTATTATGTGCAGGATGAGTAAATGGTCATAAATATCTTGTCTTATGTAAATGAATGTTTTATTACTTCTAGAAGTTAGGATGTTTATGAATATGAGCCAAAAAGCTCAAGAACAACTTTGGTTTTATAAAAACAAACTTTTGTAAATTCGGATGGAAAATGAGTTACATTTTGAAAACCTATTTTTCAACTCCATTTTGGAATAGATAACAATAGGAAATAATTTTTGGAAGTTAATGGTAGATCTACTAAGAGAAATTGATAAATAAGAAATATTTACAAGATAGAAAAATTTGATCCTAAGATAATTGCATGAAATTCGTAACTAGGAAAAGAGGTTATGTCAAAACCTACTTATCAAACTCAAAATGGAAGTTTTACTAAAGAAATGAAGTCGTTAGGGGATAGAAATAATGGAGCGTTGAATTTTAAAAGTAAAAAACAAGTTTTTCTTAAAGAAATCACTCAAAAGGACTATTTTTACGAAATTCGGATTTAGGAATGACTAATATATAAACACTTGTTTACATTGAGTAAATTAAGCATTTATATTGAAAAATGAAGACTCTAAGGAATGGATATGATAAAGAAGTAATTTTAGCAATAATAAGTAAATTTTTATTAAGGAAAATCTCTAAAACAAGTGTGGTTGGTCAAAAACACAAAAGTTGAACTTACTAGGTTAAGAATTCATGATATCTTGTAAAGTAAAAATTTTAAAAATATTTTTAATAGAATATCATCATGAATATGCATATAAGAAGCTCATAACATATCATTCATGATAGTGATTATTATTGTTGCATGCATATTAGGCATGGATAGTAGGATTATCATAACTCCTCATAAAAACAATTTCGAAAATGGAAATTCGGTAATTGACCAGATCTGTTCAGACCTCTTCAAGACCTAAAAGTTTTCGAAATTTAGATTTTATATTATAATTAGATAGATCTTTCGAAGTAGATAGGAATTGGTATATAATTTGCGAAATTCCGAGTTAAAATGACCAAGTTATGGCCATTTTAAGTTGGAATTTCGACCAATGACGGAAATTACGAACTTAATAACTTTTATGAAATAAAATGGATTAGTTATGAGTTGAAATATTCATTTGGGTATTTCTTTCGTATAGGTCACTTGGATCCTGAGGATTCATTACCCCCGGATTACTATTACTAAAAGACTGGTGACCCATGACCGAGTGAGTATTACTTCCTAATTTCATTCTTGCTTGTGATTGTAGCAAATAGTTGCACTAGATCATAAGGAAAAAAAGATAAAAATGGAATTTCATGATGGGAAATATGGGAGAATATGTATGTTATTGTTGAGTTGAGAAATGGTATTAAGAATATCGGAACTAGGTGATTAACTCATACTTGATTAGAGTATTATAGGAATGATTGTCTGCGAAATTTGTTGATCACCTAAGAAATTGGTGTTAATGACTATTCGGTTAGATCAATTAATATGGACATATTCACTTCATGATAGGGATGGAGCATTAGCATATGTTGGTTACCCATGATCCGTAAACGGCTAAAAGTTGGTTGATCGTGATCCATAAACGACATAAGTTGGTTATCCGTGATCCATAAATAGCTTATTAATTCAACAATAGTACCGCAATATTCGTTAATATGCTAACCCCGAATGGAGGGCGTAAATCCATTCACATATAATTTTCGGCTGATCATATGATTGTTTGTTCAAGTGGTTGATGCATTCCATACGATTGAACAATTAACTTGATTGATTGATCTATTATATATGTTTCTATGGAAATATTCACTCACTAAGCCAGTGTAGCTTACGCCCCCATAACTTTTTCTTATTGCAGTATCCGTATATTTGGTTAAGGCTGAGGCATCCCATTGAACAAGTATCGGAAGTAGGAGTTTCCATTAGAAGTTTATGTACGGTTTTGTGTAGACTTCCATAGGAAACCCTATTATTTATCAGATGACTATAAAGGAATTTTTTTAAGCTTGATATTATTTTGCGGGAGAATACTCCTAGAACTTTTGTAAGTAATTATGTGGACTCATGGTTTATATCCTGATGCTTATAATATGTCAAGTTAAACTATTTATCTCCACTGGTTCGTGCATTATATTGTCGTAAAGATACACCTTGCATCTATATGAGGCTTGGGGGAAAGCCCCTAGAACTTTTGTAAGTAATTATGTGGACTCATGGTTTATATCTTGATGCTTATAATACAGTCATGCCCCAAAGGGTAGTCTAAACGTAACAGTCTGCCGCAAGTTATATAAGACTTAGGAATTGTTACCTTTGCAACAATAGAATACATGAACCAATAGAGATAAATAGTTTAAATTGACATACTATAAGCATCAGAATATAAATCATGAGTCGACATAATTAATTACAAGAATTCTAGGGGCATTCCCCTGCAAAAGAATATTAAGTTTAGAAGTGGTCTTTTACAGTCATCACGTAAATATTAGGGTTTCCTATGGAAGTTTATACAAAATCAAACACAAACTTCTAATGGAAACTCCTAATTTCTGTATTTGCCCGATAGGATGCCTCGGCCTTAGCCATATATATGAAAACTACAACAAGAAAAAGCTAATGGAGGCGTAAACCATACTAGCTTAGTGAGTGAATACTTCCATAAAGACATTTATAACAAATCATTTAATCAAGTTATTTATTCAACCATATGGAATGCATCAACAATGTGAACAAACAAGACATATGATCAACTGGAAATCATATGTGAATGGATTCATGCCACTATCGTTGAATTAATGTGCCGTTTATGGAATATGGGTAACCAACTTACGTCGTTTATGGATCAGGATCAACCAACTCATTTACGTCGTTTATGGATCACAATCAACCAACTTTTTTACGTCATTTATGGATCACGATCAATCAACTTTTAGCCGTTTACGGATCACGGGTAACCAACATATGCTAATGCTTCATCCCCATTGTGAAGTGATTATGTCCATGTTAATTTATCAATCCAAATAATTATTAATACCAATTTTTAGGTGATCAACCAATCTCACAGTCAACCAATCCTATAATACTTTAAACAAACATAAGTTAATCACTCGGTTTCGATATTCTTAATACAATTTCTCAACTCATCAACAAGCATACATAATCCCCCATAATTCCCATCATGAAAATCCATTTTCATCTTTTTCCTCATAATCTAATGCAACTAATCACTACAATACAATCAAGAAATGAAATTAGGAAGTAATACTTACTCGGCCATTGGTCGCCGGTCTCTTAGTAATAATAATCCGGTGGTAACAAATCCTCGGGATCCAAGTCACTTAAATGAAAGAAATACCCAGATGAATATTTCAACTCATATCTAATCAATTTTATTTCATAAAAACTATTAAGTTCGTAATTCTCATCATTAATGAAAATTCCAACTTAAAACGGTCATAACTTGGTCATTTTAACTCGGAATTTCGCAAATTATATACCAATTCCTATCTACTTCAAAAGATCTATCTAATTCTAATATAATATCTCAATTTTGAGAACCTTTAATTCTCAAAAAGTTCGGATCAGTTCTGTTCAGTAGCCAAACATCCATTCTCAAAATTGTTTTTGTGAAGGGTTATGATGTTTCTACTATCCATACCAAATACGCATGCAATATTGACAAGTTACTATCATGAATGGTATGTCATGAGCTCCCTATATGTATGTTCTCGATGATATTCTATTAGAAGAATATTTTTACAAAGCTTCTACTTTACAAGATGTCATGAATACCTAACTTAGCAAGACTAGTTGTGTGTTCTTGACAAATCACACTTGTTTTAGAGATTTTGCTTAATAAAATTTATTTATTCTTGCTAAAATTAAGTCTTTACTATATCTATTCCTTAACGTCTTCATTTTTCAATAAAAATTCTCATTTTACATTTTGTAAACAAGTGTTTAAATATGGGCTATTCCTAGATCCGAATTTTGTAAAAATGATTTTGAGGTGATTTTTTTAAGAAAACTCATTTGATACTTTAAAATTTAAGGCTCCACTATTCCTATCCTCTAAGGACTTCATTTCCTTAATAAAATTTCCGTTTTAGGTTTGAAAAATAGGTTTTTACGTACCCTCTTTTCTTAGTTACAAATTTCATATAACTAACATAAGATCCAAATTTTCTATCTTATAAATATTTCTTGTTTGATAAATTTTTCTTAGAAGATCTACCATTAACTTATTAAAATCGTCTCCTATTGATACCTTTTCTATAAGCCCTTCATTTTTCACATAAAACTCATGTTTTGGGATTGAAAAAATAGACTTTCAAAATATTACTTTTTTTCCATCCGAATTTACAAAAGTTTATTTTGATGAAACAAAATTTGTTCTTGAGCTTTTGGCTCATCTTCATAAATATTCTAACTTTTAGAAATAAACAAAACATTCATTTACATAAGAAAAAATCTTTATGGCCATTTATTCATTCTAAACAAAATAAATGCATGAGATCTCAAATGATATGTAAAAGATGGATGTCTAGAACCTAGATTTTAGTGTGATGATTATGTTAGATGCATGAAATGAAGTATACTATTATGATAACAATGTAGTAGCAAGATTCCTACATAAAATCATCACTATATGAACATATATTATGATCATGACAAAAATATGAGCTTAAAAGATAAGATCTACAACTTGTGATGGCTTGATCATCATGTTTTAGTGATTTCACATCCCTAGTATGAAGCTCATGGGGATTTTTGTGAATCCATACATGAATAATCTTGCCATTACATGTTTTTGTGGTGATAATGTATAGATCTATACCTGGAGCTTATAAGACAAGAGGAGTTGAAGAAAAAAAAATGTGTGTGAGTGTGTGTGTGTTCGAGAGGGTCATAGCAAGGAGACAGAGAAGAGAGAGTTTGAAAAAAAAAATTCGAAAAGTGAAATGAAGAAAGACAAAGGAAAGGCATTAAAGGGTATATATAGAGAGAGGTATTAGGGTTTTGTGTGTATAAAATAAAAGAAGAAAATAAAACAATTGAGAGGGAAATGTAGGAGGGAGGCCCCAACCAAAGAGAGAAGAGGGAGAGAATGAGTTTGTTTTGTAATTTTTCGAATTTAATTTGTATAATAAAATGTGTTGGAAAAGTAAATGTAAGAAATATGTTGTAATGAGATAAGATTAGATTATAAGGATGTAAGAGTAGGGCTATGGCTTGTAAGCATGAGTAGGGTATAGGCTTGTACTTGTCAATAGTAAATTAGACAATTAAATTACCGGTTAGTAAAAAAAATACGATAAAAGGCTATAACTATAATTTTTATAAATCAAAAAATTATAGTAAATATATTTTTGAATTCCTTATCAAATTCCTATCTTAAAGAGTATACCGGATTATTTTTTTAATTTCGAGTCCTGGGGCTTGGTTTTCTGAAACGGATCCCAGTCATGTTCAAAACAGATAATTTCCTGAAAACTGATTTTTTTATGTTCCGATATATTCTTTAGAACTATAATCTAGATTAATTTGCTCTCAAAAGTTCTATAGTTTTACTCTCGCTAAAGCTAGACTTAGGGTTTCTAGGTTTTTTTCTAACCTTAGTTATTCCGGTTTAGGGTTTCGGTTTCCGATTCGATTCTCGAAGTCAAGCTTGGTTTACAAGGAAAGTTGGGGCTCACATCATACATGTATGGTTCCACTAAAATCCTCGTGAGCTTTATGCTGGGGATGTGGAAACACTTAAGCATGATATTCTTGCCATTATAATGTTGTGAACCTCTATATATAAGTTGTTCTGCTATTATTTTGCTATAATATTGCTTTATGTTGTTCTTATGGGTATTTTGTACATATGCTCTTTCACTAAACTCATCTACATAGTGTTTATGTTGCATTTGCATCCATGACATGAATAATATAGTAGATCTATTTGTGTAGAGTACATAAATGCCATAGATTTTTGTCTTATATATATAAAAGACTTGTAGTAGCTTGATAATAATGAGAATATGTTGAAAAGTTCAAGATCTATTTATTTTAGTTTCAACAAAAATTATTTTTTGGAAATTCGGATGGAAAAAGAAACCTATTTAGAAAACATATTTTCCAACTCCAAAATGAAGATCTTACATTTAAAATGAAGGACTTAGAGGATAGGCATAAGAAGGGAATGATTTTTATAAGTTGAGCTTAGTTTTACCAAGAAAAATTTTCAAAACAAGAAAAGGTTATAAAAGATAAGTTAGAACTTGTCTCAACCCCAATAAGAACTTGAAATTCGCAACTAGGGTGAAATGCCAAGTAAACACCTATTTTCCAACCCTAAAACAAGAGTTTTATTAAATAAATGGAAGCCTTAGGGAGTAGGTTTGGTTAGGACTTAATTTTAGAAAAATTAAATGAGTTTTACACAAGAAATAATCTCAAACACATGTTTCAAAATTTGGATCTAGAAATGTCCCCATTTAAACACCTATTTCCAAATTCCAAAATGAGGATTTTAATAGAACAATAGAAGCCCTAGAGAATAGATGTAATAAAGACTTAATTTTGATAAGAATAAATGGATTTTATCAAAATATAATCCTAAAATGAAGGAAAAGTTTCAAACATGGATCGAACAATACTCTCATTTCTTAAAATTTTGTAAAATTCGTAACTAGGCCAAACCTTTACTTGAACATCTATTTTCCAACCCTTAAATGAAGAATTTTATTAAGATAATAAAGGTATTAGACATATAGGTCATTAAGGCTTTATCTTAGTAAAAATATGGATGATTTTCAAAGAGATAAAGCTAGTTTTTCTCAACCAAGTGTTCTTGAAATTGTTGCAAAGTAAAAGTTTCCCAAAAATTCATTTTAACCAAAAATCATTAAGGATATACATATAGATAGCTCATATCATTCCATTCATGACAATAATTTGTAGATATTGCATGCACATATAATATACTTGGTAGAAATAATGCAAATTTCACAAAACAATTTCGAAAGTGTAATTTTTAGCTACTGATCAGATCTGATCAGAGCTTTCCAAGACCTAAAAGTCTTCAAAACTTAGGAATAACATCATAAACAGATAGATCTTTTGAATTAAATAGAAATCGATAACTTATTTGCGAAATTCCGAGTTAAAATGACCAAGTTATGCACGTTTTAAGTGGGGATTTTCATCTACTACAAAAATTTCAAACTTAAGAGTTTTTATTTAATAGGTTCTTTCGTTCAGGTGAACTTGAATAGAAAGAATTCTTGTCTCCAGATCACTACTAGTAGAGACCGGTGTTCATGGCCAAGTGAGTTTACTTTCTTTAAATTACATGCTTATGATTTTGCTTGTAATGATAGTGTCATTAGAATTAGCACAAGATAAAATTGGAATATGCATGTGAATCCTATTTGGTTGAATTGATGATAAGAATATAGAAATAGGGATTGTTATAAATATTTGTATGATTTAGTATAGAATTGGAGTGTCTGAAATCTCTATGATCGCCTACAATTCACTTAAATAATATGCCATGACCATAGAACTAAATTGTCTATCCATAGCATATATTGAGTCACATTACATTTGTTGTTATACCTTTGTGGGAAAAAGGCATAATAGCTAGGCAACGGGTGGGCCTGAAAACTCGGATTATCGGCGCGGGGTCGCCTAAATTAAAATAGAAGTAGAGTAGGCACTTGAATCAACTACATAATTAACGAGTGAGTGGGCACCTACAACAACCACTAAATAAAATGAGAAAAAAAATTGAAATCTATAGTCGTATGAGCCTGAAACACCTAAACCCGAATTGAGGGCATAAATCCATTCAACATAGGACTCCCGAAAAGTCTTATGTATTGCATGCTCACATGCTTATACATTTCATATGATTGTTTAATATAACTTGTTTGCCTCATTGTTGGATTGAGTATTTAATTTTCGAAGTGAAGCTCACTAAGCTAGCATAGCTTACCCCCATAGCTTCTTTTTGATGCAGTTCCCATAACTATGGTTGCATCCCCGGACTTGGCCAAATAAGGTAATGCGAAGTTAGGAGTTTACCTTAGAAGTTTATGATTAGCTTTGTATAGACTTTCATAGGAAACCTTAAACGCTCGCATTTTTATTAAAAACTAATATCTGGACTTATTATTTTGCAAGGGGAAATGCCCCTTAGTATTTTGTAAATGATCTTGAGATATCTATGGTTTATGCTTTTATGTTGATTCTATTAAGTTAAACTATCTATCTCCAACTGCATATGTATTCTATTGTCGTAAGGAAATGCCTTGCATCTAATACAAGACTTTTGAATGATTGTGGTAGTGATTCCTAAGTCTCGTTTAGCATGAGGCGAACTGTTACGTTTAGGGTACCCTTTGGGGCATGATAGCCTCATATAGTATGCAAAATTTAATGGCATTGTCTCAACGATTATTTTCCATGAAGTAATTCATCTTACGGTGTTGAAAATTTGAATCTTTAATATTTTCTTTTCTAGTTGTTTTAAAGAACTTCATAAATTCTTGTGTTATTGTAAATGAATATATTTCTTATTTTGCCTTCTAATTTCTTTTCTAAAATAAGCTAAATTTTTATTAACTTTTATTTCTTACAAAATTTTACTTCCAGTATTAAGGATTGAAATTTCTAAAATTGCTATTAAGTTATTGATATCATATAAAATTTGAGTTATTCATATTTCTCCTTTTAAAAGAAAATGGTTTGATAAACAAATCTTTTTCCTATTATATTTTCATCTCCTAATCCCTTTAAAATAAATTTTTGTTTCTTAAGTCTTTTACCACTTTTATTTAGGATGGAAAATCATGTTTCATTATTCTCCTACGTTGTTGATAATAACTATTGTTCGAAATTATCAAGTTTATATTCTGTTTATTTCTTTGAAAATAGATATATTACTTAAACTTGGAAACCTTTATTTTTCTAAGGGAGTTTATAAATTAGTGGATTGATTTTATCTTAACTTCGAAAACTAGTTTACTTTTTAGTTTTTATTAAGACGTTGAAAAGATTCCAATCTTGAGCTTTATGAAAAACTTGCATATCACAAATTATTAATACTAAACCTTAGGTTATCTATTATGAAAAAAAGAATGTTGATTTTCTTAGTTAATTTCTTTGGAAAACCATTATTGTTGTTTCCTACGAAAATTCATGGTAAGTTTAACAAGGAGTTGTAAAAATCATTTTTCTATGTTTTGTTGACAAAATTTTTATTTAGTGGCAAAGCTACAAGATAAAAGAGTTTAATCACATTCCTTTGTGAAAGAAAATTTTTCTCGAAACCTTTGTTGAGACAATTTCATTATGGTTATGCATGTACATGAGCATGTAAAATAATAAGAATATAAGAAAGATATCAAAAGCAAATAATAATAAGCAAGATAATAATAATATCAAGTATTGGGAACCTTAGCTTCATCAAGGTAATCCGATCAAGTATTGAGAGCCTTAGCTTCATCAAGGCATCTCGGAACTAAGAATAGACTAGTCCCCAAAAGAAAAGAAAGAAAAGTTGTTTTGACTTGATAAGAATAAGTCTAAGACTAGAAATACTAGTCTTAAAATAGCATGAAATAAGTAAATAAATTGCAAAGTATGAGAATAAATAAATAACGAGTGAGTTTATATGCTCTAAAGAATATATATAGATACATAAATATATTTTGCTAGATATGAATAAGAAGTTAGCATAATAATAACAATAATATGAGCAAAGTATAATAGTAACATAAATATATTATATGAATAAAGACTTGTAGTAGTATGATAATAATGAGAATATGCCAAAAAGTTCACAATCTATTTTAGTTTTAACAAAACTAAATTTTAGAAATTCGGATGGAAAAAGACACCTATTTAGAAAACCTATTTTTCAACTCTAAAATAAAGATTTTACATTAAATATGAAGGGCTTAGGTAATAGGTATTATAAATGAATGATTTTGATGAGTTAAGCTTAGTTTTACTAAGAGATATTTTCAAAATAAGAAAAGTTACAAAAGTTAAGTTGGAACTTTTTCTCAACCCCAACAACAAACTTTCAATTCGTAATAAGGAAAAGTTGATATCTAAACACCTATTTTCTAACCCCTAAACAAGAGTTTTATTAAAAAAATGGAAACCTTAAGGAGTAAGTTTGGTTATGACTTAATTTTAGAAAGATTAAATGAGTTTTACACAAGAAATAATCTCAAACACAAATTACAAAATTCGGATTTAGAAATGACCCCCACTTAAACACCTATTTCCAAATGCCAAAATGAGGATTTTAATAGAAAAATAGAAGTTTTAGGGAATAAATGTAGTAATGACTTAATTTTGACATGAATAAGTGGATTTTATTAAAAAAAATCCTAAAAAAAAGGAAGGGTTTCAAAACATAAATCAAACACTATTTTCATCCTTAGAATTTTTGTAAAATTCGTAATGAGGCAAAACCTGTCACGCCCCAAAGAGTATCCTAAACGCAACAGTCCACCACACTTAATATTAAGGCTTAAGTATGACAACCTTAGTCATCCCGAAAGTCTCGATATCGAGTATAAGACGTACCTTCGCTATTGTAGTGGACCAGACTTTGGATCATACCATTTAAATAGATATACACAATAGCAATTAAGAAATTTAATCATAACAATGTAATAAAGGTTCATAAAAACTAATAAGGAGTCTTTACAACATCGAAGGGCATTCCCCTATGAAAGATAACTAATACTAATAAAGAGTATAACATAAAATGATTTTACACTTTTGAATCTTCCCTTGGAATCCACATCTACATCTAGCTTGCACTTCTATTCATAAGATCTTAGCTCAAGGCATTAGCTAGGTAAAATAACATCTTGGTTCCAACTAAAGGTACGAGAGCTGCAAAAGATATCTAAGAGGGTATAAGCTACTAGCTTAGTGAGATTTATTTCCACAATAAACAGTCGGCATTCAATAATCAAAACAAGTTTATTTAAGTAACCATATGAAATGCACAAGCACGTAGGCAAACAATACATATGGTTTTCCAGGAATCATATGATTGAATGGATTTACCCCTCCATTCGGTGGTTTGGTGTTTTAGACTGTATAGGCCACTATCATACCACATAATTCCATGATAACTCTTGTTTATTATCTTTCCAAAAAAAATAACATGATCCAACTTATTTGTAGTTTATTTTCGAGCCACTACGTAGCTGCCAAATACGTTTTATTCGGATCTTTTCTCATCGCTAGTTAACTCGGACGATGCCTCGTCGCCATATAGAAATTATAGACTCTATGAATCTCCTTACTTAGCCTTTGTCCCACCAAAGGAATAGTAACATATGCAATGAACTCACCCGATGACATGGATGAATTATTTTAGTAAAGTACTCATGGCATAATTAAATATTTTGTGGGTGATCATAGAATTGCAAACAATCAATCTTATACTAGATCAAACATTCATTATAAACAATTCATGCCTCAATATACTTAATTGTAATTTCAACTAAGTATGTAAAGCACATGCATTTTATCTTTTCATTAATTCTAATGCGACTATTTTACAAGCAAAATCATAAGTGCAAATATGTAAGAAATAAACTCACTCGGCCATATTAGAAGTTCCTTAGTCGAAATAGTCCTCTAGGTAGGGTAGCTCGGACTCCACGTCTCCTATATAAAAGAGATACCTGGGATGAGTATTTATTGGAAGTTCTATTTAAATTTGTAATTCTATTGTTATAAGGTTCGTCAAAATTCGCATAGAAGGCAGTTCCAACTTAAAATGGCCATAACTTGCTCATTTTAACTTGGAATTTCGCATATAATATACCGATTTCTACCTACTCGAAAAGATCTATCCAAGTCCAAGGTTATTTTCTACAGAAAAGGTCGCTTGGCTTCCCAAAAGGCTCGGTACAAAACTAAAACGAAAATTCCTAGATTTTGCAAAACAATTCCTAACTCAGTTTTATTCAAAAATTCTTTTGGTAAAAATATAGATATGTATATAGTTGAAAAATCCTTTGAGTATTTATATAGACTCATATTATATACAAGATTCTAATGGTGTTGTCTCAATGATTATTTTTTGTAAAACAATTCATTTTAAAGGTATTGAAACTTAAATTTAACAAACCCTTTTCTAAGTATTTTGGAGAAACTTTATACCTTCCTTAGGTTATTGTAAACAAGTATATCCTTATTTTGTTTTCTAATTTCTTTCTCAAAATAAGTAAATTTCCTTTTAACTTTTAATCTTTTACAAACTTTTGCTTTTGTGTCAAAAGTAAGTTTCCAAAGTTTTTATCAAGTTAAGGATAGCCCATGGTGATTTTTAACTTGTATATATTTCTTTTTTAAAGAAAAGTGGTTTTGTTAAACAAGTCTTCCTATTCTTATGTTCCCATCTTCTAACTTCTTTTAGAAATAAATTTTATTCCTAAAACTTGATTCTTTAAGTCTTTTACCAATTTTACTTAGAAAGAAATTATTCTTTTTAAGTTGTTGATAAAATTCATTGTTTTTGAAATCACAATACTTATGTTCTTTTTATTTCTTTTGAAAATGAGTTTATTATTTATATACTTGGAAATTCCTTATTTTTCTATATGGATTTAAAAATTAGAAGGGTGATTTTATCTTAATTTTGAAAACAAGTTTACTTCTTAGTTATTATTATGAAGTTGGAAAGATTCTAATTTTGAGTTTTCTATGAAAATTTGTATACCATAGCTTATTAATACTAAATTTTATAACTTTATGTGACTCATCATAGTAGAAGAAGACATTTGTTTTGTTAGTCAACTTATTGGAGAAAAAATCTTTATTGTTATTAAAAAATTTGGTAAGTTTGAAAAGGAGTTGTGAAATAACTTTTCCTATGGGTTTACTAACAAAATCTTGATTTAAACATAAAGTTATATATTGAAAGAGTTTAGTTCCATTTTCCTTTATTAAGGAAAAGTCTACTTTAAATTTTTGTTAAGACGAGATCATTATGATGATGCATGTTCATGAGCACATAATATGAAAAATGATGAAAATATATAAGATGAGAAGCAAGATAATATTAATAATAGATATGGCAATAATAAGTAAGATAATATATTAAGTATTGGGAACCTTAGCTTCAGCAAGGTATCCCGGTCAAGCATTGGGAGCCTTAGCTTCATCAAGGCATCACGATCAAGTATTGGGAGCCTTATTTTCATCAAGGCATCCCGGGACTTTGTCCCAAAAGAAAAAGAAGAAGAAAGAAAAGAAAAGCAATAATAAGAGCAATAAGAATAATAAAAGCAAGTTGATAAAAGTTAGTAAGCATTTAGGCTCTAAAAAATATATAGATATATATAGATAGTAATACATATATAGTTATGTTAGAAGCATAATAACAACAAGGTAATAAAAATAATAATATTAATATCAACATATATATAAGCATAATAATAAGATGATAATATAGGAATTTCATGTACAAGAACAAAACATGATCATTTGGCTACTTTTACTACTCATATGAGCTTCAAAACAACACCATGGTCATGTTAAGTTACATGACATGGGTAAACTAAATGGTTGGAAGAAGTTTTACCTAAAAGTATTTTGTGATAGGAAAGAGATAATGAGTGTAGGATTATATGGTTGATGGTATGTAGTGGCTGGTATGTGTATAGAGGAGGATTTTTATGTGTAATTGGTGAAAGAGAGTTTTGGTAGAGAGAAAGTTTGGAGAAAGGATTTATGGAGTAGTTTTGAGAGAGTTTTGTTATATTAAATGAAGGTGTGAAAGAAGTGAAGGAAAATTGGGTATTTATAGAATTTTTGGAGTGAAATTTAAAAGTAATAAAATAAATGAAAAAGAAAATAAATGAGAGAAAGAGAGGGGAGATTTGCGCTGGCCATAAGGAAGAAAAGAGGGAGAGTGAGTTGATTTGTTTGTATTTTTGTAAGAAAATAATTAATATGTAAGATATGATTTAATATAAGATGTATTGGAAAGGTAAAAAGTAATAAAATAGGTATATAGGTAGCAAGAAAAAATAGAGATATGTGAATAGTAATGAATAATAGAGAAGTACAATGAATAGTATACAAGACTAATAAGTTATCGATAGTAAAGAAAATATATGTATAAATACGATATTTATAATTTTTAGCTATCGAAAAATTAAAAAAACTATTATTTTTGGATTTCTTATATTATTACAAGTCTATTGGTATATAAAAAAATATTTTTGCCGTCCGGTGTTTCTGAGCACGCTTTTTGAAAATTGATCCCATTCGGATCCAAAAGACACTAAAAATTGACGTATATGATATTTTTATACTTCCCTATATAATTACGAACTATTATAAGCCATTAAATCAATTACGTTGTCTAGGGTTTGCGAGCGCAGGATTGTCGAATCTAAACTCTAGGGTTTTGGCATAGGTTTTTGTTGACTAGGGTTTTCGATTGACTTCTAGTTTCAGGGTTTGAACTTAAGACCCGTCGAAATATCTAAGGGTCCAACTCCTAAATGAAGAAATTTATTAAAATAATGAAGGTATTAGGCATATAGGTCATCAAGGATTTATTTTGATAAAAAACAAGGGTGGTTTAGCAAGAAATAAAACTAGTTTTTCTAAGTTAAGTATTCTTGAAATTTTTGCAAAGTAAAAATTTTCTAAAAATTCTTTTTAATCAAATATCACAAAGAATATACATATAGATAGCTCATATAATCTAATTCATGAGAATAACTTGTTGATATTGCATGTGCATATAATATACTTGGTAGAAACAATGTAAATTTCACAAAACAATTTTGAAAATATAATTTTTTAGCTATTGATCAAATATGATGCAAGCTTTCCAAGACCTAAAATTTTTCAAAACTTAGGAATAACATCATAAATAGATAGATCTATCGAAGTAGATAGAAAATCGATAGCTTATTTGCAAAATTCCGAGTTACAACGACCAAGTTATTGTCGTTTTAAGTTGGAATTTCCATTTACCATGAAAATTACGAACTTAAAATTTTTTGTTCAATAAGTTGGAATTAGTTATGGTTTGAAATAATCATTCAGGTAATTTTTTCATTTAGCTAACTTTGAATCAGAGAAATTCTTGCCCCCGGATTACTTCGATTAGAGACCGGTGTCCATGGCTGAGTGAGTCTTACTTTCTATTTACTATTCCGTATTGTGCTTGTAAGTTATAGCTGCACTAGAATGATAGGCAAAGATAAAAATTGGAAATGCATGATGGGTAATTATGGGATTATGTATGCTATCTTGATGTGTTGAGAAAAATGCGCTAAGAATATCGAACCTGGGTGATTAAATCGATGTATGTTTATATACCATGATTATGAGTGTTTGCCAAATTGATTGGTCACCTATAAAATTGAATTAATGATTATTCATATTAACAAGTAATACGAACATAATCACTTCACAATGGGGATGGTGCATTTAATCATGGTTTGTTCTCTATGATCCATAAATGGTATGAATGAGACGGGTTGCCCATAAGCCATAAAATGGTACAGTTGATGGGTTGCTCGTGAGCCATAAAATGGAACAATAATTCAAAGTAGTACCACATGATTCGTTAATCTGCTAACCCCGAATGGAGGGTGTAAATCCATTCAACATATGATTTCCGATTGATCATATGTCTTACTTGCCCATGTAGTTGTTACATTTCATATGAAGGATTAAATCAAATTGTTTATATGTATGTAATTGTGGGATATGTGCATTTTGGAAGTATTTACTCACTATGCTAGCATAGCTTATACCCCCACAGCTTCTTTTTTATGCAGTTCTCGTACCTTTGGTTGCATCCCAAGACTTGGCCAACTCAGGTAACACGAGAATAGGAGTTTCACCCAGAAGTTTATGTTTAACTTTGTATAGATTTCCATAGGATACCTTAAACGCTCGAGTTGTTGTTAAGAATTAATATCGAACTGATTATTATTTTGCGGGGAAATGCCCATAGTATTTTGTAAATGATCCTGAGATATCTGTGGTTTATATTTTTATGTTTATTCTATTAAGTTAAACTATCTATCTCCAAATTGCTCAAGTATTCCATTGTCGTAAGGGAGTGCCTTGCATCTAATATGAGACTTTTGAATAACTATGGTAGTGATTACTAAGTCTTGTTTAGTATGGAACGAATTGTTACGTTTTGGGTACCTTTCGGGGCATGACAGGGCATGTCATTATCCTAAAATGTTATTTTAGGTTGAACATCAAAAAACTCAATAGGTATGACCTCGTTCACCTAACATTTAATATGTAAACCCCCGAAGTTTTGAATTCAAAATTAAAGCTTAAACCCTAATTAGAAGTCAACCGGATTCCTAAAGTCAACAAAACATTAGTTTACCGTAACCGCTTAAGTTCGGCATTCCCGTTTAAGAAACCCTAAGAGAGTAAGAAAAAGTTTAATAAGTAGAACAGTTCGTAATCATCTAAGGAAGCTTACAAAGACCGGTTTAGTAAAACCGCGATTCATTTCGAACCCGATCAGGTACAGTTCTTGAAAAACATGTCCTGGAGCTCGGAATAGTAAAAATATTCCAAATATACCGTTAGACTCGTAAAAATATAAGATTTTCAAAAATACCAATTTCATAATTTTTCGGTAGCTACAAATATTAGATATCACATTTATACGTGTATTTTCTTACTACCGGTGTTTAATTGTCATGTCTACTTTAAATTATACTATTTACCACTATTCTACACTATTTATCTATCTCTACTTTTTCTTATAACCTACTCTTACACCCATACACCTATTTCTTACACATTTTCATTTTCAATACAACTTCACATCTTTCATATCTTACTTTTAATTAATCAAAAGACAAAAAATAATAATAAAATTTTCTCCTCCCCATTACACAAAAGTAGCGCCAGCTACCCTCTTTCTTCTTCCCATTTGTTTTATTTTTCATTTATTTAATTAACACAAATTATCTTCCACATTTTTCTATAAATACCCCCTCTTACTTCCACTTCTTTCACACTTCTCTTCTACTAAAGTTACTATACTAAAATCTCTCCAAGAATTTCCTCTCAAGAAGCTTTTCCAAGATTAGTTCTTTTAAGTAAAATTTCTTCAAGAATTTCATATGTTCATTTACTTAGTATGAGCTTAGTGTGTGTTTTCTAAAACCATGAAGGTTAAGAAAGCAACAATAGGTTCATACTTTGTTTTTGTTCATAATCTAAACTCCTTATGTTGTTTTCATGTTTATAACTACCTAATATATCTACATAGCTATATACATTATTTAGAGCATATAAGCTCATTGTTTTGCAATTTATTTACTTTACCTGCAATTTATTTACTTCCTTGCAATTTATTTACTTTCATGTTATTTTTAAGACTAGTCTTTCTAGTTTTAGACTTATTCTCATCAAGCCAAAAAATTTTCTTTTTCTTTTAGGACTAGTCTGTTCTCAGTCCCGGGATACCTTGATGAAGCTAAGGTTCCAATACTTGATTTATTTTCTTATTAGCTTATTCATTCAAGTTATTATGTTTCTTTGTGTTCTTATAACTTTATGATTCATATTCATGCATGAACATAATGGTTTTGTCTCAACAAAATAAGTGAAGAAATGTTTTCTTAAAATAAAGATTCTTTTCTAGAAATAAAAGTAGGAAGTTAATGTTTTTCTAAAAATAAATAAGTCATCTTAAACAAACTTAGAGGAGTTCATAAGAGATTTTATAAACATACATGACATAAAAAGGACTTTTTGAAGTAAACAAGGATTTTACAACAACTTCATCTTTTTCTTCAAATGATAGAAATTCTTTTCATTAAAACAAAATGATCTCAAGAAATCAAGAAATTATTTCTCTAAATATAGAAGTGTTAATACTTTCAAAAAGTGTTGGAAGTTAAGTGTAGGAGATAAAAATCATTCTTTAGGTATTTGAAGATGTAAACCCCCGAAAATTTTCATAATTCATAGAAAATAATCCTAGAAGTCTAATATTAAAAATGAAATCTCAAAAAATCGACTCAAGTTAAAACCAAATTCTAAATCAAGTCAAAAACAAAATTCTTAGTCTTGAGAAAATGAGAACCCCTAAAACGAAATATATAAATCCAACTATCAGTTAAATCAACATCCGTACATCAATCAAATCACCTAACCGTTTCCTAACACGCAAATCAAGACAACATATCCAAATAATGATCGACAACAAAATGCCAGGATCTTAAAACCCTCGATGAATTTCAGAATCAGAAATTTTAATTTTCACCAAAAGTCAAGCTGAGTCAACTCATAACCCTAGACTCGTTAAACGATCCCGAGAACTAAAAACCATTAAATAATCACAAATAAAAATAAGATAAACCATAGATATCGAGATAAGAATATAAAACAGTCAAAACTCAAAAATTAAATGATCTTACGAATAACTCGACAAAACCGGAAGTCAAACCGGAACCCTAAAAATCAACAAAGCCTATAACAAACCCTAATGTTTAAGATCCCATAATCCCGCAAACTCAAACCCTAGAAAACGAAATCAAGTTAATGGCCTAAAATAGTTTGTAATAATATAGGGTAACATAAAAATATCATATTCGCAAATTTTAAGTGTCCTTCGGACTTAAACGGGATCATTTCTTGAAAATCGTGTCTCGGAGCTCGGAATATTAAAAATATTCCATTTATACCAATAGACTCGTAAAAATATAAGGATTCCAAAAATATCAGTTTTAGAATTTTTCGATAGCTAAAAATTACAGATATCACATTATTACGCGTATTTTTATTACTACCGGTACTTTAATTGTCTAGTCTACTATTCATATACTTTTCTACTATTCATTACTATTTCACTATCTCTACTTTTTCTTACACCTATTTCTTACACCAACATATCTATTTTCTTACTTTTTATATTTCCAATACAACTTTATTCACATCAACTTTACACATTACTTCTTTTATTACATAATAAATAAATAAAAAAAAAATGTCCCCCTCTCTCATGAAGCAAAACCAGCGCCTATTGCCCCCCATTCATCCAAATTTTATTTCTTTTTCAATTTATTTAATTACATCTAATTTTCACTCCAAAATTCTATACATAGCCCATTCCTCTTTCATTCTTTCACACAATACATTTCACTACCAAAACTCTCTCAAAATCTCTTCACAAATGCTCTCTTCAAGAATTCTCTCTACCAAAACTCTCTCAAACCAATTCCTCACAAAAGTCATTCCTTATACATAAACTATCTACTACATATCACTACTCACATAATACCCCTTTCATCTACCATCTTCAAATTACATAAACCTTAGGTAAAAATTCTCATATTCACTTATCATGTTCATATAACTTAACATGAGTTTAGTGTATGTTTCTTAGACTCATAAGAGTTAAAGAAGCAACAATTTATTTATGTTTTGTTTTTTTTCATGTTTCTATTCTTTCTTTATGTTAATATGATATTGTTATTATTATTTTTTGCTTATAATCTAACTTATATAAAGTATTGTGTATATTATGTATATATATTTATTTAGAGCATATAAGCTCATTTGTTATTTATTTACTTTCAAGTTATGCAATTTATTTCATGTTATTATTAAACTAGTCTTTCTAGTCTTAGACTTATCGATATCAAGTCAAAACAATCTTTTGTTTATTTTCTTTAAATCTTTCGGGACTAGTCCATTCTTAGTCCTGAGATGTGTAAACCCCGAGAACTTTCCACATTAGTACACGACTTTATAATAGATTACATGAACTAGATAATAGATTTAGATTATAATCGAAGTCTAATAATAGATTAATATTTAGAATTTGGATAGATGAAGGATTTAGAAACCGAATAAAGAAATTCTTTAACCCTAGTTGATACCAAAAACGAGATTTCGTATCTTGAATGAACAATTCAAGATATGATTAAAAGAAAATCTAAAATTTAAATCCAAAATTCGTCTTATAAATAGATCTAAATAGAAAAATATAAATATAGAGATTAAATGATTATTTTTAATCTCGATAATGATTCGAGATTAGAACAACGAGTAGTAATGAGCTTATATTTAGACTTAAACCATAAACTCAAGATTCCTAGTAAAAATTAATAACTACTAATAAGATTTCACGTTAAGTATCAAAACTAAAAATATATATAGTTTAATTTCCGTATTAAGTACAATATTAAGAAAACGATTATTTACGCTTATGGACAGAAAATAATAATCTAAAAACGAGCCATTAGGTTTATAAATACACAACGAAAATGCAAACTGTCAAATAACTCAAAATCTGAATTCCAAATAAATAATCGGATCACGCTATTGTTCTAATTTAAGTTTTCTTAAGCTATGGAAGTCTGAAACAAAAATTGACCTAACGCGCTTAAGAAATCCTAATCGCGGGAGATAAAAAATAACTACGTATATATATAACCTAAATTTGTATTATTTGATAATCTAAGTGTTTTGTATATTTCTATAAACATATTTTTGTACAAGTATGTATTAATATAGAATATGAAATTATGAGTGATTATTTTTTTTCATAGGACAAATAAACATAAATCAATATTTGGATTTACTAGAAGATTTCTACTCCTTAGCTCAGATATCAGGTAGTTGGCTTTGATCTTATTGCATTGATTGTGGGTGCAATATAGTAGCATAAGACTAGATTATAATAATAATTGATTGTGTATGGGGATTAGTACAATGCATGTTGTATAGTGATTGAATGATTGAAAAACTTTAATAACGAAAGCTAAAGTTGCTTGAATTGTATTAAATAAGCATTATTTTACATGGATTGTTGAGAAATTATTTTATCATCAAATAATCTAGCATAAACTTTATCTGACCATTAAATAAACCGAACACGCATTGCACCATAGCATACCTTGCATTAGTACGGTATTCATGTCATGTATTAATATTTCGATTTTGTAATAGTGCTTGTGAAAGTCTAGTGAATCTGGTAGGGCTACTATAAGGTTGTCAACTTCACGGAAACTAAGCAAGCATCAAAGGACGTCACCCATGTTGGATTCGGCTTTAGGGATTAATACTTAGGGAGGTTTTGTGGTTCTAAGGGAAGTGGTGGGTATATTAATAAAGTAAATGTTTTAATCAATGCATAAAATAAGTTTAAGGTGAAGTCCTCACTCCTTAGTTTTTCTAAGGAGAAGTAGAGGCTATGTTTGATAAACGAATTTAAAAAACAAAATCCTCCCTCCTTAGTTATATCTAAGGGGCAGTTAGAGGTTAAGTTTGTTATGAAATGATTTTGTACTGAGATAGTTATGAGCTGGATGCTCTAAAATGAGAAAGTACACCCTTCCTTAGCTCACGGTTCTACTGGGCATGAATGACTTGAGTCAGTCCTTCAACCTCTAAGAAAGGGCGTAAATCTTCATTGGTTTGGATTCCGGTCATTCAAAGTGTCATGCCCCAGTGGGTACCCTAAACGTGACAGCCCGCCGTACGCAATATTAAAACTTAAGAATGACTACCTCAGTCACTCGAAAGCTTCCATATCGGTACAAGGCGTACATTCACAACAAAGGGAGACCGGTGGAGTAATGCATTTTAAGACATTGGCAGCGGAACATGCAGAGTAACACTCAATATATTTCATTGAAATAAAAGTCTTACAGCTTCTAAGGGGCATTCCCCCGATAAATCATAATAACATGGCTCTAAATATAACATAACTAAAGCTAGAAGATTTTAGAAGAAATCTACTCTACAACTTCAAAATAGATTGCCTCCAAAAGCTTCTCAAAAATGAGGATTCTACCCGGAAAAATCAAGGTGGTCTCGGGTGCAAAAGATAATCCTGCAATATCAAAAGTCTATAGGAGTATAAGCATGACTAGCTTAGTGAGATATTCCTTACGCAATAGTACTCATAACAACAATCAACAAGTTTTTTCAAGCATATGAATGCAACAACCATATGATCAAACATTACATACGACTATCCGGTTTCGTATGTTTGATGGATTTACCCCTCCATCGGTGGTTAGGGAATGCTTTGAACTGGGTCCCGAACAACCTCCTCAAGTTTGCGCGCGTCTTGGGGTTCCAACGAACCGTACTACTAGTCCCCGGGCCTTCCATGCCCAAAGCGATCGATCCGGCTCGGCTACACCTTGAGGCCGTATTCCCCGTACGTCCTAACCCTCAAGATGTAGCTAGGCAGCTTACCTTTCCGGTCCCACGCTGAGGAGTAGTAGCAAAACTTCGAAATGATATTCTAAGTGATATGCATGAGCAATTTATTATATGGGATTTCAATATGGCATTAAATCATTTAAAGCGATCAAACAATATTTGCACACATAACAATACATACATGGAAACATTTATATTAATCACAAATCGGGTTCCGATATACTTATCGTTCATTGATCGCACACAATGAATCACATACATAATTCCCATAATATCCCACATGCATATCAATTTTATCTTTTCCTACATCTAGTGCTCTATTCTACAAGCACATGCGCGAATACATAAGCGTAAAGGAAACTCACTCGTCCATAGCGCTCTAGGAGTCGAAGTAATCCTCGGGGAAGACAAGATCGTGATCCTCGACACCTAAACAAAAGAAATACCCAACATGAGTATTTCATCCAAGATCTATTCAAGATCTATACTTCTATCTTAAAGAATTTGTAAAAATCGTATGGAATGGAAATTCCAATTTAAAATGGCCATAACTTGCTCATTTTAACTCGGAATTCCGCATATTATATACCGATTTCTACCTACTCGAAAAGATCTATCTATTTCTAAGGTTATATTCATCAAAAGAAGTTATTTGGGTCTCGGAATAGAAGCGTACAGATTTGATACGAATTTTCTAAACTTCAAAACTAGAGTTTTCAAACATTACTTCACTCAAGGGCTTTTGTACAAAAAATATAGATATATTGTATGGTTGAAAAATCCCTTGAATTTATGTATATATATGTATAAACTCAAACTATATGCATGAATTTGGTGTTGTCTCAACAATGGTTTTGTAAGACACATGTCTTGAAAGTGAGATAAGCTTAAGACTTGAAAAGGAGTTAGTTTTACTTTGAAAATTTCCTAAATTATTATAAAGGAGTATTTCTTCCTTTTAACTCCATTTCTTAGTTATTAATCTTCAAAAGTAATTTTAATCTTTCAAGATTTTCATAAATTTATTTCTAGTGGTTTGGAAACATATAGTTTTTCTAACTATTTCATAGTTATATCCACTTTTAAAGAAATCATCATATAAGTAAATTTTGGAAAAACTTATCTTAGACTTTAGTGTTGGAAAACTTTGACAATTGAATTTAAGAAATCCTTTGTTTAGGTCTAAAGAAACTTTCTTATTTCTTTGAAAAGAGATTTTATAATAACTTTACTTTATGTATTTCTTGGTGAAAACCACATATTATTACTAAAACTTGAGCTAGCTTATCTAACTTTAGAAGAATATAAATTTCAAACCTTTAAGGAAAATAACTTCTTATGTGACAAAATTTATTTTTAAAAAGAGTTCTTATTCTTATTTTAAGAAAGCTCATTTCTATTATGATTGAGACAATAACAACATATTCATGCATGAATGAGAATATGTAACCATGAAAAATATAAAAACAACATAATTAAAATAAATAAGAGCATAAAAGTAAAGTCAAGTATTGGGAACCTTAGCTTCATCAAGGAATCCCGGGACTAAGAATAGACTAGTCCTTAAAAGAAAAGAAAGAAAGCAAGGAAATAAAATTGTTTTGACTTGATATGGACAAGTCTAAGACTAGAGACTAGTCTTAAGAACAACTTGAAATTAAATAAATTGCAAGACTTGAAAATAAATAAATAACAAGTGAGCTTATATGCTCTAAATAAACATATATATATATATATGATAATACAAATAATAACAATATCAACATAAAGTAACATAAAGAAAATAAGAACATGAACAAAAACAAAACATGAATAAATTGTTGCTTCTTTAACTCAATGAGCCTAAGAAACATACACTAAACTCATGTTAAGTTATATGAACATGATGAGTATATAAGAGAAGTTTTACCTAAAGTTTATGTGTTGTTGAAGAAGAAAAGAATGGGTTGTAGTATTATGTGGGAATGGATTTCCTAAAGAAAAGAGAGAACTTGAGAGAGATGTTGGGAGAGGAATTTTGTGGAGTGATTTTGGAGAGTTTTAGTATGAATTTTTGTTGTGTGAAAGAATGGAAGAGGAAGGGGGTATTTATAGATTTTTGGAGTGGAAATTAGATGTAATAAAATAAATTGGAAAAGAAAACAAATTGGATGGAAGAGAGGAGATGGGGCGCCGGTTTTGCATAGTTAGGGGGGAAAATTGATTTTTTTGTTTGTTGTGTATAAAAAGAAGTAATGTGTAAAGGTATGATGATTAAAGTTGTATGGGGAAGGTAAATTGTAAGGTATAGGTATGGTAGAGTGTAAGAATAAGTGTAAGAAAAAGTAGAGATAGATGAATAGTAATGAATAGTAGAAAAGTACTATGAATAGTAGACTAGACAATTAAAATACCGGTAGTAACGAAAATACGCGTAAAAGGCCTATATCTGTTATTTTTAGATACCGAAAAATTCTAAAACTGATATTTTTGAAAACCTTATATTTTTACGAGTCTATTGGTGTTGTCGGAATATTTTTGCTATCCGGTGCTCCGGGGCACGGTTTTTGAAAACTGATCCCGATTGGATCCGAAGGACACTAGAAAAATTCAAATCTGATATTTTTAGGCTTCCCTATGTTATTACGAACCGTTTTCCACAATTATTTCAATTTCGTTTTCTAGGGTTTAAGAATACGGGATTGCCGGATCTAGATTCACTAGACTAATCATAGAACTAGGTTAATTTTAGGGTTTCGTTTCAACTTCCGGTTCTTAGGGTTTGCTAATATTATCGAAAAAAATCTAGGGGCTTACACAAAGTGTGCATTTCCATATGAATGAGTATAGTATTGCATATGTTTGATAATTAAACTTGTTTGTATTGCTTGAAAATCTTTAGGATCTAGTTATTCATTGAGTTATTTGAGCTTACACTCTTATTTGCTTGTTTGATTTCAGGAGTCAAAAGAATAAGAAGAACAATTATGGGATAGAGAGAGATTTGAAGTTATTTGTAAAGAAGTTTTGATAATTGTAGTTTAGATAAAATTTATGATGTAATAGTTAGGATTTAATTCAAGTTCTTTGTAATATAATTCTTGTTTGCATCTTGTATGTATCCATTTTTTCTTATTCTTAAACAACCTAAGATCATGTACAACTATTTCACGCCACGGAGTATTCTACAAGTGTAATGCTCATGTATCTCTTTGGAAGTCTTAGATGGTTGAATATCAACATCTATGATTTCGGCTCGATACATAACTTATCATACTTCTTGGGTACATTATGGGGTGTGACATCTCGTCTTCCCAAGAAGGCAAGTGGTGCATGCCCCTTTCACAAGAAGGCCTTAAATGGTTCTTGAAGCTCCTTGAAGGTAAAAACATATGATTATGTGATTTGAAAGGCTCATGATGACTATAGGACAAATATCTAGGCTATCACATTAAATATTGAGTAGTACACATAAAATTGTATTAATTAACTCAAGAAAACAATTCTTAAATTATGTTTAAGGCTTCTATATTATTCTTAGATTATTTTCGAGTTGAAATCTAAAATTTAAAATTTATGCAATTGATTATTTTTAGGGTTTTCTCTTACACAATTAAAGCTTTCAGGCCCAATAGGTTAAATTAGGGTGTTATGCCATGTAGGCTAGAAAATTCTAAATTTCATGACTACGTAATCAAAATTTTAATTTAAGTTTTAAATTTGTAGATTTTTATCTTATATTAGCCATGTTGCATATATTTCATTTTTGTTAATTTATCTTTAAATTTCTCTTTATCGATCAATTGATTCTAGAAATTGATTATCTTATCTTATACTTAATATTTAGTGTTAGATGTTTTTATCTATTGATTTATTATCCTTGAATATGTAATATTGACTTTAGTATCTTCTACTAGTTGGAAAGATTACTTAACCTATTATAGAACATACTTGAGAAAATTTTACAAGTGATTTATTGCATACTATTTAAAAATCTATTTTTCTATCATCTACTTTGTAGATTTTATCGTCTAATTACTAAATTCATGATAGAAAAATCTTGGGGATCACATGTCTAGCATATATAAGAGGAAACTCGTGGCATTAAGAAGAGATGTAAAGATTCATTTGTCTCTTATGCATTAATAACATTCAGTATAAAGATATTGAGATGATGGGTGGTAAATCATGGAAATTTGTTGATGTTGATGTATGTTTATGTACAAAAGAGGGGATACTCATTGTATTTAAGAGGGATGGTGGGTTCTGATGTTTCAATTTGTCTTCTGCTCATTTCATGCCTTAATTGTGAAGGTTTCGTGTGATTAGATGAAAATTTGAATTATGTTATGGGCATGCATGAAGGCTTACAGTTTTGGGAGAGAAAGGAGAGAGAAACTGTGATCCATTCAATTATAACACATATCTCTTCATGATGGCTATTACAAGGCAATCCAACTTGCATCGTGTTGATGTCAAAACCATGAAGATTCCTTCATAATGAAGATGATAGGATGATGTGAGCTTTTTCTTCCAAATAGATGAATGTCATAAATGAGGGAATGTAAGTCAGTTACGAGTCAACATCACTCATTAATACTTATTAGTAGAGATATAATTTTCATGCATTAAATGCTTGGATTCTGGATAGGTTTTCATGCTATCATGTAGAATGTAGAATGCATGAGGAGATAAAATGTCAATAGCGTTTAGATTGAGATAAGATCAAAGATGAGATTATGATAAGAAGGATATCATTGTCCCATAAACTGAGATAAGATTCTACACTTATAAGTAGGGCCTTCCCTTTAGCCTTAACCCTACTTAGTTTTATGAAGAGAATTCTAGAGAATTGTTATATGATAATTTATCTAATGAACATAAGATGGATAACTTAATATCGCATTGGATATTAATGAATACACATACAAATTTATTAGTTAGGTTGACACAATATCTTCTAAATTAGGTCTAAGGTTTCTACATTATTTATAGGATACTCTTAGGTTGAAAACTAAAGTGTTAAGTTCATGCGTTTAGGAAATATTAGGATTTTCACGTACATTATTTAGGACTTCTGGGCCCGAAAGGCTATATTAGGGTTTTATACTATATAGGCTTAAAATATTTTAAATTTAATGTTCATGAAATCAAAATTTCAATTTGATCCTTATATTAGTAGTATAGACATGATATTGAGTCCTTATAAACCTCAAGATTTTTTGCTACGTTTTTTGCTTAAACCTTAGAAATGGAAGTCAACCAAAAACCCTAAAGTCAACCAATCTATAGCAAATCCTAGTGAATCTAGATCTGATGATCTCGCGCTCTAAAACCTTAAACTATAAAGTTGAGTTAATCATAGATTATAATTTGTAATAATATAGTGAAGCTTAAAAATATCAGATTCGTCAAAAATTAATTCGTTTCAAACCTAAACAGGATCAATTTTTAAAAATCGTGTCTTGGCATATCAAATGGTAAAAATATGTAATAATATAAGGATTCTAAAAATATCAATTTTAGAATTTTTCGATATCTAAAAATATCATATATAGCTCGTTTATGCATATTTTCTTTACTACAGAAATTAATTTATCTTGTCTACTATTTATGTTACTATTCTACACTATTCACTACTATTCCTCTATCTCTACTTTTTCTTACTACCTATTCTTACACTCTACCATACCTATTTCTTACAATTTATATTTTCCATAAAACTTTATTCACATCATACCTTACACATTATTACTTTTTATAAACAAAAATACCAAAAAAAAAAAATCAACTCTCCCTCTTTGTCACACAAAACCGGTGCTACGCACACACACACACACACAAAAATCTAATTTCTTTTCTTTTTCATTTTATTTAATTATATCTAATTTCCCTCCATATTTATCTATAAATACCCCATCTCCCTTCATTTCTTTCACACACTTCTTTACCATAACAAAACTCTTTCAAAGTGACTCCTTAAATATTTTCTCTAAAACCTTTTCCCAACTCTCTTATTTTTCAATATTTTTACCATCTCCATACAACATCAACCCCTATTTCTTCTACCACCCACTTCCCGACATTAGGTAAAAATTTGCTATTCTTTATGTTCATATAACTTAATATGACCATAGTATATGTTTTCTAAACCCATGAGAGTTAAGAAAGCAATAATCTGTTCATATTTTATTGTTGTTCATGCAAAATTTTATTATTGTATTGTTCTTATGTTATGTTATAGTATTCTTATTTCTAATATAATTCCTATATGTTATTAAATATATTTTTGTATATATATTTCTCAGAGCATATAAGCTCACTAACATAACTTTTATTTATGATCATGCAATTTATTTATTTATTTCATGCTATTATATTAAAACTAGTCTTTCTAGTCTTAGACTTGTCCTCATCAAGTTAAAACAATTTTCTTATTTTTCTTTTTGGACTTTACCATGTCTATGTCCGAGAAGCCTTGATACAAGCTAAGACTTCCCAATACTTGATATTTGTTATGCATTTATTTCATTTTTATATCTTCCATATTTCATATTAATTATTTTTTTCATATTACTTAATTACAAATTCATGTTCATGTTGTTGTTGTCTTAATAAAAATAAAAGAAAATTTTTCTTTGATAAAGAAAATAAGTTAAGTTCACTATAAAAATATAATTCTATCATTAAGGAAAGGATCTATTAAAATTTTGAATTTTATTTCAACAAAAATACTTTTAAAAAATTTTAACAAGTTCATCATAGATTTTAGTGTTGTTATTATGAAAGACTTTTTCAAAATTTAACTAAGTAGTTCTTTAACCTCTTTTCAAACTATCAAAATAGATTTTATTATTTAAAACTATAATATTGATAATTCTTTGTTATGAAAATTTTTCTTAAAAACTTACTTATAAGATCCATGCTAACATTTAAATAAACAATAAGATCAAGACAAGCTTTTCAAATCAAGTTAAAATCAACTCACCAAGTAAAAGTCTACTTAAAGGATAAAATTGGTAGATAACTTGAAAGGACTAAAATTTTGGAACTTAAATTATCTTTTAAGAGCTAAGGAAAAATAATTATAATTAGAAATCACCCACTTAATAACTCAAAAGTTTTTAGTTTTCTTCCAAATAACTTAAAATGAATTTGTCAAGTTTCATTTTTGTCAAACTACTAAGATGAGTTGTTTTATGAAAAATCATTTTTAAGACAACATCATTAGAATCATGTATATAATATGAGTTTACATATGTATTAAAAGGATTTTTCAACTATATAAATATCTATGTTTTTTTTTTTTTTTTTGGGATAAAGTAAAGTTTGGAAAATTCATTTTTAAGGGCTGGGAAATTCATGCTATTTTGTACCGTACCATTTTGAAGCCCAAATGACTTTTTATGATAAAAATAACCTTAAAAATAGATATATCTTTTCGAGTAGATAGAAAACGACATATTATATGTGAAATTCTGAGTTAAAATGAGCTAGTTATGACTATTTTAAGTTGGAATTTCACCCCACCCATATTTTGATGAACTTAGTAAAATAGAATTAGTAAGTTAAGTAGAACTTCCATGAAATACTCATTTTGGGTATTTCTCTTGTTTAGGTGATGTGAAAGGTAATTTTTCCTACCCAGGAGACTACTTTAACTAGTGGAGTATCGCAATGGCCGAGTGAGTTTATTTCTTACATTTTATGCTGATGATTTTGCTTGTAGAATGGTGACATTAAAATTAGGAAAAGATAAAATGGGAAAGTGCATGTGCTTTACATATATGGGTGAATTTATATTAAGTATATCAAGGCGGGATTTATCTATAATCAATGTTTGATTTAGTATAGGAATGATATATCTGCAAATTCTATGATCACTTAAATTATTTAATATTTTTCCATAAGTATTTAATTAAATTGATTTGTGCATACTATGTAGTGATTCACATTACATTAACTACTATACACTTGGTGAGACAAGAGCGTAGTAGTGAGGTCCATAGAGCCCGAAACTCTTTATAATGGTGAATGGTTGCTCGAATTAATTTAACGATGAGTAGAAACCCGAATGAACTATATTTTCGCAGCTAGTAGTGACTTGCATAAACTCCAAAAACCTTATTTGCAAATACCAATCTATATGGCCTAGAACACCTAGCCCTGAATGGAGGGCATAAATCCATTTAGCATATGATTCCCACAAATAGCAATCGGTATGCTCATGTGTTTATTACATTTCATATGCTTATTTAAATAACTTGTTTGATTATTGGTTATTTGAGTACTTTATTGTGGAAATAATTCTCATTAAGCAAGTAAGCTTACCCCCTCAAGCACCCGTATTTATGGCTGAAGCCCTGGGGTTATTTCTCTCAAGTACTATCCTTTTTTATTCAAGACCTTTTGGATGAAGTCAAGGAATAGAAGTAGATTTAGACTTTTAAGTAAAACTTCAGATTAATTCTTTTGATTAGACTATAATGGACTTAATATATTTTGCTGGGGGAATGCCCCTTTCAAATTTGTAAGACTCCCTATGTTTTATATTTAAGATGCATTTGTCATGATTTCCATTCTTAATTGCTATTATGAATATCTTCTTGAACAACTTGTTTCAAAGTTTGGTCCTCTATGATTGTGAATGTACATCTTACACCCGATATTGAAGCTTTTGGAATGACTAAGGCTGTCATACTTAAGCTTTAATATTGAGTGTGGCAAATAGTCGTGTTTAGGATACCCTTTGGGGTGTGACAGTCCTATCATGTATATCTCAACCTTAGTAATTATTTCTAAAAGATTGTTTACTAATCGATATACTCTAAGAAATTTAACAATTCATTTTATGTATAATAGTCAAGGTCAAATGATTATATTTATTAAGTGATTGACCCTAAACATATAATTTGGTCTTTTACTACCTAAGAATTACTTATGCTGATTATTGATGAGATGAAATTTTATAGTGTTACTTTAAGGTTTAAAATACTAGAGATACCTCGGTAATCACTGTATCTTTACTTAGAATGTGTAGAATTTATTATCTAAATACTAAGTTTAAGTTAGGAAAAAAAATCTTGAGCTTTACAGATACAAATGATTTAAAAAGAACTATGAAGTTTTAAACTGAATGACTTCATACATCATATGCAAAAATGAAAAATAAATGAAGAAATGAGCACCAAAGTTGATATATCAATCTAAATAAAATTAAATGACTGAGATGGGTGGGGCCTTGAAGTACTCGTGTTTATGTTTTTCCTTTTCTTTTTTTTTTTATTTTTTGTCAATCAAATTATAATTTATGCTATCATTGTATCTATGTTTTTTCCATGATTCAAATTTATATCGTTTTAAACAAACAGTAAATAGACAAGCAAGATCTTTCTCATTTACGTATTAATTCAACTCTTAAATATTGCTTAAGGCCATCATCGAGAGAGCCATCACCTAAAGACATCACTTTTATAATATTTTTTATTTTTTATATTTTTACTTTTATTATCGGGTCAAGTATTCGAGTTGGGTGTCCATTGGGTATGTTATAATATCCAAACCCGATTCTATGGCCCTATAGGGTTTTTATTTCATATCTAAACCTAACTCTAAAACCCTATAAGGTTGAACTCTATAGGGTTTTTACTAGATCGAGCAGGTTGAAAATCCTATAATAACCAACCCGGTTGCATCTCTAATTTATTCCTAACAAGAGTAATGGAAAACCTTGGTCGCCTTTTGCTTTTTTTTTTTTTTTTAAACAAGCCTATCAAGGCAACTGTAACCATATTACAAGCAAAACAATGTCCATCAGTTGAGTATGGATCCTGAGCTAAACTAGGACACACTATCTTTTGGGCTTAGGCTTGTACATCGTATTAGCTTTCAACAAGGATAATAAAAGTCTTCGGTCGTCACTTGGCTTGACTTTATGATCATCGGACAAGGCACTCATCTTCACCTCACGTGCTAATAAGGTAACAAACTCACTTCCTCTTACAACTCAATTAACAAGATCAACTCCAATCCATAAACTATCATTTATTTTAGAAAACTAATCACCAATTTCCTAGTACATAAATTTGAAAAATTAATTGGTGGTCCTTAACATCTTTTATGTAAATAGGACATAAGGCATAGTTATCATTGCTTATAAGTTTTGGGGTGTGACAACTTTCTCCTATAAGTTAATTGATGTACCTTAGATCGATTGGCGGTTTGACTGGCCACTTTGTTGACATAACATTGGTTCTTAGCCAACTCGGTTCTCATGCAAAAATAATTGTTGTGTCATATATATTTTTTAATGTGACAATATCACCCCTTTTTCAAAAAAGAAAAAAAAAACTAGCTAAATACATCGCAAAATAAAAATGACATCTTTTAAAATATTAATGATTTCTTTTAAGAGAATACTTTTATAATATGTCTTTTAATCAATAATATTTTTATAGTTATTAGCAATCTTCTTTACTATGTAGTGGGTGGTTGTATCAAATATATGTTGATATTACTACAATAACATTTGCAAAATACATAACTTTTAGTGCAATAAGGTATAAAAGAGAAAAATAAATCGAATCTAAACAAATACAACTAATCTCATAAAATTTTTCAGTATGAACGTGTATCGACTCTAAGTAATTTTGTGAATGTATTTGGCTTTTAAAAAAAAACTAATATTGTTATATGAGCATAAAAAATATGACGTGGCATTTATTTTCTAATGATGTGATATTTAGTTTTTATAATTTATTATATATACACATCAAATGAAATTATATGTAATTGACCAATTCAAATAAAAAGTGAGACCAATAAATTTTTTAAGGGGCTAATTGTTGACTTTAAGAAAATTGAGGATTAGTGTAACTTTAAAAATTTTTAAAGGAGGTCCATGTAATTTACCCTCACTATTATGACTATAATGGTCCCAAGAACTCCCTCTAAATAGGACTGCAAAGACATCGAGCCAAGTTACACTTTTGAAGGCTTAAAATTGTCTCATTTAACACATTCACAAGCTCAAATCAAGTGGCACTTTTAACGAGTGTGGAAGTTCATTATGGATTTACAAGCCTAAGTTCGACTCAACTCGTTAAGCTTATTTAACTTAATAAGCCTAAACAAGCATGAGCTTTTGCTTGTTTACATATATAGTTATTATATATAATTATATTTATAATATTATATTAATATATTAAAACAAAAAATTATATATAATAAAACAATATTATTAAAAAAAATTAAGTATGTTCATAAGTCGGCTCGAGAGCTTGAATAAAAGCTCAAACTTGACACATTTGACTAAATGAGCTTTATTTTGAGTCTGAGTTAACCTTGTTTATTTAACGAGCTTAAGTAGCGCCAAACCTAAAACAAGTCAAACTCGAATAGCTTGCCTCATTTGTAGCTTTACATGTGGAAATGCTATAATTATTTTATTTTCAAGATAATGTTACAAATGATCCTGAATTTTAGTAAAATATATAATTAGATACTTAAATTTTGAAAAAAAAATTAGCACCTTAACTTTAAAATTGATCGATTTAATACTTGAAATTTTTTTTAAATAGATCAATTTAGCACTTAAAAAAACTTGATGAAGATACTATTAGCATGCATAAAAAGTTATTTCAAGTATTAAATTTATCAATTTTAAAATTTGAATATTAAATTAAATAATTTTAAATTTTAGTTACTTAATTATATATTTTAGGAAAGTTTAGTAGGACTTGTATCATTATCTTTTTTTCCCTAAATCAAAATTTTGACGTAGCATGCAATATGCAGTAGAACTGCAATAAAAATTTTCCGGCAAGTTGTCACATCAGTTTTTTTTTTTTTTTTTAAATTTCGATTTTGGTGTCCTCTCCATTTGAACACCCCCAACAACGGTGCTGCGATTTTATTTTCATAGAAGATCCTGCTATTTTACATATTGCGACTTAATACCTTTAACATTTTCAAAATTATTAAAATAATGAAACAACTTCAACTTTTAAGATATTTATATCGCTCGATAAACTATTAATATTACAAAATTTTCTTTAGTATCACACAAAGTCGGAAAAAAAAATTAAAAAGTGTCTGTACCTTATAATTTAAGTAAAATAATTTCTAAATTTTTAAATTTTGCATTTTTTTTTAATGTCTAGTTTACTTTTTTGCTCATTTAGTGTCTTTTAGGGAACACAAAAAAAGTGAAATTTGAAAATTTAGAAACTAATTTACCTAAATTATAAAGTACAATAACTTTTAAACCATTTTCCCCACAAAGTCAATCTTTTATGATGTGAACATATGATATTTGGATTGTTTGTTTTTTATTTATATTTGTATCGAAACGATAAATATAAATATGTTTAATTTACATATATATTTTATCTATATTTAATCTATTCGATCTTTTCATATAAATTGTTAACATTTTTTTATCTATATCAATTTCTTGATAAATAATTTATTAAAAAAATGTTTTAAAAAAGTATATATATCTATTAAAAAAAACTAGCTAATATTGCTTGAATTGATTAAAAAAAGAATAAATTTAATAAATTTAAATAAGCTTACGCGAATGTGACGTCAATATCTTGATAAGAGTACAGGCTGGAACCTAAAAACCAAAAAGGAGAAAGGCGAGAATCATCACCAACTATCTACCAATAGAACCCAAACCTTCCTCTACCTTACCAACATTGCACTATTGGCTATAAAACATATAGGTTGGTGTGGAACAACAATAATTATTATTATTTTTTCAAACATTAAATAGGACTTCTCTACCTCCTCCATCATAAATTCATAATAGGTTTAGCTAGGGACCTCTTTTTCAATTCATGGGGTCGGTTACCTTTATCTTTCAGCAACCGAACTTCCAATCAATTATGTAAATAAGATCGATAAATAAAACAAATTCATGAACAAATATTTTTTAAAGATATGTGGTGGGTTCAAGCAATGATGTCCACAATCATGGCTTTAAAGCCTTTTTGAATATAATAAAAAGCTTTCCTAACACTATTTTGCATTATAATTCCAAAAAGGTCACGCATACATGCCTTTTAAGGATTCCCATTTAAATTAGTACTATTTCCATGTCACAAATCCTACGAGTCCTTTTGATACAAAATTTCCAAAACCATTGATAACATGCGAACCCGCGTGCTAAACTCCCAAAATCTACTTTTTATCTTTCAAGAACATTGAACAAATGTACATGCCACGGATCCATCACTATAATCCCTTAAACATTGATAAAAAGGGATATATATATATATATTATATATATATAGGGATAGCTTTTGTGTCTATATCAGAGGATTTATCTGCATCGAACAATATTTATAATTAAAAAATTAAATTTATAAAAATAGAAAAAGGAAAGAATAAATAGAAAAATAGAAGAATGAGATTAAGAGCCTTAAGGAGTTTCAAGGCTCAATACACACAGGTTGGATTGCATTTTTTGATGTCCTACCATGACCAAATGAGAAAAATGTTCTTCTAGCTCTACCACTGCAGCCTTCAGCTGGACTAACCTCAGTGACTTGTCTGTTCTGTCTTAAAATCTCTTGCACTGCTAGATACAGCTGCCTGTCTGCCGAAGAATCCATTGAAATTGATCTTCTAATGGGTTGAATTGAAAATTGATCGTCCTTATCTCTAATATCAATAACCTCATCTCCCATGCTTGTCATTTTACGGTACTTCCTAGATTTCTTGGGCAGTATTCTTTGGTCTAACTTCCCTGGTGATGGACCAATGCTAGGACATTGTGTTGATGATGATTCACCTTCGCTCCATTGCTTTGTCTCTTGTCTTCCAAACGATGTTTGACTACCTAGGCCTCTGTTTGCCAATTCTATCACGACATAATCCTCGTCTCCCCTAACGATTACATCGGTAGTACAGGGTGTCGGGTCCTGCGGGGTAGGGGTTGGAGCAACAGTCTGCTCGAATGGGAAAGGACGAGTGCTTGAGACGCTTGTCCTGCATAACGGACAATTAGCATTGTTCTGAAGCCAAATGTCTATGCAGTCAATGTGAAACACATGACTGCAATTGGGAATAATTTTAAGCCTCTCTTCGTCTTGAAACTCATTCAAACAAACCGCGCATTCGCAAAAGCTTCTCTCCCCAAAATCTTTGCTCTTGTTGCCTCCATTCTTGAACCGGAAAATTGGGATTGATCTTATCACAGCCTCATCAAGCCCCCTGGCTTCGATTCCAGGGGAATAGACCAATAAGAGGTCATCATTCGGCCGTCTTCTAGATTGCGAAAGCCGGGTAATGATATCCATCCTATGCCAATTTATGCAGCACTTGATTGAGTACATATAGTAGCTCACTAGCAGGAAAGCTGTAGCCAATATTCCTATTATGGCAATAGCAATAATTGGAAAACTTGGATCTGATGAACTCGTATGTGAAGGTAAGGTGGAAGTCCCTTCAACACTACTTGGGGAAATAGATTTCAGAACCCGAATAGAATGGCTATTTGTAACAAGATCCATAGGGTCTGTAAGAATTTGTACAGTATGGCTAATTTGAATCAACGGTAAGAGATAAGAACATCAACACACGGGAAGATAGCCTAAGAGAGATGCAAGAACATGGAGAGGAGGAGGAGAAAAGGTTGGAGAAATTAATGAAGAGGGTGTTTTCAAGGGGGCAGAACAGGAACAAAGTTGGAAAAACAAAGAAAATGAATCTCAATCACACTTTTTAAAAGGAAACAGGGGACTTTCGGTAATGTATCTACGCAGTTGGTGGGATATTCACACTCAAATCTCTATTAAAGTCTTAGTAAGTATGACTCAATAAACCATCCGGCGGTGGAGCCTGGAGGTGTCTACCCGAATGACCTAAGCATCCAGATTTGACTTTTCTATGGAAAGCAGGGCAAGAAAGTCCTGTTCTTAATAATGTATTTCTTTGTGAAATTATTAGCCTAGTATAATTATTTTGTTAGTTTTTGATTCGATCGAACACTGACACCCAGAAGAAGTAAAAAGGAAAAAAAAAAAAAAATATATATATATATATATATGTATGTGTGTGTGTGTGTACAATCTTGATCAGTGTACCATATTTTTTACCGCCTATTTAATATTATAATTGGCAGGGTATGGACCAATAAAATATGAAGGAAACTGAGAACTAGACAGCTATGTAGCTTGGATAATGTAGCCCTGTAGATTCATTATAGAACAAAATTAAAAACCAAAAGCCAGTGGGAACCTTGAACCGAGTCTTCGTCACGAAGCCACAAGTCAGGCAAACTTTAATTACCCTCCTGAAACGTTTTTGCATCATGTAGACCTTTTTTTTTTTTTTTTTTTGGCCCAACCATCATGTGGACTTGATTGATAGATTTTTCTTTTTTTAAAAAAAAAAAACGAGTACTTTTTATTAAAAAAGCTTTATATATATATATATATTTGTAAATAATTAGTTTTCGACCCTTTCTAATGGACATAGTGGCTTTCGCTCCCACGTAATAGAAAATGAAGATATTATACAATATTAATTGGATTGGGTTGGATTTAGATTCTAATATATTTAAAGATATTATAACAATATCTATATTGCCAAATGTTATTCCACTGGGGATTTATATATCTAAAAGTATTAAATTAATATAATAAAATTAAATACTTGACAAATTCTTATATTTTTTAAACATTTTATTTTTAAATGATGACATGAGAACTTTTTAAATTTTTTCTTTTTCAATTACTGACTTTACCACGATTATGACAACATCCGAAAAGACAATTATCCAAATATTAGGATTGAAACTGAAATAGATTAGATAATTTAATAATTATCTAGTTTTAAAAAAGGACCTATGGCCGATTATATATATATATATATATATCTCCAAATATAATAGTGAATATTCATTCGCTTCTTTATAATATATGGAGAATAAATGTAAATGTTATAAGCCTGGACCGTGAACACGCTGGCTTTTACAGAAAGACTTCCTGATTTATTTCGTTAAGTAAGAAAAAAAGTACGCCAATCTTTGAAATGTCCCGTGCTTATTAAAAAATGGGTTCATGATTTTCTAGAAAATGTCAAAAAATGAGGTTTCAAATGCAATGATTCCAACACTATTGTGATGAGAGAATCTTCCAATTAACTCAATAATGGTCAAATAATATTTAAATAAATCAAACGACAGATTGGCAAGTCTTATTTATGATGCAATTACACTTCAAAATCCCTCAGCAATTTCGAGAATGAAAATTTAACGTAATACAATTTTTTTGACTAAGAAAAAAAATAATAACATTTTCCAAAAAATATTGCAAATGGCGGACCTCGTTTTTCTTAGAAAAAAAAGTTAGTGTAAATACATTAAACTTGTCTTTCTTGAATAGACAACAATCACTTATGAGCTTGCATTTTCATGAAACGAGTTTAACTTATTTAAAATTAAGATTATTTGTATCCAAATAACATTTTTATAATTTTTTTTAAAATTATGAATTTTAATTTCCTTTTCCCCAATTTTTTGCCAGCTCGTTGAAATGGCTTGAAATCCTTGTGTAACAATATTTTATTATTTTTAGACCATATAAAATAGGTACTAAAGGTGTGATTTTTAGAATTATTATTAAAATTCGTACATATAATTATTCACATAAATCTTACAACCTCTTTGACTTCAACGGGTTCTCTATACTCAACAAATACCATTACTATATACTATAGTTATCCTATACCTAAACTAACTAACATTTACACCGTGTTCTGGTTGGATTGAAATCAATGGAAACCAACAAATTTGGATGGAGAATAATGTAAAACAAGTATTTAGTAAGCAAAAAGGGAAGTGAAATTTAAGGGAGAAAAAAGGAAATGAGACGAGGGGTTTTTCACTTTGAAGTCCATGACACTTCTTTCCATTATTAGAGAGAATGTAGTAAAAATTGATGGAAAACTCCGCAAAATTACAAAAATAACTATGATATTTAAGTTTGCTTGGTACAACAAAGGATGAAAAACCCTTTTTAAAATTTTATTTTCATTTCATTTTCTTTTGTATCATATATAGAACAATAGAAACTACAATGTATTTCTTCGTTTCGTTTTATTTCCTTCCAATGTATCCAAACACAAAATATAAATTATTTTTCTTTCACTTCCTTTCATTTCTATTCTTTCTTTATCTATAAATTACCAAACACAGTGCTAATTTGATGGTTTACATGTTACATTAATTATTGCCCTTAATTCCAACCTATTAGTCACAACATGTTTAACCTTGAGTGCATACTTAAAATTGTAATGAAGCAAATAATCATATAGCATATAGTAATTTAAAATAGTAGAAGTTTAAATGAAATAAAAGTCACATGTTATTTAGAACTAAACCCGTAGAGTTAATTTTGAAAGTGTGAAACCCTTATATACCCCATAGAGATTGATTTTGAATGTGTTGATCAATAAGTACACTTATGGTCTAATTTTTTAAGTTGTGTATGCATAATGCTCATTTGAGGCCATTCTTAGAAGCATAAATTCATTAAATTCTTAGAGTTTAGTTTTTGAAAGTATGGAGCAAGTGATGATTGAGTTTTTGAAAGCGTAGGGTGCTTTCTCAAAGTTAGCTCTTGGAAGCATGGAGTTGATCCTTATAAATTGTTTTTAAAAGTCGGGATCTAAAATTGTTCCAAATTTTTCGCAAATATCATTTTTGTTCAAGCACAGCGATCAAACATGAAATTAGAAATTTAATCATTATTACTCAATTTCATTCTAAACATAGTACACACGACTAACAAGTAATAGTAATCACATACCTTGCTTTTGCTTAATTCAAATAAATTCCTCAATCATATATAATACCATGGATTAGTAATTTATAAACTAAATACTATAATTCCTAAGTCTTATACTTGATTTTTGGAGTTAATTGGTTAATTAAGTCAACAGACTAACCTATTACTTGAGGTTGACTAAGGTTATTAAGCTAACCACATAATTGATTGACATGAGTCAATCGACAAGGTTAGCATTTGGTTCAATTGGTTTGGTGTCTTAGTTAGCTTTCTTTCCTTAAGCAACTTAGTTGATCAACTTAAGTAAAGGTTTACCACTTTTGCATCCTAATTCATATATTTACGTCTCTTTCTCTAAAGCTATCACTTTTTACTCATCAAATTCACTCTAGATTCACTCTACGTCTTTCTTATCTTAATCCTTACATAAAGCTTTGTTTTTATAGTCTTTTAATTGAATATAATAACACAATTACCTAGATGAATCTGATTTATTAGTTCCTATTTGGTAATCTAATCTTTAATTGTGATTATAAGTTTAGAGTTTATATATTACTTACTATTTTTGAACTTCTAATGTTGTGATCATGTTATTAAAGATTTTGCCTTTATATATTGTATTACAATCTTACACTCTAGTTTGTAATCCTATTATTATATTCAAATTTCTATATTTATGAAACAAAAAGGAGGTATCGATACGGAACTAAAATGGTGTAATATGCCCTCTCTCTCTCTCTCTCTCTCTCTCTCTCTCTCTCTCTCTCTCTCTCTCTCTCTCTCTCATGTTGTAGTTAAAGGTTTTTTGATGGGTGTAAATTGTAAGAAAGCCTATAAAGTTATTTATATGTATAGTGTAAGAATATAGAAAATTGTATTCCATGGAAGATATTAGATTAGTTATTTCTTCTTTTCTTCCCTCTTTATTTTATTCCTTGTTAAAATAACCCTTATATTTATATATGTATATATATTCTTCAATGTATCTTTGCTATAAGTAAATCTTTTTAGTTTTATCTTTGTGTCCATTAATTCAATTAGTCATTTATAATTCTTTGTTATTGTTCTCGTTGATGCATTTTCATAGTAATAAATTATTGATTTGAAAACATGGAATGATTGTAGTAATGTTTTGATATATTTAAATATTAAGAATAATTTAATTTAATTTTAAAGTTAAATTTTCAATATCAAATCTTATCTAACCAAGCTCTTATGGAATTTTCAATCAGTGGGTTTGTTGATTGCTTTTATTTATATAACATCATTTTGGATTCTTCATTTGTGTGTTGTATGATTTTTTAGTGCATTATGCTAGCGATCTTAAGGTTGTTCATATAATAGGATTCTCAACTCTATGTTTTGCTTCATGCATATTATTCTTTGCTTCGATTAATAATGAAACCACAGGCATAAACCATTTACCATGGGTGATTCAAAACCAACTCAAACTATAAAGTTAATTGAATCAAACATAATAGAGATCTAATGTAAACCCCTAATTTTTAGGGTAATTTCAAGCTTAAACCCTAAGTTGAAAATTCAACCAGAAACCCTAAGTCTACAAATCCCTAGGAAACCCTAACAGTGTAGATCTGGTAATCCTGTGTTCTTAAACCGAGAAGTCGAAATATGAGTGGAAAGTGTAGATTGATTTGTAATAATATTAGGATGCTTAAAAATAGCAGATGGGTAAATTTTTGGCTTATTTTGAATAAGATCTGATACAGACTTTGAAAAGCATGTCTCGGGGCTTGAGATACCAAAAATATGCTATTAGTACCGTTAGACTCGTAATTTCATAAGATTTCCGAATACATCAGTTATATAATTTTTTAGGTTTTAAAAATTACAGTCAAATATAGCATTTTTATCGTATTTTCATTTTTACCGGTAATTTAATTGTCTAATCTACTTTTTGGTTTCTAATCATACTATTCACAAGTATAACCAACACATACCCTATTCTTACATCTTTACAACCTATTCTTATAATCTTACATCATTTTCCTTATAAATTTACTTTTTTAATACATTTTATTACTTAATTTACTTTTAAATTTTGAATTTTATTACACAAAATATCACACATCTCTCTCTCTCTTGCCCTAGAACCGACGCCCCCTTGTCCTCACTCTCTCCCATTTTGTTTAATTTTTCTCATTTTATTTAATAAAATCAAACCCTAATCTATTTTATAAATACTCCTTTTTGTCTTTCACTTTCTCTCTTTTTTTATAAAAATCAAACTTTGGAAAAAGGTTTTCTCACCCTCCCTCTCCTCTCCTTGTCGTGAACACACACACACACACACACACAACTTACATAATATAGTATATCTAGTTATTTTAAGTACATAAATGCCATAGATTTTTTGTCTTATGTACATAAAAGACTTGTAGTAGCATAATAATAATAAGGATATGTTAAAAAGTTCAAGATCTATCTTTATTTCAACAAAATGGTTTTTGGAAATTCAGATCTAAAAAGAACCCTATTTGAAAAACCTATCTTTTAACTCCAAAATAAGTATTTTATATTAAATATGAAGGTTTATGGAATAAATATCATAAATGAATGATTTTGATGAGTAAAGCTTAGATCTACTAAGATAGTTTCAAAATAAGAAAAGGTTACAAAGTTATGTTAGCATTATGTTTCAACCCCAACAACTAACTTAAAATTCATAATAAGGAAAGATTGATATGTGAACACCTATTTTTTAACCCTAAAAAAGAGTTTTATTAAAGAAATAGAAGCCTTAAATGGTAGGTTTGATTAGGACTTAATTTTAGAGAGATTAAATGAGTTTTACACAAGAAACAATCTCACACATAACTTTCAAAATTCGGATTTAGAAATGACTCCCATTTAAACACCTATTTCCAATTACCAAAATGAGGATTTTAATAGAAAAATAGAAGCATTAGGGAATACATGTAATAAAGACTTAATTTTGACAAGGATAAGTGAATTTTATCAAGGTATAATCCTAAAACAAGGAAAGGTTTTAAAATATAGATCAAACAATGTTTTCATTTCTTAAAATCTTGTAAAATTCATAACTTAGTAAAACCCTATTTAAACATCTATTTTCCAACTCCAAAATGAAGAATTTCATTGAAATAATGAGGGTGTTAGACATATAGGTCATTAGGGTTGTATTTTGATAAAAACAAATGTGAATTTGCAAGAAATAAAGCTAGCTTTCTTAAGTTAAGTAATTTAAAAGGTTTTGCAAAGCAAAGGTTTCCTAAAAGAATTTATGTAATCAAACATCATCAAGGATATACATAAAGATAGCTCATCTCATGACACTCATGATAATAACTTGTAGATATTGCATATACATATAATATACTTGTTAGAAACAAAGCTTAAGGAGATAGTGTCTTTTAAATCCCATAAAATATTGTCTAAGCACATGAGGAAATAGATTGATCAGAGCCCATGAATCATGCATGATGTTGAGTTATATATATATATATATATATAAGAGTCTTTCAAGATATAATGATAGCTAAGTATCTATCAAAGCTTGCCAATGATGCTTGGATTGAAATTAGAATTTGATTTGTGGGTTGGGAATCTCATGTAGTATTCCTTACCCTACTGTTCATGGACCAAATGACCTTGTTTGATGAAAATAACTTAAGAAATAGATAGCTCTCATTGATTAGGTAGAAATCGATATATAATATGCGAAATTCTGAGTTAAAATTACCAAGTTATGGCCATTTTAAGTTGGAATTTCCTCTTAGGCGAACTTTGATGAACTTGTTAGAATCGAATTTGTCACGCCCCGAAGGGTACCCTAAACGTGGTAGTCTTCCGTACACAATATTAAAGCCTAAGAATGACCACCTCAGTCACGCAAAGGCTTCCATATTATGTACAAGGCGTCTAACACATAAAGGAGACACATCGGAATGATATGTTTTATGTTGATACAATTGAGTAACAACGTAAAGGAAATACAATCCACTATACTCCAAATACAAAACCATATACTTCAAAATACAATTCATCAAACTTCAACTACATTCATCCCAAGACTTCACTACATAAAGCTATTACAAAGCAAATCGTAAAGCTTAGCCAAAAACTTCAAGCATTCTTATATCTTGCCGGAATCTCGAAATCATTATCGGCTTCAACCATCTCGGTCCCCACTTAGCATTTTTGGAATAACCTGCTCATTTAAACAACTATTGGGGTATAAGCTACACTAGCTTAGTGAGATTCATTTCCGCAATAATATACTCAATTGTAAAATATACAAACAAGTTTATTTAAACAATCATATGAATGCACAAGCACGTGAACATACAAGCATATGACTTTCCGGTAGCCATATGTGAATGGATTTACGCCCTCCATTCGGGGTTTGGGGTGGTCCATAAACATGCGACCACAATTCCAATATTTTCTCTTGTGGTTTATAGTGTCTACTCCACTGCCTATTAACATAAGCGACCTCATAGGCCCTTGATGTTAACGAAGGTGGTCCTCCACCTGTTTATATGTATTGGTTTATAGTGTCTACTCCACTGCCCGTTAACTTAAGTGACCCTGCAGATCCTTAACGTTAACGAAGACCCGCTACCTCCCGATCATACTTTTGTTCCCACCAAAAGCATTCTCGTAATGCAATGTGACTCACTAAATGATATGCATGTACTGTTTATTTATAGAATCGTAGCAAGTTCATTATGTAATTTAAGAGCGATCATAGAGCATTTCAAACAATCCAAGTCTATACTAACTCATACAATATTATTTCAACAAGTCTCATCTCGATATACTTATCATTCATTCAACATGAAAAGTTCATTTCTCATCAACAATTTTATCTTTACCTAAGTCTAGTGCTACTACAATTACAAGCACACTCAATGAGCATAACTACTTAGGAAATGAACTCACTCGGCCATTGAATCACCGGTCTTCTAGTAATAATAATCCGGTGGCAAAGAGTCAACGTTCTCGGGTTCACCTAATCACATAAGAAATACTCTAATGAGTATTATACCATCTAATGATACTAAAACTCTAAGAAAACTTAGCGAAATCGAAATTCGCGTCATTTTCGAAGTCCCGATTTAAAATGGCCATAACTTGGTCATTTTAACTCGGAATCTCGCAAATTTTATATCGATTTCTACCTACATCGGAAGAGCTTTCTAAATATGAAGTTTAAATCAAGTTTTGAAAATATCTAAGCCTCGAAAATGTGGGATCAGATCTGTACAGCGGGTATATAGATTCCGAAAATGCGGTTTTCATGAATGCACTTGAGATTCCTAAGTACAAAATGAAACTAAATGCCATGGTAATGATTTTCCCTATCATGAATGTTATGATATGAACTCTAATGAGCCTAAGTTCTTATAAATTTTTTAGACTTAAAGAATTTAAATAAATTTTTTCCTAGAAAATCATTTCATGCTATTGTTTAACAAGTAAGTTTACTACACTTGGTCACACTTACTTATTACAAGGATTTTCTTTGGGAAAAATCCACTTTGTTTAAAGAAATTTTGACCCATATATTAGTTATATCCTAAGGCCTTTATTTCTTTAATAAAATCTTCATTTGTAAACTTTTAAGTGGGTCTTACACTAGGATAGTTCCAAAAATCCGAATTTAGAAAACTTCATTTTCAAGTTGATTCTTTTAAGAAAAAATGCATTTTATACTTAGATCTTTAAGTATTTATTTTACCTATACCCTAAGGACTCTATTTATTTAAGAAAATATCATTTTTGAAGTTGGAAAACTAGTGTTTTCTAATCATCTATCCATTATTACGAATTTGGTTTTCAAGACTTTTAACTCAAAACTTCTATTGGACTTCATCTCTTGTTTTAAATATTTTCTTTAGTAAAAACTCATTTAAACTTATGAAAAATGTTACCAAACATTATCTATCACCTATAGGCTTCATTTTTTCTTGTAAAACACATGTCTACATGAATATGAGTAGTAAAATGGTAGATCTACTATATCAAATGCTTAAATAGGTTTTGAAAACATAAAAACTATATTTTTATAAAATTTCTTTTGTTCAAAATACCTTTTGATGAAAAATCATAAAGCTTATGGCATGAAAGCTCCTTTAAATGCTAGATCCACTTGGTGATGGTTTGGTATTCTTGTATTGATATTTCCTTGTCCCTAGCAAGAGCTCATGGGGACATTTAGTTGGGAATATCCAAGAATAACCTAGCCATTACAAAGATCTAAGGATATATGAAGCAAGGTTCATCTACTTAAGGTAAAATAGGAGACAAAAGAAGAAAAAGAAATTTTTGTGTGTGTGTGTGTGTGTATGAGCCTTAGAAGCTCACGGCATGGAGGTGGTGAGGGAGAGAAAAAGAGAGCTTTTTAACTTTGTAAAACTTGAAAAGTGAAAGAATGAAGTGAGAGAGAGAAAAAGTAGTTTATATAGCATTTGGAATTAGGTTAAATAGGACTAAAATAATTTTAAAAAAATTGCAAAATGGAGCTTCATGGGGAGGGTTACACGTCGGCCACTATTCATGGAGAAGGGGGGAAAGTTTGATTTTTCTTTTTGGTTTTGATTGATTTAGCTTTGATTTGATTTAAGTACCACTTGTCATAATTTGTATTGATTTTTAAGAGATAAAAATCCTTTGAAAAGGGAAGTGATTGAGTGATGGTAAGTGTTACAAGTGTAGGGTGTACAAATAGGTAGTAATAGGTTGTACTTGTGAATAGTAATGAATAGTAATCAAGACAACTTAATTACCGGTAATAAGAAAAATACGAATAAGAAGGTTATAACTGTATTTTTCGTAAGCCGAAAAATTATGAAATTTATATTTTTGAAATCCTTATTTTATTTCGATTCTAATGAATATTTATAAGCAAATTTTTGAAATTCTAGTTCCGAGGCACGCTTTTTTGTAATGGGTCTCGGGATGACCCGGAATTGAAATTTTCTTAAAATCTGATCTTTTTTTGTTTCGAAATATAATAAAGAACTATATTAAAAATTAATTTTGCTTATAAAATTTTCTTATTTGGAAGCCGAGGAAAAGCCGGAATTAGGGTTCCTAGGTCTTTCTCATAACGCTTTGAACTAAACCGGTTTCGGGTTTCATTTTCCGGTATCCGAGGTTTACTCGATTACTAGGAAATCCGGGGTATACATTATTTAAAAAAAATAATAATAATAAAATTGTGCAATGAAATAAAATGAATAGTGCAAAAGACTAATCAATTACCAGTAGAAATGAAAATACGATAAAAAGGTTATAACTATAACTTTTATAACCTAAAAAATTACATAACTGATATATTTAGAAATCTTATAAAATTACGAGTCCAACGGTACTAATGGTATTTTTTTATATCTCGAGCCCCAGGACACGCTTTTCAAAGTCTGTATCTGAACGGGTTCGAGATAGGTCAAAAATTCACCAATCTGATATTTGTGAACAAACTTATATTACTACGAGCTATTCTACTTATTTAAACTACCTCTCTCCTCTAAGTTAGGGGTGCTAGATTACCGGACTTACACTATTGTATTCCGGTTAGGGTTTCCGGTGATTTTCCGGTTTAGACCTTTGCAATTTGGAAACTGATATTTATGTTTATATAACATATTTAATTTGAGAAATTTATTTTAAATTTTATGTAAGTATTAATAACTCTTAATGTTTTCGGAATTCTTGATTGGGTTTCATTTCCGAAAGTAATAATTATTACTTTTTAATAATTTGTTTTGGGCTTTATATTACTCGATTTATACAAGCCGGAGCTAAATATGGAAATTTTTGTACGTCATGGTTTTGAATTTGAAGACCACTGAGTTCTTATTTTATTTTTAAGGATTTTCATTTTCTCATGATTAAGAAATTTTGGATTCGTTCGTGATTTAGGGCTTGTCAAAATTCGGTTTTAATTTGGAGTGATTTTTAGGGTTTATTTTCGAAGTTCATTTTGGAATTATTTACTGAAATTTTCCGAGGCTTACAGAATTTATAAGTTTCATCTAAAATTTATAGAAATATTTATTGGAGGTATTTCTTTTGTTAGGAGACTTGGGAGACGGACTAGACCTTCCCGAGGATTATTATGATTAAGAGGAATTTCGCACCATGGCAAAGTGAGTTCATTTCTTTAAATTACATGCTTATGATCGTGCTTGTAATGATAGTGGCATTAGAATTAGGACAACATAAAATTTGAATGTGCATGTGAATTTTGCTTGGTTGAATTGATAATAAGAATATCGAAATGGGAATTGTTATAGATATTTGTAAGCCTCGGAAAATTTTCAGTAAATAATTCCAAAAATAAACATTGAAAATAAACTCTAAAAATGACTTCGAATTAAAACCAAACTTCAACTAGTCCTAAATCATGAACGGATCCAGAAATTTCTTAATCTTGAGAAAATGATTCCTTAAAAATAACATAAGAACTCAACAATCTTCAAATTCAAACTACGTACGACAAAATCTATACATAACTCTGATTTGTAAAAATCGGGTAATATAGAACCCAAAAACAAATTATTAAAAAGTAAATAATGATAAAACTTCAGAAATAATACCCAATTCAAGAATTCCAAAAACGTAAAGAGATATTAAATACTTACAAAAATAAAATTTAAAATAAATTTCTCAAATTAAATATGTTGCATAAACATAAAACATCAGTTTCCAAATTGGTAAAGATCTAAACTGAAAAACCTAAGTTAACAAATTCCCAAGAAATCCTAGTAGTTTAGATCCAGCAATTCAGTATTCCTAAACCAAGGAGTCGGAATATGAGTAAAGGGTGTAGTTTAGTTCGTAATAATACTAGGATGCTTTAAAGTTTAAAAGATAAGATTAGCGAATCTTCGATTTATTTCGAACTCGATCTAGTATAGACTTCGAGAAGCGTGCCCCAGAGCTCGAAATATTAAATATACGATATTAATACCGTTAGACTCGTAATTTCATAAGATTTCAAAATATAGTTATATAATTTTTCGGGTTATAAAAGTTACAGTTATAACCTTTTATCGTATTTTCATTACTACCGGTACTTTAAGTGTCAAATCTACTTTTTGAATTCTTCTACACTATTCACAAGTACAACTACCCATAACCTATTTCTTACATCCTTACACCCTACTCTTATAATTTCATCATTTTTCTTACAGTTTACTTTTCCAATATAACTTTATTACTTAAATTACTTAATTAATTTTTGAATCTTACACAACACAACTCAAACAACTCCCCCTCTCTCTCTTTCTCCCAAAACTAGCGCACCCTCTCCCCATTTTTCCCGCTCTCCAATTTGTTTTATTTTCTTTTCTTTTATTACACAAACCCTAATCCATTTCTCTATGTATACTCCTTTATACCAACTTCCTCTCACTTTCTCACTTTTCACAAAGCTAAACTCTTGCAAAAATTTTTCTTTCTCTTCCTCTCCCTCTCTCTAAACCGATCACACACACATACATACATTCACATATTTTTTTCTTCAAGCTTCTTGTTCTAAACTTCCAAAAGTTTATAGATATATACTTTATGATCTTAAAACATGTAATGATAAGTTCATTCATATGTGATTCCACACAAAATCCCCATGAGCTTCAAGCTAGGGATGTGGAAACACTTGAACATGAAATTCTTACCATCACCATATTATAGATCTTGTTATTTGAAGTTATTTTGCTATTATCTTGTCTTATTTTTCAAGTTATGTTGATATTGTTTATGATTTATGCATATATTCATCATTCATATAACCATCATAGTGTTCATGCATTTATAACTAGTATAGTAAACTAGATCTAGTGTTTTAAGTTCATAAATGCATTAGACTTTTGATTTATTTTCTTAAATAACTTGTAGTAGCACGATGATAGTAGGAAAGTTTTAGAAAACTCAAGATCTATTTTATTTTCAACAAAAATCATTTTTGAAAATTTGGATAAAAAGGGAACCATATTTAGAAAAGCTATTTTCAACTTCAAAATGTGTATTTTTCATTTAAAATAAAGGGCTTAGGGAATAGATATCATAAATGAGTAGTCTTGATGAGTAAAGTTTAGATCTATTAGTTTATAGTTTACTACCATGGATTTTTTTTTATATTTATGTTCATAAAAAGTGTAGATCTTGGTTTTGAACTTAAACAAAAATGATGAAATTCGTATCTAAGTAAGATCCATTTTTAAAAACCACTTTACAAGAGTCAAAACGGAAGTTTTACTTGAAATAATGAAGGCTTAGGGGGTATATATCATAGACTTCATTTTATATGATTCAAAGGTGATTTTCAAAGATTATTTTTTAAAACAAACTTCTATTTCCGGATTTAGGCCAAGGCCTAGCTTAAAAACACGTTTCCCAACTCAAAAATGAAGTTTTTATTTAAAAAATGGAAGGATCTTAAGATAGGATATGTAAAGGATGAATTTTCATAAGTTTAGATAGATTTTATCAAAAGATATGTCAAAAAAATAAATTTTGTAAATTTGGATCTCAACCAAGACTAATTTTGAAAACCCATTTTTCAATACCAAAATGAAAGATTTGTTTAAAAAATGGAAGGCTTATAGAATAGGTATCAATATGAGATGTTTTTGATAAGTAAATGGTAGATCTACTAATAGAGATTCTCAAAATAGCAAGAGATTACAAAGTATAAAATTGGAGTTTTATCCTAACCTTGTGAAATTCGGATGGTTTCAAGACCATGCCTTAAAAACCTTTTTATCAACTTCAAAACTTGTGTTTTGTATGAAAAATGAAGAGTATAGGTCATAGATATCATCAAGCAATGATTTTTATAAGTTAAGATAAGGTTTGCTAAGAAAAACATGTAGAACAAGGAGTAGAAATAATATAGGAAAATTTGAGTTGTTTGTCATTCTAAGAAATTCGTAGTAATGGAGTATTGGTATGAAAACCCATACTTTCCAAACTCAAAATAGAAGTTTTATTAAAGAAATGAAGTCCTTAGTGGCTAGGTATGGTTGAGCCTTAATTTTCTAAGTATCAAATGATTTTTACTTAAAGGAATCACCACAAAAACAATTTTTACAAAATTGGGATTTTGGGATAAACCATATTTAAAAATATATTTACAAAGTGTAAAAAGGGAATTTTCATTGAAAAACAAAGGCCTTAGGGAATATACATAATAAAGGCTTAATTTTAACAAGAATAAATAAATTTTATCAAGGAATTTTTCTAAAAACAAGTGGGGATTGTCAAGAATACAAGACTAGCCTTTCTAAGTTTATTTTTCATAAAGTCTTACAAGGAAAATGTTTTCTAAAAATTTATTTTATTAAATATCATCAAGAACATGTACATATATATGTCATGACATATTATTTATGTTAGTAACTTGTTCATATTGCATGTATACTTGCTTTGGATAGTAGAAACTTCGTGAACTTTCACAAAATCAATTTTCTAAAATTGTTTTCGCTACTGATCTGAGCTGATCAGATTTTTTTCGAAACTTAAAAGTTTTCAAAACTTAAATATGATGTTAGAATTAGATAGTTCTTTCGAAGTAGATAGAAATCAGTATATAATTTTCTAAATTCCGAGTTAAAACGACCAAGTTATAGCAGTTTTAAGTTGGAATTCCCGCGTAGGATGAGAATTACAAATTTACTAGTTTTGTTAAATGGTTTGGATTAGTTAAATGATGAAATACTTATTAGGGTATTTCTTCCTTTTTAGGTGACCCCGAAATCAACGATTCCCTACCACTGGATTACTTTTACTAAGAGACCGGTGATCCAATGGCCGAATGAGTTTTCTTCTTATTTTGTTACCTTATTTGTACTTGTAGCTAGTTGCATTAGAATTATAGGAACAAGATAAAAACTGATTTGAATGGGGATGGGATAGATGATGAGACTTTGATGTATGTATGCCCAAGAATACTAAAGCACATCGAAACCATGATTCGATTGGATAACTGCATTGTTCATATTATTTCTGTTTATTTGTATGATATTGGTTGGTCACTCTAAAGAATGTATGAATAATTTGACCTAAGCAAAAACAAATTGGTCATGCATTGCATCGGACATATTGCATTTTGTAGCATGCTAATCCTACGCAGGTCGATCGGTATGGCTCGATGACTCGTTTGGATAATGAGACCTGGTATCAGAGCTCATTCATAGGAAACTAAGGCGCACCGGGGGATGCATTACATGTGTGAGCCTAGCCGAGTCGAGTGCTATGAGCCTGGGGGGCTTCGGGGACTAGCAACGGTTGTGTAGACTTTCAATACCATCCCTAATCCTTGATACGGAGGCCGTAAATCCGTTCTGTGTATGGGTTCCAGATACCCATACATAATTGTCTGCTCATGTGTTTGTTCATGCATAGCATATGAATGATTTATAGCTTGCTTGTTATGGTACAGAATTAGGTGAATTCTCACTAAGCTAATGTAGCTTATACCCCAATAGATGTTTAAATGAAGAGATTAACTCAAGAATGCTACATGGGGACCAAGATGGTTGAGCTAAGTATGACTTCGGGATTCCGGCAAGAAGTAAAAATACTTGAAGATATTAGCTAGGTTTTGGTGAATTGTCTTGTAATAGTTTGTGTAGAGAAATCTTTGATGAATTGTAATTTGAAGTATAGTGAATCGTATTTCCTTTACATTATTACTCAAGTTGTACCAATATAAAATGTATTACTTCGATGTGTCTCCTTCATGTGTTAGACGTCTCGTACATAGTATGGAAACCTTCGCGTAACTAAAGCGGTCATTCCTAGGCTTTAATATTATGTACGACAGACTGCCACGTTTATGGTACCCTTTGGGGTGTGACAATATTTGTATGATTTAGTATAGAATTGAAGTGTCTGAAATCTCTATGATCGCCTATAAATCAATTGAATAATATGCTATGACCGTATAACTAAATTGCCTATGCATAACATATGTGAGTCACATTACATTTGTTATTATACATTTATGGGAAAAATGCATAATAGCCAGGCAACGGGTGTGCCTGAAAACTCGAATAATGGCGCGAGATCGTTTGAATTAAAATGGAAGTAGAGTAGGCACTTGAATCAACTACACAATTAATGAGTAGGTGGGTACCTGAAACAACCACTAAATGAATGAGGAAAAATTGAAATTTATGGTCATATGGGCCTGAAACACCTAACTCCGAATGGAGGGCATAAATCTATTCAACAGAGGACTCCCGGAAAGTCTTATGTATTGTATGCTCACTTGCTTGTGCATTTCATATGATTGTTTAATATAATTTGCTTTCCCTATTATTTGATGGAGTATTTTTTTTGTAAGTGAAACTCACTAAGCTCGTAATCTTATACCCTTATAGTTTCCTATTGCAGTACAATTATTTATGGCTATCCCCAAGAGGCTACTTTCCTCAGGTACAGCTTTTGGAATATAAGGAGCTTTTTGAAGAAGTTGAGACCTGGATATTAGGCATAGACTTCTAGTAAAATCTCTTATATGTATAAGTTGTTGTAAGAGACTTTGTGGAACTTAAAGACTCTTAATGTTTTGATAGGGGTATGCCCCATAGATCTTTATAATAGACTAATCTTTGTCATAGCTATTATGATTTATATTCTTATTGTTATGTATGTCTTCTTAAGCTATTTCGATTCAAAGTAAGGTCTCGTACATGGTGAACGTGAGCCTTACGCCTGGTGTCTAAACTCATGGAATGACTAAGGTTGTCATACTTGAGTTTAAATATCGAGTGTGGCGAACTATCGCGTTTAGGATACCCTTTAGGGAGTGACTTCTAAATTACTCTAATTTAAAATGATGATGAAGTTGAATCTTTAAAAAAGTGTAAAATAAAGTTATAAACAAACTTAGATCATGTAAATGCGTAAACTGCAAATCAGAGGTATTATTAAATTGAAAAAATGGCTAAAAATGACCCTACGAACCTATGGTATAACTATATGGATGAACTTTGTAAACCCTTGAATTTTTTTGAACTTTTGGAAAATAATTGTAGAGCTAAAAACCAAAATCGAAACCCTAAAATCGATCCAAGTTAAAACCAAACTCTAGAAACTCTAGACATGACCAAATATGAAATTTCATAACCTCAGAAAAAAAAGAGCACCTTTAAAAACAAAATGAAAATTCAATAATCGTTTGACTCGAAATGCCTATGCTGAATAATTCATCTATCTGATCTTTAACACGTAAATCAAAACGGTATGTTCAAATAATATTCTATAAACAAAAATTATAAAACCTTAGACCCTTTGGTGAATTTTAGAATAAAAAATATAAAATTAATGCCAAAAGTTAAACCAAGTCAACATTTAACCTTCGAAGCTATAGACCCAATTAGCTAATCTCAAGAATTGTAGAACATTAAATAAATCATAAAGATAGAGTAAACTTAAAATATGAACGAAATATATAATCTAAATATAAACCCCTAGATTTTATAATCTTACGAGTAAAACTTAAAAGACGGATGTTAAACTAGAACCTTAAAGTTAACCTAGGGTAATAACAAATCTTAGCGAACCTAGATCCGATAATCCCGCACGCGAAACTCTAAAACAGTAAAAATGAGATAAACATAGATTATAGTTGGGAATAGTGTCTTAAAACCTAAAAAGATCAAGTTTGCCCAAAAGTCGCTTGTTTTCGGCCTAAACGGGATCAGTTTCTAAGAACAAGGTCCCGATACACAAAAAAATGAAAATATTCTAGCAATATATCTAAACTCGTAATTAGATGAGGAATCACAAAATATCAATTATAGAATTTTTTTGGTTTCTAAAAATACCAGATATGGTCCGTTTACACGTATTTTTATTATTACCAGTATTTTATTTATCTTGTTTATTATTCATCTATCCCAACTTTTCTTGACTACATATTCCTACATCTCTTACACACCTATTCTTACATTTATATTACCAATACTCCTTTTTACATAACTTTCCTTACACTTTACTTACTTTTCTTTATTAAAATTAATTTTTAATCTCAATCTCTTTCTTCTTCTTCAAATGGCCAACCACTTTTCTCTTTCTCCCTCATATTTTAGTTTCCTTTTCATTTATTTTTATTCTTCTAAATTCCCTCCATATTTATCTATAAATTCTCCTTCCCTCCTTCACTTCTTACACACTTTTCATCTACCATAACAAAATTCTACCAAAACCATTTCTCAATTTCTCTCTCTAAATTCTCTCAATCTTTTTCTCTCTAAATTTCTCTTCCAACTTCCATTCTTTTATCCATTCATATACAATCTTCCATCTTTAGATAAACTACTAAACACACCATCTAAACATAACAAAACTCTTATAAAATCAAAACTCAAACATTCTCCCTCACCTCTCCATAATTCACGCCAGATATACATACCAACATACCTACAATTGGCTTCTTAAATTTTTCTTTTATCTATCTCTTACTCTAGGTAAAACTCTAAACGCTCTTCAAAAGTTCATGTTAACATAACATGAAAAATATGTGTGTTTGGTTTATAAGTTTCCCATGAGCATATTGTAAAGTATAAATAAATAATTCATAATGAAGGGTAGAATTGTAATATAGTGATATATAAAAGGGTATTTTTGTTCTCGAACAGATGAATTTGGTCATGAGGAAGTCACGTGCGAATGATTGAACAAATTTGACTTAGGCCGGTATCTAAGCTGCTAGCTTTGACTTCTAAGTCGTCAGCCTAAATATAATGGATGACGGCCTAACCTTTGGCATTGAAGTTTCGAAAATTTGGTAAGGAAATTGGACTTATGCTGGCATGATGGCCGCCGGCGTAGCAAGGAAGGCCGCCGACATACTGGTCTGCCTACAGTGGCATTTTTCCTAAGTTAGGGTTGCATTTTTCCAAAGCCAACCCTCTCTATAAATAGACTCTAGACCCCATGACCTTGTCACACCTTTTCCTTAGCAAAACCCTAGATAAGTGGGTCTTTCTTTAGTCTTTTTCAATCATTCTCTTTAGATCAATCTTTCTAATACGAGTTGTTCTACGGATTTAAAGGAGATCCAAGAGTTGTGGTGAAACCCTAGAGTGATTGGAAATCTAGGAGACTCTGATTCAAAGGCTAAAGGTAAAAATCTTTCTTAAGGTTTTATAATTACTACGTTTTGAGGATCATAGGTTTATGATTTCAGTCTATTATCCAAATTCAGGAGAATTGTGGATTAGGGTTCTTATTCCAATTTGAGATCTACAAGTTATAGGTATGTAAGAATCCATTCTATATTGTTGTTCAAAGAAATTCATATCTTGTTGTATTTTGAATTGTTAATTGCAGATTTTACGTATATGTATTGAAGGAATTGGTGGAGAGATTAGGAGGTTTTAGAGAAAGTTGTGCTAAACGATTTCTTTGAATTGTGACCAAAGGAGACAAGTGTGTTAATTACTTTTCGTAGAATTATATTTAGGCTTATAGATTCTTTGAGTGAGATTATGAAATTAAGGATTAGGGTTTAATTATGTATTGCAAGTTGAAGTTGATTGAGATGTATTGTTGATCAGGGATATATGAGAGATTAAGGTTCTTTTCTTTAAGAAGTCTGTTGGTAGATTTGAGTTGAAAGCAATACCAGGTACAACATTACCTTGTCTGCTGCTTGTGTGTATAGGTTTAGAAAATAATTTGACTAAATCGTATTCGACATATAAATTGTAAAGAGTGTTGATTGTGTATGGCTTTAGTTAGTAAAGACCATGCAGAATGCGATACTAACAAGGTGCCCTGATGATCCTTGTGTGTCGTTGTCCCTAGTGAAGTTGCACTTAGAAATGATTCCGGTATATTAGGAGTCATTCTGCTCCGTATAGTGGAATGCAACGATGTGTGGAGAGTACCCAATATTAATATATTATATATAACTATTTTATAAAGATTGTGAATCGGAGTCATGGGTTACTCTAGGTTTAAGACTAGATGCATATGGTTCTAAATTATGCTGTTTATTTCACTAAGTAAAGATAATAATTTGTGCCTATTGCATTAGTTTTAGGAATGTATATAATGTATGTTGGCATTTCATGTGTATTTGTTTATGGTATGGCGTACTGGGCATTTTTACTTATTCTTTTAATTTTTCAGGTCTAGGTAAAGATGACGTTGTTTATGATCAATTTGGGTATGATCTATATATAGATTATGGGGATGGCGATAGTGGACTTGACTATCCTGCTGAGGATTCGTAGATCTAGAGTGTTGGATCTAGTGGAGTGATATGGAAGACTTTATGGATTTTATGTTTGATTGTTATTAGTTGTTGAAAATCTTTTGAGACTAGTTTGTCAGGTTTTTATTTGTTTGATGACATGTCGTTTCAGATTTCTATTAGTTCATGAACATTAAGGATTATTTTTATGGGATATTTTAAAGTAAACTAATTGGGAGTTGTGGTGATTAAATTTTTTATAATTGTGGTATAGTGTTTTATAGCCTTAGCGTGTTCTTAATAAGAGAATGACATGTGACGAGTTGTAATGCCTATAACTTAGGGCCTTACAACATATTTGGTATCAAAGCATAAGTTTGATGATCTGATAGATATAGGTTATGAACTCCTTAGGACGGCGAGCATTGATGAGTGGGGTAGCAATAATAGGCGTTGTGTACCTAGCTTAGTCTTGTTTTACCAGTAGTTATATCTTTAGAGCTTAATCTTTAAGTTGGATTTATCTTTTATCTTATGTAGTATGTTTGTTTATCATAGAATGCCTCTACTATGAAGAGCCCCTGATGCTGGCTCCTCCAAGACTGGTAAGGAGGAACAGTCACCAGAAAACCAACCACCTCTGAATCCTGTGCCAGAGGATTTACCCCCACCTCCGCCACCACCAGCACCCCCTGTAGGACAACAGGTGCCCATAGATGCTGCTCAACTGATGCAAGCTGTGAATACTCTTCTGGGAGTATTCACCCAACAACAGCAGAACATGAGGAACGATATGCAGATCATGTAGGCCAATGCTAAGGCCTGGAGATAGGAAGCACAGAGGAACAATGGCAATAGTGGAAACGGAGGCCATAGAGATAGATATGCTGACGTGCTCAGTCTGAACAAGTTTGTAGACCTAGTCTACAAGTTTGAGCCCCAGCCTGGGAAGCCATTAGAAGCTCAATTATGGTTAGAGGAGGTAGAGAAGATGTTGCTGCTTTGGACATCTCAGAGAATAAAAAAGTAGAATATGCCTCCTCCCTACTTATTGGGAGAGCAAACAACTGGTGGTTGAGCATGAAAAGACACATGGCAGGAGCAATCACATGGGAGATGTTCGAAATGGCATTTTATAGAGAGTTCCTTCTTGACAGTATGAAGCAAAAGATGCTTCAGGAGTACTATACTCTACAGTAGGGTAAGATGATTGTCGAGGAGTATGAGGCTGAGCTGCATAGATTAATGAGATTCCTACTTAAAGGAAAGTGAGGAAGCTAAGGTTAGTAGGTTCATCACCAAACTGGAGCCAGAAATTCAATATCAAGTGAACTTAATGGATCTGAATAACTACTCAGCAGTGGTTAATAAGGCTAAAACAGTGGAGTAAGGTCTGAACAGAATGAAGAGTTGTGAAACTCAGAGAGGTCAAGTTTTCTTAGGAAAGAGGCCAGCTGTTAGTGTTGCTACTCAAGACAAGGGAAAGAGATCGACTACCTAGTTTTACAGATTAGCAGCGTGAAACTCTGAGAAGAGGTGCCCTAGATGTCTTGGACCACATGACCTTATGGATTGCAAGTGGGTTGAAGGTGCTTGTTTTACATGTGGCAAAGTTGGTTATAACAATAGATTCTACACAGAAAAGATCCTCCCACAAGTTTTCTATTTTAAATGTGGACAGAGGGGACATCGAGCTATTGATTACAAGGATCACGGAAAGCAAATTATGACAGGTGCCCAGTTTGGTAGACCACAACATATCGTTCAAGGGCATAGAGTTCCAACTAAAGTTTATGCTCTACAACATAGGGACACATCTAGTGTTGATACTATCGCAAGTATGCTCCATATACTCTTGCATAGTGCACATGTTCTTTTTGACACGGGTACTAGTTTTTCATGTGTTTCTAATTCTTTCGTATTTGTTTATGGAATGAATGTTGAGCACATGTCTGGGTGTTTGTCTATGAATACTCCTTTAGGGAATGGAGCTTTGTTAAATGGGATTTGCATAGACGTAGAGATAGAAATAGGAGGTAGACGCTTATATGCAAATTTAATAGTCCTAGACATGTTGGATTTTGAAGTTATCCTGGGAGTAGATTGGTTGACAAGATATCATGCAAAGATTGATTGTCACAAACTATTAGTAGAGTTAAGTCTGCCAAATGGAGATCACTTCATGCATAAACTGAATGTACAAAAACCACCAATGTTGCCTACACACGAGTTATGGGGAAGGTCATCTTTGGCAGCCATGGTGATAGAAGGGGAACAAAAGAAGGATCTTGATCAAATACTAGTGGTGTGTGAATACCCTAAAGTGTTTCCAGAAGATTTACCAGGATTGCCACTGAGAAAGATGTCGAGTTTTGTATTGAATTGGTGCCTGGTACTTTGCCAATTTCTAAGGCACCATACTGTATGGCTCCTACAGGACTTGCAGAACTTAAAGTTCAGTTAGATGAGTTGCGTAAGAAGAATTTCATTAGACCCAGTGTGTCACCTTGGGGAGCTCTGGTGTTATTCATGAAGAAGAAAGACAGAAGCATGAGGTTATGTATTGACTATAGAGAATTGAACTAGAGGACAAGCAAGAATAAGTATCTGTTGCCAAGAATAGACAATTTGTTTGACCAGCTAGCAGGAGCACAAGTATTTTTCAATATTGATTTGAGATCAGGATATCACCAGCTGAGGGTCAAGGTAGAGGATATTCAAAAGACGGCTTTTAGGACAAGGTATGGACACTACAAGCTTGTGGTCATGCCTTTCGGTCTCACAAACGCACCAGCAGTGTTTATGGATCTAATGAATAAGGTTTTTAGAGATTATTTGGATCGGTTTATAGTAGTTTTCATTGATGATGTGCTGGTGTACTCTAAGTCTAAGGAAGAACATGAAGAGCATCTAAGGTTGGTTTTGATCAAATTGCGAGAAGAGAAATTGTATGCTAAGTTTTCAAAATGTGAGTTCTTATTAGAACAGGTAGCTTTCTTAGGACATATTGTGGATGGAAATGGAATATTAGTGGACCATGAGAAAATGAAAGCAATAGTGGAATGGCCGACTCCGAAGAACATGTCAGAAATTAGAAGTTTTTTGGGAATGGTAGGATATTGTAGACGGTTTTTAGAGGATTTTTCAAAGATAGCAAGTCCATTGACTAGACTGACACAGAAAGGAGTGAAGTATGAGTGGAACGAAGACTGTGAAGTCAGTTTGTAGCAGTTGAAAGACAAATTAGTGTCAGCTCCAGTTCTATCCTTACCTGTAAGTGGAGAGGAGTATGCTATCTATAACGATGCCTCAATTCAAGGACTAGGATGTGTGCTTATACAAGGAGGTAGGGTAATAGCATACGCTTCCAGACAGTTGAAACCATATGAGAAGAATTATTTAACACATGATCTAGAGCTAGCAGCAGTTGTGCACGCATTGAAGATTTAGAGACACTACCTATATAGAGAAAGATGTAAGGTGTATACGGATCACAAAAGTTTGAAATACATCTTTACTCAGAGAGAGCTACACATGAGACAGAGAAGATGATTAGAGCTCATTAAGGATTATGATGTTGACATTCAATATCATCTTGGGAAGGCCAACATTGTAGTTGATGCTTTGAGTAGCAAGAGATTTAAGAACATAGTAGCTTTGATAACTTCGGAGAGACATTTGATGGAAGACATGAGAAAACTTGAGTTGGAAATAGTGACCAATCAAGTAGGTGCTAGATTAGCAAGTACGCAGATATAACCTACTCTATTGGAAAGAATTAAAGTAGCACAAGTTGATGATCTAAGTATACAAGAAGTGAAAAGAAGGATGCAAATTGGAAGGGCCCCAGAATTTCAGATCAATGAAGATAGTGTCTTGAGATACAAAGGGAGGTTGTGTGTGCCGAAACAAGGAGATCTTAAAAAGGAAATACTAAAAGAGGCACATTATTCAAGTTATTCAATCCACCTCGGAGGCAACAAGATATACCAAGATTTGAAAAAGTTGTATTGGTAGAATAACATGAAGAAGGAAATAGCGAAGTATGTATCTAAGTGCTACACTTGCCAATTGATTAATATTGAGCATAGAAGACCAGCAGAGGAATTAAAGCCTTTGCCAATACTTCAATGGAAGTGGAAGCACATCACTATTGACTTCGTTACTGCTCTACCGAGAACAAAAGAGAAATTTGATTCGGTATGGTGATTGTTGACAGACTTACTAAAGTAACCCACTTCATACCGATCAGAACTTGGTATCAATTGGATCAATTAGCAAAGCTATACATCATGGAAATTGTAAGACTACACAAAATACTTATATCCATAGTATCCGATAGAGATACTAGATTTGTCGGGAGATTCTGGAAAAGTTTACATCAAGCATTGAGTACTAAAGTTGTTTTTAGTACTGCTTATCATCCCCAGACCGATGAACAATCTGAACGGACTATCCAAAATTTAGAGGATATGTTAAGAGCATGCGTTTTGGATTTCAAAGATAGCTGGGTTGATCATTTGCTTCTAGTAGAATTTGCTTATAACAATAGTTGCTAAGCATCGATTGGAATGATACCTTATGAAGTCTTGTATGGCAGGAAGTGTAGATCGCCAATTCATTGGGATGAAGTTGGTGAAAGACAAATTTGGGACCAGAATTGGTACATGGCTCTATTGACAAAGTTAAGTTGATTAGGCAGAGATTGCAAACAACCCAAAGTTGCCAAAAACGCTATGCTGACAAGAGGAGAAGGCCTTTAGAATTTCAAGTGGGAGACTACGTCCTGCTCAAGATATTACCAATGAAGAGTGTTGTTAGATTCATTATGAGAGGGATGTTGAATCCCAGATATGTTGGTCCATTTGAAATTCTGGAAAGAATTGGATATATGGCTTATCGGCTAGCATTACCACCAAGTTTAGAGAGAGTGCACAATGTATTTCACGTATCTTTGTTGAGGAAATATGTGCAAGACCCTGAACAAATTGTTGAGCTGGAATCGTTAGAAGTTCAAGCTAATCTTTCTACTCGAGAAAAGCCAGTGAAGATCTTGGATACAAAAGAAAAGATACTGAGGAGATGCATGATCAAGTACGTGAAGGTCTTGTGGACAAATCAAACTGAGCGAGAAGCAACTTGGGAGTTAAAAGAGGAGATGCGGGCCATGTACCCCAAACTTTTTAATGAATCATGTAACTTTCAAGGACGAAAGTCTCTTTTAGGAGGGGAGAGATATAACGTATAAATAAATAAGTCATAATGAAGAGTAGAATTGTAATATAGTGATATATAAAAGGGTATTTTTGTCCTTGAAAGGATGAATTTCATCACAACGAAGTCATAGGTGAATGATTGAACGAATTTGACTTAGGCCGGTATCTAAGCTACCGGCTTTAACTTCTAAGCCACTGGCCTAAATATAATGGACAACGGCCTAAGCTTTGGCATTGAAGTTTCAAAAATTTGATAAGGAAATTGGAATTACGCCGGCATGATGGCCACTAGCGTAGCAAGGAAGATCGTTAGCATATCTTGGTAGGCCGTCGGTGCACTGGCTAGCCTACAGTGGTGTTTTTCCTAAGCTAGGGTTGCGTTTTTCCAAAGCAACCCTCTCTATAAATAGACCCTAAACCCTATGACCTTGTCACACCTTTTCCTCAGCGAAAACCTAGGTAAGTGTGTCTTTCTCTAGTCTTTTCAATCATTCTCTTTAGTTCAATCTTTCTAATACGAGTTGTTTTATGGATTTGAAGGAGATCCAAGAGTTGTGGTGAAACCTTAGAGTGATTGCAAATCTAGGAGACTCTGATTCAAAGGCTAAAGGTAAAAATCTTTCTTAAGGTTTTATAATTACTACGGTTTGAGGATCATAGGTTTTTGATTTCAGTCTATTATCCAAATTCAGGAGAATTGTGGATTAGGGTTCTTATTCCAATTTGAGATCTACAAGTTCTAGGTATGTAAGAATCCGTTCTATATTGTTGTTCAAAGAAATTCATCTATTGTTATATTTTGAATTGTTAATTGGAGATTTTATGTATATGCATTGAAGGAAGTGGTGGAAAGATTAGGAGGTTTTGAAGAAAGCTGTGTTGAACGGTTACTTTGAATTGCGAACAAAGGAGATAGGTGTGTTAATTACTTTTCGTAGAATTATATTTAGGATTATGGATTCTTTGAGCGAGATTATGAAATTAAGGATTAGGGTTTAATTGTGTATTGCAAGTTGAAGTTGATTGAGACATATTATTGATCTGGGATATCTGAGAGATTAAGGTTATTTTCTTTAAGAAGTTTGTTGGTGAGTTGAAAGCAATACCAGGTACGACATTACCTTGTTTGTTGCTTATGCGTACAGGTTTAGAAAATAATTTGACTAAATTATATTCGACATATAAATTGTAAAGAGTGTTGATTGTGTATGGCTTTGGTTAGTAAAAACCACGTAGAGTGTGATACTAACGCGGTGCCCTGATGATTCTTGTATGTTGTTGTCCCTAGTGGAGTTGCACTTATAAATGATTCCGGTAGATTAGAACTCGTTTTGGTCTGTATGGTAGAACGCAATGATATGTGGAGAGTACCCAACATCAATACATTATATATAACTATTTTATAAAGATTGTGAATCGGGGTCCTGAGTTACTCTGAGTTTAGGACTAGATGCATATGGTTCTAAACTGTGCTATTTGTTTCACTAAGTAAAGATAATAATTTGTGCCTGTTGCATTAGTTTTAGGAATGTATGTAATGTTTGTTGCCATGTTTATGCGTATTTGTTTGTGGTATAGCGTATTGAGAGTTTTCACTCATTCTTTTAATTTTTCAGGTCCAAGTGAAGATGATGTTGTTTATGATCTATTTGGTTATGATCTATATATAGATCATGGGGATGGCGATAGTGGACTTATCTATCCTATTGATGACTCGTAGATCTAGAGCGTCGCATCTAGTGGAGTGATATGGAAGACTTTATGGATTTTATGTTTGATTGTTATTAGTTGTTGAAAATCTTATGAGACTAGCTTGTCAAGTTTTTATTTGTTTGATGACATGTCGTTTCGGATTCCTGTAAGTTCATGAACATTAAGGATTATTTTTATGGGATATTTTAAAGTAAACTGATTAAGAGTTGTGGTGATTAAATTTGTTATAATTAGGGTATAGTGTTTTATAGCTTTAGCATGTTTTTAATAAGAGAATGACATGCAGCGAGTTGTAATACCTACAACATATGGCGTTACACATATACTAGGGAATGGAAATGTAAAAACAAAATATTATTCATGTCTTGTTTAATTCTATAATTTCATTTATGTTATGTTATGTTTTTGTTTCTAACCTTAACTTTTTATATGTTACTAAGTATATGTATTTATATGTTTTAGAGCTTAATGATCACTAATCTAACATTTTATTTATGCTCTTATTTCATTGTTTATTTATTTCTTGCAAATAAATAAGACTAGTCAATCTCTAGTCTTAGACTTGTCCTTATCAAGTCAAAACAAATGAGACTTATCCATAATTTAATCCTTGGGAGTCTTGAAAATTAATGTAAGACTCCAATGATTTTATTATTTATTTGTTTTGTTGTATTCATGAGACTGAAGATATTCAACTTTCAAAGAGCCTTGATGAAGCCTAAGACTCTCAAATTTATTTTTTGCTATTTTTATTTTCTTTTTAGGACTTGTCCATCTCTAACTCTCGGAAAGCCTTAAAATAAATCTAAGACTTCTATGATTTTCTTTTATTTTGCTTTTCTTATTTTCATGGAACTTGTCCATTTCTAAGTGCCAGTAAGCTTTGGTAACAAGCAAAGATTCCCATATTTTGTTCTTATATTTGCATATTCAATTTTCTATTCTTTTATCTCTCTACATGAATTTACAAAGTATCTTATAATATAACTACTAAGTTCATATTTATGCATGATCATGTGATAACGTTGCTATCTTAATAAAATTTTCAAAATGATACTGTGAATTATTTTCTTTTATATAAAAATGGGGCTAAACTCCCAAGAAAAAAATGATTTTCAACACCTAAAAAGAATTTTTATTAAGACCTAAGATAATTGTTCAAGCTATACTCTTTCTAAAATACTAAAATAAATTTCTAATGTTGATAATACTTTGTTATGCAAGTTTTTTTAAAAAACTCATTTGTAGGACATATGCCAGTATTTTGACAAACACTTTGAATTAAAATTTTTTTCCTAAGACAAACTTAAAAATAAACTCACTAATTAAAATCCAGTTACAAATTAAATTGGTATACAACTTAAGGAACTAAGTTTTAAGAAGTAAATTCATTTTCCTTTTAAGAAGTTAAGGAAATATAAATAATAGTTATAATAATTAGAAACTCACTTGTAACAACTAAAAATTTTAGTTTTATTTCAACAATTTCTAAAGTACATGTGTTAAAAAATTATTAATTAAGAAAGAGATATTATGAGAATAAAAATTTAGAACAAGCCATTCACTAATTTTTCTCATACACTAAAATTTAAAACATTTTAGAGATAATAAAACTTAGAATGATTTTCTTTATAACCACATAAAGATCAATGTGTTGGAAAACAATTAGTTAAAAGAAGTCTAATATGAAAATGAAATATTCATGAACCAAAAATAAATATATTTACAAAACCTTAGAATTAAAATTTTGTTTAAGAACCAAACTTAAGAAAATTTCAAGAAGAAATACACTTAGAATTTTATGCCACTAATAAGTAAAATTGTGTTTTGTAAAATAATTATTAAATAAAATCCCCTTTAGATAAAAGGACTATTGAGATGTCAAAATGTCTATTGGATGATGATTTTATTTTTAAAGTCACTTGTTTACAAAATATCAAATTTTATCACAAGTCAAGAAAATGATTTTTTCACAAAACTCAACATTACTACTTTCTATAAAAGATTGTTATACAAAGTTCTATTTTGGAACAACATCACTAAGATCATGTGTATAATATGAGTTATTGTCTATACTAAATAAGATTCAAAGGTATAAATGTTATTATGTTTGCTATAAGTGTCTAAGAAAAGTAAAACTTTGAAAAATGAAAAAAAATTGAAGACTGGAACTTGTAGATTAGATTTGTACCAACCCATTTTGAAACCCAAATGGATTTAAATGTAAAAAATATCCTAGAAAAGGTAAATCTTTTCGAGTATACAGAAAACAACAACTAACATGCGAAATTCTCAATTAAAACGAGCAAGTTATGACCGTTTTAAGTTGGAATTTCTCTTAATCTGAATTTTGATGAAAATTACAAGATAGAATTAGAAAGTTTATGTAGAAATTCCATGAAGTACTCATTCCAAGTATATCGTTTGTCTGAGTAACAAGGAATACCGGACACTTCTACCTGAGAATTATTACGACTAAACAGATTGCGATATAAATTAGTGAGTTTTCGCTCATGATTTCATTACCTTGCTTGTGCTTGTAGATAGTTACACTAGATTTTTAAGTAAAAGATAAACTGAATGTGAATGAGTTTATGTGTTTATATGTATATGCTTCTATGAATGTGTGACAAAGGATGCTAAGCATATCGAAACGAACAAATGATTGCTTAAGTGCATCATCAATATTATATATTGTTTATGTGTGTATAATGCCTGCTTGATCGCCTTTAAGTATACCTTAATTATACTTAGCTTTGATATTAATTAAATGGACACACATTGCATCCGTTGAGTCATATGCCAAAGGTTGCTACTCCTACGCGAAGAATCGAGAGGGTTCGAGGCTAAGAAGGCCCACGGCCATGCTTATTCTTAGGGAAGTAAAGCGTACAGGGGATACATCCTAAGGATGAGCCATGCCGATCGATCGCTATGAGCATGGGGCTCGGAGACTAACAGTAGAAGATCGTATAGACCTTTAAATATCATTCCCTAACCCTCGATATGAAGAGCATAAATCCGTTCAATGTATAGTTTCCGGATATCTATAAATAATTGTTTGTATCATGTGGTTGTTGCATAGCATATCGTGAAAATTAATAAACTTTTTTGAAATACGATACGAATAAAGGAAATATCTCACTAAGCACATTGTAAGCTTACACTCCCATAGATTTTTGTTGAAATAGGTAAGCTTGATATTTTATTCGAGGATTGAGACATTAAGGAAATAATTGGTTAATTATTGAGCTTTTAGAAAAAAAGTAGGAGCATTAAAGAAATTTACATTCTTGAAAACTTCTCTATGAATAATATATGTTATGTTGATATTTTGGAGATTACTAAGAAATGTATTTATGTCGACTTTAAGACATTAACAGGGGTATGCCCCTAAGAATTGTAATTGGCCATGTTTATGTTTAATGATAAGTATTTCTCTTGCCTTGTTATTTAATTGTTATCAATATAAATTGTGCTACTCCAATGCGTTCCTTTGATTGTGATGTACGCCTTGTGCATACTATAGAGGCCTTTACTTGACTAAGATAGTCATTTCTAGGCTTTAATATTGTGTACGATGGATTGCCACGTTTAAGGTATCTCTCGGGATGTGACAAGTTTAACTCATTGATTATATTAGTTAATGAATCTTCTTATATAAAAGTCTTTTACCCATTGATTAACAAGACCTCGGGGAACCTTGATATAGATTTGAACAGAACAAAACTAAAATTTTTGGTATGTTCTAAGAATAAAAAGAAAACTCACTCAATAAAAATTTCACATTCATTGATCTTTGAATTGTTTATTACAATCAATGTCGGTTTATAGGTATAAAATAAAGATTTGAGGAAATGATTACATAAAATGAAATTGAATATAACGCTAATAAATTAGTAAAATATTAAAATGGAAAACATATAATATCGTAAAAACTATTAAAAGGATGAAAATATTCTAATAAGCAATCAACCCTAATAACAATTAAAAGGTATCATAAAATAGCATGAAATAAAGGAAAAATAATAGTTGGTGAATGCCTTGCCCTAGCCTGGTTCAAGGGCAATCGACCAATACTAGTCAACTAGTGCTTCAATAGGCCTAGCATGATTGTGTGATCTACTTCAACTAACATCCTCTTTTTGTGATTCTATCATAGTTTCCAAGTTGCTTTATCCTCTCTGTCGACCTCCTATAATTCAAACTGGAATTGTTATATGTTTTAATCCACTTAAAATTCTTAATTTTATTTACTCAAATTAATGATCTTTTTTTCTTCAAAACGAACTAAAAATATATGAATAGGCAATCGGTTTGAGTTTCCAGCTTGAGCTTCTTTCAATAGTTTCTGGATTTGCATCAAAACTAAAATCATATTATCATTGTCATTAATTTTATTTCATCTTATCCTATTTTTCAGTACTTCTAACATATCATTGTGAGTTTTTATTTTTCCCCACTAAATGATTAAAGATGTTTCATATAAATGCAATAATGGATACCTTCATTGAAATAAAGCAAAAATTGTTCACCAAAAGTCAACCGCTTGATAGATTTTTCAAAGCCATATGGCTTCGTGGATGATCAAAAACTTTGTCTGAACAAAGTCATCAAAAACTCATTCCTCATCTCAACTTTTAAGGAGACTTCAATTGGAAATCTATATTTTTTTAAGAAAAATTCTTATATACCTAGCTAATTAATCTCTGAGGTTAGTTTGATTAAAAATATTGATCTTTGTGTTATAAATGTGTACATACATTTTTTTAGTTGTATTTAACAAGAGTTTTGTGCTTCCACTTTAATAAATTTCCTTATCCTTGTACATATGTCAGCTTCTTTAGATTGATGTACAAGTAATTTAGTGTTAGTTACATTATTGATGTGTTCGTTTCACCTTTCACTATAATTTTGCACGATAGGCATGAGTTTACCAAATTCTTTGTTCAGTTGATCAAATAAGTTGAAATTAAGTATAATGTAATACAAGTTAGTAACTTTTATTTGTTAAACCCATTCACAGTTCCATTGATTTGGTACGTTAAGAATAAGGTTACTCACTCATCCATTTTGGAAAAATTCTTGAACAGGATAATTTTTTTAATGGATCTTTCAGTTCAATAAATCTAGAAGAACGAACTTATACCCTCCCAGAAACATGATACATTTGATTATTGCAATATTATTAAAAGAATCTCTTTGTGCTATAACATTGTGTGGGTATGAATCTGGATGCAACGATCACGTGCGTGTCGCGTGACTATCACGCTACGCGTGACCTAGGGAAACAACACGTGATAGGATGATCAAGAGAGTATCGTGTAGGGAGGAGGAGTAGGCAATCTCAATAGGCTCTAACACACGTGTGACAGGCGAGGGAGCTATTGAGCATCAACCTCACTAAGTACCACGAATATCGTGTGCGTTCTTGAGTAAATTAAGTGTTTGATTCACCAAGACGGAAATCCGGCAGCACGACGACGTTCGTCCAAGATTTCACCTTGTCCAAATGAGGTAAGGACCAAGAGTATTTATAGAGAATCTGGCCATCGATGTCGTCCGTCAGATGAGACAGACAACCAACGGCCAGGATGAGTCCCTCTCATGGACCCAGGCCCATTGAGGCCTTCATTGTAATGTGTGTGAGCCAATTTGAGAAAGGTTGGAATTGGGCAGGCCAATTCCAACGGGCTCTACTCCAAGCCTACCATGCCAAAACTCCCATGATCATCTCAATTGGATTGGGCCTAACTCTTTAAGCCCTGTCACATTAGCCCAAAGAGTTAAATCCAAATAATAATTAGGCTCAAGGCCTTTGTAATCAGATTTGTACATCTACATTTTGCCCCCTGACCAAAGTCCTTCGGGTTTCATCGGAGGGGTTTGGGCATTATTTCAGGCCCTTTCGAATGACAGAAGTCTCATCCAGCGCATGTGCGCTATAACTTAGCTGCACCGCTGCTTGGTGTATCAGTTTCTCGATAGCTTGCAATGCAAAAGTCTAGGGCAATATTATCAAATAACTGAATTCTCTTGAGAGATATTCCTGTAGTATCATCTGATGAGCATACCGTCTTCAAATTGAAATTATACCATCACTGAAACAATAGTGTATCGGCATGTTTTCCTTTGTATATGAATTCATCTTTCGCTTCTATTCCATATAAATGATCCTTCTTGGCGAGTTGATTTTACTTGCGTTTTATGAAATCTTCGATCATACTTAGCTTGTTGGTCTCAACTTCAATGGAGACACCACTATGTCGATGAAATGAGCTACTAGCCAAGGTACTGCAATAGGGAAAAGAGAATGATCAGGCATCGGCAGTGCCATATTCTGTTTCAAGCAGGATCCGGATCCAGAATAAACTAAGCTGTTGCAGCTTGTAATGAATTTTTAATGACAAATCAACCACGTGCTTGGATGAAATTGCTTGACCATGTTTACAAAATCATAGATTACTTGGATGTTTACTGGACTAAATATGCACTGTGTACGAGGGGCACGGATGGCTGCGCATTCAAACCGTTGACCATTGATTTCAATAATGGGGCAATATGCCCCCTGAGTGCCATCTTACACGGAACTCCATAGCATTTTCTCAAGCTAAACCATTCAAATCACATCATGAACATTGTTCAACGCTGCAATTACCATGTGCTGCAATCTCCAAAAGAACATCAACCCATTGCACCTGCTTTGCCACTATTAATTCTCAATAAAGTCAACTATAGGCAACAGTCATGAAATCAATAGGATTCATATCTTCTTGTTTTTTTATAGCTTGATCGATTGAGAGTCCATTCAAGTTCTTCTCAATATGTTCGGCTCTTATTGAACTGTTCTGATTTCCATATATTTTGGGGTCAAGAGTGCTCTTAGGAGGGAACTCTTGGAGGCAAGTGATGACAACTGGGTTCAACCCAGCAAGCATTTCTCGTGCAAACTCTTCATCTGTCCTCCACGCATATAATATGCTTTTTTTTTACCAAAAAAGGAAACCTATCTAAATAATACCTAGAGAGAAAATAGATGAGCAGACAAGATTAATGCCACAGACGGCATATAAAAAGGATTATCCTATGAAAAGATATGACATGAAGAAAAGTTACTAAAAATAGTAAAAACACAGTTTTGAAGGCCTAAACGAAGGAATTTGGCCGAAAACCAGCTTGGGTCATGAGCAAAGCTGATGAGTATTGCTCGTTGGGCCGTTTCCCTTCAGAATATGGTCTCGCTCGGTAAAAATTCGAAACTCCACAAAATTACGAAACTGCTATCTCAAAACCACGAAACTGCCATCGACACTATTTTTCCTTTTCTGCTAACGTTTTTTTTTAAATTATTTCTGAATTCATACTATTGCATTCACTTGCACTCTGCCCCTGCATGCCAGCATGCGAATTTCTTGTTCCTTACCAGATAAAAGCCCAAATATCTCTTGTTTAACTTGTTGTGATGATTGCATTAATAGGGCAGCCTTCTGTGGATCCTGAAAAGCACATTGAAGATAAGCTTGGTGAACTGGATTGAGAATTTGTTGGTCAGGGCCGGGTCTTCGATTTGGTCCATCCTGTGGTGAAGCCTGTTGTTGAGCCATATCAACAAACTTTCGAGATTGTTGGGCTGCTTGTATTGAGCTAGGAGAAGGAGACATATTGCTGCTTGTATTGACCCTAACAGTCCTTGCTGCTGCTGCTGCTGTGTAATGCTAGCTGGGATAGACACAATTGGCTATGTGGATGATGCAACAGCAACCTGCAAATTTTCATTTTCATCACACTTCCGGGCCTGCAAACCTGCAATATTTGTCATGTTTTGTAGGGACAGATGTCAACCATTTAATTGCCCTAGTACAATATATTGCCCCATTTATTCCAGCACACAAGATATCTTTTTGCTTCCTTGCCTCATTTGCTCACGTTCTGTTTATTTATTTATTTTTTTTAAACACATCTCTATAAACACATCTTCTTCTATATATATATGTCCTCATTGCCCTTCTTTTTCCTTGTCTGTCTTCTCTCTGTTTCATCTTCATATATATTTTTTTTTTGTTTTCATCTTCATTTTATTCAATCAAATTGCCCCCGAACGGAGATCCCATTTGTCCACTCACACCGAGCAATCTCACATCCATTTCAGAAACTCTCTGATGCACAATACGTGCCTCCTCTACACTCTCTTTACGGAGTCCATGATCAACAATGATTGCTAATAAACCATCAACAAACCCACATTTGTTGCAAGTGGCATCCAGGCCTTCAATTTTCTGAGCAGCAGCAAGTATGCATAAAGCCGTGCTATCAGGGCCTTCAAATTTTTTTTGTTTTGCTTGTCTTGTTGTTTGGTCCTTGTTACTCAATATATCTATATTCCCCTTACAATACCGTTTACTTTCAGTTGCAGCTGGAATTTGAAAGACGAATCTTGTTGCTGTTGGAATTTGAAAGTAAGGAGTCCGGGTCGAGTGCTGTATACTTGGTAGGTTTCTTTGACCCCATCCTTTTTGTATGCGTTTAAGAGTTGTTGATGCAGTTCCACTACCATCATCTCTGTTTTTATTGGTTTAGAAATCTTTTTTTTTTTTTTACCACAAACAAAGAGCAGCCTTACTGTTTTTGTTGAAGGATTGATATTTTGTCTAATGTATTTTTCTAACATCAACATCACTAAGTTGGCTGATTCAATGGAAGAATCTTTCTTTAGTAGTTCAGCTAAAATTGAATGATATATTGATAATCTAGGATGGTAGGAGCTCTTTAGCATCCTCTGTAGACATTTGTGCGTAAGAAGTATCTACGTAAATATTCAAATATAGGATTATATGTAGCAACAAGAGGAGTACAACCAGCTTTACACAATAGGATCTTTGTTTCTGCTTTGAGGTTATTCCAAGAAAATTTTATTGGCTCTTGATGGATCTTCATCCTTTGTTTTAGCTGCTATTGTCCTTAAGTGTAGGTCAGTAAGTCACAGTGCAAGAGTAGTATCTTCAAGGTTGATTTCGACCTTGATTCATTCTAACTTTACCAAAACCCATAACATAAAAGTTAAATATCTTTCCCTTAGCTTTCTATAGGATTTTGAATCACCTCAAAAGGAGTATGGGTGAGAGAAATATCCACAATTTACTCAACCCCATCAAATTTGTGAATCAGAGCATTTCACTGCATATCCCATATATTCATAGCTAATTCTGTATTGATGCGTTGTGAATCCATCAAAATTCAAAAAATGAAAGTTGTATTTATTTCTTTTAGCTTTCCAAGGAATTTTGAATCACCTCAATAGGACTTCTCATGAGAGAGATATCCACATTTTCGCGAACTTCGTCAAATCTGCAAAACTAGGGATCTTCGCTGTCATGCATCGACTTTATGACAAAAACTGTATCGATTCATTTTGAATCCACCAAAACTCAAAACACAAAAGTTTTAGATCTCCCTCTTATCTTTCTAAGGAATTTTGAATTGCCTCAAACGGAGCTCATACGAGAGAGATATCCACATTTTCGTGAACTTCGCCAAATCTACAAAATCAGGGATCTTTGCTGTCATGCAGCGACTTTATAACAAAAAACTGTATCGATTCGCTTTGAATCCACCAAAACTCAAAACACAAAAGTTTTAGATCTCCCTCTTAGCTTTCTAAGGAATTTTGAATCGCCTAAACGGAGCTCATATGAGAGGAATATCCACATTTTCGTGAACTTCACTAAATCTGCAAAACCAGGGATCTTTGCATTCATTGAAACAACATTCTTTCTTCACAAAAATATTGGTATCAAAACCATTTTTCAACACAAACCCATAGGCTTGCTTTCCCTCAATAAGAGCTGCCAATTTCGCACAAGCACAAATAACAGAAAAAGCCATAAAAGTACTTGTCAAAGAATGTGTGTACTTTTTATTATATATTGTCAGCATGAGTGAAACCTTTCTTATTTGTAAAACTAACTCATCTCATTTTCTTGTAATGCAGGGCTCTAGATTGAAGTATTGAATCTCCACCGCGTATCTTCTTGACTTTGCTTTTGTAAGCATGATTTTCTTGTTTTATGAACTCATATTAATGTCATCAACTATTAATGATTCTTGCGTTCAAGAAGAATACTCAAATTCATCATCCACATTCATCATTCACATTCATCATGTGTTCCATTCATCATTCACATTCATCATGTGTTCCATTCATTCATCTAATGGCCACGGTGCCTCATGATTTTTAAGACGAAGCTCTTTGTTGTCCATGTTCCGACCGCATAAATGGCAATCTTGAGACCATGCACCGTACGATGACACTCTCAGTCGTCCGCGTCCCAAACTTCATGTGACAATCTTGGAACCGCACATTGCGTCCGTGTTCCCTTCCTCACATGATGATCTTGGCACCGCACCGCTATGAGAGAGGCTCTCCTCGATTATTTGTGTCTCACTTGCCCATGCGACGATCTTGGAACCGCACCACTATAAGAGGAGACTCTTTTTTATCTTGTGCACCTAGTCATTTGGTGAATGAATGAGATACTCTGGTAGCCGATGCACTTGTTGCATATGTCTCATGTCACATATTTGGGTTCATGATATTAGCATCTCTTTTGATCTTGTATATGCATATAACTCCTTTATCATGTAGGTGTGCATAAAATAAACATCTTGAGGATGGTGAAGGAAAATAGAAAGGGTCGATCTCGCAGTGGCAACTATACAGACAAAAGTAATGAAATATTGGCGAATTCAGGTCATGTGCCAAAAGTTCCCTTGCCACGTAGTAAATGGCTTGATGCTACAATTCGAAATGATTTTTTCTGGAAAGATATCAAAAAGGGATTTGTGTGCTCATCCTCCTAAAGATGGTGAATTTCATTTCATCCAACCAAAGCCCCGAGTAAGTGATAGGAAGAACATAGATGAGAATTCCATTTTACGTTTCAGAAATGAAAGAAAGGAGCTTCCCCTTTCAGAGACAGTGTTTAGTAACCCAAAACAGATATTGCAAGGGTGGCAGTCATGGGTATATTACATTGTAAAGAATTCTCATTATAGGTCTCGTTTAGAAAGTGCAGGGATCAATTTTGCTATATGGATTTCTTCTAAAATGGTTATCCGTTCTCAAAGTGTTGAAGCATGGCGAGCTGTATTGGCACGTTGGAGTACATGTACACATACTTTTGTGACATCATGGGGTGAGATTACTCCAACCTTAGAAGATGTGTGCACACTACTAAGTTTCCCTAGTTCTGGGTCAACTGATATTGTCACAGCTGAGATTTCAGAAGAGGATGAAAAATTGGTGGAAGTACTAGAAGCTGATAGACAAGAAGCGAGAGACAGTCGTAGACAAGCATCATTTTGTGCATGGATAAGACATTTTTTTGAGCATGAAAGGACTCGATCCGAAGGCCCCCGGTATGGATGCGAGTAAGTATGCATTCCTTGCTTTGTTTATTTATGCTTGACTGTCATCACTTCAATCTAACCTTACTCATGACTTACAATTCATTTCAGGCATGAGTTAGAAGCCTTCATCGCTTGTTGGTTATCCATGTACGTGTTTCCCGGCGGGCCAGGAAAAGGTGTCAGTCCGCGACTTTTTAACTTGGCAATTCGTCTTGCTCGTGGAGAACGAGTTGCCTTGGCGCCTTTTTATTTAGGGTCTTTATATCGGCGCTTGGACCTTTACAGTGAGACTTCAGTTCGATCAAAGGGGCGATATATCATCGTATCAAATGTAGATTTGGGATTTCTACACTTGTTTTTCAGCGAACATTACAAAAGATATCCAGGTGTACCTGTTGCAAAACTTGATCCTCCTGAACCTCGAGCTTGGGCTTGGGTTGATAGAAAGCCTTTGGGTTCATTACTTGATATTATAGATGATGCTCATGAGGTCGACTTTCGCCTTTATACAAAGGAATTGGAGGGATATGAGTGGTGCACAACATATTACCCTTCGGGTTCCAAGACCTTAGTGAATCTGATGGAATGTGGTGAGCAGCTTTCTGATGCTGAAGTAGTATATGTTCTCTGGTGTACACCTCGAGGTTTGCCTGCGCTTCACGATTGGTGTGATTCTTCTACTGAATTCTTGGAGCATAGAGTAATGTTGTACTCACCTCATCGGGTTGCACGTCAGTTCGGGTTTGATCAAGGTGTGCCTTCTATTGTGGCTATCAACACAGATTTTAATAGATGCTGTGAGGCAATTAGCCTTGAGAAACGCCATGAGCTCTATTGTTCTGTCAGATAGATGTTTTTTCCATCTATCAATCGCTCCGGTGTTGCATCAAGTGGATGGTTAACGTATTGGACAGGGTGTCTTGAGGCATTCAAGAAATATACTCTTTCAGCTATAGATGACAGTTTGCCAGAGTCGGTCATTTATAAGCATGAGTTCCACTTTCAACTTCCGAAAGATGACAAGAATAACACTTCAGGAAAAGCGGTGATTGGGCGGACCATGCCTCCTACATCAATCATCAGTCAAATCAAGCGTCCTCGTCTTTGTGAGGTATTAAATCTTGTTACTTAAGCTGTCTATACATGCACATACACACACATATGTATATCACAAGGTCAACTATAACTTTTGTTCATCATTGTTTATTTGCAGGCGCAACTTTGAAAGGTGCATCTTCAGCTTCAGCGGGACAGTCGTCTAAGAGTAAACATAGTAGCAGTCATGATATTATTACTCAGACCGTTGATAATTCGACAGTAGGTCTACTCTTCCGATTACACGACCTTTCCCTTGTCGATATGGTCAAGGAAAGGTGTTACAAACCAAGGATCACATAGTGACTACTACTGATACAACCGAAGAGGAAGATGATAGTGAGGAGGTTGACTATGAATTGTCTCTTGTTAATGATGCCAGCATTGAGGGTAATCCTTCAGTAGATGATTTAGAGATTTGCGAAGGCCCTTTTGCGAACGAGGAAGACCTTCGTCTTGATGGGATAATTGTTCAATGATCAAGAGCCTAGAAACATGGAAGATGGCTCATTAGTAGACCCTTCATTTTGCAATATCATAGTTGATGGTATTGCTCCCATTACTACTTCAGTTTCCAATGTATTGCCTCCTCCATTAGTGGTGAATCACAGCAACGAAGAGCAGACAAGTCTATTAGAGTTGCAACTCATTTAGATGATACAACTTCATTTCACGGTTACATCGTGCCATCTCACTTAATGGAGCCTTTACAGAGTCTTGCTACCATAGATAAGGAATTTTGGGTTGGTTCTTCTCTGCCAGGAACAGACTTGGCTAATGCAATGATGAAAATGCTCGGTGAAGCCATGCTGTTGATTGAGCGATCTTGGAATTCTTTGTCTAAGACTGAATTAGAGCAACTTGTCCAATGTGCTAAGGGGGCCCGTTTGTTACGATTCAAAGTTGATAGCTTATGGCCAATTGCTGACAAGGCTAAGAGGTGTCTAAATTATCATGAAGCGAAGATTCGCCATGAAAAATTAATGATGAAGATGCAGGAACTTTGCCAAGAGGCTGAGGTAGCAAAGGCTGAGATGGAGGCTATGCTTGAAGGTGAAGACCTAGAGTCCAGAGTTTGCTCAGACATCAGGCATAATTTAGATTAGCTGATATTTTCTCTTCAATTTCAAGAACAATTTGTTGTAACGCCCTTTTCGGGTAAAAACATTGTTTGGCTTGATTTTGTCATTATTGTTGCTTGATATTGCTTGATTCTTGTTTATGTTAGTGAATAGTAAAGTATCACTTGGTAACATGCTCATGCACCTAAGTAGCAATGCTTTTACTTAATAGTAATGAGTCATGAAGCAACAAATATTGTTACGATTATTGTGTTGCGCATCAGAGAGATACTCTTACTTGCCAGCAATGGTTTGATTCAAAGCTCTATCATGTTGTAATTTATGCTCTTTAAAGAACATAAAATTCTTGTAGTATACGTTACGTAGTATAACTTGCGCGTTAAGACTTATATTTTTTTTTTTTCGCGAGCAAAGGCATTTTAATTTCACAAAGATTGTTAAGGGGGTATTACCCACTACTTAACCATTCCATCAAATACGATGATTAATATAACATACTTAGACAAAAGTCTGTATGCATGTATAGTGCCACGCGCTTAGTAAATTTGAACAATTACAAGCCATGAATGAATGAACGAATGTCGCGCGCATAGGAGACAAGTCTCTTACCAAGCCAGCAACATATAAATATAATGTATAATGAAATTGATTGGTGAAAGAATCATGTGAAAGCAAGCCCATATTATTCAAGTCATCATCATCACTGATCATGCTATTACATGTGAAACTTCTTTACATATTGAAAATTTATAGGAGCTGTAATAGCATCAGTCTTTGGATTGAGGAGCTTGCAATACCCGCTATCATGGACTTCATGTATAATGAAGGGACCTTCCCATTTTGGCGTGAACTTTGGCGCAGGTATACTTCGGCGCACATGCTCGGCTGCACGAAGTACAACATCACCCACTTGAAATGACCTTTTCTTCACCAACCGATCGTAGGCCATACCAAGCTTGTGTTGGTAGTTGATCAAGTTGTTTTTGGCCATATCTCGTCTTTCATCTAAGGCTTCCAAGTCTATTATGCGTAAAGCATCTGGCTCAAGCTCAGCATTGATCGCTAATCGTGCTGAAGGGATCAGAACCTCTATAGGCACGACTGCTTCGGCACCATATACTAACGAAAAAGGTGTTGCTTGTGTTGGTCGCCGCTTTGAAGTCCTGTAAGCCCAAAGTGCTAGGGATAGTTTATCGTGCCATTCTTTATGGTTATCGTGTACCATACGACTCAGAACTTTTAAAAGAGTCTTGTTCGTAGCTTCCGCTTGGCCGTTGCCCTTAGGGTAATAAGGGGTTGACTTTACATGATCAATACCATATGATTCCAACAGTTGTCGAACATGTGAATTGATGAAAGGAGTGCCATTATCTGAAAGGATGCGTTTTGGAATCCCAAATCGGCATATAATGTTCTCCTTAATGAAGCTTGCAACTACCGGTCCTGTCGCCTTTTTTAAAGGAATGGCTTCTACCCACTTAGTAAAACATTCAGTTCCAGCTAGGATCCAAATACAACCTCTAGATGGCGGGTGAATAGGACCGATTAGATCAAACGCCCAAGTGTGGAAAGGCCATGGTGTTGTTAAGCTGTGAAGTGCAACTGCAGGAGCATGAATCACATCTCCATGTTCTTGGCAAGGAACGCACCGCTTAACAAAATTGGAACTATCTGATTCCATGGTTGGCCAATAGTACCCCATGTCTAGTAGTGATAATACAACTTCCTTGCGCCTTGGTGCTCACCGCATTCTCCAGCATGTACCTCGGTTAATATCTCTTCTGTTTCAGGAGATGTAATGCATCTGAGAGGCTTTCCCATGAATGAGACTCTATACAACTCATCCTCATGCATTAGGTACTTGCGTGCCTTCCTTTTTACTAATTTGGCATCCGTACTATTAGTCGGTAGCACGTTATTCTTCAAATAGTCAATATACGGACGACGCCAATCTCCAGCACTTGCGACAAAATTACATTCTTTTGCATCTGGTAACTCAGAGCATTTAGGACAATGCATTTGTACCTGAGATGCATCCTTAGCCATTGAGGGCCAGTAATACCCTGCACGTTGAATGCGACGATACAAAGGAGGTCCTTCTTCCCCACACCAGATCTTATGATACTTGTCTAATTTTAATCGAGCCTGTTTCGCGCAAATGCATCGCGATAGAACGCCCTCCGGTCCTTTAAAGTACAAAGCACCATTGATACGAATAAAATTCTTCAAGGTTACGATGGAGGCTGCATTGGGTTGCGCTAATTGATTCTTGATACCAACACGCCAATCATCTCCTGTTTCATCGTCTTCCTCCAACAATTGCAAGGTTGTGCAAGGAATAGTTTTCTTGATAACTTTGACATCTAGGCTTTCATCTGAAGCATGCATTGGAATCTTAGATGCCAATGTTGCCAATGCATCTGCGTAACGGTTCGTAGATCGTTTGGTATGTTCATACCTTACGACTTCAAACTTCCCAATTAAAGCTTGCACTGCAGCCCTATAAGGCGCAAGTGATGGCTCCTTGAGGGCATATTCACCATTGGTCTGCTTAATGATCAAATTTGAATCACCACGAATACACAGTGGTTTGCTCCAGCTTCCAAGGCAAAGACGATCCCGAGTAACAATGCCTCATACTCGGCTTCATTATTAGTGCAATGAAAGTCAAGCTTAAATGCCAAAGGTATTTCTTGGCCATTAGGTGATGTTAATACAACTCCTGCTCCCCACCCTTGACTTCCTGATGAACCATCAAATTGAAGTGACCATTCTCCTTCTGTTTCGATCATGAGTGAGTCCTCGTGAAATTCTGCTGGTATAGTATCTGTGATCACATCTTCACTTTCGTTCGGAAAATGAGCCAAGAGATCAGCTAAGGCCTGTGACTTAACAGCTTTAGGAGTCTGTATTGTAATGTCGAACTCTCCAAGAAGCAACAACCATTTTGCAATACGCCCAGACAACGCTGGTCGTGACAATAAATACTTGATAGGATCTGACCGTGTGACAAGGTTAACCTTATGTGCCAGAAAGTAGTGACGTAATTTTTGAGTTGCAAACACCAGCGCGAGACAATGCTTCTCGCAAGCTGGGTATTTGACCTCACTTCCTTGAAGTGAGCGACTCAAATAATAGACCGGGCGTTCTTGGCCGTCTATTTCTTGTGCAAGTAAAGCTCCGATTGATCTGCTGGTAGAAGTGAGATATAATATCATCGGTACTTGCTTCACAGGCATAGTCATGGTATGAGAAGAAGTGAGAATTCCCTTAATTCTTTGAATCGCATCTTCATGGACTTGTTTCCATTCAAATGCAATTCCTTTCTTCATAAGTTGATGTAAGGGATGCGAAATCTCTGCAAGTGCAGGCATGAATCTCCTAATATATGAAACTTTCCCCATGAAAGTTTTCAACTCTTTCAAAGTAGTTGGCGAGGGCATAGACAATATAGCTTGTATTTTTGCAGGATCAACATCAATTCCCTTCCTATGGACCACGAATCCAAGGAATTTTCCCGAAGCAACTCCAAAGACACATTTCAAAGGATTCATGCGAAGCTTATACAATCGACATCGTTCAAAAACCTTCCGAAGATGGACCAAGTGGTCTGGTGCATGTTTTGATTTCACGACTATGTCGTCCACGTAATCCTCCATGAAATCATGCATCATATCGTGAAAAATGGCTGTCATTGCCCTTTGATAAGTAGCACCAGCATTCTTGAGTCCAAAGGGCATGACAGTATAATAGAAATTCCCAACAGGCGTTCGAAAGGCAGTACGCTCAGCGTCTCCAATTGCCATCTTGATTTGATTATACCCGCTGAAACCATCCATGAATGAAAATAATTCATGTCCTGCCGTGACATCCACTAAGGTGTCTATATTTGGTAAAGGGAAATCATCTTTAGGACAAGCCTTGTTCAAATCTCGAAAATCTACGCAAACCCTTATTTGGCCATTCTTTTTTCTAACAGGTACGACATTTGCGAGCCAAGTAGGGTGCTCGATTGGTTTGATAAAGCCCGCATGAAGCAACTTCTCAATTGTGTTTGATTTGAACCTCAACCTCAGGACGGAAAACTCGTTGTCCTTGCTTAATAGGAGTCGTGCCTGGGGCGATATTTAGTCTGTGCACTACAAGACTAGGATCTAAACCTGGCATCTCATCATATGCCCAAGCAAACACGTCCCTATATTCTCTCAACAAATCAATGAGAAGACTTTTAACATCTTGTAACAAGCCTTTGCTGACAAAAATTGGCCGCGGCGACTCCCCTGGACGCGCTAGATCCAATTCCTCAATTTCTTCATTCTGTGGCTTTATTTGATCTTGCATTTGTTGAGGGGCGGGTTGAATTTCTTGAATTGGTACAGGGTCTGAAGAAGAACAAACTTCCTTAGACCCTGGAAACCGTCATAAGAGATATACTCTTCGCCCATCTTCTCTAACATAACTTTCAACAGCGTCAGCTTGCTTGTTCTTCTTTTTACCTCCTCGACAACCACGCATTTTTCTCTTCTTTTGTTGGCCCTCTTGAATTTCTTCCCAAGTGGGTAATGGTACACCTGAAGCTCTAGCAATAGCTGTCTCACCTTCATCAGAGTACTCATTGAAGAAGGTAGATTCAATGAAATTTGCCTCATCGTGCTCGAAAGGATTCTTTGTAGCAGGAATAAATATATCCTTCCCTTTCCAATGTCCTTTGATACATTGATGCATCGTTGATGGCACTAAATTGTGATCGTGCAGCCATTTCCTACCTATCAAGAGGTGGTAGGACACAGGCGCATCAATCACGTGAAAAGTAACACTACCACGGATAGGTCCAATCTTAAGATCAACATTAACTCTTCCAATGGTCTTTGTTGTAGTATGACTAAAGCCATTGACTGAAATGGGTTGCTTCACCAAACGACGATAGTCAATACCAGCAGCTTCAAATGTAGTCTTAGGCATGATGTTGAGAGAAGAACCAGCGTCAATGAATGTCTCTTAACTGGATAGCCATTAAGTGTGCCCTCCACATATAATGGTCGATTGTGATTTGGACCGTCTACACACATATCTGCATCAGTGAACAAGATTGCATTTTCATGTGCTCGAGCCATTCTTTTGACTGGCTGCGCTACTACACTCGGCATATTGTCCCTCGGAAATTTGCGCGAGCATAGTTGCTGCAAGCCTTGCCTTCTCATCAAAGCCAAGTAGATCAAAGAAATTTCTAAAATTTGAAGTCTTCAAAAGCGCCGCAGCAATGGGTGCACAATCATTTTCCTCAATTACATGTTGTTTTCCTTTTGTTTACTTGCCTCAGTAAGTGGTGTATCACTGGCCTCGACCATGGCAGGATCATGAATAACGACGTTGACAGCACCACGCTGATTGTTATGGGTTGGAAGTGGATTGTTCCTAACGTCGTTATTTTCAATAACGCTCTCCATTCTGCACTCTTTCATTGAAAATTCTCTTCAAAGTAAAACAATCCCTAGTAGGATGCCCTACAATCCTGTGGAACCTACAAAACTTGGGGTCATTCTTCTCCTCTTGAGTTGGTAAACGATCTACCCTCGGGAGCTTAAGATTTCCATCTCTCAACCATTGATCGAGCATAGCATGCACTTTTCCCATTGAACAAGGATATGTTGGCACTTCCTTTGTTCTCTCACGTCCAGACTTTTCAACTCTTCGTTTCTTCTCATCTTTGGGATCTTCACTTTGAGTTGCGTTCACAGACGGTCCTCTTTTGTTAAAATTCACGCTTCCTCCTCTCTGTCGCGCGACAGAATTGTTAGTCCTTCGCGCGTTTTCAACTAGAGTGGAGAATGAAGCTAAAGAAAGATTTCTAGATGCACCGCGTACTCAGTAAACATGCCTTGGATACAAATTTTCACTAGCTCTCTTTCATCACATATGTCTTGGATGTCTAGTGAACCTCTCTGAAGCGCTCAATGTAATCCATCAAGTCTTCCTTGGGCTTTTGACGGATTCGTCCCATATCAGTCAAGGTCACTCGTTCTTGTGTGGAAAATTTCTCTAGGAACATTTTGCACATGGTTGCCCATGAATCTACAGATCCAGGGGAAGATTCACGTACCAAGTGTACCTTTCTCTGTGAGGGACTTAAAAATTCCTTCAACTTTAAATATCATCAAATCCATAAACCTCTAGTGTTTCAATGAACTTCAACAAATGTTCCTTGGCACTTCCCTTTTTACCATTGAATAGCATGAATTTTGGACTCACTAGTCCTGAGGATATGGCTTAGCAGTAATACGTTGATTGTATGGGAGCTTGAGATCCAATACTCCACCACATCTAACTTAGCTTGTATTTCCCTTAGGTACATTCCAGATCTTCCTTCGTGACGAAAGTACCTTTAGGGGTTGAAGTAGTAACTTCAACTGGTGTAGCTGGAGTGGCCGTTTGGATAAAGTTACATTAGGTTGAACAGTAGGTCCACCAATGACAATGGTGGTGTAGCTTGTGAGGATGAAGATCCTCCGAGTTGAGCATGTAATGGTAGGCTGAGAAGTTGATGGTGTTCCAAGCTGAGTTCCAGTATTCATTACCTGAGGTGCAAGCAGTTGTGTGATACAGGCTCTAATGAGGGATTTGCCAACTCTGGTAGGATCTTGTTCAGGAATAGGAGTAGGATTAGCAGGTGGAGCAACTTGAGGTGCCTGAGAAGTGCGTTGTTGCGCAACACAACAGGGTCGACGAAGTCGCACCTTGTTGCGTGGCAGCAATAGCAGCTATTCCAGGCAGGTACTGAGCAAATTGTCATGAATTGTTGGAATTGTCTTGCAGACTCTTGCATTGATTGATTGACTTGCTTGGTATTTTCTTGCACAGCACGCAAGATCGCAGCATTGTCGATTTGACCACCAGTAGGTTGGTTCACATCCTCAAGTGCTGGCATGTCATGTTCAGTAGCCTCGGATCAATATTAAGTTCTTGAGTCGTACCCTCAGTGGGATTTAGGTCTCTTCCTTGGAGGTGCCATCACACAAGTGTTGATTCCCTGTCCCCAGTGGATCGCCAAAAATGTGTGGGTATGAATCCGGATGCAACGATCACGTGCGTGTCGCATGACTATCGCGCTACGCGTGACCTAGGGAAACAACACGTGATAGGATGATCAAGAGAGTATCGTGTAGGGAGGAGGAGGAGTAGGCAATCTCAATAGGCTCTAACACACGTGTGACAGGCGAGGGAGCTATTGAGCATCAACCTCACTAAGTACCACGAATATCGTGTGCGTTCTTGAGTAAATTAAGTGTTTGATTCACCAAGACGGAAATCCGGCAGTACGACGGCGTTCGTCCAAGATTTCACCTTGTCCAAATGAGGTAAGGACCAAGAGTATTTATAGAGAATCTGGCCATAGATATCGTCCGTCAGATGAGACAGACAACCAACAGCCAGGATGAGTCCCTCTCATGGACCCAGGCCCATTGAGGCCTTCATTGTAATGTATGTGAGCCAATTTGAGAAAGGTTGGAATTGGGCAGGCCAATTCCAACGGGCCCTACTCCAAGCCTACCATGCCAAAACTCCCATGATCATCCCAATTGGATTGGGCCTAACTCTTTAAGCCCTGTCACATTAGCCCAAAGAGTTAAATCCAAATAATAATTAGGCTCAAGGCCTTTGTAATCAGATTTGTACATCTACAAACATTATATATTGTGTTTCATTAATGCACTCTTGGTCATTCTCAAGAACATTATTAGTTTTTTGTGGCCTTAATATTAATAATGGTGAAAAGTATTTCTTGATAATATGATTTTATTATCACCAGTCATATTTGTTACTTAATTGAAGTTTATTTCTAGCAATAATGGGATTAAACTTATAGCTAGTAATGTAAGTGGTAAAACTTTGTTTTAGCAGTAAATGTGTCACACGGGAAGTTTGTGTAGTTAGTTACTTATTAACCTAGATTAAGGTGTTAATTAGACATCATCCTCAAATCTAATGAAAAGAATACAATATATTCAATGATTTTGAAAAAAAAATTAATTAAGCAAAAAATTGGTAAAATTTAAAATAAGGTTAAACAAGTCTTTTTACCCTACTCTAACATATACACACACACATATATTCTTAAAAACCAAAGCGTCCTTTCCATTTTTTGGCTGTTTCTTCCACATCTCCTCATGATACTTTTCTTCTAATAAATCTTCATCACTAAGACACTGAACATAAAGCGACTTTTCAAGTCTTGATGATTTTTAATGGAAAGCATGCTCTAAATTAAGTGTTTTATCCTTTTAGACATCCTTAAATGTTAAAGTTGTCAGAAGTAGTAAATTTTTAAGATTTCCTTTCTGCTAAGCATTGGTAGGCAACGATGCATTTGTTCAAATTTTGATGAGAATAAATTTACAACTGGATAAAAGAAATATCTTTATCTGTAGGTTGGCAGATATTTGGCATTTTGACTTACATGTTGATTGCAACAAAGATCAAGTAAATGGTTGAAAATTTTGTTGCTAGTTTTTATGCTAATGTTATATGTATGTTTGATTGGGTTGAAATCAAGATTTGGAAGCAATTTGAATGTTGAAATCGAAGAAGGATTAAGTTTGACATAGAACTTGGGGTCACTGGTGAGCTGGAGTGTTTTGCTTCGACAAGCTAGTGTAGCTAGGGATGCAACCGGGGCGGGTCGTTATAGGGTATCCGTCCGCCCGCCCTGCTAAAAATCCTATAGGGTCAGACCCTATAGGGTTTAGGGTCGGGTTTTGGCTTGTAGGGATAACCCGTTGGGAAAACCCAACCCGATTTAATTAAAAAAATTTAAAAATTTAATTTAAGGAATTTACTTACTCATTAGTTGAATGATGCTTTTCATATAATCATTTTGTTATTCATGTATTGAGTCACATGATAGGATATAAATTATATTTACAATTAATAATCACTGACCAATTATCCAGAGAAAATCGATTTCCATGTGTAACCTCCCCCACTTTTTCAAAATTCATTTCTTTCCCATGCAACACAACAAAGTATAAAAATTAATTTTCTCAGAAAAAATAGATATTATATATATATGTAATGACAAATAAATCAAGAATATATGGATCGTCGTGTAATGTCATCATTTTATTATTATTATTATTATTATTATTATATTATTATTATTATTATTATTATTATTATTATTATTTTGAGTTGGTATGTATTATATATATATATATAGATATATGTAAGTCTTCTAATAAATAAATAATAGCTAGTGACTCTTTTCTAAAAGCATTCCGTCATTGTAATAATGTTTTCTACGATAATGCTATTATTGGCGTCTATATATACACAACACAACTCCTCAATCCTATTAAGAAGTGTCTTTATATATCTATTTGGTATTTATCTCAATAATCAATGTACATTAAAAAACCAAATAAATCGAATAATCTATTTTTTATTCATTAAAAAAGCAAAAGATGAAATTTTTCCTAATAAAATATTGTCATGTATTTACACAAAATCTATGTATGAACATCCAACGAGGAACGATCGAAATCAAAATCTGATTAAATAAAATTGAACTTTGCAAATGTGAATAGCCTCAAACACTTCTTATTGGTAATTATTGTTTTGTTATTGCTTAAGGTATATATATATGATCAAGAGATGGCTCTTTTTATTTATTCATTGTTGTAGCTTGTCATAAAAAGCGAGAGAGGGAAATGAACTGAATCAATTCATCTGAGGTATAATTTAATTATTTTTTCAATATGAGATAACATCGTAATAATATGACAAAACATAGATGATTAAAAAAAAAAAAACCTACTGTGGAAAAGATAAAATATTAAGATTTTCCATAAATTTATCGGGTCGGGTTGTGTTCCTAAAAAATCGAGTCAGGTCGGGTTCTGAGAAATCCTTTTATAATCGGGTTGGGTTTTGGGACAGAATGACCCGTTTCAGACCCATCCCGTTTACATCCCTAAGTGTAGCTGAAACTCAATCATAGAATGCTCTTAGACCAACCCGCCAGTTTAGTCCAGTTATGTGCTAGCCTAGGTTAGTAGTTGGCTATTTTTCAGGTCGGTCTAATCCTACTATGTTAACTTTTCTATCTATTTTAAAGTATAAATTTGATAATTTAAGTATTGGTCAATTTTAATTAATACTCTAGTTATGTAACACCTATTTGGCTAAGCATTGAGGATTACCTAGTAAATGTCTAATTGGCTAGTTTATATTGATTGTTGAGACCTATAGACCCAACATGGTCATGAACTATCGTTTACGTATTGTATTTGTTGGGGAATAGACCCTAGTTAAATATATGTTGGTATGGTGTTGGTAGGATGGAGCCATCTGATGTTAGTGACATGTAGGTTTGTAGTTACTTATGTGTGTGTTTGTTGGAGTTGACTACTGAGTACATCTAATGTTGGAGTTATAAATGTAATCATTTATGTTTTCTAGTAAAATGTAAATCTTAACATGACCACATTTTATATGAACACGTGGTGATTTGCAAGTTTAGGATTTTACAGATTATTGACTGATTAAGTTGAATTAGTTATTCTATGTTTGCTAAGTATTGATTTAAGGTTAATTGATGCCAATTTAAGAATTTTTCTTTTTTCTAAATAAAAAGATTAGTAATAGAGAGACATGGATATAAATATGGTCATATTCATATGCACGAGTATCTAAGTGTGTGTATCTGCCCCTGTTTAATGTGTGTTTTGTACCTGAACTGTAGTTGCGCTTATTAATTTCTTGCCACAACAAAATTAAGCGGGTCAAGCTGATCTCCCAGTTCCCCTTAATTGCATTGAACGTTACATCTCGCGTGATAATAAAAAATTATAGAAAGATAGGTAGATTGAATAATGAAGCAGCTTGCATGATATTATCAATTGGTGTTTTTATGTTCATTGATGAAGTGCTTTATGGGGTTGATCGTCTACAAACGACCAAGTTAAGGGGCATCATAAATAAAAGCAACAGAACGGATTTGGATAAATTGAGAAAAATAAAAATATTCAAAAGTTTATTAAGAAAATATAGTTAATGTAGCTCTACCAAATCGAAAATAATTAGATGTCCAGTGCACCAAATTCCCCTGTACCTAGCTCACACGGTTTATTTTCTTGTTTTACTTTTATTTGGACCAGTATCAACTTTTGTTCAGGCGGAAAAACGCGTAAACGTGACCAGATTGGATTCAATGTTTTTCTCGAAAGAAACCACGAATTATGTCCAAACCAAAATCTGAAACTGGCATGAGTCAATCTAGACGGCTAAAGGATCAACAAAACGATAATTTTATCATTTTGTTTTTGTTTATTTATTTATATTTTGCTCAATGTTTCTTTTTGAATTTTCATGTGATCATGCAATCGACGAACGCTCGATCAATCATTAAAAAGGAGGAAAAAAGGCAGAAGGGCACATGCAATGCAATCCTTAGTGGAAATAAACGTGCCTTTTGTTGCTCTTTGTTAATAGATATGATTGCAAAATAACGTTCCACATTGACTTCGACTTTCATCTTCTTCACCTTAAACTTTATTTCGAAATTTTACCAGCAGACGGTAATTTATTAAGATGAATTTACAGGTAATATATATAACAACCTGACCTTACCCCGAACCTGAAGCTCAATAATAAGAGATGTTTGCCGGGTAAGCTTATATAATATTACATTTTGTATGATGTAAATTAATTTTTTTGACGGGTGCCCAGGACGGGAGGGGAGGGGGGAACCTAGGAAGTATGTATAAACGAAAAATAAGGTTTCTAATTTCTAATTTCAATATATATCTATCTATCTCATGAAATGTGAACAAGTGTATTAGTTGTAAATTATATATATTGCCTGTGATATCCGCATCTTTCTTTCTGCTAACGTTATTCTCTTAAAGATAACTATCTCGTAAAATCTGAACAAGATTATAAGAAATGGCATTTTAATATCTGGGTCATCCATTAATAAAAAAACACATCTAATTATCGTGAGGTTGCTTCGACTTCTTGCTGTATATATAGTTCTAAACAAAATAAATTGGGTAGAAATAATTTCGTCTGTCTGTAATATATTTCTTCTTGGTTCATTCATTATCCCATTTCTAGTATTATTTGATAATAAAAATAAAGATACAAGTTCGCAAATGGCATGACTTGCTTCTGCTTCGTTCTACTGTAGTGGTCAAAAGATCAAAACACAAAATCGTAATAAAAAATAAAGAAACGATACGGGACAAAAAGTCAAATGTGAAGTCCAAAGAAAATAGACACGACAATAAGCGATCTTACGAAGGCAGGACAGAAAGGGCGAGTGTCAGAGTTCTACGTTGACCGTTCAACGATTATATATGTCGGCTGTATATATGGGTCTGTTTGGATTGCCTATTTTTCATCTGTATTTGTATTTTTTTTAAAATGATATATGTAAATATATCCGATTTGTATCTAAATTTTATTTATATTTATTCTATTTGATCTTTTGATGAGAACTGTCAATATTTTTTTATCTATATCTATTTCTTGATAAATAATTTGTTAGAAAAAAATTTGAAAAAGTATCTGTATCAGCTGGAAAAAAACCAAAACAAACAGACCGATATATATTTGTTTCATCCCCACGTTAAAGTTTAATTTTTGAGGTGGGCCTCGTTTTCTAGGATAAGGAAAAATAATTATAATATTTCGAAAAAAAAAATACTATCAAGAAAAAAATAATCATAAAATATAGACAAATTAAACTCATTTATTAAAAATACGAGTTTAAACTATAATAAGCCAATCTTTAATATAACTATGAGGAACTCTTCTTTTCAACAGACTAATTTAACAACCTAAATTTATCTTTTACAAAGACAGTCTCAAGTTGTCCAGTTTTGATATTATGTTTATCATAGTGCTACTTTTGTAATTTTTTTCAAAATATTATTTTTTTTTCCTTCCTCCAGTTTTCTTATAATATATTGCAACTAGATTTTGCCGTAACCAATCCATCTTAATATAAACACATGATATATCATACTTAATTGATTTTCTTTTTTTTTTTTTCTATTTTCAAAGAGTAATATAAAACTAGAAAATTTGGTACCCACAATGTATGTGTTCAAATCATATAGAATATACAAATATAAAGATATTGTTTGCTCAATACTTTGAGGATGAAACATTGTACAAAATAAAAATATTTAAAAAGAGAACATAAATTAGAAAAGAAAATTATTAAAAATTGAAAGTTCAATTGAATTCATAAATACAAAGAGATTTATTGAGAGGTAAAGGAAGTAATGCTTTTTAAGAAACAAAGGTTTTTCCCGGATAATGATGAAAACACTATTGTGGTTTTAAATAGTAGCTAATGAAGAATAATAGAATATTTAAATTATAGAAATTACCGAAAAATACTTTAGTGGTTTTGAAAAACCATATAATATATTAGTTAAGTTTTTTCCTTTTTTTTTTCTTCATATCGGAATGGAGTTAGATAGTTTCAACTAAATAATACGAAGGATAAATATAGATAGATGGATAGATTTGAATATGATAAATGCTATTCAATTGGAAATAGAATTTGAAAATTAAAATATCTTTAAAATGAGCATAAATTCTTTATAAAATGAACCATTATTGCTTGGCTAAATGAAAGTTAATTCAATTAAGTTAAACTATGATAAGATAATCTAATAGTTTTTGGAATATTGATAAGCATACATGGTAAAATACAAGCCTAAACATCTGGAGCGGTATGTTCAGTAGGAATTTGGATTTAATCCGTTTCATAAAAGCTCATAGCTCATAAAAAGTTTCAAAAAAAAAAAAAACACCAAACACGGTTATGATATCACAAATCTAATAGATAGACATTATATAAATAGATGGAGGAAGCATGAACAAAGTCACCCTGAATCATTTTGCTTCAACTCATTCTTGAGTTTGTGGAGCCACTGATAGCCCAAATCCAGTAAGTCTTTCCATAGTTACCTCGCGCGCAAAAAAAAAAAAAAAAAAGGACACAAAACATCAAGCTTTAGTTCTTAGGTTTACAAACATTAAACACAAATATTATCTTGTACAAACCCTAATTGATTCACTTATATTGTAGAGTATTGTGTTCAAGATTCAAACATGTAAGGGAGATTGCATTACCTACAGGGTCGTGAAGACTGACATCTTGCTCATCCGCAAGCAAGAAAGTTTTCTCGAGAGGATCTCAAACACCATTTTAGATCTAAGGTTCTCTCATTTGGAAAAGGACGAAATAGACAAGTAAAGGGTATAAAGGTTTTTTTTTAATACCAGTGGTATATTTGTGATAGTGTTTTTTTTTTTTTTTTTTTTTTGTATGTTGAATATAGACAATTTTTAAATTTGTTAGTGGTGGATTCAATAAAGTGGTGGGCCGAGATTTTTTTTTTTTTTTATAGTAAGTCTTGATCTTATTTTGGCTTATAATAATAAACTCAACATTTTGGTGCTCCTATTAAGTCTTGATTTTCATTCCAATGGTGGATGCCACTCAAGGAGTTCTTCAATTGAACGAGGAAGTATCATTGCATAGTAAACAAATTGAGGGCATAGGTGATAAAATCAATACAATGCAATCGAGATTAACAATAATGAATGAACGAATTAATAGTGTCCATGATAATTTACGTTTTGTGTACAATACGTACAAAAACGGATGGAAAAAGATCAAAGTGAGAATCAGGGTAGAAATGATGCACATGGAATTAATTTGCCTTCATCATCTTCTCATGAACACAATAGGGATTCATTATCTTACATGAAAGGCATTAAGTTGGAATTGCTACGATTTTCTAGCAAAAATCCAAGAAGTTGGATTTTTAAGGCTACTTAGTTTTTTGAGTTTCATTAGGTGCTGGCTATGGATAGAGTATCTTTGGCATCTTTTGCCATGGAAGGTGATGTTTTGGATTGGTTCCAATGGATGACCAGAAATGATTTGATTTCTACCTGGACTTCTTTTTATTTCAGCAGTGGATAGATATGGTTTGGAGCATCTACATTTGAAGATTTTCAGGGTCCACTTTCCAAGTTAACTCAAAAGGGTAGTGTGGCTGACTATCAATTACAATTTGAGAACCTTTGTGATCGGGTTTTAGGTTTATCAAAGAGCTTTTTAATAAGTTGTTTCATCTTGGGCTTAAAACCTGTGTTCCAATAAGAGGCATTATCTTTTAAACCATCTTCTTTATTAGAAGCAATTAGCCTAGCTAAATTGCACAAACACAAGTTAAGTTACTCCATGAATATGAAAACTAAAAGTGCTTGTTTTGCATCCTCTAGTAAATTAGGTGGTATATTCCCTATTAATAGTTCTAAGGTTATCCACTACTAATATGAATACTAAAAGTGCTTGTTTTGCATTCACTTAGTCCCACTATGGCTACTCAACCATCTAGATTATCCACTAATAAGTTTGCTAAGAAGCCTTTACTTATTAAGAAGATGACTCCTGCTGAATTAACTATGAGGCGTGAAAAGGGATTATGTTATAATTGTGATGATAAATATCACAAAGGCCATGTTTGTAAATCTAAATTTTTACACATGATTCATCTTAAGGATGATGAAGATCAGTTTCTTAATTTTCCTGAACATGAGGATATCTTAAATGATTCTTATGATGAAGGTAATCTAGTGAAGGAGGCTGAGATCAATTATCATTGTCTATCCGGAGCAATTGTACCAAAAACTTTTTGAATTCAAGGACAGGTGAAGGGAGTCTAACCAAATGTTTTGATTAATTCCAATAGTACTCACAACTTAAATCAAGCGAGTGTGGCTCATTAATTTAAAATCCCTATTGAAGTGGTACCTCAATTTTTAGTATTAATTGGTAATGGGGATAAACTGGTTTGTACTGGTTTATGTAGAGATCTGCCTTTACTTTTACAAGGAGTTACATTTTTAGTTGGCTTCTATATATTACCAATTCAAGGAGCCGAATTAGTGTTAGGAATTGTATGGCTGACCACTTTAGGACCTACTACTTTGGATTATAGCTAACTGACGTTGAAATTTAATTGGAACAATAGGGCTCTCTGTTTAACTGGATCAACCGATATAGCTTGCAAAGAAATTTCATCTAAGCAGCTTTGGAACATGATGAAATTGGATACAACGGCTTATTATTTTAATATAGTGGCTCAGGTAGAGGTTTCACCATCTTGTACTACTCATAACGATGCTTTAGAAGCATTGTTGGGCAAATCCAATGATGTGATTGTGACTTCATCATCACTACCACCACTTAGAGATGTACAACATCATATACATTTAAAGAGAGAGGGGCAAGCTGTTAATGTTAGACCATATCTGTATTTATACTTTCAGAAGACTGAAATTGAAAAATTACTTCAAGAAATGCCGGAGTCAGGGGTCATTCAACTAAGTACCGGTCCTTTCCCTTCACCAATATTGTTGGTAAAAAAAAGGATGGATCTTAGAGGTTTTATGTCAATTATCGAGCGTTGAACCAAACTATTGTTTAAGATAAGTTTCTAATTCCCATAATTGACAAGTTATTGGATAATTTAGGAGGAGCTACAATATTTTCTAAAATGGATTTAAGGACGAGAAACCATCAAATTCAAATGTTTCCAGATGATATTCCTAAAACTACTTTTAGGACACGAAGGCCACTATGAATTTGTAATCGTGCCTTTTGATTTATCTAACGCCCCTTCTACATTTCAAGCCATTAGAATTACTATTTTTTTGCCATATTTGAGGAAATTCATCATTGTTTTTCTTTTCTTTTCTTTTCTTTTTTTTTTTTTTTTTTTGATGATGTTCTCATTTATAGTAGATTAATGGAATACCATTTAGTCCATCTTGAGAAGGCTCTCTAATGTTTGCATCAACATACATTTTTTCCTCAAGAAATCCAAGTGTTCTTTTAGCTAAGATAAAGTTGAGTATCTAGGTCATATTGCATCGGCTGGGATAGTAGGCTCTAAACTAGATAAGCTCAAAGAGATTATAACATGGCCTTAGGCTATTAATGAGAAGCAGTTGAGAGGTTTTTTGGGCATAATGGGCTATTATTGCAGATTTATTAAAGATTATACTAAAATTGCATCCCCACTTAGTAATCTATTCAAGAAGGATCAATTTTCGTGGGATTCTATAGCTCAAATTGCTTTTGAGAAATTAAAACAAGTGTTGATCACAACACCAGTTTTGGCTTTGTCCAACTTTGCAAAGACATTTATTGTTGAAACGGATGCCTCAAGATCAAGCATGGGGGCTATTTTGCACCAAGACAATCACCCCATAACTTATTTTAGCAACAAATTTATGTTGAAATTGCAAAAGGCAAGTACCTATGTCAGGGAGTTAATAGCTATTGTGGAAGCACATAGAAAATTGCGTTAATATATTTTGTCATTTCATTATTACAACCGACTAGAAAAGTCTCAAGAAATTATTAACACAAGCTATTCAAACTTCGGAATAGCAACAACTATTATTCAACCTTTTAGGCTATGACTATGAAATTCAGTACAAGCCAGGGGTAGAAAACCATGTAGTAGACTCATTGTCAAGGATGTTTTGTGAGGAGTCATTGTTTTTAGCACTAACCATTCCTTCTTTTGGTTTTTTGACTATTTTGAAAAAGGCACTTTCTAAAGATGTTCAATGGTTAACTTTGGTAGGACAAGTGCAAAGAGGTGATTCTATTCCTTGGCCATTGGCTTACAAGGATGACTTGTTGTGGTTAGGATCTCGAATATTTTTAATGGCTGATTCTATTGTTATTCCAATTTTGCTAATGAAATTTCACTATACCCAAACCGGTGGTCATTTAGGGGTGTTAAAAACATACAAGAGACTATCCCTTTCATTTTTTCATAAAGGAATGAAGATTGATGTTGTAGATTTCATTAAAAAATGTTCTGTATGTCAGCAAGTGAAGTATTTGACTTTAGCTCCACAGGGTTTACCACAACCATTACCGATTCCATAGAAGGTGTTTGAAAACATTTCCATAGATTTCATTACTAGTCTACCAGTTTCTTAAGGTTTTTGGTTATTCTGGTCATTGTTGATCGTTTAACTAAATATTGAGATTTTCGCCTTTTGTGCTAATTAAACAGCTGTCTTAGTTGTCAAATTGTTTGTAGACATTTTGATAAAGCTTCATGGCATTCCACGCTCCATTGGATGTGATAGAGATTGTGTCTTTATTAGCAAGTTTTGGAATGAGTTATTTAAACTTAGTGGAACTAAGCTAATCAGAGGTTATTAACAGGTGTTTGGAGCATTACTTGTTTTCTTTTATTATGGATGTTCCTAAGGATTGGCCAAAATTGTTACCATGGGCTGAATTTTCATTTAATACAAGCTTTCATAGCAGTGCAGTTTCATTCCATTTCAAGCTTTGTATGGGCTAGAACCACCTCATATCCTAGATTATGTTAGAGGATTGAGTTCCATCGAGGCTATAGATGCTAAGTTAACATCTAGAGATGAGATTTTAAAAGTTTTGAAGATGTAAACCTCAGTTTTCCTAGTAACCAAGTAAACTTCGAAAACCGAATACCAAAACCCTAAACCGGATTAGTTTAAGCTCGTGAGAGAAACCTAGGAATCCTGGATTCGGCTTTCCTTCAGTTTCAAACTAAAAGAACTTTTGTAAAATAATTTAATGTGGAATATTTTTTTAAAGTATATTTCAAACCATAAAAAGTTCTTATTTCAAAAAATTCTCTATTTCGGGCCTTCCCGAGATCTATTATGGAAAAGCGAGCCCCAGAACTAAAAATTCAAAAAAATATTCTAGAATACTCTTTAGAACCGAAATTTAATAAGGATTTCAAAAATATAACTTTCATAATTTTTCGGTTTATAAAAATTACAGATATAACCCTTTTCTCGTATTTTCTTTACTACCGGTAAAGTAATTGTCTTGTTTACTATTTATTACTATTCACAAGTACAACCTACTATAGTCACAACCCATACCTTAGTCTTACATCCTTACAAACACTCAATTATATTTTCTTTTCCAATGAAAATTTGTCTCTTAAAAAATCATTACAAATTAAGACATTTATTACATAAATTACAAAACAAAATAATTCAAACTCTCTCTCTCCTTTCCACTCCCCAAATCGGCGCACCCCCACCCCTCCCCCAACCCACCCACCCCCCCCCCCCCCCCCAATTTGCCTCAATTGTTTTATTTATTTTCTTTTTATAATTGAAACAAACCTTAATTTACTTACTATAAATAATATTTTATATTCTCTCCTTCATTTACTTCATTTGTTCAAAAAAAAAATCACAAACTCTCTCCTTATTTTCCTCTCATGCCGTGAGCTATTCAACACACACACACAATGTAAAGACCCGACATGCTCAATTCTCAAATTAAGCACACCAAGTCCCCAACCACGTATAACTCTTACAAATTATACGTAAGGTTATCTTTAAAGAAGGTGTTTATGTTGAACTTTGCTATTCGATTTTAGATTATGAAATCGTTTAGTTAGATTCTGGCAACAACTGGATTTAGCAGCGAAAAAATAAACTTTAATAAAAACGTTTCTACATAAAAGCATTTCAAACTTCCACTATTAAAAGTGAAAAAGCTTTCACTTAAACAAATTTTTACAAAAGCTTATTTACAAAAACATAGGCACTAACAAGCCCTTAAATAAAAATACAAATTTATAAATAAATCCAGTCTTTATAAAACAAAGCAAAGAAGAAACAAAATACAAGAAATGTCTCGATCCTATCACACTTCACTCATTCTCCCATATCTTCAAAATCGCCCAAAACCCGAGACAAACATCCTCACATCAATCATCATCACCATCACCATCCTCGTCAACAACGATAATCAGAATAACAACATCAACAACCTCCACACCATCATCAAGTCATCATCTCATCATCCATCATCAACAACAACAATACCTGTAAAAAGAATAACAACTACAATAATGAGCTAGAGCTCAGTACACAGTAACACAATCATACGCGGAGTAGCACACGAGCTTAACTAAATGCAATGTACAATCAACAAGTTATTATCTTTTCTTTAAAGTAAATAAACAACTATCACAGGAGCACTCACACTCCGAATCAAGCCATGGGAATCTTGGGGTCCTGAGTAACACTCACGACGCTCAGGGGGTTGATATAAGCAGTCCGAATAGTTATATCTCCTAAATAACATTACGCTGAAAAAGAAACAGTAATCTCATCTAGGACTCATAGTCGTTACTTAACTTCACTTAACTTAATCCACAATATAATTTAATTCACATGCTCCCATAAACATTGAATTAAATCATATTACTTCCTCTCAAGAATAAGTAAACGTTACGGAGTTACCACATTCCTTATCGATTACCTGCCGAGCCTAGTCATTGCATCATGATTATTGGCCTAAGCGCCTATTGTAATATTGTCATTGCATCATGACAATCCGCCGAGCCAAATCATTGCATCATGACAAGTGGCCTAAGCATTTATTCTAACATTGTCATTGCATCATGACAAGTTGTCGCTCCTCGGACCGGATTCAACGACGAATAACACAACCAACACTCATCAATTATTAACCCGAGTTTAAGTCTTAATCAGTTTAGGATGCCTATCCTAACATTCAACACGCAAGTTACTGCGTACCTTTAAATAAAATCCCCAAATAGAGCCTTAGAAGGTTGATCAAAGCCAATCCAAAAGAATCAGAACCAAAACCAAAACCAAAACCAAACATCTGTTTCAAGAAATTGAACTCACATAAGAACTTAAGCTAGTACTCATTCATATTAAATATAAACCATATCACAGCCTATTATTCACATATCAATATATATATACAAAACAACATATATAGTACATATAACAACACGTTACTCCCATAATAATATATATATATATATACACAAAACAACATACTCCTCATGTTATTCAAAGATCACCCTAACACATTCATTTAACTCTATTATTTGTTACTAACCCATTTTCGCTTAACCTTAGCCAAATAAGTTAAACTTAATCATTTAATAAGCCAAAGTTGTTAGACTAACTCAATCTAATTCATTTTATCCTATTCAAGTTCATTTAGTCAAGTTGAACTTAGATTAATTACTAATTCATTATATATCTAAGATCTAGTCACTTAATCCCAAGTTATCTTAAGCCTATCCAAATTCATCAAAGTTAAATAATGTAATCAATTTTAGTTCATTCAAGTTCATTTAGTCAAGTTGAACCTAAGTTTGTTAACTAAGTTCATTTTATAACTAACTTCTAGATTTAATCTAATTATTTGTTAAATCTATAAATCTACTTAACCCATGTTTAATTACATGAATTAATTCACTCAACACATCAAATATCACTTATCTATCTTATTTTAGCTCAAAAAGATCCATTTCCTAAGTAAAAACACATTTAACAAACAAAAACAAGTTTTTGACTTTGTTTTGAAAAGTGTTGTAGCTGGAAAGAATTAAAATTTAAGCATCGATAATTTTCGAATTTGTAAAAACTCAAAACATGAAAATTGTAGATCTCTTTTTAAGCTTTCAACGCAACTTGAATCACCTCAATCGGAGGTCGTATGAAAAAGTTATGGCTAAAATACAAACGGCTGCGAAACAGGGGAAGTCTGCACGATCGAGTGCATGGCCGTGCTCGAGGCCATGCTGGGCATGAAAAAGTGACTCGAGACAAATTTTTAAGCATTTTAAGGCCTGCATGGGCATGTGCACGGCCGTGCATAAGGTTGTGCACACTGGAACGAGAAAATTACGAATTCCTTTGTTCTTTAAATGCATTTTACACTTCTCAAAGTTCTTTAAACTCATTCCAAAGTTCCCCAAAGCTTGTTATATGATCAATATAACATTCAAACAACATAAACTTCACATTCACCACATCAAACATCTCAAACTTCATCAACCTCCATAACCACTATTCATCATCTTCTTCCTCAAACCAATCCCAACTTCCATCAACCATTAAACCAACAAATACATAAATAAACAACACTTTCAACCCAATTCAACATCAATTAATCAATTACAATTGTAAATAACAAGTAAAAACAAAGAGAAATAGAAATAGAAAACTTAGCTTTTTGGCTAAATCATGCAACTTCTTGTACTTCTAGCTTTGATTCCTCTTTCCTATCTTCTTCCTTAGTTTTAATTTATCTTCTTGATCTTGTCTAGGGTTTGAGATTGAGAAGGAAAGATCGAAGAAAGAAAGAAAGAGAGAAAGAAAGAAAGAAAGAAAGAAAGAGAAGAAGGAAAGAAATCGATGAAAGAAAGAAGAAGAAGAGAGAGGCAGAGGATAGAGGGTTTAAAAGAAAAGGATAGGGACTAAATTAATATAAAGGATTATTGGTAGAGTTTTAGAACTATTAGATCAAATATCTATAGTTTCAAGAGTATTTAAAAGTTTGTTTCAGAACCAATATGTTAGGAATTAAGAACTTGCAATAAGAACTTAATTTGAGAATTTATTTTAGATAAAAGATATTTAATTTGAGTTCGGGTTTAAGAACTAATATTTTTATTCAAGCAAATGAACTCAAATTTTGTAAAGATTTAAGAATTAGTGTTTAGGCTAAGAATCAAGAGTTTCGGAACCCTCTAAACATTTCAATGACTTGTTTAGAGAATTTTAGGAATTTCAAATCTCAAAACCAACTTAATTATTAACTAATTAAATTAAGCCAACTTATCTAATTAAATCCTATAATTCATTTGATTCATTTAATCTATCTTTACTCAATTTCTAATCTAGGTAAAGGTTTGAGGTATTTCACACAATCTCATTTCTTATTCATTTCCCACTTGATTCAAACTTTAGGTGATGAATCCTAATCCTTCCTACATGAAATTTTGTAATGGCAAGATTATTCATGAGTGTTTTCATGTTAAAGTCCCCATAAGCACTTGCTAGGGACAAGAACATACTACTACATGAATATCGAGCCATCACAAGAGTGGATCTTGCGTTTAAATATGTTTTCATCAAATAATTTTCATGTTCATGCAGATAATAATAGAATAAAGTAGAGATCTTGCATAAAAATCCATGTTCATGCTTTCAAACTTCATTTCATGCATCATAAGTAGTAGATCTAGCATTTAAATGTTCATGATATACTTGACATTCATGATCTCATGAATATTTTGTGTTTTAATGCATTAATACTCATAAAGGTTTTCTCTTGTATATATAAATATGGCAGTTAATAGATCTTTAGTTAAGATGAGACAAGAAACTTAAAAAGAAGAACTTTTGTTTGAAATGTCCAAATGAAAAATTCGTACGACTTCAAAGCCATGTTTTAAAAACCCTTTTATCAACTCTAAAACTTATGTTTTATATGAAAAATGAAGGGTATAGGTAATAGATATCATTAAGTAATGAGTTTTATAAGTTGAAATGAGATTTGATGAGAATAATGTGTAAAATAAAGAGTAGAAATAAGATAGGAAATTTTGAGTTACTAGTCAACTTAAGAAATTCATAATTTTGGATTAAGGTCATAGAGACACCTATTTTCCAAACTCAAAATAAAAGGTTTAATTAAGAAATGAAGTCCTTAGGAGATAGGAATAATAAAGCCTTAAATTTTAATGCATTAAACAATTTTTTCTTAAAGAAAACATTCAAAAACTAAATTTCTAAAAATTCGGATTTTGGAATGGATCTTGCTTGAAAACATGTTTGCAAAGTATGAAATGGCAATTTTTATGTAGAAATGAAGGTCTTAAGTAATAAGTATTATGAAAACTCAATTCTAACAAAGATAACTAGAAATTCCTAAGAAATAATCCTAAAACACAAGTAATTTATCAAAGTTAGGAAACTAGTTTTCTTAAAAGTAGTTATTCTTGAAGTTTTGCAAAATGAAAAGTTCTAAAATTTTCTTTTAGTAAACATCATCAAGATCATGCATACATTAAACTCATAACATGCCATTCATGATAGGAAATCATTAATATTGCATGTATAATTGATTTATAAAGTAGAAACATTTCAAACAATTACAAAACTATTTTCGGATTTGGAAAATTGTAACTGATAAGAACTGATCCTACTGTTTCGTGACGCAAACATTTTCAAAACTTGAAAATAATATTAGAATTAGGTAGATCTTTTAAAGTAGATAAAAATCGATATATAATTTGCGAAATTCCAAGTTAAAATGATCAGGTTATGGCCGTTTTAAGTCGGGACTTCCATAAATGACGAGAATTACGAATTTACAAAGTTTTGAGATATAGTTTGGATTAGTTAAGTGATGAAATACTTATTAGAGTATTTCTTCCATTTTAGGTGATCTCGAAACCGACGATTCTCTACCATCGGATTATTATTACTAAAAGACCGATGATCCATGGCCGAATGGGTACCACTTCCGATTTCAATTATTGTATGTGGTTGTAATGATAGTTGCACTAGATATTTGGTAAAGATAAAATGGATATGCATGATGGGGATGAATGGGAATTTTGTATGGTTGTCATTGATATGAGAAATGGAATGTAAGAATATCAAAGCCGGGTGATTAACTATTGCTTGTATAGATGAATTAGGATTGACTGCCTGCAATTATTGATTGATCACTTAAAGAATTGGTATAATTGACTATTTAGAATTGAACATAAATATGAACTCATTCATATCATAAATTGGGATAGAGCATTAGCATTGGTTGGTTGTCCATGATCTTAAACGATATAAAAGTTAGTTAATCATGATCTATAAACGAATTAATGAGTTGGTTAATCGTGATCCATAAACGAATTAATGAGTTGGTTAATCGTGATCCACAAACGAAATTATAAGTTGGTTGACCGTGATCTTAAACGGCATATTGAGTAGTACCGCAGTATTCGTTAATCTGCTAACCCGAGATGGAGGGCACAAGTCTATCCACATATGATTTCCGGTTGGTCATATGTTTGATGATTTCATATGTTTGATGCACATCACTTGTCTGATTAATCACTTGTTTGATTGATGTGTTATAATTGTGATCTTGGAAGTTCTTACTCACTAAGCTAGCGTAGCTTACGTCCCTACAATTTTTATTTGTTGCAACACGAATTCATATGGCTTAGACCGAGACAACCTACAGCTCAGGTATAGGAGCTAGGTGGTTTCTCTAGAAGTTGTATTTAGATTTGTTTAGACTTCCGTAGGAAACCAAGAGACTCTGGATGACTATAATAGATCTTTAATTAATATTCTTTTGTAGGGGAATACCCCTTAGGTTTTGTAACTAATTACATATGTGTTTTGATTTATTTTCTAATGCTATTGAATGTCGAATTAAACTCTTTAACTCCATCGGTTCGAGTATTCTATTGTCGTAAAGGGACACCTTACATTTATACAAGACTCCCGAAGGACTTGGGTAGTGATTCGTGAGTCTTATATGGCATGTGGTGGACTGTTACGTTTAGGATACCCCTTGGGGTGTGACATTTTATGTTGGTATCAAAGCACTAGTTTATAAAGCAGGACAATAAAACTAAAAGAAATTGAACTTAGAAGTTAAACAAATAGGTTAAAATGGAGTTAAATTTTTTTAGGCTAATTAGGAGTCTTTTCTTGCTGTAGGTCTCCCTGGGAGAGACTCGTGAGCGAACTAGAAATTTTACAAAGAGGAATGATGAAACGCTTGTGGAGTATCAACTGAGGTTAAGAGAATTATGTGAAGATTTTGCATTGGCAAGAAGTCTCCGAACTTTAGGAGAGATGTTTAAACTTTTGAAAGAGGGATTGAGGTATACTAGATGGGCAGCAGTGGTTGATCAAGTAAGATATGACCTTATGAGGAGGAGGAGGTGGACTAAGCTAGAAACCATCTACACTCTAGAGATGACTATGGTGGAGTACGGGCGTGAGCCAATGATTAAGGAAGCCACCTTCATTTTGAAAAACGAAGGAACCCAAGCCCTCCAGACTTTCGAGTATGGACCACCATAGGACCCCTTTATGTATATGCTTATGACAATCTCTCTGACCATCATGATTGGAACATAGCCGACTCCTGGAATCACATAGTGTGGCATGTTGTATACCTAGATATTCTCTCACCTCACATGAACATTCAACCTCCACCAACAAGAGATGTAGGCATGCAGTTGAGTAATGCACCTGTGTTAGAAGGAAATAATGAGATTGAGGAAGTAGAAGAGGAGGAAGAGGAGGAGGAAGAAGATCCTGAGGAGGACCCTAATTGGGTAGAGAATATGGTACCAAGGACCCCTACCCCTCCCATAAGAATAGAGGAAGATATGAACCTTGAGCCTAATCAAGCTATTTGGGATTTCAACCGAGACTTAGAGATTCCCGATAGTGGAAGAAGAGAGCCTAAAATAGATCCCACAGTATGGAGAGATATCTATATTGAAGGTGAGCGCCCTCTAGTGATCAATGAGATAAATCTTGAACCCGACGTCCCTGAACCAATGGAAGTAGAGACTGAGGATGATAGGATTAGGAGGGAAGCCCGGGAGACAATAGACCAGTTATGGGAAGAGGCAGGAAGAGAACTAAGGATAGAGGAAAATCAAGAGAATGAGAAAGGAGTGAGAGTTAGAGAAGAGGAAGTGAACCCGGAAGAAGATCAAGGAATGGAAAGAAATAAGGAAAGTGAAGAGCATGACCATGAAGCTTTAGTTCAATCCGCTAGGAGAAGGGGACTGACGGTAAGAGAGTATCTCAGCCAGTTCATCCGACAAGATGACGGTAGTTCTTCTAGTAAGGGACGGCTTCCTAGCCCGACCCTCGACGATTCAAATGAAGATTGAGAAGAGGGGAGCTAGTTTAACCCATATAGTCCAAATAGAATTTTTTTTTTTTAGTAGGCAATCTTGGATGCCAATTTGCCTTAGATTTCCTTAGACGGTTTACTATCTTGTTCTTTTCTTTTCTTGTATCTTTGTTTTGTTATCGGCTAGAAAGATGATGTCTAGGACTAAAAATAGACTAGTGGCTTGCCAAATTTTGTGAACTGAAAAATTTTAATGTAATTTCTCATGTGGCTTGCTAAAGTAATGAAGAATTATGTTTTATTTCAAAAGAAAGAAATTATTATTCTTTTATGAGCAAACATGCTATGCATTAGCTATAAATGGCATTAACCACATTTAGTCGCATGAGCACTAATTCATTCATATCATCATTCTGAACTATGTGATTTTATTTCTATATGTAAGTTCTTTTGATTATGGCTTCCTTATGATTATATGAAGTTTTATAATATTGATTTACATTTCAGAATTTATGATTTCTTGAATTTTCTTAAAGTCACAAACCTTGTTTGATGAATTAATTTTCTACAAAAAAAAAAAATCAAGAATATACTAAAACTTACTAAATAATGTGCAAACAGACGAAACCGATGGATTCGCAATTGGGAGCAAGAACCACTCCCGAACAAAGCCAACCAACCCGCAATATCTCAACCAAACCAACAGGGGGTAGCACCCCAGAATCCATAAAATGAAATGATGAATGTGATTAGGCAGTTGGCCAATCTTCTAAACACATTCATCTAGAACCAAAATCAAAATTAGAACCCGCAACAGGGACAAAGTGTCAGGGATTCTGCCCCACTACCACCACCACCCGCAGATCATTGGGAAGTGATTGCTGAGGTCCCAGCTCCACAGGAGGAGCATTCTTATAACGCACTGTTACCACCGCCTTCGCCATATCGAAGGCCTTACCGAAGCTCTTTACCGGATTTTATAAAGAGCAACCGGTATTTTGATGGGGCTTTCGGCAAACTTGATGAAGCCGAAGACTGGTTGGCACAGATTGAGCGCTCCTTTGCAGCTTATGAGACTCTACCGTTTTTGCAGTTGGAATATGGGACATATATGTTAAGGTACAATGCAAGAGTCTTGTAAGCCCCCTAGATTTTTCGATAATATAAGCAAACCCTAAGAACCGGAAGTCAAAACTTAACCCTAAAGTTAACCTAGTTATATGATTAGTCTAAGTGAATCTAGTTCTGACAATCCCGTGTTCTTAAACCCTAGAAAATGAAGTTGAAATAATTGAGGAATATGGTACGTAATAATATAGGAAAGCTTAAAAATATTATATTCATAATTTTCTAGTGCCTTTCGGATTCGAACTGGATCAGTTTTCGACAACCGTGCCCCGATGGACTGGATAGTGAAAATATTCCGACAACACCAATAGATTCGTAAAAATATAAGGATTTCAAAAATATCAGTTTTAGAATCTTTCAGTAACTAAAAATATAAGATATAGCTTATTTATGCGTATTTTCTTTACTATCGGTATTTTAATTGTCTAGTCTACTATTCATAGTACTTTTCTACTATTCATTACTATTCATCTATCTCTACTTTTTTTTATACTCTATTCTTACACCCTACCATACCTATACCTTATAATTTACCTTCCCCATACAACTTTAATCACATCACACTTTACATATTACTTCTTTTATTACAAAAACAAACAAAATAAATTATTTTCCCCCCTCTACAAAGCTAAAACCGATGCCCCCCTTGTCTTGTCCCTTCCATTTTTATTTTAATTTCAATTAATTTTAATCACACTGATTTCCGCTCCAAAAATCTATAAATACCCCATTCCTCCTTCATTTTTTCATACAACTCATTTCCTACTAAAACTCTCCCAAAATCACTCCATAAAACCCTCTCTCAAAATCTTTCTCAAGTTCTCTCTTTTTTCTATAAAACCCATTCCCACATATTACTACAAAACCATTCCATTCTTCTTCAACAAACACATAACCTTAGGTAAAAGTTTCTTTCACATATTCATCATGTTCATACAACTTAACATGAGTTTAGTTTATGTTTCTTAGACTCATGAGAGTTAAAGAAGCAACAATATATTCATGTTTTTTTTTTGTTCATGTTTCTTTCATTATGTTGTTATTATTATTGTTATTATTTGTTTCTAATCTAACTTATATAAAGTATTATGTATATTATGTATATATATTTATTTAGAGCATATAAGCTCATTTGTTATTTATTTACTTTCAAGTAATGCAATTTATTTATTTCATGTTATTATTAAGACTAGTCTTTCTAGTCTTAGACTTGTCCATATCAAGTCAAAACAATTTTCTTTCTTTGCTTTTCTTTTCTTTTTTGGACTAGTCTATTCTTAGTCCTAGGATACCTTGATGAAGCTAAGGTTCCTAATACTTGACCTTACTTTTATGCTCTTATTTTATTCATCTTATTATGTTGTTTTTATTATATTTCTCATAGTTACATATTCTCATTCATGCATGCACATGTTGATATTGTCTCAATCATAATGAAAATGAGTTCTCTTAAGTAATAAAAATAAGAACTCTCTTTAAAAATACATTTTCTCACATAATGAATAATTTTTCCATAAAAACTTAAAGTTTTATCTTAAAAAAAACATTTTCTAATATTAGATAAGTTTAGCTCAAGTTTTAGTAATAACACTATATGTGATTTTATCAAGAAATATATAAAGTAAAGTTATTACTGTTAGTGATTGTGCCCTAGGCCAATTACTAAGTATTGTTATTTCATGTACTAGAGGCCAATCACCAGTTAGTGATTTATTTTTAAAAATCCAATGGGAAGAATAAATAAATTATTATTATGAATAATAATTTACTATCACTACCAACCCTAGTCAGATTAGAGGCATTATTGTCAATGCAAAATACTGACATAATATAAATAAGTGTGATAGTGTCTCATTAGGGTTAAGACTTTTACTGTCACATTAGACGGCAGAGAAATTCTATAACCCTAAAAGAGAGAAAAACTCAGATCTTCCTCATCAATCTAGAAAGGTTCTAGATTGCGCTAGTGTAAACGCCCGAAGTTTTGAATTCAAATTAAAACTTAAACCCTAATTAGAAGTCAACCGGATTTTTGAAAACCCTAGTTTACCGTAACCGCTTAAGTCCAGCATTCCCCTTTAAGAAACCCTAAGAGAGTAAGAAAGAGTTTAGTGTGTAGAATAGTTCGTAATTATCTAAGGAAGCTTAAAAAGAGTGGTTTAGTAAAACCGCGACTCGTTTTGAACCTGATCAGACACGGTTCTTCAAAAACGTGTCCCGGAGCTCGGAATAGTAAAAATATTCTGAATATACCGTTAGACTCGTAAAAATATAAGATTTTCAAAATTATCAATTTCATGATTTTTCGATAGCTAAAAATATCAAATATCGCATTTATACACATATTTTCTTACTATCGGTATTTAATTGTCATGTCTACTATACATTACACTATTTACTACTATTCTACACTATTTATCTATCTCTACTTTTTCTTAAAACCTACTCTTACAACCTATACACCTATTTCTTACACATTTTCATTTCCAATACAATTTCACATCTTTCATATCTTACTTTTAATTAATCAAAAAACAAAAAATTAAATTTTCACTCCCTCTTTTCTCTCAAAATGCGTCGGCCCCTCCCTCTTTTGCTCCAAATTGTTTTAATTTTCATTTATTTAATTAACACAAATTATCTCCCACATTTTCCTATAAATACCCCATCTTACTTATACTTCTTTCACTCCCCTCTTTTGCTACAGTTACTTTACAAAAATCTCTCCAAGAAATTCCTCTCAAGAAGCTCTCTCAAAGTATAGTTCTTTTAGGTAAATGTTCTTCAAGACTTCCATATGTTCATTTACTTAGTATGAGCTTAGTGTGTGTTTTCTAAAACCATGAAGGTTAAGAAAGCAACAATAGGTTCATACTTTGTTTTTGTTTATAATCCACTTTCTTTATGTTGTTTTTATGTTCATAACTATCTAGTATATCTATATAACTATATATATATTATTTAGAGCATATAAGCTCATTATTTTGCAATTTATTTACTTTCCTTGCAATTTATTTACTTCCTTGCAATTTATTTACATTCATGTTATTTTTAAGACTAGTTTTTCTAGTCTTAGACTTGTCCTCATCAAGTCAAAATATTTTCTTTTTCTTTTGGGACTAGTCATTTCTTAGTCCCGGGATACCTTAATAAAGCTAAGATTCCAATACTTGATTTATTTCCTTATTAGCTTATTCTTTCAAGTTATTATGTTTCTTTATGTTTCCATAACTTTATGATTCATATTCATGCATGAACATGATGATTTTTATCTCAAACAAAATAAATGAGAAAATATTTTCTTAAAATAAAGATTCTTTTCTAGAAATGAAAGTAGGAAGTAAACTTTTCTAAAACTAAAAAGTCATCTTAACAAACTTAGAGGAGTTCATAAGAGATTTTATAAACATAAATAACATAAAAAGGACTTTTTGAAATAAAAAGGGATTTTAAAACAACTTCATCTTTTTCTTCAAATGATAGAAATTCTTTTCATTAAAACAGAATGATCTCAAGAAATCAAGAAATTATTTCTCTAAATGTAGAAGTGGTATTACTTTCAAAAAGTATTGGAAGCTAAGTGTAGGAAATAAAAATCATTCTGTACAAATTTGAAGAAATTACGAAAGTAAAATTTAGGAAAAGAAAAGAGATACTCATTATAAACAAATTAAGATGATTACAAAACAAAATGAAAATTCCAAAAGTTCTCAAGTTTCAAAATCTTTAAAGATTTTACTTTTTCATAAATTGAGACACTTCATTTACTTCATACATTTGTTATGAGTCAATAAATATATGAATATACTTTACAAAGGTTTTACAAGCTATTATATTACCTATTTCTTCAAAATGAGCTTTGGATAAAAGAAGGAAAAAAAGTTTACAAAAATTCGTGGTGAATCTGTCCGCCACTTTTTCGGAACCCAAATGACTTATTTCGATGAAAATAAGTTTAGAAATAGATAGATCTTTTCGAATAGGTAGAAAACGGTATATTATCTGCGAAATTCCGAGTTAAAATGAGCAAGTTATGGCCATTTTAAGTTGGAATTTCCTCTTATACGATATTACCGCGATTTTAAGAAAAGTTTAGAATTTTCAAGAATAGAAACTTCATGAAAGACTCATTTTGGGTATTTCATCTTGTTTAGGTAAAGAAGGACCCGAGATCACTTTTCCGGAGGATTACTTCGATTAGGATCTTGTTAATTCTTGACTTAAGTTACATTTCCTTGTTTTGTGCTTGTAAGTAGTAGCACTAGCAATTAAGAAAAAGATAAAATGAATAATTATTGCGTGACTTGGAATTATGATTGATTGAATACAAGTTAAGAATATCGAAAGATGGTTTGATAAATAAATTGTGATTCTTGTATTGATATGATGAAAATTGTGTTGATCGCCTTCAACTTGAACTAAACATTATTTGGTTAAATTTATATTGAAATCAATTCATGCATATCATACTCATGAGTCACATACTCATGAGTCACATTTGTTTCACTACTATTCTTCGTGTGGAGAAACGAGGAAATGGTAGTGGTGGCTAGTAGGAGCCGGAAAGTCTACATGGGCTACTAGGAGCCGAAAAGTCTACAAGGCAAGCAGGAGCCGGTAAATCTGCAGATATTGATGGTCGCATGGGCCTGTAATCTCCCAACCCTCGATATGGAGGGCGTAAAATCCATGCAACACTTGATTTTTGGTTAATCATGTGTATTTTGTTTGTTCATATGATTGGTGCATTCTCATATGTTTGATTTAAAATACTTGTATGAATTATGGAAATGTCTTATAGAGAGAATTATCTCACTAAGCTAGTTTTGCTTATACCCTTACAGCTTTTTGTTACAATATGATTACCTTTGGTTGGCCCCAAGAAGCCCCATATGCCAAGTACGAGTTTTAGCTACTAGGAGTTTTTGGGAGAAGCTTTATGTATTTAAGTTTTGAACATAGGCTTTTAGGAAAATCTCTATAGTAGGCTTATGTTATAGTTGTTATTATTTTGGAAGACTTCTAAAGCTGGGGAATGCCCTAAGATGATGTAAGGATGTTATTATGAAAATCTTATGTTTATTTATATAAGTTCTTCCTTGCTTTTATTATCTACTTAAAAGTAATATCCCTGTGAGTCTCCTACTATCTTGGAAGCATGCCTTGCATGTAATATTGAAGCTCCTACATGACTAAGGTTGTCATTCATTAGCTTTAATATTATATGTAGCGGACTGCCACGTTTAGGGTACCCTCCGGGGCATGATAGCTAGCATACAAGAAGTGATTCCTTTTTGGGTGGCTTGTTCGTGTGGACTACGTAGAGGGCACAACGAAATAGTGGTGTCTTGTAGATCCGAATCGCAAGAGTTTGATTTCAAATCTCTAGATACGAAATTGCAAGGTAAATCAAGAATTTATTCCTCTTGTTATCGAATTTAATCAAAGCACATGGATTCTGGTTTTAGGGTTTTTTATTTTCTGCTACAAATTTTTATGAAAATTCGCATAAAAACCTTACAGTGGTATCAGAGCCGCTTGTGTTTTTGATTAAATTGAAATCAATTTCATGATATGCATGTGATGCCATGAAATTTAAATTTCTAAAATTTTGATTTATAGTCCATGACCATTTTGAGCGGATTCAATTGGGAATTGATAAATCCGCGAATAGTATGTTCACAAGATTGGATATATATATTTTTTTCCTTTGGTGTGAATTAGATTCGTGTTGGGCCATATGATTTTGTCTGTTTGGCGTCTTTTTCTAGTCCATATGGCATTTGTTTTTCTGTTAGATTGAGAATTGCGTTTGTTTATATGCCAGATATGATTTTAATTAAAAAGAAAGGAATATGAAACAATGCATATGGAATATGAAATAGTGCATATGGAATTTGAAACAGTACGTTAGATTAAATTCTATGTCCTTGCGTCCAGATTTGTGCAAAATTTGTATCATGGAATTGGATTTGTTTCTGTGTTATTTTATCTGATAAAATACATGAAATTAAAAAAAAAATTCGAGCAATTTGGAGTTGCGAATTGGAAACTGTTTGCGAATTATTTTTCTATGGGGTCTTTTATGTATATGATATATGTTTCAATAGTTGAATAGATCTAGGTTGTTGTTTGAAACAAATTATTCAATTGTTGAACAATTTTGAGTTTTAAGAAAGAATTTCATGGATGATTCGGAAACAATTTTAAAGGTGTTTTGAAAAGGAATTTTAATTTTTCAAAAGGATTTCCCTTACCCAGATTTTCTATTTTGTCTGGGTTTGAGGGGCAACCCCCACAAGGGGACACTGTCCCCTTGACCCTAGCAAGGTATATGATAACCTTTCATAATAAAATAATAGTTAACATAATATGTACTTATGAAATGTTGTGTATTATGTGTATGGCTATTATATGTGCTTATGTTATGTATATGGTGCATGGCATAGCCCTAAGACCTATGTGATTGGCAGGTTCTATTCCTTTATTTTTATAGGTTGTGATTTCATAAATACGGCCTACGTGTCGTTTTTGTTTTATTGTAAATACTTGTAGGACTTTTTGTATATTTTTCATTATTGTAATAAAATACATGAAGATGTAATGAAGACCTTCCTTAATCCATGATGATGGAGAAGCAAGGATCAAGATGAAGATATAAGAAAGTTTTCAACTCATGACCATAAAAGATGGTTTTCACCTTAGGATTGGACCATTGATCTTCATATTGGCTTATAAAGATCAATATAGATTAAAGGGCCATGCTATGTGTAAACCCCTGAAAATTTTCATAATTCTTAAAAAATAATCCTAAGAGTCAAACACCCGAATCGAAACCCTGACATTTCGAACTAAGTTAAAACTTAATTCTAAATAAAATAAAAAACGAGATTTCTTAATCTGAGAAAAAGAGAACCTTAAAAAACAAAATAGAAAATCCAACTATCGGTTGAATAAACATCCGTACATCAATCAAATCATCTAACCATTTCCTAACACGCAAATCAAGACAATATATCCAAATAACGCTCGATAACAAAATGCTAAGATCTTAAATCCTTCAGTGAATTTTAGAATCAGAAATTTCAATTTTCACAAAAAGTCAAACTGAGTCAACTCATAACCCTAGACTCGGTTAAACGATCCCGAGAATTGAAAACTATTAAATAATCATAAATAAAATGAGATAAACCATGGATATCGAACTAAAAATATAATACGGTAAAAACTCTAAAATTATACCTTGCGAATAACTCAACAAAACCGGAAGTCAAACCGGAATCTTAAAAGTCAACAAAGCATACAAACAAACCTAGTGTTTAAGATCCGGCAATCCCGCGTTCTTAAGCCCTAAACAACGAAATGAAAAATAATTGTTGATAATAGTTCATAATAATATAAGGAAGCTTAAAAATATCAGATTCGAAAAATTCTAGTGTCTTTCGGATCCGAACGGGATTAGTTTTCAAAAACCATACCCCGATACACCAGATGGCAAAAATATTTCGTTAATACCAATAGATTCGTAAAAATATAAGGTTTTCAAAAAATCAGTTTTAGAATTTTTCGGTAGCTAAAAATTACAGATATCGTATTATTACGCGTATTTTTATTACTACCGGTACTTTAATTGTCTAATTTACTATTCATAGTACTTTTCTACTATTTATTACTATTTCTCTATCTCTACTTTTTCTTACTACCTATTCTTACACCTACATGCATATTTCTTATAATTTTCTTTTCCCATAAAAATTCTATACCACATATTACTAAACTTGTCTTACACTTTTCTTCTAAAATTAATTTTTAATCAAATTTATCTCTCATTCCATGTCTTTGCTGTCCACCACTCCCCCTCTCTTCATCTCCATTTTATTTCTTTTTCAATTTATTTCATTACATCTAATTTTCACTCCAAAATTCTATAAATATCCCCTTCTTCCTTCATTCTTTCACACAATTCATTCTACTACCAAAACTATCTCAAATTCACTACACAAACTCTCTCCACAAATTTTTCCTCTACTAAAATTCTCTTTCACCAAATACTCACAAAATTTCTCTCTACAACTACCATTTTTCAATAAACCACATAACCATACATTCACTACCATCTTCAAACTACATAAACACTTTAGGTAAAGATTTCTTCCAACCATTTATTTTCTCATGTCATGTAACTTAATATGACTATGGTGTTGTTTTGAAACTCATATGAGTAGTAAAAGCAATAACATGTTCATGTTTTGTTCTTGTACATAAACTTCCTATTTTATTATGTTATGTTGATTTTATTGTTGTTATAATGCTAATTCCTTATTCATATAACTAATATAATATATATATATATTATAATCTTTAGAGCATATAAGCTCACTTGTTATTTATTTAATTTCATGCTGTGCAATTTATTTATTTCATGCTATTTCTTTAAGACTAGTCTTTCTAGTCTTAGATTTGTCCATATCAAGTCAAAACAATCTTTTATTTATTTTCTTTAATCTTTTGGGACTAGTCCATTCTTAGTCCCGGGATGCCTTGATGAAGCTAAGGCTCCCAATACTTGAACAGGATACCTTAATGAAGCTAAGGTTCTCAATACTTAATATTTTTATTTTGCTTATTAATTGTTTATAGTATTTTCTTATGTTCTTATTATTTTATATGCTCATAATACTTGCATCTACATAATGATATTGTCTCAACTAATTTAAAAGTAGAATTTTACTTTATTAAAGGAACTTAAAACTAAATTTTCTATTATGTAATTTATCACAAAATAATGGAGTTATTATCAACAACATAGAAATAGAGTTTTCTCAACGTTTTCTTAAATAACAAAGATAGTTTTCCAAGGAAACATAAGAAATAAATATTTTCTTTGTATATTATGGTAACCTAAGTTTTAGTAAAATAATTTGTTAATATTAAAAGTTTTTACAAAAAGCTTAAGGTTTAAACTCTTTTTCACTTTATAACAAAACTAAGAAACAAACTAGTTTTCAAAATGAAAATGCATTCAACCCATAAGGTTATAAACCCACTTAGGAAAAATAATGGTTTTCAAATTTCTAAAGAAGGAACTCATTTTCAAAAAATATAAATAAGATAAGATTAAAAATAATGGATTTTATCAACAAAGAGAATACTTTTCAAAGGAAATAAAAGAACAAGTTTTAGAAAACAAAAACTTATACTTTAAATAATAAATATAAGAAGACAAGACTCATTTTCTAAAAACCATTCTAAATACAAATTTATAAAAAGGGTTTCAACAACTTAATACACTTTTGATAAATTTGATCTTTTATCACTAGAAGTAAAATTTATGCAAGACTAAAGGTTAAAGGAAAAATTTACTTCTTTTTGGAAAAAAAATGAAGAAAATAAAATAAGACTATACTCATTTATAATAACCTATGAAAATATAAAGTTTCTTCAAAGGACTTAAAAAGAAATTGTTAAAGTTAAAGTTTTAACATCTCAAAATGAATTATTGTATAAAATAAATTGTTGAAACGCTACCATTAGAAATTTTGCATACAAAGTGAGCTTATCTATATACTCAAAGGATTTATCAATTATATATACATATATATATATATCTATATTTTTACTAAAGGATTTTTGAATGAAGTTGAGTTAGAAAATAGATTTGCAAAAGTTTAGGAATATTCGTTTTAAATCTGTACCCAATGTTTTTGAAACCCAAATAACCTTATATGACAAAGATAACCTTAGAAATGGATAGATATTTTCGAATAGGTAGAAAACGATATATTATATACGAAATTCCGAGTTAAAATGAGCAAGTTGTGGCCATTTTAAATTGGAATTTCATTCTATACGAATTTGACGGACATAGTGAAATAGAATTTCTATGAAATACTTATCCCGGGTATTTCTTTTTTCTAGGTGACAAAAGATACGAGATTACCCTTCCTGAGGATTACTACGACTAAGAAGATTACGAAATGGACGAGTGAGTTATTCCTCTTAATTTCGCTACCTTACTTATGCTTGTAAAGTAGTAGCATTAGTATACTAAGAAAAGATAAAAATGGATATATATTTGGAGAATTCGGGATTATGAGTATATATGTGATTCTATGTTTATGCGTGAAATAAGAATTAAGAATATCGCAACTTCAAACTGCTTGTTTAAATAATTTTGTTTACTTACTTGTATAACTGCTTATTAATTGTTAAATTGATTGATCGCCCCCTAATAAACCTTAATAAGGTTTGGCTTAAGAAAAATGAAACACTCATGCATAACATCCATCGTGTCACATCTCTTTCCGAAGGCTGCTACTCCTACGCGTAGAGTTGGATTGGCTGTGATCGTGCAGTGACACGGGCCATGTTCCTTCCTAGAGGATCCAAATCGCCTGGGGAATGTGACTCTAGGTTAAGAGCTGAGCCAACCGAACGCTGTGGGTGAGGACCTGAGAACTAACAGTAGAAGATCGAGGATCTTCAACCCTGATTCCCTAACCTTCGATACGGAGGGGTAAATCCGTTTTATATATGGTTTCCGGATAACTATATATACTTGCGTAACCACGTGATTGTTGCATTGTATGCATAGCATATGTGTGAAAGTCTAAATGAACTTGTTTGAAAAAATGATGCGAATGAAAAGGAATATCTCACTAAGCTAGTTGTAGCTTATACCCCTATAGATTTTGTTGAAACAGGTATACCCATGGCTTAAATTGAGGATCATGGCATTAAGGAAGTCATGGAAGGATGTTAAGCTTCTATGAAGGAAATGGAATCATAAGATGAAGTAACTTTGTAAGGTTCTTTATACGTAAGGACTTATATGATTGGTGTTATGATGATTCTAAGATGTATATTTAATTGAAGACAATAGAGGGATATGCTCATAAGAATTGTAATTTAATATGTTTATGTTTTATGATAAGTATTCTCCTTGCCTTGTCACTTATTTATTATCAATATAAATTACGCCACTCTGATGCGTTCCCTTAGTTGTGATATACGCCTTGTACATGATATAGAAGCCTTTGCGTGACTGAGATAGTCATTCCTAGGCTTTAGTATTGTGTACGGTGGACTGCCACGTTTAGGGTACCCCTCGGGGCATGACACTATGACATATTTTCTTTTATATAAGCATGATGTATCATGTGAGATGATATTTGTATATGTATGTGATACTATATTTACCACTTTGTATGTTTAATATCCATCATACATGATGATAAAATGGAATATTAAATAATTAAAATCCCTCAATAATTTTGAGTTGAATGCCACCCATAACTAAACACCTGTCAAGACTTCGATCACCATAATGTAGGTCTGCCAAAGTAGAGTGCATTAGGTTATCATAGTAAGGCAGGATGAGTAATAGTGCTACTCATAAGTTTATTATGGTTAAACTTAATTAGGCTATCAAAATGGTTTTGGGCCTAAGGCATTAGATGGAATTTAAATATGCAGTGACATATGATGTCAAAAATTCCATAAACAATCTAAGAATTACATGTGATGTAATTGGTAAAGAGTTACCTACCTAAACAACTTAATTTTAAGTGTCATGCCAAAGCTGACTTAGAGTTAAGTGAAATATGGATCTTAGCCCACTAAAATGCAATAATTAAATATGAAGTACATTAATAAAGAGGGTTATTAATTTTAGTGGGAGTTTTAATTTTATGCCTCAATTATATGTATTAAAATAAACTTTGCATATCTAATTGTAGATCAATGCCTACAAACAACACATCAAATATATCATTGCGATCTGTTCTTGAGAAGGAAAAGCTGGTTGGAACCAATTTTCTTGATTGGTTCAGAAACTTGAGAATTGTTCTCAAGAAAAGAAACTTTATGTCCTTGATGAGCCCATTCCTAAGGAACCTCCCACTAATGCTCCAAGAGATGAAAAGGATGCTTATAGGAAGCATTTCGATCACTCTTTGGAAGTAGGATGCCTAATGCTTGCAACCATGAGTCCAGAACTGCAGAAGGGTTTGGAAAACATGGAGGCTTATGAGATAATCCTTCATCTTAAGGAAATGTTCCGGCAGCAAGCTAGGCATGAGAGGTATGAGACTACCCAAGCCTTACATTCTTATAAGATGGTGGAAGGAAGTTCAGTGAATGCCCATGTCCTAAAGATGAAAGGCTATATTGATCATCTTGATAGGCTTGGTTTTCCAATAAGTCAGGAATTTGCTACCGATTTGATTCTAAATTCACTGACAGATAGTTATGACCAGTTTGTCATGAACTATACAGTGAATAATATGGACAAAATAATCTTTGAATTGCATTCGATGCTCAAGACTGCTGAGGTCAATATCAAAAACAAGAAACCCAACAATGTCTTGGTGGTTCAGAAAGGAATAGGCATGAAGAAGAAAGGTAAAGGCAATGCTAAGGCTAAGAAAAGTTCAAAGCCTAAGCCGAAGCCTAAACCAAAGGCAAAGCCTCCTAAGGAAGGAGCTTGCTTTCATTGCAATGAACCAGGTCATTGGAAGAGAAACTGTGAACTCTATTTGGAAGATTTAAAGAAGAAGAAGAGTAGTGAGACTACTGCTTTAGGTATTTATGTTATAGAAATAAATTTATCTACTTCTACTTCTTGGGTATTAGATACCGGATGTGGATCTCACATTTGTATAAATGTGCAGGGTCTTAGTAGGAGTAGAGGTCTAAAGAAGGGTGAAGTCGACCTACGAGTTGGAAATGGAGCAAAAGTTGCTGCTCTAACTGTTGGGACTTATGAATTGATTTTGCCCAGTGGGCTTTTGTTAATGTTGAACAATTGCTTTTATGTTCCTACTTTGAGTAGGAATCTTATTTTTGTTTCTTGTTTAGATAATGAAGGTTTCTCTTTTATTAGTAAGAATAATAAATGTTCTATTTATAATAAAGACATGTTTTATGCAAATGCTGATTTACATGACGGTCTTTATGTTCTGAATCTGAAACCTGATAACAAAACTATCTATAACATAAATACTAAGAAACTCAAATCCAATGATTTAAATATGACCTACCTATGGCATTGTCGTCTTGGTCATATAAACGAGAAACGCATATCAAAACTCCATAAAGATGGAATTTTAGATTCATTTGATTTTGAATCATTTGAAATATGCAAATCTTGTTTATTAGGCAAGATGACGAAAGATCCTTTTACTGGACATAGTGAAAGGGCAACTGATTTATTGGTCTGATACATACCGATGTATGTGGTCCATTAAGCGTTGCTGCAAGAGGAGGTTATTTGTATTTCATCACATTTACTGATGATTTAGTAGATATGGATATGTCTTTTTGATGAGGCATAAATCTGAATCATTTGAAATGTTTAAAGCTTTTCAGAATGAAGTACAAAATCAGCTTGGTAAGACCATTAAGGTACTTCGATCAGATCGAGGTGGCGAATATCTAAGCCAAGAATTTAATGACCATCTTAGAAATTGTGGAATAGTTTCACAATTAACTCCACTTGGAACACCACAGTAGAATGGTGTATCAGAAAGGAGAAATAGAACCTTACTAGATATGGTTCGATCTATGATGAGTCAAACAGATCTTCCTCCATCCTTTTGGGGCCATGCCCTAGAAACACTGCATTCACGTTAAATCGTGTTCCTTCTAAGGTGGTAGAAAAGACACCATATGAGATATGGACTGGGAAAAGGCCTAGTCTGTCTTTCCTCAAGATTTGGGGTTGTGAGGCTTATGTGAGACGTCAAGCCTCAGACAAATTAGGACCCAAATCAGATAAATGCCTTTTTGTGGGATATCCAAAAGAAACCAAAGGATACTACTTTTATAATCCCTCTGAAAACAAAGCGTTTGTTGCTGAATGGTATCTTCTTAGAAAAAGAGTTTATTGTGGAAGAACCAGTGGGAGTAAAGTAAATCTTGAAGAAGTTCAAGATCCACAAAATAGTGTAATACCGTCACTGGAAAGTCAACAAGGCACACAGTTACCTGTTGACCCTCCACAAGTAACACAAGACCCACGCAGGTCCGATAGGGTACGACATCAACCTGAGAGATATGGATTTCTCATAACAGATAGTCGTTATGTGTTGCTCATAGATCAAGATGAGCCCACTACCTATCAAGACGCCATAATGGGTCCAGATTCCGAGAAATGGTTGGATGCCATGAAATCTGAATTGCAATCCATGCACGACAATCAAGTATGGACTTTGATTGATCCACCTGAAGGTACTAAGACCATTGGGTGTAAGTGGGTTTTCAAAAAGAAGACTGATATGGATGGCAAAATGCATACCTTTAAAGCACGACTAGTGGCAAAGGGCTTCAAGCAAACTCATGGTATAGACTATGATGAAACCTTTTCACCAGTTGCTATGCTCAAATCCATCAGAATTCTCATTGCCATTGCTCGTATTATGATTACGAGATATGGCAGATGGATGTCAAAACAGCGTTTCTTAATGGAAACCTACTTGAGGATGTGTATATGACACAACCTGAGGGTTTTGTTCATCCTGAAAATTCTGGAAAGGTTTGCAAGCTTCAAAGATCCATTTATGGATTGAAGCAAGCATCTCGGAGTTGGAATCTTCGTTTTGATGAAGCAGTCAAAGAGTTTGGATTCATTAAAAACGAAGATGAACCTTGTGTTTACAAGAAAATTAGTGGGAGTACAATTGTCTTTCTAGTGCTATATGTAGATGACATATTACTCATTGGAAACGACATTCCTACCTTATGAAGGTCAAGTCTTGGTTAGGAAAGTGTTTCTCAATGAAAGACTTAGGTGAGGCTGCCTATATTTTAGGCATTAAGATCTATAGGGATAGATCTAGAAAAATCATTGGCCTAAGTCAGAGTGCATATATAGACAAAGTACTGAATAGGTTCAGTATGCAAGATTCAAAAAGAGGATTCTTGCCAATGTCGCATGGTATAAATCTCAGCAAACTCAATGTCCTATGACAAAAGATGAGCGAGATCGCATGAGTAAGATTCCTTATGCTTCAGCTATTGATCAATCATGTATGCCATGTTGTGCACTCGACCAGATGTGTCATATGCATTGAGCATAACCAGTAGATACCAATCAGATCCCGGTGAACCTCACTGGACAGCAGTCAAGAATATTCTTAAGTACTTAAGAAGAACTAAAGATGTATTCTTGATATATGGAGGATTGGAAGACGAGCTAGTTGTAAATGGTTACACAGATGCAAGTTTCCAATCTGACAAGGATGATTTTAGATCGCAATCTGGATATTGTCATTTGATTTATATTTATATATATAAATAAACAAAGGCATTTCTTTTGTATTGTTTGCATATTTGCTTTATAATAGAAATCCATGAATAATTTATTATTCTAAATGTTCCTAAATGCTCATTATTATGGGAATGATAATGAATTAAATCTAGTATGAGTTTTTATTTGGTAAACATGGGATGTCTATTTGTATAGTGATACAAATGAAACTCATAGGCACATATTAGATGACTGTGTGCTGAACTGACCCACTATGAGATTACTACATGGAATATTGTCATAAGTGATTTTCATAATAACTATATCAGCGTATCCTTGACCTGAAGTCACCATAGGTTCCAACATGAGAAACGTTATGTTTCAACTCAATCAAACGTTGTCTTTAATTGGATAATTATAAAGGTTAAGTTTGGGCATAATGTATATCATGTAGAGGAAGTTGAGTGATTAAGATGGGATTTATCCCTTTCGTTATGAGAGAGATATCTCTGGGCCCCTCGATAAGTGAGACTGACAAATGCATGGCCGTGCTTAAATGAATTGATAACTGTTATCAATTTCATTTGTTTTATCAATTTACTTAGAGATTGAGAAACAACAAGATTGAATGATATAAGAATGACACTGTCCATGTCTTATATTCGATCTAGATATCGCGAGATAAAAGGATGATGACATAAGTTATAGAACAGGTAAAATCGAATCATCGATCTTTATTTGATTTGGGTAAACATAATGTCTTGCTAGAGGCTGCTTATGTTTTGTTTACTAAAAAATGGTTTTTAAGTTAACTGTCAATATCAAATGAACCTACAGGGTCACACACAAAAGAATAAGAAAAAAAGGGATTATGGATTTTAGATATATGTGTGATTTGGCCTAGTGCAAGTGGGAGATTGTTAGTAATTATGCCTTAGGCCAATTACTAAGTATTGTTATTTCATGTACTAGAGGCCAATCACCAGTTAGTGATTTATTTTTAAAAATCCAATGGGAAGAATAAATAAATTATTATTATGAATAATAATTTACTATCACTACCAACCCTAGTAAGATTAGGGGCATTATTGTCAGTGCAAAATACTGACATAATATAAATAGGTGTGATAGTGTCTCATTAGGGTTAAGACTTTTACTGTCACATTAGACGGCAGAGAAATTCTGTAACCCTAAAAGAGAGAGAAAAACTCAGATCTTCCTCATCAATCTAGAAAGGTTCTAGATTGCGCTAGCACGCAAGAAGTGATTCCTTTTTGGGTGGCTTGTTCGTGTGGACTACGTAGAGGGCACAACGAAATCGTGGTGTCTTGTAGATCCGGATCGCAAGAGTTTGATTTCAAATCTCTGGATACGAAATTGCAAGGTAAATCAAGAATTTATTCCTCTTGTTATCGAATTTAATCAAAGCACATGGATTCCGGTTTTAGGGTTTTTAATTTTCCGCTACAAATTTTTATGAAAATTCTCATAAAAACCCTACAATTACAAACTCTCTTTTCAAACCAATAAAATAAGAAAGTTTCTTTAAACTTAATTCCTTGTTTAAAACAAAAGTTTTCCTAAACTCATTTATCAAAGTTTTCTATCAACACTCTAAAATACTAAAGTCTAGATAAGTTTTTCAAAATTAACTTATAAGATCATTGATATTATTCTTTTAAAGTGGATCTAACATTAGAAAAGCTTTAGAACACATAACCAAGAAATATTTGAAAAACTACATTTTCTAGCCATTAGAAATAAGTTGTAGGAATTTTAAAAGAATAAAATTACTTTTGAAAAAATTTAAGAAATTGAGTTAAAAGAAGGAGATGCTCACTTATAGTAAATTAAGAAATTTTCTTAACAAAACTAATTTCTTTCAAAGTCTTAGCTTTTTCTCACTTTGAAGACATTTTGTTTTACAAAATCATTGTTGAGACAACACCACTAAATTCATGCATATGGTTTGAGTCTATGTATATGTATTCAAAGGATTTTTCAACCTTACAAATATCTTTATTTTTGTACAAAAGCTCTTGAATGAAGAAAAGTTTGAAACTTAAGTTTGGAAATTGGAATTTTCGTATCAAATCTGTACGTTACTATTCCGTGACTCAAATAACTTCTTTTGATAAAAATAACCTTAGAAATAGATATATCTTTTCGAGTAGGTAGAAATCGGTATATAATACGCGAAATTCCGAGTTAAAATGAGCAAGTTATGGCCATTTTAAGTTGGGATTTCCATTCATACGATTTTTACGAATCCAATAAGATAGAATTATAGAGTTTGAATAGATCTTGGATGAAATACTCATTTCGGGTATTTCTTTTGTTTAGGTGTCGAGGACCAAGATCTTCTCTTCCCCGAGGATTACTTCGACTCCTAGAAGATCGCTATGGATGAGTGAGTTTCCTTTACGTTTATGTATTCGCACATGTACTTGTAGAATAAAGCACTAGATGTTAGGAAAAGATAAAATTGATATGCATGTGGGATATCATGGGAATTATGTATGTGAATTGATATGTGCGATCAATGAATAATAAGTATATCGAAACCCGATCTGTGATTGATATAATTGCTTCTATGTATATGTTGCTATGTGTGTAATTATTACTTGATCGCTTTAAATGATTTAATGTCATATTGGAATCCCCATATAATAAATTGCTCATGCATATCACTTAGAATATCATTTCGAAATTTTGCTACTACTCCTCAGCATGGGATCGGAAAGGTAAGCTGCCTTGCTACAATCTTGAGAGTTTAGGACGTTTGGGGAATACGGTCTCAAGTTGTAGCCAAGCCGGATCGATCGCTTTGGGTAAGGAAAGCCCGGGGACTAGTAGTACTGTTTGTTGGAACCCCAAGATGCACGCAACTTTAAGGAGGTCGTTTGGGACCCAGTTCAAAGCATTCCCTAACCACCAATGGAGGGGTAAATCCATCACACATACGAAATTGGATAGTCGTATGTACTGTTTGATCATATGGTTGTTACATTTCATATGATAGAATTAATAAGCTTAGTTGATTGCCTGTTATGAGTACTTTTGTGTAAGGAATATGTTTATACCCCTATAGACTTTTGATATTATAGGATTATCGTTTTGCACCCGAGACCATCTTGACTCCTCGGGTACAATCCTTATTTTGGGAAGCTTTTTGAGGAATTCTGTTTTGAAGTCTTAGAGTAGATTTCTTCTAAAATCTTCTAGCTTTTGTTTATTTTATCTTTAGTAAAACCATATTATTATGGAAATTATCAGGGGAATGCCCCTTAGAAGTTGTAAGACTTTATATTTTAATGAATTATATTAAGTGTTATTTTGCATGTTCTGCTGCCAATATCTTAAAATGCATTACTCCACTAGTCTCCCTTTGATGTGAATGTACGCCTTATACCAATATGCAAGCTTTCAAGTGACTGAGGTAGTCATTCTTAAGTTTTAATATTGCGTACGGCGGGCTATCACGTTTAAGGTACCCGTTGGGGTGTGACAAGTCTGGTGGGACTCTGAAAGAAGAAGTTTAACTCCACCCGTCACATGGGAGTTGTTTCGTTGGGAATACTTGGAGAATTATTTTCCCTCCAGTTTAAGAGTGAAATACAATGCAGACTTCTTGCATGTCAAACAGAGAAGTAGACCTGTGGAACAGTATGAAACTGAGTTCACTCATCTATTACAGTATGCACCTGAATCCTTCAGAGATAGTGAGGAGCTGAAGAAACAGGTATTTTTGGGAGGTTTGGATGAGGATCTAAGGATTAAATTAGAAGAATTTGGAATGAGAACCTACCCGAAGTTGGTAGAAAAGGCTCGGGTGATTGAAGGAGCCAAGAAGAGAAAATACCAAGAACCTGAAAAAAGAGTGTTTGAAAGGAGGCAGTTTGATGCTTCGAGTTCAAGGTTTAAGGGAAAAAGGTACAAGCCATATCACGGAGTGGGAGGCCGAATCAGTCAAAGGCTAGTATCACTTGCTGGAAGTGCAAAGAGGCCCATTTCCCTAGGCAGTGTCCACAGTTGAGGAATAAGTGTTACTATTGTGGCGAGTCTGGCCACATGGTCTACACATGTCCGAAGAAAATGGCAGTGACTTGCTTGATTTGTAAAGAGAAAGGGCACCTGGCTTCTGAATGCTCATAAAGGAAAAGTGTGGCCGCTTGACTTTTGGGATTTCGAGCAATGCTAACACCATGAGGCCAGGGAGTAAAAGTGGAAGTCGTGCAGCATCAGCTATGCATGGAATGAGACTTTACAATTTCGAGGGCCAGTGGATGGTTGAGGAAGATGACAATGAGGATGTGGAGTTGGCCACCCTGGACCAAGGAGACGGCATGGATAGCGGCCTAGTGATAGGTTAGTTGCAAAACCCTCTTAAGTTAAAAGTTTTTTATTTAATAGCTTTTCTTTTAAGAAATTAAAACTTGAGAAAAGGGAAAGTTGGTGTCACGCCCCAAAGGGTACCCAAAACGCGATAGTCCACCATATTCAATATTTAAACTTAAGTATGATAACCTTAGTCATCCCATAAGTTTACATATCGGGTGTAAGGTGTACTTGCACAACTTTTAGGATCACACTTTGAATCGAATAGTCTAAAGAAGGCATACATTAGCATTAAGAATGGAAATCACAATGAAACAAATAAGTTAAGTCTTTACAAAAGTCAAGGGGCATACCCTACCAAAATGATAATGGAAGTCTATCTGGTCTAAACCATATTACAATCATTAGGGTTTATGTTAAAGAGATTTTTCTAGAAGTTCACGCCTCTAGCTAGGTCCCGACTTCTTCAAAAGCTCCTTCATCCAAAAGATAACCCTGTGAAATATGTTCTCTCGGAACAACCAAAAATAGGAACACCACAATAAAACTATCAAGGTGTAAGCTACAGGCTTAGTGAGATTCGATTCCAAATATTCAATACTCAACAATAGTATATAACAGACAAGTCATTAGCAACCATATAAATGCACAAGCATATGAGCATACAATACATAAGATCATTCGGAAATCTTATGTTGAATGGATTTATGCCCTCCATTCGGGGTTAGGTGTTTCAGGCCCATACGACCATCATTTAAATACTTCTTACTTCTTATTATGGTTGATACAGGTGCCCATCCACCACGTTTAAATTTTTACTGTGGTTTATACAGGTGCCCACCCACGCACTTTTCAATTCCGGTCCATCCGCCAACAATCGAGTTTACCGGCCTCTCGTTGCCCAAATTACTATGCCTTCTTCCCACAAAGGTATAATAACTCATGCAATGTGACTCACTATGTGATATGCATGTACAATTTATTCATATAATCGTGGCATATTAATTAGGCAGATTGAGTGCGATCATAGAGAATTTCAGACAATCCAAATCTATACTAGCTCATACAATAATTTATCAACAAATCTCGTCTCGATATACTTATCATTCATTCAACCAAGATTATGTCACAATCACCGTAATTTTATCTTTTCCTAATTCTAATGCCATTACGATTACGAGCACATACATGAGCACAACTATTTAAGAAATGAACTCACTCAGCCATGAAGAGAAATCCACTAGTCGTAATAGTCCTCGGGGAGTGGAAATCCGTCCTTCAATTCACCTAAGTACAAGGAATACCCAAAATGAGTATTTCTCATAAGATTCTAATAACTTAACAATTCTAACTATTAAGTTCATCAATTTCCGCATAAGATAAAGTCCTGACTTTAAATGACCATATCTAACTCATTTTAACTCAGAATTGAGTGTATAATATATCGATTTCTATCTAATTCAAAAGATCTATCTATTCCTAATATTATTTTCAAGTTTCAAAAATATTTAGGTCATGAAACAGAGGGATCAGTTCTGGTCGTTCGAAAACTTCAATTCCAAAAAATAGTTTTGTGATGTTTTTGATGTTTCTAGCATATAGCTTAACTACACATGCAATATTGATGATTTCCTATCATGAATGATATGATATGAACTTGATGCATGAATGCTTTTGAAATTATTTACAAAAATGAAAATTAAGAAACTTGTTATTTGTGAAACTCCATAACTTTACACTTCCATGAAAACTAGTTTCCTAACTTTGACTATCTCATTTGTTTTGAAGTTATTTCCTTAAGAAAATCAATTTATCCTTTTCTAAATTGAGTCTTCATTATACCTATTACCCAAGCCTTCATTTCTACATAAAAATTTGCATTTTACACTTTGCAAATATGTTTTCAAGTAGGATTTATCCAAAAATCCAAATTTCTTGAAATTAAATTTTTGAATGATTCATTTGGGAAAAACTTGTTTAATGCATTAAAACTTAAGACTTTAAGATACCTATTACCTAAGGAATCCATCTAACACATAAAACTTCTATTTTGAACTTGGATGATAGGTGTTCTTATGACCTATATTCAAAATTACGAATTTCATATGTTGAGTACTAACTCAAAATCTTCCATCTAGATTCCACTTCTTGTTTTATACATTAATCTCATTAAAACTTATTTCAACTCATAAAAATCACTACTTAATGATACCTATTACCTATACCCTTCATTTTTCACATAAAACATGAGTTTTAAAATTGATAAAAGGGTTTTTAAAATAGGGTCTTGAAATCATATGAATTTGACTTTGAGTATTTCAAACAAAAACTTTTCCTTTTCAAGTTCCTTGCTTTATTTCCCTAAGGATCTACCAACTACAACATTCATATACACAAGATAATGAAGCTTGTGTGTGTGGGTGTGGTGTAGAGGAGTCACAGCAATAAGGAGAGGAAGAGGGAGAGTTTGAGAGCTTTGAAACAAAATGAAATAAAATGAAGGAGAGAGAAAATAAAAGGCTATTTATATTAAATGAATTTAGGGTTTGTTTGTATTATACAAGAAGATAGAATAAAAAAATTGGGAGGAAAAATTGAGGGGGGTTGCGCCGGCCACTAGGTGTGTGAGAGAGAGAGAGTTTTGATTTTATTTGAAATTGTAATTTGTGTAATAAAATGTACTAAATGTAATAATTTGTTAAGAGACAAAAATTCTTGCAAAAGAAAATATAATTGAGTGATTGAAAGGATGTAAGACTAGGGTATGGGTGTGTGTGTAGTAGGTTGTACTTGTGAATAGTAATAAATAGTAAATAAGACATCTACTTTACCGATAGTAACGAAAATATGGGAAAAAAGGCTATAATTGTAATTTTTATAACACGAAAAATTATAATATATATTTGTGATATCCTAAAAAAATTTCGGTTCTAAAGAGTATTCCGGAATATTTTTTTGAGTTTCTAGTTTCAGGCTTGCTTTTCTGTAATGGAGCTCAAGAAAGCCCGGAATAGAAAATTTTTCAAAATCAAAACTTTTTATGACTTGAAATATACTATAAAACAATAATCCACATAAGATTATTCTATAGGGGTTCTTTTATATAGAAATCGAAGAAAAGCTGGACCTAGGGTTCCTAGGTTGCTAGTACTAATACTATTTAGGGTTTTGGTTTATGATTTACGGAGTTTACTCAGTTACTAAGAAAATCGAGATTTACAGCTGGAATCTAAAACGTTCAAATAGGTAATAGTGAGAGTGTTTTAGGATCGAGTAGTGACGGATATTTGTTGACCACATGGCACATACAGGTGAATGAAACTGAGGCTTATGCTTTGTTTGATACGGGAGCGACCCACTCGTTTGTCCCCACTAGTTTGGCTGGGCGACTTGAATTACCTATAGCCACAACTATCACTAGCCTGAGAATTAAAACACCTACAGGAAGTGTTGTGTCAACTCAGGAAGTAGTAAGGGATTGTCCCTTGGAGATCCAAAGGCATCACTCTATGAGTGATTTGATAGTATTGGAGATGAATAAATATGAAGTTATACTTGGCATAAATTGGTTAAGCAAGGTTAAAGCTGTAGTAGATTGCCAAAAGAGGAGGGTAAACTTCAATGATCAATCAGGAAAAGGAGTGGAGTTCATAGGAGAAACTATAGTTCCAAGAAATCTTGGGTTGAAATCTTTTGAATTAATGATGGAAGATGAAGAGATAGTGCCTATAGATGGTATTTTGGATGAGGAGGAAACTTGGAAGGAGAAGGATATACCAGTGGTAAATGAGTATTTGGATGTGTTTCCAGAAATATTACCCGGGTTACCACCGAAAAGAGAAGTTGACTTTGAAATTGTACTAGTTCTAGATACCGAACCAATATCTAAGACACCATACCGGATGGCACCGGTTGAGTTAAAGGAGCTAAAGACCCAATTGCAGGAATTCATAAGACCAAGTGTGTCGCCATGGGGCACACCTGTCCTATTTGTAAAGAAGAAGGACGGATCTATGAGGTTATGTATCGATTATCGTGAGCTAAATAAGGTTACAGTCAGGAATCGATACCCCTTACCGAGGATTGATGATTTGTTTGACCAGCTCCAAGGAGCGTGCGTGTTCTCATGCATTGATTTGCGCTCAGGATATCATCAACTAAGAATAAAGCCTAAGGATATACCAAAAACGGCTTTTCGTACCTATTATGGACATTACAAATTTCTGGTGATGTCATTTAGACTAACCAATGCACCAGCTGCATTTATGGATCTTATGAACAGGGTCTACTGTCACGCCCCAAGGGTACCTTAGTAGTAATAAACAAGTTACACTTGCATATTATTACTAGATTACCTTCAGAGAATGACAGGTTTTCAAAACAACAGGATCTTTTAAGTTACTTGATAAGAAATAACAAATATATGAGAGAAATGATTTAGTGAATAACCATCACAAACTATTACAAACCATATATCTCCATTGAAGTATACATCTAAATAATCTACTCTAATAGTACATAACCATCAAACTAAAATAGATTTGTAGACTTCTAGCTTCAAAGCCCTTACCGAAGCCATATTCCTGGATGTAACTAACTAGGGACGTAAAGTGAACTTGAAAAGACTGTAGGAGTATGAGCGAAACCACAGCTCAGTGAATAATCAGACATACCATACATCACACACAAGTCATTAACAAATCATATGCAATGCAATCACTCAACCATATGCACAGATACAAGTTTGGATGATCTAGAATCCAAACAGGAAAAAAGATTTACGCCCTCTTTTTAATGGGTTGAAGAACAAAAACTCAACGACCCACCTGCCCAGGAGAGACTAAGTACACAGGAGAATCAACGATTTCTCGTTTTAATGTTATCACTTTGAATATAGTGGCTTCCACAAACCATCTCCTGCAATCCCCTTAGAAACTCCCTAAGTATTAATCATTTCAAAGCGATTCTACGGGCGACGTTCTTCGGTGCCTTTTAGTTCCTCATAGGACCGCCAGACCAAAGAGAACCTTGGAAGACTCACACATTGGGTCAACCAAGCAAAAACAGAGATCCAAAATATTAATACGTAGCAGGCTGTCACAACCATATATGCAATAATGCAATTCGTGTAATGCATGCTCATGTTATTTTGATAAGTCCATAATTCTTAATTAAATTCGGGGTGACCATACATTGCACACAATCATCATTATACTACTGCACAACACCAACCATTGCATTATCGCTTGTATAAAGATATTTTAACAATCATACAATCAGATCATATCATACTTTCAGCAAACATTCATGTGATTTTCTTGTGTTATACATTCGACTATTTACAATCACAATCAGTACAATATGACTGAATTACTCACCTGCTCATACCGACTCAGTCATAGTAGTCCACTGGTAGATCTTCTAATGAGTCAAATTCACCTATTTAAAATAAAGTATTCATCAATATCATCTAGCTAAATCTCTATATGTGATTAGTGTCCTAGACTCAATATTAATACTTAGTATTATCGGGTTTTTCCTATTTAATCTCACATGATTGTTTGGTTATTTTTAGAAGTCATATTACTTAGGAAATTAACTTATTTCAATTTCCATTCTTATATATTTTATCTTGTTAAAACAAATATTAGAATAATAATATTCTAAATATTGTCTTAGTTCTAGGGTTTCAAAAGTTAATAGATATTAATTCTAAATAGACTTAAATACTTGTATTATAGCCACTATCTAATACATATTTATATAATATACATATATACATACTTAGTAAATATTATATATATATATAAATTCGGTTTAGGTCAGAAAAAGCTTTCGTTGGAAAAATTTGGTTGTAAGCCGGCTCAAGGCCGCCGGCCTAACTCCCCAGGTGCCGGTGTAAAATCATTTTGAAGAAAAATTTCGTATGGAAAGCACCGGTGTTGAAGGCCGCCAGCTTTTAACGTACGTCGGCCCTACGCTGCCGGCGTAGATCTCCAGGTAGCCGGCTTACGTTGATATTTTACGTGAAAATTATTTTACGTAGCCTTTGTTTGAGTGTAAGCCGCTTGTAAGCCGCCGGCCTATCCATGTAAGCCGCCGGCGTACATCGTTTACACTGCCGGCCTTGAGGCAGCGTTGCACTGTTCATCATCTTCCTCCTCGGTTCGATTCTTTTTCTTTGGTTTTTACACGTTAGAAACTTACTTAAACTACTTCTAAGAGTTTATACATCATATATAAGGGTATATAACAACTTTTAACACGTTTAAACACATAAAACTAGGGTTTTGAAGTTTTACCTTGTTGGAGCTCGTTTGATGAAATCCAAAGCTTGTGTTTGGGTTTAATATGTTCCTAAGGTGATTATAAGTCAGTTACAACTCTTATATTTAGAAGAATATCATTTGAATCGCATCAACTTGCCTTTGAGCTCGTTTTTGAGGGTTTTTGGCTTTGTTTTTCTTTTGATTCGAGTTTATGTTTTGTGATCTGTTTGTTCTTGGTTTTAAATTCGATTTGGGTGTTGTTTGGATGTATTTTCATGCTGGAGGAGTGGAGGACTTATGGAGTTTGTTTGTTTACTCATTAATGTATTTGTTTACATATATATAGAGGAAGAGAAAGAAGGGTGTCACAGTTGCTTCTCCTCCGATTTTCTTCCGGTTTGATCTCATTTTGGTTGTTATTTTCACTTCATTAAATGCCATTTTGAGTTGTCAATTGGTGATTGGTCCTTGGGTCACTTTGTTTGACAAGTTTGGGTGAATTATTGTAGAATTTTGGCTCCTTCTCCTCTCCAAATTCCTCCCACCGAAAACCAGCCGCATTACATATATATATATATATATTAGTTTATTATTTAGTTAAATTTGAGTTAATTATACGGGTTACACGGGTATATATTAGCTAGTATTTGGAAGTTTTTGTACAAAAATATGAGTATAAAGTTATACAAAACACTTAGATTTTCCAATAATGCAAATTTAGGGTATATATACGTAGTTAAATATTCGTATAATTTTATTTCCCACCATTTGGATTTCTTAAGCTCATTGGGTCAATTTTTGTTTCAGGCTCTGATAGCTTAAGAAAACTCGGTTTAGAACAATAGCATGATCCGATTATTTATTTGAAGTTTAGATTTTGAGTTATTTATCAGTTTATATTTTTGTTGTGTATTTAAAATCTTAATGGTTCATTTTTGGATCATCGTTTTCTAGTTATAAGCATATATGATCATTTATACAGTATTAGGCTTCATACAGAAATTAAACTATGTTTATATCTCTAGTTTTGATACTGAACATAAATTCTTATTAGTAGCTTTTTAAATTTAACTAGGAATCTCAAAATTAAGGTTTAAGTCTAAATATAAACTCGTTACTACTCGTTATTCCAGTCTTGAATCATTATCGGAATCAAAACCATCATTTAATCTTTATATTCACATTTTCTATTTAAATCTATTTGTATACTAGGTTTTCGGGTCTTAGATTTTAGATCATATCTTGAATTAGTCATTCAAGATACAAGAACTCGTTTTCGGTATTAACTAGGGTTAAAGAATCTCTTTATTTGATTCCTAAATCTTTCATTCATCCAAAAATCTAAATATTAACCTGTTATTAGACTTCACTCAGAATCTAAATCTATTATCTAGTTTATTCAATCTATTATGAAGTCGGGTACTAATGTGAAAAATTCCCGGGGTTTACATTCTCCCCCCTTTAAAATAAGCTTTGTCCTCAAAGCTTGAATGCGTACCTGAGTTTTCAAACAAATGAGGATAGCTTTTCTTGATCTCCTCTTCTAATTCCCATGTAATCTCTTCTGTCTGTGGATCCCATAATACTTTGACATAGTGGATTTCTTTATTTCTGAGAACTTTCACTTTCCGGTCCAAAATTTTAACTGGATGCTTTTCATAAGTCAAATTCTCCTTCAAATCAATTGGTTCTAATTCCACTATCTTATCTGGATCCGGTACATACTTTCTTAGAACCGATACATGGAAAACATTATGTATACCAGACAAATTAGGTGGCAAAGCAAGGCGGTATGCCAGATTCCCAACTCGTTCTAATATCTCAAATGGTCCAATATATCTAGGACTCAACTTGCCTTTTGTTTGTCTACCATGAAGACTTTTGGACTTACTTTAAGTATACATGTTCTCCTTCATTAAATTCCAATTCCTTCTTTTCAAGTCTGCCCAGCTCTTTTGTCTATCTTGTGCTGCTTTCATTCTTTGCTTTATCACTGAAATCTTTTCATTAGTTTCTTGAACCAATTCAGGTCCAACCAACACTTTCTCCAAGTTATCCCAGAACAATGGTGACCGACACTTTCTACCATATAAAGCTTCATAAGGTGGCATTCCTATGCTTGAATGGTAGCTGTTATTGTACGCAAATTCCACTAATGGTAAATGTTGGTCCCAATTTCCTTTAATTCCATAATACATGCTCTCAACATATCTTCCAATGTCTGAATGTCCTTTCAGTTTGTCCATCAGTTTGAGGATGATAAGCTGTACTGAAATTCAACGGGTTCCCAAAGCTTTTTGTAATCCTTGCCAAAATCTGGATACAAACCGTGGATCTCTATCTGATACTATACCAGCAGGCACACCATGCAATCTCACAATCTCCTTCAAATATATTCGTGCCAATTTCTCCAATGGATATGTCATGTTAATTGGCAAGAAATGAGCTGATTTTGTAAGTCTATCCACAATAACCCAAACAGCATCATGACCTGCATTTGTTTTAGGTAATGAGCACACAAAATCCATAGAAATTTGATCCCACTTCCACTCAGGTATTGGCAATGGTTTCAACAATCCACCTGGTTTTTGATGTTCAGCTTTGATCCTTTGACATACATCACATTTAGCAACAAATTCTGCAATATCCTTTTTCATTCCATTCCACCAATATGCATTTTCAACTCTTGATATGTCTTTGTTTCTCCTGGGTATAGAATATCCAGAATAATGTGCTTCATGCATTAATTCCTTCCTCAAGCTTTCATCATGTGGCACACACAATCTTTTATTCATTCTCAATACTTTTCTCTCCATCCATGAAAATCTTTGTACTTTCCTTGGGATATTCCCTGTTTAATTCTTGAATTTCAATATCCTCCTTCTGGGCTTCTTTAATTCTTTGAAGCAAAGTAGGTTCCAAAATTAGATTTCCTAACTCAGCTTCCAAACCTTGTATTGAGAATTCCAAGTTTAATCTCTCAAATTCTTGATAAGTTCTTTTTGTTCCGTTAGAATTGAAGCCACTTCTCCATAACTTTTCCGGCTCAATGCATCCGCCACAGCATTCACTTTACCCGGATGGTAATTAATGGTAAGATCATAATCTTTAATTAATTCCAACCATCGCCTTTGTCTCATATTCAACTCTTTTTGTGTAAATATATACTTCAAACTCTTGTGATCCGTATATATTTCACATTTTGCCCATACAAATAGTGACGCCAAATCTTGAGTGCAAAAACAATAGCAGCCAATTCTAGATCATGAGTGGGGTAATTCATCTCATGTGGTTTCAATTGTCTAGAAGCATATGCTATTACTTTTCCATTTTGCATTAACACACATCCCAATCCATTTCTAGATGCATCACTATAGACAGTATATAAATCTTGTCATTGGGCAAGACCAAGATTGGTGCTGATATTAACCTTTTCTTCAACTCTTGGAAACTTTGTTCACGTATCATTCCACTCGAATTTCTCATTCTTTCGAGTCAATTGAGTTAAAGGTCGTGCAATCTTTGAGAAATCCTTCACAAATTTCCGATAATATCCTGCCAATCCCAAGAAACTCCTAATTTCAGTAACAGTTTCAGGTCTTTTCCATTCCACAATAGCTTTAACTTTTGCAGGATCAACTGATATCCCTTCTCCAGAAACAATATGTCCAAGGAATGATATACTGCTAAGCCAAAATTCACACTTAGACAATTTGGCATACAACTTATTGTCTCTCAATATCTGTAACACACTTCTCAAATTCTCATCATGTTGTTCTTCATTAGACGAATATACAAGTATATCATCTATGAAAACAATCACACAATTATCCAGCAAAGGTCTAAAAATACGATTCATCAGATCCATAAAAACTGCTGGTGCATTGGTTAATCCAAATGGCATGACCAAAAATTCATAATGACCATACCTAGTTCGGAATGCAGTCTTTGGTACATCTTCTGCTTTGATTCGGATTTGATGATATCCTGACTTTAAATCAATTCGGGAAAATACCTTTGCTCCTCTCAGTTGATCAAAAAGATCATCAATCCTGGGTAAAGGATATTTGTTCTTGATAGTTACCCTGTTTAATTCCCTATAATCAATACAGAGTCTCATTGATCCATCTTTCTTTTTCACAAACAGCACGGGTGCTCCCCAAGGTGAAACACTGGGTCTGATAAATCCTTTATCCAACAATTCTTGTAACTGCACCTTCAATTCTTTCAATTCCACAGGTGCCATTCGATACGGAGCTTTTGATACTGGTTCGGTTCCAGGTATCAAATCAATTGAGAATTCCACTTCTCTATGGGGGTAATCCCGGTAATTCTGGAAATACATCTGAGTATTCACATACTGTTCGAATGGTATGAATATCCAATTTCTTGGATTCACCTTCAGTTGCTCCAAGAATACAACCGTTCATCTCCATATCTTCTTCATTTTCCACTTCAATTGCTGTTATCCTACTTCTGACTTCTCTGAGTATCTCACCTTTATATTCTTTTCTTTCTCCTTGATTATTGACAAAAGATACTATTTTGAGATGGCAATTAACTTTTGCTTTTACAGCAGTTAACCAAACCATACCCAAAATAATATCATATTTCTGCATCTCTATCAAAATTAGATCAGCAATTGATTCATGATCTCCAATCTTTATTGGACAACTTTTGATCATTTCCCGTGTCACCACTAAATCTCCAGTTGGCGTAGTAACTCTCAATTCTTTACTCATGCTCCCAATTGGTATTCTTATACGCCTTGCTAATCCGGTATTTATGAAAGAATGCGTTGCTCCCGTGTCAAACAAAGCATACGCAGTCTGATCCCCTACTTGAATGGATCCTAAGTATCAATTATTAAGTTCATGTTATTTTCAACTTATAAAGACTTCTACTACTCATCTACTTGTGATTGTGTCTAATAACTTTAAGTAAACAATATATATTTACATACCTGCAATGAGTCCATATTCTTCGGATCAACTTCCTCCCAAATATTTTCTTCATCTCCTTCCTCTATCTCCACATTCTCTACAGGACTTCCATACATAGCAAAAACTCTGGCCGTCGCACTGGCTTTGTTAGCATTCCCATTTTTCGATCCTGAGGCTCCAATCACTCCTTTAGATTGTGAAGATCCAGCTACCACTTGTTTTCTGTGGGCAATTGGGTGATATGTGCCCAACTTTATTGCATATGAAGCAAGTTGCAGTTTTTCTCTTTGGACAATCGTTTATCATATGCCCACTGTCCCCACAATAATAACATTTGTTCTGTAATTGTGGACAATACCTTGGGTAATGAGAACCTTTACATTTCCAACAAGTAACATTATTCTTCCCCATTACTCCTCCTTTGTTCACATTGAAAGGTTTGAAGAATTTAACCTTCTTAGGCACAATTGCTGTAGAACCATCATACATTCTTTTCCCGAACATAGTTCCTTCTTTTATACCTCTCAAGTTCATACTTCCTTGCACGTTCAATAATCGAGCTTTTTCCAACATAGCTGCAAAGTTATCAATCTCAAATTCAGCAAGTCTTCTTTGGAAATGAGGTTCGAGTCCAGCCATGAAAGTCTGTCTCTTAAGTTCATCACTGTCCCGATAAGCATCTGGAGCAAATTGCAACAACCGATTAAACTCATGTCATATTCATCAATGGTTTTAGCTCCTTGGGTCAAATTCATCAGGTCAGTGCTATACTTTGCTTTTAGGCTGCTTGGAAAATATTCCTTCAAAAATTCCGTTTGAATACTTCCCAAGTAATTGGTTGGGACAAACTTCTTTGTTTCGAATTCCACCATATCCTTGCTCTTAAACCTTAAAATAAGTTCCATAAGATACTTTCAAAGCTTCAGGTACTTGAAAACATCAAGGGATCGCTCAATCTGAGCTAGCCAATCTTCAGCTTCCTCTGGCTTTCCCGGTATTCCCTCAAAATATCTGTTGCACTTAATGAATTCCGGCAACAAATTCCTCTGAGGTCGTAAAGGTGGTGGTGGTGGCAATTCCTGTTCATATTGAGGGGGTCCTTGTACCTCAGCAGCAGACTCATTTGGATTCACTGGTCCATTTTCCTGAAATTGAACCGGTGGAGTATGCCTTTCATTCCTTCTAGGATTTGGTGGAGTCATTGCTGGTGCTCCAACAGGTGGTGCTCATTTGTGGCTTGCTATTTTGCAAAGCTTGCAAAATCAAAACATTTTGTTGTTGAAGACTTTGTAAAACATCCTCAATTCGGTTTTGGGTGTGCAGGAGCATCTATTGGTGGATCCCAGAAATTCTGGCATTTCTACTTTTATTTCTTCCCTTGGCATTCTATTAACATTAAACATATTACTTAAGTCAGATCATAACTCGTCTTATCAAAAGTCATCAAGATCATTCATATGTATATATGCAACACATATATATACATAACCAAAATACATCAAAGCTTTTCATGGTTAGTGCATTATGTACATATCCAAAAATTGCACTACCCTAACTTAGCTTCCTATCATAGTCATCAAAAGATACATATATAAGTCATCAAAAGTCTACTAATATCGTCCTGTAATGTCATCATAACAGATAATACACATCATCATATAATACTCAAGTCAAACTCAGGGACTGGGATGAAGACGACCCTTGCCCTTCTCCTGAGGGCCTAATCGTGGATAATCATCCTCCCTCAGAACTACTATCATCGATCTCAATCATCACACTCGTCCCCTGGAGGTGCCAAAGTCAGGGCTGTGTCCATCACCCTAATGCCTCTGGGTGCTGGCCTCCTCTCATCCTCAGCTCTAGATGGAATATCTCTCTCAATCCATCCTCCCTGCTGATCCAATCCATCTGGCATAATTATAATCTGAGACATACTTCTCTGCCTCAATCCTTCTTTTCTTACCCTCTCTCTCATCCAATAACTCTGTAGTGATACTCCTCATGTGGACAGTAGTCTGAACTGTCTCCTGTACTACTCGATCCTGTACTGCAGCAGGACGCTGGAACTCACCTGCTATCTCAGGGATAATAGGCGGTTTCCTCATCAACATGCGTCTAGAGTGACTGCACCTGCTGAGTCGTGCAAGCATCAAATCATCATCATAGGCCGCATCACCTCTAACCCGGGCATGATCCTGCCTCACATCATGAGCATAGACTGCTCCTCTGCCAATATCTACCCAGACTCTAAAATCTGGGAGCTCTGGCCTCTCTGATCTGGATGAGACTATAAATGCTATGTTATCAATCTCCAGACCACCTCCTTTCTGCACTATCAGCCTCTCAAATCTGTAGAGCGTCTCTATAGCTGATCCATTATCTGGAAAAGCCCGCTCCATCAAGAATAACCAGCCTTTAAACAAAGGCAATAATCCTCGCTTCCAGGTGCTGAGGATCTCATCCAAAGTCTTAGTAATCCCGCTCAGATACAAGTCCTCTACCAGAACTCGTAGTCTGCGCCTGTAGTCTGTCAAAGTCTCCTCCTCCTGCATACTAAAGATCTCCCATCTAATGTGACACGTAGCAGGATTAGTCTGCACACACAATAAAATTTGCATGATTAATAATAATCACACATACTTTATTCCTAGTTGTGCAGTATAATTCTACCCATGACTACCCAACTACTACTAATAATGCTAACTAAATCTAATTTACTACATTCACTAAATGCAATTCTTTCACATATTCATCTTTCTTATTCTAGCAACCATGCTCTGATACCAACTTAATTCTGTCACGCCCCGAGGGTACCCTAGTAGTAATAAACAAGTTACACTTGAATATTATCACTAGATTACCTTCAGAGAATGACAGGTTTTCAAAACAACAGGATCTTTTAAGTTGCTTGATAAGAAATAACAAATATATGAGAGAAATGATTTAGTGAATAACCATTACAAACTATTACAAACCATATATCTCTTTGAAGTATACAACTAAATAATCTACTCTAATAGTACATAACCATCAAACTAAAATAGATCTGTAGACTTCTAGCTTCAAAGCCCTTACCGGAGCCATATTCCTGGATGTAACTAACCAGGGACGTAAAGTGAACCTGAAAAGACTGTAGGAGTATGAGCGAAACCACAGCTCAGTGAATAACAGACATACCATACATCACACAAGTCATTAACAAATCATATGCAATGCAATCACTCAACCATATGCACAGATACAAGTTTGGATGATCTAGAATCCAAACAGGAAAAAGATTTACGCCCTCTTTTTAATGGGTTGAAGAACAAAACTCAATGACCCACCTGCCCAGGAGAGACTAAGTACACAGGAGAATCAACGATTTCTCGTTTTAATGTTATCACTTTGAATATAGTGGCTTCCACAAACCATCTCCTGCAATCCCCTTAGAAACTCCCTAAGTATTAATCATTTCAAAGCGATTCTACGGGCGACGTTCTTCGGTGCCTTTTAGTTCCTCATAGGACCGCCAGACCAAAGAGAACCTTGGAAGACTCACACATTGGATCAACCAAGCAAAAACAGAGATCCGAAATATTAATACGTAGCAGGCTGTCACAACCATATATGCAATAATGCAATTCGTGCAATGCATGTCATATTATTTTGTTAAGTCCATAATTCTTAATCAATTTCGGGTGACCATACATTACACACAATCATCATTATACTATGCACAACACCAACCATTGCGTTATCGCTTGTATAAAGATATTTTAGCAATCATACAATCAGATCATATCATACTTTCAACAAACATCATTTGTTATCTTGCATTACATTTCGACTATTTACAATCACAACAGTACAATATGACTGAATTACTCACCTGCTCATACCGACTCAGTCGTAGTAGTCCACTGGTAGATCTTCTAATGAGTCAAATTCACCTATTTAAAAAAAATATTCATCAATATCATCTAGCTAAATCCCATATGTGATTAGTGTCCTAGACTTATATTAATACTTAGTATCGGTTTTTCCTATTTATCTCACATAATTGTTTGTGTTATTTTTAAAGTCATATTACTTAGGAAATTAACTTATTTCAATTTCCATTCTTATATATTTTATCTTGTTAAAACAAATATTAGACTAATAATATTCTAAATATTGTCTTAGTTCTAGGGTTTCAAAAGTTAATAGATATTAATTCTAAATAGACTTAAATACTTGTATTATAGTCACTATCTAATACATATTTATATAATATACATATATACATACTTAGTAAATATTATATATATATATATATATAAATTCGGTTTAGGTCAGAAAAAGCTTTCGTTGGAAAAATTTGGCTGTAAGCCGGCTCAAGGCCGCCGGCCTAACTCTCCAGGTGTCGGTGTAAAATCATTTTGAAGAAAAATTTCGTATGGAAAGCACCGGTATTGAAGGCCGCCAGCTTTCAACGTACGCTGGCCCTACGCCGCCGGCGTAGATTTCCAGGTAGCCGGCTTACTTTGATATTTTACGTGAAAATTATTTTACGTAGCCTCTGTTTGAGTATAAGCCGCTTGTAAGCCGCCGGCCTATCCATGTAAGCCGCCGGCGTACATCGTTTACACTGCCGGCCTTGAGGCAGCGTTGCACTGTTCATCATCTTCCTCCTCGGTTCGATTCTTTTTCTTTGGTTTTTACACGTTAGAAACTTACTTAAACTACTTCTAAGAGTTTATACATCATATATAAGGGTATATAACAACTTTTAACACGTTTAAACACATAGATATATAGCTCTCGATTTTGTGAAAGTAAAACTAGGGTTTTGAAGTTTTACCTTGTTGGAGCTCGTTTGATGAAATCCAAAGCTTGTGTTTGGGTTTAATATGTTCCTAAGGTGATTATAAGTCAGTGACAACTCTTATATTTAAAAGAATATCATTTGAATCGCATCAACTTACCTTTGAGCTCGTTTTTGAGGGTTTTTGGCTTTGTTTTTCTTTTGATTCGAGTTTATGTTTTGTGATCTGTTTGTTCTTGGTTTTCAATTCGATTTGGGTGTTGTTTGGATGTATTTTCGTGCTGGAGGAGTGGAGGACTTATGGAGTTTGTTTGTTTACTCATTAATGTATTTGTTTACATATATATAGAGGAAGAGAAAGAAGGGTGTCACAGTTGCTTCTCCTCCGATTTTCTTCCGGTTTGATCTCATTTTGGCTGTTATTTTCACTTCATTAAATGCCATTTTGAGTTGTCAATTGGTGATTGGTCCTTGGGTCACTTTGTTTGACAAGTTTGGGTGAATTATTGTAGAATTTCGGCTCCTTCTCCTCTCCAAATTCCTCCCACCGAAAACCAGCCGCATTACATATATATATATATATATATATTAGTTTAATTTAGTTAAATTTGAGTTAATTATACGTGTAAGCCCCGGAAAATTTCAGTAAATAATTTCAAGATGAACTTCGAAAATAAACCCTAAAAATCACTCCAAATTAAAACCGAATTTCGATAAGTCTTAATTCACGAACGAATTCAGAAACTTCTTAATCTTGAGAAAATGAAAATCTTTAAACAATAAAATAAGAACTCAGTGGTCTTCAAATTCAAAACCACGACGTACGAAAAATTCCATATTTAACTCCGACTTATACAAACGGGTAATAGAAAGCTCAAAACAAATTATTAAAAAGCAAATAACGATTGACTTTCGAAAATATAACTCAATTCAAGAATTCCAAAAACATTAAGAGATATTAAATACTTACAAAAATAAAATTTAAAATAAATTTCTCAAATTAAATATGTTGTATAAACATAAATAACAATTTCCAAATTGGCAAAGGTCTAAACAGGAAAATCGCCCGGAAACCCTAACCGGAATACAATAGTGTAAGTCCGACAATCTAGCGCCCCTAACCCTAGAGGCCGAGATGTAGTTTAGATATGTAGAATAGCTCATAATAATATGAGTTTGTTTAAAAATATCAGATTGGTAAATTTTTGGCCTATTTCGAATCCATTCGGATACAGACTTCGAAAAGCTTGTCCCGAAGCTCGAGATATCAAAAATATACCAATAGTACCGTTAGACTCGTAATTTCATAAGATTTCTAAATATATCAGTTATAATTTTTTTCGGGTTATAAAAAGTTACAGTTATAACCTTTTTATCGTATTTCCATTATTACCGGTAATCGATTAGTCTTTTGCACTATTCTATTTTTTATTTTATTACAAAATTTATTATTCTTATAAAGTCTTATATTTTTAGATAAATATTTTATATGTTATAGAAAATTTGGTTTTTAAAATTTAGTTCGTTTCGGGTCTTTACGGGATCAGATTCTGTTTAAGACTCGTACTAAAAATAAAATAAATTCATTTAATAATTGAAAAATATTTTAAAATATTTTTATTTTCATAAAATATTTTTCTAGAATTTTTCGAGTTATAAAAATATTAATTATAGCCCATATTCGCGTATTTTGATCATACCGGTAACATATTTGTTAAAATACTAAAAATAATTCAAATAATTATTTAATTTTAATTATGAAAAATCTGCTACAATTATTTGGAATAATTTTTCTAATTTTATTTTATTTGTTTTATTTTATTAAGAAAGTACTCTTACAACCCATCTTTTCAAGTACACCTTACACATATCACTTCCTTTTCACTTTAATCTTTTTACACTTCATTATATCTATTCATGACAGATTTTTGACTCTTTGATGGCTGCCATTGTCCTTCATTTACTCCATTTTGACCAAATTAATTATTTTTCCACTCCTTCTTAAGAAAGTTACATTACACATTAATTATACAATTAATTTTGAGTCAAATTCAACAAAATCTCCTCTCTCCTCCCTCTTTTCACGTGGACAGCACCCCTCCCAATTTGCTGCCTTGTTTTATTTTTTTTCCTCCCTTTCATTCATTTAATACACTCATTTTCTCTCTCCCTTTCATTTACTCATTTTCCTTTTTCATTCTTTAGCTTTTCTCTCTCTTTTTCCTCTCTTTTCTTCTTCTTATTGTTCTTGTTTCCTCAAGAACACAAGCTGCCCCCACATCTTCCATGGCTTCCGCACTTCATTTTTAAAGATTTTCTAAGCAAATCTTCATCCCAAAGCTCCATAGGTGATATAGGTAAAGTATAATGAAAGTTCATGCATCAAATGAACTTCCATAAGCTTAATAGCTTAGGATGATGATGCCAAAAATGAAATCTTTCTCTTCTCCACTTTTATTATCTTGTATTATAATTATTTTCTTGTTTAAAGTTATTATATTTTGTAGATCTAACTTTTTATGGCTTTGATTTTTGTTTATGCCATAGATCTTGTTATTTAAGTTGTTATTTTTGTTATTCCTTATGATTTATGCATAGATCTAGCATTCACATGTCTATCTTAGATTCATGCATGTAAAACTAGTTTAGAAAACTAGATCTAAAGTTTTAAGCTCATAGGTGCATTAGATCTTTGTTTATGTTCATGAACAACTTGCTATAGCTTGATGATGGTAGGAAAGTTGTAGGAAACCTAAGATCTATTTTGTTTTCAACAAAAATCAATTTTGAAAATTCGGATGAAAATGGAACCCTATTTAGAAAAGTGGTTTTCCAACTTTAAAATGTATATTTTTCATTTAAATGAAGGCTTAGGGTATAGATACCATAAATGAAAGATTTTGATAAGTAAAGTTTAGATCCATGATGTTTATAGCTTATTACCATGCATTTGTTTTATGTTTATGTTCATATTAAGTATAGATCTTAGTTATGAACCCAAACAAAATTGTGAAATTCGTATTTTGGCAAGACCCATATTTAAAAAACTACTTTTCAAGTGTCAAAATGTAATTTTTACATAAGAAAATGAGGGCTTAATATATATATAGCATCAAGACTTTTTTTATATGGTTCAAAGATGATTTTCAAAGATTAATTTTCAAAACAAAGTTCTATTCTCGGATTTTGGCCAAGGCCTAGTGTAAAAACATGTTTTCCAACTCAAAAATAAAGTTTCTATTCAAGAAATGAAGGGCTCTTAAGATATGATATGTAAGAATGGATTTTCATAAGTTTAATAGGTTTTATCAAAAGATATGTCCAAAAATGAATTTTGTAAATTCGGATCCCAACCAAGACCAATTTTTAAAACCTATTTATCAACATCAAAACTCATGTTTTATATGAAAAATAAAGTGTATAGGTAATAGGTATCATTAATAGTGATTTTTTATAAGTTGAAATGAGTTTTGATGAGATTAATGTATAAAAAGAAATAGAATCAAGGTGAGAAAATTTGAGTTAGTAACCAAATTGTGAAATTCGTAATTTTGAGTGAAGGCCATAAGAATACCTATTATCCAAGTTCAAAATGAAATTTTTATGTATTAAATGAAGTCCTTAAGTAACAAGTATCATAAGGTCTTAAATTTTAATGCATTAAACAAGTTTTCCCCAAATGAATCATTCAACAAAGTGGATTTTCTAAAATTCGGATTTTTGAGTAAATCATATTGGAAAACATATTACAAAGTGTAAAATGGGAATTTTTATGTAGAAATGAAGGTCATAAGTAATATATAATGAAGACTCAATTTTGACAAAAATAATTATATTTTCTTAAGTAACAAATCCCAAAACAAATGGAAATGATAAAAGTTAGAAAACTAGATTTTTCATAAGTAAGTTGTCATTATGGTCTTGCAAAATAAAAAGTTATAAAATTCCCTTTTAGTAAAATCATCAAGATCATGCATGCAATAGGCTCATCTCATGTCATTCATGTTAGGAAATCACTCATATTGCATGTATAGTTTAAGTTATATAGTAGGAAACATTTCAAACATTTACAAAACTATTTTTCGGAAATTGAAATTGTTGCTGACCTAACCTGATCCGAACTTTTCAAAGCTTCAAAGTTTTCAAAACTTGAAAAATAATATTAGAATTAGATAGATCTTTCGAACTAGATAGAAATCGATATATAATTGCGAGATTCCGAGTTAAAATGACCAAGTTATGGCCGTTTAAGTTGGAATTCCCGCTTAGGACGAATTACGAACTTGATAGTTCGTATGAAATTGTTTGGATTAGTTTGAGTTGAAATACTTATTAAGTATTTCTTCCTTTTTAGGAGATCCCGAAATCGACGATTCCCTACCACCGGATTATTATTACTAGAAGACCGGTGATCCAATGGCCGAGTGAGTTTTCTCCTGTTTTGTACCTTGATTGTGATTGTAGTTAGTTGCATTAGAATTATAGGAAACAAGATAAAAATCGATATGAATGGGGATGGGATATATGATGAGACTGTGACGAATGTGTGCCAAAGAATACTAAAGCATATCGAAATCCCGATTTGATTGGATAACTGCACCGTTCATATTATTTCTGTTATATGTGTGATATTGATTGGGCACTCTAAAAAAAAATGTATAAATATTTTTGACCTAAGCAAAAATTAAATTGGTCATGCATCGCATTGGACATATTGCATTTGGTAGCATGCTACTCCTACGCAGGTCGATCGGTATGGTCCGTGGATGACTCGTTTGGATAACGAACCCGGTGCCAGAGCTCATTCAGGGGTACTAAGGCGCATGTGGATGCATTCTTGGATGAGCCTAGCCGAGTCGAGTGCTAAGAGCCAAGGGCTTGGGGACTAGATGCAGTCGTGTAGACTCAATACCATTCCTAACCCAAGATACGGAGGGCGTAAATCCGTTCTGTGTGTGGGTTCCGGATACCCACGCATAATTGCTTGCTCACGTGTTTGTTCATGCATAGCATATGATTGACTAATACTTGTTTGTTATGGTACGGAATTGAGGGAATTCTCACTAAGCTAGCGTAGCTTATACCCCAATAGTTGTTTAAATGAACAAGTTATCTCAAGAATGCAAAGTGGGGACCGAGATGGTTGAAGCCGAGATTGGCTTCGGGATTCCGGCAAGAGATGAGAATGTTGGAGTTATCAGCTAGTTTTATGATTTGCCTTGTATTAGTTTTACGTAGTAGAATCTTTTGATGAGGTGTAATTGAAGTTTAATGATTTGTATCTGAAGTATAGTAAATTTGTATTTCCTTTACATTGTTACTGAAGCTATATCAACGTAAAATGTATTACTCCGATGAGTCTCCTCTATATGTTAGACGCCTTGTACATAGTATGGAAGCCTTCGCGTGACTGAGGTGGTCATTCTTAGGCTTTAATATTGTGTACGGCGGACTGCCACGTTTAGGGTACCCTTCGGGGCGTGACAATACGGGTTACACGGGTATATATTAGCTAGTATTTGGAAGTTTTTGTACAAAAATATGAGTATAAAGTTATACAAAACACTTAGATTTTCCAATAATGCAAATTTAGGGTATATATACGTAGTTAAATATTCGTATAATTTTATTTCCCACCATTTGGATTTCTTAAGCTCATTGGGTCAATTTTTGTTTCAGGGTCTGATAGCTTAAGAAAACTCGGTTTAGAACAATAGCGTGATCCGATTATTTATTTGAAGTTTAGATTTTGAGTTATTTATCAGTTTATATTTTCTTTGTATATTTAAAATCTTAATGGTTCATTTTTGGATCATCGTTTTCTAGTTATAAGCATATATGATCATTTATACAGTATTAGGCTTCATACAGAAATTAAACTATGTTTATATCTCTAGTTTTGATACTGAACATAAATTCTTATTAGTAGCTTTTTAAATTTAACTAGGAATCTCAAAATTAAGGTTTAAGTCTAAATATAAACTCGTTACTACTCGTTATTCCAGTCTTGAATCATTATCGGAATCAAAACCATCATTTAATCTTTATATTCACATTTTCTATTTAAATCTATTTGTATACTAGGTTTTCGGGTCTTAGATTTTAGATCATATCTTGAATTAGTCATTCAAGATACAAGAACTCGTTTTCGGTATTAACTAGGGTTAAAGAATCTCTTTATTCGATTCCTAAATCTTTCATTCATCCAAAAATCTAAATATTAACCTATTATTAGACTTCACTCAGAATCTAAATCTATTATCTAGTTTATACAATCTATTATGAAGTTGGGTACTAATGTGAAAAATTCCCGGGTTTTACATCTACAAGGCACTTCTGGATAAGTGTGTAATCATCTTCATAGATGATATTTTGATATACTCCAAAAACAAGGAACAACATGAGGAACATCTTCGGATGGTGTTACAAACTTTGAGGGAAAACAAGTTGTATGCCAAATTATCCAAATGTGACTTTTGGTTGGATAAGATATCTTTTCTTAGACATGTTGTAATAGGAGAAGGAATATCAGTTGACCCAAAAAGGATTAAGGCTGTAGTAGAGTGGAAACAACCACAAATAGTTACCGAAGTAAGAAGTTTCCTAGGATTGGCTGGCTATTATCGCAAGTTTGTGAAGGATTTTTCAAAGATAGCTAAGCTCCTGACTCAGTTGACACAAAAGAGTGAGAAGTTTGTTTGTATGGATAAACGAGAACAAAATTTTCAAGAGTTAAAACAACGGTTGGTATCGGCACCAATTTTAGTTCTGCCAGACCTAGAAAAATCTTATATAGTGCATAGTGACGCTTCAAGGAATGGCCTTGGATGTGTACTGATGTAAGAAGGAAAGGTTATTGCCTATGCCTCTCGATAGTTAAAACCTCACGAGTATAACTATCCTACGCATGATCTGGAATTGGCCGCAGTTGTCTCTGCCTTAAAACTTTGAAGACATTATCTGTACGGGCAAAGTTATGAAGTATACACAGATCACAAAAAGTCTTAAGTATTTATTCACACAGAAGGAATTAAATATGAGGCAAAGAAGATGGTTGGAACTAATAAAGGACTATGATTTGGGAATAAATTACTGTCCAGGGAAAATTAATGCAATTGCAGATGCCTTAAGTCGGAAAAATTATGGAGAAGTAGCTGCTTTAATCACAAGACAAAGAGATCTAATAAGAGATTTTGAGAAGCTGAGAATTGAGTTCATAGACCAAAGTACGGAGCTTGAGATAGATAATTTGGTATTAGAACCAACCTTGATTGAAAGGATAAAAGAAGCCTAAAGGTATGATGAAATAATACAACGGATTAAAAAGGAAATTCAAGAAGGTAAATACCTGGACTTTGCAATAGATGATGAGGATGTGGTTAGAATGAAGGGTCGATTATGTGTGCTCAAAGATGGGGAATTGAGAAAAGAGATAATGAGTGAGGCCCACAACTCCGGTTACACTATGCATCCTGGAGATACCAAGATGTACCAAGATTTAAAAAGCCACTATTGGTGGAACGACATGAAAAGGGATATAGCAGATTATGTAATGAAGTGCCCGGTTTGCCAACAAGTGAAAGTGAAACACCAAAGGCCTGGAAGATTATTAAAGCCTTTACCCATCCCTGAATGGAAGTGGGATCAGCTATCCATGGACTTTGTGTGTGGTTTTCCAAATACTTCCTTGAGCTGTGACGTAGTATGGGTAATAGTGGATCGGTTAGCTAAGTCGACGCACTTCCTACCTATAAACATGACTTATTCAATGGACAAGTTAGCTAAGATCTACATTCGAGAGATTGTACGACTACACAGCATACCAGCAGGAATCGTTTCAAATAGGGACCCAAGATTTGTGTCCAAGTTCTGGACAAGTCTACAGAAGAGTTTGGGTACAAAGTTGCACTTCAGTACTGCATACCATCCTCAGACGGATGGAAAGTCTGAGTGGATAATCCAAACCTTGGAAGATATGTTAAGAGCCTATGTTTTGGAATTCAAAGGGAATTGGGATAACCATATACCCCTCATCGAGTTTGCTTACAACAACAGCTACCACTAAACTATCCAGATGCCACCTTATGAAGCTTTATCTGGATGGCGTTGTAGATCCTAACCCTTACTACATGAAATCTTGTAATGGCAAGATTATTCATGAGTGTTTTCATGTTAAAGTCCCCATGAGCACTTGTTAGGGATAAGAAAATACTACTACATGAATACCGAGCCATTATAAGAGTAGATCTTGCATTTAAATATGTTTTTCATCAAATAATCTTGATGTTGATGCATACAATAGTAGAATAAACTAGAGATCATGCATAAAAATCCATGTTCATGCTTTCAAACTTCATTTCATGCATCATAAGTAGTAGATCTGGCATTTAAATGTTCATGATATACTTGACATTCATGATCTCATGAATATTTTGTGTTTTAATGCATTAATACTCATAAAGGTTTTGTATTGTATATATAAATATGGTAGTTAATAGATCTTTAGTTAAGATGAGACAAGAAACTTAAAAAGAAGAACTTTTGTTTGAAATGTCCAAATGAAAAATTCGTATGACTTCAAAGCCATGTTTTAAAAACCCTTTTATCAACTCTAAAACTTATGTTTTATATGAAAAATGAAGGGTATAGGTAATAGATATCATTAAGTAATGATTTTTATAAGTTGAAATGAGATTTGATGAGAATAATGTGTAAAACTAAGAGTAGAAATAAGATAATAAATTTTGATTTACTACTCAACTTAAGAAATTCGTAATTTTGGATTAAGGTCATAGAAACACCTTTTTTCAAACTCAAAATGAAAGCTTTAATTAAGAAATGAAGTCCTTAGGGGATAGGTATAATAAAGCCTTAAATTTTAATGCATTAAACAAGTTTTTCTTAAAGAAAACATTCAAAAACTAAATATCTAAAAATTCGGATTTTGGAATGGATCTTACTTGAAAACATGTTTACAAAGTATGAAATGGGAATTTTTATATAGAAATGAAGGTCTTAAGTAATAAATATTATCAAGACCCAATTCTAACAAAGATAACTAGAAATTCCTAAGAAATAATCCCAAAACACAAGTGATTTATCAAAGTTAGGAAACTAGTTTTCTTAAAAGTAGTTATTCTTGAAGTCTTGCAAAATGAAGAGTTCTAAAATTTTCTTTTAGTAAACATCATCAAGATCATTCATACATTAAACTCATAACATGCCATTCATGATAGGAAATCATTAATATCGCATGTATAATTGATCTATAAAGTAGAAACATTTCAAACATTTACAAAACTATTTTCGGATTTGGAAAATTGTTACTGATCTGAACTGATCCTACTTTTTTATAACCCAAACATTTTTAAAACTTGAAAATAATATTAGAATTAGGTAGATCTTTCAAAGTAGATAGAAATCGATATATAATTTACAAAATTTCGAGTTAAAATGACCAAGTTATGGTCGTTTTAAGTCGGGACTTCCAAAAATGACGAGAATTACGAATTTACTAAGTTTTGATATATAGTTTGGATTAGTTAAGTGATGAAATACTTATTAGGGTATTTCTTCCTTTTTAGGTGACCTCAAAACCGACGATTCTCTACCACCGGATTATTATTACTAAAAGACCGGTGATCCATAGTCGAGTGTGTACTACTTCCAATTTCAATTATTGTATGTGGTTGTAATGATAGTTGCACTAGATATTTGGTAAAGATAAAATGGATATGCATGATGGCGATGAATGGGAATTTTGTATGGTTTTCGTTGATATGAGAAATGGAATGTAAGAATATCAAAGCCGGGTGATTAACTATTGCTTGTATAGATGAATTAGGATTGACCGTTCGCGATTATTGATTGATCACTTAAAGAATTGGTATAATTGACTATTCGGAATTGAAAATAAATATGGACTCATTCGTATCATAAATGGGGATGGAGCATTAGCATTGGTCGGTTGTCCGTGATCCTAGACGGTGTAAAAGTTGGTTAATCGTGATCCATAAACGAATTAATGAGTTGGTTAATCGTGATCCACAAACGGAATTATAAATTGGTTAACCGTGATCCTAAACGGCATATTGAGTAGTACCGCAGTATTCGTTAATCTGCTAACTTGGGATGGAAGGCGCAAGTCCATCCACATATGATTTTCGGCTGGTCATATGTTTGATGCATATCACTTGTCTGATTAATCACTTGTTTGATTGATGTGTTACAATTGTGATCTTGGAAGTTCTCACTCACTAAGCTAGTGTAGCTTGCATCCCTACAGTTTTTATTTGTTGCAGCACGAATTTATATGGCTTAGACCGAGACAACCTACAGCTCAAGTATAGGAGCTAGGGGTTTCCTCTAGAAGTTGTATTCAAATTTGTTTAGACTTCTGTAGGAAACCAAGAAACTTTGGATGACTATAATAGATCTCTAATTAATATTCTTTTGCGGGGGAATACCCATTGGGTTTTGTAACTAATTACATATGTGTTTTAATTTATTTTCTAATCCTATTGAATACCGAATTAAACTCTTTAACTCCATCGGTTCGAGTATTCTATTGTCATAAAGGGACGCCTTACATTTATACAAGACTCCCGAAGGACTTGGGTAGTAATTTGTGAATCTTATATGGCATGTGGAGGACTGTTACGTTTAGGGTACCCCTTGGAGCATGACAGAAGACCAATTTACTTAAATCTCAATAGGTTATGAAATCTACGGCTGACAGTAATCGAGTCGATTAGGATTTTCATATTGGAGACTATTTGTTTGTTAAGCTGCAGCTTTATAGGCAATCATCAGTTACAAGTAAGCCATCTTAGAAATTGGCCAGAAGATGTTATGGACCTTTTCAGATTTTGGAGAAATTTGGCTTAACAGCCTACAAATTGAAGTTACTCGAGGAATCATGTATTCACCTTGTTTTTCATGTTTCTTTACTTAGGAAATCACAAGGCATATAAGATGAGACAATTCGACTGCCTACAGAAGCTTTGGGTAATTACCTTATTGTTAAACCTTTGGCTATTTTGTCTCAATGTTCTATTTAGAGAAGAGGAAAGATCATTCCATATATTTTAGTTCAGTGGGAATCTTTCATGCTAGAGGATCTTATTTGGATCGATCCAGAGGAGTTTCAAACTGATTATCTGACTTTTAACCTAGGCGACAAGGTTGATTTTTTCGAAGGAGGAGGAAATTGATAAGTGCACAAGGATAAAATACAAGCTCAGACATCTGGAACAATATGTTTAATAGGAATTCAGATTTAATCAGTTTCACAAATGGCTCATAAATAGTTTCAAAAAAAAAAACAAACACAATTACGATATCATGGATCTAACAGATATGCATTATATAAATAGATGGAGGAAGCATGAACAAAATCACACTGCATCATTTTGCTTGAACTCATTCTTGAGTTTCTAGAGCCACTGGTAGCCAAATACCAGTAAGTCTTTCCTAGGTTATCTTGTGGAAAAAAAAAATGCAAAACAACAAGCTTTAGTTCTTAGGTTTACAGGCATTAGACACAAATGTTATCTTGTATAAACCCTAATTGATTAACTGATATTGCGAAGTATTATGCTCAAGATCCAAACATGCAAGAGAGATTGCATTACCTACAGGGTCATAAAGATTGACATCTTGCTCATCTGCAAGCAAGAAAATTTTCTCAAGAGGATCTCAAACACCAATTCAGATCTAAGGTTCTCTCATTTGGAAAAGGATGAAACAGAAAAGTGAAAGGCAGAAAGGTTTTTTTTTTTTTTTTTTTTAATACCGATGGTATACGTGTGATAGTCTTTTTTTGTGTACATTGAATATAGACAATTTTAAAATTTGTTACAATGTTGGATTCAATAAAGTGGTAGGCTGAGATTTTTTTTTTTTTTTAGTATCAAGTCTTGATCTTATTTTGGGTTATAATAATATAAGCTTAACAAATAACAATTTTAGTTTATTTGAAAAGGAAATTTAAAAGAAGAAGACATGAAAACTCTCCTTACACTTTAAATGATATGATGAAATGGAATCAACATTTATAATTATGTAGAAACAATTTACACTATTATCTATTTAAAGACTCCATTTGGATAGAGTTAAAAGGGAAGAGTTTTATAAAATTATATATACAATTCAAGATCCATAAAATGATGACTTTTTATCGTTTTTATAAATTAGAAAGTTAATTTAATATGAATTTAAGACAATTAACATTGATGTCAACAAGTATTTAGAGATGATAATAATGAGATAATAACAAGTAATTACTTTTAATGACTATTCATTAAAAAAAAGGTTTGCAGTAGTATAATAAAATTTAAAATATATTGATGAACCTAACTATTATAACCAAGGTTTTAGACATCCTTCCTATATTACTACTCAAGCTAAATATTTATGACATCATTATATAATATGAAGGAGATGAAAAAAAAATGTTATTGTCAATATTAATGTAAAGCTTCATTGGAACAATTACAAATTCTAAACTAAATAATAGAAACTGCAAATATAAAATTAAAAATACAATAAACCAAAAATAGTTTTCTATTTAATTCTATTTATGTAGGTACTTTGCATTATGGAGTTAGTTTCATTTCTTTCAAGGAAAAAAAGGTTTTAATATATTTTAAAAATACAAATTGATATACATATATGCCTAATATAAAATGAAATCTCTAAGCTGGGCCTTCAACACAACTCTACATAAAAAGGTCATCTTCCCCTGCAAGAAAGAGTTCCTTCTCAGTTGAGAAGGATACATGGACTGCACCATGCTTGCTGGTCCATCCCACATGGCATTGCTTTTTTTCCAAGATGTGATACATGATATGCATGGTCATTTATTAATCAAAGCTAAATAATTATTAAAAATTTTCTCAAGTGACATTCCAATTGAAAACGTGAAAATGCACTATAGAATACTCAAGAGAGAGGGGGAGGGGGGTAAATTAAGTCTTTGATCTAAAATGCAAAAATAATTACTTTTTATAAAAATGGATCAAATTAAGCTTTGATAACAGTGGATATAATAAGGTAAACTATGATATGAGAAATAAAATAGATAGGGATAAAGAAATTTTGCTGAGATTTAATGTGGAATTTGACCCACTTCCTACTCTCCACAATCCACAAATACCTCCAAGCAAGGACTTCACAATCACTTTTATTAGTTACCCCAAAATCATGCTCAAGTTGAGCAATACACAAGTCATATCACTTCAGGAAATAAAATATTTCATTCACTCTCGAGATTCTCTTTTATAAATCATAAATATAACAATAGAGCACTAGAATGATTTTTCTCTCTTATGTAAGATTTATAAATAATGAGTAAGAGAATAGAAAATTAAGTAAGAAAACTTGATTTTTTCGTTTGTGAATAAAACCTCGAAAAAATTCTCAAAAGTTGTTTGAATCTCTAAGGCAAAGCATATATATAGTTTTGAAAAACTTAATTATCCGTTGGAGATAACGTCTAATAGACGGCGACAATTAGTACGTGCAAAGGTCGAATTTAATTGTCCATCAGCTCGTCGACCTAAGCTTCTCACATGTCATGCCTTAAGATTTCTTCTTCGTACCTTGATTTAGGACTCGATTACCTTTTTTCTTTGAATTACTGGATCGACTCCCCAATCCCATACATACTGGCTCACAGTGCGAAGACCATCCAAATTGTGCTCTAAGTTTTGCCTCTTCCTGCCTTTTGTTGCATCTTGATTCAAGGCTCGACTGACTCTTGTGCTTCAAATCACTACATCGGCTTGCCAGTGTTATTCCTACAAACATAGCACACATACACACACAAGGCAGATTTCTATATTCATATTTTTTTTATAATATTATCAAATATCTTTTTATAACTTTTGTTCTCATCAAAATCATATTTAAAATAATTCATTCTAAAAATCTCTCCCATTTCGATGAGGGCAAATAGATGTGAAAAAAATATTGATCATTTTCTTCCCCTAAGTAAAAGCTTCCCCCAGTTTTTGCAATATCACCAGCAGATTAAAGAGCTTTAGATCAATTTACTAAGCATACAATTTTCTCCTCCTTAATCATTAATTGTTTGCACGTTTTTATCCCATTTCTCCCTTTAGGTTACACATTTACTTCTCCCTTTTTGACCTTATCACAAGAATTTATATAGGATGGTGAATAAAAAGAGGCAAATAAGACATTTAATAACAAAGATAGTTAGTCAAACAAAGAGTTTTATACATAAAACATCCATGAATATATAGAAAAATCAGGGAGGAGGAGGGGAGGAGGATAAATAGAGTAGAAAATATCCATGAAGCCTCTCATATCAAAATTGAAAGCCTCAAAATATGAGCGAAGATCAGAAATTCAAACAGACACCGAACTACCATCTTAGATTAGAAACGGATTTAAACAGCGGAATAGAAAAAAAATTCAAACAATTATTAGACTGAGTTTAAGTTTTAGTACATTTGAGATGCCTATCCTAACAATCGCCACACAAGTTACTGCATACATTAATTACGAAATCCAAACAGAGTCTCAGAAGGTAGGGCAAAAGCTATCTCATAAGATATATCTCATATCTACCATTAGTTTAAGAAAGAACTCTTACAAGAACCTAAACTATTTAACCACTTATAAGAACATAAACTAGCATCCACTTCATCAAACTCATATAAGAACTTAAGTTAATTATCTATTCGTCTCAAACTCATTTTATTAAACCCTATTTGATTAGACACTAAATAAGAACCCCACAATGGCTGCGAATATCGCCCCCCCAAAATACGGACAGTTCTTCTTTTGTCTGTCAAAGTATTTCTTTTTATTTTAATTATAGTTTCTTTTTACAAAAACATATACAAAGCAATTACATATACAAAACATTAATAACTTATGCAAATGGACATTTAAAACAATATACTCCTCATGCTAATCAAAGATCATTCTAACTTGTTAATCTAATTCGATTATTAACTATTAATCTCATTTTAGCTTAGTTTTAGCCAACTTGATTAGAGTTAATCATTTAACTCAAAAACTAAGCCAAGGTGATTAAACTATATTAATCTAATTCATTTTAACTCATTAAAGTTCATTTTTATAGCTAACTTCCATATTTAATCCAAATTATTTATTAAATCTACAAATCTACTAAACTCAAGTTGATTTATATCAATTAAGTCATATAACACATCAAATATCACTTATCTATCTCATTTTGGCTCAAAAAGATCCATTTCCAAGGCAAAAACACATTTAATAAGCAAAACACAAGTTTTTTACTTAGTTTGAAAAACATAATAGCTAGAAACAACTAAAATTTCAGCATCAATACTTTTTGAATTTGTAAGAACTTAAAACATAAAAGTGTAGATCTCTTTTTAATCTTTCCAACGCAACTTGAATCACCTCAATTAGAGGTCGGATGAAAAAGTTATGTTCAATTTTTATGAAAACATGTTGAAGATGCAAGGGACCTAATCATGCCCACAATCTCGCCCGTGATTTGTGAAAATCACATGATGAGAGTTTTTCACACCCCCTATCTTGCCTGTGATTGATCCCCTGTCAAGAGTTACGAATTTCCTTTGTTTTAAAAACTCATTTTTACACATTTTTATCAACTTATACTCCTCCTACATCAATTCAAACATCAAATAAACACCTATAACAACTTCTAACACTTTAAACTTCATCCAACAACATCAAACAAATCCAAACTTCATCAAATCCCAACTTCCACTATTCATCCTCTTCCTCATCTACTCAACTTCCATCAACATTAACCTAATATATACAAATGTAAATGGCACTTCCAACTTAGTTTAACATCAATTCATCGATTACAATTGTAAATAACACGTAAAACAAAGAGAAATAGATATAGAGAACTTAGCTCTCTAAGAACACATGCACACTTAAACTCTTTCTTGCACTTCTAGCTTTGATTTCCTTCTTCTATTTCATCTTCTAACTTTGATTTCCACTTTGTATCTTCTTGAATTTGAGATTAAGAGGAATTAAAGGGAAGAAAAGAGAGAAATAGTAGAAAGAAAGAAAGGAACGAAAGAAAGCGAGCAAGAAAGAAAGAAAAGAAATAAGAAGAAGAGAGAGGCAGAGGAAGAAAATGCAAAAGGAAAAGATAAGATTAAAAATTAGATGTTTTTCGAATAAGGTATAAGTTTAGAACTATCATATCAATATCTATAGTTCTAGAAGCATTTAAAAGATGGTTTTTGAACTAATAGATTAGGAACTAAGAACTCAAAATGAAAACTTAATTTAGGAATTTACTCTAGATAAAAGGATATTTAATTTGATTTCGGATTTAAGAACTGATATTTTAACTCAAGCAAATGAACTCAAATTTTATAGAGATTTAGGAATTGATATTTTGGCTATAGTTTGAAGGTTTATGAATCCTCTAAACATTTTAATGACATGTTTAGCGATTTTAGGAATCAAAATCTCAAATTTCAACTTATTTAATTACTAACCTTATTTTGTCAATTTGTCTAATTATTCCTATGATTCATTTGATTCATTTAATCTATTTAAACCCAATTTCTAATCTAGGTGAAGGTTTGGGGTGTTTCATTCTTCCCCTCTTACAAGAATTTCATCCTTGAAATTCAATTAGATATTTGTTGATAAAAGATATTTCATATCATCTTTAAACTTTGTTGCTTAAAAGCTTTTCCTCGTTTTGAAATTTTTATTCTTCTATTACATTTCTGCTGCATACTCTGATCATTTTTCCTTTGATTTTTGTTATTTCTTTTTATTTGAATTATTTGGTAAACATATATGGATTTCAAATTGATATATGGTGTATATGGTTATTTTCAAAAAGATTTTCGAAATTCTATTTGATGTTTTTCATTGTCTTCAATTTTCATGAATCATATGGGAATTTTGTATGATTTTTCTTGAATTACGTGTATTTAAAGATTTCTTTTCATTTTCATTTCATTAAACATTTTGGAATTTGATTATTGATTTAATGTTCTTTCTTCATAAACATTTATTTACTCCACATTTTAGATCTTTTAAGATTTCTTTAACTTTTCATAATTGATATCCATGCAACTTCAATATATATATATATAATAGTAGGAATTAGGTTAACGATTCAACCTCCATGACTCGATTTGAAGGAGACTCCGACTCTAAAAGAACATAAAAGACTCTGACTCAAATGTGTCTCTTGCCTTGAGATAACACACTTTAACACGACACAAAAGAGAAAACAAACAACTCAACAAAGGAAGGTTGTGAATTCGTTATTCCATTCTTACCTGTATATATATATATATATATTAACTTGCATATGAAACATACAATATCTATATTCTTTTAATCATCAAAGATATCACGTTGGGTAATTACCTTGATTGACTCGGAATCAAGACAACTCATTTTGATCATAGATATGGAATCAATTTCATTTCGATGAATCATATGAAAAGATTTCATTTCATTTTCGAGTTTCATTCGTCATGTTACTATGTTGAGTTATAAGTTACACTGTTGGTATCTCATATTCATTTAAATTTCATTCACTACATGATATGATATAGTGAATGCAATTTGCTATTTGTATTTTGAATTATATTTCTCGTGATTTTGAGGATTTGTCATTATGAAATCATCGCATATATGGAGAACTTCCACTTCATTTAGATTCATTCACTATATGGTATAATATAATGAATGAGATTTACTGTTTTGGGTCATACTTCTTATAATAGGATTTATCACATTATTGTTGTCGCATGTTTAAATGGAATCAGTGATAGATTAAGAATTTGTTACTTGTCTATCATTGTTTAATGTTTTGGGTTATCGATTTTCATTTTGGCGATATATTGACTTTTGAAAATTTTCTTAAATGCTTTTACTTTTGATGTATTTAGGATATCTCTTTAATTATTTCATTCTGGTCATTGCGTTGCTATGAAAAATTTTGTCTTTTGATTTTGAATCAATTTTGAATTATTCGTTAAGTATTCGATTTAGAATTCAATTTTGACAATTCATTAAAATCTCGGTAGATATGTTGTCGTAATAGTAGAGTCAGATAGGTTGAAATTTACCTTTCAATCTACTTGTAATTTGGAATTATTCTTTCCATTTTGAGTTTTCTTTTCCACTTTATTTTAATTTATATCCCTAACATATATAAAATTGAGATGTGAAGGTCGATTTGATATTGCAAATTTTCTTTTCTATTTGATTCTCTTCATTTTGTCAACTAAGCAGCAATTATACTTAAGAGAGGAAGAAGGAAATTCTTATTATAGTCTATCAAATTTTATTGAAAACAAACACATTCAAACATAAGACACAAACACTTAGAGTCTACTTTCAAATTTTAAAAGATTTAGGGAGGTAAATCCTAGTGTTTGTCTAAATTGTTTGTGCTCTACTTATAATTAGTCAAACTTGAATTAAGTTTATTTTCAAACAAACATCAAACATGCATTAAACAATCACTCACAATTAAATCATAAACAAAACAAATACGTATATTAGCAATATATAACAATCATGCAATGTTCATTTTAGTTCATTTTTAGATATCAATGGAAAATAAATTTGAGCTAAGTTGATTAATTTAGTGAAACCAAATTAATTTTATTAACTATTAACTAATGATTTACCAAGTAACATGAAACAACAAACATGGCAAATAAACAAACCAGATTCTCAAATTTTCCTACACTCAATTCACCGATTCTAAACAAATCCTAATTCATTATGCAAAGAGCAATGTCCAAGATAAACATTGCTCTGATACCATTCTGTAATGCCCCAAAAATTTAATTCGATTAATTAAATAACTTAAGCGCTACCGTCACGTATAATACTCTAAAGTATTATAAGCTAAGGCTTTTTTTAAAAGATTTTGTTTATATTGGAAATTGCTATTTGATTTTTAGAATTGTGAAATCGTTTAATTAGATTTTCAAATACTGGATTTAGCAGCGAAGAAATAACTTTATAAAAACAATTTAAATAAACTCTACTCCCTTAAGAATAAACCAACTTTCTAAAATATAAAAACTTTATAAAAACGTTTATTAATCTACTCTTAGGGGTAAATCTTCATTTACAAAATATATGGGCATTAACAAGCCCCATTAAAGAATTAAAAATTTATAAGTAAATCCAGTCTTCACTAAATAAAACAAATAAAAGAAAAGACAGACATTCAACGGCCCTAGCCCACTTCACTCATTCTCATGGGTCTTCGGGATCGCTCTAAAAACCCGAAACAAGAATCATCATCAACTACAACATTAACATCAATCATAATGACTCAACAACATCAACATCACCATCTTCATCAACAATAAAACCTATAAAAGGAACAACAACAGCAAGAATGAGCCGAAGTTTAGTACACAGTAACACAGTCACACACAGAGTGGCACGCGAGCTTAACTAAATGCAATGCATCAACAAAAAATTATTATCTTTTCTTTAAAGTAAACAAATAGCACGGAAGTATTCAAACTCTAGACAATAGGGATAGCGGGAACTTGAGTAACAATCACGACGCTCAGGGAGTTGATATAAGCAACTTGGATACTTATATCTCCTAGATGATATATTTGAAAACGAGAAATAATAGTCTTATCTAGGGTTCTTAGCTGTTACTCGACCCAATTTAAACTCAGTCTATAATATGAAAATAGTTCATCATTCCCATAAACATTGAACTAAACCATGGGATTTCCCTCCAAGTTTAAGCAAATGTTACGCCGATACCAATAACCCCATCGACTATCCGCTATACCACTTATGAAAGTCACATCTCAATGATAGGGGTGGCCTAAGCGCCTAAAACTATCATGCCCCTAATCTGAGCAAGGTATTGTTCCCTGGACCAAATACCAAACTGCCATCTCAGATCAGAAACGGATTTAAACGGCGGAATAGATGTCACGCCCCGAAGGTACCTTAGTAGAAGTAGACAAGTCACACTTGAATACTATCACTAGATTACCTTCGAAGAGCGACATATTTTTCAAAATAATAAGATCTTTTAGTTGCTTTGATAAGAAGGACAAATACTTGCAAGATATAAATTAGTAAACAACTGTCATCTCAATGAGAGAGTATCATAGATTATTACAAATCATGTAACCTTTTTGTAATTCTCTACATACATAACTGATAAGATAATACTAGCTAATCTATTCTAGGAAAATATAAACCGTTAATCCTAAATAGAACCATAGGCTTCCAGCTCTTAAGCCCTTACCGGAGCCATATTTATGGAAGTAACTAACCAAGGGCGAATCGTAAACCTGAAGAGACTGTGGGAGTGTAAGCGAAACCACGGCTCAGTGAATAACCAGACATATTACACATCAAGCAAGTTATTAACAAATCATATGTAATGCAATCACTCAAACATATGCTCAGATACAAGCTTGGATGATCTAGAATCCAAACAGAAAAAGGATTTATACCCTCTTTTTAGGGTTGAAGAACATTTACTTTATGACTCACCTGCCCAGGAGAGACTAAGTTTATAGGAAAATCAACGATTTCTCGTCTTAGGATTATCACTTTTAACTTAATAATTGTTTTAACTGACCATTTCCTATATTCATCATTAGAAACTCCCTAAGTATTAATCATTTCAAAGCGATACTACAAATGGCGTTCTTCGTTGCCACTTAGTTCCCGTAGGACTGATGGAACAAAAAAACCTTGGAAGAACTAACACTTTAAAAAAACCAAGTATTAACAGAGAACCGAAATCTTAATACGTGGCAAGCTTTCACCTATTTGTATATGTAATGATGCAATATGTGTAATGCATGACTACGTTATTTAATAAATCAATAATTCTTATTTATTTTCATAGCGGTCATACATTACACATAATAATTATTATACTATTTTACATCATCATACCATTATATTATCACTTTTGTAATGGTATATTAACAATCAGGCAATCAGGTCACCACACCTTTCAATCAAAATAATCATATTATTATATGTGCATTACATATTCAATTATTTACAAGCACAAACAGTATAATATGATTGAGTTACTCACCTGCTCATAGCGGCTAATTGTAGTAATCAACTGGAAAGTCCTCTATGGTATCGAAGTCACCTATTGAGATGAATAAAATATTCATCAATAAAACATAGATTATATAACTAAACTCTCATAAGTGTCCAGTGTCCTAAATTGATATTTGGCTTGGTTTCTATTACTTATTTTGGTCCGTTAATGGTCTTACAAGTCTTATAATAATAATTATTATTTAACATTTATTTTCAGTGTGCTTGTCTCGATCTTATTGGATATTTATATACATTTATCTGGTATTTGAAAAATTAATATTTAACAAGCTTATATTTTATAGTTATTATTACTACTTTTATATTATTCTCTAACTGACCCACTATAGTAACTCATATTTGTTTACTATTGTTTAGTGTCGTCATGTTTCTCTGGATCTATTTTATATAATTATTTTTTTCATTTTTAGAAGTCACATTATTCATAAATTTAGCTTATTTCTATTTCTATTCTTATTTATTTATCTATATAAAACCCTTAGTTAATAATTATAGTTACTTATAAAACTTAATATTCCCCTATATTTTTTAGGGTTTTAGAAGTTATCGAATATTAAACATATTGTTATTCTAAATATTTGTATTTATTTAATTTCTTAGTAATTTCTATTTTGATATACATATATATAATATGTTTATTATTATTATTATTTATTATATATATATATATATATATTATGTCCATGTAATAAAGACTTCAAGTAGGTAAAACATGTGTGTATGCCGACTCCAACGCCGCCAGCGTTTATACCCAGATGCCAGCGTTCTTAGGTTTTACATGTTATTTTGTATCAGGGTACGTGTCACGCCCCGAGGGGTACCCTGAACATGGCAATCCGTCGTACTCAATACTAAAGCCTAGGAATGAATACCTTAGTCACTCAAAGGCTTTCATATCATGTACAAGGCGTACATCACAACCAACGGAACACATCGGAGTAGCGCAATTTATATTGATAATAAATAAGTAACAAGGAAAAGAGAATACTTATCATAAAACATAAACATATTGCATTTCAATTCTTAGGGACATGTCCATCTATTATCTTCAAATAAATATACATCACTAATCATATAAGTCATTATATATAAAGAACCTTACAAAATTTACTTATCTTATGATTCTATTTCCTTCATAGAAGCTTAGTCATCCTTTCATGACTTCCTCAATGTCATGATTCTCAATTTAAACCACGGGTATACCTGTTTCAACAAAATCTATAGGGATGTAAGATACAACTAGCTTAGCGAGATATTCCTTTTCATTCGCACCATATTTTCAAACAAGTTTATTTATTTATTCACACATATGCTATGCATACAATGCAATAATCATATGATTACGCAAATATATACAGATATTCGGAAACCATATATAGAACAGATTTGCCCCTCCGTATCAAAGGTTAGGGAATCGGGGTTGAAGGTCCTCGACCTTCTACTGCTAGTCCCCAGGTCCTCACCTACAGCGTTCGGTTGGCTCGGCCCTGAACCTAGAGTCGCTTTCCCCGAGCGATTTAGATTCTCCAGGAAGGAACATGGCCTGTAGCACCGCACGATCACAGCCAATCCAACTCTACACGTAGGAGTAGTAGCCTTCCGAAATAGATGTGACTCGATAGATGCTATGCATGAGCGTTTTAATTTTCTTAAGCCGAACCTTATTAAGGTTTATTTGGGGTGATCAATCAATTTAGCAAATAATAAATAATCATACAAGTAAGTAAATAAAATTATTTAAACAAGCAGTTCAAAGTTGCAATATTCTTAATTCTCATTTCATACATAAACATAGAATCACACATACATAATCCCAAATTCCTCAAATATATATCCATTTTTATCTTTTCTTAGTATACTAATGTCACTACTTTACAAGCACAAGCAAGGTAACGAAATTAGAAGGACTAACTCACTCGTCCATTTCGCTATCTTTTTAGTCGTAGTATTCCTCGGGTAGGGTATTCTCGTATCCTTCGTCACCTAGACAAAAAAAATATCCGGGATAAGTCTTTCATGAAATTTTATTCTTGGAGATTCTAAACTTCTTTTTAAATCATGGTAAAATCGTATAAGAGGAAATTCCAACTTAAAATGGCCATAACTTGCTCATTTTAACTCGGAATTTCGCATATAATATACCGTTTTCTACCTACTCGAAAAGATCTATCCATTTCTAAGGTTATCTTTGTCATATAAGGTCATTTAGGTCCCGAAAACATTGGGTACAGATTTAAAACGAATTATTTCTAAACTTTTGCAAATCCATTTCTATCTCAACTTCATTTTAAGAAAATCCTTTTGTAACAATATATATATATATATATATATATGAACATATATTTGATAAATACTTTGAGTATGTAGATAAGCTCACTTTATATGCAAAGTTTCTAATGGTAGTGTCTCAACAATTTATTTCATAAAACAATTCAATTTGAGTTGTTAAAACTTCAACCTTGATAATTTCTTTTCAAGTGTTTGAAGAAACTTTATATTTTCTTAGTTCGTTATAAATGGATATATTCTTACTTTATTTTCTTCATTCTTTTTCCAAAACAAGTATATTTTTCTTTTAACCTTAGTCTTTCATAATTTTCACTTTTAGTGACAAAAGATCAATTTTTATCAAAAAGTATATTAGTTTGTTGAAACCTTTTTATAATTTTGTATTTAGGATGGTTTTAGAAAATGAATCCTGTTTTTATATTTATTTCTAAAATATAGGTTTTTGCTTTCTAAAACTTGTTCTTTTATTTCTTTTGAAAAGATTCATCTTTATTGATAAAATCTATTTTTGTTAATCTTACCTTTTATTTATATTCTTTTGAAAATGAGTTGCTTCTTTTTAGAAATTTGAAAATCATTACTTTTCCTAAGTGGGTTTGTAATTTTATTGGTTGAATTCATCTTAACTTTAAAAAAACTAGTTTGTTTCTTAGTTTTATTATGGAGTTAAAAAGAGCTTATTCTTAAGTTTTTTGTGAAAACTTTGAAAACTAACAAATTATTTTACTAAAACTTAGGTTAACATAATATAATGAAAATGTCTATTTCTTAAGTTTCCTTTGTAAAAACATCTTTGTTATTTAAGGAAACGTTTGAGAAAAAACTCTATTTATGTGTTGTTGATAATAACTCCATGATTTTATGAAAAATTACATAATCGAAAATCTAGTTTTGAGTTCCTTTAATAAAAATGAAATTCTACCTTTAGATTAGTTGAGACATTAACATTATGTAGATGCAAGTATTATGAGCATATAAAATAATAAGAATCATAAGAAAATACTAGAAATAAGCAAGAAAATAAAATATCAAGTATTGGGAACCTTAGCTTCATCAAGGTATCCCGGTCAAGTATTGGAGCCTTAGCTTCATCAAGGCGTCCCGGGACTAAGAATGGACTAGTCCCGAAAGATTAAAGAAAATAAATAAAAGATTGCTTTGACTTGATATGGACAAGTCTAAGACTAGAAAGACTAGTCTTAATAAAAACATGAAATAAATAAATTGCATAACTTGAAAGTAAATAAATAACAAATGAGCTTATATGCTCTGAATAAATAAATATATATATAATATGCATAATACTATATATATAAGTTAGTTTAGAAGCAAATAATAACAATAATAATAACAACATAATAAAATAGAAAGCTTATGTACAAGAACAAAACATGAACATGTTGATACTTTTACTACTCATATGAGTTTCAAAACAACACCATAGTCATGCTAAGTTACATGACATAGAAAATTAAATGGTATAAAGATGGTGGTGAATGTATGGTTATGTGGTTATGAAGAGGTGGTAGTTGTATTGCATAAAGAGGAATTCTTGTGGGTATTTGGTGAAAGAAAGTTTTGGTAGAGGAAAAGTTTATGGAGAGTGTTTGTGTAAAGAATTTGAGAGAGTTTTGGTAGTGAAACGAATTGTGTGAAAGAATGAAAGAGGAAGGGGGTATTTATAGAATTTTTGGAGTGAATTTTTGATGTAATAAAATAAATTAAAAAAGAAAATAAATGAGAGGGAAGGAGAGGCTATTTGCGCCGGCCATGATGCATTGAGGAGAGAGTGAGTTGATTTTTGAGTGAAATTTGTAAGAAAATAACTAATATGTAAGGTATGATTTGATATAAGATGTATTGAAAATATAAAAAGTAAGAAAATAGGTATGTAGGTAGTAAGAAATGGGTGTAAGAAAAAGTAGAGATAGTGAAATAGTAATGAATAGTAGAAAAGTACTATGAATAGTAGACTAGACAATTAAAGTACTTGTAGTAATAAAAATACGCGTAATAAGGCGATATCTGTAATTTTTAGCTACCGAAAAATTCTAAAACTGATATTTTTGGAATCCTTATATTTTTACGAGTCTATTGGTATAAACGGAATATTTTTAATATTCCGAGCTTTGAGACACACTTTTCGAGAACTGTCCCCGTTTGAGTCCGAAGGACACTCGAAATTCGTGAATCCGATATTTTTATGTTACCCTATATTATTACGAACTATTCTAAACTATTAACTTAATTTCGTTTTCTAGGGTTTGAAAACGCGGGATTGCCAGATCTTAAACACTAGGGTTCATTATGGGTTTTATTGTCTTTAGGGTTTCGGTTTGACTTATGGTTTCGTCGAGATATTCGTAAGATCGTATAATTATTGAGTTTTGATCGTTTTATATTTTTAGCTCGATGTCTATGGTTTATCTTATTTTATTTGTGATTATTTAATAGTTTTTAGTTCTCGGGATTGTTTAACCGAGTATAGGGTTATGAGTTGACTCAGTTTGACTTTTGGTGAAAATTTGGAATTTGTGATTCTAAAATTTTACTGAAAGATTTAGGATTTTATCATTTCGTTCTTAAACGGTATTTGGATCTATCGTTTCGATTCGCGTTTTAGGAATTGGGTAGATTATTTAATTGGCGTACAGACGTTGATTATACCGGTAGTTGAACTTTATATTTTGTTTCAAGGGTTCTTGTTTTCTCAAGATCCAGAAAGCTCGTTCTTTATCTTATTTGGAATTAAGTTTTAACTTGATTCGATATTTTAGGGTTTCGTTTCCAGTGTTTTGACTCGGTCTAGAATTTAGCTTTTATCTTGAGTCGATTTTCGGGATGTAAATTTTGATACTTAGACTTTTAGGATTATTTTTAAGAATCATGAAATTTTCGAGGGTTTACAGTACGCTGGCTTGTAAGCTGCTAGCTTTACCATGTACGCCGGCTTTTATGCTGCAGGTGTATAATTCCAGTTGGCCAGCGTTCATTTACTTTATGTAAAAATAAATTTTACATAGCTTCTATTCTAGTGTAAGTTATCTCAACACCGCCGGTCTAACCTCATACGCCACCGGTGTTGAGCGTGTACACTGCCGACGTGTGGCCAGTGTTAACATTGTTCATTATCTTCTCTAATTTTCTTCCATTCGAAATTTAACTTTCCTTTAACATATATGTATTATACTTGCATTAAAACTTCTCTTATATGTTTCTCTACATTCTACATGTATTATACATGATATATCAGTACATATTAGATCATGTAATCATCATTCACCCTAGTTTCTAACTTCAACATATAATAGAACATATTAATGGAGCTTTAGGATTAGCTTTTACCTTGTTTGAGTAAATTGGAAGGTACTACACTCCTCGTCAGTGTTAGATTCGATCCTAGAGTAAGTAATAACATTGTTTAGGATAGTGTTTGATATATAACAAATTCAAATACGAATTCGGCTTACCTTGTTATGCTTCTTATCCTAAGCTTGGTTGATGTTTATTAGAAACTTCTTCTATGGAATGGATTTGGAAGTGTCTTGAGTGTGGTTTGCTTGTTATTTGAGCTGGTTGTTGTTGCTGTTTGGATGGTGTTTTATGTGAGTTATTGGTTTGGTCTGTAGCTCATTAAGGAAACATATATATATATATATATATATACAGATGAAGAAGGAGAAGACAGCTATAATTGGAGTCTTTCAAGAGCAATTCTCCATAAAAAATTTATCAACTTGCAAAGCTTGTCCTATATTTAATGCATTGGCTGAGTTGAGACATCTCCATTGGTTTATCCATCTCTTTCCTTGAATTTTGTTAACTTAACTTGACCAACTTGTTATAGTTTTCGGCTGAGAAAGATTTGAGGAGATATAAGCCAAAATTAACCACAATTTGCACCGAAAATGATATAATTTATTATATAATATATTTAGTTAGTTAATTATCTTAGTTTTAGGATAGTTTATCAAGCTAATCAGGTATAAATATATCGTTATTTTGAGAGTTTAATTCGTTGTTTGCGTATAGGAGAGCTCCAAAATTTTGAGAAGGATAAAAGAACATAAAAATGAAAATAAGAAAAATGAAAAAAAAGATGGGGTATATAGAAATACAAAAATAAAGAGAAGATGATGAATTTATAACCAACAATTGTGTAAGGAGTAGGGAAAACTATAAACTTGTGAAAAAAAAATCAATTTTGTGGGTCCAAGTGACACGTATAATAGATATTGATTTGATAATATTTTTGGATAAAAAATTACATATTAACGATATTAAATATTTTGAATACTATGATATACATAGAATCTTTAATTTAAGACTTTTACTTTACAGCTTTTATACTTACTATCGTAAATATTATACATACAGCTTTTATATTTGATCTATTTAAAAGTTTTATTTTAAGGTTCAAAACCATAGACCGGACCAATACTACTTATAGTTTAAATCTAAAGTCTCAATTGGGTTCAAAATCAGCTATCTATTTTTTATTTTATATTTCTATCTACTTTTATTTATATTTATACAAAAAATCTCGGGGTTTACAATAGACAACCAATTCAAACAATTATTAAGCCAAGTTTAAGTTTTTAGTCCATTTAAGATGCCTATCCTAATAATCACCACACAAGTTACTGCATACCTCAATTACGAAATCCAAACAGATTCTCAGAAGGTAGAACAGACGCTATCTCAAAAGATATATCTCATATCTACCACTAGTTCAAGAAAGAACTCTTATAAGAACCTAAACTATCTAACCACTTGTAAGAACTTAAACTATCATCCACTTTATCAAATCATATAAGAACTTAAGCTATTTATCCATTCATCTCAAACTCATTTTATTAAACGTTATTTGATTAGATACTAAATAGGAATCCCACTATGGCTGCGAATATCACTCCACCAAAATACGAACAGTTCTCCTTTTGTCTATCAAAGTATTTCTTTTCATTTTGATTATAGTTTCTTTTTACAAAAACATATACAAAGAAATTACATATACAAAACATTAATAACTTATGTAAATAGACATTTAAAATAATATACTCCTCATGCTAATCAAAGATCATTCTAACTTGCTAATCTAATTTGATTATTAACTATTAATCTCATTTTAGCTTAGTTTTAGCCAATTTGATTAGAGCTAATCATTTAACTCAAAAACTAAGCGAAGGTGATTAAAATATATTAATCTAATTTATTTCAACTCATTCAAGTTCATTGTTATAGCTAACTGTCATATTTAATCCAAATTATTAATTAAACTACAAATCTACTAAACTCATGTTGATTTATATCAATTAAGTCATATAACACATCAAATATCACTTATCTATCTCATTTTGGCTCAAAAAGATCCATTTCCAAGGCAAAAACACATTTAATAAGCAAAACACAAGTTTTTTACTTAGTTTGAAAAACATAATAGCTGGAAATAACTAAAATTTCAGCATCAATACTTTTCGAATTTGTGAAAACTCAAAACATAAACAGTGTAGATCTCTTTTTAATCTTTCCAACGCAACTTAAATCACCTCGATTGGAGGTGGGATGAGAAATAGATATAGAGAACTTAGCTCTCTAAGAACACATGCACACTTAAGCTCTTTCTTACACTTGTAGCTTTAATTTCCTTCTTCTATTTCATCTTCTAACTTTGATTTCCACTTTGTATTTTCTTGAATTTAAGCTTAATAGGAATTAAAGAGAAGAAAAGAGAGAAATAGTAGAAGGAAATAAAGGAACGAAAGAAAGAAAGCGAGCAGGAAAGAAAGAAATAAGAAGAAGAGAGAGGCAGAGGAAGAAAATGGAAAAGGAAATGATAAGATTAAAAATTAGATATTTTTCGAATAAGGTATAAGTTTAGAACTATCATATCAATATATATAGTTCTAGAAGTATTTAAAAGATGGTTTCTGAACTAATAGATTAGAAATTAAAAACTCAAAATGAGAACTTAATTTAGGAATTTACTTTAGATAAAATGATATTTAATTTGAGTTTGGGTTTAAGAACTGATATTTTTACTCAAACAAATGAACTCAAATTTTATAGAGATTCAAAATTGATATTTTGGCTATAATTTGAAGGTTTCGGAATCATCTAAACATTTTAATGACACGTTTAGAGATTTTAGGAATCAAAATCTCAAATTTCAACTTATTTCATTACTAGCCTTATTTTGTCAACTTGTCTAATTATATCTTATGATTCATTTGATTCATTTAATCTATTTGAACCCAATTTCTAATCTAGGTGAAGGTTTAGGGTGTTTCATCAAGAGATTTTCTTTACATTCTTTTTATCATAATCCCAAAATTATGGTTAATAATTGTAGTAGAAATATCATGTCTTTCAAACCTAAACAAATTAATCAATAAAGAAGGGAAAGATGGGTATGTGTTATCCACCCAATAAGAAAACACAAAGAAAAAAAATATAACAAGAGGATCCAATCTTTGAAATAGATGAACACCAAAATAAAACCCAAATTTATGGTTAAGAAGCCCTATCACAATACATAAACATCATACAGGGTTAGAAAGCCTAAAATTCCATAATAAACTTTTTCAATACTAATGTTCATGATCAAATGTGTAAAGAAAAATATTTACTTAGGTGTGTGATGGTTTGTACATTAGCAGTTGATTATGGCTTGAAGGAAATGTAATTGGTCACACTAGTTTGTAGTTGATTGTCGGTTTCTTAATGAAGGTGTGATGGTAGTGAGGTTTGTTGATTGTTTTGTGAGTGGTGCAAGAAATTGAAATAGATATAGTGAGTGAGGGTTAGAAGTAGGAAGAGAAATAATAAAAAAATAAGAAGAAGAAGATGTGTTGAAAAATAATTGAAAAAGAGAGAGTGAGAGAGGGTTATAATGCATTTCACTAAAATGGTGAAATAATAAAAAGGGAAAAATTGCACATTACTTAGCTAGTTAATACTTTATTTTGATCAAAGGCTGGTATTAATTATTAAAAATCTATAATATAGATTATAATGGGATTAGTTATGTTAGATAAATTGACAGGACAGTAGAATCTCTCATTAAAAATAATAATCTTTATTTTACTATCTTACTTCAACTTCTTATAATATAATTTTAATGCTATAATATTTTAAACTGATGAAGTGGAAGAAGTAGCAAATAGGTACCTGACAAAGTAGGGTAAAGTCTAGTTAGTGACAGTTCTATAATTGTAGGTCCTTATCTCGAAGGACACATGCCAACACAAAGAAGTCACTCCCATTTGAGGTGACCTACATCGCTTTTAGGGCAAATTCCTTTTTTGAGGCTCTTAAATGGGCAATATTTATATTTTAGAAAGGTTTTATTTTCATTACAACTTGTTATAGACACTTCAGTTTTTAATGCTGTGTCTATGGCATTGTACTTATCATATCATGTACTTTTTGTCGTTAAGTTATAAGACCTTTTCTATTTTTAGCAGTTTTTATGCTTTTATTTTTAACAGCTTTGAGTCTACTTATATTTGTATGCCTTAGGGCAAATGAACTTCAGCTATCATTTTTGAAATAGAATTTTGAGCCATCATTGCTCTATTTTCTAAATGTCTCGAATTACATTGTTAATTTCGATAATTTGGATGCCATTTACCTAAGTATTTTTAGAATTAATAGTAATTGAATATCACATTTCGACATTCATGCGTGAATCGATGGTTTGTGATAAACACTAATTAATCCATTGTATTATAAACATCACAATTTTCAATTAGATATGATTTCTCATTCTTTTATAGTGTAAAGCCAATTTAAGCTTTAATTATATGTTCATTTTGTCCCTTCTTTTATGGGTTTTAGAAGATAATTTTAATGCATAGATTACGCCATCATTTTATTTTTTATATATTAAATTCAATATGCTTTTCTCCATGTGTTATAGTCATGATTCATCACTCAAGTTTATAAGATGAAATCTCCAAAGTAGCATGCAGTGACTTTACCAGCACCTAAAGATAAGTGCCATAAAGTATTATACATGGCATTGATGAATCATTAATAATATGTGCTTTATTCACTTGGAATTACCTTATAAAGTTGTTTTTTTTTTCCTTCTTTTAACATCATTGTAAATGATAATGATAAGAAGTATTTATGTAACTAGGTGATATGATCTCTTTTCTTTCGTAGATGATCAACATGATTTAATGTAAAATGTATTACTTTTGGTGAAGTGATTTGTGGCACAACTTCAAAGAAGTTTCTTTTCTATTATTTCTCTCTTACTTAATTGTACACATATATATATATATATATATATATATTCCAATTGGTAAAAATATTTTAGTTTTAAATAGGTAAACTTTTGTTTGAAAAAAAAGTAACAATGAACATCGAAAGTTGTGATTTTAATTGCTAGAAATTTAAAGTTAGTTTTTCCATTTCAAGAGAAAATGATTTGAAGATAAGGTAAAGGAGATGTTCCAAGTAATGAAGGATCAAGAAGATTTCCAAATATAGTATACTATGAGATAATTAAAAGGAATTTACTAAAGATTTCATCAAGATATTTTAGGGTTAAAACATCTCATAAGATTTAGGCATAGCGTGGATTGATCCTTTAAATTTTAAAAGCATGGTTTTTTATCTTCTGAACCATAAACAATTTGCAAATTAGAACATTTTGTACTTTTTTTTCAAAAAGTGCAAATTTTATACTATTATGTATATATATACATTTTTGTACAACATTCTTACGGATTTATACAGAAAAAGGATGAAAAGAAACGAAATATCCTTAATTTACAAATTATTTATAGTTCAGGAGTCAAAAATTATACTTTCAAATTTCAAGAAGTTAATCCACACCACCTCTAAAATTCAAGTGGTGTTTTTATATTTTCCCAAATATTTTATTTTCCTCCCATCAAATCCAGTTACATTTACAAAGAATCACAACTAGTCTGTGTCAATTTTGTAGCATAAATCTTGTAATTCTTGCATACTGAATAAAGGCAAAAGAAAAAAAAATACCTTGAATGTCTCATAATCAACAATGCATTATGCTAAAATAAGTAATCATTGAATTTACAAAATAAAGTACATGTTATCCAATGGAATGATACTTCTAATAACCATTTACTCTATGATAACAGTTACATGTGAATTTCCAACCGTAAGAAAACCAAGACTTTCACAGAAATCAAATTCGAGTTATCATTATAACTTAAAATGTTAGATAGATGTCAGTTGTAGTAAGATTTTCTTTTTTTTTTTTTTTTTTTTTTGCCATTTTTAAACGATACACATGCAAATTAAGAAATTATTAAAAAGAAGGGAGAAGAAAGAGAGAGAAGAAGCATTAGGTTGATTATAGAACATAAAACTGACTTGTGTTGAAATTGTAAACATATGTTTTATTAAGATAATTGATATTTATAGTCTTAGTAAACTAAAATTCATACATCAAGATTGTAAAATTAACGTGATTAATATATAAAATTTAAATAATGTATAATTGATAATTCTCGTAAAATAAAAAAAGACACCAAAATCCTTGCTTGCAGTTAAATAATACAGATGACACGTAGATTAATGAGGTGTAAAATAAAATGATGTAGGTAATTCATAGTAGTTTCAAGGCAAGCATGGCAAGTAAAGAGTTAAATAGTATTAATTTTAATTCTACTATTATTGAAATGAGGCAGGCTATCTTCGTTTTAGGTTCTGATTAGTCCTTTATAATAGGATTTTAGCAATACGTCATGGTTTCGCTCCAATTTTAATGTTGAGAAGAAATTTTGAGTATTTATGGACTTTAACTATGACGACTGTCTATGGGATCATATTGACAAATAATCAAGCTGCGCTCTCCTTTCAACGATCTCTTCATAATCTATTCCAAATTAGACAAGTAGAAAACCTTTCTAAATGCTTGAGATTCTCTGGAAAATTATTTAGATTGGACTATGTACTAGCCTTAACAAAATTTTTTTGCTCTCACCCATCATGTTACCGGACTGATTCCACAAGTCATTATTCCATTTATATTTTGTTCATATTAATTAAAAGATGATGTGCTAAATAGTCTGTTGACTGGACAATAGAAATTTTGCGACTTTAAATTCATCTTGATTTTTTATTAATCATCATAAGTACAGGAAATTCGATTTTTGTTCTTTACCTACTACTTTGATTTAGAGAGCCAAGTTATGTTACCACGGATTTAAAGCTCAAAACGAATTTTATATTTTATTTTTGGGAAAAAATGAAATGCAGTTCTCTATTTTCTTTCCATAATAAGTTTGCAGAACGTTTCATATTTTATATTTATTTATATATATATATTTTTTGGCCTAATTACATGATGTTTTATGTGCATAACAAGATGGGCGGAATTTAAGCTTCTCGTGGAGAGAGAATATGAAGAGGCGGAGGCCGAGAAAGTCCATGCATTAAAAAAGGTTGTCCTCCATGGTCAAAGGTAGGGCCTGGTGACAGAAAAAGGTACATCCAAAATCAAAACTTTTTCTCGTGCATTTCCAACTACCCTGCCACAGGCCCACAATAGGTTCACACGGCACAGCATCGTCAGTCAACAAACGTGAGCTGTAGGAACCCAAAATTCATAAAAGCCTAAAATCCTCCTCCTGTTTCTTCTCTCCTGGTGGGGATATTTGTACCTCGTGCGTTGGGTTGCACCACATTCGTCGACTATATTTTTTTTGTCTGTTTAATCATGTAAAATAAATCCATATAATGGAAATTTTTTTTTCAAAACATTAGTAGTTAAGAAATATATGTGCATCTCATGTACCTATATTTTAAGGTCCAGGTGACTTTTTTCAATTATAAAAATATCGAAGTATAAATTGAAAAAAAGAAAAAGAAAAAGAAAAAAAGCTCTCTTTTTATCATCATCATGCAATTGAAAATTTCTATATGTGCGTAGAAAGTTGAAATATGATGACTTTGCTTCTTTAGTATATATCCAGCTAAAGCATATAATTTTATGTAAAATAATGACTTAAAAGGGAGATTAAGAGGGTCATACATATGACGTTTGTTTCACGTGCAAATGAGAAACATTCTTAAGGTTGCAAACTTCACGAAAAGGAGGATTAAATTATATTAAATATATTAAGGACAGTGTTATAATTTGTTTAATTTAAAAGTTCAAATTTATAGATTTAGTATGGGTTTTGACATTTATTGTTTTAAGCTTTTCTTACTTGTAGACTAAACTTTTAATCAAGTCCTAAACATTAATAGTGGATATTCAATTGCTTGAAGGTCTTGATTAAAGCTTTCTATTTTAATATTATATTAAAATTAGTATCACAGGAAAAAATCGATGTAAAATCAAAATTTAATTAAAAGCAGCCTAAGAACTAATTTTTTTTTTTTTTATAATCTATTGTACTTCATGATATTTAAAAAATTCTTACAAGTAATGATTGAATTGATGCACAACTTTTAACCAACATGCCGTAGATCTTGAGTGTAAAGGGAAAACCAGGTGTGGATTATTCGATTTTTTTTTGTTCTTGGATTAAAATTTGGTCCTAAAGGAGTTTTATGTCATATTAAAGTGGGTTGACTTCAACATTGGGTTTATTTCATAAGCTACCCTTTTTTTTTTTTTTTACCCTTCAACAAGTTTAGTCTATTATAATATATATATATATATATATATTATTATTATTATTATTATTATTATTGGGACTAATCTATGGCACGCACAACAAGAAGAAATGGAGACAAGTCAATCTACGGGATTAACCAATTGCCGAAAATTGAGCGACAATTGGCCAGCTTATTCTTCTTCCTCCTCCTAAGCTCTATCTATGAATTTATTTTATTTTTTGCCCGAAGGTAGCTATTAATTTAACATAGTAACTTCAAATAATCGATTTATACCATAACTTTCACAAAGAAAACTAACTAACAAAATTTATAATACAATTTATTAGGGTCTATTTGTCTTATTACATTCTAGTTATTTTTTATATTATATTTTTATTACTTTTAAATAAATAGTTCAAGGCCTTAAGGAAATGTAAGTTGTTTTTCTGAAAAACACCGAGATTTTTCCATACATTTGAAAAATGTTTTCCCTTGAAAGAAAAAAGTATAATTCACTTCAAATGATATTTTCAGCCAAACTAATAGATAAAAATACAAAAATAATTTTAGAAAAATATTTTCGCCATAGAGAAACGGGGCCTTACTTAGTTTAATGACTCAAATCCTAAATATTAAAAAAATTGCACCAATTTATAGGTACTGTTTAGTTGCACAAATTATTGTTGTATTGGATTGAAGAAGATCATTGTACCATGTTTGGTTTAAATAATTTATCTGGGATTGCATAAAATTCTCTTCATGGGACTCGGTAAAACTTAAAATTTTTATCCCTTATATTCCATGTTACAAAAATATTGAAACAAGGCAAAAATAAGATCTCTTAATAAAAATTTTATTCGTTGTTGTCAAATATTATGCATATCAAAAATAATATAAGAGAATTGTATCGTCCAATTCTTTTTATACCATGATGTCGAGTTCTCATTATTTTGTTTAGTTATTACAATCAAACGTTACCACAAATGTGTTGGCTTTATTGTATTTGCATAACTATTTTGTGCTATACTATCATAAAAAAATTAACATAAATATGGAAAATAAAATATAACCATACTCAAATTTCACGTAGAGATTGTTACTTAGATGACTTTGTACTAAGCTGAAGTAATAACTGGAGTAAATTTATAGTATCTTTGAAGGACAAGAAAATTAGAAATTTCAATTTTCTATGCGACAAAATACCCACTTAAAATCAAAATTGCTACTGTTTCTAGCCACTGCTTTTCCGAGATGCACCTACCCAATGGATGAAGACTTCCCATCTAGACATGAACAATAACACCCATTGAAGACCCTCGGCACCAAATTAGGAAGACGATGCTCATATTCATTACTTTCTCAAAAAAAAAAAAAAAAAAAAAAAAAAAATATATATATATATATATATATATAGGACCCCGGTCGCCTATTTATAGACCCTACTTGACTTGGAACCAAAATGATCTTTGCTTCAGGGCTTCTACTGCACTTGTCCTCAAAAACTAAACAAGGCCATTCCTCTTTGTCTGCTTTCGAGGATTGACCATATGCAATAGCCAAAGCCCTCATACGTTGGGCTTGCCTAAATTGCCATTTAGGGTATTTATATTCTTTCAAGCCCATATCATTTGCTTATATTTAAGTTAAATTGGAATATAGTTAGCTAGTTATCATCTTGGTTCAGTTCACCACTTATATTGGCGGTTTCCGTCTTCAATTTTTGAAAACCGAAATCGGAACCGTGGAGTTGGGCTGCCTCATTCCGTAAAACCACTAATTTCCACGGTTTCAATTTTCAAAATTGGAACCATTGAAATTATTTTAATTAACAATAAATTAGAAATATAATTTATGATAAGGTTGATATAATGATAAGAATAGTGGTTTTCACCTTTTCCTGCATATTTTTTTATAAGATTGATATTATACATATTGTACAATATTGGTTGTGATTAATTTGCTTTGTGAAAATCCATGGAAATGGGGCAGGTTGTCCAGGAAATACATTACTTGAGAAATGGTGTTGCGGTGACAACAGGGGATGGTTCCCTTTATGAAGCCAATTATTTGATTTTGTCTATTAGCGTAATCTCATTTTTTTCTCTCCATCCTGACACATAAGTAATTTGATTGCAAAACTTCTTTTCTTCAAGGAAAAAGAAGACTAAATTGAAATTTAAGAAATATACAATAATTAAAAAATTTTAAAAATAATCCTACAAATATGGTACCACAGCCTTTGGCTTTGATGAGATGACAACCTTATCAATCTTTTTTTAATGAGTTATAATTGCTAATTAAATGCAGATACAGAAAACCATAGTCAAGTTTCCATACATTATACTGCGCAAAGATTGGGTCTGATTAACGACTGGGGGGTTGGATTAAATCCCAATGTGTTACACATGATGTTTTTCCATTTAATGCTTACTTTTAAACGTTAAATCATCCTATTAATGCCTAAGACTCAGGCCAGACAAAGTTTAATAAGCCCAAAGGGTAGAGAGAAAAGGAAGAGTCAGATACGCCAAAGGAGAGTGAAAAATGGGAGCCAAAGGGTAGAGAGAGAAGAGAAAATCAGACAAGCAAGTCTGTGTTTTAATATTATTTACTTTTCTTTTTTCATTTTCTTGGCATAATTGGCTAAATCCTCCGGTTATAAAGGTTCTTAAACTGAATCTGAATCTGAATCAGTGAGTTCTTCGGTTTTGGAGTTTGAACAGCTAGACCTGCTACAATCGGTCTTTTCCCAATTCCTAACCACCATGACTAGCTCGGTCGTTATTTTGAGAACCATTAGTGGTGGTTTAGGCCGATTTTCGGGTTGAAGCCGACCCATGGTGTGATACCTATGGCCGGCGCACCTGCTTTTTCTTTTAAACATGAAAACATTGGTCAGTAATGGACGTAAGAAGGAATTAAGAGTGGAATTAGTTATTTACATATTCTATTATTGACTACCTATTATGCTATACATATTATGCTAATCAATCTTACACATATAAGGAAACTACATAAAAATATAATAGGAAAGATTTTTATAGCCTTTTAACACTAAATTTAACTAGGAATTACAATAAAAGAGAAGAGGACATAAAAGGACATTACGTCTCTTAAAAGCCCATCTTAATTTTTTATGATCAAATCAATCCATAAATTGTATACACATCACCTTCACATTTGTCTTCTCCATTTGAAAAACTTCACTTGGAGTTGGACATAAAGGAACTATAAAAACATTAAATAAAGACAAATTTATCACATCGAATGTTTTGGAAATTCCATATATCTAGAAGATGAACCATATATGTCTTGTCATTTATTTTCTTAAGCACCCTATATTGACCGCACTTCTTAGGTTGTAATTTGGTCCAAAATCTAACAAAAAACTCTTCTTACAAAAATTGTCATTTATTTTCTTAAGCACCCTATATTGATCGCACTTCTTAGGTTGTAGTTTGGTCCAAAACTTAACAAAAAACTCTCCTTACAAAAACACACCATAACTTGATCATCCATGTTGAAAGTTTCACGTTGCATGTTTTTGTCCGTAACTATTTCATATTATTGATTTGTTACTTCTGACTTCCAAAATTCCACTGATTCTCTTTATGCATCTCAAACACCTTCTTAGTAATATGCTTTACTAGAATATTTGTTCGCTTGCCCTTTGATAACTTGATTAGATAAAAGAGTATGTTGGGGTGCCTTTTGTATGCATGATAGGAAAAGAAACACATCAATAGCACTATGAACTACACTATTATATGAAACCTCAACCTTATCCTTGTTGCTTGGTTTATCATCACAAAGTGCTTTGAATAAGATTTCCCAATGTTCTATTGACAACTTTAGTTGCTCATCAGTTTGTGAGTGGGCTGAACTACTAAAATTCAAAGAAGAATTAAACAATTTTACGAAGTATGTTAAAAATAGTTAATGAACTTAGCATTATGATTTGAAGTGATAGTTTTGGGAACCTCAAGTAGATGAACGACTTTTGTAGTGGTGACTTTCATTAGCTATTTGAATGGTGTGACTTTAATATAAATATCAATTTCATGATTTTAGATGAGGTTGTTTCATTTTTTTAAATCATTTCATCCATTTCAATTGGGATTCATTTGAGCTTTAGATTGAAATATAAATGTCTTTTTTATTTTTTATTTTTAATTTTTAACTTCATCTTATGCTTTTCATATTTCTAATGATGAAATGTTGTATTCTTATGTTTTTCTTCACAAATCTTGTGTTAAATATAGTTTTGTGGTTGTGATTAAAATGATGGATTTCTCATGCTTGTTGAATTGTTGATTTAGTGTATATGAATATATGAATGTTTCTAGAAAAGAAGAAGAAGGTTATTCAACATCATTGTTCATGTATTTCTTCTTCATTTGGTTAACAGGTTTATGTAAGTACCTTAGAAACTTAGAAAGGGAGTTGACTGTGTAGATGTTTTAAATGCAGGAAATGACTTAGTTGACATAGACACATGCAAATTTGATGAAATGACTAGAAGTTATACACTTTAGGTAATTGTAGTTATGATTTTAGATGCCTAAAAATTAAACTAAACTTGCTAGTGTGTTAGAGGAATTATTCATGTACCCAATGCAATTAAAAAAAATTGAAAGGGATGCTCTTAGTATAACATTGGAAACAAAAACAAGTTCTAATGAGTATAATCGAAACCCTTGTAATCAAAATCAAAAGCATAAATGCTCATGAAGGTACTATCTTATACTTTAATCATCGGTACTTATGGTTAATTCTAGAATCTAGATGTTAATTAGAGTTTTGCTAGTATAGTTTGGTTTTTTTTTTCTCCCTCAACTCGAAAACCCCAAAATTAGTAGTTTAGATTAGAGTAGGACCATTACAGTATAGTTATTAGTTAAAACTCCTTATATATATATATATTGATATTGTGTTTGCCGTTATAACATACATGTCAGATTGATAAACGTGTTGAAAGCTTTTTGAGAATTAATTCATACATTTTAAAAACAATAATAGGATAGATAATGAACACTCTTAGTAGCATGATTTGAACTAGTAAACACAAGTCTCTTTAGACTAAGGGCTTGTTTGGTTCGTCATTCTGATGTTATCTTGGCATCATTTTGGTACCAGACAGATACTGAACCGATACATATATGATACCAATGAAAAACCAATAGTTTTACTCATAAATTGATCAAACTAAACCAATACCAAACTAATATAAAATCGATACAGATCTGATACAAATGAAAAACTGACAATCTAAACAGGCCCTAAGTGAGTTTACTCTTTCAAAAACTGATTATAAAAGCCACATAAGTCCGCACTTTTAGAATTGGCTTTAGTTGGAGCTTGTATAGTTTCGTCGATGGGATCATCCAGTCAACTATCAAACCGTTAAAATAAATATGGTTATTGAAATTAATTATTTTAGTAATTCGATTACGATTGAGTATAGTGTGAACCGTTGGATAGCGACGAGACCATAAAATTTCCTTAGCTTTAGTTGTCAAAGTTCCATGCATTATTGTGGAGGTTCTTTGATGTTAATATTTGTAGTTGTTTGTATTGATGATATGTTTGTTGCATAAGTTGTGTGTGGCTTGACATATATATGACTGTGATTACATATAGTAATTATGTGTTAGGAATTACCACCAACCCACTTTGTAATTTATATTTCTGATGATGATTATGTTGAGGATTTTTATTATTATAATTACTTAAAATATGACCTGAATTTTAGTAGTGGGAATAACTATAACACCTTTTACTCTTACGATGATGCATTGGAGGGTTAAAATTAGGAGGATAGCTAATTATCACTTGGGGTGTTCATATTAGGAGACTTTGTTTAATAAAATTGAATTGAATATAATCACTATTATGAGCAGTTATTAAATTTTAATGTTTGTGATATATTGAATTTAATTTGTACAAACTATAACGTAAAAATTTGTGGTAGAGTGGACATACTTGAATTGCACCTATAATATGTAGGATATGCAGAAGAAAAGAAAAAATATATATTATGTGTTATATATTATATATATTAACTATACCTGTAAAGTACAAATAAATAATTCATAATGAATGGAATAAATGTAATATAATGTTGTTAAGAGGGTATTTTTGTCCTTGAATAAATGAAGTTAGACTTAGAGAAGACGTACACGAAGGATCGAACGAAAACAACATAACCTAGCATGAAAGCCGTTAGCCTTTATTGGAAAGCCGCCGGCCTTTATATGGCCTTGAGCTATCGGGAGAAAATTGGAGAATTTTGGCTGAATGGGAAAAGCCTACCTAAAGCCACCAGCGTAAGTGGAAAGGCCACCGACGTATCCACCGACCTTCTTTGTAAAATGTGGAGTTTCGTTTAAAGCCATTCCAAAGCCATCAACTTTTCTATTTTATGAGTTTTCATAGTCTTCAAACCTGTTCAACTTCTCTCAAAAGCCCATATATACCCTCCCATTCTTTTGGAAACCCTAGGAGCTTTCAAGAAGCAAAAACCTTAGGTATGTAACTTTCCTCTTTTCCTTTCAATCAAATTCTTTAGATCAATCTTTTCTTATCCTTGTTATTCTATGGAATTGAAGGAGATTCAAGAGTGTGGCAAAACCCTAATGTGATTGGAGATTTGGAGGACTCTGATTCAAAGGAAAAAGGTAACATCTTTATTAGGGTTTTATAATTCTTATGATTTTGAAGAAATATCCTTTATATTTTAATCTAGGTTTATGTATTGTTTTAAAGGAAATCCAAGATTTGTTGTTGGTGGATCTAGATCTGAAATTGTGATTTCAAATCAAGGAGAAAGGTAAGGGTTTTATTAGATTTATGGTTTATGAGATATGTAAATTATGGAATTGTAATCATAGTTTATTATTCAAGAGAATTGAGTATTAGGGTTCCGATTTCCTATTTGAGATCTACAAGTTTTAGGTACGTAAGAATCTATACCATTCTAATAATCAATGAACTTTATTTGTTATTATGATAGAATTTTTAATTGGAGACTTTTTTACATACATATATATTAAAAGAAGTTGTCGAGAAATCAAGGGATTTGGAGAAAGTTGTATTAAAGGGATTTTAGTGATAATTACGGATTTGTGGAAGAATGGTTTTGAAAGTTGTATTTAATTGTGAGGAAGAGAAAGCAGGTGTGTTATCCTTGTTGTTATAGATTTGTGAATATTAGGGTTTATGTTTAAGTATTTAATTCTGATTTAAGAATAATTGTTGGATTAGGGTTTTGATCTTTTAAGAAGTTCTATTGGTGGATTTGAGTTGAAGCAATACTAGGTATGACCTTACCATGTTTGATTGTATGTGCTTATTGGATTAGTTGTTATAAACCTGAATTAATGAGTATTAGACTTTAATTGATTTGGGTGTTGCTTGTACTTGGCTACGATTAGTAAAGACCATGATAGTAGTGTGATACTAACGCTAGCAATCTGATGATCCTTGTGTGGCGGTGTCCCGAGTGGAGTTGCACCTGAAGATGATTTTGGTAGATTAGGAGTCGTTACCAACTTAATTGTGAAACGCATCTATATATGTATATACTACTATAATATGGTTTTCATCGGGATCATGAGTTACTTTGGGTCTATGATTAGTGATATAGTCCTAAACTGTGTTGTTTGTAGGCTAATGAAAAGATAATGAATTTGTGCTTATTGTATTAGAATATAAGTTGTATGTGATATTGTGATTTGCATGATCATGTGCATGTGTTTTCTGTTTGGTGTACTGGGCGTTTTCGCTCAATCCTTATTTTTCCCATAGGTACAAGTGAAGATTCTAAAATTTATGACTTGATGGGTTATGAGGTATTCGTTGATGATGGGGAGTGCGATAGCAGTTATGACCATCCTACTGACAATTGAGAGTTGGCTGTTAGTGATTTGAGATGAAGAAACATATTCTGATTTAGTTAGTTTTCATTTGAAGACTTTTATATGTAAGGATTTATTACTTATAGATTTGATGTCTAGATGATTGATAAGATGAGGACATTTATTTTAGTATGCAAAAAGTTTGAAAGTTACCCTATATGTGAGTATTAGGTGATATTTGAAATACATATTTTTGGTTTTAGAAATCTATAGCCTTAGCGTGTCTATCATGATAAGAACACGTGACAGGCTGATAACGTCTTTAGGTTAAGGCGTTACAATTACCTTAGAAATTTCGAAATTTAGAAAGAGAGTTGACTATCTAAATGTTTTAAATGTAGGAAATGACTACACATGCAAATTTGATGAAATGACAAGAAGTTACTCACGTTAGAAAATTGTAGTTGTGATTTTAGATGCCTGAAAATTAACTAAACTTGCCAATGTGTTAGAGCAATTATTCATGTACCCAATGTTTATATATATATATATATATATGAAAGGGATGCTCTTGCTGTAAGATTGGAAACAAAAGCAAGTTCTAAAGAGTATAATCGAAACCCTTGTAGCCAAAATCAAAAGCATAAATACTCATGAAGTTACTATCCTATACTTTAATCATTGGTACTTATGGTTAATTCTAGAATATAGATGTTAATTAGAGTTTTGCTAGTATAGTTTATTTTATTTTATAATTTTTTCTCCCTCAACTCAGAAACCCCAAAATTAGTATTTTAGATTAGAGTAGGACCATTATAATATAGTTATTAGTTAAAACTCCTTATATATATATATATGTATATATATTGATCTTGTGTTAGCTATTATAGCATACCTGTATGATTGATAAACTTGTTGAAAGCTTTTCGAGACTTAATTCATTCATTTTAAAAACCATAATAATATAGATAATGGACACTCTTAGTAACATGATTTGAATTAGTAAACATAAGTCTCTTTAGGGGCTTGTTTGGATTATCAGTTTTTTGTCTGTATCAGATCAGTATCGGTTTTGTATTAGTTCAGTATCGGTTTAGTTTAATCAGTTTATGAGTAAAACTGTTGGTTTTTCATTAATATCATATTTGTATTGGTTCAGTATCTGTTTGGCATCATAACGATGCCAAAACGACACTAGAATGACAAACCAAACAGGCCCTTAGTGAGTTTACTCTTTCAAAAAATAATTATAAAAACCATATAAGTCCACACTTTTAGATTTTGCTTTAGTGGAAGCTTCTACGGCTTTATCGTCGGGACCATCCAATCAACTATTTAACCATTAAAATAAATATAATAATTGAAATATTAATTATTTTAGTAATTCGATCACGGTTGGATATAGTGTGAGCCGTTATATGATGATGAGACCATAGGATTTCCCTAGCTTTAGTTGTCAAAGTTCCATGCCTTATTGTGGAGGTTATTTATGTTAATATTATAGTTGTTTGTATTGATGATATGTTTGTTGCATGACATATATATGATTGTGATTACATATAGTAATTATGTGTTAGGAATTACCACCAACCCACTTCGTAACTTATATTTCTGATGATGATTATGTTGGGGATTTTTATTATTATAAATACTTAAAATATGACCTGAATTTTAGTAGTGGGATTAATTATAACGCCTTTTTACTCTTACTGTGATGCATTGGGGGGTTAAATTTAGGAGGATTTCTTATATTTACCTAGGGTGTTTATATTAGGAGACTTTGATTAATAAAATTGAATTGAGTATAATCACGATTATGAGCAAATATTAAATTTTAATGTTGGTGATATATTGAGTTTCCTTTGTAAAAACTATAACGTAAAAATATGTGGTAGAGCCGACATACTTGAATTGCACATATAATACGTAGGATATGCAGAAGAAAAGAAAAAATAGATATTATATGTTATATATTATATATATTAAGAGTTACATCTCACGTATTATATATATATATATATATATATATATAAAATATGTAATATCCAATAATTTTTTTTTAGCGATTAGAATAATGGACACGTATTATAAAAAGTTGTGTGCTCTTCGCCGTAGACATAACCTTCAAGAAGAGTGTTGGTGTGAGATTATGTCTAATCACATAAACTGCTACCCGTTTGAGTTAGGCGGCTTTGAGCATGCACTAATTCGTAGGGTATCCGCCCCTTTGGGGAGTTTTAGAAAATTCCATCTACAAAATTTCCGATTCCATCTATATATATATATATATAGTACATCCATCAAGCCATTGGATTTAGACTTAATTGTGTCGCAAGTTACATTGTTTCGTTCATGACCCTCCTTTTACCAGACCCTGACTTGACCATGGAGAAGCAACTAGGAAGTTTCTCAAACAACATAATTCAAATTCAAGATAAGTTATCATACGTTTTCAATTTTGCAACCACGTACAAGAAGAAATTAATAAAAAGTGCATCCTAAAGCATTATCTAGATAAATGATTAACAGTAATTATGTAAGTTTTCTTCTACCCATCTTAGTGCCTAGGTGTGTATTAACTGGTTGCATATCTATCCTCTGACTGGCTCCATAATTTTAAAACTTATTGAAAATACGCAAAGTAATAAAGTGTTGGTTTGAATCTTAATTAAAATTGTCCTTTTAATATATAGACTATAAAATAATAACAAAATTTTAGGTTTTAAGGGCAATTTGAAATGAATATGGATATATTCAAAAATTATAAATTAGTAGTTAGTACCCAGTTTTTATAATTTAAGGGATATACCGCTCCAAATTAATATTTCATAGGATGTTGGATGTATTTAAAATTTCACGTGAAAAGTTGAGGCTATATGGATTCTTCCTACGTAAGACAGAATTTGTGCAATTGTTAGGTGGGTAGAAAAACGAGCAAAACATCAACAACAAAAAAAATAATTATAAAGTATTCAAACATATAAAAAGCGACACAAAATAAAAGAAAAAAAAGAAAGGCTTCTAAGCTCCCAAAGCCATCGCCTTGACCAGCCCAGGTGCATTGCACACCACCCTTTTAGTGCTTGTCGAAACTTCTTTAGCTTTTGATGAACACGTGCACGGATTTAGTCAATAAGATACCGCCACGTGGATGGTCGTAGGGTCAAAATTTCTGCCAACCTTGGTATTTTTGGACCACACACACATATATATATAAAAGCCAAGTCATAGTAATACATAAGCCATGCAAAGTTTAGTAAGTATTGTTAGACATGGATGAAGACCCAAGTAGAAAAGTAATTGAAGAGAAGGACAGCCACAGTCCTCACGGCCACGAGGTTAAATACCGCGGTGTCCGTCGGCGGCCATGGGGCAAATTCGCAGCGGAGATACGTGATTCCACAAGGCATGGTGCTCGGGTTTGGCTTGGCACGTTCAATACGGCAGAGGAAGCAGCACGAGCTTATGATAGAGCCGCCCATGCCATGAGGGGTCATATGGCGATACTGAATTTCCCCAGCGAATACCCGTCGGCTAGTGGCAATAGCAGTGCTGCCTCGTCCTCGACATCTAATCCTTCCCGTCGGAACGCCGAGGAGGAGCGGCGCGTGAAGCAAGTGTTTGAATTCGAGTGTTATGACGACAAATTGCTGGAGGAGCTGCTTGATTTTGGGGACAAAAGGAACAAGTAATAGTGAGTTTGGTCATTCATACGTGAGAAACCAATGGGTGGAGTAATGATTCTACCCTATGGCTAGAGTGCACGACTTGGCATCGTATGCTAGCTCTATCCGATATATAATTGACCTATTGTAAATAGACATCTACGTGTGTGTTTTTCTTTCTCTTGTTTCATGGTCATGGAGTCCTTTTCTTAACTTTTTTCTGTTTTAACTTTTATTTAATCTCATTTGCCATTTGTTGCTTTCTTACAGTTGCTTTTGCAATTGTGCTCTAGAATATAGGGAGATGGGATTGGAATATTTGAGGTTGCTTGTATTGTTCACTTCCTTTTTTTCCTTTCCTTTCGTCTGTGACAAAGGCAATTAAATGATACATTGGAAAATTACAATGAAAAGACATTTGCCTTCCAGATTGACTATTAAATTAGAAGTGGAATTTTCACATTCTAATTGAGCTTGAGACAACAGTTTCAGTAGGAGCAATTTTGTGTCATTCATAATCCTTTATAGTAAGTAAAATTAAATTGCTTAAAACGTCAATGTTTAGTGTACGTACCGTTGGTAGTTAAAACACTAATTGCTCGTTCATTTCGGTGTAATTGTAATTCAATTACAATCTTATTCCTTATGAATAGCTATTACGTCGTTTAGTTCACCGAATAGCGATTCCACAATGAATCCTTATTGCACAAAATAATGAAGAGCGATTTTTTATTTAAACCTATTAATACAAATTCAATAGTATAACTTTTTTTTTTAAATACCACCATTTAAATAAAAAATTAATAAATAAAAATCTCATCACAGTTCTAATCCATTCTTCCATAATAAAAATTTCATTACAGTCTTATTCATTCAGCGAAGTGGACAAGCCGTAATTTTATTTTTCTTACCATACTTAGTACAAACCCATCTACTGACTTACACCTTAATGTTTAATTCGTGGAGTGTTCATGGCTCATGGATGGGACTTTATGATAATTTTGAGCGTGAAAATCATTTGAAACCTACTGCAGCAAATATAATTGGACAATCTAAACTAAGAATAATCAAGAAAAAGATTCATCATGCATTATATGTTTTCTAATTAGATTTTCATCTATATTATTTAGGTCCATTTGAATAGTATCCCACTCAATTTTGAGTCAGGTGGGCCTCTAGATTCTCGATTGTCAGGCCAGCCGGGTAGAAATTGGATAGTTGATATTAAGATTGTACTTGACTTAATAATTCTGATGCTTAAGTTAGTAAATGTGAAAATGTATGCAATATCAAAGTAGAGTAAAAGTAGAGGAGTGAATCTATTTCGCGAGTTGAATGGGAGAAGTCCATATAGTTGTGCACATTTTTATTTTTAGAAAAGGATATCTATCCATAATAGGAAATTATCTTTTGATTATTTTGTGAAGTGCCTATACGAATTTCAAGCAAGTGTGACATTATTAATAAAATATCCTTCTAGAAATATGTCATTTTTTAAAGGAAAATATTGAGTTAGCTACCCTTATTGTCTAAAAAAGTAAGGTGATCAAATTTGACATCTCCCTCTTTTAGGGAAAGCTATAAAGGCAGGACTTATGGGTTCTAAGTGAGGCCAAGTAGTTTATTAGGTTCACTGATCTTGTGTTGGGCAAGTCGACTCACATGATGAAGTAGTTAGATTAGGTTTGAGAGGTTTATAATAAAAATTGGCCATCAACAATACGTTATGTATATAAACATGTGATGGATATGTATCAACAAAATTTAAACATGTAAGTAATGCAATTGATCATCTAAAAAAGAATTACTACCTATATTTTACACACACTATATATGTTAAATTTTTTTTTTGTATTTATAAAATGTTTATATATCACATGAAAAGAAGGTTTTACATTGGTCAAAATATTCACCCATAATTATCACATAATAGTGTGACGCATGGGAAATTGTATAAAATGAGTTAGGTTAATTCGGAGAAAAGTATTATATTTAATTTTTTGATGGATATATTATATGAAAAATGTTAAATGTTCTTTGAAAACACTTGATAAAAAATTAAATAAAGTAATTTTCATATCTTCACCTATGAATCCGTTAATGAATTGAATGATGAATATTGGCAAGTAATGAGAGTTGCTAAGAGTGTAGCGAATGATTTTGGCTCTTAAGGTTTTGTTTTGTTTCTCTTTGTAGGAGCTGCTATCAAGCATGGGGGCCTTTCTTAATTTCCCTCCGCCTAATTGGGACCGCAAATAGTGTTTTTAGCAACGGAATATGGATAAGTTTGACTTCTTTTTCCGTCATTTCAATTTCCCGAATCGAGTGTACTCATCATGCCGAATCAAAATCCAATAGGAAGATGCTCTGACATCACCAAGCTTTGTCACCAAAAGTATATTAGTGAACTAGGCTGGGCCCTTTTATTTTTATTTTCTGAGGAAGAAGCCCAATTTGTTTTTATTTATCCAAACTACGAAGCTGTAATGAAAACTAATGGACTGTATTATTTATTGGGGGTCTGATGGGCCGTGTATCCCTAAAACGAAAGACTGCTGGCATTGCTGGTCAGTGTTCAGGAGTCAGGACATCAAAAGATAAAGGCTCTATTTGCAGGGCAATGGCTGGGCCTTCGATGCAGCTTACAGGATGGAATTACCCAGTACACTAGGTTGGCCGTACGGCTGATTATTGAATTCAATGGAATCAGTAGTGCATTGAACGAAATTGAATTGCGTGGTGAAATATAATTCTTTAATATCATTATGGTAAGCAGTTCCATCTGTGGTTCAACTCCAAAGATCCAATCAAACTGTGCTATTGAGCGTGTATTGAATATGTTAAAAGTTAAATCCAAATTAAGGGTCTATTTGTTTAGCTTTCTTTGATAGATACAGATATTTTTTTTAAATTCTTTTTTAATAAACTGTTTATCAAAAAATAGATACAAATAAAAAAGTATTGGCAGTTCTCATGAAAAGATCAAATAGATTAAATATAAATAAAATATATATACAAATCAAATAAATTTACACATATCATTTTGATATAAATACAGATATAGATACAAATAAAAAACAGACCAACCAAGCAGACCCTAAGCCAACATTTAAGACCAACAAAGTTTCCTTTCTTTTTGGCATCTAACCTTAATGCCCTGAGCCTCAGTTCCAGTTTTTACATTTTACTTTATTTGAAGCCTTTGCTCTTCAATCATTCCTTAGTTGTCTCTTTAGTGTGTCTACTCTCTTTTTGTTAAATTTATGGTCATATTGGTGATATTATTATTGGAAGAACTACTGAAAAATCTTCAGCTTATGATGTATCTAAGTCTTTATGAAAATGATTCAAAACACGTAGAACAAAAACAAACCAAATTAATTTCAATGCGTTTGATTTTGATTCGACCCAAAAGTGACCTAAACTAAGAAACCAACACCCCCAGCTGACTATTTACATCATGGATAGATCTACGTTGATGCCCTTAAAAAATTTTTATAATATAGGATTTTATAATTAGTATTTATGAAAATTTATTTTTTTAATATATTTTTAAATAATAAAATTTAGAGAAGATGTAAAAAACCTCCGTAAACTTTGTCCTTAATGTTGGTAACACTCCTAGACTGCAAATGTTGCAATTACTCCCCTGACCTTTGATAAATTGGTGATTATAATCCCCTAAACTACGATCTTAGTATGTAAATACATGCGCTTTAATACACCAAAACTTTGATTGTGGTGTGTATTTTGTTAAACTAAAATAATCAAATGTTATTAATGATGCCATTTATCAAAGTTTAGGAGGATTTCCTACGGCATTTAAAAATTCTGGGTGGTATATTCACACATATAGTCAATGTTTAAAGGGTTATTTGCAATTTTGTCATATAATTTTGAGACACTAATTATGAAATACATTATACATATATATATAAACATGATTTCTTAAGAACTTTATATTAGCACAACATTCTATGTTCACAAGTCATTAAATGACTAGTTTTTATTTTTCTTATGCACTTTATGATATCATGTGTCTTATTTTTTATATATTCGTTAAATAAAATACTTTGAAAGAGTTAATAATAATATAAAACATGATTTTTAGCTAACGAATTCCAAGGTCACAGGGGAAAACATAAAAGAAACTTTCTTTCACTCCCCATTATTCTTAGCATGTCTTGAAGAAGATTGAGTAAAAATCATCTATGATGCCACCTCTCATAATGGTACTTCCCCTTCAACCATTGATGTTATTCTTCGTGACCACAGCAGCATTTATATCAAGAGTCATGTGTCTAAAATGTTCAGATACCAAAGTATGATAACCTAGTGTGAGCTTGAGGATTGAAGCTAAAATTGAGAGAAGCTTCAATTGAATATCAGAGAGAATTCATTCATCTTCATATATCAAAACAAAAGAAGAAAACAATGTTTATATAACAGATTGTAAAACTCTAACTAATTACACTTCTCAACAAATAAAACAAGGACAAATGGACCTATAAAATACTGCCACATGGCAAGAACTAATATACATATATACATATTTCACGACACACACACCTCCCACCCCGCTAAGGTGGAGCCAATACAAGGCCCAGCTTGGAACAAAAAAAGGAGAGTCAAGAATCAGAAATGGATTTTGTAAAGATATCTGCTAGCTGTGCATGAGAAGAGATATAAACTAGTTGAAGAATCCACTTGCAACATGATCTCTAACAAAAATGCATGTCAACTTTAATGTTCTTAGAACGTCTATGTAAACATGGATTAGTAGATTTATTATCAAAGAATAAGGAAATAGGCAATGAGATAGGAACCTGAAGATCATGTTTTTCTTTTAACAATATACCCCATGCTTCTTTTTAAGCTACCCTCAACTTTTAGTTTGTTTCAAAATGTGAATTAATATAAATGTGCTACATTTATATGTGTGTATAAATGTTAAACTATGTTTCAATGTGGAATATATTCAAATTTTATATTGAATTCTTTTCTTACAGATTATTCGTGTTAGTTAAATGTGTCTTTTACTTTTTTAACAAACACATCAGGTACGCAGTAACATGAATATCGTTTGCTTAGGATAAGCATATCCTAAATTGATCTTAATTAAAGGAGGCCTAAAAAGTGGTTGAATTTTCATTGTTGAATCTGGTCCGATGAGCGGCAATCTTGTCTTGAACGGGATATTGTAGTTTAGGCACATAGGCCACCTTTATTATAATGTTATGACAATTTGTAAGTGGCTCAGCGAGTAGTTGATAGGGGTAATGATATCGGCTTAACGTTTACTTATTCTTATGAGGAAATAATATAATTTAGTTCAAGTTTATGGGACCGGCTAAACTAAGTGACATTATGAATTAAGTTAAGTAAAGATGAGAAACAGTTGTGACTCCTAGATGAAGCTACTATCCTTTTCAGTTATATAATCTAGGAGATATAGGTATCCGGGCTGCCTATATCAACCCTCTAAGCATCGTGTCATTACATAGGATCCCCAGTTTTCCAGTGGCTTGTTTCGGAGTTTGACTACTCCTATGTTGCTTGATAAACTTAATAATTAGATAATAAATTGATGGTTGTTGTATTATATATAGTCTAAGTGTACTCGTCACTTTGTATTTGTTCGTGTAACTTGCATACTAGGTCTTTGGCTCATGATTATTCTATTTTAGGTGTTGAAGGGGATGAGTTTTATTATCAATTGGGTTATGGATTTGATTTTGAAGATTTTTTGGATGAATTGGAGGATTGGGAACATCAACTATGATAATGATATTCTTGTAATAGATATATAAATGTATTTTTTGTATATGTATATTTCATTAAAGATTTTCTTAAAGCTTCGTATTTTGTAAAGGCTTGATCATAAGCCTTGGTATGTAATAATTATGTATGAAGTTTTTCTTATGTATCAATAAATGCTTGATGTGGGTTTTTGAGTTATGTTGTGTTGGAGTCGTATAAAATGTAACTTTTAAAACACAACTCAAAGTGGAAGCTTTTCAAAATTTATTTAACCAATTGGTCTTGTCCAATTTCGGTTAGCAACTACCAACAGTAATGGCAAGTGCATCTATCGAAGTAGTATAAAAAAAATTAGGTCGAATCTTAAGAGAATGGTGACACCTATCATACTCACTTTTTCTCTATTATCTTAACCAAGAAAAATTTAGCAAATCATAATAAAAACAGAAGTTATGCTAGTGTTAATAATATTTACAAATGTTTTCTGAGCAAAATTAGGGAATTGGTTTGCAACGATGCAAGACGATAGCCCAAGAATTGCTTCACTAACTCCTTATCTTGCAATTTCTTCAAACCAAACTTAGAGAGAGAGTTGTCTGCTAGGGTATTTACACCGCCAGATTCACTGAGGTAAACTAAAGCCTCTCCCAAAGTCAGTAGCTCCAGATTTAAACCAGATTATTGGAATCCCTTCTCAAGCTATCATCGGCTTAAATCTGCATAAAGAACAAGAATACTTTATTTTTAAAACTAACTCAATGAATCTCAAAACAAGTGATAGAGAGTCTTCACCCGCCTTCTCTCGAGATATTTAGGATCGATTCCATTAGTAGCCATAGATCTATTTAAAAGAATGATCTCCCAACCTATTCATTTGAAATCAAATATGAATCTAACTCATGCACCATGCAATTAGACCCATGAAATTATAAAACCTAATCAATATTGAATTGAAGAATTCACAAACCCTAAGCTATAGGAGATTATTTCTCCATAGATTTAGAAATTATGAACATTATCTGAATAAATAAAATAAAATTAATTAAAGGATATTATGATTTAAAACAAAGTCTTACAATAATTACAAACAATGGGTTAAAATGGATTTACCTAGGAAAAATTGAGATTCTCTAAAGTGAGAAGAAACATAATTCTCTCGCTCTAGAAATTCTTTCGCTATGTTATTACTATTCTATTGTATTTGCACTGTATAACCTACTTATTACAATATTGTGTACTCTTATTTATAGGACGATGGCATAGAAATTACGAATATTTTATTACTGACATGATAGATTCTTTATAATGGAATACAAATTCTTTATCTACACATGTCTGTATTGAGTGCTCAAACAATCGTTCATTAATGAGTAAGTCAAGTGCTCGAGTGTTGCATTAAAGGTAGGGCTTAACATGAGCTGATAAAACGTTGTTGCTTCTGTCCATTCTTCCATCGATGGCTAAATTGAGTGTTGTCAAGGGCTCGATGTTTTGATGATTTGTGGCACGACACAAGTAAGGCAAAGGTCTATACTTTACTTCAATAATTGTCATGGGTTAGATTTAGAGCATGACATTGAGGTACGATAGAAGCTTTTCTTCAACTTTAGGCTCAATCTCCTCAGAACAATTGTCGAAGGTTACGTCGAGGGCTAAATTTGAGTTGCGACAGACCAATTTATGCATGTTTTGCCTTATATTTTGGCCTCGATTGGCATTTATCTAAGGCAAGATTGTTCTTTATTTTTGTTGCCGTTTTCCTCCAAATCTGATGAAATACACTTTCATTCTTCTTCTTCTTTTGATTTAAGAAGTTGAAAAACAACAATTTAACATTAAAAGCACTAAATTCATAGGAATTTAACTAAAAACTTATCAAAATAAGCTAAAATTCCTATGAAAAGAATAGAATAAAATTAACTTATCAAATTCCCCTGCACTTAAGCCTTTGCTTGTCCTCATGCAAACATTAATTCACCTAGGAAAGGCTTTTAAAATAAGAAGATAAATCATTAACGAAAACTTTGACTAGATTCGGTTAAGCTTAGAATCACCTTAGCAGTTTCGATATTCAATAATTCTAATTACTGTGCTAAATTTACTTTTGCTAAAACCACATAACTTATTTAAGTAGATTAGTTTTTACCCTTATTGTTTAATCAAGAATCTTAAAGCAAAAATTATTTTAAAAAGCAATCAAAGTAGGAAAGAAACTCAATCAACTTTACCCTCTTACATATATAAGTATGTAGTTCCTTAATCACTTCTCTAAGCATCATAATAAAAAATGAAGGCGTGTACATCTTATCATACCTTGAATTTTCTTCCTTATGTGTGCTTTTTAGTTTATTTTTATTGATTATTTTTGTACTTTAGAGCTTTAGAGGAGAAGGTTTTTGCCTGCTTCATTTTGCCCCCCTTTTTTTAATGGCTTATTTAAAATTGAAAGAAGGGACAAGAAATTGCTCTTCTGAGGGACTAACCCATGCCCATTTCAACTCTAAGTGCATGGTTTTCATTTTTTGCTTACTTATTTATTTATTTAGTTTTATATATAGAGCACAAGGAAAAATCATCAAGTTACAATCATCATTTGATCATTCATAAGAGATTATATGGCTCTCAAAATGACTAAATTTGAAAAACATAAAGATCATTTAAGCTTTTTTAAAGGAAATTGAGTAACCTTACTAGGGACCTTAAGTTAAATCTAGCTCCAAAATTCCATATTAAATAACAAGTAAAACTACTCCACATGAATATATGCAAAGTGATTTAAACAAAGTAAAGATAACTCAATCTTATGAAGATTCTCATAAATTGCTCTATTGAGTCCATTAGTGATTTCATTCCAAAATTTTGGAAAATTTTGGTCAAATTTTAACCATTTTATTAATTTCCTATTATTTATGAGGAAAAAATGATCATTCAAAGCACATAAATTTTATTCCAGATAGATCTCAGATTCATAATCAATCATTTTAAAAATCAATCATCCCTACTTCAAGTCCTGCTAATTCCCTTCCTCCATACTTAAACTAAACTTTGTCCTGAATGTTTAGAAACATGACAAACAAACCAGGGGATTTTAAGCAGTTCAAATTAGAGGAAGATTAAAGAATTTAGAAGTTATTAGAAAAACTTCTCTATTATAAAGCTCAAGGGGATGATTCTTGTCGCATGCTATATTGACTTGTTAATTTCTATTCTAAAGTAGAACATGAACAAACATTAGTATGAAAATGAGGCTCAATCAGAGCCTCAATTGAATTATGGACAAAAACTAAATCTGATGCTGCACAAAACTATTATTTGCCAAAAAAAATAAAAATTATTTGAAAAGAATCAAAAGAATAAAGAATATTATAATTACAATAAACAAGAAGAATTTAAGAATTATTTAGAGGATGTCTCCAAGCCAGTATTCCCAAGGCATGCTAAATTCATTGCCTCTGCCTCTTCTTAGCATGGGAGCTTTGGATCTACCTTTGCCCCTTCCCTTGCCTTTATTCTCATTTCTGTCTCTATTTGATGGAGCAGTCTGACCAGTGCTCTCTCTATCATTCCTAGTTTCTCCTCTTCTTCCTTTACATCCAGTTCTACCTGATTGATCATTTCTGCTTGTTTAAGGTGGCTTTGGAAGAGGGGTTTGCCTTGGTAGAGGAACCACTAACTACTCATTTTCTTGGGTGGAGGTAGCTCCTTTTTGTCTTTCAACTAATTGAGCTTCTAAATCAAGCTACTTTTGGAGCTTCTGAGCAAAAATAAGATCCTTTGCTTGTTGTTCAATCCTCCTCCTTTCCACCTCTTATTCCTTGTTCTCCTCATCATTAACATGAAGGAAGCTATCGTCACAGAATCTTTCATCAACAACAGTGCCATCCATCTCTTATTGAATTTCATGGGGCTCTGCTAGAGATGGCTCATTAGCCAATGCTTCCTCATTTTCCTTAACCTCTTAGGCTTCTTCTCTTCTTGAAGGAAGCTTCTTACCTCCGCATTTTCATGGGGAGTTGCTACCTTTTGAGCTAGCTCATCATCAAGCCGTATTTGTATTGTCACGTCTCGAAGGGTACCCTAAACGTGGCAGCCCGCCACATATAATATCAAGACTCAAGAATGACCACCTTAGTTATGCGAAAGTATAAGTATTACATGTAAGGCGTCTAACACGGTAATAGGAGATGCTTTTAAGAAATGTGGTCTAAGCAAGTAATAATGAACATACAAGAATCCAAAAATAAATAGATCATAATATTAATAATCAAAGATCTGTTACATGATTCTTAAGGGCATACCCCTGCTAAAACCCAAAGATCAAAATAACTTATAGTCTTTATAATAATTTAATACTACATCAAAAGATTTTAAAGGAATTTGAATCTAATTCTTCAAGTAGATTTCCTTCAAAAGCTCCAAAAGAAAACTTACTCGGATAAGAGGAGACCTTTGGTATAAAAACAAGTGTTCCTGAGAATGCAAATATCTATAGGGGCGTAAGCTTATGGTCTTAGTGAGTAAATCCCAAAAATTCATACTTGAAACAAAATATCAACCAAGTTTATTAAGTAAGCAAATGAGATGCAACAAGCACGTGAGTATACAAGATATATGATTTTCCAGAAATTATATGTTGAATAAATTACGCCCTTCATTCGGGGTTAGGTATTCCGGCCCATTACGACCACTATTTCTTTTAAAAACATTTTTATAGATCTTACCGGCTCATATACACCATAAAAAACATGTAGTTATTACCGGCTCCTACTTGTCACATACATAATATACCGGTTATGCCTACCACCACTATCATATACTTGTCCCACCAATTGTATAATAGCGAATGCAATGTGACTCAACATGTGAAGTATATGTGTCAACTTTTGTTTAAAGCCTAGCTGTCATAATTTATTTTCTTACAAGTGATCATCCAATTTCAAACACTTCAACATTCTAATAAACATACTATTTATTATAAGCATTTCATGCTTCGATATACTTAATATTCTTTCAACAGATTATCATACAACTTCCATTTTATCTTTTCTCAAATATAAGGCAACTAAATTTACAACCACAAACATAAGTATGAAAGATAAAGGGGAGTAAACTCACTCGACCATGATGATACTTCTTTCTTATGGATGAGTCGATCGGTAATTCCACTAATTAAAATAATCCTTCAGGTACGAATACTCCTCCTCAAGATCACCTAATCAAGAAGAATACCCTTAATGAGTATTTCTTGTTGATTCTATGGTACTTTTCAAAAATTATGTCATAAGATCGTTAAAATTCGTATAGAGGGTAATTCCAACTTAAAATGGCCATAACTTGGTCATTTTAACTCGGAATTGTGCATATAATATACCATTTTCTACCTATTTGAAAAGATATATCCAATTATAAAACTATTTTCATCAAACTAAGTCGTTTGAGCTCTTAAACAATAGTGATCAAATTCACCATGAATTTTGCAAAACTTACTTTTTCTTCTTTTTACAAAAATTTGTATCAACAATATAGATATTATAATGGTTTGAAACACCTTTGAAATGTGTATATATATATGTATATATATTCATTGACTCATGTTAAATGCATGAAATTAATGAAGTTGTCTCAACCATGAATTTTTGGTAAAAGTAAAGCCTTTTAAAAATTTTGGAAAAGTAAAACTTTTGAAAATTTCTTCTTAGCTTGCTAAAAAATTTCTCAAGTTATTTTAAATGAGTATTTTATTTTCCTTAATTCTATTTCCTTAGTCTTTTTTTTATTAATTTCAAAATAATGATTTTCATTTTTCTAAATTTCTTATAGCTTAGTTTCTAATACTTTTTGAAAGTAGTAATAATTCTATATTTTCTTACATTTAAAGAAATGATTTCCTAAGTTGTTCATTAATCTTATTCCTTAAGATCATTCTATTTTTATGAAAGGAAATTTCTTAGTGTTTGCCAAACTAGGCTATTTCTTTATATTCCAAAGTATTGGTGGAAAAATAAAGTTTAGTAAAATTTTTATTTAAAAAGGAATTCTTTTCCATTTTATGACTTTGTAAAGTGTATGTATGTATTGTAAAAAAAAAAATTTATGTTCTTTGGTTATTAAAATTTATGATGAATTCCTCTAGATTTCTAGAAAAGATTTGTTAAGATAAATTCCTAAGTTTTTATGAAAAATCATTTTCTTCATGACAACATTTATTTTTGGAGAAGAACTTCTACTTTTAAGAAAACTTTTCCTTCTTCATCTTGTTGAGACAAAATGAATATGTTCATGCATGATCATGAATACACAATTATGAAAACATAAGAAAGACATAATAAGTAATAAGATAAGCAAGTAAAAAAATATGTTAAGTATTGAAAACCATAGTTTCATCAAGGTATTATGGGACTAAGAATGAACTAGTCCCAAAAGAAATAAGAAAAAGGAAGCAAATATTATTTTGACTTGATGAGGATAAGTCTAAGACTAGAGACTAGTCTTAAAATAATATGAAATAAATAAATAAATTGCATAACTTGGAAGTAAATAAATAACAATGAGCTTATATACTCTAAAGATTATATATAAGTACATAATTATATCTAGTTACATATATATAAGAGGTTAACATAAAATCAATAATGATATGAGCGAAATAACAACGTAGAATTACATAAATACATATTTATGAACAAGAACAATACATGAACATAGTATAGTTTCCATAACATTAAGTTTAGGAAACTCACAATATGGTCATATAAAGTTACATGACATGGTAAGAGAAATTTAAAGAAAATTCTTACCTAAAATAAGAATAGTGGTTGTGTTTGTAGTATGAGAGGGTTTTGAGAGGAGATTTTGAGAGAGTTTTGGAAGTGTTTGTGAGTAGTAAATGTGTGAATGGAGTGAAAGAAGAGGACAGTATTTATAAGAAAATGGGGAGTGAATTTTGAGTGATTTAATTAAAAAAAATTAAAAATAATAAGAGGAAGAGAGAGGGGGGGGGGGGGGGGGGGGGGGGGGGGGGGGGGGGTTGGGGGTGGGAGGGGGGTGTCCATGCTTGGTGGAGAGGGAGAGAGATTTGTTTTTTTTTTTTTTTTTTTTTTTTTGTAATTTTGTGTATTAAAAGTAATAATATGTAAAGTAGATATGATATAAAGTTATGGAAAAGGTAAAAAGTAAAGATAATAGGTGCATGGTGTTGTAAGAGTAGGTGTTAGAAAAAGTAGAGATAAAAGAATAGTAATGAATAGTGTAATGTAAAGTAGATGTGACTAGTAAAATACCGGTAGTAAGAAAATACGTGTATAAAGGCGACATATGTTATTTTTAGTTACCGAAAAAATACGAGACTGATATTTTTGAAATCCTTGTAATAAATCGGTCCTAACGGTGTTAACGGAATATTTTTATTATTCCGGGTTCCGAGACACGCTTTTCGAAAACTGATCCCGTTTGAGTCCAAAGGACATTCGAAATTCGCGAATATGATATTTTTATGTTTTCTCAAGATATTATGAACTATAATCACTAATTAACTCAACTTCATTTTCTAAGGCTAAAGAATACGGGAATGCCGGATTTAAATTTTAGGGTTTGTACTAGACTTTTGTTGACCTTTAGGGTTCCGGTTGACTTTTAATTCTAAGATCAAACTAAAAAAAAAAAAAAAATTAACCAAAATTTTAGGGGTTTACAACCTACCCCTTTTAAAGAAAGTTTTGTCCTCAAAACTTGAAATTCGTACCTGATTCTTCAAAGAGATTCGAATATTTCTTTCGGATCTCCTCTTCAGCTTCCCAAGTAGCTTCTTCTCGTGAATGATTCCTCCATAATACTTTGACATATCGAATCTCCTTGTTTCTTAGCTTTTGAACCTTTCGATGTAGAATTTGAACCGGGTGTTCTTCATAGGTCAAGTTTTCCTTTAGTCTTACCGGTTCAGGCTCTACAATCTAGTCGGGGTCAGATACATGATTTCTTAACACCGAGACGTGGAAGACATTATGTATTCCCAATAGGTTTGGTGGTAGCGCCAAGCGATAAGCAGATCTCCCACTCATTCGAGAATCTCAAACGGTCCGATATACCTTGGGCTTAGCTTTCCTTGAGCTCGTACACGATAAATACTCTTTATTGGATTTACCTTTAGATACACATGATCGCCAGCGTCAAACTCAAGGATTTGACGTTTTTTATTTGCCCAACTTTTCTGCCTATCCTTGGCCTCTTTAATCCTTTGTTGAATAATCTTGACTTTGTCTACGGCATCTTGGATAAGATCTGGTCCAATTGTCAACTTTTCTAAATCATCTCAAAATAGAGGTGATCTACACCTTCCTCCATATAAAGCCTCATACAGTGGCATCTTCATTGTTGAATGATAGCTGTTGTTGTAAGCAAATTCTACCAAAGGTAAATGTACTTTCCATCTTTCCTTGAATTTCATAACACATGTTCTCAACATATCTTCCAAGTTCTGGATAGTTCGTTCTGACTGTCCATAGATTTGTGGATGATAAGTTGTACTAAAATGTAACTTAGTTCCCATACAATTTTGAAGACTTGTCCAGAATTTTGACACGAATCGAGGGTTTTGATCCAATACAATTCCTGTTGGAACTCCATGTAGTCTCACAATCTCCTTTACATATACCTGGGCTAAGTTCTCCATTGAGTAGGTCATGTTGATGGGGATGAAGTGTGCCAACGTAGTAAATCGATCCACTATTAACCATATGTCATCATATCCAGCTGATGTTCGGGATAAATCACATACAAAATCTATTGTAATTTGATCCCATTTCCATTCTCGTATGGTCAATGGTTTCAAAAGTCCTCTTGGCCTCTAGTGTTCAATCTTTACTTGTTGGCATGTAGGACACTTCATTACAAATTCAGCCACATCTCTTTTCATGCCATTCCACCAAAAGCGACTCTTAAGATCTTGGTACATTTTGGTACCACCAGGGTGCATGGTATATCTCGAGTTATGTGCCTCACTCATAATTTCTTTTTTCATCTCCTCATCATCTGGCACACATAATCTTCCCTACATTCTTACTACATCCTCCTCATCTATCTTAAAATCATCATATTTTCCTTCTCGTACTTCAAGTTTTACTTTTTGTATAATTTCGTCATATCGCCGAGATTCCTTGATCCTATCTATCAGAGTCGATTCTGTAAGCCCTTGGTTTTTAAAGTAATCCTAAGTGTCACACCCTGAAGGGTGCCCTAAATGTGGCAGTCCGCCGTACACATTATTAAAGCCTAAGAATGACCACCTCAGTCACGCGAAGGCTTCCATACTATGTACAAGGCTTCTAACACATGGAGGAAACTCATCGGAGTAATACATTTTACGTTGATATAGCTTGAGTAACTGAGTAATACATTTACTATACTTCATATACGAATCACTATACTTCAAAATACAAATCATTAAACTTCAATCACATTCATCAAAAGATTCCACTTCATAAAACTATTACAAGGCAAATCATAAAACTAGCTGATAACTTCAATCATTCTTATTCCTTGCCGGAATCCCAAAGTCATTACCATCACGGTCCCCACTTAGCGTACTTGAGATAACCTGTTCATTTAAACAACTATTGGGGTATAAGCTACACTAGCTTAGTGAGAATTCCCTTAATTCCGTACCATAACAAGCAAGTTATAATCAACCACATGCTATGCATGAACAAACACGTAAGCAAACAATTATGTATGGGTATCGGAAACCCACACACAGAACGGATTTACGCCCTCCGTATCTTAGGTTAGGGATGGTATTGAAGTCTACACGACCGCTGCTAGTCCCTAAGCCCTCGGCTCATAGCACTCGACTCGGCTAGGTTCACACATGGAATGCATCCCCGGTGCGCCTTAGTTTCCTATGAATGAGCTCTGATACCGGGTCTCATTATCCAAACGAGTCTTCAAACCATACCGATCGACCTGCGTAGGAGTAGCTGTAAACCCCGGTAATCTCAGTAATTAAGAAAACCCCGGGAGTTGAAAAGCGAAACCCTAATCCGGTTCAGTTTAAGTCTAGTGAGGGAGCTTAGGAACCCTAAATCCGGCTTTCCTTCGGTTTCATAATAAAAGAAGTTTTATAAAGTAAATGAATATGAATTATCATTCTAAAGTATATTTTAGACCTTTGAAAGTTTTAAATTCGGGAATTTTTCGATTCTGGGCCTTCCCGAGCTCAATTACGGAAAAGCGTGCCCCGGGACCACGACCTCAGAACAATGTTCCGGAATATTCACTAGAACCGTAATTTTATAAGGATTCCAAAAATATCAATTTTAAAATTTTCCGGGCTATAAAAATTATAGTTATAGCCTTTTCCCGTGTTTTCGTTACAACCGGTAAAGTAGATGTCTTATCTACTATTCACAAGTACAACATATACTACACACTACCCATACCCTATTCTTACATCCTTACAACTACTCATTTCAATTTTTCTTTCACAAGAATTTTTGTCTCTTAAATAATTATTACATTTATTACATTTTAATTACTTAAATTACAAATATCAAAATTCAACACACACACACACACACACACAATCCTAAGGCCGGCGCCCCTCCCCCCCCCCCCCCCCCCCCCCCCCCCCCCCCCCCCCTCCCTCCCCCTTCCCTTCTTTTCCCCTCTCATTTGATTTATTTTTACTATTTTTATTCATTAACAAACCTTAATATATTCATATATAAACACATTTTTCTCTCTCTCTCTTCATTTCTTACTTGTTAAATTTTTTTTCAAAAGAGAAAACCCTCTCTTTTCTTCTTCATTGTGCTGTGAGCCCCCCTTCTCCCACTCTCACACATTCAACTCATTTCCTCTTCTTTTCTACTCCAAAACTCCATTGGTATGTTGATTTTAAGCTTTGTTCTTCCTAAATCTTGTAATGGCAAAGTTATTTCTTGTGTGTTTTCCTATTTAATCCTAATGAGCATATGCTAGGGACATGAAACACTTGAACAAGAATAACAAGCCATCATAAGACATGGATCTAGTGTTTAAATGAGTTTTTGCTAAGATATCCTCTTGTTCATGCATGTAAAGTGGAGATCTTGCATATATATTGATGTTCATGCCATGAAACTTATGATTCATACATTATATTTAGTAGATCTAGTGTTTAGACATTTACATCTTCATCTACATTTGTATTCATATGGTTATTTTTAATTTTCATGCATTGATGATCATAAAAATGTAACCTTGTTTATCTATAGACATGTTAGATAGTAGATCTTTATGTATAGAAGGCAAGAAAGTTGAAAAAGAAAAGGTTTTGTTAGAAATGATTTGTTGGAAATTCGGATGGATTTAGAACCCTACTTTAAAGACCAACCAAACCACTTTAAAACTCATGTTTTTCATAAAAATTGGAAGGTATATGTAATAGATGCCCTTAAGGAATGATTTTCGTAAGTTTAGATAAGTTTAGGCATGATAAAAATGTAAAACAAGTAATGGAGTTAGGATGAAAAATATTGAGATAGTAAACTATAGTCAAATTCGCATTCTTGGATGATGCCCACATAAACACTTAGTATTCAAGCTTAGATGGCATGTTTTATGAGTCAAATGGAGTCCTTAGGTAATAGATATATTGGAGATTCAATTTTTGATGCATTAAACAAGTTCTCTCATAAGGAAAATGCAAGAAAATGAAATTTACAAAATTCGGATTTTTGTGAGTAGCTTGTTTAAAAATATATTTACCCAATGAAAAATGTGGATTTTTATGCATAAATGAAGGTCATGATTAATATAGATGTTGAAAACTCATTTTCATGTAGATGGTGAGTAAATTCCAAGAATAAAATCATAGGAACCCTAGAGGATGCAAAGTTAGAAAGATTTAACTTTTCATAAGTGATCATTATGAAATTCTTAATAATTAGAAGTCCATGGGAGTTCATCATCAAAGATCATCAAAACCGTGCATATATTGAGTTCATTACATGATAGTCATATTAGGAACTCATTCATATACCATCTATACATGAATCATCAACTAGGAATATTTTTATCAAAAGCAAAACAAATTTTCGGAATTGGAGGATTTACGGAATAGATCTGATCCTACTGTTCTGTGACCTTAATGTTTTCAAAACTCGAAAATAATATTGGAAATAGATAGATCTTTTGAAGTAGATAGAGATTGATATAAAATTTGCGAAATTCCGAGTTAAAATGACCAAGTTATGGCCGTTTTAAGTCGGAGCTTCCGCAAATAGTGAGAATTCCGAATTCATTTAGTTTAGATGCATAGCTTGGATTAGTTAAATGATGAGAATCTCATTAGGATTATTCTTATGTGGTAGGTGATCCCGAGCAAGACGACACCCTACCTCCCGACTATTACTACTAAAGAGACCGGCGTCCAATGGCAGAGTGAGTACTACTTCCACTCTCAATTAATGGATGTGATTGTATTGTTAGTGGCACTAGTGTTGTAGGTAAAGATAAAAATGGATATATATGGGGTGTATGGGAATTATGTATTTTTCTGCTGTTGATGTGTGAAATGGAAATTAAGAATTATCGAAACCGGGTGTTAAGCTATTGATTGATTAGCTAGCATTTTATGTGGATTGTCTGCGGATAATTGTTGGTCACCTAAAAGAATGGAATTAATATATATTTGACTTCAATTATAATTGGACTCATTCATATCACGATAGGGATGGAGCATTAGCATTGGTTGGTTTTTCGTGATCCATAAAACGAATGTGTTGGTTAATCATGATCCATAAAACGAATATGTTGGTTAATCGTGATCCATAAAACAAATTATTATTCAGTTGATCGTGAGCTTAAACGGCGTCGTACCGTAGGATTCGTTAATCTGCTAACCCGGGATGGAGGGCGCAAGTCCATCCACATATGATTTCTGGCTGGTCATATGTTTGTTAAACTCATTTGTCTGATGCATACATTTGTGTGAATAATCACTTGTTTGAATGAGTTGTATTAATTGTGATATGGAAGTTTTTACTCACTAAGCTAGTTAGCTTACGCCCCTATAGCTTTTATTTGTTGCAGCACGAGTTTATTTGGCTTAGGCTGAGGCAAGCCACAACTCAGGTACCGGAGATAGGAGTTTCCCATAGAAGTTTAATTCGCTGTTGTTTAGACTTCCGTTGAAAACTAAAGGACTCTGGATGACTGTAATGGACTTGATATTATTTTGCGGGGGGAATGCCCCTTAGATTTTGTGAAGTATATATACGTGTTTTGGTTTATTATCTATGGCTAATGGATGCCACATTAAACTTCTTGACTCCATTGATTGAGTATTCTATTGTCATAAAGAGACGCTTTACATCTATACAAGACTCCCGAAAGGCTTGGATAGAAATTCGAGAATCTTTTATAGTATGTGGCGGGCTGTTACGTTTAGGATACCCTATGGGGCGTGACAGTAGCATACTACCAAATGCAATATGTCCGATGCGATGCATGACCAATTTAATTTTTGCTCTGGTCAAAATATTCATACATTCTTTAGAGTGACCAACCAATATCATACACATAACAGAAATAATATGAGCAGTGTAGTTATCCAATCAAATCGTGGTTTCGATATACATTAGTATTCTTTGGCATACATTTATCACAGCCTCATCATATATCCCATCCCCATTCATATCGATTTTTATCTTGTTCCTATAATTCCAATGCAACTAACTACAAGCACAAATAAGGTAACAAAATAAGGAGAAAACTCACTCAACCATTGGATCATCAGTCTTCTAGTAATAATAATTCGGTGGTAGGGAATCGTCGAATTCGGGATCACCTAAAAAGGAAGAAATACTTTAATAAGTATTTCGACTCGAACTAATCCAAACGATTTTATACGAACTATCAAATTCGTAGCTCTCGTCCTAAGTGGGAATTCCAACTTAAAACGGCCATAACTTGATCATTTTAACTCGGAATCTCGCAAATTATATATCGATTTCTATGTACTTCGAAAGATATATCTAATTCTAATATTATTTTTAAGTTTTGAAAACATTTAGGTCTCGGAACAGAGGGATCAGATCTGATCAGTAACGGTTTCCGATTCCGAAAAATAGTTTTGTACATGTTTGTAATGTTCCTACTATATAAATTAGCTATATATGCAATATGAGTGATTTCCTAACATGAATGACATGAGATGAGCTTAATGTATGCATGATCTTGATGATTTTTGCTAAAAGAAAATTTTATAACTTTTTATTTTGCAAGACCATAATAACAACTACTTATGAAAAATCTAGTTTTCTAACTTTGATCATTTCCATTTGTTTTGGATTTGTTACTTAAGAAAATGTAATTATTTTTGTTAAAATTGAGTCTTCATTATATATATTACTTATGACCTTCATTTCTACATAAAAATTTTCATTTTACACTTTGTAAACATGTTTTCAAGTAGGGTTGATTCCAAAATCCGAATTTGGTAAAAATTGGTTTTTGAGTGATTCCTTTAGTAAAAATCATTTGATATTTAGAAAATTAGGGCTCAATCATACATAACCACTAAGGACTTCATTATTACACAAAAATTTGCATTTTACACTTTGCAAATATGTTTTCCAGTATGATTTACTCAAACATCCGAATTTTAGAAAATCCACTTTTTGAATGATGCCTTTGGGAAAAACTTGTTTAGTGCATTAAAAATTAAGACCTTATGGTACCTATTACTTAAGGACTCCATTCATTACATAAAACTTTCATTTTAAGCTTGGATAATAGGTGTTCTTATGGCCTTCATTCAAAATTACGAATTTCATAAATTGATTACTAACTCAAAATTTTCCATCTTGATTCTACCTTTTGTTTTACACATTACTCACATCCAAACTCATTTCAACTTGTAAAAATCACCACTTAATGATACCTATTACCTATACCCTTCATTTTTCACATAAAACATGATTTTTGAGTTGATATTGGGTTTTCAAAATTAGTCTTGGTTGGGATCCGAATTTACAAAATTCATTTTTGGTCATATCTTTTGATAAAATCTATCTGTACTTATGAAAATCCATTCCTTACATATCTTATCCTAAGAGCCTTTCATTTCTTAAATAAAAATTTCATTTTGAGTTGAAAAACATGTTTTTAAAATATGCCTGGCCAAATCCGAAAATAGAATTTTTATTTTGAAAATCACTTTTGATTCTTGTAAAAAGAAGTCTTGATGATATATATAATATATAATATATTAAGCCTTCATTATCTTAAGTAAAAAATTACATTTTGACACTTGGAAAGTGGTTTTTAAATAGGGGTCTTGCCAAAATACAAATTTCACAATTTTGTTTCAGTTCAAAACTAAGATCTATACTTAATATGAACATAAACTTAAAACAATTGCATGGTAGTAAGCTATAAACTCCTAGATCTAAACTTTACTCATCAAATCCTTCATTTATGTTATCTATGCCCTAAGCTCTTCATTTTAAATGAAAAATGCACAATTTGAAGTTGAAAAATAACTTTTCTAAATATGGTTCCATTTCATCCGAATTTTCAAAAATGATTTTTGTTGGAAATAAAATAGATCTTTAGTTTTCTACAACTTTCCTATTATCATCATGCTTCTACAAGTTGTCCATGAACATAAAACAAAATTCTAATGCATGTATGAACCTAAAAACAATTAGATCTAGTTATAAATACATGAATCACTATAATAGTTATGTGAATGATGGATCTATGTATAAATCATAAGAAATAACAAAAATAACAACTCAAATAACAAGATCTATGGCATAAACAAAAATCAAAGCTACAAAAAAGTTAGATCTACAAAATATAATAACTTTAAACAAGAAAATAATTATGATACAAGATAATAATAATGGAGAAGAGGAGTGATTCATTTTTGGCAACATCATCCTAAGCTTTTAAGCTTATGGAAGGTCATTTGATGCATGAAACCTTCATTACACTTTACCTATATCACCTATGGAAGCTTTGAGATGAAGATTTGCTTAAAAATCTTCAAGAATGAAGTGTGGAAGCCATTTTTAGAAGTGGGGGCAGCTTGTTTTTCATGGAAGAACAAGAGGAAATGAAGAAAGAAAGAGAGGAAAATGAGAGAGAAAAGCTAAGGAATGAAAAAGGGAAAGAGGAGTAAATGAAGGAGAGAGAGAAAATGAGTGTATTAATTGAATAAAAGAAGAAAAAAAGTAAAACAAAGGTAGCCAAGAAGTGAGGCATGCTGCACATGAAATGGGGAAGAGAGAGAGAGGGTGTTTTGTTGAATTTTGACTTGAAATTAATTTGTGTAATAAATGTGTATGTGTAGCTTCTTTAAGAACAGTGGAAAATAATTATTTTAGTCAAATTAGGATTAAATAAAAGGACAATGGCAGCAAAGGAGGTCAAAAATTCTGTCAAGGAGTGTGGGATAAAGTGTAGAAAGATTGAAGTGAAAAGGAAGTGATATGTGTAAGGTGTACTTGAAGGTATGAGTTGTAAAAGTACTTTCTTAATAAAATAAAATAAAATTATAAAATTTATCCCAAATATTTGTAGCAGATTTTTCATAATTAAAATTAAATAATTATTTGAATTATTTTAGCATTTTAACAAATATGTTACCGGTATGATTAAATTACGCGAATAGGGGTTATAAATAATATTTTTATAACCCGAAAAATTCTAAAAAATTATTTTATGAAAATAAAAATATTTTTCAATTATTAAATTAATTTATTTTATTTTTAGTATCGTGTCTTAAACATAATCTGATCCCGTAAAAGCCCGAATTAACTAAATTTTAGAAAAACAAAATTTTTTATAATATATAAAATATTTATCTAAAAATATAAGGCTTTATAAGAATAATAAAATTGTGTAATGAAAAAAAAATGAATAGTGCAAAAGAGTAATCAATTACCCGTAGTAATGAAAATACGATAAAATGTTATAACTGTAACTTTTATAACCCGAAAAATTATATAACTGATATATTTGGAAATCTTATGAAATTACGAGTCTAACGGTACTATTGGTATATTTTTGATATCTCGAGCCTCGGGACACGCTTTTCGAAGTCTGTATCCGAACGGGTTCGAAATAGGTAAAAAATTTACTAATATGATATTTTTAAACAAACTTATATTACTATGAGCTATTCTACATATTTAAAGTACATCTCGGCCTCTAGGGTTAAGGGTGCTAGATTACCAGACTTAAGCTATTGTATTCCGGTTAGGGTTTCCAGGTGATTTTTCCAGTTTAGATCCTTGCCAATTTGAAATTTGATATTTTATGTTTATACAACATATCTAATTTGAGAAATTTATTTTACATTTCATCTTTGTAAGTATTTAATATCTTTTAACGTTTTTGGAATTCTTGAATTGGGTTTCATTTCCGAAAGTTAATCGTTATTTACTTTTTAATAATTTGATTTTGGGTTCTATATTACCCGATTTTATAATTCAGAGTCACGTATGGAAATTGTCGTACGTAGTGGTTTTGGAATTGAAGTATGATGAGTTCTTATTTTGTTTTTAAGGATTCTAATTTTTCTCAAGATTCGGAAATTTCTGGATTCACTCGTGTTTTTAGACTAGTTGAAATTCGGTTTTAATTTGGAGTGATTTTTAGGGTTTATTTTCGAAGTTCATCTTAGAATTATTTACTAAAATTTTCTGGGGCTTACACTAAGCCTTAACCCTAAGCCGAGAAGTCAACCGGAACCTTAAGTCAACGGATCACAAGTTAAACCCTATAGTTTAGATTCGGAAATTCCATGTTCATAAATCGAGAAGTAAAAAATTAAGTAAAGTGTGTAGAATAGTCCGTAATAATATTTAATTTCTTAAAAATATTAGATTGGTTTATTTTCAGCTTATTTCGAACCTGATTGGATATTGTTTTTGGAAAGCGTGTCTCGGGATTTGGAAAATTAAAAATATGTCTTTAATATTTTTAGACTTGTATTTTCATAAGGATTTTAAAAATATCGAGTTCATAAGTTTTTTGGAATCTAAAAATATCAATTATAACTTATATAAGCATATTTTGGCCCTATCGGTAACTTATTTGTTGAAATACTAAAATAATTCAATTAATTATTTAATTTTATTTATGAAAATTCTCCCACTATTTAAAAATATTTTTCTTAATTTTATTTTACATATTTTCCTAATAAAAAAGCACTTTTTCAACCCATACTTCAAGTACATTTTAATTGTCACTTCTACACATTATTCAAGTTTTCTTTCACTCATTCTACACTCTATTTTCCATGCATGGAAGCTGACCATACTCTCCAAAACAGCCACATTTCTTTTATTTTAATAATTTATTTAATGAATTAAAGTCTCTTTTAGTTAGCACATTAAGTGGGATAAGTTATACTTTTAAAAATTTAAGTTACAAATTAACTACACACTCTCTTTCCCCTCTTTGAAGTTCACGTGCAGCCCCTCCCCAAATCTGCCTTTGTTTTATTTATTTTTTCAATTAATTAACACACATTAATATACTCCTTTCTCTCTATTAAATGCCTTTTATTTACACCATTTCTCTCTTTGCAAACCCTACCTCATTTACTCTCTTTTTCCTCTCTTTATTCCTTTCTTTCCCTTGTTCTTGCAAGAGAATACAAGCTGTCCCTATTTCCATCTCTTGCTTCCACACTCGATTCTTGAAGATCCTTTGAGTAAATCTTCTTCTTAAGCTTCCATAGATACTATAGGTTGATTATATGAAGGTTTCATGCATCAAAGGACTCTCCATAATGCCTAAAGGCTAGAGATGATGATGCCAAAACTTTGAAACACTCCTCTTGTTGATGATCTATAATAATATTGTTATATTTGTTGTCATTAAGACTTTATTATCTTCATATTTTTATTATACTTTGTAGATCTAATTTTTATAAAGCTTTGGTTATGTTTATGTTTAGATCTATAGGTTTAGAGCTTACTACCATGTATTTCTTTTATAGTTATGCTCATATTATGTGTAGATCTTAGATTTGAACTTGAATAAAAATAGTGAAATTCGTATCTTGACAAAACCTATATTTAAAAACCCTCTTCCAAGTCTCAAAATGAGAGTTTTATTTCAAAAAATGAAGGCTTAGTGGATGTATATCATTAAGACTTCTTTTTATAAGAATCAAAGGTGATTTTCAAAAGTTACTTTAAAAAAAAATCTTATTTTCGGATTTAGGCCAAGACATGATTTAAAAACATGTTTTACAACTCAAAAATAAGGATTTTATTTGGGAAATGGAAGGCTCTTAAGATAGCATATGTAAAGGATGATTTTTCATGAGTGTTGATGGATCTTATCAAGAGATATGTTCAAAAACAATTTTTGAAAATTCGGATCTAAGCCAAGACCCATTTTTAAAACCTATTATTTAATGCCGAAATGAAGATTTAGATAAAAATATAAAGGGCTCTTGGTATATATATCCTAAGGATTAGATTTTCATAAGTTTAGATGAATATTCCTAAAAGGTATTTCTAAAATAGAGAGTTTTGTGAAAGACAAGTCTAGGTCTTATTTTCATTCTAAAACTCAAGGAAGAAATTCGGATTTTGGAAGAGATGAATTTTGAAAACCTTATTTTAGACTCCAAAACAAGAGTTTTATGTGGAAAATGGAATGCTTTGATAATAGGTGACATAAGAAAATTATTTTCATTGAGTCATGTTAGTTTTAGCAAAGGATTTTTCTCAAAATAAGAAAATGAGTTTCAACTCAAAATTTCGGTTTTTACAAAAGTAGATTCTTAGAATTTTCATTTGGATGATATCTTGATGATCATATGAATATTTAATTCTTTATCTTTGGCTAGAAGTTCTCTTTACAAGTGTAGAACCAATATAAGTTGATCTAAAAAGTTAAATGGAACAAAAGTAACAATTTTCATTAGTAACTCGAACCTGGGATTTTTGTAACCTTGCTGTACAGTAGCTTTTCGATCCTCAAATGACCTTGTATGTTTGATTTAACTTGAGAAATGGATATATCTTTCGAAGTAGATAGAAATCGATATATAATATGCGCAATTCCGAGTTAAAATGAGTTAGATATGATAATTTTAAGTTAGGCCTTCAACTTAGGCAAAAATTGACGAACTTAGTAAATAGAATTGTTAAGTTTATTAGAACTTTATGAGAAATACTCATCGAGGGTATTCCTTGTACTTAGGTGATTTTGAGGATGGATTTCCACTCTTCGAGGACTACTCCGACTAGTGGATTTCTCTCCATGTCCGAGTGAGCTCATTTCTTAAATAGTTGTGCTCATGTATGTGCTTGTAACCGTAGCGGCATTAAAATTAGGACAAGATAAAATTGAGTGTATGAATATGATTGCTACATGGGTCAATTAATGATAAGAATATCGAAATGAGATTGTGGTAATTATTTGTATGACATAATATAGACTTAATCTGTCTAAAATCTCTATGATCACCCATAAATTGTTAAATTAATATGCCATGATCTTATAATCAAATTAACCATGCATACCATATGTGAGTCACATTGCATAGGTTATTATACCTTTGTGTGAAGAAGGCATAATAATTGGGCAATGAGGGGCTTGTAAACTCGAATGTTGGCGTATAGGCCGGAATTGATAATGTGTGTGGGTGGGCACCTATATCAACCACAGTAAAATCTAAAAGTGTGTGGCTGGGTGTAAGCCCTGGAAAATTTCAGTAAATAATTCTAAAGATGAACTTTGGAAATAAAACCCTGAAAGTCACTCCGAATTAAAACCGAACTTCGACAAGTCCCAAATTCCGAACGAATCTGGAAATTTCTGAATCGTGAGAAAAATAAGGAACCTAAAAAATAAAATAGCAACCCAATATACTTCCATTCTAAAACTTCTATGTGAGACAAATTTTATATTTAACTCCAACTTATAAATTTAGATATATTAGAGCCCTAAAACAAATTGTTAAAAAGTGAATAGTGATTAACCTTCGGGAATAAAACTCAATCCAAAAGAATTCCGAGAACGTTGTGAGATATTAAATACTTATGAAAAATCGACCTTAAAATAAATCTCACCAATCAGATAAGTCTTATGAGTATAAAATATCAGTTTTTATATTGGCAATGGTGTAAACCGGAAGGTCAACCGGGAAACCTGAGTCCCCAGAACTCCCAAGAAACTCCGTAACCTAGATCCGGCAGTCTCGTATTCCTAAACCAAGGAGTTGGAATATGAGGAAAAGGTGTAATCGGTTCGTATTAAGTCTAGGATGCTTTGGAAAGATGAGATTAACGAATTTTTGATCTATTCCAATCCAGTCAGGTACTGACTTCGAAAAGCACGCCCTGAGACCCGCAATATTAAAAATATGTTATTAATGTCGTTAGACTCATGTTTTATAATGATCTTTAAAATATTAGTTTTATAAGTTTCAATAGCTAGAATTTCCTGATTTTTGCAAATTTATCTGTATTTCTGTACTACCTGTAATTAAGGGGTCTTTCAGTATGATCTACCATTATTCATTACATAATTTTTATTTTTATTTTTATTTTTGTTCTTGTAATATATACCCTAGCTTCGTAGTAATTGAATAAACTTCGAAAACCGGAGAACGAAACCCTATATCAGTCTAGTTCAAGCTTAGTGAGAGGAGCTTAGAAACCCTAGATCCGGCTTTCCTTCAGTTTCATAACAAAAGAGGTTTTATAAAGTAAATGAATACGAATTATTGTTTTAAAGTATATTTTAAACCTTAGAAAGTTTTAAATTCGGGAATTTTTCAATTCCGGGCCTTCCCGAACTCAATTACGGAAAAGCATGCCCCGAGACCACGAACTCAGAAAAATGTTTTGGAATATTCATTAGAACCGTAATTTTATAAGGATTCCGAAAATATCAATTTTATAATTTTCCGGGCTATAAAAATTACAGTTGTAGCATTTTCTCGTGTTTTCGTTACAACCGGTAAAGTAGATGTCTTGTCTACTATTCACAAGTACAACCTACACTACACACTACTCATATCCTATTCTTACATCCTTACAACTACTCATTACAATTTTCTTTTCCAAGAATTTTTGTTTCCTAAATAATTATTACATTTATTATATTTTAATTACATAAATTACAAATTTAACAAATTTCAAACACCACCCCAAACCACCACACCACCCCCCCCCCCCCCCCCCCCCCCCAAATGGCCGGCGCCCACTCCCCCTTTCCCCCTCTCAATTGTTTTATTTTTGCTATTTTTAATCAATTAAAAACCCTAATCTATTCATATATAAGCTTCTTTTTCTCTCTCTCTCTTCATTTTCACTCTTCTAAAAATTATTCAAAGTAGAAAACCCTCTCCTTCTTCTTCCATTTGTCTCGTGACCCCCTCCTCCCCCACACTCACACACACAACTCAACTCCACTTCATTTCATCTCCAAATCTTCTTTAGGTGATGATTCTAAACCTTATTCCTATCTTTTCTTGTAATGGCAAAGCTATTCATGTGTGTTTTTCACATTTAATCCCAATGAGCATATGCTAGGGACATGAAAACACTTGTACAAGAATATCAAGCCATCACAAGAAGTGGATCTAGAGTTTAAAGGAGTTTTTGTTGGGATATCATCTTGTCCATGCATGTAAAGTAGGAATCTTGCATAGATCTTTATGTTCATACCATGAAACTCATGATTCATGCATTATATTTAGTAGATCTAGTGTTTAGACATTCACACCTTCATCTACATTTGTGGTCATATGGTTATTTTGATTTTCATGCATTGATGATCATAAAAATGTAGCCTTGTTTATGTATAGATAGGTTAGATGGTAGATCTACATGTATAGAAGACTAGAAACTTGAAAAGGAAAATATTTGGTTAGAAATGCTTAGTTGAAAATTCGGATGATTTTGGAACCCTACCTTAAACACCACCTAAACCAATTAAAACTCATGTTTTGCATAAAAAATGGAAGGTATATGTAATAGATGCCCTTAAGGAATGATTTTCATAAGTATTAGATGAGTTTAGGCATGAGAAAAATGTAAAACAAGTAGTGGAGTTAGAATGAAAAATATTGAGATAGTGGTTAGAAGTCAAATTCGTATTTTAGGATGATGCCTACATGAACACCTAGTATTTAAGTTTAAATTGGATGTTTTATGAGTTAAATGAAGTCCTTAGATAATAGATATAATGAAGCTTCAATTTTGATGCATTAAACAAGTTTTCCCCACAAAGAAATTGCAAGGAAAGGAAATTTATAAAATTTGGATTTTTGTGAGTAGCTTGTTTAAAAACATATTTACCCAATGAAAAATGTGGATTCTTATGCATAAATGAAGGTTATAATTAGTATAGACATTGAGAACTCATTTTTATTTAGATAACAAGAAAAGTCCAAGAATAAAATCATAAAAACCCTAGGGAATGTAAAGTTGGAAAAATTTAGCTTTCATAGGTGATCATTACGGAATTCTTGATAATTAGGAGCTCATGAGAATTTCATCATCAAAGACCATCAAAACCATGCATATATTGAGCTCATTACATGATATTTATATTAGGAATTCATTCATATACCATCTATACATGAATCATCAACTAGGAACATTTTTATCAAATGCGAAACAATTTTTCGGAATTGGAAAAGTTACAGAACAGAACTGATCCCACTGTTCCGTGACCTGAATGTTTTTAAAACTTGAAAATAATACTAGAAATAGATAGATCTTTCGAAGTAGGTAGAGATTGATATAAAATTTGCAAAATTCCGAGTTAAAATGACCAAGTTATGGCCGTTTTAAGTTGGAACTTCCGCAAATAGCGAGAACTCCGATTTTGTGTAGTTTAGATACCTAGTTTGAATTAGTTTAGTGATGAGATTCTTATTTGGTAGGTGAACCCGAGCACCACGATACCATATCACCCGACCACCGTTATTAAGAGACCGGCGTACCATGGCCGAGTGAGTTCCTCTTCCGATTTCAATTATTGCTTGTGATTGTAATGATAGTCACACTAGTTGTTAGGTAAAGATAAAAAGAATGATTATGTATGATAGGGTTAGTTGGGAATTATGATTGTCTGTGGTTGATATGTGAAGTTGAACTTAAGGAATATTGAAGCCGGGTGATAAATTATTGCTTGTATAGAGATGAATTAGAGTTGATTGTCTGTGATTATTGCTTGATCACCTAAAAGAATCCGATTAATTGATTATTGGACTTCAAGTATAACTGAACTCATGCATATCACGATGGGGATGGAGTATTAGCATTGTTGGTTTTTCATGATCCATAAAACGAATATATGTTGGTTAATTGTGATCCATAAAACGAATATATGTTGGTTAATCGTGATCCATAAAACGAATTGTTGTTTAGTTGACCGTGAGCTTAAACGACATTGTACCGCAGGATTCATAAACCTGCTAACCCGGGATGGAGGGCGTAAGTCCATCCACATATGATTTCCAGCTGGTCATATGTTTGTTGAACTCACTTGTTTGATGCATTTCACTTGGTTGATTAATTACTTGCTTGAATGTTTTGTATTAATTGTGATCCGGAAGTCTTCACTCACTAAGCTAGTGTAGCTTATACCCCGATAGTTTCCTGTTGCAGTATGAACACCTTTGGCTATCTCCGAGAACCCGTGGACATCAGGTATAGCTCTTAGAAGCTAAGGAGCTTTTGTTAAGGCCGGGACATAAAAGTAGAAATGGACTTCTAATCCTGTTTCTCGGAACCAGTATCTGAAGGATCATACAAGGAATTTTGTGAGCTTGAGGATTCTTAGCATTATTAACGGGGGTATGCCCCCTAGTTCATGTAATAGAATAATTCTCTATAAGACGGTCATGATTTACGTTCTTGTTGCTATGTATGTCTCCTTAAGCTACTACGGAGCAAAGTATGGTCTATAAATGTTGAGAGTGAGCCTTACACCCAATGTTCAAACTCATGGAAAGACTAAGGTTGTCTTACTTGAGTTTAAATGTTGAGTGTGGCGGACTGTCACGTGTAGGGCACACTTTGGGGCGTGACACTGGGCACCTGTATTAACCATAATAAGAAGTGAGAAGAATTTAAATGTTGGTAGTATGGGCCTGAAACACCTAACCCCAAATGGAGGGCATAAATCCATTCAACATAAGATTTTCGGACGGTGTTATGTATTGTATGCTAATGTGTTTGTGCACTTCATATGGTTGCTAATTACTTATCTGTTATATACTGTTGTTGAATATTAAATATTTGGAAATGAATCTCACTGAGCCTGTTAGCTTACACCCCGATAGTTTTGTTGTGGTGTTCCCATTTTTGAGTGTTCCGAGAAAACACTTTTCACAGGGTTATCTTTTGGATAAAGGAGCTTTTGAAGAAGTCGGGACCTAGCTAGAGGCGTGGACTTCTAGGAAAATCTCTTTAACATAAACCCTGACGTTTGTAATATGGTTTTAGACTAGATAGACTTCTATTATTTTGGTGGGGGTATGCCCCCTTGACTTTTGTAAAAACTTCACTTATTTATCTTGTTGTGATTTCTATTCTTAATGCTAATGTATGCCTCCTTTAGACTATTCGATTCAAAGTGTGATCCTAAAAATTGTGCAAGTACACCTTACACCCGATATGTAAACTTATGGGATGACAAAGGATTTTATACTTAAGTTTAAATATTGAGTGTGGTGGACTATCGTGTTTTGAGTGCCCTTTGGGGCGTAGCAAGTTCCATCACCAAATGGGAAATTTCTACTTCTACAATTTGTCCCACAAATTCCATGTTCAATCTCTCCAATTCCTTTATAAGTTCTTTTTGGGTTGTAAGTATGGCTGTAACTTCTCTGTGGTTCTTCCGACTCAAAGGGTCTGCTATTGCATTCGCTCTTCTAGGGCAATAGTTTATTCCAAGATCATAGTCCTTGATCAACTCCAAGCATCTTCTGTGCCTCATATTCAATTCCTTTTGTGTAAATAAATACTTGAGGCTCTTATGGTCTATATATATCTCACATCTCTGTCCATACAGGTAATGCCTCCAAAGCTTGAGGGTAAAGATAACAACAGCTAACTCAAGATCATGCGTCGAGTAATTATGTTCATGCGGCCTCAATTGTCGTGAAGCATATGCAATTACCTTCCCTTCTTGCATAAGCACGTATCCTAAGCCATTCCTTGATGCATCACTATGGACGGTATATGGCTTTTCCAGATCTGGTAAGGTTAGAATTGAAGCGGATACTAGCCGCGCTTCAACTCCTGGAAACTTTGTTCTCGCTTCTCATTCCAAATAAACTTCTCATTTTTCTGGGTCAACTAGCTTAGTGGCTTGGCTATTTTTGAGAAATCTTGCACGAACTTTCTGTAATAGCCGGCTAATCCAAGGAAACTTCTAATCTTAGTTACCGTCCTTAGTTGTTTCCATTCCATTATAGCCTTAATCTTTTTCGGGTCTACTGATATTCCACTTCCCGAGATAACATGTCCTAGAAAAGGATATTTGGTTCAACCAAAAGTCATACTTGGATAGTTTGGCACATAACTTATGCTCCCTTAATGTCTGCAATGCCATTCTCAGATGTTCTTTGTGTTGTTCCCGTGTCTTGGAATAGACCAAAATATCGTCAATGAAGACAATCATGCACTTATCCAAGAGCGACTTATACACTCGATTCATCAAGTCCATGAAAGCATCTGGTGCGTTAGTCAATCCAAAGGGCATAACCATGAACTCATAGTGTCCATACCGAGTCCTGAAAGCGGTCTTTAACACATCATCTGATTTTATCCTTAGCTGGTGGTATCCCGATCGCAAATCAATGTGCAAGAACACACTTGCTCCTTGTAGTTGGTTAAAGAGATCGTCAATCCTTGGCAATGGATACTTATTCTTTATAGTGACCTTATTGAGGTCCTGGTAATCAATACATAGCCTCATTGATCCATCCTTCTTCTTTACGAATAACACCAGAGCTCCCCAAGGCGAGACACTTGGTCTAATGAATCCTTGGTCAAGCAATTCTTGTAATTGCTTTTTAAGCTCTTTGAGCTCAATGGGTGCCATTCGATATGATGCCTTGGATATGGGTTCCATCTTCGGCATCAAGTCGATCACAAAATCAATCTCTTGTTTTGGAGGTAATCCAGGCAATTCTTCCAGAAAACATCGAAGAACTCATGAATGATGGGGATGTCATCAATGTTAGGCCTTTCCTTCTCCTCTTTCGTACTTCCTACATAGCTTTTAACTCCTTCCTCAACTTCTTCAATTAACTTGAATGAACTTAACTCCAATCTTTTAGAAACTGTGGATTCTCACAAAAACATAGCTTTCTTCCCATCCTGTCCTATGAATTCCACTTTCTTACTTCTACAATCTACCCATGCTTCTACCATGGACGACTAACTCATTCCGAGAATCACTTCGTACTTGCTGATTTCTACTATTATAAGACTGGTGGTTGCTTCATGAGGCAATTCCTTATTACTTCTTTAGTAGTCACCACGTTACCTGTGGGGGTTTTTATATGAAAACTTGTTGTGGTTGTGGTGATGGGTAAACCGGTCTTCAAGGCTATATTAATGGCAACAAAGGAATGTGTTGTACTGGCATCGAAGAGGGTATAAGCGATCAGGTCCCCTATTTGTATGGTTCCTCCGTTCAAGACACGTTTGTTACTATCCTTATTGTCTTTATAGGGTTTCCTAAGCATCTATCATTTCCCAACACAGATCATATCTTATCACTTATACTTAACAGATATCAAAATAAGCAGATATTTATGGATTGAGGCTAACCTGTAACCAATCTACAGTCATAATCCTCTCCATTGTCTAGGGTAGCCAATTCCACTCCTTCTTCAGCAACATCTTCACAAACCCATTGACCTTCAAGGTTGTAGGTTCTCAGCCTGTACATAGATGATGCCGAGCGACTTCCACTTCCATTCCCACTCCATGTTAGAGAAAGTCCTCTTGAAGATCCAACAGGTTGATCAGTTGTAGATTTCCTTTTAGGACATTCATTGGCAAAATGTCCAGTTTGTTTGCACATGAAACAAGTCATAGAAGCTTTCTTTGGGCAATCTAGAATCTTATGGCTCGGGTCGCCATTTAAATAACATTTGGTCTGGAGAAGGGGGCACCTCTTCGGGTAGTGTGCTTCTTTGCACTTCCAACAAGTTACTACTGCCTTAGAAATATCCTTTTGTCCACTGAAATTTCCCTTAAAGTGGCCAATAGGTTTAAACCTCTTAGATGGGAAATAGGAGCTTGTTCCAGGTTGAAATTTCTTTCCAAACACATGAACCTTCTTCTCAGAAGTCCCAACTTTCCTTTTCTTGGCCCCTTCAAAAATTCTTGCTCTTTCAACTAATTCGTTGAAGGTGCAGATGTCAAATTCTTCTAACCACATCCTTAAATCTTCATCTATCCCATTTAGGAACACTTGACGTTTCAACTCTTCACTATACTTATAGGAATCAAGAGCATACTGGAGGAGTCGGTTCAACTCTGTCTCATATTGTTCTATGGATCTTCCCTTTTGAGACATGTGTAAGAAATCCACATTATATCTCACTCTTAGACTTCCCAGGAAATAGTTTTCCAAAACTCATTTTGAAACATATACTAGGTGATAGGTAGTGGCAACTCTCTACTCTTGGACTCCTACCACACTCGAGCATTAAACCTCAACATATAGGTATCATGGCTTAGTCGAAGGTGATGGGGAACTTCATAAGCAGCAAAAGAACGTTCTACCTGCGCGAGCCAATCCTTAGCTTCATCTGGTTTCCCGAAAGCTCCGTCAAAGTAATGGTTACTTTTGATGAAATCTGGGAGGGAAGTTCTGTGTGGTTGGGGTGGTGGCGGAGGTGGCAAAGGTGCAATATGTGATTGAACATCAGGTGGTGCTGATCCATATACAGATGCTTAAGGTGCTTGCTAGGGTGGTGCTTGAGCTGGTGCTGGTGGTGGCATGTTTATCTATTGTTGTTGAACTAACTTATTAAGAAGCTGTGTTAGTTGACCAAGCGTGGCTTAAAGATCACCTTACAGATTCGGAGGCGGAGCCACTGGGGGCACTTCTAGTTGGTTAACTTCCTCAAGCGGATCATTCGATGCCTGCCTTACTCTCAGTCGTCAGCTTCTAGGTCGGCTGTTTTAAATTTGTTTATGTAAATACTAGATCATTAAGTCTTTTACATACTAAGTTACAGAAATTGCGAAATTTTTTGATGAAATATGGGAAGAAAAACATCATATAGAAGAAATTTAAGCAATTAAATCAAGAAATAAAATTTGTTCAAACCAAAATACTTCATTAAATTAAAAGCATTCAAGGGCATGAAACCCATACATAGAAGAAATTAAAGCTTAAAAAAGAAATTCAAAACATAATAACATTAAACACCTTTCCGAAAACATAAATCTATCTTCTAATTGATCCTATATCCTAGGTTGATTTGGTTACAAAATTTTTGTTGGACATATGGGATTTCTCAGGTGGATCCTTCCTTCTTTCCTCCTTCGGTCATCTTTCATGGTAAGGGGGTCATGTCATGGTGGTTGGGGCTAGGAGTCATTCTTGGCCTTTTTGCTACGAATTGCTTTAGGTAGCTTCGAACTGTCATCCTTTTTCCTTTATGGGAGGGTCGATGCCTATATGTACTCAGCTCTCCTTGATCATACCCCATTTGTGGTGCATGCTCCCCATATGATACTTCCATTATTTCATCCTTGGTTTGGTCTCCTATTAGGGGAGTGTGAGATCGGCTTCTATTCGGAATGTTCCTATCTGGGGTTGGTTCGACATGCCATCCAAAATCATGACTAACTCCTTGGTGGTTGGAAACATCCTCATCCCATCCGTGATTTGCTGGCGGCTCTCCGTGTTTCGTTCCTTGATTCATATTGTAAACCCTTGAAATTTTCATAATTCTTGGAAAATAATCCAAGAAGTCTAACATCGAAACCGAAACCTTGAAAATCGACCCAAGTTAAAACCAAATTCTAAATAAGGTTAAACATGAGAATCCTTAATCTTGAGAAAAAGAGAACCCTCAAAACAAAATAGAAAATTTAACTATTGATTGATTCAACATCCGTACATCAATCAAATCATATATCTGATTCCTAACACACAAATCAAGACGATATATCTAAATAACGTTCGATAACAAATACTAAGATCTTAAATCCTTCGCTGAATTTTAGAATCAAAAGTTTCAATTTTCACCAAAAGTCAAATTGAGTCAACTCATAACCCTAAACTCGGTTAAACGATCCCGACAACTGAAAAATATTAAATAATCACAAATAAAATAAGATAAACCTTAGGAATTGAACTAAAAATATAATACAGACAAAACTCCAAAATTTCATGATCTTACGAATAATTCTACAAAATCAAAAATCAAACCGGAACCCTAAAAGTCAACAAAGCTTACGACAAATCCTAGTGTTTAAGATCCGACAATCCCATGCTCTTAAACCCTAAACAACGAAATGGAAATAATGGTTGATAATAGTTCGTAATAATATAGGGAAGCTTTAAAATATCAAATTCTTAAAATTCCAATGTCCTTCGGATTCGAATGGGATCAGTTTTCAAAACCCATGCCCCAATACACCGGATGAAAAAAATATTTCGTTAATACCAATAGACTCGTAAAAATATAAGAATTTAAAAAATATCAGTTTTAGAATTTTTCGGTAGCTAAAAATTACAGATATCGCATTATACGCGTATTTTTATTACTACCAGTATTTTGATTGTCTAGTTTACTATTCATAGTACTTTTCTACTATTCATTACTATTCTTCTATCTCTACTTTTTATACTATCTATTCTTACACCTGCATACTTATTTCTTACAATTTTATTTTCCCATAAAAATTATATACCATGTATTACTAAACTTCTCTTATACTTTTCTTCCAAAATTAATTTTTAATCAATCTTCTCTCTCTCCTCCCATGCTTGTCGTCCACCCCCCCTCTCCCTTCACTCTCAATTATTTTTTTTTCAATTTATTTAATTACATCTAATTTTCATTCCAAAATTCTATATATACCCCATTCCTCCTTCCTCCTTCATTGTTTCACACAACTCATTCTACTATCAAAAGTCTCTCAAATTCTCTACATAAAAACTCTCCACAAAATTTTCCTCTACCAAAACTCTCTTTCACCAAATACTCACAAAATTTCTCTCTAAACACAATCCAATTACCATTTCTCAATAATCACATAACCATACATTCATTACCATCTTCATACCACATAAACACTTTAGGTAAAATTTCTTCCAACCATTTAGTTTACCATGTAACTTAACATGACTATGGTGTTATTTTGAAACTCACATGAGTAGTAAAAATAACAATATGTTCATGTTTTGTTCTTGCATATGAAAATCCTATTTTATTATCTTGATATTATATATGTTGTTATTATTTGTTATTATCATTGTTATTATTATGTTAACTTCTTATTCATATCTAAATAAATATATTTATGTATTTATATATAATCTTTAGAGCATATAAGCTCACTTGTTATTTATTTAAATTCATGCCTTGCAATTTATTTATTTCATGTTATTTTTAAGACTAGTCTTTCCAGTTTTAGACTTATCCATATCAAGTCAAAACAATCTTTTCTTTATTTTCTTTATTCTTTTTGGGACTAGTCTATTCTTAGTCCCGGGATGCCTTAATAAAGCTAAGGCTCCAATACTTGACCGGGATATCTTGATGAAGCTAAGATTCTCAATACTTGATATTTTTATTATCTTGCTTATTATTATTTGTTTATATTATTTTCTCACATTCTTATTATTATATATGCTCATAATACTTGCATCTACATAATGATATTGTCTCAACTAAATTTAAAAATAGAATTTTACTTTATTAAAGGAACTTAAAACTAAATTTTCTATTATGTGGCTTGTCATTAATTAATGGAGTTATTATCAACAACATAGAAATGGAAGTAATACAAGTTTTCTTAAATAACAAAGATAGCTTTACTAATGAAATATAAGAAATAAATACTTTCTTTTTATAATAAGGTCACCTAAGTTTTAGTAAAATAATTTGTTAGAATTCAAAGTTTTCACAAAAAGCTTAAGATTAAACTCTTTTTAACTCCATAACAAAACCAACAAGAAAACTAATTTTCAAAATTAAGATAAAATCAACCCGTACAGTTATAAACCCATTTAGGAAAAATAATGATTTTCAAGAAGGAACTTATTTTTAAAGAATATAAACATGATAAGATAAACAACAAAGGATTTTATCAATAAAGAGGATTCTTTTTAAATAAAATTTATAGAGAAAATAAAAGACCAAGTTTTAGAAAACAAGAACTTATATTTTAAACAAGAAATATAAAAAGAAAAGACTCATTTTCTAAAACCATTCTATATGTAAATTTATAAATAGGTTATTAACAACTTAATAGACTTTTGATAACTTTGATCTTTTATCACCAGAAGTAGAAATTATAAAAGACTAAAGTTAAAATTTACTTGTTTTGGAAAAAGAATGAGGAAAAATAAAATAAAATAAAAATATACTCATTTATAATGACCTAGGAAAATATAAAATTTCTTCAAAATACTTGAAAAGGAAATTCGTCAAGTTAAGTTTTAACACTTCAAAATAAATTGTTGAGACACTACCATTAGAATTTTTGTATATAAAGTGAGATTATCTATATACTAAAGGGATTTATCAATCATATATATATATATATATATATATATATATCTATATTTTATTAAAGGATTTTTGAATGAAGTAGAATTGGAAAATTGTTTCACAAAATCTAGAAAAATTCGTTTTAGATCTGTACTCTACGGTTTTAGAACCCAAATGACCTTATATGACAAAGACAACCTTAGAAATGGATAGATCTTTTCGAATAGGTAGAAAACGGTATATTATATGTGAAATTCCGAGTTAAAATGAGCAAGTTATGGCTATTTTAAATTGGAATTTCATTCTATACGATTTTGACGAAAATAGTGAAATAGAGTTTGAAAATTTAAGTAAAATTTCTACGAAATACTCATCCCAGATATTTCTTTTTTCTAGGTGATGAAGAATACGAGATTACCCTTCCTGAGGATTTCTATGACTAAGAAGATTGTGAAATGGACGAGTGAGTTATTCTTCTTAATTTCGTTACCTTGCTTGGGCTTGTAAAATGGTGGCATTAGTATACTAAGAAAAGATAAAAATGGATATGTATGGGGAATTCAGATATATGTGATTCTATGCTTATGTGTGAAATAAGAATTAAGAATATCGCAACTTCAAATTGCCTGTTTAAGTGTTTTGTTTACTTACTTATATAATTGCTTATTGCTTGCCAAATTGATTGATCTCCCCTTAATAAACCTTAATAAGGTTCGGCTTAAGAAAAATAAAACACTCATGCATAGCATCCATCGAGTCACATCTCTTTCGGAAGGCTGCTATTCCTATGCGTAGAGTTAGATTAGCTATTATCGTGGTGGGTCACGGGCCATGTTCCTTCCTAGAGAATTCAAATCACCCGGGGAATGCAACTCTAGGTTCGAAGCCGAGCCAATCGAATGCTTTGGATGGGGACCTGGGGACTAGCAGTTGAAGGTCGCAGATCTTCAATACCGATTTCCTAACCTTCAATACGAAGGAGTAAATCCGTTCTATATATGGTTTCCGCATAAATATATATATATATATATATATTTATGTGATCACGTGATTGTTGCATTGTATGCATGTATGAAAATTTAAATGAACTTGTTTGAAACCATGATGCGAATGAAAAGGAATATCTCACTAAGCTAGTTGTAAGCTTATACCCCTATAGATTTTGTTGAAACAGGTATACTTGTGGCTTAAATCGAAGATCATAACATTAAGGAAGTCACAGAAGGATGTTAAACTTTTATGAAGGCAATGGGAACATAAGATGAAGTTACTTTGTAAGGTTCCTTATATGTAATGCATGCTATATTAGTGTTTTGGAAATTCTAAGAAGTGTATTCATTTTGATTTGAAGACAATAGAGGGATACACCCCTAAGAATTGTAATTTACCATGTTTATGTTTTATGATAAGTATTTTATTTGCCTTGTTACTTAATTATTATCAATGTAAATTGTGTTACTCCGATACGTTCCCTTGGTTGTGATGTATGCCTTGTACATGATATGAAAGCCTCTACGTAATAGAGGTAGTCATTCTTAGGCTTTAGTATTGTGTACGACGAACTACCACGTTTAGAGTACTCATCGGGGCGTGACACATATCTTCCCCCCATTCGACTTGTTCATGCATTCCTCCTTCCAGTGATGGTGGTAGAGGCAGTGTAAACCCCGGTTTTTCTAGTAACTAAGCAAACTTTGGAAATTGGAAACCAAAACCCTAAACCAGATTAGCTTAAGCTTGAGAGAGAAACCTAAGAACCCTGGATTCGGCTTTCCTTCGGTTTCAAATTAAAAGAACTTTTATAAAATAACTTAATGTGGAATATTGTTTTGAAGTATGTTTCAAACCATAAAAAGTTCTTATTTCGAAAAATTCTCTATTCCGGGCCTTCCCGTGATCCATTACGAAAAAGCAAGCCCCGAAACTAGAAATTCTAAAAAATATTCTAAAATACTCTTTAGAACTGAAATTTAATAAGGATTTCAAAAATATAACTTTTATAATTTTTCGGTTTATAAAAATTACAGATATAACATTTTTCTAGTATTTTCTATACTATCGGTAAAGTAATTATCTTGTTTACTATTCATTACTATTCACAAGTATAACCTACTACACCCACAAGCCATACCCTAGTCTTGCATCCTTACAAACACTTAATTACATTTTCTTTTCCAATGAAAATTTGTCTCTTAAAAATTATTACAAATTAAGACTTTTATTACATAAATTACAAAACAAAATTTAATTTAACTCTCTGTCTTTCTCCCTCCCTTGTGGCCAGTGCATCACCCCCACCCCCTCCCAAAAAAAAAAAAAAAATTGGTCCAATTTATTTTATTTTCTTTCCTTTTTATAATCAAACAAACCTTAAATTACGTACTATATATATTCTTTTACCTTTCTCTCTCTTCATTCACTTCTTTTATTTTCAAAAAATTACACAACTCTCTCTCTATTTCCCTCTCTTGCTGTGAGCCTCCACACCCTACACACACACTCACACAAGCTCATTTTCTTCTTGATTCAAGCCTTAGGTAATGAATCATAACCCTTTCCTACATTAAATCTTGTAATGGCAAGATTATTCATGAGTGTTTTCATGTTAAAGTCCCCATGACACTTGCTAGGGACAAGAAAATACTACTACATGAATATCAAGCCATCACAAGAGTAGATCTTATGTTTAAATGAGTTTTTGTTGGATTATCTCCATATTCATGCATATAATAGTAGAGTAAAGTAGAGATCTTGCATAAAAATCCATGTTCATGCGTTAAAACTTCATTCAATGCATCATAAGTAGTAGATCTAATATTTAGATGTTCATGCTATACTTGACATTCATGATCTCATGAATATTTTGTGTTTTAATGCATTAATACCCATAAAAGGTTTTGTCTTGTATATGTAAATATGGTAGTTAATAGATCTTTAGTTAGATGAGACAATAAACTTAAAAAGAAAAACTTTTGTTTGAAATGTTCAAATGAAAAGTTCGTATGACTTCAAAACCATGTTTTAAAAAACCTGTTTATCAACTCTAAAACTTATGTTTTATATGAAAAACGAAGGGTATAGGTAGTAGATATCATTAAGTAATGATTTTTATAAGTTGAAATGAGTTTTGATGAGAATAATGTGTAAAACAAAGAGTAGAAATAAGATAAGAAATTTTGAGTTACTAGTCAACTTAAGAAATTCGTAATTTTGGAGTATAGCCATGAAAACATCCATTTTCCAACTCAAAATGAATGTTTTATTTAAGAAATGAAGTCCTTAAGGGATAGGTATAATAAAGCCTTAAATTTTATGTATTGAACAAGTTTTTCTTAAAGAAAACATTCAAAAAATTAAATTTTCAAAAATTCGGATTTTAGAATAAATCCTATTTGAAAACATGTTTACAAAGTATAAAATGAGAATTTTTATGTAAAAATGAAGGTCTTAAGTAATAGATATCATGAAGACTCAGTTCCAGCAAAGATAACTAGAAATTCCTAAGAAATAATTCCAAAACAAAAAAGATTTATCAAAGTTAGGAAACTAGTTTTCCTAAAAGTAAATATTCTTGAAGTCTTGCAAAATAAAAAGTTTCTAAAACTTCCTTTCCATAAATATTGTCAAGAGCATGCATACATTAAACTCATAACATGCCATTCATGATAGGAAATCATTAATATTGCATGTATAATTGATTTATAAAGTAGAAAAACTTCAAACATTTACAAAACTATTTTTGGAATTAGAGAATTGTTACTGATAAGAACTGATCCTACTGTTTCGTGACCCAAAAATTTTCAAAACTTGAAAATAATATTAGAAATAGATATATCTTTCGAAGTAGATAGAAATCGATATATAATTTGCGAAATTCCGAGTTAAAATGACCAAGTTATGGCCCTTTTAAGTCGGGACTTCCGCAAATGACGAGAATTATGAATTTACTAAGTTTTGAAATACAATTTGGATTAGTTAAGTGATGAAATACTTATTAGGGTATTCTTCCTTTTTAGGTGACCCCGAAGCCGACGATTCTCTACCACCAGATTATTATTACTAAAGGACCGGTGATCCATGGCCGAGTGAGTATCACTTCCGATTTCAATTATTGTATGTGGTTGTAATGATAGTTGCACTAGATATTTGGTAAAGATAAAATGGATATGCATGATGGGGATGAATGAGAATTTTTTATGGTTATTGTTGATATGGGAAATGGAATGTAAGAATATTGAAGCCGGGTGATTAACTATTGCTTGTATAGATGAATTAGGATTGACTATCTGCGATTATTGATTGATCACTTAAAGAATTGGTATAATTGGATATTTGGAATTGAAAATAAATATGGACTCATTCATATCATAAATGGGGATGGAGCATTAGCATTGGTTGGTTGTCCATGATCCTAAACGGTGTAAAAGTTGGTTAATCGTGATCCACAAACGAATTTATAAGTTGGTTGATTGTGATCCTAAACGACATATTGAGTAGTACCGCAGAATTCATTAATCTGCTAACCCGGTATGGAGGGCGCAAGTCCATCCACATATGATTTCCGACTGGTCATATGTTTGTTGATTTCGTATGTTTGATGCATATCACTTGTCTGACTAATCACTTATTTGATTGAAGTGTTATAATTGTGATCTTGGAAGTTTTCATTCACTAAACTAGTGTAGGTTACGTCCCTATAGTTTTTATTTGTTGCAGCATGAATTCATATGGCTTAGACCGAGATAACCTACAGCTCAGGCATAGGAGCTAGGCATTTCCTCTAGAAGTTGTATTCAAATTTGTTTAGACTTCCGTAGGAAACCAAGAGATTATGGATGACTGCAATAGATCTCTAATTAATATTCTTTTGTGGGGTAATGCTGTAAGTCTCGGAAAATTTCAATAAATAATTCTAAGATGAACTTCGAAAATAAACCCTAAAAATTACTCCAAATTAAAACCGAATTTCGACAAGTCTTAAATCACGAACGAATTCAGAAATTTTCAAATCTTGAGAAAAATAAGAATTCTTAAAAAACAAAATAAGAACTCAACATACTTCAATTCCAAAACCATTACGTACGAAGATTTCCATATTTAACTCCGACTTATAAAAACGGGTAATATAAAGCCCAAAAACAAATTATTAAAAAGTAAATAACGATTGACTTTCGAAAATATAACTCAATTCAAGAATTCCGAAAATATTAAGAGATATTAAATACTTACAAAAAAAAATTTAAAATAAATTTCTCAAATTAAATATGTTGTATAAACATAAAATATCAGTTTCCAAATTGGCAAGGATCTAAACCGGAAAACTACCTGGAAACCCTAAGTGGTATACAATAGTTTAAGTCCGGCAATCTAGCGCCCTAACCCTAGAGGCCGAGATGTAGTTTAAATATGTAGAATAGCTCATAGTAATATAAGGTTGTTTATAAATATCAGATTGGTAAATTTTTGATCTATTTCGAAGCCGTTCGGATACAGACTTCGAAAAGCGTGTCTTGGGGCTCGAGATATAAAAAATATACCAGTAGTACCGTTAGACTCTTAATTTTATAAGATTTTCAAATATATCAGTTATATAATTTTTTGGATTATAAAAGTTACAGTTATAACCTTTTTATCGTATTTCCATTATTACCGGTAATTGATTAGTCTTTTGCACTATTCACTTTTATTTCATTACACAATTTTATTATTTTTATAAAGCCTTATATTTTTACATAAATATTTTATAGATTATAGAAATTTTTTTTTCTAAAATTTAGTTAGTTCGGGCTTTTACGGGATCAGATTCTATTTAAGACCCGATACAAAAAATAAAATAAATTAATTTAATGATTGAAAAATATTTTAAAAATATTTTTATTTTCATAAAATATATTTTTAGAATTTTTCGGGTTATAAAAATATCATTTATAGCTCATATTTGCGTATTTTGATCATACCGGTAACATATTTGTTAAAATACTAAAATAATTCAAATAATTATTTAATTTTAATTATGAAAAATCTGCTACAAATATTTGGAATAAATTTTCTAATTTTATTTTATTTTGTTTTATTTTATTAAGAAAGTACTTTTATAACCCATACTTTCAAGTACACCTTACACATATCACTTCCTTTTCACTTCAATCTTTCTACACTTTATTATATCTATTCATGGCAGATTTTGACTCCTTTATGGCTGCCATTGTCCTTTCATTTACTCCATTTTGACTAAAATAATTATATTACACTCCTTCTTAAAGAAGCTACATATACACATTTATTACATAAATTAATTTCAAGTCAAAATTCAACAAAACCCTCTCTCTCCTCCCCCCAAGATTCATGTGCAGCACACAAAATTTGCTGCCCTTGTCTTATTTTTTTCCCTTTCATTTAATACAATTCTATCTCCATTTAATGCCTCTTTATTATTTCCTTTCATTTCCTTTTTGAAGCCCTCTCTCTTTTCCTCTCTTTCTTTCTTCTTTCTCTCTTGTTCTTATAAGGAACCTTGCTGCCCCCACTTCAAAAAAATTGCTTCCACACTTCATTCTTGAAGATTTCTAAGCAAATCTTCTTCCCAAAGCTCCATAGGTGATATAGGTAAAGTGTAATGAAGGTTTCATGCATCAAATGACCTTCCATAAGCCTAAAAGCTTAGGATGATGATGCCAAAAAAATGAAACACTCCTCTTCTCCACTATTATTATCTTGTATCATAATTATTTTCTTGTTTAAAGTTGATATATTTTGTAGATCTAACTTTTTGTGGCTTTGATTTTCGTTTATGCCATAGATCTTGTTATTTAAGTTGTTATTTTTGTTATTTCTTATGATTTATACATAGATCCATCATTGTTAAGATGAATATTATTCAATAATTCATTGATTTAATTTGGATTAATTGTTATTAATTTTGTAGAAATTATATGGAATCGGTACTTAATCGTGATTTATATGAATATCAGGTCTTTGAATCCAAAAGAAGCAAATAATACAAAATTGGAGTAAAATATATACAAGGAACAAAAAAATCAGCAAGAAAGGCCGGCCATTCATGGACTTAAGCTGCCGGCCTTTATTGGATTTCATCGGCGTTTAATATAAAACATACGCCGGCTGAGATAAGAGTAACGCCGCCGGCCATCATGGGGAAAGTGCCGGCCTATCATGAAACTGCAAGGGACAATGAAGAGGCAAATAAAGATAAGCCGGCCAATATGAATTTAAGCCGCCAGCGTTTCTGTGTAACTGCCAGCCTTCTTGTAACGGCTGGGTAAATGAAAAGCCATGAAGCATTTAGGCCGGTCAATTCATGATCTAAATGGATCCAGTCTTTGTCCCTACAAATTCCATAACTTCCAAACTTGTATTTATATATTATTTAGGGTTTCTTTCAGGAGGATTCATTCATTCCATATTTAGATACAATTTTGTAAGAAAACCCTAGAGAGAATTCTAAGGGTCATGAGTGGCTAAACTCCAAATCTAGCCAAAGGGATTATTGCAAATCAATTCAAGATGGATTGTGAGACCAAAGTGGTTTGATTTCATTGTTCTCTATTTTGAATATTTATATTTCATCAGATTTATTTGTGATTGTTTGTCTATTATTGATATAACTTTGGATCCGGTTGTATTAGATAACAAACAATAATCAATCAATTAGGACTCATATCCGTAATTGTATGAATCTCCTAATATAAAGTGATGAAACAACACGATAGTCATAAATAGATGATTATTTGTTGTTGTTGATGAAATATAATCTATTCTAAATGATCCATGCTCTATGAGATTGTTGATTAGGGTTAGGTCTCTCTAATTCTAATGCAATTGATAGATTAAACCTTAAGAGCTTTTTAGGGTTGTCTATTCGATTAGGAATAATCAAAGATCTTATCTTGGTTATTTAATATATAAAAAGATTGATTTTCAGAGCTTGTTGAAAATTATAACTAACCTATTCAAAATAGGAATAATAATTATTGAGTCAAGGATCAATCCCGGGAATTGAATTGTAATAAGACCTAGGCTAGATAATCTTTTTAATATAGAAATTCTTGTTAATTAGATATAGGTTTATTTTAATCGTGTGATTTCAAAAACCCCTTATTTTATTTTTCTTTTTCTCTTCTTAATCTCGATAGAAACTTGGGAATTTTACCAGTCCCTGTGGAGACGATCCTGCTCACTCTATTTACAAATATTTAAAGCAGGTTGATTATAAATTATTATTTTTGTTGGATTCGACACCCACCAAATTTTGGCGCCGTTGCCGGGGATTGGTGTCCAAAAAGTTCCTGTTTCTATTTCTTTTTATTTTTATTTTTTTTTCTTTTGTTTATGACCCGTGCTTCTCACAAAGGTATTTTAGAATTTGATACAGAAATTGAGAAGACAGAGAGGAAACTGCGCAAACAAGCAAAATTGCGTGCTCAAGACGTTACAACATCATCTTCATCTCCTGGATTGACTCAAGCTTTGGAATTAACCGAATCATCTAGTGAGTCTGAAAAACAGGAAATTGAAAGTTTGGAAATTGAACAAGATCAAGAAGAGGAAGAGATGGCAAATCAAGAGAGAACTTTGAGACAATTGGCCGCACCGGATGTGACTCAACAACCGTTATGCATTCAATACCCTGAATTGAATGTAGATTTTGAGTTAAAATCAGGTCTTATTCATCTGTTGCCAAGTTTTCATGGCCTGGAAAACGAGGACCCTCATAAACACTTGAAGGAATTCCACATTGTCTGTTCCAGCATGAGACCTCAAGGGATTCCTGAAGATCAAATCAAGTTAAGAGCTTTCCCATTCTCATTGAAAGACAAGGCAAAGGATTGGTTATTTTATCTACCTCCTGGATCTATTGCTACTTGGACTGATATGGTTAAAGCTTTTCTGGACAAATTCTTCCCTGCAACAAGAGCTGCAAATATTAGACGGGAAATTAGTGGGATAAGACAAAGGGACACAGAAAATCTTCACGAATATTGGGAGCGATTCAAGCAATTGGTTGCCAGTTGTCCACAACATGGTATTTCAGAACAGCTTTTGATCCAATATTTCTATGAAGGTCTGCTGCCAATAGAAAGGAAAATGATGGATGCAGCGAGCGGAGGAGCGATTGTAGACAAAACCCCTGCTCAGGCTCGGGATTTGATATCACTCACGGCTGCAAACTCACAGCAATTTGGCTTCCGTCATGATCCTTCAACAAGAAGAGTCAATGAGGTAAGTGTTTCTCATCTAGAAAATCAATTATCTAACCTGACTTCTCTAGTACAGCAAATTGCTCTTGGAAACCATCAACAAGCGAAAGCTTGTGGTATATGTGCTTCCAACCATCCCACAGACATGTGTCCAACATTACAAGAAGATTCATATGCGCATGCAAATGCGATTGGAGTATTTCCAGGACAACCACAACCACCTCAAAGAAAATATGATCCCTATGCCACTACATACAATCCTGGATGGAGGGATCATCCAAATTTCAGTTACCAACCAAGGCCACAGAACTTTCAGCAATATCAATCAAGGCCACAACAACCACCACCACAACAAGCTTCGTCTTCAAGCTCATCACTTGAAGACATTGTGAAGTCTCTTGCAATCAACACTAAACAATTTCAGGATGAGACTAAGCAATTCCAACATGAGACGAAGCAAAGCATTCAACATTTGGAGGGTCAGATGAGTAAACTTGCCACTTCAGTAGGTAAGTTGGAACAGCAAGGTAAGTTACCTTCTAACACCATTAATCATAGAGAAAATGTGAGTGCAATTTCCTTGAGATCTGGCAAGGAATTGCAAGACTCAAATGAGAAGGTAATTGAGACCGACTCCAATGAGAAAAGTGAAAAAGAGAACCCCCACATGGAGGAGAAACAAGTAGAAAAACCCCACCACAGATTTATAAGCCTATACCCCCATTCCCTTCTAGGTTGAATCAATCCAAGAAATTGGATGAAGAGAAGGAAATTTTGGAGACTTTTAGGAAAGTCGAGGTGAATATTCCTTTATTGGATGTGATTAAGAAAATACCTCGATATGCTAAGTTTCTGAAAGATCTTTGCACAAACAAGAAGAAGCTTAGAGGAAATGAGATGGTTTATATGGGTGAGAATATTTCTGCTGTTCTTCAGAAGAAGCTACCACCAAAGTGCAAGGACCCTGGTACGTTTTCTATTCCTTGTACAATAGATCAAGTTAATTGAAAATTGTATGTGTGACCTAGGAGCTTCAGTTAATATCATGCCCTTATCTATATATTAGAAGTTGAATATTGGATCTTTGAAAGAAACAAGAGTAATCTTGCAACTTGCAGATAGATCTAATATATATCCATCAGGTATTTTGGAAGATGTTTTGGTACAAGTCAATGGATTAGTGTTTCCCGCTGACTTTTATGTAATTGATATGGGTGAGGAGATGTATTCAAAATCACCTACACTTTTGCTTGGGAACCATTTATGAAAACATCTAAAACCAAAATTGATGTTAATGAAGGGGTTATGACTATGGAATTTGATGGGGAGATCATTAGATTCTCGGTAGATAGTGAAAAGAAAATTAATTCAAATATTTCTAATATTTTTGCTATCTCTAAGAATGACAATCAGGTTGTGGAAGTGCAAGAAGAGAGCCTAGTTGATGAATCAAAAGTGGATGGACTTGGTGAAAATTTAGTTGACACTGGACAAATTATGGAGAAGATTGGAGATGATAAGTTGAATTCAAAGGAGGATGAGCATAAAAAAGACACTAGTGATATCTTCTATGATCAATTGTTAAAAGCTTTAGATGGAGAGATCGCTAGGGTAATCATGAGAAGAATTTAACTGAAGGATATCCTATGTTTGAGAATTGGGAATCCTATATCTTTGAGCCTCCATAAGAGAATGACTTGGAATAGTCCAGCTAAGGACTATAAAGAAGCGCTTCATGGGAGGCAACCCATGGTTTTTGTTACTAATGCTTTTGTTTTTGTGTGTTTTTTTTCTTTTATTTGTTTGGTTTTGTAGGTCTTAGATCTTGAACTGAAGAAGAAAATCTCTCTCATGAGTTTTAAAGGACAAAGAACTTCAAAGGAGCTTCAAAAGAGAAACCGGGGAAGTACCGTTATTCCTATTTCTTTTTATTTCTTTCCTACTTTGTGCTGATTTAGAAACAGTGAGGACACTGTTTACTATAAGTGTGGGGGAGGGATAAAATTATGAATTTGAGTATTTCATTTGGTGATATATGACTTCTGAAATTATTTTGCATATATAAGACATCTGGAATTGAAATGTGTACCCACACTTTAAGCTGTTGATCATTTGTTCTTAAGTAATATATGGCAATTTTAGGCCAAATTTTTTTTTTCAAAAATTTGAATGAAATTTGGAGATTGTGCTGAAAAATTAAAGATAGCATCTAAAAAGTGAAAAATTGACTTGTGAAAGTGCTTTACTCACCTATACTGTTGTGATTTGAATACTTGATTAAAATTGAGTAGTGAAATCTTTAAGGAACAGATTTACTGTGTATTTGGCTTTAGATTTGGAAGTTTGAAAGTAAGTCGAGTCCTTAAGTGAAAAATAAACAGGTTTACTTCTAGGAAGAAAGCTAACTTATATATACTTTTATAAGTTCTTATTAAAGAATTTTTCAACACTTAGTAAAAGAGATAAAGGAAGTCTTTTTCTTAGTGATCTTTGATAAAAAAGTCTTAAATTTGTTGTTCCATTCAAAAAGTAGAAACAAGCATAAGCCTATACTCCTCTAACTCAAACAATCGAGTTATGAGTATCCAAACTTGAATGTTAGAGTGAGGAAGAGTTCGTAGGGGTCCCTTTAAAACCTGGTCACTTGGGTGATGAGCCCGGGATGTGCCGATTCAATGAACTCACTATAACGATAAGGGAGGAAAGGCTAAAGTTCAAATGTGCTTTGAAAGAAAAATTAGAAAAAGAAAGAGCTGAAAAGAAACGGACTAAAACCCGTCCAGAGATTCATCTCTGAAGGCTCTAAATATGCTTGAATGAAAAATGAAAAAAAATGAATGTTGAAACAATCAAACGGAATAAGACTTATAAACAGAGAGAAAATCTAGGGAAAGAACTGATATCAAATGCTTTTGTTCTGTGTTGGTAAGAGTATATGTTGGTTGGATGTCCAGTGAAGTCTAAATGGGTATTTTTCCTTGCTGGACTGAGTATTTACTTTTGAGTAGAAGAGTCTTCTATTATATATGTGGTTAAAGTTTGTTTTATTTAGATTAGCTACTGAATTTTGACTTTGGTATTCTAATTACATGTAATCAGTTTGGTTAGAGCAGTAGGCACTGAAATCACAAGTTATAAAAAGAAAGAAAGATGCTTGAATTTGAATTTTGAAAGAAGCACACTCCGTGATAAGATTTCATTTTAGGTTATATGGTATTGCTTGAGGACAAGCAATGGTTTAAGTGTGGGGGAATTTGTTAAGATGAATATTATTCAATAATTCATTGATTTAATTTGGATTAATTGTTATTAATTTTGTAGAAATTATATGGAATCGGTACTTAATCGTGATTTATATGAATATCAGGTCTTTGAATCCAAAAGAAGCAAATAATACAAAATTGGAGTAAAATATATACAAGGAACAAAAAAATCAGCAAGAAAGGCCGGCCATTCATGGACTTAAGCTGCCGGCCTTTATTGGATTTCATCGGCATTTAATATAAAACATAAGCCGGCTGAGATAAGAGTAACGCCGCTGGCCATCATGGGGAAAGTGCCGGCCTATCATGAAACTACAAGGGACAATAAAGAGGCAAATAAAGATAAGCCGGCCAATATGAATTTAAGCCGCTAGCGTTTCTGTGTAACTGCCAGCCTTCTTGTAACGGCTGGGTAAATGAAAAGCCATGAAGCATTTAGGCCGGTCAATTCATGATCTAAACGGATCCAGTCTTTGTCCCTACAAATTCCATAACTTCCAAACTTGTATTTATATATTATTTAGGGTTTCTTTCAGGAGGATTCATTCATTCCATATTTAGATACAATTTTGTAAGAAAACCCTAGAGAGAATTCTAAGGGTCATGAGTGGCTAAACTCCAAATCTAGCCAAAGGGATTATTGCAAATCAATTCAAGATGGATTGTGAGACCAAAGTGGTTTGATTTCATTGTTCTCTATTTTGAATATTTATATTTCATCAGATTTATTTGTGATTGTTTGTCTATTATTGATATAACTTTGGATCCGGTTGTATTAGATAACAAACAATAATCAATCAATTAGGACTCATATCCGTAATTGTATGAATCTCCTAATATAAAGTGATGAAACAACACGATAGTCATAAAATAGATGATTATTTGTTGTTGTTGATGAAATATAATCTATTCTAAATGATCCATGCTCTATGAGATTGTTGATTAGGGTTAGGTCTCTCTAATTTCTAATGCCATTGATAGATTAAACCTTAAGAGCTTGTTTAGGGTTGTCTATTCGATTAGGAATAATCAAAGATCTTATCTTGGTTATTTAATATATAAAAAGAGATTGATTTTCAGAGCTTGTTGAAAATTATAACTAACCTATTCAAAATAGGAATAATAATTATTGAGTCAAGGATCAATCCTGGGAATTGAATTGTAATAAGACCTAGGCTAGATAATCTTTTTAATATAGAAATTCTTGTTAATTAGATATAGGTTTATTTTAATCGTGTGATTTCAAAAACCCCTTATTTTATTTTTCTTTTTCTCTTCTTAATCTCGATAGAAACTTGAGAATTTTACCAGTCCCTATGGAGACGATCCTGCTCACTCTATTTACAAATATTTAAAGCAGGTTGATTATAAATTATTATTTTTGTTGGATTCGACACCCACCAATCATTCACATAACTATTATAGTGATTCATGCATTTATAACTAGATCTAGTTGTTTTTAGGTTCATACATGCATTAGATTTTTGTTTTATGTTCATAAACAACTTGTAGTGGCATGATGATAGTAGGAAAGTTGTAGAAAACTCAAGATCTATTTTGTTTTCAACAAAAATCATTTTTGAAAATTCGGATGAAAAATGAACCATATTTAGAAAAGTTACTTTTCAACTTCAAAATATGTATTTTTCATTTAAAATGAAGGGCTTAGGGTATAGATAACATAAATGAAAGATTTTGATGAGTAAAATTTAGATCTATGAGTTTAAATTTTATTATCATGGGTTTCATTTGGATGTATGTTCATATTATGTGTAGATCTTAGATTTGAACTTGAACAAAAATTGTGAAATTCGTATTTTGGCAAGACCCCCATTTAAAAACCAATTTCCAAGTGTCAAAATGAAGTTTTTACTTGAAATAATAAAAGCTTAATATATGTATATCATCAAGACTTCTTTTTACAAGAATCAAAGGTGATTTTCAAAATAAAAATCTTATTTTCGGATTTAGGCCAAGGCATATTTTTAAAACATGTTTTCTAACTCAAAAATGAAGTTTTTATTCAAGATATGAAGGGTTCTTAGGATAGGATATGTAAGGAATGAATTTTCATAAGTTTAGATAGATTTTATCAAAAGATGTGTCCAAAAATAAATTTTGTAAATTTGGATCCCAACCAAGACCAATTTTGAAAACCTATTTTTCAACTTCAAAATAAGGTTTTTATTAAAGAAATGGAAGCCTTAAGGTATATGTTTGATTAGGAAATGATTTTTGAAAGACTAAATGAGTTTTACAAGGAAAACAAGCGCAAATGAATTTCTCAAAATTCGGATTTGAAAATAGCCACAATTCAAACATCTATTTTCAAATGCCAAAATGATAATTTTGATAGGAAAATGGAAGCCCTAGGGTATATATATAATAAAGACCAAGTTTTGATAAGGATAAAAAGAGTTTATCAAAATATAACCTTAGAACAACAAATGGTTTCCAAGAATAGGTTAAACAATGTTTTCATCCTTCAAAATTTTGTAAAATTTGTATCTAGGCAAACCACCTATGTAAACACCTATTTTCTAACCCCAAAATGAAGGTTTTTATTGAAATAATGAAGGTGATGGTTATATAGATCATCAAGGTTGAGTTTTGATAAAATAAAATATGATTTTGCAAGAAGAAAAACTATTTTTGTTAAGTCTAGTATAATTCAAAGTTTTGCAAAGTAAAAGTTTTCAAAAAGAATTCTTGGTATTATATGTATACATATAGGAAGATCATCTCATAATCTTCATGACAATAGCTTGTAGGTAGTACATATATGCATGATGCATTATAGAGATAAAGTATGAAAATTGAGTTTATCCAAAACTTGTAAATTCGGATGATTTCAAAGCCATGCCTTAAAAACCCATTTATCAACTCAAAAACTTATGTTTTATATGAAGAATGAGGATTTTAAGTTAGAGGTATCATCAAGTAATGATTTTGATAAATTAAGATGGGATTTGCTAAGAAAAATATATAGAACAATAAGTAGAAATGAAGTAGGAAAAATTTGAGTTGTTGTCATTTTAGGAAATTCGTAATAATGGAACAATGGCATGAAAACTCATATTTTCCAAACTCAAATTAGAAGTTTTATCAAAGAAATAAATTCCTTAGTGGCTAGGCATGGTTGAGCCTTAATTTTCTAAGTACCAAATGATTTTTACTTAAAGGAATCACTCAAAAACAATTTTTACAAAATTCGGATTTTGGAATCAACCCTACTTGAAAACATGTTTATAAAGTGTAAAATGGAAATTTCTATGTAGAAATGAAGGTCACAAGTAATAGATATAATGAAGACTCAATTTTAATAGGGATAATTATATTTTCTTGAAAAATAAATCCAAAACAAATGGAGATGACCAAAGTTAGGAAATTAGTTTTCTTGAAAGTTAATAGCCATGGAGTTTTACAAATAAAAAGTTTCTAAAATTCCTTTTAGTAAATATTGTCAAAAGCATGCGTGCATCAAGCTCATAACATGTCATTCATGTTAGGAAATCATTCATATTGCATGTATAGCTAATCTATATAGGAGGAACATTTCAAACATTTACAAAACTATTTTTCGAGATTGGAACTTGTTACTGCCCTAATCTGATCTGAACTTTTCAAAGCTTCAAAGTTTTCAAAACTTAAAAATAATATTAGAAATAGATAGATCTTTCGAAGTAGATAGAAATAGATATATAATTTGCGAGATTCCGAGTTAAAATGACCAAGTTATGGCCGTTTTAAGTTAGAATTCCCGCTTAGGATGAGAATTACGAATTTGATAGTTTGTATGAGATAGCTTAGACTAGTTAAGTGATGAAATACTTATTAGGGTATTTCTTTCTTTTTAGGTGACCCCAATATCGACGATTCGCTACCACCGGATTACTTGTACTAAGAGACCAGTGATCCAATGGCAGAGTGAGTATTACTTCCGATTTCATTTATTGTATGTGATTGTAATAATAGTTGCACTAGATATTTGGTAAAGATAAAATGGATATGCATGATGGGGAAGAACGGGGACTATGTATGCTTGTTGTTGATATGAGAAATGGAATGTAAGAATATCGAAGCCGAGTGACTAATTATTGCTTGTATAGATGAATTAGAATTGATTGTCTGCGATTATCAATTGATCACTTAAAAGAATTGGTATAATTGAGTATTCGGAATTGAAGATGAAATTGAACTCATTCATATCACGACGGGATGGAGCATTAGCATTTGTTAGTTTATCGTTGTACTTTAAACGATTTTATAGTTCAGTTGGCCATGAGCTTAAACGGTGTTGTACCGCAGGATTCGTTAATCTGCTAACCGGGGATGGAGGGCGCAAGTCTATCCACATGTGATTTCCAGCAGGTCATATGTTTGTTAAATTCACGTGTTTGATGCATATCACTTGTCTGACTAATCACTTGATTGTATGATGTGTTATAAATGTAATCCCGGAAGTTTTCACTCACTAAGCTGGTGTAGCTTATACCCTAACAGATGTTTGATTAAACAGGTTATCTCAAGAATGCTAAGTGGGGATCGAGATGGTTGGAGTCGAGAATGAATTTGGGATTCCGGCAAGAAATGAGAATGCTTGAAGTTTTTAGCTAGGTTTTATTATTTGCCTTGTAATAGTTTTATGTAATAGAATCTTTTGATGAATTGTAATTGAAGTTTAATGAGTTGTATTTTGAAGAATAGTGAATTGAATCTCCTTCACATTGTTCTCAAGTTGTATCAACATAAAATGCATTACTCCGATGAGTCTCCTCCATGTGTTAGACACCTTGTACATAGTATGGAAGCCTTCGCGTGACTGAGGTGGTCATTCTTAGGCTTTAATATTGTGTACAGCGGACTGCCACGTTTAAGGTACCCTTCGGGGCGTGACAAATGCCCCATAGATTTTGTAACTAATTACATATGTGTTTGGATTTATTTTTTAATGCTATTGAATGCCAAATTAAAAAATTTAACTCCATCGGTTCGAGTATTCTATTATCGTAAAGGGATGCTTTACATCTATACAAGACTCTTGAAGGACTTAGGTAGTGCTTCGTGAGTCTTATATGGCATGTGATGGACTGTGACGTTTAGGGTACCCTATGGGGCATGACAGTTTAAGTTGGTATCAGAGCACTAGGTTATAAAGCAAGACAATAGAACTAAAAGAAATTGAACCTAGAAGTTAAACAAATAGGTTAAAATGGAGTTAAAAAAATTTCTTTTTAGGCTAATCAGGAGTCTTTTCTTGTTGTAGGTCTCTTTGGGAGAGACACATGAGCGTGATAGAAATTTTACAAAGAGGAATGATGAAACGCTTATGGAGTATCGGTTGAGGTTAAGAGAATTATGTGAAGATTTTGCATTGGCAAGAAGTCTTCGGACTTTAGGGTAGATGTTTAAACTCTAGAAAGAGGGATTGAGGTATACTAGATGGGCAGCAGTGGTTGATCAAGTAAGATATGACCTTATGAGGAGGAGGAGATGGACTAAGCTAGAAACTATCTATACCCTAGAGTGAATTATGGTGGAGTACGGGCGTGAACCCATGACTAGGGAAGCCACATTCATTTTGAAAAACGAAGGGTACCCAACCCCTCTAGACTTTTGAGTATGGACCACCATAGGACCCCTTTATGTATATGCACATGACAATCTCTTTGACCATCTGGAATCACATAGTGTGGCATGTTGTGTACCTAGATATTCTCCCTCCTCACATGAATATCCAACCTCCACCAGCAAGAGATGTAGGAATGCAGTTGAGTAATGCACCTATGCTAGAAGGAAATAATGAGATTGAGGAAGTAGAAGAGGAGGAAGAGGAAGAAGAGGAGGAAGAAGATCCCAAGGAGGACCCTAATTGGGCAGAGAATGTGGTACCAAGGACCCCTACCCCTCCCATAGGAATGGAGGAAGATATGAACCCTGAGCCTAATCAAACCATTTGGGATTTCAACCGAGACTTAGAGATTCTTGATAGTAGAAGAAGAGAGCCTGAAATAGATCCCACAGTATGGAGAGATGTTTATCTTGAAAGTGAGCACCCTCCAGTGATCAATAAGATAAATCTTGAACCTGAGGTCCCCAAACCAATGAAAGTAGAGACTGAGGATAAAAGGATTAGGAGGAAAGCTTGGGGCACAGTAGACCGGTCATGGGAAGAGGCAGGAAGAGAACTAGGGATAGAGGAAAATCACAAGAATGAGCAAGGAGTGAGAATTAGAGAGGAGGAAGTGAACCCGCAGGAAGATCAAGGAATGGAAAGAAATGAGGAAAGTGAAGAGCATGCCCACGAAGCTTTACTCCGACCCACTAGGAGAAAGAGATTGATAGCGAGAGAGTATCTCATCCAGTTCGTCCGTTAGGATGATGATAGTTCTTCTAGTAGGGGATGGCTCCCTAGCCCGACCCCTAACGACTCAAGCGAAGATTGAGAAGAGGGAAGCTAGTTTAACCAATATAGTCCAAATAGAATTTTTTTGTAGGAAATGCGGGATGCCAATTTGCCTTAGGTTTCCTAAGCGGTTTAGTATTTTGTTCTTTTCTTTTCTTGTATCCTTGCTTTGTTATCGGCTAGGAAGATGATGTCTAGGACAAAAACTAGATCAGTAGCTTGCCAAATTTTGTGAACTGAAAATTTTCTATGTAATACCTTGTATGGCTTGCTAAAGTAATGAAGAATTATGTTTTATTTCAAGGGGAAGAAATCATTTTTCTTTTATGTTACAAAGAAAAATTCATAGGTTCCGAACAATCATGTTATGCATTAGTTATAAATGGCATTAACCACATTTAGTCGCATGAGCACTAATTCATCCATATCATCATTTTGAACTTGTGAATTTATTTCTATTTATGAGCTCTTTTATTTTATGATTTCCTTATGATTATGTGAAGTTTTATAAGATTGATTTACATTTTAGAAATTATGATTTCTAGAATTCTCTTAAAGTCACGAACTTTGCTCGACGAATTAATTTTCTACAAATTTAAAAACGTCAAGAATACACTAAAACTTACTAAATAATGTGTAAACAGACGAAACCGATGGATTCGCAATCAGGAGCAAGAACCACTCCCGAACGAAGCCAACCAACCCGCAATATCTCAACCAAACCAACAGGGAGTAACACCCAAAAGTCCACAAAATAACATGATGCATGTGATTGGGCAGTTGGCCAATCTTCTAAACACATTCATCTAGAACTAAAATCAAAATCAGAACCCGCAATAAGGACAAGTGTTGGGGACTCTGCCTCGCTACCATCACTACCACCCGCAGATCATCGGGAAGTGACTGTCAAGGTCTCAGCTCCACAGGAGGAGCATTCTTATAATGCACCGTTACCACCACCTCCGCCATATCGAAGGCCTCACCGAAGCTCTTTACCGGACTTTATAAAGAGCAATCGGTATTTTGATGGGGCTTTCGACAAACCTGATGAAGTCAAAGACTGGTTGGCACAGATTGAGTACTCCTTTACGGATTATGAGACTCCACCATATTTGCAGTTGGAATATGGGGCATATATGTTAAGGTACAATGCAAGAGTCTGGTGGGACTCTAAAAGAAGAAGTTTAACTCCACCCGTCACATGGGAGTCGTTTCGTCGGGAATTCTTAGAGAATTATTTTCCCTCCAGTTTAAGAGTGAAATACAATGCAGACTTCATGCATGTCAAACAGAGAGGTAGAACTGTGGAACAGTATGAGACTGAGTTCACCCATCTATTACAGTATGCACCCGAATCCTTCAAAGATAGCGAGGAGTTGAAGAAACAGGTATTTTTGGGAGGTTTGGATGAGGATCTAAGGGTTAAATTGGAAGAATTTGGAATGAGAACCTACCCGGAGTTGATAGAAAAGGCTCGGGTGATTGAAGGAGCCAAGAAGAGAAAATACCAAGAACCTGACAAAAGAGTGTTTGGAAGGAGGCCGTTCGATGCTTCTAGTTCAGGGTTCAAAGGAAAAAGTTACAAGCCATATCACGGATTTAAGGACAGTGCTAGTGGGAGGCCGAATCAGTCAAAGGCCAGTATCACTTGCTGGAAGTGCAAAGAGGCCCATTTCCCTAGGCAGTGTCCGCAGCTGAGGAATAAGTGTTACTATTGTGGTGAGTCTGGTCACATGGTCTACGCATGTTCGAAGAAAATGGTCGTGACCTGCTTTATATGTAAAGAAAAAGGGCACCTGGCTTCTAAATGCTCACAAAGGAAAAGTTTGGCCGCTCGACTGATAAGCATGGATTATATCTATTCATAATAAGCAAATTAAGTCCAATTCTGAGTTTAATGATAAGATTTTGTATTAGAATTGATAGTTAATTAGTATGTATTTTCATTTCAGGTCAAATTAGAACCTAATGGAGTGATTAAAAGAAATCAAAGAAGAAATTTAGCCAAAGGATTTAAAGACACGGGCGTGATTCAAGTAGTAGCAAAGAATCTTGTATTTGGGCATGAGTCATGGTCGGGATCTATTGTGACTTGGGCAGAAATCAGAAGTCAGTTTCCACCTTGAAGAGAATCATGACCGTGACTTGAAGCAAGGACCACAACTTTTCCCATGAAGAGTAGAATCACGATCGTGAATGAGGAGGAAAGGAGTTCTTTATCAAAGCCAATACCTACCTTGGTGAAGATCACGATCGTGACTGACGAATTGAGAAGCATGAAATTAGAAGAAAACTTAAAGTCATGACCGTGATTAAATGAGAAGAAACAATATGACTTTTACAACAGTTCGTCCAAACAGTATACCCATTAATAAAAGTTGTATATTTTCATCTTTGAACCCCTTTAGAAAGAGAGTAGGTATAAATTGATGATACCCATTCAGGAATCAACATCGAATTTATTCTATAAACCTACACACCTGTTCATAGTTTTTATCATAAACGTATCTTGTAACTGTTCATCAAGTGAATATATTTTGTTCGATTCTGGAAGAAAACTGGGGAGAGACTACTATAATCAAGTGTTCGTGTTTGTGACTCTACTATTATTGTTGTAATAAAAAGGGGTTTCTCTTCTTCTCTCTATCTCTCATCTTGTTTTCATCGTTAATCATGTTGTTGATAAGTTTGTGTTCGTATTTTAGCATGTGTGAGTAGATTCTTGGGTTACGAAGTCATATTAGCATGAAGCTTGTATTTAATAGTTAGTAGTCCAATTAATTACTAATTTCTGGTGATGGGTCTTCATAAAAGTTAGGAAATCGTAGTGCACAACAAGATTCTACACCAGATCTTGATGGAAATTGTTGAGAAATAATTCCGTCAAGTAGATCTAAGTCACTAGAACAAGCTACTCCTGGTAATAGAGATATTATTAGGAAGCTTGTTGCATCGTTTAGGAAATTTAAGGATAAAAGAACGTATTAAAGCAATTCTGAATTGTCCATTTACTTAGAAGAGATTCTAGTGGATGCATTCGGGGTTAGAATTAGTTCATTATGAGAATAAGGACTATGAATTTAGAATTTTAGCAGATAAGTAATTAATAGGATGAATTGGTTTTAATTCATGCAAGTATGATAGAGTAACCTGTTGTAAATGTGATATTGTTATAGTAAAGCTTTGTTTTGTATGTTCTGTTAGTGAATCTTTGTAATTAACACAATTAGCTGTTAATTATAGGTTTAAGTTACTTAACTCAATCTTATTCAATCGGCTAGATAATAAACAAGAGGGCGAGTAGTGGTACTTACTAATGATCATGTGGAATACGACCCTATAATCAAGTCCTGTGCTACAATTTGATAGGTGCACTTGCCTAGCGTTGACCGTACATAGGAAGAGATCATAGGTTATAAATTAATTAAATTTGGTCAAGGATAAAACGCACATCATCGACCTTTTGGGACTTCAAGAAATGCTAACACCATGAGGCTAGGGAGTAAAAGTGGAAGCCATGCAGCATCAGCTATGCATGGGATGAGACTCTACAATTTCGAGGGCTAGTGGATGGTTGAAGAGGATGAAGGACCAAGGAGACGGCATGGATAGCGGCCTAGTGACACGTTAGTCGCAAAACCCTCTTAAGTTAAAGGTTCCTTATTTAATAGTTTTCCTTTTAAGAAATTAAAACTTGAGAAAAGGGAAAGCTGGAATCTAAAAACCTTTAAATAAGTAGTAGTGAGAGTGTTTTAGGGTCGAGTAGTGATGGATGTTTGTTGACCATAGGGCACATGTAAACCCCGGTTTTTCAAGTAGCTAAGATAACCCTAGAACCGGAAACCCAAAACCCTAAACCGGAATTCAAGCTGGAGTGAGAACTAGGAACCCTAATTCCGGCTTTTCCTCGGTTTCCAATTAATAAAATTTTCTAAGAAAATTTACTTTTGATTATAGTTCTTGAATATATTTCAAACTAAGAAAATATTTGATTTTTAGAAAATTTCGATTCCGGGTCATCCCGAGACCCATTATAGAAAAACGTGCCCCGAAACTAGAATTTCAAAAATATTCTTATGAGTACTCATTAGAACCGAAATAAAATAAGGATTTCAAAAATATATTTTTCATAATTTTTCGGTTTATGAAAAATACATTTATAGCCTTTTTATTCGTATTTCATTACTACCAGAAATTAAATTGTCTTGTCAACTATTCATTACTATTCATAAAGTACACCTACACTACCTATTAGCCACCCTACAAGCCTAAACCTTACTAATCACTCAAATCAAACCCATTCTTCCATAACTTTTGTCACTTCATATCTTACAAAATATGACAAAGGAAGCAAAGATCAAATCAAGGCCAAATCAAATGGAAATCATCAAGTTTCTTCCCCCCTTTTTGCTTCCAAAACCGGCGCATATGGCCCCCCCCTCCCATGCTTCAAATTGATTTTTCCTTCTCCATTTAACCTATTTCACTTCCTATATAAACTATCTTATTCTCTCTCTCCTCATTCTTTCTTTTCCAAAAACTCACAAAGTGTGCAAAAGCTCTCTCTTCTCTCCTCTTTTCCCCTTGTGGTCGAAACTTTTGAGCCCCCACACACACATTCACAACTTCCATTTTTCTCTTCTATCTTCCATCCACTTCAAGTAAGTTATGATCTACTACTTCCAACTCATAAAACTTGTTATGGCTAAGTGATTTTTGGATATTTCAACTCTATGTTCCCATGATCTTTTAGTAGGAACAATGAGATATCTAAACAAAAATCCCGAACCATTACAAGTAGATCTATCTTTTAAAGGAGTTTCTATACCAAAAGCTTTACTTTTATCCATCAAAAAGTCTTTTAAACAAAGGATCTTTTATAAAAATATGGTTTTTATGTTTTTAAAACTCATTTAAGCTTTTGATAAAGTAGATCCATCATCTTGTTACTCATGAGCATGTAGGCATTTATAGTTTCATTATTATTTTGTTCATATGTGCATAAATAGTCTTTAACACTTTTGTCTTTAGTAAATGACTTTCTAATGTATAGATCTATATATATATGGGTCCATGAAGTCAAAAAGAAAAGTACTTTTCAAGAAAAAGACTTTTGAAAATTCGGATGACTTTGAAAACCAAGGTCAAAAACACTTTTAACAACTTCTAAACTTATATTTATAAGAGAAATAAAGCCTATGGGTAATAGATAATGATTAGTGGTATTTTTCATGAGTCTAAAGGAGTTTTTACTAAAGAAAATGTTGAAAACAAGAGATGAAGTCCATAGGAGTTTTGAGTTAAAAGTTATGAAAAACCAAATTCGTAATAATGGATGAAGGGTTAGAAAACACTATTTTTCCAACTTCAAAAATGATATTTTCTCAAATAAATGAAGTCCTTAGGATATAGGTATAATAGATACTTAAGGTTTCAAGTATAAAATATATTTTTCCTAAAGGAATCAACTTGAAAATGGACTTTTGTAAATTCGGATTTTTGGAAACCCCATAGTAAAAGACCCACTTAAAAGTTTGTAAATATAGATTTTATTAAAGAAATAAAGGCCTTAGGATATAACTAATATAAGGATCAAAATTTCTTTAAATAAAGTAGAGTTTTTCCAAAGGGAATCCATGTAAAATGTAGATGTGGTCAAATGTCGTAAACTCATTTACTAAATATTGAGAGGAAATGGTTTCTAAGGAAAGTTTGTTTTCTAAAGATCATTAAATCTAAAAGTTATAAGAACATAGACTTCTTAAGGTTCACATCATGACATTCATGATAGGGAAAATCATTTCCATTGCCTTTAGCATCATATTACACTTAGGAATCTCAAATGCATTCATGAAAACCGCATTTTTGGAATTGACAAACCCACTGTACAGATCTGATCCCTCAATTCCGAGGCTTAGATATTTTCAAAACTTGATTTAAACTTAATATTTGGAAAGCTCTTCCGAAGTAGATAGGAATCGGTATATAATTTGCGAAATTCCGACTTAAAACGACCAAGTTATGGCCATTTTAAAACGGAACTTCGGAAATGACGCGAATTCCGATTTCACTAAGTTTCCTTAGAGTTTTAGTGTCCTAAGATGATAGAATACTTATTAGGGTAATTTCTTATATGAATAGGTGAACCCGTGGACGGGGACGAGTTACCTCCGGACTATTACTACTAGAAGACCGGAGTACCGATGGCGGAGTGAGTTTTTCTTCCCAATTCATTTATTGTATGTGCTTGTAAAGTAGTGCACTAGAATGTAGGCCAATTGAATGGAATATGAATAATGGGGATTATTGGGAAATTATATGATTGTTGATGATATGAGAAACAAATTAAGAATATCGAAACCGGGTGATAAACTTTGATTGTATAGTTAGCTATGATGGATTGTCTGATGAATTGATTGATCGCCTAAGTAAATTGGCTTAATCAACTACTTGAGTAAATGATAAATTGACATGTGCATATCACAAGGGGATGGAGCATGAGCATTTGTAGGTTAGTCGTGAACCATAAACGACATCGATAATCGTAGGTTAGTCGTGAACCATAAACGACATCGATAATCGTAGGTTAGTCGTGAACCATAAACGACATCGATAATCGTAGGTTAGTCGTGAACCATAAACGACATCGAATAATCGTAGGTTAGCCGTGAGCCATAAACGGGATATTGTCGTACCGCAGGATTCGTTAATCTGCTAACCCGGGATGGAGGGCGCAATTCCATCCACATATGATTTCCGGTTGGTCATATGTATGTTGAGCTCATGTGTTTGATGCATACACTTGCTTGATTAATAACTTGGTTGAATTGTTGTGATATAAATGTTTTTGTGGGAGATTACACTCACTAAGTTAGTTAGCTTACATCCCTACAGACCATTCCTTTTGCAGCTTACGCATTTATGGCTTAGGCGAAGAGACCCGGCTGAACAGGTACAGAAGCTAGGAGTTTTCCCTATAAGTTATAATTCTTTTTGTATTAGACTTCCATAGAAAACTTCTAAGACTTGGATGACTGTAATGGACCGCTAAATATTCTTTTGCGGGGGAATGCCCCTTAGAATTATGTAATATTCTTTTATGTTCATGAATTATATCCTATTGCCCATGCATGCCAAATTAAGCTTTTATCTCCATTCGGACTTGTACTCTATTGTGTAAATGTACGCCTTACATCTATATGAGACTCTCGAAAGACTAAGGTGGTAATTCGGGAATCTTATATGGCATGTGGCGGACTGTTACGTTTAGGGTACCCTATGGGGCGTGACAGCACATACGGGTGAATGAAATTGAGGCTTTTGTTTTGTTTGATACGGGAGCGACCCACTCGTTTGTCACCACTAATTTGGCTAGGTGACTTGGATTACCTGTAGCCACAACTATCGCTAGCTTGAGAATTAAAACATCCACAGGAAGTGTCGTGTCGACTCGGGAAGTAATAAGGGATTGTCTATTGGAGATCCAAAGGCATCACTCCATGAGTGATTTGATAGTATTGGAGATGAATAAATACAAAGTTATACTTGGTATGAACTAGTTAAGCAAGGTTAAAGCTGTAGTAGATTGCCAGAAGAGGATGGTGGACTTCAATGATCAATTAAGAAAAGGAGTGGAGTTTGTGAGAGAAACCATAGTTCCAAGAAAACTTGGATTAAATTCTTTTAAGTTAATGATGGAAGATGAAGAGATAGTGCCTATCGAAGGTATTTTGGATGAGGAGGAAACTCGGAAGGAAAAAGATATACCATTGGTAAATGAGTATTTAGATGTGTTTCCAGAAATATTACTTGATTACCACCGAAAAGAGAAATTGACTTTGAAATTATATTGGTTCCAGATACTGAACCAATATCTAAGGCACCATACCGAATGGCACCAGCTGAGTTAAAGGAGGCAAAGACCCAATTGTAGGAGCTCTTAGATCAGAAATTCATAAGACCAAGTGTGTCGCCATGGGGCGTACCTGTCCTATTTGTAAAGAAGAAGGATGGATCTATGAGATTATGTATCGATTATCATGAGCTAAACAAGGTTACAGTTAAGAATTGATTCCCTTTACTGAGGATTGATGATTTGTTTGATCAGCTCCAAGGAGCGTGCGTGTTCTCACGCATTGATTTGCGCTCAGGATATCATCAACTAAGAATAAAGCCTGAAGATGTACCAAAGATGGCTTTTCATACCCGTTATGGACATTACGAATTTCTGGTGATGTCATTTGGACTGACCAATGCACCAACTGCATTTATGAATCTTATGAACAGGGTCTACAAGCCACTTCTGGATAAGTGTGTAATCTTCTTTATAGATGATATTTTGATATACTACAAGAATAAGGAACAACATGAGGAACATCTTCGGATGGCGTTACAAACATTGAGGGAAAACAAGCTGTATGCCAAATTATCCAAATGTGACTTTTGGTTGGATAAGATATCTTTTCTTAGACATGTTGTAACATGAGAAGGAATATCAATTGACCTAGAAAAGATTAAGGCTATAGTGGGGTGGAAACAGCTACAAACAATTATCGAAGTAAGAAGCTTCCTAGGATTGGCTAGCTATTATCACAAGTTTGTGAAGGATTTTTCAAAGATAGCTAAGCCCTTGACTCAATTGACACAAAAGAGAGAAAATTTTGTTTGGATGGATAAACGAGAACAGAGTTTTCAAGAATTAAAACAACGGTTGGTATCGACACCAATCTTAATTCTGCCAGACCCAGAAAAGTCTTATATGGTGCATAGTGATGCTTCAAGGAATGGCCTTGGATATGTACTAATGCAAGAAGGAAAGGTTATTGCCTATGCTTTTCGATAGTTAAGACCTCACGAGCAGAACTATCCTACGCATGATTTAGAATTAGCCACAGTTGTCTTTGCTTTGAAACTTTGGAGACATTATCTGTATGGATAGATGTGTGAAGTGTACACAGATCACAAAAATCTTGAGTATTTATTCACACAGAAGGAATTAAATATGAGGCAAAGAAGATTGTTGGAACTGATAAAGGACTATGATTTGGGAATAAATTACTGTCCAGGAAAAGTGAATGCAGTTGTAGATGCCTTAAGTTGGAAAAATTATGGAGAAGTAGCTGCTTTAATCACCAGTCAAAGAGATCTGATAAGAGATTTCAAAAAGCTGAGAATTGAGTTCGTAGACCAAAATGCATAGCTTAAGATAGCTAATTTGGTATTGGAACCAACCTTGATTGAAAGGATCAAAGAAGCCCAAAGGTATGATGAAATAATACAACAGATTAAAAAGGAAATTCAAGAAGGTAAATACCTGGACTGTGCAAGAGATGACGAAGATGTGGTCAAAATGAAGGGCCGATTGTGTGTGCCCGAAGATGGGGAACTAAGAAAAGAGATAATGAGTGAAGCCCACAACTCCGGTTACACTATGCATCCTAGAGGTACCAAAATGTACTAGGACTTGAAAAGCCACTATTGGTGGAATGGCATGAAAAGGGATATAGCATATTATGTAATGAAGTGCTCGGTTTGCCAACAAGTGAAAGTAGAACACCAAAGGCCAAGAGGATTATTAAAGCCTTTACCCATCCCTGAATGGAAGTGGGATCAGATATCCATGGACTTTGTGTGTGGGTTTCCAAAAACTTCCTTGGGTTGTGACGCCGTATGGGTAATAGTGGATCGGTTAACTAAGTCAGCGCACTTCTTACCCATTAACATGACCTATTCAATGGATAAGTTGGCTAAGATGTACATTCGAGAGATTGTTTAGCTACACGTGTTGTAAACCCCGGTAATCTCAGTAGTTAAGAATACCCCGGAAGTTAAAAAGCGAAACCCTAATCCAGTCCAGTTTAAGTCTAGTGAGAGAAGCCTAGGAACCCTAAATCCGGCTTTCCTTCGGTTTCATAATAAAAGAAGTTTTATAAAGTAAATGAATATGAATTATCATTCTAAAGTATATTTTAGACCTTTGAAAGTTTTAAATTCGGGAATTTTTCAATTCCGGGCCTTCCCGAGCTCAATTACGGAAGAGCGTTCCCCGAGACCACGAACTCAGAAAAATGTTCCGGAATATTCGTTAGAATTGTAATTTCATAAGGATTCCAAAAATATCAATTTTATAATTTTCCGGGCTATAAAAATTATAGTTATAGCCTTTTCCCATGTTTTCGTTACAACCAGTAAAGTAGATGTCTTGTCTACTATTCACAAGTACAACCTACACTACACACTACTCATACCCTATTCTTACATCCTTACAACTACTCATTTCAATTTTCTTTCCCAAGAATTTTTGTCTCCTAAATAATTATTACATTTATTACATTTTAATTACATAAATTACAAATTTCAAACACACACCCCCACCCCCCCCCGCTCACTCACACAAAGCTCAAATCCTCTTCATTTCTACCTTTAATCTCTATTGGTATGTTGATTTCAAGCTTTGTTCTTCCTAAATCTTGCAATGGCAAAGCTATTCTTGTGTGTTTTCACATTTAATCCCAATGATCAAATGCTAAGGACATGAAAACACTTGTACAAGAATAACAAGCCATCACAAGAAGTGGATCTAGAGTTTAAAGGAGTTTTTGATGAGATAATGTGATGATCATGCATGTAAAGTAGGAACATTTCATAGATATTTATGTTCATGCCATGAAACTCATGATTCATGCATCTATTTAGTAGATCTATGTTTAGACATTTATATCTTCATCTACCTTATGTCCATATGTTTATTTTGATTTTCATGCATTGATGATCATAAAAATGTAGCTTTGTCTTATGTATAGATAGGTTAGAAGGTAGATCTACATGTATAGAAGACAAGAAACTTGAAAAGGAAAATATTTGGTTAGAAATGCTTGATTGAAAATTCGGATGATTTTGGAACCTTACCTTAAACACCCTCTAAACCACTTTAAAACTCATATTTTTCATAAAAAATGGAAGGTATATTTAATAGATGCCCTTAAGGAATGATTTTCATAAGTTTAGATGAGTTTAGGCATGGGAAAAATGTAAAACAAGCAGTGGAGTTAGAATGAAAATTATTGAGATAGTAATTAATAGTCAAATTCGTATTTTTGGATGATGCCCACATAAACACTTAGTATCCAAGCTTAGATGGCATGTTTTATGAGCTAAATGGAGCCTTTAGATAATAGATATAATGAAGCTTCAATTTTTGATGCATTAACAAGTTTTTCCCCACAAAGAAATTGTAAGAAAAGGAAATTTACAAAATTCGGATTTTGTGAGTAGCTTGTTTAAAAACATATTTACCCAATGAAAAATGTGGATTTTTATGCATAAATGAAGGTCATGATTAATATAGATGTTGAGAACTCATTTTCATTTAGGTGGTAAGTAAATTCCAAGAATAAAATCATAAGAACCTTAGGGAATGTAAAGTTGGAAAAATTTAGCTTTCCATAAGTGATCATTATGAAATTCTTAATAATTAGGAGTCCATGGGAGTTCATCATCAAAGATCATCAAAACCATGCATATTTTGAGCTCATTACATGATAGTCATATTAGGAACTCATTCATATACCATCTATACATGAATCATCAACTAGGAACATTTTTATCAAATGCAAAACAATTTTTCGGAATCGGAGAACTTACGGAACAGATCTGATCCTACTGTTCCGTAACCTTAATGTTTTCAGAACTTGAAAATAATATTAGAAATAGATAGATCTTTCGAAGTAGATAGAGAGCGATATAAAATTTGCGAAATTCCGAGTTAAAATGACCAAGTTATGGCCGTTTTAAGTTGGAACTTCCGCAAATAGCATGAATTCCGAATTCATCTAGTTTAGATGCATAGCTTGGAATAGTTAAATGATTAGATTCTTATTAGGATTATTCTTATTTGGTAGGTGATCCCGAGCAAGACGATACCTTACCACCCGATTACTATTACTAAAAGACCGGCGAACCATGGCCGAGTGAGTATTACTTCCACTCTCAATTAATGTTTGTGATTGTATTGTTAGTGGCACTAGTGGTGTAGGCAAAGATAAAAATGGATATGTATGATGGGGTATATGGGAATTATATATTTGTCTGCTGTTGATGTGTGAAATGGAACTTAAGAAATATCGAAACCGGGTGTTAAGCTATGGATGGATTAGCTATCATTTTACATTGATTGTCTGCAAATAATTGTTGCTCACCTAAAAGAATTGAATTAATATATATTTGACTTCAATTATAATTGAACTCATTCATATCACGACGGGGATGGAGCATTAGCATTGGTTGGTTTTTCGTGATCCATAAAATGAATATGTTGGTTAATCGTGATCCATAAAACGAATATGTTGGTTAATCGTGATCCATAAAACGAATTATTGTTCAGTTGACCATGAGCTTAAACGGCGTCGTACCACATGATTCGTTAATCTGCTAACCCCGGATGGAGGGCGTAAGTCCATCCACATATGATTTCCGGCTGGTCATATGTTTGTTGAACTCATTTGTCTGATACATACATTTGCGTGAATAATCACTTGTTTGAATGAATTCTATTATTTGTGATATGGAAGTTCTTACTCACTAAGCTAGTTAGCTTACTGTAAGCCCCGGAAAATTTCAATAAATAATTTCAAGATGAACTTCAAAAATAAACCCTAAAAATCACTCCAAATTAAAACCGAATTTCAACTAGTCCAAAAACACGAGCGAATCCAGAAATTTCCAAAGCTTGAGAAAAATAAGAATCCCTTAAAAATAAAATAAGAACTCAACATACTTCAATTCCAAAACCATTACGTACTACAAACTCTATACGTAACCCGACTTATAAAAATGGGTATTATAGAACCCCAAAATCAAATTATTAAAAAGTAAATAATGATTAACTTTCGGAAATGAAACCCAATCCAAGAATTCCGAAAACGTTAAAAGATATTAAATACTTACAAAAATAAAATGTAAAATAAATTTCTCAAATTAAATACGTTGTATAAACGTAAAATATCAGTTTCCAAATTGGTAAAGGTCTAAACCGGAAAATCACCCGGAAACCCTAACCGGAATACAATAGTGTAAGTCCGGCAATCTAGCGCTCCTAACCCTAGAGGCCGAGATATAGTTTAAATATGTAGAATAGCTCATAGTAATATGAGTTTGTTTAAAAATATCAGATTGGTAAATTTTTGACCTATTTCGAACCCGTTCGGATACAGACTTCGAAAAGCGTGTCCCAGGGCTCGAGATATCAAAAATATACCAATAGTACCGTTAGACTCGTAATTTCATAAGATTTCTAAATATATCAGTTATATAATTTTTCGGGTTATAAAAGTTACAGTTATAACTTTTTAATTGTATTTCCACTATTACCGGTAATTGATTAGTCTTTTGCACTATTCATTTTTATTTTATTTCAAAATTTTATTATTCCTATTAAGTCTTATATTTTTAGATAAATATTTTATATGTTATAGAAAATTTTGTTTTTCTAAAATTTAGTTCGTTTCGGGTCTTTACAAGATCAGATTCTGTTTAAGACCCGATACTAAATATAAAATAAAATAATTTAATAATTGAAAAATATTTTTATTTTCATAAAATAATTTTTTAGAATTTTTTGGGTTGTAAAAATATTATTTATAGCCATATTCGCTTATTTTGATCATACCGGTAACATATTTATTAAAATACTAAAATAATTCAAATAATTATTTAATTTTAATTATGAAAAATCTGCTACAAATATTTTGAATAAATTTTCCAATTTTATTTTATTTTAATTTATTTTATTATAAAAGTACTCTTACAACCCATCTTTTCAAGTACACCTTTCATACATCACTTCTTTTTCACTTCAATCTTTCTACACTTCACTATCAATTCTTGGCAGATTTTTTTTACTCCTTTTGGCTGCCTTTTGTCCTTTGAAACCCTCCAAAAATTAATTACAATAACTCTCTTTCAATACTTCTTCAAAAAGCTACACATACCATTAATTACATTACAATTTCAAGTCAAAAGCCAATCAAATTTCTCTCTCTCTCTCTCCCCTCTCTTTCACTACGTGAATCCTCCCCAAATTTCTGCCCTTGCTTTATTTTTTTTCTCTTTCAATTAATTAACACACATTAAATGCACTCATTTTCTCTCTCTCTTTCATTTAACACCTTCAAACCTTAACCATTCTTTACACTTTTCTCTCTTTTTTCCTCTCTTTCTTTCTTCTTTCTCTCTTGTTCTTTCAAGAACAACAAGCTGCCCCCATTCCATTCTTGAGCTTCCACACTTCATTTTTAAAGATTTCTAAGCAAATCTTCTTCCCAAAGCTCCATAGGTGATATAGGTAAAGTGTAATGAAGGTTTCATGCATCAAATGACCTTCCATAAGCTTAAAAGCTTAGGATGATGATGCCAAAAATGAAATCTTTCTCTTCTCCACTTTTATTATCTTGTATTTCAATTATTTTCTTGTTTAAAGTTGATATATTTTGTAGATCTAAATTTTTGTAGCTTTGATTTTTGTTTATGCCATGGATCTTGTTATTTAAGTTGTTATATTTGTTATTTCCTATGATTTATGCATAGATCTATCATCCACATGTATTCATGCACTTGTAACTAGTTTAGAAAACTAGATCTGGAGTTTTGAGTTCATAGAATGCATTAGACTTTGTTTTATGTTTATGAACAACTTGCTATAGCATGATGATGGTAGAAAAATTGTAGGAAACTCAAGATCTATTTTATTTTCAACAAAAACAACTTTTGAAAATTCGGATGAAAATGGAACCATATTTAGAAAAGTGGTTTTTCAACTTCAAAATGTATATTTTTCATTTAAAATGAAGGGCTTAGGGTATAGATACCATAAATGAAGGATTTTGATAAGTGAAGTTTAGATCCATGATGTTTATAGCTCATTACCATGCATTTGTTTTATATTTATGTTCATATTAAGTATAGATCTTAGTTATGAACTCAAACTAAATTGTGAAATTCGTATTTTGGCAAGACCCATATTTAAAAACTACTTTTCAAGTGTCAAAATGTAATTTTTATATAAGAAAATAAAGGCTTAATATATATATAGCATCAAGACTTCATTTTATATGGTTCAAGGATGATTTTCAAAGATTAATTTTCAAAACAAAGTTCTATTCTCGGATTTTGGCCAAGGCCTAGTGTAAAAACATGTTTTCCAACTCAAAAATAAAGTTTTTATTCAAGAAATGAAGGGCTCTTAAGATAGGATATGTAAGGAATGGATTTTCATAAGTTTAGATAGGTTTTATCAAAAGACATGTCCAAAAATGAATTTTGTAAATTCGGATCCCAACCATTAAAACCCATTTATCAACATCAAAACTCATGTTTTATGTGAAAAATGAAGTATATAGGTAATAGGTATCATTAAGTAGTGATTTTTATAAGTTGAAATGAGTTTTGATGAGATTAATGTATAAAACAAGAGATAGAATCAAGATGAGAAAATTTTGAGTTAGTAACCAAATTGTGAAATTCGTAATTTTGAGTGAAGGCCATAAGAACGCCTATTATCCAAGTTCAAAATGAAAGTTTTATGTATTAAATGAAGTCCTTAAGTAATAGGTATCATAAGGTCTTAAATTTTAATGCATTAAACAATTTTTCCCCAAATGAATCATTCAAAAAATGGATTTTCTAAAATTCGGATTTTTGAGTAAATCATATTGGAAAACATATTTACAAAGTGTAAAATGGGAATTTTTATGTAGAAATGAAGGTCATAAGTAGTATATATAATGAAGACTCAATTTTGACAAAAATAATTATGTTTTCTTAAGTAACAAATCCAAAACAAATGGAAATGATAAAAGTTAGAAAACTAGATTTTTCATAAGTAAGTTGTCATTATGGTCTTGCAAAATAAAAAGTTATAAAATTTCCTTTTAGTAAAATCATCAAGATCATGCATACACTAAGCTCATCTCATGTCATTCATGTTAGGAAATCATTTATATTGCATGTATAGCTAATCTATAAGATAGGAACATTACAAACGTTTACAAAACTATTTTTCGGAATCGGAAACCGTTACTGATCAGATCTGATCCCTCCGTTCCGAGAACTAAATGTTTTCAAATCTTGAAAATAATATTAGAAATAGATAGATCTTTCGAAGTAGATAGAAATCGATATATAATTTGCGAGATTCCGAGTTAAAATGACCAAGTTATGGCCGTTTTAAGTTGGAATTCCCGCTTAGGACGTGAATTACGAATTTGATAGTTCGTATGAAATTGTTTGGATTAGTTTGAGTTGAAATACTTATTAAAGTATTTCTTCCTTTTTAGGAGATCCTGAAATCGACAATTCCCTACCACCGGATTACTATTACTAGAAGACCGGTGATCCAATGGCCGAGTGAGTTTTCTCCTTGTTTTGTTACCTTGATTGTGCTTGTAGTTAGTTGTATTAGAATTATAGGAACAAGATGAAAATCAATATGAATGGGGATGGGAGATATGATAAGACTGTGATGAATGTATGCCAAAGAATACTAAAGCATATCGAAACCACGATTTGATTGGATAACTGCACCGTTCATATTATTCCTGTTATATGTGTGATATTGGTTGGTCACTCTAAAGAATGTATAAATATTTTTGACCTAAGCAAAAATTAAATTGGTCATGCATCGCATCGGACATATTGCATTTGGTAGCATGCTACTCCTACGTAGGTTGATCGGTATGGTCCGTTGTTGCCTCGTTTGGATAACGAGCCCGGTGCCAGAGCTCATTCAGGGGTACTAAGGTGCATGTGGATGCATTCTTGGATGAGCCTAGCCGAGTCGAGTGCTAAGAGCCGAGGGCTTGGGGACTAGATGCGGTCGTGTAGACTCAATACCATTCCTAACCCAAGATACGGTGGGCGTAAATCTGTTCTGTGTGTGGGTTCCGGATACCCACGCATAATTGCTTGCTCACGTGTTTGTTCATGCATAGCATGTGATTGACTAATACTTGTTTGTTATGGTACGGAATTAAGGGAATTTTCACTAAGCTAGTGTAGCTTATACCCCTATAGTTGTTTAAATGAACAGGTTATCTCAAGAATGCAAAGTGGGGACCGAATTGGTTGGAGCCGGGAATGACTCCGGGATTTGGGCAAGAATAAGAATGTTTGAAGTCACCAGCTAGTTTTATTATTTGCCTTATAATAGTTTTACGTAGTAGAATCTTTTGATAAAGTGTAATTGAAGTTTAATGATTTGTATTATGAAGTATAGTGAATTGGTATCTAAAGTATAGTAAAATTGTATTTCCTTTACATTGTTACTCAAGCTATATCAACGTAAAATGTATTACTCCGATGAGTCTCCTCCATGTGTTAGACGCCTTGTACATAGTATAGAAGCCTTCGCGTGACTAAGATGGTCATTCTTAGGCTTTAATATTGTGTACGGTGGACTGCCACGTTTAAGGTACCCTTCGGGGCGTGACACTTACGCCCCCATAGCTTTTATTTGTTGCAGCACGAGTTCATTTGGCTTAGGCCGAGGCAAGCCACCGCTCAGGTACCGGAGATAGGAGTTTCCCATAGAAGTTTACTTCGCTTTTGTTTAGACTTCCATTGGAAACTAAAGGACTCTGGATGACTGTAATAGACTTGATATTATTTTGCGGGGGAATGCCCCTTAGATTTTGTAAAGTATAAATATGTGTTTTGATTTATTATCTATGGCTAATGAATGCCACATTAAACTTCTTAACTCCATCGATCGAGTATTCTATTGTCGTAAAGAGACGCTTTACATCTATACAAGACTCTTGAAGGGCTCGGATAGAAATTCGAGAGTCTTTTATAATATGTGACGGGCTGTTACGTTAAGGATACCCTATGGGACGTGACATGTGTAAACCCCGGTTTTCTTAGTAACCGTGTAAACTCCGTAAATCGGAAATCAAATCCCTAGATAAGATTAGTACTAGCAACTTAGGAACCGTAGGTCCGACTTTTCTTTGATTTCTATATAAAAGAACCTCTATAGAATAATTTAAGGTGTATTATTGTTTTATAGCATATTTCAAACCATATAAAGTTTTGATTTCAAAAAAATTTCTATTCCGGGCTTTCCCGAGCTTTATTACGGAAAAGCGAGCCCCGAAACTAGAAACTCAGAAAAATATTCTGGAATACTCGTTAGAACCAAAATTTTATAAGGATTTCAAAAATATATGTTTTATAATTTTTCGGGTCATAAAAATTACAGTTATAGCCTTTTCCCGTATTTTCGTTACTATCGGTAAAGTAAATGTCTTATCTACTATTTATTACTATTCACAAGTACAACCTACTACACACACACCCATACCCTAGTCTTACATCCTTACAAACACTCAATTATATTTTCTTTTCAAAGAATTTTGTCTCTTAACAAATTATTACATTTAATACATTTTATTACACAAATTACAATTTCAAATAAAATCACAACACTCCCTCTCTCTTTTTTCTAGTGGCCGGCGCATCCCCCTCCATTTTTCCCCCCAATTTGTTTTATTTTATCTTCTTTTATAATACAAACAAACCCTAATTTCACTTAATATAAATAGTATTTTATTTTCTCTCTCCTTCACTTTTACTTCATTTGTTCAAAAATCACAAAAATCCTCTCTTCTTTCTCCTCTTTGCCGTGACACCCTAGCCTCCCCACACACACACAAACGCTCCATTTTTCATCTATTTCAAGCTTTAGGTGATGATTCTCAAGCCTTACTACCATTTAATCTTGTAATGGCAAGATTATTCATGAGTGTTTTCACTCAAAGTCCCCATGAGCACTTGCTAGGGACAAGAAAATGCTACTACATGAATATCAAGCCATCACAAGAGTAGATCTTGTGGTTGATTAAGTTTTGTTGGGATATCTTCATGTTCATGCATGTAGAAGTGGAGTAAAGTAGAGATCTAGCATAAAAATTTCATGTTCATGCTTTTAAGCTTCATTTCATGCATCATAAGTAGTTGATCTAGCTTTTAGATGCTTATACCATGCTTGACATTTTTGATCTTATGGATGATTTATGTTTTCATGCATTCATACTCATGAAGGCTTTGTTTTAAGTATATAGATGTGGTAGTTGGTAGATCCTTAAGTAAATAAAGCAAGGAACTTGAAAAGGAAAATTTTTTGTTTGAAATACTCAAAGTCAAATTCGTATGATTTCAAGACCCTATTTTAAAAACCCTTTTATCAATTTTAAAACTCATATTTCATGTGAAAAATGAAGGATATAAGTAATAGGTATCATTAAGTAGTGATTTTTATGAGTTGAAATGAGTTTTAATGAGATTAATGTATAAAACGAGAAGTGGAATGTAGATGGAAAATTTTGAGTTAGTACTCAACATATGAAATTCGTAATTTTGAATATAGGTCATAAGAACACCTATCATCCAAGTTCAAAATAGAAGTTTTATGTATTAAATGGATTCCTTAGGTAATAGGTATCTTAAAGTCTTAATTTTTAATGCATGAAACAAGTTTTTCCCAAAGGAATCATTCAAAAATTTAATTTCAAGAAATTCGGATTTTTGGATAAATCCTACTTGAAAACATAATTGCAAAGTGTAGAATGCAAATTTTTATGTAGAAATGAAGGCTTAGGTAATAGGTATAATGAAGACTCAATTTAGACAAGGATAAATTGATTTTCTTATGGAAATAACTCCAAAACAAATGAGACGGTCAAAGTTAGGAAACTAGTTTTCATGAAAGTGTATAGTCATGGAGTTCCACAAATAAGAAGTTTCTTAAATTTTCCTTTTAGTAAATAATATCAAAAGCATGCATGCATCAAGTTCATATCATGTCATTCATGATAGGAAACCATCAATATTTCATGTGTAGTTGAGCTATGTGCTAGAAGCATCACAAACATTCACAAAACTATTTTTTTTCAGAATTGGAATCTTCGACCGATCAGAACTGATCAGCATATTTCGTGACCTAAACATTTTTGAAACTTGAAAATAATATTGGGAATAGATAGATCTTTCGAAGTAGATAGAAATCGGTATATTATATGCTTAATTCCGAGTTAAAATGAGTTAGATATGGTCATTTAAAGTTAGGACTTTATCTTATGCCGAAATTAACGAACTTAGTAGCTAGAATTGTTAAGTTATTAGAACCTTATAAGAAATACTCATTTCGGGTATTGCTTGTACTTAGGTGAATTGGAGGACGGATTTCCACTCCCCGAGGACTACTACGACTAGTGGATTTCTCTCCATGGCTGAGTGAGTTCATTTCTTAAATAGTTGTGCTCATGTATGTGCTGGTAATCGTAGTGGCATTAGAATTAGGAAAAGATAAAATTACGATGATTGTGACATAATCTTGGTTGAATGAATGATAAGTATATCGAGATGAGACTTGTTGATAAATCATTGTATGATCTAGTATAGACTTGGATTGTTTGAAATTCTCTATGATCGCACTTAATCTGCTTAATTAATATTCCACGATTATATGAATAAACTGTACATGCATATCACATAGTGAGTCACATTGCATGAGTTATTATACCTTTGTGGGAAGAAGGCATAGTAATTCGGGCAACGAGGGGCCGGTAAACTCGGTTGTTGGCGGATGGGCCGGAATTGAAAAGTGCGTGGGTGGGCACCTGTATAAACCACAGTGAAAATTTAAACGTGGTGGATGTGCATCTGTATCAACCATAATAAGAAGTGAGAAGTATTTAAATGATGGTCGTATGGGCCTGAAACACCTAACCCCGAATGGAGGGTGTAAGTCCATTCAACATAAGATTTTCGGATGATCTTATGTATTGTATGATCATATGCTTGTGCATTCATATGGTTGCTAATGACTTGTTTGTTATATACTATTGTTGAGTATTGAATATTTGAAATTGAATCTCACTAAGCCTGTAGCTTACACCTTGATAGTTTTGTTATGGTGTTCCTATTTCTGGTTGTTCTGAGAGAACACATTTCACAGGGTTATCTTTTGGATGAAGGAGCTTTTGAAGAAGTCAGGACCTAGCTAGAGGCGTGGACTTCTAGAAAAATCTCTTTAACATAAACCCTAATGATTGTAATATGGTTTAGACCGGATAGACTTCCATTATTATTTTGGTGGGGGTATGCCCCCTTGACTTTTGTAAAGACTTAACTTATTTGTTTCGTTGTGATTTCTATTCTTAATGCTAATGTATACCTTCTTTAGACTATTTGACTCAAAGTGTGATCCTAAAAGTTGTGCAAGTACACCTTACACCCGATATGTAAACTTATGGGATGACTAAGGTTGTCATACTTAAGTTTAAATATCGAGTGTAGTGGACTGTCGCGTTTTGGGTACCCTTTGGGGCGTGATAGTTTAGGTTGGTATCAGAGCATGGTTAAGAGTTTACAATCATAACTATAATTAAATAGCCTTAAATAGGGATAAAAAGAAAAGATAGAATAGAATTTAAAAAAAAAAAAAAGAAAGACTTAGATAGGATGATGACCAGGGTACGAGTCTTTGAATCCTATTTCCTACCTCTTGTGGATAGTAACCACTAGGAAGCACTTGGCTTAGCATTGCAAAGCATCCATAGGCGACCCAACGAGACTCTAATAGGATATTGCTGAGGTGCTCTTGATTGTTTTCAGAATTGCATTGTTATTAATAAATGTTGGTTGTTTCGTTGCTGCATGAAACACAAGATTTTACTTGAATGTCGTATGTGAGGATTTTTGCATGTGCTATATAAATTTCTATAAAAGTTATGATTACGTTTTGTGATTTTAAGATTTTATTACTTAAATTCCTGATTTCCTTTTTGTGCTTTTATTTTCCGTTTCTACTACAGTTTCCTTTATTTCCGCTTTCTTGTTTAAAAACATTAATAAAATATTGAGAAGATTACTTATCTAGACATAATAAAATTTGAAACAGCCGTGGTAGGAGAAGGAGACGTCAGGAGGAAAGTGCCTCCAACCAACCCAATATGGAAGAAGGGCAACAAGCTACCCTACCTCCAAACCCTCCCACCGATGCTACTCAGGTAGCCTTGCAATCTATGCTTGGACAAATGGCACAAATGAATCAAGTACTTGAAGCACTTCGGCAGACTTTACCGGCTCAAGCACCAGCTCTAGCTCCACCTCCACCGGCACCGCAAGCGCGCATTCTCATACTATGCCCTTGCCTCCTCCACCCCCAATGAGGCCATATAAGAGCTCCTTACCTGAGTTCATCAAGAGTAACAGGTACTTTGAAGGAGTTTTTGGAAAAACAGATGAGGCTGAAGATTGGTTAGCTCAAATAGAGTGATCCTTCAATGCATTTGAAGTGCCGCACCACCTGAGAATTGACTACGGCACTTACATGCTCCGGCTCAATGCACGAGTTTGGTAGGACTCCAAGCAAAGAGAACTCATGCCACCAATTACTTGGGAAAGGTTCCACCATGAGTTTTTGGAAAACTACTTCCCCGGTAGTCTCTGGGTACAGTTTAGTGCGGATTTCCTATACATCGCTCAGAAAGGCCGAACGGTGGAGCAATATGAAATTGAATTTAGCAGGTTACTACAGTACGTCCCGGATTCTTGTAAGTATAGTGAGGAGCTAAAAAGACAAGTTTTCCTGAACGGTTTGGATGAGGAGTTGAGAATGAGACTGGAGGAATTTGATATTAGATCGTTTAGAGAATTAGTGGAAAGAGCCCATATAGTGGAAGGGGTTAAGAAGAGAAAGGGCAAGAGTGTAGAAAGGACACCTTCTGTATTTAGAAGGAAGTTTTATGGGGGATCAGGATCTAGATTCTCTCAAAAGAGGTTCAAGCCGTCTTATGGCTTTAAGAGTAACACTAGTGGGGGACAGCCTACCCCTAAAGGTGTTAGTTGCTGGAAATGTAAGGGGGAACACTACCCCAAGAGATGCCCACAGTTAAGGGATAAGTGTTATTTCTGTGGCGAACCATCTCACAAGATTATTGATTGCCCAAGGAGGGCTACCACTATATGTTTTGTTTGCAAGCAAAATGGTCACTTTGCCAATGAGTGCCCACAGATGAAGGATGCCCCAGCTAGATCTTTTGGAGGATCAGCAGTGGCAAGACCCAAAAATGGGATCGGTGGAAATAATGGTAGCCGCTCTACGTCAGCGATGCATGGGATGAGGATCTATAACCTTGAAGGACGATGGGTATGTGAGGAGATGGGAGATGAAGATTGCGGATCGGCTGCTATCAAAGAGGATAGTGGTCTGGACTTCAGCCTTATTACAAGTACATCTCCTACTTTTTGCTCTTGTTTATCTACTGTTTTTAAGTTGGTAAGACTCGAGTTTAGTGAAAGAAAAACAAGCTCAGTTAAATTAAGGAAGTTAGGAAAGTAAGTTGGAATGGTATGAAGTTAGTGATTAGTAAGTGTTGGACGTAGGACACATATGGGTAGCTAAAACGACTGCCTATGCCTTGTTTGACACGGGAGCCACACACTCGTTTATCACCACTAGATTGGATAGACAAGTTGGTTTACTAATAGTCACTGTTGCTTCTAGCTTTCGTGTTAAAACCCCTATTGGGAGCATTATGACAACAAATGAGATGTTAAAGGATTGTCCAATGGAGATTCATGGATATGGTACGAGGTGTGATTTAATAGTGTTGGAGATGAGTAGATATGAGGTGATTTTGGGAATGAGTTGGCTAGCTGTTGCTAAAGCCATTGTGGACCGTCGAAAGAAGAAAGTGAATTTTAAGGATGATAGTGGATTGGATGTTGAGTTCACGAGTGAGACCGTATCTTTAAGAGGAACAGACTTAGGCTCATTTGAGTTGATCATGGATGGAGATGTTGAGATTGAAAGTGAAAGTTTCCTAAATGCAATGGAAAAAGAGGAAGGATTACCTATGATTGAGGATATAATAGTTGTCAAGGAATTTTTCGATGTCTTTCCGAACGAGTTACCAAGTTTGCCTCCTAAGAGAGAAATTGATTTTGAGATTGACTTGGTGCCGAACACCGAGCCGATATCAAAAGCACCTTACCGTATGGCCCCTGTTGAGTTAAAAGAATTACAAAAGCAATTGCAATAACTCTTAGACCAAGGAGTCATAAGACCAAGTGTGTCACCATGGGGTGCACCTGTACTATTTGTTAAGAAAAAGGATGGGTTAATGAGGTTATATGTGGATTATCCACTTCCAAGGATTGATGACCTTTTTGATCAATTACAAGGAGCAAGTGTATTTTCACGGATTGACCTACGATCAGGGTATCACTAGTTAAGAGTCAGACCCGAAGATATACCAAAATTGCTTTTCGGACTCGTTATAGACATTATGAGTTCTTAGTGATGTCTTTTGGATAAACAAATGCTCCTCATGCCTTTATGGACTTGATGAATCGGGTATATAGATCCTTGTTGGATAAGTGTGTGATTGTGTTTATTGATGATATTTTGATTTATTCGAAGACGAGGGAACAACACGAAGAGTACCTTTGCATGGCATTACAAACCTTAAGGGAACATAAATGGTATGCCAAGTTTTCCAAGTGTGATTTCTGGCTAGACAGGATCTCGTTTTTGGGCCATGTTGTGTCAGGTGAAGGCATATCTGTAGACCCCGAAAAGATTAAATCTGTGGTGGAATGGAAGCCACCTAAGACCGTGACGGAAGTAAGAAGCTTTTTGGATTTAGCGGGATATTACAGGAAATTTTTCTAGGACTTTTCCAAGATAGCCAAGCCGTTAACTCAGTTGACGCAAAAGAATGAAAAGTTTGTTTGGACAGAAAAGCGTGACCAAAGCTTTCAAGAATTGAAACAAAGACTTGTTTCTACTCCGATCTTGGTTTTGCCAAACCCTAAGAAACCCTATACGGTACACAATGATGCCTCGAGAAATGGTCTCGGATGTGTTCTCATGCAAGAAGGGAAGGTGATTGCACATGCATCAAGGCAGTTAAGGCCACATGAGCAAAATTATCCCATGCATGACTTGGAGTTAGCCGCAGTTGTCTTTGCCTTGAAAATATGGAGACATTACCTTTATGGACAAAGGTGTGAGATCTACACCAATCACAAAAGTCTTAAGTATTTGTTCACTCGAAAAGAGCTGAACATGAGGCAATGAAGATGGCTAGAGTTAATTAAGGATTACGATTTGGGAATTAATTACTGTCCGGGAAAGGTAAATGCGGTTACCGATGCCCTAAGTCATAAGAATCATGGCGAAGTTGCAACTCTTTTGATTGATCAGAAAGAATTGATAAAAGAATTTGAGAAGTTAAGCATTGAATTTGTTGGGCAAGACTTGGAGATGGAAATAGCAAGTTTGGTGTTGGAACCAATTTTAGCATAAAGGATTAAAGAGGCCCAACGTTATGATGAAGTGATTCAAAGGATAAAGAAGGAAGTTCAGGAGGGGAAATATACTGATTTTACCATAGATGAAGACGACGTGATAAGGATGAAAGGACGACTGTGTGTGCCCGATGATGAAGAGATGAGGAGGGAAATTATGAGCGAAGCACATAATTTTGGATATACGATACACCTGGGAGGAACCAAGATGTACCAAGACCTTAAAGGATATTATTGGTGAAATGGAATGAAACGGGATATGGCAGATTTTGTGGTTAAGTGCCCAACATGCCAACAAGTGAAGGTAGAACATCAAAGGCCAGGTAGATTGTTAAAACCTTTGCCTATACCAGAATGGAAATGGGACCAGATTTCCATGGATTTTGTTTATGGTTTACCGAGGACACCGTCAGGTCATGATGCCGTATGGGCTGTGGTGGATCGATTAACTAAGTCTGCTCATTTCTTGCCAATAAGTATGACTTTCTCCATGTATAAATTGGCGAGACTTTACATAAAGGAAATTGTTCGCTTATACGGAGTACCGACTGGGATTGTGTCGAATCAAGACCCAAGGTTTGTGTTTAAGTTCTAGGTGAGCTTGCAGAGGTGTATGGGAACAAAGTTGCATTTTAGCACAGCTTATTATCTACAGACCGATCGACAGTCCGAAAGAACAATTCAGACTTTGGAAGATATGCTTCGGGCATGTATGATGGACTTCATGGGAAGTTAGGAAGCGCACTTACCTTTGGTTGAGTTCGCTTACAACAATAGCTATCACTCGAACATCAAAATGCCGCCTTATGAGGCCTTATATGGACATAAGTGTAGATCCCCGTTGTTTTGGGACGATGTAGAAAAGATGGTTCTTGGACCTGATCTCATGAAAGATGCTGCAGACAAGGTTCGGATAATCCAACAACGGATGAAGGAAGCCCAAGATAGACAAAAGAGTTGGGCAAATTTAAAAAGAAGGATTCTTGAATTTCAAGTGGGAGATCATATGTATTTAAAGATAAATCCTATAAAGAGTATTTACCGAGTTCGCTCACAAGGAAAGTTGAGCCCTTGGTACATTGGTCCCTTTGAAGTATTGGAATGGGTAGGAGAGTTGGCATATCGCCTTGCTTTGCCACCAAATCTTTCGGGAGTGCACAATGTTTTTCACGTCTCGGTTCTTCGGAAACATATAGCCGACCCGGATCAGATCATAGAATTGGAACCGGTGTTACTAAGGGAGAACCTCACTTCTGAGGAGCACCCGGTGCAGATCCTGGATAAAAAGGTACAAAGATTAAGGAATAAGGAAATTAAGTATGTAAAGGTCCTCTAGAGGAATCATACACACGAGGAAGCAACTTGGGAAGCAAAAAATGAGATGCGGCAGAAGTATCCGAACCTGTTTAAAGAATCAGGTAAGCCGTTCAAGTTTTGAGGACAAAATTTTGTTTAAGGTGGACAGGTTGTAAACCCCGGTTTTCTTAGTAACCAAGTAAACTCCGTAAATCGAAAATCAAAACCATAAATAGGATTAGTACTAGCAACTTAGGAACCCTAGGTCCGGCTTTTCTTCGATTTCTATATAAAAGAACCTCTATAGAATAATTTAAGGTGTATTATTGTTTTATAGCATATTTCAAACCATACAAAGTTTTGATTTCAAAAAAATTTCTATTCCGGGCTTTCCCGAGCTCCATTACGGAAAAGCGAGCCCCGAAACTAGAAAATCAGAAAAATATTCTAGAATACTCGTTAGAATCGAAATTTTATAAGGATTTCAAAAATATATGTTTTAAATTTTTCGGGTCATAAAAATTACAGTTATAGCCTTTTTCCCGTATTTTCATTACTATCGATAAAGTAAATGTCTTATCTACTATTATACTATTCACAAGTACAACCTACTACACACACACCCCATACCCTAGTCTTACATCCTTACAAACACCAATATTTTCTTTTCAAAGATTTTGTCTCTTAACAAGTTATTACATTTAACATTTATTACACAAATTACAATTTCAAATAAAATCAAAACACTCCCTCTCTTTTTTCTAGTGGCCCGCATCCCCCTCCATTTTCCCCCCAATTTGTTTTATTTTATCTTCTTTATAATACAAACAAACCTAATTTCACTTAATATAAATAGTCTTTATTTTCTCTCTCCTTCACTTTTACTTCATTTGTTCAAAAATCACAAAAATCCTCTCTTCTTTCTCCTCTTTGCCGTGACACCCTAGCCTCCCCACACACACACACAAAAGCTCCATTTTTCATCTATTTCAAGCTTTAGGTGATTATTCTCAAGCCTTACTACCATTTAATCTTGTAATGGCAAGATTATTCATGAGTGTTTTCACTTAAGGTCCCCATGAGCACTTGCTAGGGATAAGAAAATTCTACTACATGAATATCAAGCCATCACAAGAGTAGATCTTATGGTTGATTAAGTTTTGTTGGGATATCTTCATGTTCATGCATGTAGAAGTGGAGTAAAGTAGAGATCTAGCATAAAAATTTCATGTTCATGCTTTTAAGCTTCATTTCATGCATCATAAGTAGTTGATCTAGCTTTTAGATGCTTATACCATGCTTGACATTTTTGATCTTATGGATGATTTATGTTTTCATGCATTCATACTCATGAAGGCTTTGTTTTAGGTATATAGATGTGGTAGTTGGTAGATCCTTAAGTAAATAAAGCAAGGAACTTGAAAAGGAAAGTTTTTTGTTTGAAATACTCAAAGTCAAATTCGTATGATTTCAAGACCCTATTTCAAAAACCCTTTTATCAATTTTAAAACTCATGTTTCATGTGAAAAATGAAGGATATAAGTAATAGGTATCATTAAGTAGTGATTTTTATGAGTTGAAATGAGTTTTAATGAGATTAATGTATAAAACGAGAAGTGGAATGTAGATGGAAAATTTGAGTTAGTACTCAACATATGAAATTCGTAATTTGAATATAGGTCATAAGAACACCTATCATCCAAGTTCAAAATAGAAGTTTTATGTATTAAATGGATTCCTTAGGTAATAGGTATCTTAAAGTCTTAATTTTTAATGCATGAAACAAGTTTTTCCCAGAGGAATCATTCAAAATTTAATTTCAAGAAATTCGGATTTTTGGATAAATCCTACTTGAAAACATAATTGCAAAGTGTAAAATGCAAATTTTCATGTAGAAATGAAGGCTTGTGTAAGCCCTGGAAAAATTCACTAAATAATTCTAAAGATGCGCTTTGAAAATAAAACCCTGAAAGTCACTCCGAATTAAACCTGAACTTCGATAAGACCCAAATTCTGAATGGATTCGGAAATTTCTGAATCGTGAGAAAAATAAGAAGCCTCAGAAATAAAATAACAACTCAATATACTTCCGTTCTAAAACCTCTACGTACGACAAATTTTCTATTCAACTATAACTTATAAATTTGGGTAAAATAGAGCCCTAAAATAAATTGTTAAGAAGTGAATAGTGATTAAACATAGGGAATAAAACTCAATCCAAAGAATTCCAAGAACGTGGTGAGATATTAATTATTTATAAAAATCAACCTTAAAGTAAATCTCACCAATTAGATACGTCATAAAGGTATAAAATATCAGTTTCCAAATTTGCAAAGGTGTGAATCGGAAAGTCAACCGGGAAACCTAGGTCCCTGAATCTCCCAAGAAACTCCGTAGTCTAGATCCAGCAATTCCGTGTTCCTAAATCTAGGAGTTAGAATAAGAGGAAAGGGTGTAACCGGTTCGCATTAGGCCTAGGATGCTCTAAAGGATGAGATCGACGAGTTTTCGACCTATTCCAATCCAACCAGGTGCTGACTTCGAAAAGCGCGCCCTGGGATTCGAAATGTTAAAAATATGTTATTAATACCGTTAGACTCATATTTCTATAAGGATCTCTAAATTATTAGTTTTACAAACTTTCAAATAGCTAGAATTGCCTGATTTTGCAAATTTAATTGTATTTCATTACTACCGGTAATTAATGAGTCTTCTAGTACGATTTACTATTATTCATTACCCAATTTTTATTATTATTATTATTATAATGTATACCCTAGTTCTCCTAGTGATCGGATAAACTTTGGAAACCGGAGAACGAAACCCTATATTGGTCTGGTTCGAGCTTAGTGTGAGGAGCTTAGAAACCCTAGATCTGGCTTTCCTTCGATTTCATAACAAAGGAAGTTTTATAGAGTTAATGAATATGAATTATTATTCTAAAGTATATTTTAAACCTTTGAAAGTTTCAAATTCGAGAATTTTTCAATTCTGGGCCTTCCCGAGCTCAATTACGAAAAAGCGTGCTCTGGGACCACGAACTCAGAAAAATGTTTTGGAATATTCATTGGAACCGTAATTTTATAAGTATTTCAAAATATCAATTTTATAATTTTTCGGGCTATAAAAATTATAGTTATAGCCTTTTCCCGTGTTTTCGTTACAACCGGTAAAGTAGATGTCTTGTCTACTATTCACAAGTACAACCTACACTACACACTACCCATACCCTATTCTTACATCCTTACAACTACTCATTACAATTTTCTTTCCCAAGAATTTTTGTTTCGTATTTAATTATTACATTTATTACATTTTAATTACATAAATTACAAATTTTCAAATTTTCAAATTTCAACACACACACACACACACTCCCCCTTCCCCCTATGGCCAATGCCCCATTCCCCTTTCCCCCTCTCATTTATTTTGTTTTTGTTATTTTTATTCAATTACAAACCCTAATCTATTCATATATAAACACCTTTTTCTCTCTCTCTCCTCATTTTTCACTTGTTCCAAATTTTACCAAAGAAAAAAACCTCTCTTCTCTCCCTATTACCTTGCCGTGAGCACCCCAACACCCTCCCCTTCCCCCCCCCACCCCCCCGCCCTCCACACTCACACACAACTCATTTCCACTTCATTTCTACCTCTAATCTCTATTGGTATGTTGATTTCAAGCTTCATTCTTACCAAATCTTGTAATGGCAAAGCTATTCATGTGTGTTTTTCACATTTAATCCCAATGAGCATATGCTAGGGACATGAAAACACTTGTATAAGAATATTAAGCCATCACAAGAAGTGCATCTAGTGTTTAGAAGGGTTTTTGTTGAGATATTATCTTGTTCATGCATGTAAAGTAGAGCCCTTGCATATATATTGATGTTCATGCCATGAAACTTATGATTCATGATTATGTTTAGTAGATCTAGTGTTTAGACATTTATATCTTCATCTACATTCATGTCCATATGGTTATTTTGATTTTCAGGCATTGATGATCATAAAAATGTAGCCTTGCTTATGTATAGATATGTTAGATAGTAGATCTTCATGTATAGAAGGCAAGAAAATTGAAAAAGAAAAGGGTTTGTTAGAAATGATTTGTTGGAAATTCGAATGAATTTAGAACCCTACCTTAAAGACCACCAAAACCACTTTAAAACTCATATTTTTCATAAAAATTGGAAGGTATATGTAATAGATGCCCTTAAAGAATGATTTTCATAAGTTTAGATGAGTTTAGGCATAAGAAAATGTAAAACAAGTAGTGGAGTTAGAATGAAAAATATTGATATATGGATTAATAGTCAAATTCGTAATTTAGAATCATGCCTACATGAACACCTAGAATTTAAGTTTAAGTTGGATGTTTTATGAGTTAAATGAAGTCCTTAGACAATAGATATAATGAAGCTTTAATTTTGATGCATTAAACAAGTTTTCTCATAAAGAAAATGCAAGAAAAGGAAATTTACAAAATTCGGATTTTTGTAAGTAGCTTGTTTAAAAACATATTTACCCAATGAAAAATGTGGATTTTTATGCATAAATGAAGGTCATGATTAATATAGATGTTGAGAACTCATTTTCATTTAGATGGTAAGTAAATTCCAAGAATAAAATCATAAGAACCCTAGGGAATGTAAAGTTGGAAAAATTTAGCTTTTCATAAGTGATCATTATGGAATTCTTAATAATTAGGAGCTCATGGGAGTTCATCATCAAAGATCATCAAAACCATGCATATATTGAGCTCATTACATGATATTCATATTACGAACTCATTCATATACCATCTATACATGAATCATCAACTAGGAACATTTTTATCAAATGCAAAACAATTTTTCGGAATCGGAGAACTTACGGAATAGATCTGATCCTACTGTTCCGTGACCTTAATGTTTTCAAAACTTGAAAATAATGTTAGAAATAGATAGATCTTTCGCATTAGATAGAGATTGATATAAAATTTACGAAATTCCAAGTTAAAATGACCAAGTTATGGCCGTTTTAAGTTGGAACTTCTGCAAATAGCGCGAATTCCAAATTCCTCTAGTTTAGATGCATAGCTTGGAATAGTTAAATGATGAGATTCTTATTAGGATTATTCTTATTTGGTAGGTGATCCCGAGCAAGACGATACCTTACCACCCGACTACTATTACTAAAAGACCGGCGAACCATGGCCGAGTGAGTACTACTTCCACTCTCAATTAATGTTTGTGATTGTATTGTTAGTGACACTAGTGGGTAGGCAAAGATAAAAATGGATATGTATGATGGGGTATATGGGAATTATATATTTGTCTGCTGTTAATGTGTGAAATGGAACTTAAGGAATATCGAAACTGGGTGTTAAGCTATTGATTGATTAGCTAGCATTTTATATTGATTGTCTGCGAATAATTGTCGGTCATCTAAAAGAATTGAATTAATATATATTTGACTTCAATTATAATTGGACTCATTCATATCATGACGGGGATGGAGCATTAGCATTGGTTGGTTTTTCATGATCCATAAAACGAATGTGTTGGTTAATCGTGATCCATAAAACGAGTATGTTGGTTAATAGTGATCCATAAAACGAATGTATTGGTTAATCGTGATCCATAAAACGAATTATTGTTTAGTTGACCGTGAGCTTAAACGGCGTCGTACCGCAGGATCCGTTAATTTGCTAACCCGGGAGGGAGGGCGTAAGTCCATCCACATATGATTTCCGACTGGTCATATGTTTGTTGAACTCATTTGTCTGATGCATACCATTTGCTTGAATAATCACTTGTCTGAATGTCTGTCTTAATTGTGATATGGAAGTTTTCACTCACTAAGCTAGTGTAGCTTATACCCCAATAGTTTCCTGTTGCAGTATGAATAACTTTGGCTATCTCCGAGGACCCGGGGACATCAGGTACAACTCTTAGAGGTTGAGGAGCTTTTGTTAGGGCTAGGACCTAAAAGTAGAAATGGACTCTAATCCTGTTTCCCGAAACCAGTGTCTGAAGGGCAATACAAGGAATTTTGTGAGCTTGAGAATTCTTGGCATTGTTATCGGGGGTATGCCCCCTAGTTCATGTAATAAAATAATTCTCTGTAAGATGGACATGATTTACATTCTTGCTGTTATGTATGTCTCCTTAAGCTACTACGAAGCAAAGTATGGCCTATAAATGTTGAAAGTGAACCTTACACCCAATGTTCAAACTCATGGAAAGACTAAGGTTGTCTTAATTGAGTTTAAATGTTGAGTGTAGCGGACTGTCACGTGTAGGGCACACTTTGGGGTGTGACGGCTTGGGTAATAAGTATAATGAAGACTCAATTTAGATAAGGATAAATTGATTTTCTTAAGGAAATAACTCCAAAACAAATGAGACGGTCAAAGTTAGGAAACTAGTTTTCATGAAAGTGTATAGTCATGGAGTTCCACAAATAAGAAGTTTCTTAAATTTTCCTTTGTGGGAAGAAGGCATAGTAATTCGAGCAACGAGAGGCCGGTAAACTCTGTTGTTGGCGGATGGGCCGGAATTGAAAAGTGCGTGGGTGGGCACCTGTATAAACCACAGTAAAAATTTAAACAAGGTGGATGGGCACCTGTATCAACCATAATAAGAAGTGAGAAGTATTTAAATGATGGTCGTATGGGCCTTAAATACCTAACCCCAAATGGAGGGCGTAAATCCATTCAATATAAGATTTCCGGATGGTCTTAGATATTGTATGCTCATATGCTTGTGCATTCATATGGTTGCTAATGACTTGTTTGTTATATACTATTGTTGAGTATTGAATATTTGGAATTGAATCTCACTAAGCCTGTACCTTACACCTCGATAGTTTTGTTGTGGTGTTCCTATTTTTGGTTGTTCTGAGATAACACATTTCACAGGGTTATCTTTTGGATGAATGAGCTTTTGAAGAAGTCGGGACCTAGCTAGAGGCGTGGACTTCTAGAAAAATCTCTTTAACATAAACCCTAATGATTGTAATATGGTTTAGACCGGATAGACTTCCATTATTATTTTGGTGGGGTATGCCCCCTTGACTTTTGTAAAGACTTAACTTATTTGTTTCGTTATGATTTCTATTCTTAATGCTAATGTATGCCTTCTTTAGACTATTTGACTCAAAGTGTGATCCTAAAAGTTGTGCAAGTACACCTTACACTCGATATGTAAACTTATGGGATGACTAAGGTTGTCATACTTAAGTTTAAATATCGAGTGTGGCAGATTATCGCGTTTTGAGTACCCTTTAGGGCGTGACAACACGACATACCAGCAGGAATCATTTCAGATGGAGACTCGAGATTTATGTTAAAGTTTTGGACAAGTCTACAGAAGAGCTTAGGTATAAAGTTGCACTTCAGTACCACATGCCACCCTTAGACAGATGGACAGTCTAAGAGGACAATCCAAACCTTGGAAGACATGCTAAGAGCCTGTGTTTTGGAATTCAAAGGAAATTAGGATAACCATATACCCCTTATCGAGTTTGCTTACAACAACAGCTATCACTCATGTAAACCCCCAAAAATTTTCATAATCCTTAAAAGTAATTCTAGAAGTTTAATATCAAAATTTGAAACCCGAAAAATCGACTCTAGATTAACACCCGATTCTAGACCGAGTCAAAACTCTGGAAACGAAACCCTAAAAATTGAACCAAGTTAAAACTTAATTCCAAATAAGAACAAAAACAAGTTTTCTCAATCTTGAGAAAACAAGAACCCCTGGATCAAAATATAAAGTCCAATTATCGATATAATCAACGCCTGTACGTCGATTAAATAATCTACCCAATTCCTAAAACGCAAATCGAAACGATAGATCCAAATACCGCTTAACAACGAGATAATAAAATCCTAAATCCTTTAATTTTAGAATCACAAAATCTAAATTTTCAACAAAAGTCAAACTGAGTCAACTCATAAACCTAGACTCGGTTAAACGATCCCGAGAACTAAAACAAATAAATAATCACGAATAAAATAAACCATAGACATCGAGCTAGAAATATAAAACGATCAAAACTCAAAAATATTCCGTTTACACCAATAGACTCGTAAAAATACAAGGATTCCAAAAATATCAGTTTTAGAATTTTTCGGTAGCTAAAAATTACAGATATCGTATTATTACGCGTATTTTTATTACTACCGGTACTTTAATTGTCTAGTCTACTAATCATAGTACTTTTCTACTATTCATTACTATTCACCTATCTCTACTTTTTCTTACACCTATTTCTTACACCTATATATCTATTTTCTTACTTTTTTCATTTCCATTACACCTTTAATCACATCAACTTTACACATTACTTCTTTATTACACAAAACAAATAAAATAAAACAATTTTCCCCCCTCTAAATGCCCAAAACCGGTGCCACTCCTCCTCATTTCCCTCTCTTTTATTTTCTTTTTCAATTATTTTATTACATCCAAAAATCACTCCAAAAATTCTATAAATACCCCCTTCCTCTTCCATTCTTTCACACAATTCTTTACACTGCCAAAACTCTCTCAAAATCTCTCCACAAATTCTCTCTTCAAGATTTCTCTCTACCAAAACTCTCTCAAATCAATTCGTCACAAAAATCATGTCTCATACATAAACCATCTACCACATATCACTACTCACATAATACCCATTTCATTTACCATCTCCATATCTCTTACATACTTTAGGTAATATTTCTTCCATCTATTATTCATCCATGTCATGTAACTTAACATGACTATGGTGTTGTTTTGAAACTCATATGAGTAGTAAAAGCAACAACATGTTCATGTTTTGTTCTTGCACATAAAGCTTCCTACTTTATTATGTTGTTATTATTGTTATTATTATATTATGTATACTATGTATATATATTTATTTAGAGCATATAAGCTCATTTGGTTATTTATTTACATTCAAGTTATGCAATTTATTTATTTTATTAAGACTAGTCTTTCTAGTCTTAGACTTGTCCATATCAAGTCAAAACAATCTTTTATTTATTTTCTTTAATCTTTCGGGACTAGTCCATTCTTAGTCCTAGGATGCCTTGATAAAGCTAAGGCTCCAATACTTGATCGGGATTCCTTGATGAAGCTAAGGTTCCCAATACTTGATATTTTATTTTTCTTGCTTATTATTTATTTCTAGTATTTCCTTATGTTCTTATTTCTTTATATGCTCATGATACTTGCATTTACATAATGCTAATGTCTCAACTAAATCTAAAAATAGAATTTTTCTTTACTTAATGAACTCAAAGCTAAGTTTTCAATCATATGATTTATCACAAAATCATGAATTTATTATCAACAACATAAAAAAGGAGTTTTCTCAACGTCTTCATAAATAACAAAGATAGATTTTCAAGGAAACATAAGAAATAAATATTTTCTTTGTATATTATGTTAACCTAAGCTTTTAGTAATATAATTTATTAATATTAAAAGCCTTTACAAAAAACTCAAGATTTAAACTCTTTTAAACTTCGAAATACAACTAAGAAAACAAACCACTTTTCAAAGTTAATATAAAAATCAACTCATAAGAAACCCACTTAGGAAAAGTAATGATTTTTTTTTTTTAAATTCTAAAAGAAAGAACTTGTTTTCAAAAGAATATAAATAAAGTAAGGTTAGCAATAATGTATTTTATCAATAAAAATGATTCTTTTCAAAAGAAAAGAAAGAACAAGTTTTAGAAAGAAAAAGCTTATATTTTAAAAATAGATATAAGAAAACAAGGCTCATTTTCTAAGATAATCTTAAATAAACAAATTATGAAAAGGTTTTCGACAACTTAATATAGTTTTGATAAATTAACCTTTTATCACTAGAAATGAAATTTATGAAAGACTAGGGTTAAAGGAAAATTTGCTTGTTTTGGAAAAAGGAATGAAGGAAATAAAATAAGAATATATTCATTTGTAATAAAAATATAAGGTTTCTTCTAAATACTTGAAAAGAAAATTTCAAAGTTAAAATCTAAATGAATTGTTTTATAAATTGTTGAGACATTACCATTGGGATTTTTGCATATAAAGTGAGCATACCTATATATTCAAAAGTATTTGTCAATATATAATTATATTATTTCAAAGGATTTCTTTAAAATGAGATGAGTTAGAAAATGGATTTTTGCAAAAGTTTAGAAAATATTCGTCTTAAATCTGTACCTGACGTTTTCGGAACCCAAATGACCTTTTATGACAAGGATAAGCTTAGAAATAGATAGATCTTTTCGAATAGGTAGAAAACAGTATATTATACGCGTGATTCCTAGTTGAAATGACCAAGTTATGACCATTTTAAGTTGGAACTTTCCCTCATGCGAACTTTAACGTTCTTTGACATTGTTTTGTCAAAATTCAAGAAAATCTTCAAGAAAAACTCATTGTGGGTATTTTCTTTGGTTAGGTGATCCCGAGGAAGGATTCCTTTACCCCGAGGATTGTTACGATTAAGTGGAGTGTGTGAACGACTCATCCGCTTAGAGGAATAGACGACATGGCATTGTGAGTTACTTCCCGTTATTTTTCATACTCTTGATTGTGTTTGTAAAATTAGCTGCACTAGAATTTAAGAAAAATCAAAAGGAAGTGTATGATAATATGTTGAAAGAATACTAAGTATATCGAAACTCGATTTGTTTGTAATAAAGTTGTATGTGAATTAATATCTTGAAATGTTTGAAATTGATTAATCACTTGAAAGAATTTAAACGTAACTACTAGACTTTAATTGGAGAAATTATTCATGCACTTCATATGTTGGGTCACATTGCATTCGCTACTATACAATTGGTGGGACAAGTGTATAATAGTGGTGGTAGACATAACCGGTATATCATGTAAGTGGCGAGTAGGAGCCGATAAGAACTACAAAATTGATGGCTAGTAGGAGCCTGTAATAACTACAAGTTTTTTATGGCTAGTAGGAGCCTGTAATAACTACAAGTTTTGATGGCGTATAGGAGCCGGTAAGATCTATAAAATTGTTTTTAAAAGTGGTGGCTGTAATTGGCCTGAATCCCCAACCCCGAATGAAGGGCGTAAATTCATTCAACATATGATTCCCGGAAAGTCATATGTCTTGTATGCCCACGTGGTTGTTGCATTTCATATGTTTGAATAATAAACTTGATTGATAATTTTCTTCGAGTATGAATTTTGGGATTTACTCACTAAGCTAGTTGTAGCTTATACCCCTATAGATTTGTTGAAACAGGTATGCTAGTGGCCTAAATTGAGGATCATGACTTTAAGGAAGTCAGGGACGGATGATTAAGGATATGGAATCATACGATGAAGAAAGTTTGTAAGGTTCTTTATATGTGATAACCTATATGATTAGGGACGCATATTTATTTGAAGATAATAGAAGAATATGTCTTAAGAATTGAATTGTGATATGCTTATGTTTAATATTAAGTATTCTCTTTGCCTTGTTACTTATTTATTATCAATATAAATTGTGCTACTCCGATGCGTCCCCTTGGTTGTGATGTACACCTTGTACATAATATGAAAGCCTTTGCATGACTAAGGTAGTCATTCCTAGGCTTTAGTATTGTGTACGGCGGACTGCCATGTCTAGGGTACCCCTCGGGGCGTGACAACTCAACTATTCAGATGCCACCCTACAAAGCCCTTTATGGACGGTGTTGTAGGTCCCCTCTATTTTGGGATGATGTGGAAAAGCTTGCTATCAGGCCAAAATTGGTACAAGAAGCGGCCGATAAGGTGAAGGTGATCCAACGGAAAATGAAAGAAGCTCAAGACAGGCAAAAGAGTTGGGCGGATTTAAAAAGAAAAGAACTCGAATTCCAAGTGAGTGACCACGTGTATCTAAAGATAAGTCTAATTAAGAGCATAAGAAGGGTACGAACCTAAGGGAAATTAGGTCAAGGATATATTAGACCGTTTGAAATCTTAGAAAGAGTTGGAGACTTAGCGTATCAACTAGCCCTACCACCAAACCTATCAGGAGTTCATAATGTGTTCCATGTGTTGGTATTGAGGAAATATGTACCCGACCCTGAAAGGATTTTGGAATTCGAACCCATTCAACTGAAGGAAAATCTGACCTATGAAGAACATCCCATAAGGATTTTGGATAAGAAAACCTCCAAAATCTTCGGAGCAAAGAAATTCAGTATGTTAAGGTGTTGTGGAGAAACCATGCCTCCGAGGAAGCGACTTGGGAAGCTGAAGAGGAAATTCGGAGGAAGTACCCCGAGTTGTTTGAAAGAGAAGGTACGTCAGTTCAGTTTTAAGAACAAAACTTTGTTTAAGGTGGGAGATTGTAAACCTTGGTTTTCCTATGAACTAAGTAAACTTCAGAAACCAGAAACTAAAACCCTAAATCGGATTAGCTTAAACTTGAGAGAAAAACCTAGGAATCCTGGATCCGGCTTTCCTTCTGTTTCAAATTAAAAGAACTTTTCTAAAATAACTTAATATGAAATATTATTTTAAAGTATATTTCAAACCATAAAAAGTTCTGATTTTGAAAAATTCTCTATTCCAGGCCTTTCCTAGATCCATTACGGAAAAGCGAGCCCTGAAACTAGAAATTCAGAAAAATATTTCGAAATACTCTTTAGAACTGAAATTTAATAAGGATTTCAAAAATATAATTTTTATAATTTTTTGGTTTATAAAAATTACAGATATAGCCTTTTTCTCGTATTTTTTATACTATCGGTAAAGTAATTATCTTGTTTACTATTCATTACTATTCACAAGTGCAACCTACTACACACACAAGCCATACCCTAGTCTTACATCCTTATAAACACTCAATTACATTTTCTTTTCCAATGAAAATTTGTCTCTTAAAAATTATTACAAATTAAGACTTTCATTACATAAATTACAAAACAAAATTTAATTTAACTTTCTCTCTTTCTCCCTCCCTTGTGGCCAGCGCATCCAACCACCACCACACCCCCCCCCCAAACCCCCAAAAAAAAAAAAAAAAACAAATATTTGCTCCAATTTGTTTTATTTTCTTTCCTTTTTATAATCAAACAAACCTTAAATTACGTACTATTTATATATTCTTTTACCTTTCTCTCTCTTCATTCACTTCTTTTGTTTTCAAAAAATTACATAACTCTCTCTCTATTTCCCTCTCTTGATGTGAGCCTCCACACCGTACACACACACACACACAAGCTTGTTTTCTTCTTCATTTTCTTCTTGATTCAAGCCTTAGGTGATGAACCTTAACCCTTTCCTACATTAAATCTTGTAATGGGAAGATTATTCATGAGTGTTTTCATATTAAAGTCCCCATGGGCACTTGCTAGGGATAAGAAAATGCTACTACATGAATATCAAGCCATCACAAGCATAGATCTTGTGTTTAAATGAGTTTTTGTTGGATTATCTCCATATTCATGCATATAATAGTAGAGTAAAGTAGAGATCTTGCATAAAAATCCATGTTCATGCTTTCAAACTTCATTCAATGCATCATAAGTAGTAGATCTAGCATTTAGATGTTCATGCTATACTTGACATTCATGATCTCATGAATATTTTGTGTTTTAATGCATTAATACCCATAAAAGGTTTTGTCTTATATATTTAAATATGGTAGTTAATAGATCTTTAGTTAGATGAGACAAGAAACTTAAAAAGAAAAACTTGAAATATTCAAATGAAAAATTCGTATGACTTCAAAACCATGTTTTAAAAAACCCGTTTATCAACTCTAAAACTTATGTTTTATATGAAAAATGAAGGGTATAGGTAATAGATATCATTAAGTAATGATTTTTTTAAGTTGAAATGAGTTTTGATGAGAATAATGTGTAAAACAAAGAGTAGAAATAAGATAGGAAATTTTGAGTTACTAGTCAACTTAAGAAATTCGTAATTTTGGAGTATAGCCATGAAAACATCCATTTTCCAACTCAAAATGAAGGTTTTATTTAAGAAATGAAGTCCTTAAGGGATAGGTATAATAAAGCCTTAAATTTTAATGTATTGAACAAGCTTTTCTTAAAGAAAACATTTAAAAAATTAAATTTTCAAAAATTCAGATTTTGGAATAAATCCTATTTGAAAACATGTTTACAAAGTATAAAATGAGAATTTTTATGTAAAAATAAAGGTCTTAAGTAATAGATATCATGAAGACTCAATCCTAGCAAAGATAACTAGAAATTCCTAAGAAATAATTCCAAAACAAAAGAGATTTATCAAAGTTAGGAAACTAGTTTTCCTAAAAGTAAATATTCTTGGAGTCTTGCAAAATAAAAAGTTTCTAAAATTTCCTTTCCATAAATATTGTCAAGAGCATGCATACATTAAACTCATAACATGCCATTCATGATAGGAAATCATTAATATTGTATGTATAATTAATTTATAAACTAGAAATACTTCAAACATTTACAAAACTATTTTCGGAATTGGAGAATTGTTACTGATCAGAACTGATCCTACTGTTTCGTGACCCAAACATTTTCAAAACTTGAAAATAATATTAGAAATAGATAGATCTTTCGAATTAGATAGAAATTGATATATAATTTGCGAAATTCCGAGTTAAAATGACCAATTTATGGCCATTTTAAGTCGGGACTTCCGCAAATGACGAGAATTATGAATTTACTAAGTTTTGATATATAGTTTGGATTAGTTAAGTAATGAAATACTTATTAGGGTATTCTTCCTTTTTAGGTGACCCCGAAACCGACGATTCTCTACCACCGGATTATTATTACTAAAGGACTGATGATCCATGGCCAAGTGAATATCACTTTCGATTTCAATTATTGTATGTGGTTGTAATGATAATTGCACTAGATATTTGGTAAAGATAAAATAAATATGCATGATGTGGATGAATGGGAATTTTGTATGGTTATTGTTGATATGAGAAATGGAATGTAAGAATATCGAAGCCGGGTGATTAACTATTGCTTGTATAGATGAATTAGGATTGACTATCTGCGATTATTGATTAATCACTTAAAGAATTGGTATAATTGAATATTCGGAATTGAAAATAAATATGGACTCATTCATATAATAAATGGGGATGGAGCATTAGCATTGGTTGGTTGTCCATGATCCTAAACGGTGTAAAAGTTGGTTAATCGTGATCCATAAACGAATTAATGAGTTGGTTAATCGTGATCCACAAACGAATTTATAAGTTGGTTGACCGTGATCCTAAATGGCATATTGAGTAGTACCGCAGTATACATTAATCTGCTAACCCGGGATGGAGGGTGCAAGTCCATCCACATATGATTTCCGACTAGTCATATGTTTGATGATTTCATATGTTTGATGCATATCACTTGTCTGACTAATCACATATTTGATTGAAGTGTTATAATTGTGATCTTAGAAGTTCTCACTCACTAAGTTAGTGTAGCTTACATCCCTACAGTTTTTATTTGTTGCAGCACGAATTCATATGGCTTAGACCGAGATAACCTACAGCTCAGGCATGGGAGCTAGGCGTTTTCTTTAGAAGTTGTATTCAAATTTGTTTAGACTTTCGTAGGACATGAAGAGGCTCTGGATGACTGTAATAGATTTCTAATTAATATTTTTTTGCGTGGTAATGCCCCTTAGATTTTGTAACTAATTACTTATGTGTTTTGATTTATTTTCTAATGCTATTTAATGCCAAATTAAACTCTTTAACTCCATCGGTTCGAGTATTCTATTGTCGTAAAGGGACACCTTACATCTATACAAGACTCCTAAAGGACTTTGGTAGTGATTCATGAGTCTTATATGGCATGGGGCAGACTGTTACGTTTAGGGTATCCTATGGGGCGTGACAGGCGGTTCATCAGGGTATGGCCACAAGTTCCGATAAACTCCGTACCAAAAGAAGTAAGACTCTCCATCCGCTCATCCCCAATCGATTTGATCTGCTAGCTCGTCGTGAGCATAAATATATAGCGGGCCTATGGAATTCCAGGTTCAAAAATCGGGAAAGACTGGATGTCCATTGTTTCAAAAAATGAAGGTAGCCTCTTGGAGCATAAGGGTGCAGTTGTAGTGACACATGAGTTGTTCCATTCCATAAATAACTTCCATGTCAATCCAATTGGTGTGTCTTATGGCATCATATCTTAACCCATCTATCACATGATCTCACATAGAGTCACGGAGTCCTCTCCTCCACATGTTATACATCTCCCGAGTGGACCTAGGCCGTCCAACTAGGGCAAACTCCTCACATAAGCTTCTTACTTTCAATCGGTAGTCTACAAGAGTCTCGCCACTCCTTAAGTTCAAATGTTGGGCCTTAGCTCTAACTTCACCAAGAGTAAGCTATAAAAGACAACGAAGGTAATTAATTTTCCCTTTTGAAAATTCTAAGCTTATCTAACTAATCTAGGCCTTTGTCCACTTAATTTCAATCTATCTACCTTTTTCTTTTCTAGATTCATTTCTATTACCTTTATTCCTTTAAACTTGGCTCTAATACCAACTTAAACTATTACGCCCCGAAGAGTACCCTAAACGTGGTAGCCCACCACATATAATATCAAGACTCAAGAATGACCACCTTAGTCACGTGAAAGTCTTAGTATTATATGCAAGGTGTCTATTACGGTAATAAGAGACTCTTTTGGGAAGTGTGGTCTAAGCAAGTAATAATGAGCATACGAGAATCCAAAAATAAATAGATCATAATATTAATAATCAAAGATCTGTTACATGATTCTTAAAGGCATACCCTCGCTAAAACCCAAAGATCGAAATAGCTAAGTCTTTATAATAATTTAATACTACATCAAAAGATTTCAAAGGAATTCTAATCTAATTATTTAAGTAGATTTCCTTCAAAAGCTCCAAAAGAAAACTTACGCGGATAAGAGGAGACCTCAGGTACAAAAATAAATGTTCCTTAGAATGCAAATATCTATAAGAGTGTAAGCTTATGGGCTTAGTAAGTGTCACGCCCCGAAGGGTACCCTAAACATGGCAGTCCATCGTACATAATATTAAGCCTAGGAATAACTGCCTCGGTCACGCGAAGGCTTCCATATTATGTACAAGGCGTCTAACACATGGAGCAAATGTAAATCCCCGAAATTTTTGGATTCGAATTATAGTTTAAACCCTAATCGGAAGTCAACCGGATTTCCCAGAGTCAACCAAACCCTAGTTTACCGTAACTGCTTAAGTCTGGCATTGCCGTTTTCTCAAGCCCTAGAAAACAAAGTTGGAAAAATTAGTTATAATAGTTCGTAATAGCCATAGGTTTTATAAAAATATCAGTTTTTCAAAATTCGAGTGTCCTTTGATCCCGATTGAACCCGACTCTTGAAAAACGTGTCCGGGAGCTCGGAATAGGAAAAATATTCCGAATATACCGTTAGACTCGTAAAAATATGAAATTTCCAAAAATATCAATTTCGTAATTTTTCGGTAGCTAAAAATATCAGATATCGCTTTTATACGCGTATTTTCTTACTACCGATATTTAATTGTCATATCTACTTTTACATTACACTATTTTCTACTATTCTACACTATTCACCTATCTCTACTTTTTCTTACAACCTATTCTTACAACCCATACACCTATTTCTTACACATTTTCATTTCCAATACAACTTCATATCTTTCATTTCTTACTTTTAATTAACAAAATAACAAAAAAATTAATTTTTCTCTTCCCCATACAAGCAAAGTGGCGCCGGCCTCTCTCTCTATCCCTCCAATTTGTTTTAATTTTCAATTATTTAATTAACACAATTTATCTCCCACATTTTCCTATAAATACCCCCTTGTACCTTCACTTCTTTCACACCTCTTCTTCTCTAAAGTTACTCTACAAAAAATTTCTCTCAAGAGTTCTTTCAAAAAGTTCTCTTAGTTTAGCTTCTTTTAGGTAAGATTTTCTCAAGATTTCTTCATGTTCATCTACTTAGTATGAGCTTAGTGTGTGTTTTCTAAAAACCATGAAGGTTAAGAAAGCAACATTAGGTTCATACTTTGTTTTTGTTCATAATATCAATCTCTTTATGTTCCTTTATGTTCTTTATATTTCCTTTATGTTATTACTATCTAATATATCTATATAGCTATATATACTATTTAGAGCATATAAGCTCATTATCTTGCAATTTATTTATCTTTCATGCAATTTATTTACTTTATCGCGATTTATTTCAAGTTGATTTTAAGACTAGTCATTCTAGTCTTAGACTTGTCCTCATCAAGTCAAAACAATTCTTTTTCTTTTCCTTCTTCGGGACTAGTCTTTTCTTAGTCCTAGGGTACTTTGAAGAAGCTAAGGTCCCAATACTTGATTTACTTTATTATTTACTTAAGCTTTCAAGTTATTATTTTACTTATATTTCTATAGCTTATGATTCATATTCATGCATGAACATAATGTTTTTGTCTCAACAAAAATAAATGAGAAAGTGTTTTCTTGAATTAAAGGTTTTTTTTCTAAAGAAATAAATATGGAAAATGGATTTCTTAAAAACCCATGAACATGCATGGGAATGATTTTTCTTACATAAACAAAAGGTTTTATGAAAACTTATCTTTCATCAAGAAGTAGAAATTCTTTTAGAATCATTACAAGAAATAAAAATGTCATTTTACTACTTTTGAATCCAAGTTTAGAAAATAAAACCACACTTTAGGAAATTAAAGAAATTACGAGAGATTAAATTTAGAAAAAGAATATTCATCTCAATAACTCAAGATCTTTCAAAAGTAAAATAAATATTCAATAGAATCTCAAGTTCAAAGTCTTTTAAAACCTTACTTTTTATAAGTTGAGACAACATCATTTACTTCATAAATTTGTTATGAGTCGTTACAAATATATATATACCTTTCAAAAGTTTACAAAATAATTGAAATATTTATCTTTTCAAATGAGCTTTGTTTACAAGAAGGAAAACAAGTGTTTGCAAATTCGTGGCAAATCTGGTCGCTGTCTTTTCGGAACCCAAACGGCCTGGTTTTATGAAAATAAGTTTAGACATGCATAGATCTTTCCGAGTAGGTAGAAAACGGTATATTATACGCGAAATTCCGAGTTAAAATGAGCAAGTTATGGCCATTTTAAGTTGGAATTTCCCTTTATACGATTTTACCGCGATTTTAAGAAAAGATTAGAATCTTCAAAGAAAGAAGTTCATGAAATACTCATCTTAAGTATTCTTCTTTCTTTTAGATAATCTCGAGGAGGATTGTTCATATCCCGAAGATTACTATGATTAGTGGAAATCCCGAACGACTCATCCGCTTCAAGAAAGGTGTCATCATGGCTGAGTGAGTTTATTCCCCGTTATTTTTCATACTCTTGATTGTGCTTGTAAAATTAGTTGCACAAGAATTTAAGAAAAATCAAAAGGAAGTGTATGATAATATGTTGAAAGAATACTAAGTATATCGAAACTCGATTTGTTTGTAATAAAGTTGTATGAGAATTAATATCTTGAAATGTTTGAAATTGATTGATCACTTGAAAGAAGTTAAATGTAACTACTAGACTTTAATTAAAGAAATTATTCATGCATTTCATATGTTGAGTCACATTGCATTCACTACTATACAATTGGTGGGACAAGTGTATAATAGTGGTGGTAGACACAACCGGTATATCATGTAAGTTGCGAGTAGGAGCCAGTAAAAACTACAAAATTGGTGGCTAGTAGGAGCTTGTAATAACTACAAGTTTTTGATGGCGTATAGGAGCTGGTAAGATCTATAAAAGTGTTTTTAAAAGTTGTGGCTGTAATTGGCCTGAATACCCAACCTCGAATAAAGGGCGTAATTCATTCAACATATGATTCCCGGAAAGTCATATGTCTTGTATGCTTACGTGGTTGTTGCATTTCATATGTTTGAATAATGAACTTGACTGATAATTTTTTGCGAGTATGAATTTCGGGATTTACTCACTAAGCCCATAAGCTTACACCCCTATAGATATTTGTATTCTCAGGAACACCTATTTTTGTGCCCGAGGTCTTCCCGTATCCATGTGAGTCTTACATATTGAAGCTTTTGGAGGAAATCTACTCGAAGACTTAGATTAGAATTCCTTTGAAATCTTTAATGTAGTATGTTGGATGTTATAAAGTTTATCACGATCCATGGGATTAGCAGGGGTATGCCCCTAAGAAGTTATGTAATAGACCTTTGGTTATTAATGATATGATATACTTTATTTCTGGATTCTTGTATGTTTATCTTTACTTGCTTAATACTAAGGCTTACATATAATACTAAGGCTTTCGCGTCTCCTATTACCCTGTTAGACGCCTTACCCTGTTAGACGCCTTACATATAATACTAAGGCTTTCGCGTGACTAAGGTAGCCATTCTTAAGCCTTGATATTATATGTGGCGGACTGCCACGTTTAGGGTACCCTTCGGGGCGTGACAGGAAACACATCGGAGTGATACATTTTACTATTGATACAACTTGAGTAACAATGTAAAGGAAATTCAATTCATTATACTTCAAATATAAATCATTATACTTCAATTACAATTCATCAAAAGATTCCACTACATAAAACTATTACATTGCAATTCACAAAACCTAGCAAATATCTTCAAGCATTCTTATTCCTTGTTGGAATTCTGAAGTCATTCTCAGCTCCAACCATCTCGGTCCCCACTTAACATTCTTGAGATAACTTGTTCATTCAAACATCTATTGGGGTATAAGCTACACTAGCTTAGTGAGAATTCTCTTAATTTCGTACCATAACAAGCAAGTTAAAAATCATTGATATGCTATGCATGAACAAACACATGAGCAAGCAATTATGTATGGGTATTCGGAACCCATATACAGAACGGATTTACGCCCTTCGTATCTTGGTTTAGGGATGGTATTGAAGTTTACATGACCGCTGCTAGTCCCCGAGCCCCCCGACTCATAGCACTCGACTTAGCTAGGCTCACACATGGAATGCATCCCCAGTGCACCTTCGTTTCCTATGAATGAGCTCTGATACTGGGTTTTATTATCCAAACAAGTCCTCGGACCATACCGATCGACCTGCGTAGGAGTAACACACTACCAAATGCAATATGTCCGATGCGATGCATGACCAATTTAGTTTTTGCTTAGGTCAAAATATTCATACATTCTTTAGAGTGACCAACCAATATCATACACATAACAGAAATAATATGAACAGTGTAGTTATCCAATCGAATCGTGGTTTTGATATGTTTTAGTATTCTTTGGCATACATTCATCATAGTCTCATCATCTATCCCATCTCCATTTATATCATTTTTTATCTTGTTCCTATGATTCTAATGCAATTAGCTACAAGCGCAAACAAGGTAACAAAATAAGAAGAAAACTCATTCGGCCATTGGATCACCGGTCTCTTAGTAAAAGTAACCCGGTGGCAAGGAATCGTCGATTTTGGGGTCATCTAAAAAGGAGGAAATACCATAATAAGTATTTCATAACTTAACTAATCCAAACTATCTTATACAAACTATCAAATTCGTAATTCTCGTCCTAAGCGGGAATTCCAAATTAAAACGGCCATAACTTGGTCATTTCAACTCGGAATTTATCAAATTATATATCGATCTCTATCTACTTTGAAAGATCTATCTATTTCTAATATTGTATTTAAGTTTTGAAAATATTTAGGTCATGAAACAAAGGGATCAGATCATATCAGTAATGATCTCCATTTCCGAAAAATACTTTTGTAATTGCTCAAAATGTTCCTATTTGATAATTCAAGAATACATGAAATATGAATGATTTCCTAACATGAATGACATGTGATGAGTTTAATGTATGCATGATCTTGATCTTGATGATTTTTGCTAAAAGAAAATTTTGTAACTTTTTATTTTGCAAGACTACAATAACAACTACTTATGAAAAATCTAGTTTTCTAACTTTGACATCATACTAGTGTTCCATAATTCATTCTTAGGAATTTCTACTTATCTTAGTTAAAATTGAGTCTTCATAATATATACTACCTAAGGCCTTTATTTTCACATAAAAATTTGCATTTTGCACTTTGCAAATATGTTTTCAAATAGGATTTACTCAAAAATCCGAATTTTTAGAAATCCACTTTTTTGAATGATTCCTTTTGGGAAAAACTTGTTTAATGCATTAAAATTTAAGACTTTACTATACCTACTACTTAAGGACTTCATTTAATACATAAAACTTTTATTTTGAACTTGGATAATAGGTGTTTTCATGGGCATCATCCAAAGTTACGAATTTTACAAGTTGACTACTAACTCAAAATTTTCTATCTTGATTCTACTTCTTGTTTTACATATTAATCTCGTCAAAACTCATTTCAACTTGTAAAAATCACTACTTAATGATACCTATTACCTATACCCTTCATTTTTCATATAATACATGAGTTTTGGAGTTGATAAATAGGTTTTCAAAATTGGTCTTGGTTGAGATTCGAATTTACTAAATTTATTTTTGGACATATCTTTTGATAAAAGCCATCCAAACTTAGGAAAAATTATCCTTTACATATCCTATCTTAAGAGCCTTCCATTTCTTGAATAAAATCTTCATTTTTGAGTTGTAAAACATGTTTTTAAACTATGCCTTGGCCAAGATCCGAAAATGAGCTTTTTATTTTGAAAATAACTTTTGAAAATCACCTTTGATTCTTGTAAAAAGAAGTCTTGATGATATACATCCACTAAACCTTCATTTTCTCAACTAAAACTTTCATTTTGAGACTTGGAAAATGGTTTTTAACTATACGTTTTGTCAAGATACGAATTTCACTATTTTTATTTAAGTTCAAATCTAAGATCTACACATAATATGAACATGAATATAAAAGAAATGCGTGGTAGTAAACCATAAACTCATAGATCTAAACTTACTCCTAAAAATCATTCTTTTATGATATCTATTCCTTAAGCCCTTTATTTTAAATGAAAAATACACATTTAGAAGTTGAAAAATAGCTTTTCTAAATATGGTTCCCTTTTTATCTGAATTTTCAAAAATGATTTTTGTTGAAACTAATATAGATCTTGAGCTTCCTAACACTTTTCTACTACCATTGAGCTATTACAAGTTATCTAAGAGTATAAAACAAAAGTCTAATGCATGTATGAACTTAAAACAACTAGATCTAGTCTACTAAACTAGTTATAAATGCATGAACACTATGATGGTTATGTGAATTATGAATAGATGATGAATATATGCACAACCACTAATAATAACAACATACCTTAATAATAAAACAAGATAATAGCATAATAACTCAAATAACAAGATCTAAAACATTGTGATGGCAAGGATCTCATGTTCAAGTGTTTCCACTTCCTTAGCTTGAAGCTCATGGGGATTTTATGTGCAATCACACATGAATGAACTTGCCATTACATGTTTCAAGATCCTAAAGTATAGATCTCTTACCTATTTGTTGTATGGAGTAAGAAATATGAAGGAAAAACAAAGAGTGTGTGTGTGTAGAGGGAGGGGAGTCCACTGTAAACCCCGGGAATTTTCACCTTAGTACCCGATTTTATACTAGATTGTATAAACTAGATAATAGATTTAGATTCTGATTGAAATCTAATAATAGGATAATATCTATATTTTTGGATAGATGAAAGATTTAGGAACTGAATAAAGAGTTCTTTAACCCTAATTAATACCGAAAACGAGATCTTGTATCTGGATTAATTAATTCGAGATATGATCTAAAATCTAAGACCCGAAAACTTAAGTATACCAATAGATTTAAATAGAGAATATGAATATAGAGATTAAATGATTATTTTTAATTTCGATAATGATTCGAGATAAAAATAACGAGTAGTAATGAGTTTATATTTAGACTTAAACCTTAATTCGAGATCCCTAGTTAAATTTAAAAGCTAATAATAAGAATTTATATTTAGTATCAAAACTAAAGATATAAATATAGTTTAGTTTCTGTATTAAGCTCAATATTGCATAAATGATTATTTATGCTCTTAACTAGAAAACGGTGATCCAAAAATGAATCGTTAAGATTTTAAATACATAACGAAAATATAAACTGATGAATAACTCAAAATCTAAACTTCAAACAAATAATCGGATCAAGCTATTGTTCTAAACCAAGTTTTCTTAAGCTATCGGAGCCTGAAACAAAAATTGACCCAATGAACTTAAGAAATTCAAATCGCGGGAGATAAAAATATACGAATAATTAACTACGTATATATATAACCTAAAATTGTATTATTTGAGAATCTAAGTGTTTTATACAACTTTATACACCTATTTTTGTACAAAAACTTCCAAATACTAGCTAATATATATCCGTATAACCCGTATGATTAACTCAAAATTTAATTAGAATATTAAACTAATATATATGTGTACAATGCGGCTGTTTTCAGTGGGAGGATTTTGGAGAGGAGAAGGAGCCGAAATTCTACAATAATCAACCCAAATTGTCAACAAAAGCAACCCAAGGACAAATCATGAAATGCCACCTCAACCTAACAATAAATGCATGGAAAATAATAGCTAAAAGAGATCAAATTCGGAGGAAAAACGGAGGAGAAACAGCAGCCGAAATCCTCCTTCTCTCTTCTATATATATATGAGTTTAAAGCTATTAATGAAGGCACAAACAAACTCCATCAACTCTTAAAGTTCCCAGTCTGAAAATACTTCCAAACGACAAACAAAACAAGCTGAAAACAAAGAACGAACAGATTAAAACACTCACGATCGGATTGAAAGAAAAACAAGCCAAAAACCCTCAAAAACGAGCTCAAAGGTAAGTGGACTTGGTTTAAAGGATTTTCGTTCGAAGATATGATTTGTAACTGACTTATAATCACCTTAGGAACATATTAAACCCAAACACAAGCTTCGGATTTCATCAAACGAGCTCCAACAAGGTAAAACTTCAAAACCCTAGTTTTACTTTCACAAAAATCGAGATCTATATGTTTATGTGTTTAAACGCATTGAAAGTTGTTATATATCCTTATATATGATGTATAAACTCTTAGAAGTAGTTTAAGTAAGTTTCTAACGTGTAAAAATCAAAGAAAAAGAATCGAACCGAGGAGGAAGATGATGAACAGTGCCAAGCTGCCTCAAGGCCGGCAGTGTAAACGATGTACGCCGGCGGCTTACATGTATAGGCCGGCGGCTTACAGGCGGCTTACACTCAAACAGAGGCTACGTAAAATAATTTTCACGTAAAACATCAACGTAAGCCGGCTACCTGGAGATCTACGCCGACGGCGTAGGGCCGGCGTACGTAGTAAGCTGGCAGCTTTCAACATCGGTGCTTTACATACGAAATTTTTCTTCAAAATGATTTTTACACCGGCACCTGGGGATTTAGGCCGGTGGCCTTGAGTCGGCTTACAGCCAAATTTTTCCAACGAAAGCTTTTCTGACCTAAACCAAATTTATATATATATATATAATTATATCTCCCAAGTATGTATAGGTTATATAAATATGTATTAGATATTAACTATAATACTAGTATTTAAGTTCGTTAGAATTAATATCTAATAACTTTTGAAACCCTAAAACTAAGAAAATATTTAAAGAAATATTAGTCTAATATTGTTTTAGCAAGATAGAATATATAAGAATGGAAATTGAAATAAGTTAATTTCTTGAGCAATGTGACTTCTAAAAATAACCAAACAATTATGTGAGATTAAATAAGAAAAACAAGACAATACTAAGTATTAATATCGAGTCTAGAACACAAGGCACATGTAGGATTTTAGCTAGATGATATTGATGAATATTTTATTTTAAATAGGTGAAGTTGACTCATTAGCAGATCTACCAGTGGACTACTACGACTGAGTCGGTATGAGCAGGTGAGTAATTCAGTCATATTGTGTTGATTGTGGTTGTAAATAGTTGAATATGTAATGCAAGATAAACAAATGAGTGTTTGTTGAAAGTATGATATGATCTGATTGTATAATTGCTAAAATATTTTTATACAAGCGATAACGCAGTGGTTGGTGTTGTGTAGTAGTATATTGATGATTGTGTGTAATGTATGGTCACCCCGAATTTGACTAAGAATTATGGACTTAACCAAATAATATGGACATGCATTGCACAAATTGCATTATTGCATATATGGTTGTGACAGCCTACTACGTATTAATATTTCGGATTTCTGTTTTTGCTTGGTTGATCCAATGTGTGAGTCTTCCAAGGTTCTCTTTGGTCTGGCGGTCCTATGAGGAACTAAAAGGCACCGAAGAACGTCGCCCGTAGAATCTCTTTGAAATGATTAATACTTAGGGAGTTTCTAAGGGGATTGCAGGAGATGGTTTGTGGAAGCCACTATATTGAAAGTGATAACATTAAAACGAGAAATCGTTGATTCTCCTGTGTACTTAGTCTCTCCTGGGCAGGTGGGTCATTGAGTTTTGTTCTTCAACCCATTAAAAAGAGGGCGTAAATCTTTTTCCTGTTTGGATTCTAGATCATCCAAACTTGTATCTGTGCATACGGTTGAGTGCTTGCATTGCATATGATTGGTTAATGACTTGTGTGATGTATGGTATGTCTGGTTATTCACTGAGCTGTGGTTTCGCTCATACTCCTACAGTCTTTTCAGGTTCACTTTATGTCCCTGGTAAGTTACATCCAGGAATATGGCTCCGGTAAGGGCTTTGAAGTTAGAAGTCTACAGATCTATTTTAGTTTGATGGTTATGTACTATTAGAGTAGATTATTTAGTTATATACTTCAACGGAGATACATGGTTTGTAATAGTTTGTAATAGTTATTTACTAAATCATTTCTCTCACGTATTTGTTATTTCTTATCAAGCAACTTAAAAGATCCTGTTGTTTTAAAAACCTGTCATTCTCTGAAGGTAGTCTGGTGATAATATTCAAGTGTAACTTGTTTATTACTACTAGGGTACCCTCGGGGCGTGACATCCATGGTTTGGAAGAGGAGAGGAAGAGGGAGTTTTTGAGTTTTTTTTTTTGAAATAAAGGAAGTAAATGAAGGAGAGAGAAAAGAAAGAGATTATTTATATTAAGTGATTTAGGGTTTGTTTTGTATTATAAAAGAAGAAAAATAAAATGAATAGAGGGCAATTGGGGGGGTGGGTGTGGGGGGTGGTGTTGTGTTGGCCATGTGAGGAGTAACAGGGAGTGGAGTTGTTTGAGTTGTGTTGTGTGAGATTTGGAATTAATTAAAGTAATTTAAATGATAAAAGTTATATTGGAATGGTAAATTGTAAGAAAATGATGTAATAGTAAGATTAGGGTGTAAGGATGTAAGAAATAGGTTATGGGTAGTTGTACTTGCGAATAGTGTAGAAGAATACAAAAAGAAATAGATTTGACATTTAAAGTACCGGTAGTAATGAAAATACGGTAAAAAGGTTGTAACTGTAATTTTTATAACTCGAAAAATTATAAAACTTATATTTTTGAAATCCTTATAAAATTTCAGTTCTAAAGAGTATTTCGGAATATTTTTCTGAGTTTATAGTTCCTGAGCTCGCTTTTCCGTAATGGAGCTCGGGAAGGCCCGAAATAGAAAATATTTTGAAATCAAAACTTTCCATGGTTTAAGATATACTTTAAAACAATATTCCACATTAAATTATTTTATAAAAGTTCTTTTGATATGAAACCGAAGGAAAGCCGGATCTAGGGTTTCTAGGTTTCTCTCATAAAGCTTGAATTAAACCGGTTTAGGGTTTCATTTTCCAGTTTCCGAAGTTTATTTGATTACTAGGAAAACCGGGATTTACATTATAAGAATAATAAAATTGTATAATGAATAATAGTGAATAGTGTAAAAGATTAGTTAATCACCAGTAGTAATGAAATATGAATAATCGCAAAATCAGATATTTCTAGTTATCGAAATATTATAAAACGGATATTTTAAAAATCCTTATGAAAATACGAGTCTAACGGTATTAAAGTTATATTTTTGATATCTCGAGCCCCTCGACACGCTTTTCAAAGTTTGTATCCAAACGGGTTCAAAATAAGTCAAAAATTGACCAATCTGATATTTTTAAGTGACCTTATATAACTACGAGCTACTTTGCACACTTGAACTACACCTCGGACTCTAGGGCTAAGAGTACGAGATTGCCGAACTTAAACTACTATATTCCACTTAAGGTTCTCGGGTGATTTTCCGGTTTAGATCTTTGCCAATTTGGAAACTGATCTTTTATGTTTATATAACATATTTAATTTGAGAAATTTATTTTAAATTTTATTTTTGTAAGTATTTAGTATCTCTCAACGTTTTCAAAATCCATGAATTGAGTTTTATTTCTAAAGGTTTATCGTTATTTACCTTTTAATAATTTGTTTTTAGATTCTATATTACCCAATTTTACAATTCAGACTTAAGTATGGAATTTGTCGTATGCAGTGGTTTTGAATATGAAGACTGTTGAGTTCTTATTTCATTTTTAAGGAATTCTCATTTTCTTAATCAAGATTGAGAAATTTCTGGATTCGTTCGTGATTTAGGATTAGTCAAAGTTCAGTTTTAATTTGGAGTCATTTTTAGGGTTTATTTTCAAAGTTGATTTTGGAATTATTTACTGAAATTTTTCCAGGGCTTACAGTGAATGAATCCCAAAAATTTATACTTGAAACAAAATATCAACCAAGTTTATTAAGCAAGCAAATGAGATGCAACAAGCACGTGAGCATACAAGACATATGATTTTTCGGGAATTGTATATTGAATGAATTACGCCCTTCATTTGGGGTTAGGTATTCCGGCCCATTACGACCACTACATCTTTTAAAAACATTTTTATAGATCTTATCGGCTTCTATACGCCATAAAAAACATGTAGTTATTACCGGCTCCTACTAGCCACCAATTTATGTAGTTTTTACCGGCTCCTACTTACCACATACATGATATACCGGTTATGCCTATCACCACTATCATACACTTGTTCCACTAATTGTATAATAGCGAATGCAATGTGACTCAACATGTGAAGTGTATGTGTCAACTTTTATTTAAACCCTAGCCGTCATATTTTTTTTTTCTTACAGGTGATCATCCAATTTCAGACACTTCAATATGCTAATAAACATACAATTTATTACAAGCATTTCATGCTTCGATATATTTAATATTCTTTCAACATGTTATCATAAAACTTCCATTTTATCTTTTCTTAGATCTAAGGAAACTGAATTTATAAGCACAAACATAGGTATGAAAGATAAAGGGGAGTAGACTCACTTGGCCATGATGATACTTCTTTCTTATGGATGAGTCGATCGGTAATTCCTTTAATCGAAATAATCCTCCGGGTACGAACACTCCTCCTCAGGATCACCTAATCAAGAAGAATACCCTTAATGAGTATTTCTTGTTGATTCTATAGTACTTTTCAAAAACTATGTCATAAGATCGTTAAAATTCGTATAGAAGGTAATTCCAACTTAAAATGGTCATAACTTGGTCAATTTAACTCACAATTGCACATATAATATACCGTTTTCTATCTATTCAAAAAGATGTATCCAATTCTAAAACTATTTTCATCAAAATAAGTCGTTTGAGCTCCTAGACAGTGGTGATCAGATTCACTACGAATTTTACAAAACTTACTTTTTCTTCTATTAACAAAAACTTGTATCAAAGATATAGATATTATAATGGTTTGAAAGACCTTTGAAATGTATATATATATATATATATATATTCATTGACTCATGTTAAATGCATGAAATTAATGAAGTTATCTCAACCATGAATTTTTAGTAAAAGTAAAGCCTTCTAAAAATTTTGGAAAAGTAAAACTTTTTAAAATTTCTTCTTAGCTTGCTAGAAGATTTCTCAAGTTATTTTAAATGAGTATTTTCTTTTCCTTAATTCCATTTCCTTAGTCTTTTTTTTTTAATTTCAAAAGAATGATTTTCATTTTTCTAAATTTCTTATAGCTTAGTTTCTAATACTTTTTTAAAGTAGTAATAATTCTATATTTTCTTACATTTAAAGAAATAATTTCTTAAGTTGTTCATTAATCATATTCCATAAGATCATTCTATTTTTATGAAAGGAAATTTCTTGGTGTTTGCCAAACTACATTATTCCTTTATATTCCAAAATATTGGTGGAAAAATGAAGTTTAGTAAAATTTTTATTTAAACAAGAATGCTTTTCCATTTTATGACTTTGTAAAGTGTATGTATGTATTGTAAAAAAAAAAATTTCTATCTTCTTTGGTTATTAAAATTTATGATGAATTCCTCTAGATTTCTAGAAAAGATTTGCTAAGATAAATTCTTAAGTTTTTATGACAAATCATTTCCTTCATGACAACATTTATTTTTAGAGAAGAACTTCTATTTTTAAGAAAACTTTTCCTTCTTTATCTTATTGAGACAAAATGAATATGTTCATGCATGATCATGAATATAAAATTATGAAAACATAAAAAGACATAATAATTAATAAGATAAGCAAGTAAAGACATATGTTAAGTATTGAAAACTTTAGCTTCATCAAGGTATCCCGGGACTAAGAATGGACTAGTCTCAAAAGAAATAAGGAAAAGGAAGCAAATATTATTTTGACTTGATGAGGACAAGTCTAAGACTTGAAACTAGTCTTAAAATAACATAAAAATAAATAAATAAATTGCATAAATTGGAAGTAAATAAATAACAATGAGCTTATATGTTCTAAAGATTATATATAAGTACATAATTATATCTAGTTACATATATATAAGAGGTTAACATAAAATCAATAATCAATATATGAGCAAAATAACAACATAGAATTACATAAATACATATTCATGAATAAGAACAATACATGAACATAGTGTAGCTTCCATAACATTAAGTTTAGGAAACTTACACCATGGTCATATAAAGTTACATGACATGGTAAGAGAAATTTAAAGAGAATTCTTACCTAAAGTAAGAATGGTAGTTGTGTTTGTAGTATGAGAGGGTTTTGAGAGGAGATTTTGAGAGAGTTTTGTTAGTGTTTGTGAGTAGTAAATATGTGAATGGAGTGAAAGAGGAGGGGGGTATTTATAGGAAAATGTGGTGTGAATTTTGAGTGATTTAATTAAAGAAAAATAAAAAAAATAAGAGGAAGAGCGGGGGGGGGGGGGGGGGGGGGGGGGGGGGGGGGGGGGGGGGGGGGGCATGCTTGGTGGAGAAGGAGAGTGAATTATTTTTTTTTTGTAATTTTGTGTATTAAAAGTAATAATATGTAAAGTATATATAATATAAAGTTATGAAAAAGGTAAAAAGTAAAGATAATTGGTATATGGTGTTGTAAGAGTAGGTGTTAGAAAAAGTAGAGATAAAAGAATAGTAAAGACCAGTATAATGTAAAGAGATGTGACTAGTAAAATACCGGTAGTAAAAAAATACATGTATAAAGGCGATGTATGTTATTTTTAGTTATCGAAAAAATACGAAACTGATATTTTTGAAATCCTTATAATAAATCAGTCCTAATGATGTTATTGAAATATTTTTATTATTCCGGGCTCCGGGACAAGCTTTTGGAGAACTTATCCCGTTTGAGTCCGAAGGACACTCGAAATTCGCGAATTTGATATTTTTATGTTTCCTCAAGATATTACGAAATATAATCACTAATTAACTCAACTTCATTTTCTAGGGCTAAAGAATACGGGAATGTCAGATTTAAATTCTAGGGTTTGTACTAGACTTTCGTTGACCTTTAGGGTTTCGATTGACTTTTAATTCTAAGATCAAACTAAAAAAAAAAAATTAACTGAAATTTTAGGGGTTTACATGTGCATTCCTTTTTATTTACTTCTTGGCTCTTATGTGTGCTTCATCCATTTGTCTTTGAAGCTCTTTGTCTCTCTTCATTTTCATAGTGCAACATTCAATTGTGCTTTTAGAACAGCTATTGTTTCTTCCATCTTTTTCTTCTCCTTGTCAATCCAATGGGTTTCTTTAGGAACTTCAACTGTGGTTTCTGTAAAAGTAACCTGAATAGGTTCGACTTGATCTACCATAGCTAGTTGAAGTTTCTCTGGGTTTTGCTCTTCATCACACCCCTCTTGTTCATCTTTTATCTTCTTATTCTTCTTAGCATATCGCTTAATCCTTTTTTTTCCTTATTGGAGTAGGTCTTTCTTCATTGGCTGTTGCTTCTCGAACAACTTAGGCAATATCATTGGAGATTATATCAATGATTTTTCTCCTCCATTGCCTGGTTCACCATGTCTACCATTATAGCAGCCACTTCTGTTTCCAAGGAAAATAAGTCTTCTTTAGGATGCTACTCATTAATACTTTCTTCTTGAGCAGTTAGAGGGGCTTTGTCTTCCTATTCTGATTCTCCTTTTGAAGCAGCTTCTAGCATTACTAGAATTTAGCCAATTGAGCATCCTCTTTCTCTTGATTTCTTTGTCTGATTTGCTCTTTGAGAGTTCGTAATTGCTCTTCTACTTCTAGTATTAAGCATCTATGTAGATTCACTATCGCTTTAGGGGGATGCTCTAGGGCTGTCTCTTCTTCCATAACATCATCTTCTTTTGTGCCTCTCATGATAGCATCAATCTCAGCATCTAAGGTATAGAATTCTTGATCATTAAGGTCAATGCTTTCTTCAACTGTGGCATTACCTTCTTGTTTAGCAGCTGAAGCTTCTTCTTATACTTATTCTATCAATTCTTCAACTACCTGTGTAGCTTGTGGTATTCGAGTAATTTGTTCTTGTCACGCCCCAAGGGATACCCTAAATGTAACAATCCGCTACACTCAATATTAAAGCTTAAGTATGACAACCTTAGTCATTCCCAGAAGCTTAGATATTAAGTGTAAGGCATGCATGCTCTCACAAATTTGGAGGACCATACATGGAAATATGAAGCTTAAGAAGATATAATAACAAATTAAGAAAAAAGGATTCATAATATTCATTTGTTCATAACAATAGTCTTACAAATCTTAGGGGCATTCCTTAGCCATGAATAACTATAATCTATTACAAGAATATTTTTTTGAAGTCTACACCTTATCCAACACTAAACTTCATCTAGAAATTTCTTAACCAAAAAAGAAAATACCTCGCTGCAGGGTCTACGTAGCCTCAACTACAAATAGGTGAACTGCAAAAGATATCTATAGGGGTATAAGCTAATAGGCTTAGTAAGCAATCTCTTATTATTTCCCGGGTCGATACGACACTACCTGTGGGTGTCTTAATCCTTAAGCTGGTGGTTGTCATGGCTATGGGTAATCCAAGCTGCTTAGCCAAGCTAGTAGTGATAAAGGAGTGGGTTGCTCCCATGTCAAACAATACATAAGCTTCACTCCTATTCACTCTTATGCGTCCTGTTACCATAAGCATTTATCACTACTTGACTCTAATTACTAAAACAGCTATCTATTCCTAGGTTTTCGGATCTCAGCTTTTCCTCTTTCACATTTTTAACTCTTTTAAACTTGTTAAGAAAACAAAGAACTTTTATCTTAAAGAAATTTGTTACTGACCTGTCACCAAGCCGCCATCAGCATCATCGCCTTGGTCCAGTACGACCAGCTCCACGCCTTCCTCTTAATCTTCTTCAATCATCCATTGGCCTTCAAAGTTGTATAGCCACATCCCATGCATGGCCGAAGCTGCATGGCTTCCACTCTTGCTACCAGCTCATAGGGTGTTATCATTACCCAGATTCCCATAAGGCCTGGTAGCCACACTTTTCCTTTGGGAGCACTCGGAGGCTACGTGTCCCTTTTCCTTGCAAAGGAAGCAGGTTATCATCATCTTCTTCGGGCAAGCATAGACTAGATGGCCTGCCTCGCCATAGAAAAAGCACTTGCCCTTCAGCTGTGGGCATTGTCTTGGATAGTGGTTTCCTTCACACTTCCAACAAGTAACGTTGGGCCTGGTTTAGTTAGACTTTCCACCATTGTTATCCTTAAACCCATGGTAAGGCTTGAATCTCTTTCCTTTATAGCTTGAGCCGGAGGCGTCAAATTGCCTCTTTCCGAACACTCTCTTGTTCGACTCAATATGCTTCCTCTTCTTAGCCCCTTCAATCTACCGGGTTTTCTCAATTACCTCAAGGTAAGTTTGCAAACCTGATTCCTCTAACTTTACCCTTAGGTCTTCATCGAGACCTTCCAAAAACACTTGTTTTTGTAGCTCCTCACTGTTTTTGTAAGATTCGGGGGCATACTGTAGCAGGTGGTTGAATTCCGTCTCATACTGCTCGATCGTTCTGCCTCTCTGCTTCACATATAAGAAATCTGCACTATATCTCACTCGAAGGCTGGCAGGAAAATAGTTCTCCAGGAACTCCCTGCGAAAGGTCTCCCAACTAATAGGAGGTGCTAAACTTCTCCGTTTCGATTCCTACCATACCCTGGCATTGTATCTTAGCATGTAGGTGCCATACTCCAATCGGAGATATGGTGGAATCTCGTAAGCTGCGAAAGAGCGCTCCACTTGCGCTAACCAATCCTTTGCTTCGTCGGGCCTTCCAAATGCTCCTTCAAAGTAGCGGTTGCTCTTGATAAAGTCGGGGAGAGAACTCCTTTGATATCCTCTTTGTGGTGGAGGGGGTGGATGGCAAGCATTGTAAGATTGCTCCTCAGGTGGTAAGGGAATCTCTGCTTGCATTCCCCTATATGGCGAAGGTGGTGGAGGTGGTGGCAAATGTGCTGAATCCCTCATACTTGGTTCGGGATTCTGTGGCTGATTTTGATTCTGGTTTTGAATGAATGCAGTAAGCAGGTTTGTCAGTTGTCCAATTGCATTCATCATGGCTGCTTGGGGATTGAGCTGAGCAGCTTTAAGTTGGTTGGATTGGGGATGATCTTGTTGGTTTGCACTACTAGCTTCGTTTGGGAGTGGTTCTTGCTCCCTATTATGGTTTCTTCGGTTTCGGCTGTTACATAATGTCTTAGCGAGTTTTATTTCTTCTTTAAAGTTTCGTGATTTATAAAACTTGATTAAGGAATTCGTAAAAATTTTAAGAATAATTTTAAAGAACTATAGATTTGACAAAAGATCCAAGAAGAACCAAAATTTTCAAATTGTCCACACAAAAACTCTTAGAGCCAAAGAAATCATAATAAGCAAAGAAATTCTAAATCGAGTGATGATATGAATGATGATATGTTTATGCAACTAAGTATAATGAATGTAGTTTACTACTAATATAAAAGTATAATGCTTTCAAAACTTCATTCTTGGAATAAACATAATACTTCATTGATTTGATGTGCTATACAAGAGTTGTATTACAAATAAGCTTACAAAATTTGGCAACACAAATCTAACCTTCCGATATTAGCCGATAACTTCAATCGAACAACACCTAAAGACATGAAAAAGAAAAGAAAAAGAAAAAGAAAAACAACATACTAAACTATGAAGAGAACCTAAGGCAAATTGGCATCCCGTATTGTCTACTAACAAAAGTACTATTGGACTTTATGGGACACTCGACTCTATTCCTCCATGGTTCATTCGGAGTCGTCTGGTGTGGGGCTAGGGGGTCGTCCTTGGCTAGAAGAGCATCCATCATCCCTTTGGATGAACTGGCTTAGATAAGCCCTCACAGTTAACCTCCTTCTCCTAATGGGTCGAGCTACGGGCTCCTGCTCCTCTTCTTCCTCTTCTTCTTCTTCCCTCATCTCTTGATCTCTTACTTGATCTCTTTCTTCCCTATTAACTCCATCATTGGATCCGTTCCTATTTCCCATTTCTCTATCCAATTCTCTTCCAGCTTCCTCCCATGTCTTGTTCCATCTATCCCGGGCTTCCCTCATCATTTCTTCATCTTCATCTATCCTCTCCAAAGGTTCCTGAACTACCGGCTTAGGGGCTATGGCATCAACCTCAGGGGGACGCTCACCTACCGGGTAGATATCCTTCCAAATGGTAGGGTCGAATTCTGGTTCCATTCTCCCACTATTAGGTATGTCAAGATCTTTATCGAAGTCCCATACAATTTGTTCTGGTAATTGGTTGGGATGTTCTGGAGCTATGGCTGGAGGGGTAGGGGATCTAGGTATTTCCTCTTCTTGCCAATTCGGGTCCTCCTCAAGATCCTCCTCCTCTTCGGAATCATCCATATCATTATCCTCTTCCTCATTATTCCCTTCATTCACATCTTACCCTTCAGCAGCTGGGGCATCTATCAAGTGCACTCCTCCATCTCCTGCTTGTGGGGCTAGAGCTCCTCCTAAAAATGGTATGATGTCAAGATATCTAGCTTGCCATACTATGTGATTTTTGGTGTCAGCAAAATTCCACTCCCTATGGTCAAAAAGATCATCATGGGCATGCACATAAAGAGGTCCTATACCACGCCATATCCTAAAGTCTGGATGGGTGGGGTTCCCTTCGTTCTTTAAGATAAAAGTGGCTTCTCTCAGCATTGGTTCATGAGCATATTCCACCATTACCCTTTCCAGGGTATAGATAGTCTCCATCATGGTCCATCTTCTTCTTCTAATTGGATCATATCTTAGTTGATCTATCACCGATGCCCACCTTGTATATCTTAGACCTTCTTTCCACAAGTTATACATTTCCTTTAGAGTTCTAGGTCATTGCACTAATGCAAAGTCTTCACACAACACCCTCAATCTTAACCGATATTCCACCATAGTTTCATTTGTGCTTTTAGTGAAGTTTCTAGCCCTTTCACGAGTTTCACCCAAGGAGACCTACAACAAGAAAACTACTAATTAGCCTAGCTTTAACTCCAATTTAACCTAGTTACTTAATTCTAGGTTCAATTTTAAACTCTATTGTCATGCTTAATAACCTAGTGCTCTGATACCAACTTAAATCGTCATGCCTCATAAGGTACCCTATACGTAACAGTCCGCCACATACTATATAAGATTCCCAAATTACCGCCTTGGTCCTTCGAGAGCCTCATATAGATGTAAGGCGTACCTTTACAACAATAGAGTACAAGTTCGAATGGAGATAAAAGCTTAACTTGGCATACAATAGCAGTAGTATATAACTCATGAGACATAAATAAATATTACATTTCCTAAGGGGCATTCCCCGCAAAAGAATAGTTAATGGCCTTATATAGTCATCCAAAGTCTTAAAAGTTTCCTATGGAAGTCTAAACAGAAATTCAACTTCTAAGGGAAACTCCTAGCTCCTGTACCTGCACAGCCGGTTCACGCTGCCTAAGCCACAAATGGGGTAGCTGCAAAAGGAAGGAACTGTAGGGACGTAAGCTAACTAGCTTAGTGAGTGAATTCTTCCACAATAACATTCATTTCACAACTAATCAAACAAGTGATTTAAACAAGCAAGTGTATGCATCAAACACATGAGAACAACATACATATGACTATCCGGAAATCATATGTGGATGGACTTGCGCCCTCCATCCCGGGTTAGCGGATTAACGAATACTGCGATACTAACTTTATACCGTTTATGGTTCATGGGTAACCTACAATTATTTCGTTTCTAGATCATGATTAACCAACCAATTTTAATCTTGTTTATGGATCACGATTAACCAACCAATTTTATCTCGTTTATGGATCACGATTAACCAACCAATGCTAATGCTCCTTCCCGTTATGATATGGATATGTCAAATTTTGCATTAGTCCGAATAATCGATTAAATCATTTTATTTAGGCGATCAAACAATTTCTCAAACAATCCATCATAACTAACTACACAACCAGAATTTAACACCCGGTTTCGATATTCTTATTTTGAGTTCTCACATCATCATCAACATACGATTTCCCATTATTCCCTATCATTCATATTCCATTCATTTGGCCTACATTCTAGTGCACTAATTAACAAGCACATACAATAAATGAATCGGGAAGAGAAACTCACTCCGCCATAGGTTCGCCGGCCTTCTAGTAATAATAATCCGGAGGTAAGGATTCAACGTCCTCGGGTTCACCTATTCACATAAGAAATACCCTAATAAGTATTCTACTATCTAAGGATACTAAAACTTTAAGAAAACTTAGTGAAATCGAAATTCGCGTCATTTTCGAAGTCCCGATTTAAAATGGCCATAACTTGGTCGTTTTAAGTCGGAATTTTGCAAATTTGATATCGATTTCTATCTACTTCGAAAGAGATTTCTAAATATGAATTTTAAATCAAGTTTTGAAAATATCTAATCCTCAAAAATGAGGGATCAGATCTGTACAGAGTTTATGTTGATTCCGAAAATGCGATTTCCATGAATGCTCTTGAGATTCCTAAGTGAAAAATGAAACTAAATGCCATGGTGATGAATTTCTCTATCATGAATGTCATGATATGAACTCTTAAGTGCCTAAGTTCTTATAGATTTTTGGATTAAAAGAATTTAGGTAACCTTTTTCTTGAGCAACCCTTTCATGCTTTTGTTTAACAAGTAAGTTTGCTACACTTGGTCACACTTACTTATTTCAAGGATTTTTCTTAGGAAAATTCTATTTATTATAAGGAAAATTTGAACCTTATATTAACTATATCTTAAGGCCTTTATTTCTTTAATAAAATCTTTATTTGTAAACTTTTAAGTGAGTCTTACACTAGGGTGGTTCCAAAAATCCGAATTTAGTAAAATCTATTTTTAAGTTGATTCACTTAAGAAAAATGTATTTTATACTTAGAAATTTAAGTATTCATTTTTCCTATGCCCTAAGGACTTCATTTATTTAAGAAAATACCATTTTTGAAGTTGGAAAACTAGTGTTTTCTAACCATCTATTCATTATTACGAATTTTGCCTACAAGACTTTTAACTCAAAACTTCTATTGGACTTCATCTCTTGTTTTAAATATTTCCTTTGGTAAAAAATCATTTAAGCTCAATAAAAATATCATCAAACATCATTTATCACCCATAGGCTTCATTTTTCTTGTAAAATACATGTTTAGAAGTTGATAAAAGGGTTTTTAAACTAGATTTCTCAAGTCATCGGAATTTACACTAGCTCATTTCTTGAAAAGTGTTTTCCTTTTTAGTTTCATTAACTCATCTACCTATAGATCTATATACTAGCAAGGTGATTTACTAAGGACAAAAGCATTGAAGACCATTAATGCACATAAACTCAAAATAAAGATGAGATGTTAAATGCCTACATGTATATGATTGGTAAAATGGTAGATCTACTATATCAAGTGCTTAAATAGGTTTTGAAAACATAAAAACTATATTTTTATAAAAGAAATTTTGTTCAAAACACTTCTTGATGAATGATCATAAAGCTTATGGCAAGAAAGCTCCTTTAAATGCTAGATCCACTTTGTGATGGTTTGGTATTCTTGTATTGATATTTCCTAGTCCCTAGCACAAGATCATGGGGACCTTTGGTTGGAAATATCCAAGAATATCCTTGCCATTACAAGGATCTAAGAATAAGGAAGTAAGGTTCTTTTACTTTAAGGTAAAAATAGAAGACAATAGAAGGGAAAAAAAAATTTTGTGTGTGTGTGTATGAGCTATATAGCTCACGGCATAGGGGAAAAAAAGAGAGGAATGAGAGCTTCTTTTACCTTTTGGAAAGTTTGAAAATGAAAGAATGAAGTGAGAGAGAGAAAATGTAGTTTATATAGGAAATGAAATAAGGTTAAAAGGAATAAAACAAGTGAAAAAAATTTGCAAAATGGAGCTTGAGAGGGGAGGGGTTTCACGCCGGCCATTATGTGGAAAAAGGGGGGAAATTTGATTTCTTTCTTTTGATTGATTTGTACATCAAAGGTCATAAATTGTAATAATTAATTTGGAGATAAAAAGTCTTTGGAAAAGAAAATGTGATTGAGTGATGGCAAGGGTGTAAGAATAGGGTGTACTAATGAGTAGTAGGTTGTACTTGTGAATAATAATGAATAGTAATCAAGACAACTGAATTACCGGTAGTAAGAAAAATACGAATAAGAAGGCTATAACTGTATTTTTTTTATAAACCAAAAAATTATGAAATTTATATTTTTGAAATCCTTATTTTATTTCGGTTCAAATGAGTATTCACAAGTAAATTTTTGAAATTCTAGTTCCGAGGCACGCTTTTCTATAATAGGTCTCGGGATGACCCGAAATTGAAATTTTCTTAAAATCTGATCTTTTCTTGGTTTGAAATATAATCAAGAACTATATTCAAATTTAAATTTTCTTATAAAAGTTTTTTAATTGGAAACCGAGGAAAAACCGGATTTAGGGTTCCTATTTCTCACTCCAGTCTTACGCTATTCTGGTTTAGGGTTTTGGTTTCCGGTTCTTGAGTTAGCTTAGTTACTTGAAAAATCGGGGTTTACACTGCCCCCATTTCTTCCATGAGCCTCCATGCATATTTCTTGAAGATTTTTAAGTAAACTTCCTTCTTAAAACTTCCATAGGTGATATAGGTAAAGTGTAATGGGAGTTTCACGCATCAAATGACCTTCCATAAACTTAAAAGCTTAGGATGATGATGCCAAAAATGAAACACTCCTCTTCCCTATGATTAATCTCTTGTATCATTATTATTTTCTTGTTTAAAGTATTTATATTTTATAGATCTAACTTTTTGTAGCTTTGATTTTCGTTTATGCCATAGATCTTGTTATTTGAGTTGTTATTTTTGTTATTTCTTATGATTTATGCATGGATCCATCATCCACATGTCCATCTTAGTGATTCATGCATTTAAAACTAGTGTAGTAAACTAGATCTAGTGTTTTGAGTTCATAAAATGCATTAGACTTTGTTTTATGTTCATGGATAACTTGTAGTAGCATGGTGATAGTAGGAATGTTTTAGAAAGCTCAAGATCTATTTTATTTTCAACAAAAATCATTTTTGAAAATTCGAATGAAAATGGAACCATATTTAGAAAAGTTGTTTTTCAACTTCAAAATGTGTATTTTTTTATTTAAAATGAAGGGCTTAGGGTATAGATAACATAAATGAAAGATTTGATGAGTAAAGTTTAGATCTATGAGTTTATAGTTTACTACCATGCATTTTTTTTATATTCATGTTCATATTATGTGTAGATCTTAGATTTGAACTTGAACAAAAATAGTGAAATTCGTATTTTGGCAATACCCTTACTTAAAAACCACTTTCCAAATGTCGAAATGAAGTTTTTACTTAAGATAATGAAGGCTTGATATATGTATATCATCAAGACTTCTTTTTACAAGAATCAAAGGTGATTTCCAAAAGTTATTTTCAAAATAAAAATCTCATTTTCGGATTTTGGCCAAGGCATATTTTAAAAACATGTTTCCAACTCAAAAATGAAGTTTTTATTTAAGAAATGAAAGGCACTTGAGATAGGATATGTAAGGGATGGATTTTCATGAGTTTAGATAGATTTTATCAAAAGGAATGTCCAAGAATAAATTTTGTAAATTCGGATCTCAACCAAGACTAATTTTTAGAACCCATTTATCAACTCCAAAACTCATGTTTTATGTGAAAAATGAAGTATATAGGTAATAGGTATCATTAAGTAGTGATTTTATAAGTTGAAGGGAGTTTTGATGAGATTAATGTGTAAAACAAGAAGTGGAATCAAGATGGAAAATTTGGAGTTAGTAGTCAACTTATAAAATTCGTAACTTTGGATGATGCCCATGAAAACACCTATTATCCAAGTTCAAAATAAAAGTTTTATGTGTTAAATGAAGTCTTTAGGCAGTGGATATAGTAAAGCCTTAAATTTTAATGCATTAAACAAATTTTTCCCAAAGGAATCATCCAAAAAGTGGATTATCTAAAATTCGGATTTTTGAGTAAATCCTATTTAAAAACATACTTGCAAAGTGTAAAATGAAAATTTTTATGAAAACGTAAAGTCCTTAGTGGTTATATATGATTGAGCTCTAATTTTCTAAATATCAAATGATTTTTACTTGAAGGAATCACTCAAAAAACTAATTTTTATAAAATTCGGATTTTGGAATCAACCCCACTTGAAAACATGTTTACAAAGTGCAAAATGGAAATTTTTATGTAGAAATGAAGGTCATAAGTAATGGATATAATGAAGACTCAATTTTAACAAAAATAACTATATTTTCTTAAGTAATAAATCCAAAACAAATGGAAATGATCAAAGTTAGAAAACTAGATTTTTTATAAGTAGTTGTTATTATGGTCTTGCAAAATAAAAAGTTATAAAATTTTCTTTTAGTAAAAATCATCAATATCATGCATACATTAAGCTCATCTCATGTCATTCATGTTAGGAAATCATTCATATTGCATGTATAATTGAATTGGCAAGTAGAAACATTTCAAGCATTTACAAAACTATTTTTCGGAAATTGAAATTGTTACTGCCCTAATCTGATCCAGCCTTTTCGAAGCTTCAAAGTTTTCAAAACTTAAATATAATATTAGAAATAGATAGATCTTTTAAGATAGATAAAAATCGATATATAATTTGCGAGATTCCGAGTTAAAATGACCAAGTTATGGCCGTTTTAAGTTGGAATTTCCGCTTAGGATGAAAATTACGAATTTGATAGTTCGTATAAGATCGTTTGGATTAGTTTGAGTTGAAATAATTATTAGAGTATTTCTTCCTTTTTAGGTGATCCCGAATTCGACGATTACCTACGACCGGATTACTTTTACTAAAAGATCGGTGATCCAATGTCCGAGTGAGTCTTCTTCTTATTTTGTTACCTTGTTTGTGCTTATAGCTAGTTGCATTAGAATTATAGGAACAAGATAAAAATCGATATGAATGGGGATGGGATATATGATGAGACTGTGATGAATGTATGCCAAAGAATACTAAAGTATATCGAAGCCATGATTCGATTGGATAACTGCACTGTTCATATTATTACCGTTATTGATAAGATCATATTATATACAACTTGTTGATATTCAAATTAGCTAGAATGGATACTTGTTTTGATTAAAATTCATGTTTCAGGTCTAATTTGGATAAAGAAATCAAAATAAGAAACTTTGGAGTGAAAAGTGGAAAAATTCAAAGATACACTGGCTTTTCAAACTTCAAAGCCGCTGTCGTTCAGATGGCTTACAAGATGCACTCACTCAAAGCTGTTGCTTACACTGCTAGCTTTGCAAGGATTGACTCAACCAATTATACACCGCCTTAAAGCTACCGGCGTAAAAGATGAATAGACTAGCGTACATTGAAGGCCGGTAGCTCAGAACTCAAACGATGCCAGCGCTAAAGGAGTTACATTCTACGCCGGCTACTAAGCCGCTGGTGTTGAGGCAGTATAGATCAAAGATCTGAAGCGACAAGTGGACAACACATGCTCAGAGGCAATTGAGAAGACCAAATATGCTGGAGTATCTAAGCCGGTATTAAAGCCGCCGGCTTTGGGACGACTTTCGTTATAAATTGGCCCAACCTTTCATTTCTCATCATATACGCCGACTAGATCTATATCTAAGCCGCCGGCATAAAAGCGGCCTACACTTATAACTGATGAAGAAAGCTGCCAGTGCACTGCCTGTGCAAAGAAGAAGAAGCCTTTACGCCGTCTGTAAGCCGCCGGCATAGGATCTGTAACTGCTAGCATACAAAGTGAAACTACAATTTTCATTTAATGCTTTACACGAAATTTTTCCTATAAATAGGGGACTTCCCCCCCTCAAACAAGCACAACAAGCAGAAGAAAAGTAAAATATTTCAGTATACAAATAGTCTTAGCATTTTCATAGAGATTTGTGAGAGAATTTGAGCTTTCAAGAATTGTAATTGAAGATTGCGATATTTGAATTGGTGATATCTAATCTCTTTGTTATGTAATTCATTTATCTAAATTATTTGTTCATAATGTTATCAATTACATATTCTTATTTGATTGTTGAATCATCATCCATGAATAGTTAAACGTTTCTTTGTGGGAAGTGATGAAATCCTAATTTTGCTAAAATGATTCTTGAATTTATATTATAGGATTGTTAGAATTATGGAATATTTGTATTGAATCCTAATTATCTATTTTATTTCTAATTGAAATTTAATTGATAAGAATTCTGATAATTTGGAAAAAGAATTAGGGTTCATAGGAATTCATAAATTGAAATTAAACAACAATTGTGAAAGCAATTAAGTTTAATATTAATTTGGAAATTGTTCTTTGTGATTCATGCAATATTTTATTTTAATTTCTCACTAAGGAATTAGGAGAAGTTGATTTAGGATATTAGACAATTATAGAATTGGAAGATTTATGATTGTAATTTATATTCCATTGATAATTTGTATAGCGGAAGCTAATAGATTATTTTATGGTTTACTAAAACTTGATAGTTTTAGGTCTTGATAATTTTTTACAAATATCCATAATCCTAATTGTTCATATAATATAAATTCAGTATGATTAGTAAAGATTAGGATGGATTTTGTTCCTTCCCACATTCATCTTATATAATTTCTCACAATCTCATTGCATTCATATAGATAGAATTAGTTAGTTAATTGATAAATTTTGATTGCCTAAATATTAGTATAAACTAACATCAATCTAGTAGTTAGTTTAGTCCTTGTGGGTACGATACTCAACTCACTTCTATATTACTTGATCAAGACTCAGTACACTTGCTGGTAGTATCTAAAATTATATATATACACATTCCATTCAGATCAGTTATATGTATGATATTGGTTGGTCACTAAAGAATGTATGAATATTTTGACCTAAGCAAAAATTAAATTAGTCATGTATTGCATCGGACATATTACATTTGGTAGCATGCTACTCCTAAGCAGGTCGATCGGTATGGTCCGCTGATTGCTCGTTTGGATAACGAGGCCAATGCCAGAGCTCATTCATGGGAACTAAGGCGCATCGGGGATGCATTCCATGTGTGAGCCTAGCCGAGTCGAGTGCTATGAGCAGAGGGCTTGGGGACTAGCAGCGGTCGTGTAGACTTCAATACCATCCCTAACCCAAGATACAGAGGGCATAAATCCGTTCTGTGTGTGGGTTCCGGATACCCATACATAATTGTTTGCTCACGTGTTTGTTCATGCATAGCATATGGTTGATTATAACTTGCTTGTTATGGTATGGAATTAAGGGAATTCTCACTAAGCTAGTGTAGCTTATACCCAATAGTTGTTTAAATGGGCAGGTTATTTCAAGAATGCTAAGTGGGGACCGAGATGGTTGGAGCCGAGAATGACTTCGGGATTCCAGCAAGGAATAAGAATATTTGAAGTTATTAGCTAGATTTTATGATTGCCTTGTAATAGTTTATGTAGGGAAGTCTGTGGATGAATGCAATTGAGGTTTAATGATTTGTATTTTGAAGTATAGTGATTCATATATGAAGTGTAGTGATTTGTATCTAAAGTATAGTGAATTGTATTTCCTTTACATTGTTACTCGATGTATCGATACAAAATGTATCTCTCCAGTGTGTCTCTTCTATGTGTTAGATGCCTTGTACATAGTATGGAAGCCTTCGCATGACTGAGGCAGTCATTCCTAGGCTTTAATATTATGTACGACGGACTGCTGTAAACCCCAGTTTTTCAAGCAGCCAAGATAACCCTAGAACCGGAAACCAAAACCCTAAACCGGAATAGCTCAAGTCTGGAGTGAGAACTAGGAACCCAAATTTCGGCTTTTCCTCGGTTTCCAATTAAGAAACTTTTATAAGAAAATTTAACTTTGAATATAGTTCCTAATTATATTTCAAACCAAGGAAATATCAGATTTTTGGAAAATTTCAATTCCGGGTCATCCCGAGACCCATTATAGAAAAATGTGCCCCGGAACTAGAATTTCAAAAATATACTTATGAGTACTCATTTGAACCGAAATAGAATAAGGATTTCAAAAATATATTTTTCATAATTTTCCGGTTTATGAAAAATACAGTTATAGCCTTTTTATTCGTATTTCATTACTACCGGAAATTAAATTGTCTTGTCAACTATTCACTACTATTCATAAAGTACTACCTAGTCTACCTATTAGCACACCCTACAAATCTAACTCCTACCATCACTCAAATCACTTCCTTTCTCCCATAACTTTTGTCCTTAACTTTCCTTACAACTCATAACAACTTCACATCAAGTTAAATCAATCACTTAAAGTAAAAAATTTTCAAACTTCCCTTCCTCCACAAGCTCCATGGCCGGCGTGATGCCCCCTCCCCATGTCCATTTTACAATTTTTTTAACTCCTTTTAACCTAAACTCATCTCCTATTTAAACTACTTTTCTCTCTCTTTCCTCATTCTTTCACTTTCCAAATTTTTCAAAGTGTAAAAGCTCTCATTTTCTCTCCCCATTTCCCCTCTTGGCCAAAACTTCCCAAGCCCCACACACACACATACAACTTTCCATTTTCCCTTTACATCTTCTTTCCACTTCAAGTAAGTAAGCCTCCACTCCTTCCACTCATTAAACTTTGTTATGGCTAAGTGATTCTTGGATATCTCAACTAAATGTCCCGATGATCTTTTAGCAGGGACAATGAGATATCAAAACAAGAATCTCGAACCATTATAAAGTAGATCTAACACTTAAAGGAGCTTTCATGCCAAAAGCTTTATGTTTCTCCATCAAAAAGCATTTTAAACAAAAGATCTTTTATAAAAATATAGCTTTTATGTTTTCAAAACTTATTTAAGCATTTGATAAAGTAGATCCATCATTTTACTACTCATGATCATGTAGGCATTTAAGGTTTCATTATTATTTTGTGTTTATGTGCATTAATAGTCTTTAATGCTTTTGTCTTTAGTAAATGACTTCCCTAGTATATAGATCTATAGATAGATGAGTCCATGAAGTCAAAAAGAAAAGTACTTTGCAAGAAATAGACTTATGAAAATTCGGATGACTTTGAGAACCTAGGTCAAAAACATTTTTATCAACTTCTAAACATATATTTTACAAGAGAAATAAAGCCTATAGGTAATAGATAATGTTTAGCAATATTTTTCATGGATCTAAATGTGTTTTACTAAAGAAAATGTTGGAAACAAGAAATGAAGTCCATAGAAGTTTTGAGCTAAAAGTCATGTAGACAAAATTCGTAATAATGGATGTAGGGTTAGAAAACACTATTTTTCCAACTTCAAAAATGATATTTTCTTAAACAAATGAAGTCCTTAGGATATAGATATAATAAATACTTAAAGTATTAAGTACAAAATATATTTTTCCTAAAAGAATCAACTTGAAAATGGACTTTTGTAAATTCGGATTTTTGGAAACCCCATAGCAAATGACCCACTTAAAAGTTTATAAATGTGGATTTTATTAAAGAAATAAAGGCCTTAGGATATAACTAATATAAGGGTCAAAATTTCTTTAAACAAAGTAGAGTTTTTCTAAAGAAAATCCTTGTAATATGTAGGTGTGGTCAAGTGTAGTGAATTCACTTACTAAACATTGGTATAAAATGGTTTTCTAAAAAGTTTATTTTAAAATTCTTTAAATCTAAAAAGTTATAAGAACATAGACTCATTAAAGTTCACATCATGACATTCATGATAGGGAAAATCATTACCATTGCATTTAGTATCATTTTATACTTAGGAATCTCAAATGCATTCATGAAAACCGCATTTTTGGAATAGATATACCCGCTGTACAGATCTGATCCCTCAATTTCGAGGCTTAAATATTTTCAAAACTTGATTTAAACTTCATATTTAGAAAGCTCTTCCGAAGTAGATAGAAATCGGTATAAAATTTGCCAAATTCTGACTTAAAACGACCAAGTTATGGCCATTTTAAAACGGAACTTCGGAAATGACGCGAATTCCGATTTTACTAAGCTTTCTTAGAGTCTTAGTGTCCTAAGTTGATAGAATACTTATTAGGGTATTTCTTATATGAATAGGTGAACCCGTGGACGGTGATTCTTTGCCTCCGGACTATTATTACTAGAAGAACGGTGTACCAATGGCGGAGTGAGTTTTTCTTCCCGATTCATTTATTGTATGTGCTTGTAAAGTAGTGCACTAGAATGTAGGACAAATGAATGGAATATGAATAATGGGGAATGATGGGAAATTTATATTGATGATGATGTGAGAACTCAAATAAGAATATCGAAACCGGGTGTAAACTTTGGTTGTGTAGTTAGCTATGATGGATTGTCTGAAAAATTGTTTGATCGCCTAAGTAAAAGGCTTAATCAACTACTTGGACTAATGCTAAATTGACATGTGCATATCACAAGGGGAAGGAGCATTAGCATTTATAGGTTAGTCGTGAACCATAAACGACATCGAATAATCGTAGGTTAGTCGTGAACCATAAACGACATCGAATAATCGTAGATTAGTCGTGAACCATAAACGACATCGAATAATCGTAGGTTAGCCGTGAACCATAAACGGGATATTGTTAGTACCGCAGTAGTCGTTAATCTGCTAACCCATGGAGGGCGCAATTCCATCCACATATGATTTCCGTTGGTCATATGTATGTTGAACTCATGTGTTTGATGCATACACTTGCTTGATTAATAACTTGATTGATTTGTTGTGGCATAAATGTTATTGTGGGAGATTACACTCACTAAGCTAGTTAGCTTACGTCCCTACAGTCCATTCCTTTTACAGCTTACATATTTGTGGCTTAGGCGACGTGACCCGGCTGAACAGGTACCGAAGCTAGGAGTTTTCCCTAGAAGTTGTAATTTCTATATTAGACTTCCATAGAAAACTTCTAAGACTTGGATGACTGTAATAGACCGTTAAATATTCTTTTGCGGGGGAATGCCCCTTAGAGTTGTAATATTTATTTATGTTTCATGAATTATATCCTATTTCCAATGCATGCCAAATTAAGCTTTTATCTCCATTCGGACTTGTACTCTATTGTTGTAAAGGTACGCCTTACATCTATATGAGACTCTCGAAGGACTAAGGTGGTAATTCGGGAATCTTATATGGCATGTGGCGGACTGTTACGTTTAGGGTACCCTATGGGGCGTGACAACTGCCACGTTTAGGATACCCTTCGGGGCGTGACAATGTGAAATAAAGTTATGGGAAAGGTAAAAAGTAAAGTAAACAGGGGTATAGGAGTAAGAATAGGTGTTAGAAAAAGTAGAGATAAAAGGATAGTGTAGAATAGTAATGAATAGTGTAATGTAATGTAGGTATGACTAATAAAGTATCGGTAGTAAGAAAATATACGTATAATTGTGACATCTGTTATTTTTACATACCGAAGAATTATAAAACTAATATTTTTATGAGTATAACAATATATTCGCAATAGTTTTACTAATCCAAGCCTCGGGATATGTTTTTCAAGAACTGTATCCGTTCGGGTTCAAAATGATTCGCGGTTTTACTAATATGATCTTTTTAAGCTTCCTTATGTAATTACGAACTATTCTACATACTAATCTCTTACTTACTTTCTTAGAGTTGCTCATATGGGATTGCCAGACTTAAACCATTTCATCTAATTAGGGTTTTGTTGACTTTAGGGTTTGCGGTTGACTTTTGAATTAGGGTTTAAGCTAAACTGATCACAAAACTTTGGGGGTTTACAATTCTTCTATGGTTGCTTGAGTTTCATCAGCTTGTTGAGGATCAAAATCCTCATCTGGATCATAAGGTAGAATCATCCTCCTCCTTTTTGGTGTAGGCTTTTTGGGCTTTGTCTTAAAGGTTTTGGGGAGGTAAAAAGTCAAGCTAAAGTGGGCTCCAAAAGTGGTGATTGTTGGGAAGGAAGTGGTTCATAATTAGCTTCATTGGCCTCACCGGGTATGGTGAGGCAGACGACTAACCCAAATGTTGTTGTGGTTACGTTTGAGTTTGTGGTGGGGAGTGTGTATGTGATGGAGATGGTGTAGGCTAGTGAAGGTTGTGTTGGTGGTTGAATGGGGGAAGAGGGTTTGAATGGTGAAGGTGGTCTGGCATCATTGTCATCATCATCCTGATTAGACTCTACTAAGGCTGATCGTGGTGATGGTCTTTTCGGATGTGGATGGGGCTAGAGGAGGACGAACTTGAGTAACTAGGTCTAGAATCTGAAGCATTGTTTTCGTCAAATCTCCCATATCTTCTTTTGTTTCCTTCATATATGAAGCTAAGTTTTCTCGCATGCCTATTAATTCTTCTTCAAGCTTATCAAGGCGAGTTGTAGATGTGTGCATGGCCTTCTGTTCAGGTAGCATAATGTCAACTTGTGGATGCCTCGTGGGTGGCTCCGAAGGTGAAAATGATGGCTGTTGAACTACTGAAGTAGGGCTTTGATCCACATTTGTATTTCTTACTGTTGGTGTAACAGTAGGTTGAGCTCCTACTTCACTTAGCCCCCAATCTTTGAATGATTTTCTATTAAGCTCTCTATAACTGCATACTAAATCAATTAACCCTTGTTTTGGCCAAATGCTCAGATTCTTTAGGATCCTTATTATCAATCCACCAAGGAAAATCCTTTTCCATTGTAGACTAGGTTGGTACTTGATTCTCCATTCAACTATTAAACCAACATTCATTTTCTTCCCTCTCATCATGCTAGCAAGAGGGGTGTAGTTTTACTTTTGCTACTGTATATGTCCCCTTCTGCTTTGGAGAAAATGCTTTTAATCAATAGATAATGGAGCATTCTTGCTCTTGGGCTTCTGGATTTGGAACCAATAGTTCTTGAAGGAGCAAAATTGCCTTCGATTTCTTTAGCAACAAGTTACCTAACTTCTTCCTTTAGTATCTCAACAGGCAACTCCTTAAATTCTGGTTCATAAAGGAAATCATCATCTTCATATAGATCCATTGTAGAGATGAATTGCTTCATGGACACTTGTCTATTCTCTCCAAATGCAAAAATGTCAATCAAATTGTCTGCACTCGGTGCATTACTCTTAATCTTGTAGCTGGCCATAAAAGCCATTGTCACCTCCCTAAAAGCTTTTTCTTTTATCTCAAAAGCTCTTTGCCAGGAAGAATTCTCAAAATATCTCCTAAAATCTTCCTCCAATCCATAACTTCTTAATAAATCCCAATCTACAACAACATTTTCAATAATTTTCTTATGTACTAAAAACATATTATATCTTTCACTGTCTTCAACAAACAATCCTTTATAAGAACAAATGGAAGTACTTACTTGTACAATTTGCCTCGACTTTTTGGGTTTTTTTTTGCGATTGGGCTTGTGCTCTTTTGGGTGCCATTTCTGCAACAGAACATAGATAACATAAATAACTTGTAAAGCTCAGAAATAAGGAAAAAATTTCCCTAAACTTTGCTAAAACATATCCTCAAGGTGGACTATTTCATAACTTTTTTTAATAAACTTTTAATTAAGACATGCATTACATTATTATTTTGATTGTGCTTTTATTGTCTTTTATGTATTTTTCAAGTAATCCGAACAAACTAGGTTTAACAAGAAGTCCGAGAAAGCTAAAAAATTCATAACGAAGTTTGTGATTGATTATCTAAAACTTTTAGCTTATAAAAATTCATAAGATAGTCATTTGAACTCATTTTTAGCATTAAACAAGTTTCTTTTCGTTGAGCACAATAGAAAAAAAAATTGTAAAACCCTAGAATACGCCGTCTCTTCATCAATATTTAAATGAAATAGGAAAAAAATGAAGAATGAGAAAGGAAAGGAGCTTACCAAAGAATGTTGAAATTGAAAATTATGAAAAATTGTGATTTTAGTTTATGAAATATCAATAATTGAGACAACACTGCAAAAATCATGCATACAATATGAGTGTATATATATGTTCAAAGGATTTTTCAACTATATATATATATCCATATATTTTGCTTAAGGATTTTTGAGTAAAGTGAAGTTTGGAAAAATCATATTTTGTGAACTATAAATTCGTAACTATTCTATACCATAGTATTTTCCAACCTAAATGGCTTTTTATGATAAAAATAACCTTAGAAATGGTTAGATCTTTTTGAGTAGGTAGAAAACGGTATATTATTTGCATAATTCCAAGTTAAGATGACCAAGTTATGGCCATTTTAAGTTAAAATTACCTTCTATGCGAATTTTAACGATTTTATGACATAGTTTTTGATAAGTACCATAGAATCAATAAGAAATACTCATTATGGATATTCTTCGTGATTAGGTGATCCCGAGGAGGAGTATTCATATTTGGAGGATTATTTCGATTGGTGGAATTTTCGATCGACTCCTTCATAAGAAAATGTCCTCATGGCCAAGTGAGTTTATTTCCTACCTTTTACATACTTGGTTGTGCTTGTAGCTAGAGGCACTAGAAGTATGAAAAGATGAAAATGAATTATGTATGATAATATTATTTGAAAGAATGCTAAGTATACCGGGACATGAATCGTTGTTAATTAACTTGTGTTTTACTATTATTATGTTGGAGTGCATGCAAATTTTGTGATCACCTTTAAATTACTCTAATCATATATTATGAGTTGTATTAATTGGTTCATGCATATCATGTAGTTAGTTTCATCTCATGAGCTATTGTACTCGATGGGACAAGAGTATAGTAGCCGGGTTTGTAGGAGCCATAAATCTGTAAGATGGGTGATTAGGAGCCTGAAAGAACTATTTCAAGATGGGTGAGTAGGTGCCTGAAATAAACTACATAAGTTGAATTTTAAAGATGGGTTTTAAAGAGCCTGAAACACCTAACCCTGAATGGAGGGGTAAATCCGTTCAAACATATGATTTCTGGTAGATCATATGTATTGCTTGATCACTTGCTTGATGCATTCATATGCTTGTTTAATAACTTGTTTGAAATTTTTTATACGAGTACGTTGATTCATGAATAGTCTCACTAAGCTAGTTATACTTATACTCCGATAGACTTTTGATGTAACAAGACCATATTTTTTATGCCCAAGGACTTCACATACTCGAGTGGGATTATGTTTTGGAAAGCTTCTAGAAATCCTTCGAAGATCTTAGGCATAATATCTTTAATATCTTTTGGTGTTAGTATTGTTTCTTTGTGTGAAAGATTAAGACGATATTATGATTATTTGTAGATTTATAGGGGAAAAGCCCCTAAGATAATGTAAGGATTATATTCTTATAATGTTGAAATGAGATGGTTATCTAGAATTCTTGTATGCTGTATTTACTATCTCGAACTATACATCCCACCAGTGTCTTCTATTGTTGTGATAGACGCCTTACATATGGTGTTGAAACTTTCGCATGACTTCAGGAAGTCATTCTTAAGTTTTAATACCGTATGTGACGGATTTCCATGTTTAGGGTACCCTTTAGGGCGTGACAATTTGACCCCGAATAGCAATCATGTAGGCACCTTTTGTAGTGACTTGAAAAATGAAAAAAATATTTTTTTTTGTAAATTTTTTATTTTTACAATTACTTATGAAGTCTATATAAATGTAATTGATAGTTTAATTGTAAATATTATTCTGTAAATATTTCTAACTTTAAAAAATTTTAAGACATTAAATGAATAAAATTTAATTAAGAAGTTCAAAGGTAGTTGATAAACCAAAATTATTCCTATTTTATGAAGGTCAAAATGGACTTTTATTGATAATTTTATTGATAAATATTATGAATTTGGCACTTAGAAATATTAATTTATGCTTTCAGGTCTTTAAAGAAGATATTTTATAAAAAGAAGGCAAAATGGGTCAAAAATGCAAAGTTTGGACCACAAAGTGGTTATCACAACAAAGACATGCCATATCTTTCAACCATGTGAAGAAAAAACACAATCGAGGTCTAAATCTTAAGTTTTGAAAAGACACAACAACGACATGACCTGTCACAAACCATGTCAATCTAGAAAATTAACTTTGGAAGGGACATTTTTGCGACAAGCCATGATTCAATCGTGTTAGTGAAGAGAAAAAGTTCACAGCAAGGGAAACGACTCTGGGAAAAGCCATGCCCCAGTTGTGTTTGTAAGACCTTAAATTTTTCGGTAATATAGTAAACCATAAAGAACCGGAAGTCAAACCAGAATTTTAAAATTAGCCTAATTCTATGATTAGTCTGATGAATCTAGATCTGGCAATCCCGTGTTCTTAAATCCTAGACAACGAAATTAAGATAATTGTGGGAAATGGCTCGTAATAAAATAGGAAAGCTTAAAAATATCAGATTCGCAATTTTCTAGTGTCTTTCAGATATGAACAGGATCAGTTTTTGAAAACCGTACTCTGGTGCACTGTATAGTGAAAATATTCTGACAATACCATTACACTCATAAAAATATAAGGATTTCAAAAATATTTGTTTTAGAATTTTTTGGTAACTAAAAATATCAGATATAACTTATTTACACGTATTTTCTTTACTACCGGTATTTTAATTGTCTAGTCTACTATTCATAGTACTTTTCTACTATTCATTACTATTTATCTATTTCTTTTTTTTTTTCTACTACCTATTCTTACAACCTATATACTTATTTTTTGTAATTTTCTTTTCCTATAAAAATTCTACACCACATATTACCAAACTTCTCTTACACTTTTCTTCTAAAATTAATTTTTAATTGCTCTTTCTTTCATGCCATCAATTTTCTTTTCTTTTTCATCTATTTGATTAACTATAATTTCTCTCCAAATTTTCCTATAAATACCCCCATTCTCTTTCATTTCTTTCACACTTCATCTACCCATAAATTTACTATCAAAACTCTTCAAAATTCTCCTCTCAAAACTCTTTCCAAATACTCTCTCAAATTCCTTTTTACATACCCCCAAAATTCTCAAACACCACCACTTTTCTCCACCATCAAATATCTTTTAGGTAATAAAATTTCTTTATATTACTTCTACCATGTCATGTAACTTTACATGACCATGGTATGAGTTTCCTAAACTTATTGTTATGGAAGCTACACTATGTTCATGTATTGTTCATGTTCATGAATATCCATTTCTATATTTCTATTGTTGTTATTATATTTTGCTCATATCATTAATGTTATTATGCTAACTTCTTATTTATATCTAACTAAATATATTTATGTACCTATATATATTTTTTACAGCATATAAGCTCACTTATTATTTATTTATTTTCATGCTTTGCAATTTATTTATTTATTTCATGCTATTATTAAGACAAGTCTTTCTAGTCTTAGACTTATCCTCATCAAGTCAAAACAATTTTTTTCTTTTCTTTTCTTTTCTTTTCTTTTTGAGACTAATCTATTCTTACTCCCGGGATACCTTGATGAAGCTAAGGTTCCCAATACTTGACTTTACTATTATGCTCTTATTACATTTATCTTATTATGTTGTTTTTATTATATTTCTCATAGTAGTATATTCTCATTCATGCAAGAACATGTTGATATTGTCTCAACAACAATGAAAAAGAGTTTTCTTAAGTAAAGAAAAATAATAAACCTCCTTAAAAATAAATCTTTGTCATATAAGAAATGATTTTTCCATAAAAACACAGTTTTATCTTAACAAATCTTTTCCAAAGTTAGAAACGCTCATCACAGGTTTTTAATAATAATAGTACATGAGATTTCATCAAAGTATACATAGAGTAAAATATCATATACTCCCTTTTTAAAACCAAGGAAATAGGAAATTTTCTTTGAAAATTAATATTACTAAATCATTGTTCAACAAAGGTTTTCTTAAACTCATTTATCGAAGTTTTCTACCAAAACTCTAAAATACTAAAGTCTAGATAAGTTTTACAAAATTATCAAAGAATAACCTTTCTAAAGATAAGCCTTACTTAGGAAATAAAAATAGTAAATAACTTAAAAGATTATTGATATTTAAAGTGGATCTAACTTTAGGAAAACTTTAGAATACATAAATACTACTTTAAGAAACTTTCGTCACTACCAAGGAATATTTAGAAAACTACATTTTCTAACCACTAGAAATAAAATTGTAGGAATCTTAAAAGATTAAAATTACTTTTTCAAATTTAATTATTCTCAATAATTAAGAAATGGAGCTAAAAGAAGGAAATACTCACTTATGATAATTTAAGAAAATTTCCCAACAAAACTAAAAAGAAATTTCTTTTCAAGTGTTAGCATAATCTCACTTTTAAGACACATTGTTTTACAAAAATCATTATTGAGACAACATCACTAAATTCATGCATATAATTTGAGTCTATATATATATATATATATATTCAAAGGATTTTTCAACCATACAAATAACTATATTTTTGTACAAGAATTCTTAAATGGAGAAAAGATTGAAAACTTGAGTTTGAAATCTGGAATTTTCATAACAATTCTGTACGTCACTATTCCGATACCCAAATGACTTCTTTTGATAAAAATAACCTTAGAAATAGATAGATCTTTTCGAGTAGGTAGAAATCAGTATATAATATGTGAAATTCCGAGTTAAAATGAGCAAGTTATGACCATTTTAAGCTGGAATTTTTATTCATGAGAATTTTGATGAATTCAATAAGATAGAATTAGAGAATTTGAATAGATCTTGGATGAAATACTCATTTTGGGTATTTCTTTTGTTTAGGTGTCGATGATCAAGATCTTCTCTTTCCTGAGGATTATTTCGACTCATAGAAGATTGCTATAGATGAGTGAGTTTCCTTTACGTTTATGTATTCGAGCATGTGCTTGTAGAATAAACCACTAGAAGTTAGGAAAAGATAAAATCGATATACATGTGGGTTATCATGGGAATTATATATGTGAATTGTTATGTGCGATCAATGAACGATAAGTATATCAAAACTCGATCTGTGATTGATATAATTGTTTCTATGTATGTATTACTATGTGTGCAATTATTGTTTGATCACTTTAAATAAATTAATGTCGGATTTGATTCTCCATAAATAAACTGCTCATGCATATCACTTAGAATATCATTTTGAAATTTTTTTTCTGTTACTACTCCTCAGTGAGGGACCGGAAAGATAAGTTGCCTAGCTACATCCTGAGGATCTAGGACATTCAGGGAATACGACCTCAAGTTGTAGCCGAGCCGGATCGATCACTTTGGGTATGGAAAGCACGGGGACTAGTAGTATAGTTCGTTGGAACCCCAAGACGCGTGCAAAATTGTAAGGAGGTAGTTTGGGGCCTAGTTCAAATCATTCCTTAACTACCGATGGAGGGGTAAGGTAAATTCATCACACATACGAAACCGGATAGTCGTATGTACTGTTTAATCATATGGTTGTTGCATTTCATATGCTTGTTCAATGAACTTGGTTGAATGCCTATTATGAGTACTTTTGTGTAAAGAATATCTCACTAAGCTAGTTATGCTTATACCCCTATAAACTTTTGATATTGCAGGATTGTCATTTTGCACCTGAGACCATCTTGATCATCCGGGTAGAATCTTTATTTTGGGAAGCTTTTGGAGGAACTCTGTTTTGAAGTCTTAGACTAGATTTCCTTTGAAATCTTCTAGCTCTAGTTAATATTTATATTAAGACTATGTTGCTATGGTAATTATCAGGGGAATGCCTCTTAGAAGTTGTAAGACTTTATATTTCAATGATATATATTAAGTATTATTTTGCATATTCCGCTGCCAATATCTTAAAATGCATTACTTCACCGGCCTTTTTTTGATGTGAATGTACTCCTTGTACTGATATAAAAGCTTTTGAGTGATTGAGGTAGTCATTCTTAAGTTTTAATATTGAGTACAACGGACTATCATGTTTGGGATACCCGTTGGGGCGTGACAGTGTTAATTTTCACAGTGAAGAAAATTGCCATACATGCTTAGTGACATGGCCTGTCCCCATCGATTTGACAGTCCGTTACTTTTTGAGAAATGGCTTTTTTATTGAATCGTAACCCCCTATTTATTAAAGAAACGTCTATTTAGCATTAAAGGGGCGTTACTTTAGAAAGCTAAGAAACCCGTAACTTTTGTAACTTCCGTAACTTCCCATTTCCTACATCAATGAGCATTCAATTCCATTTATGCAAAGATCATTATAAAATGAAGATGGAGGGAAAAGAATGAAAAGACAAAGAGATAGAGGTAAGATAAAAAAGTAGTACGAAGAGAAAACCTCCTTATACTTTTGTGTACTTTCGCAGCAGCGTTTGTGCTTGAGCATATTAATCCATCAAGGAAAATTGTTTGTATTGCTAAATCTAATTTTAGATCCTTTCTATTTCTCCTTGTTATTGCTTTATATTGTTTTATCTATGGAGGAGTAGTTTAATATTGCTTAGGTATTATGGATCCTTGATTGATTTCATATGATTCCTTTGTTCTTAATTTAAAAACTTGTTGATTTTATTGTATTCTAGAGCTTGTGCCTAAAGAATGAGTCTAATTGGATGGTACATTCCATTGGATTCATGTTTGATTTTTGTTAAAAATAGATCGAAAGGTTGATTTAATGAATAGATCTAAAGCTATTGATGAGATTGCTCATAATCACCTAGAGATAGGGATGGTGAAATTTTCTATCACTCATTTTGAAATTCATTAGTTTGGTTTTAAAACGAAGGATTCGTGTTCTTTATGCAAATCTAAGTTGCTAATAGTAAAGAAGAGATTCCGGCAGTTTAGCTCAGGTTTAGGTGCTTTTGACTTTGAGAGAAGCCTTAGCACAATTTAGTGAATCCGATGGTTCAATAATCAACGCAACTTTTTGAGAAAATTCTTCAGTTATATGAATAGATCTTAGGTGAAGCATGTCCCAAGCAGCCTTGTGAATTGATTTATCCTTTTGTATGCTTGTTGTGAAATCTATGAATAATAGACTTAGTTTAGTTTCTATTTATATAAAACCAAATCTTATTTTTTGGCTTGATAATAGGAAAAGAGTGAGTAGAAGTACTTATCAACGTTCCCTAAGAATATGACCTAGATCATTTCTTTATGCTACATCTGATGTGTAAGCTTACTCTGTAAAACCATAGTTGAAAAGAAAACGATTTAGAAAATTTATAAATTTAAAACTTGGTCTTTTGAATCTATTAGTGGTAATTGTATGGTTTTGATAGGATAGCCTCTGATCTATAAAAACTTGGCTTCTAAAAATTGATTTTAAATCAATTTTCATCGCAGATTAGTGCCTAAGTTAGGATAAACTAACTCTTTGATATCAACTTACAATTTTTCTTGATTTTAGTCGGGTGGTGATCCCTTAAAGTTTTACAAAATTATATTCCTTTTAATTCTTCTTGAGGTTTTATGTCAAATGGGTTAGGGTTTAATATAAATTGAAGAAAAGAATTTAAACAAGCAATGAAAAATCCAACTTTGATAGTGATATATTAAAATTTCCAATTTTGATTTATTGGAAAATTGTGGAAAAAAATTAAAAAATTTCTAATAACAAACAAGGCAGTTTATTTGGAGTAGGTGCAACACATGTTATATTATGATTGGATAGAAATGATAGCTGTGCAAAAATAAAACAAAAAAAGAACTACTTATATTAGGTACTAGTTCATGTAGTAAATTGGCTAATTGCAACTTTAAATAGTTAATTGCATATTTTATAAAATTGAGGTATCATTAATGACATTAACCTAAATATTTATAAATATGCTTCAGTTTGTAAACTTACTATGTTTCATTAATTACGAGAAAAAGTTAGCAAAATCTTTAGAGGGTAAATGTCACATTTGTTACCTAAATTTTATTAATTTATACATTTAACTACTTGAAATTTAAAAATGTCAATTTACTAGCAAACTTTCAGAATTAACTATAGTACTTAGACAAGATAGTTCATTGCAAAAATCATTAAAGTTTAGGTGGTTAAATGCGAATTTAAACAAAATTTAAGTAGTTAATTGCACAAAAAAAGATAATAAATCGACACTCTAAAACTTTAGGTAATCAATTACACAAATTAACAAAGTCCACTTATCAAATGTGACATTCAATCTTCTTAAAAAAGTTCACATGTACTATGCACTTCACAAATTTTTTTATTATTAATAAAATTACTCAAAACATCCTAAATGTTTGTATAATGTCCAGAATGGAGACTAAAGATCAAGTCATCAAATGGAAAGCTCCCTCACAAGTCTTTTCAATTTACAATTAATAATAGAATGTAGTCAACGACCAATATAACAAAAGGCCAATAAATATTCCAACAAAAGCATAGTTTTTCGACAAGAATAAATGGTTTTTGATGATCAAATGCATTACGGAAAGCACGAAGCGCCGGATTCAGGCATCAACTTGCTTTCTTCACGTATTAGTGTCTGAAGTCGAATTTTTCCCTTTTAGTTTCTACAGTAAAGAAGGGTTGAAAATAAGTAAAACAAAGCATATCCACAATATATAGATATATTTATTTATTTTTCTTAGTATTCCAGAAGAAGAAATTGTTTTCTTCCATTTGCGTCCGTGCAAGTGAATATTTGATCTAGAAAGTTTATTCGGTCACCAGATCTTTGGTAACCATAGCCCTGGTCCTAGAATATTTGGTCGACAACATCTCTTCCCTTATAATCTAGCCGAATGATCTTCGATCGATAACTTTATTCTTGGATTAGGATTCCCTTTGGGTAATTGAGATAAATGTTCCTAAACTGTTACAATAACTCAAAGCACAAAAGAGATTCTCATGATCTCATGTCACAATTACGTCGGTCCCACTTGATCTTCTTGTCATTCTACGTTAATATTTATTAAACGTTTTATCATACATAAATTTAAGCAGGGACGTAAATTAATATTTTTTTTTGGATAAATTAGATGCTATATGTTTTCCCTTTCTTCACTAACTGTTAAGTATATAACTTATGATTTCCTAAATGTTGTTGGTCAAACACATAAATGGCAATTAGACTTGCTGCATAGCTTTCCCACACAAAATTTCCCTGGTTTGGATATCAAATGGCAAATCTTATCGCTTATGTAGCTATGCAATGATGTTTATTACTTTTCTTTTTGAAGAACTTGATATTTATTACAAATTATTATAATACAATATGGTAAATAGTATGAAAAGCTCACTATAAGAAAATTAGCCTTTAAAGATAGAAATTTTGTGACAAAAAATTGTTAAAAGAAGTTTTATCTCTATATAGAATTGGTGATGATGATTTTGCAATTTAGTTCTATATCTAAAGATAGGAATTTACTTTCAAAGCCAAAAATTTTGTTATTAAAACCTAATTTTCTTATAATAACCTATACCAGTGACCTTGTAATACAGATAAGAATATGGCATCATTGTGAGGTGGACTTTTGCTTTCTTTTGTTTGTTGTGTTAACGATGGCTAATGTTGTGTTTAAAGCATTCCATCCTCATATAATTTAGTTCCTATTTTCCTCTCATTACTCATTCTCAAAAATTCCTTCAAGTAGTTTTTTTTTTTTAATTCTCTCTAAACTTTTATTAGAAAAAAAAAAAGAAAAAAACCACAGACAACACTCTCTTTTAGGATTTAAAGATCTATATAAGAGAAGTCAAGAGAAAAAGGTAAGAATATAATCCTAAAATCTATAATATTTTAATTATAACACTAATGCAAACTTAGTCTTAGGATAATCAAGAATCAAGAGAAAGGAGGAGTTATACTTAAGAAGCGTCAACAATAAGCAATTCCTTGATTGATATTAATTGTTTAAGAGTGTGTTTTTATCCTTCACAAGTAAGTAATCTAACTTAGAATCTTGTATTCATGTGTTTATGTTGTTGAGATTGATGATTGAATAATGAAATCATATATTATGATATTAGATCTATAGATTTAAGAATAGGTGATGAATGATTATGAATGTTTATGTTGAACAAAGGCTAGAAAGTCATGGAAGTCATTAAGATGTATAATCTAAATAAAATATCAAAAAAATATATTTTTGAATGAATTTTTTAGCAAGGGTATTTCAATATGTCTATATTTAAATTGAAAATTTTCATGGTTTTTGAAATACATTTACTATTTTTAAAAATTAAATTACAAAATACTAAAAATAGAGTTTTGGATAGCATAGTAGTAGTAATGTATAGGGCTAAACCAGTAACTTTTTCTTCTCCTTTTGAGTGAAATTATAATGATTTGAAAGCTTAAGAAGTCTATTTTAATATGGTTTAAATAATCGGTCGGGAACATTCTCAATTTTGTAGAAACTAGTTGGTTGACAGTGTTGTATCCTTGTTTCGACTAGAATTGATTTTTTTTTAAATCATATTAAACTAATTCAATTGGATTGAACCAACTTAGAAACATTTAAGTCAATGAATAAGGAAGTTTATATAAAAATTTAGGCTCAAGAACCGGTCTAATTAAGCTAGAGTGCATACTAGTTTTTTATAAAAAAGTGAAACATTCAAATTAATAAAGAATTGATTCTAATCAAATAAATATAGGACAATTGAAAATAATTTATATTCATATTAAAATATGAATTTTTAGATGAATAATTAGTTATTTTGATTTTAGAAAATTATTTAATAAAATAGATATAAATAATCACTTATAAGTTAATAACAGTTTCTTAAGAAGCTAGTTTAGGTTCTTTAACACACTTAAGAGTAAAGTTGAATTATCAATGATATGATAGACTAATTACATTTTAAATGAGTTATTCTACTTGATAAAAGTCTATTTGATTAATTATAAGATATATTATTAGGAATATCACCTTAAGGAATCAATCACTATAAATAAGCTTAGATGGTAAGGACAAGTAATTAATGAATTTTAATGTATAAAAAAATTTGAAATTTGAAATTTTCTTTAGAACTTGATATTTATCTATGAATAACATTTTAAGCAAAGAAATTAAGTGAAATCTCAAACTATAATGGGTGATATGTATAAATAAATTAAGACTTTAATAATAAGTAATCTAATATGAATGAATGAATAAATGAATTGGTAGCTTCAAATTTATTTGAAATAATTTATTTATACAAATTTTTGTCCTTTCGATTACTTATTGACTATTTCGTAGTGGGATTCACACTTATATACAAGTACGTAGTGACTTAGGTGTTGTTTGCTAGGATAGATGTTCTAAAATGAATTGATACTTAAAGATGACCTAAATAATTGCTTGATTATGCTTATGTCATTTTTAAGATCTAGTTTGAGAAGCGAAAAATCTTACGTGGCAATGTCAACATGGTAATTAAGTGCTTAGCCCACCATGGGTGGCTCGACGAGTAGATGGTAGGATAAATAGTAGTGGAGTAACGTCTATCTTAATTGAAGAGAAGTTAGACTAGTATAAGTTAGGATTATGGGCTCCATTAATCTATACAATATGATGGACTATGATGGATAGATATAACTAATGGCTGTAACCTCTAAACGAAGCTACTTATTTAAAATAGATATATGATATATATGTATCGGGGTTGTTTATATCAACCCCTTTTAGTAGTTGCTGCTACTCAAGACCTCTAGGTTCGTCGTCATGTTGTCATAATCTGAATACTCCACTATTGATTTGCTCCACCTACATTAAAGATATAAATTGATAGTTGTTGCATGTGCATTAGAATAAAAGCATGTGATAATACCATATGTGCTTGTATTGCTGTTGTACTAGGCTCTGACTCATTCCTTTCTTCTTTAGGTAATGACAATGATGTTGAGATGGATGCTTTAAATATTTGTGCTATGGGTTGACTGTTAGTGAGAGAGAGGACAAGCAAGACATAAGATCGTTGGATATTTACTGTTACTTATGAAATTTATATAAAGATTTCTTAATTTAAAATTAGTCAAAAACTCACTTAATTAAGGATAGACCCCATTCGGGCTGTGACACTTTTATTGTCAAAAGATCTCACAATTTCATCTAATCATGCTTCCTATGCTTGAATTTTAGTGGTGGTTGGCTTTTAGCAACAACCACTCTTATCCTTTGGGTTATAGTAAAGGTTACATCATGTACACATATATATATGTATATATATATTACCATAGGACTTGCAAACAACCTGATCTAAAATAATCCATAACTTCACTTGCCTAAACTAATTAAGAGATTTAAACTTATCCTGTGAGAAGAGACAAAAAGAATCAATCAATGTTAATACAATTATGATCAAATGCATAATGGTGGTGTACAATACATTACCATGTCTCTCTTGATAATGTTCATACGATGACTTTCACTCATTTCCTTTTATACAAATCCTTTAACCCCTAATACAAACAACTTTAATCTTATGTTATGCCAGAGATGAAATTATAACCTCATCATTCTAGAAAAGTGGCTCATGGTCCCATTATGATTGTTAGACATCCATAGCTTTGGCTTTTGACTTGTCGTTTGATGAACCTCCTCTCCTTATAATTTTTGTTGTAAGTTTAAAACTGATAATAGGCATTAGAATATTTGGGCTTGATTGTGGACTTGTAAGACAGGGCCTTCAAAACAAAATACTATTAATGGTGGATTAGTTGATTGTCTTGTGTTTCTACTTTAACGCTTAAGTTAGAGTACATCTCAAATATTCAATAGATAATTAAAGATTATAGTAGTGTGTGACATACTAGTCTTCTCAAACACGTGGAGGAGATATTTAAAGGAGACAGACTCCTATTGGTTAGGAAAGTTATGGAGTAATTAGGAGTTAAGAGTGGTTACTAGGGATGGAGGAGTTAAGTCATGAATCCACTGCTAACTGTTTTCCCTGATAAAACTAGTGGTTGTAATAAAGTGAGTGTCGAATGACATGATTAGATGTTGCTAAGTGCTTTATCACGTCCTATGGGATAACCTAAGCATAGAAGTCCTTCGAATACGATATTAAAGCTTAGGAATGATTTCTCTTAGTCAGTAAAATCTTCGATATGACATGCAAGGCATGCTTGCACAATAATAGGAGACTCCAGTGGGATATGTAATTAAAGATAGTAGTGAAATGGCATAGAATAAGATACTAAACAGTTACTTTAATAACTTAAAGGTAAATCGTTTTACATGGTCATATGGGCATTTCCCTGATAAAATCTTCCAAACATTGATATAATAATAAAGTCTATACTATAGCAAAATAAACATAACCAAAAGATTTTAAAGGAAATCTACTCTATGGTCTTCGAGTAGAGTTCCTTTGAAAGCTCTCCAAAAAGGCAAGATCCTTACCTGTATAAAGGAGGACCTTAGGTGCAAAAATAGATGAACTTGTGATGTAAACTCCTGAAATTTTTATAATTCTTAGAAAATAATCATAGAAGTCTAACATAGAAATCGAAACCCCAAAAATTAACCCAAGTTAAAACCAAATTCTAAATAAGGTCAAACACGAGAATTCTTAATCTTGAGAAAAAGAGAACCCTCAAAACAAAATAGAAAATCCAACTATCGATTGATTTGACATCCGTACAACAATCAAATTATCTATCCGATTCCTAACACGTAAATCAAAATGACATATCCAAATAACTCGCGAAAACAAAATACTAATACCTTAAATCCTTCAGTAAATTTTAGAATAAAAATTCAATTTTCACTAAAAGTCAAACTGAGTCAACCCTTAACCTTAAACTCGGTTAACAATCCCGAGAACTAACAAATATTGAATAAATACAAATAAAATGAGATAAACCATAGACGTCGAACTAAAAATATAATATGGGTAAAACTCCAAACTTTTATGATCTTACGAATAACTCAACAAAACCGGAAGTCAAACCAAAACCCTAAAAGTCAACAACAGAAATAATATGAACAATACAGTTATCCAATCAAATCGTGGTTTCGATATGCTTTAGTATTCTTTGGCATACATTCATCACAGCCTCATCATATATCCCATCCCCATTCATATCGATTTTTATCTTGTTCCTATAATCTAATGCAACTAACTACAAGCACAATCAAGGTAACAAAACAAGGAGAAAACTCACTCGGCCATTGGATCACCAGTCTTCTAGTAATAGTAATTCGGTGGCAGGGAATCGTCGATTTCGGGATCACCTAAAAAGGAAGAAATACTCTAATAAGTATTTCAACTCAAACTAATCTAAATGATCTTATACGAATTATCAAATTCGTAATTCTCGTCCTAAGCGGGAATTCCTACTTAAAACGGCTATAACTTGGTCATTTTAACTCGGAATCTCGCAAATTATATATCGATTTCTATCTACTTCGAAAGATCTATCTATTTCTAATATTATTTTCAAGTTTTGAAAACTCTGAAGCTTCGAAAAGTTTGGATCAGATTAGGGCAGCAACAATTTCAATTTCCGAAAAATAGTTTTGTAAATGTTTGAAATGTTCGTACTATATAACTTAACTATACATGCAATATGAGTGATTTCCTAACATGAATGACATGAGATGAGCCTATTGCATGCATGATCTTGATGATTTTGCTAAAAGGAAATTTTATAACTTTTTATTTTGCAAGACCATAATGACAACTTATGAAAAATCTAGTTTTCTAACTTTTATCATTTCCATTTGTTTTGGATTTGTTACTTAAGAAAATATAATTATTTTTGTCAAAATTGAGTCTTCATTATATATACTACTTATGACCTTCATTTTTTCATAAAAATTTCCATTTTACACTTGTAAACATGTTTTCAAGTGGGGTTGATTCCAAAATCCGAATTTGGTAAAAATTGGTTTTTGAGTGATTCCTTTAAATAGAAATCATTTGATATTTAGAAAATTAGGGTTCAATCATACATAACCACTAAGGACTTCATTCTTACACAAAAGTTTGCATTTTACACTTTGCAAATATGTTTTTAAACAAGCTTTACACAAAAATCCGAATTTTGGAAATTTTCATTTCTTGTATATTCCTTATGAGAAAACTTATTTAATGCATCAAAATTTGAAGCTTTACTATATCTATTGTCTAAGGACTTCATTTAACACATAAAACTTGCAATTTGAGCTCAAATACTAAGTGATTACCTATGCATCATCTCAAATTACGAATTTGACAATTTGATTACTAACTCAAAATTTTTCATTTTAATTCCATTACTTGTTTTACACATTACTCATGCCTAAACTCATTTTAACTTGTAAAAATCATTCCTTAAAGATACCTATTACCTATACCCTTCATTTTTCACATAAAACATGAGTTTTGGAGTTGATAAATGAGTTTTGAAAATTGGTCTTGGTTGGGATCCGAATTTACAAAAGTTATTCTTGGACATTCCTTTTGATAAAATCTATCTAAACTCATGAAAATCCATTCCTTACATATCCTATCTTAAGAAACTTTTATATCTTAAACAAAAACTTCATTTTTGAGTTGGAAAACATGTTTTTAAAATATGCCTTTGCCAAAATCCGAAAATGACATTTTTATTTTGAAAATAACTTTTGAAAATCACATTAGATTCTTGTAAAAAGAAGTCTTGATGATATACATATATTATGCCTTCATTTTCTTAAGTAAAAATTACATTTTGACACTTGGAAAGTGGTTTTCAAATAGGAGTTTTGCCAAAAAACGAATTTCACAATTTTTGTCTAAGTTCAAATCTAAGATCTACACATGATATGAACATACACCTAAATGAAACCCATGAAAATAAACTTTAAACTCATGGATCTAAACTTTGCTCATCAAAATCTTTCATTTATATTATCTATACCCTAAGGCCTTCATTTTAAATGAAAAATACACATTTTGAAGTTGAAAAACAACTTTTCCAAATATGTTTCCATTTTCATCCGAATTTTCAAAAATGATTTTTGTTGAAAATAAAATAGATCTTGAGTTTTCTAGCACATTCCTACTATCATCATGCCACTACAAGTCATCCATGAACATAAAACAAAGTCTAATGCATGTATGAACCTAAAACAACTAGATCTAGCCTTCTAAACTAGTTTTGAATGCATGAACACATATGAATGAGAAATATATGCATAAATCATAAGTAATAACAAGAATAATTACTTAAATAGCAAGATCTATGGCATAAACAAAAATCAAAGCTACAAAAATTTAGATCTACAAAATATATCAACTTTAAATAAGAAATTAATTGTAATACAAGATAATAAAAGTGGAGAAAAGGAGTGTTTCATTATTGGCATCATCATCCTAAGCTTTTAAGCCTATGGAAGGTCATTTGATGCATAAAACCTTCATTACACTTTACCTATATCACCTATGGAGGCTTTGTCATGAAGATTTGCTTAGAAATCTTCAAGAAATATGGGTGGAAGCTAATGGAAGAGATGGGGGCAGCTTGTGTTCTTGAAGAAACAAGAACAAAAAGAAGAAAGAAAGAGAGGAAAATGAGAGAGAAAAGGTTAAGGAATGAAAGAGGGAAAGTGAGTAAATGAAGGAGAGAGAGAAAATGAGTGTTTTAATTGAATAAATGAGAGAAAAAAACATAAAACAAGGGTAGCCAAGAAGACCATGCTGCACGTGAATTTGGGAGGGAGAGGAGAGAGAAATTTGTTTGAATTTTGACTTGAAATTGATTTGAGTAATAAATGTATAATGTAGCTTATTTAAGAAGGAGTAGAATATAATTAATTTAGTCAAAATGGAGTGAATAATGAACAATGGCAGCCATAAAGAAGGGAAAAAATCTGCCATGAAGTGTGGAATAATGTGTAGAAAGATTGAAGTGAAAAGAAAGTGATATGAGTAATGTGTACTTGAAGGTATGGGTTATAAAAGTACTTTCTTAATAAAATAAATTAAAATAAAATAAAATTAGAAAATTTATTCCAAATATTTGTAGCAGATTTTTCATAATAAAAATTAAATAATTATTTGAATTATTTTAGTATTTTAACAAATATGTTACCGGTATGATCAAAATACGCGAATAGGGGCTATAAATGATATTTTTATAAACCAAAAAATTCTAAAAAAAATTATTTTATGTAAATATAAATATTTTCAATTATTAAATTAATTTATTTTATTTTTAGTATCAGGTCTTAAACAGAATCTGATCTTGTAAAAGCCCGAACTAACTAAATTTTAGAAAAACAAAATTTTCTATAATATATAAAATATTTATCTAGAAATATAAGGTTTTATAAGAATAAGAAAATTTTGTAATAAAATAAAAATGAATAGTGCAAAAGACTAATTAATTACCGGTAATAATGGAAATACGATAAAAAGGCTATAACTGTAACTTTTATAACCCGAAAAATTATATAACTGATATATTTGGAAATCTTATGAAATCACGAGTCTAACGGTCCTATTGGTATATTTTTGGTATCTCGAGCCCCGGGATATGCTTTTCAAAGTCTGTATCCTCAAAAATTTACCAATCTGATATTTTTAAACAAAAGTATATTACTACAGGCTATTCTACATCTTTAAACTACACCTCTGCCTCTAGGGTTAGGGGCACTAGATTGCCGGACTTAAGCTATTGTATTCCACTTAGGGTTTCCGGGTGATTTTCCGGTTTAGATTCTTGCCAATTTGGGAACTGATATTTTATGTTTATATAACATATTTAATTTGAGAAATTTAGTTTAAATTTTATTTTTGTAAGTATTTAATATCTCTTAATGTTTTCGGAATTCTTGAATTGAGTTTTATTTCCGAAGGTCAATCATTATTTACTTTTTAATAGTTTGTTTTTGGGCTTTATATTACCCTATTTTATAAGTCGGAGTTAAATATGGAATTTTTCGTACGTCGTGGTTTTGAATTTGAAGACCACTGTGTTCTTATTTTATTTTTAAAGATTTTCATTTTCTCAAGATTAAGAAGTTTCTGAATTCGTTCGTGTTTTTGGACTAGTTGAAATTCGATTTTAATTTGGAGTGATTTTTAGGGTTTATTTTCGAAGTTCATCTTGAAATTATTTACTAAAATTTTCCAAAGCTTACATTTATAACTTTTATTAACACTTAATATTTTTCTCTATTTCTAGGGTTTTAAGAATTATCAAATATTAATCAAAATATTCTAAGTACTTGTATACTTTTATCTGCTTAATAAATTCTATATTATTATATATATAATATATATTTAGTAAAGTTTATTGTATATATATGTGTATATATATATTCTATTCATTTCAAAACAAGCTTTCGTAGAAGAAATATAGGTGTACGTCGGCTCTAACGCCGCCGGCTTTGAAACCCAGGTGCCGGTGTTTATTTGTTTTGCATATAGATTCATATCGGTTGCACCGGCTTTAAAAGTTGTCGCTTTCAATGTACGCCGGACCCTACGCCGCCGGCGTAGCATGCCAGGTGTCCGGCCATCATTCATTTTTACGTGAAAATAATTTTTATGTAACTTCTATTCAGTGTAAGCCATCTCTACATCACCGACTTATCTATATAAGCCGCTGGCGTTGAGCGTCTACACTGCCGACTTATAGACAGTGTTAGTACTGTTCATCATCTTCCTCGATGATCCAATTCATATTTCTTAAATTTTCCACGTTAAAAACATTTCTAAACCATTCATAAGTGTTTCTATATCTTATATATAGACATAAAACAACTCTTAACACTTCTACGAACATATATCCTTAGATTTCGATCTTAATAGAGTACAACTAGGGTTTCGGATTTTTACCTTGGTGGAGCCGATCCGATGGAATTCGAAGCTTGTGTTTATGTTGGTTATGTTCCTATGATTATCAAAAGTCAGTTCTAATCCTTAGATTTAAAAGATAACCATTCAAACCACATCAACTCACCTTTGAACTCGTTTCAAGTGTTTTTCGTACTAGTTTTTCTTCTGATTCGAACTTGGATGACTTGAGCAGTTTAAAGTTTGTTTTTAGGTTGTTATGGCTACTAATTAGAAGTAGTTTTGGTTTGGAATTTTCGAGAGTGTTTAATGCTTGTTGGTTTCTTCATTAAGAGCTTTAAATGTGTATATATATAGAGAGAAGAAGGAGGAACTTGTAGCTGCCATTTTGCTTCGAATTTACTTCGAATTTTCTCCACATTTGGCATTGTTTAATCAGTTTTATTCGTGGTCATTAATGAGGAGCTCACTTGGCAATATTTGATTGGTTATGAGGTTAGTTTTATTGACTCTTTGGGTGCATTATTGATCAAATTTCGGCTCTGTCTTTCTCCATGCACTCCAAGCAGCCACTTGCAGTCGAAAACCTCTCCAAATATATATATATATATATATTAGTTAATTGTTTAACTTAGTTTTAGGATAGTTTACTAAGTTATACGGGTATAATTTAGCTAATATTTGAGAGTTTTTGTACAAAAATATGTTTATAGGGTTCTACAAAATACTTGGATTATCAAACAATAGAATTTTAAGTTGTAAATTTACGTGATTAATTATTTGTAGAATTTTATCTCCCGCAATTAAGGTTTCCTAAACTCATTAGGTCAATTTTTGTTTTAGGCTCCAATAACTTAAGAAAATCCTAATTAAAATAATAGTGTGATTCAATTATTTATTTGAAGTTTAGATCTTGAGTTATACATCAGTTTATGTTTTTGTTGTGTATTTATAATCCTAACGATTTATCTTTAGGTTATCGTTTCTTATCTATAAGCGTAGTTAATTAATTACTTAATATCGCACTTGATATAGAGGCTAATCTATATATATATCTTTAGTTTTTAATACCTATCATGAAATCTTATTAGTAGCGTTTATTACTATCTAAGAATTTTAGATTTAGAGTTTAAATCCAAGCCTAGGCTCATTACTACTCATTGTTCTAATCTCAAATCATTATTGAGTTCAAAAGCAATCATTTAATCCCTATATTTGTATTTTTCTATTTAAATCTATTTGTATAACAAGTTTTGGGTTTGAATTTTAGGGTTTCTTTTAATCATATCTTGAATTATCCGTTCAAGATACGAAATCTCATTTTTGGTATCAATTAGGGTTAAAGAAGTTCTTTATTCGATTTCTAAGTCCTTATCTAGCCAAATTCCATGCATTGATCTATTCTTAGGCTTTTATTGGGATCTAAGTCTATTAACTAGTTCATACATTCTATTGTAGAGTCGTGTACTAATGTGGAAAATTTCCGGGGTTTACATTCTCCCCCCCTTAAAATAAGCTTTGTCCTCAAAGCTTGAGCACGTACCTGAATTCTCAAGCAAATGTGGATAGTTTTTCTTGATCTCCTCTTCCAGTTCCCATGTAATCTCTTCTGTTTGGAGATCCCACAATACTTTGACATTGTGAATTTCTTTATTCCTAAGAATTTGCACTTTCCGATCCAATATTCTAACTGAATGCTTTTCGTAAGTTAAATTCTCCTTCAAATTGATTGGTTCCAACTCAACTATCGCATCTGGATCTGGTACATATTTTCTTAGGACCGATACATGAAAAACATTATGTATACCAGACAAATTTGGTGGCAATGCAAGACGGTATGCCAGGTTCCCAACTTGTTCTAATATCTCAAATGGTCTAATATATCTAGGACTTAACTTGCCTTTTGTTTGTCTACCATGAAGACTTTTGATTGGACTTATCTTTAAGTATACATGTTCTCTTTCATTAAATTCCAGTTCTCTTCTCTTCAGATCTGCCCAATTCTTTTGTCTATCTTGTGCTACTTTCATTCTTTACTTTATTACTGAAACCTTTTCAATTGTTTCCTAAACCAATTCAGGTCCAACCAACACTTTCTCCAAGTTATCCCAGAATAATGGTGACCAGCACTTTCTACCATATAAGGCTTCATATGGTGGCATCCCTATGCTTAAATGGTAATTGTTATTGTATGCAAATTCCACTAGTGGTATATGTTGGTCCCAATTTCCTTTGAACTCCATAATACATGCTCTTAACATATCCTCCAGTGTCTGAATGGTCCTTTCTGTTTGTCCATCAGTTTGAGGAGGATAGGCTGTACTAAATTTCAATTGGATTCCCAAAGCTTTTTGTAATCCTTGCCAAAATCTGGAAACAAACCGTGGATCTCGATCTGATACTATACTAATAGGTACACCATGCAATCTCACGATCTCCTTCAAATATATTCGTGCCAATTTTTCTAGTGAATATGTCATGTTAATTGGCAAGAAATGAGCTGATTTCGTGAGTCTATCTACAATAACCCAAACAGCATCATGACCCACATTTGTCTTAGGTAATGAGCACACAAAATCCATGGAAATTTGGTCCCATTTCCATTCGGGAATTGGCAATGGTTTCAACAACCTACCTGGTTTTTGGTGTTCAGCTTTTATGCTTTGACACACATCACATTTAGCAACAAATTCTGCAATATCCTTTTTCATTCCATTCCACCAATATGCACTTTTCAACTCTTGATATGTCTTTATTTCTCCTGGGTGTATAGAATATCCAGAATAATGTGCTTCATGCATTAATTCCTTCCTTAAGTTTTCATCTTGTGGCACATACAATCTTTTATTCATTCTTAACACCTCTTCTTCATCCACATGAAAATCCTTGTACTTTCCTTGGGATATTCCTTGTTTAATCTCTTGAATTTCAATATCCTCTTTCTGAGCTTCCTTAATCTGTTGGAGTAAAGTAGGTTCCAAAACTAGGTTTCCCAATTCAGCTTTCAAACCTTGCATCAAAAATTCCAAGTTTAATCTTTCAAATTCCTTGATGAGTTCTTTCTATTCCGTCAATATTGAGGTTACTTCTCCATAACTCTTTCGACTCAAGGCATCAGCCACGGCATTCACTTTGCTAGGATGGTAGTGAATGGTAAGATCATAATCTTTAATCAATTCCAACCATCGTCTTTGTCTCATGTTCAACTCTTTTTGCGTAAATATATACTTTAAACTTTTGTGATCCGTATATATTTCACATTTCTGTCCATATAAGTAGTGACGCCAAATCTTGAGTGCAAATACAATAGCAGCTAATTCCAGATCATGAGTGGGGTAATTCATCTCATGCGATTTTAATTGTCTAGAAGCATATGCTATTACTTTTCCATTTTGCATTAACACACATCTTAAACCATTTCTGGATGCATCACTGTAAACAGTATATAGATCCTTGTCATTGGGCAGAACCAATATTGGTGCTGATATTAACATCTTCTTCAATTCTTGGAAACTTGTTTACGTTGATCATTCCACTAAAATTTCTCATTATTCCTGGTCAATTGTGTCAGGGGTCGTGCTATTTTTGAGAAATCTTTCACAATTTTTCAATAATATCCTACTAATCCCAAGAAACTCCTAACTTCCGCTACAGTTTCAGGTCTTTTCCATTCCACAATAGCTTTAACCTTTGCGGGATCAACTGATATTCCTTCTCCAGAAATAATATGTCCAAGGAATGATATACTTCTAAGCCAAAATTCACATTTAGACAATTTGGCATATAGCTTATTGTCTCTCAGTATCTGTAACACACTTCTCAAGTTCTTATCATGTTGTTTTTCAGTTGACGAATATACAAGTATATCATCTATGAAAACAATTACACAGATGTCCAATAAAGGTCTAAAGATACGATTCATCAGATCCATGAAAACTGCAGGTGCATTGGTTAATCTAAATGGTGTGACCAAAAATTCATAATGACCATACCTAGTTCGGAATGCAGTCTTTGGTACATCCTCTGCTTTAATTCGAATTTGATGATATCCTGACTTTAAATCAATTCGAGAAAATACCTTTGCTTCTTTCAACTGATCAAAGAGATCATCAATTCTGGGTAAAGGATATTTGTTCTTGATAGTCACTCTGTTTAATTCTCTATAGTCAATATAGAGTCTCATTGAACCATCTTTCTTCTTAACAAACAATACTAGTCTCCCCAAGGTGAAACACTGGGTCTGATAAATCCTGTAAGCCTCGGAAAATTTCAGCAAATAATTCCAAGATGAACTTCGAAAATAAACCCTAAAAATCACTCCAAATTAAAACCAAATTTCAACTAGTCCAAAAATACGAACGAATTCAGAAAGTTAATCTTGAGAAAAATAAGAATCCTTAAAAACAAAGTAAGAACTCAACATACTTCAATTGTAAAACCACTACGTACGACAAATTCCATACTAACTCGACTTATAAAATCAGGAATATGCCCCAAAAACAAATTATTAAAAAGTAAATAACGATTGACTTTCGAAAATATAACTCAATTCAAGAATTCCGAAAACATTAAAAGATATTAAATACTTACAAAAATGAAATTAAAATAAATTTCTCAAATTAAATATGTGTATAAACATAAAATATCAGTTTCCAATTGGCAAAGATCTAATCGGAAAATCACCCGAAACCCTAAGCGGAATACAATAGCTTAAGTCCGGCAATCTAGCGCCCCTAACCTAGAGGCCGAGATGTAGTTTAAATATGTAAATAGCTCATAGTAATATGAGTTTGTTTAAAAATATCAGATTGGTAAATTTTTGACCTATTTCGAACCCGTTCGGATACAGACTTCGAAAAGCGTGTCCCGGGCTCGAGATATAAAAAAATACCAATAGTACCGTTAGACTCGTAATTTCATAAGATTTCCAAATATATCAGTTATATAATTTTTCGGGTTATAAAAGTTACAGTTATAACCTTTTTATCGTATTTCCATTATTACCGGTAATTGATTAGTCTTTTGCACTATTCATTTTTATTTCATTACAAAATTTTATTATTCTTAGAAAGCCTTATATTTTTAGATAAATATTTTATATGTTATAGAAAATTTTGTTTTTCTTAAATTTAGTTCGTTTCGGGTCTTTATGGGATCAGATTTTGTTTAAGACCCGATACTAAAAATAAAATAAATTAATTTAGTAATTGAAAAATATTTCAAAAATATTTTTATTTTCATAAAATAATTTTTTAGAATTTTTCGGGTTATAAAAATGTTATTTATAGCCTATATTCGTGTATTTTGATCATACCGGTAACATATTTGTTAAAATACTAAAATAATTCAAATAATTATTTAATTTTAATTATGAAAAATCTGCTACAAGTATTTGGAATAATTTTTCTAATTTTATTTTATTTTATTAAAAAAGTACCTTTACAACCCATACCTTCAAGTACACCTTACACATATCACTTCCTTTTCACTTCAATCTTTCTACACATTAACCCACACTTCATGGCAGATTTTGACCCTTCTTTATGGCTGCCATTGTCCTTTATTTACTCCATTTTGACCAAATTAATTATTTTTCCACTCCTTCTTAAGAAAGTTACATTACACATTAATTATACAATTCAATTTTGAGTCAAATTTCAACAACCCCCTCTCTCTCCTCCCCCATTTTCACGTGCAGCATAGGTCTTCATTGGCTGCCCTTGTTTTATTTTTTTCTCTCATTTATTCAATTAAAACACTCATTTTCTCTCTCTCCTTCATTCACTCACTTTCCCTCTTTCATTCTTTAACTTTTCTCTCTCATTTTTCCTCTCTTTCTTCTTCATTTCCTCTTGTTCCTCCATGAAAAACAAGCTGCCCCCTTCTTCCATGGCTTCCACACTTCATTCCTAAAGATTTCTAAGCAAATCTTCTTCCCAAAGCTCCATAGGTGATATAGGTAAAGTGTAATGAAGGTTTCATGCATCAAATGACCTTCCATAAGCTTAAAAGCTTAGGATGATGATGCCAAAAATGAAACACTCCTTTTCTCTACTTTTATTATCTTGTATTACAATTATTTTCTTGTTTAAAGTTGATATATATTGTAGATCTAACTTTTTATAGCTTTGATTTTCGTTTATGCCATAGATCTTGTTATTTAGGTTGTTATATTTGTTATTTCTTATGATTTATGCATAGATCTATCATCCACATGTCCATCTTAGTGATTCATGCATTTAAAACTAGTTTAGAAAACTAGATCTAGAGTTTTGAGTTCATAAAATGCATTAGACTTTGTTTTATGTTCATGGATGACTTGTGATAGCATGATGATGGTAGGAAGTTGTAGGAAACTCAAGATCTATTTTATTTTCAACAAAAACAACTTTTGAAAATTCGGATGAAAATGGAACCATATTTAGAAAAGTGGTTTTTCAACTTCAAAATGTATATTTTTCATTTAAAATGAAGGGCTTAGGGTATAGATACCATAAATGAAAGATTTTGATAAGTAAAGTTTAGATCCATGATGTTTATAGCTTATTACCATGCATTTGTTTTATGTTTATGTTCATATTAAGTATAGATCTTAGTTATGAACTCAAACAAAATTGTGAAATTCGTATTTTGGCAAGACCCCCATTTAAAAACCACTTTCCAAGTGTCAAAATGTAATTTTTACTTAAGAAAATGAAGGCTTAATATATGTATATCATCAAGACTTCTTTTTACAAGAATCAAAAGTGATTTCCAAAAGTTATTTTCAAAATAAAAATTCTATTTTCGGATTTTGGCCAAGGCCTATTTTAAAAACATGTTTTCCAACTCAAAAATGAAGTTTTTATTTAAGAAATGAAAGGCTCTTAGGATAGGATATGTGAGGAATGGATTTTCATAAGCTTAGATAGATTTTATCAAAAGATATGACCAAAAATAAATTTTCTAAATTCGGATCCCAACCAAGACCAATTTTTAAAACCCATTTATCAACTCCAAAACTCATGTTTCATGTGAAAAATGAAGTATATAGGTAATAGGTATCATTAAGTAATGATTTTTACAAGTTAAAATGAGTTTAGGCATGAGTAATGTGTAAAACAAGTAATGGAATTAAAATGGAAAATTTTGAGTTAGTGATCAAATTGTCAAATTCGTAATTTGAGATGATGCATAAGTAATCACTTAGTATTTGAACTCAAATTGCAAGTTTTATGTGTTAAATGAAGTCCTTAGACAATAGATATAGTAAAGCTTCAAATTTTGATGCATTAAACAAGTTTTCTCATAAGAATTAAAGAAACGAAAATTTCCAAAATTCGGATTTTTGTGAAAAGCTTGTTTAAAAACATATTTGCAAAGTGTAAAATGCAAATTTTTGTAAGAATGAAGTCCTTAGTGGTTATGTATGATTGAGCCCTAATTTTCTAAATATCAAATGATTTCTACTTAAAGGAATCACTCAAAAACCAATTTTTACCAAATTCGGATTTTGGAATCAACCCCACTTGAAAACATGTTTACCAAGTGTAAAATGGAAATTTTTATGAAGAAATGAAGGTCATAAGTAGTATATATAATGAAGACTCAATTTTGACAAAAATAATTATATTTTCTTAAGCAACAAATCCAAAACAAATGGAAATGATAAAAGTTAGAAAACTAGATTTTTCATAAGTTGTCATTATGGTCTTGCAAAATAAAAAGTTATAAAATTTCCTTTTAGCAAAATCATCAAGATCATGCATGCAATAGGCTCATCTCATGTCATTCATGTTAGGAAATCACTCATATTGCATGTATAGTTAAGTTATACAGTACGAACATTTCAAACATTTACAAAACTATTTTTCGAAAATTGAAATTGTTGCTGCCCTAACCTGATCCAAACTTTTCGAAGCTTCAAAGTTTTCAAAACTTGAAAATAATATTAGAAATAGATAGATCTTTCGAAGTAGATAGAAATCGATATATAATTTGCGAGATTCCGAGTTAAAATGACCAAGTTATGGCCGTTTTAAGTTGGAATTCCCGCTTAGGACGAGAATTACGAATTTGATAATTCGTATAAGATCGTTTAGATTAGTTTGAGTTGAAATACTTATTAGAGTATTTCTTCCTTTTTAGGTAATCCCGAAATCAATGATTCCTTACCACCGAATTACTATTACTAGAAGACCGGTGATCCAATGGCCGAGTGAGTTTTCTCCTTGTTTTGTTACCTTGATTGTGCTTGTAGTTAGTTGCATTAGATTATAGGAACAAGATAAAAATCGATATGAATGGGGATGGGATATATGATGAGGCTGTGATGAATGTATGCCAAAGAATACTAAAGCATATCGAAACCATGATTTGATTGGATAACTGCATTGTTCATATTATTTCTGTTATGTGTATGATATTGGCTGATCACTCTAAAGAATGTATAAATATTTTGACCTAAGCAAAAATTAAACTGATCATGCATCGCATTGGACATATTGCATTTGGTAGCGTGCTACTCTTTCGCAGGTCGATCGGTATGGTCCGAGGACTCGTTTGGATGATGAGACCCGGGATCAGAGCTCATTCATAGGAAACTAAGGCGCATCGGGGATGCATTCCATGTGTGAGCCTAGCCGAGGCGAGTGCTAAAAGCCGAGGGCTTGGGGACTAGCAGCGGTTGTGCAGACTTCAATACCATCCCTAACCCAAGATACGGAGGGTATAAATCCGTTCTGTGTGTGGGTTCCGGATACCCATACATAATTGCTTTCTCACGTGTTTGTTCATGCATTGCATATGATTGATTAATGCTTTCTTGTTCTGGTACGGAACTAAGGAAATTCTCACTAAGCTAGTGTAGCTTATACCCCAATAGTTGTTTAAATGAACAGGTTATCTCAAGAATGCAAAGTAGGGACCGAGATGGTTGAAGCCGAGAATGGCTTCGGGATTCCGACAAGAAATGAGAATGTTGAAGTTATCAGCTAGTTTTATGATTTGTCTTGCAATAGTTTATGTAGGGAAGTCTGTGGATGAATGTAATTGAATTTGAATGATTTGTATTTTGAAGTATAGTGGTTTGTATCGAAAGTATAGTGGATTTTATTTCCTTTGCATTGTTACTCAATTGTATCAACATAAAATGTATCATTCCGATGTGTCTCCTTTATGTGTTAGACACCTTGTACATAGTATGGAAGCCTTTGCATGATCGAGGTGGTCATTCTTAGGCTTTAATATTGTGTATGGCAGACTGCCACGTTTGGGTACCCTTCGGGGCGTGACAAATCCTTTATCCAACAATTCTTATAATTGCACTTTTAATTCTTTTAATTCTACAGGTGCCATGCGATACGAAGCTTTTGATACGGGTTCTTTTCCAGGTCTCAAATCAATTGAAAATTCCACTTCTCTGTGTGGGGGTAATCCTGGTAATTCATCTGGAAATATATCCGGGTATTCACACACTGTTCGGATAATATGAATATCTAATACTTTGGATTCACCCTCGGTTGCTCCAAGAATACACCTGTTTAACTCCATATCTTCTTCATTTTCCACTTCAATTGTTGTTATTCTATTCCTAACTCCTTTGAGTATCTCACCCCTATACTCTTTTTTTTCTCCTTAGTTATTGACAAAAGATACCATTTTGAGATGGCAATTAACTTTTGCTTTTACAACAGTTAACCAAACCATACCTAGAATAATATTATATTTTTGCAGATCTATCATGATTAAATCAGCAATTGATTCTTGATTTCCAATCCTTAATGGACAACTCTTTATCATCTCCCGTGTTATTACTAAGTCTCCTGTTGGTGTAGTAACTCTTAATTCTTTACTCATGCTTTCGGTTGGTAATCTTATACGTCTTGCTAACCCGGTATTTATGAAAGAATGCGTTGCTCCCGTGTCAAACAAAGCATACGCAGTCTGATCCCCTACTTGAATTGATCCTATGTATCAATTATTAAGTTCATGTTATTTTCAATTCATAAAGACTTCTATTACTCATTTACTTGTGATTGTGTCTAATAACTTTAGATAAACAAATATTTAACTACATACCTACAATGAGTCCATATTCTTCAGGGTCAACTTCTTCCCAAATATTGTCTTCATCTTCCTCTTCCATTTCCACATTCTTAATAGGATTTCCATACATAGCAAAAACTCTAGCCGCCGTACTAGCTTTATTGGCATTTCCATTTTTCGATCCTACAACTCTAATAAGTCCTTTTGGCTGTGAAGATCCAACTACTGCACTCACTTTCTGTGGACAGTTGGTTGATGTGTGCCCAACTTTGTTAAATACATAACAAGTTGTAATTTTTCTTTTTGGACAATTATTTGCCATGTGCCCACTTTCTCCACAATAGTAACATTTGTGTTGTAATTGTGGACAATCCCTTAGATAATGAAAACCCTTACATTTCCAGCATATAACATTACTCTTCCCAATTACTCCTCCTTTGTTCATATTGAAAGGTTTGAAGAATTTAACTTTCTTAGGCACAGAACTTGCCATAGAACCATCATACATTCTCTTCCCGAAAATGGTTCCTTTTTTCTTATACCTCTCAATTTCATACTTCCTCGCTCGTTCAATAATTCGAGCTTTTTCTATCATAGCTTTAAAATTATCGACTTCAAATTCAGCAAGTCTTCTCTGAAAATGAGGTTCTAATCCAGCCATGAAAGTCTGTCTCTTTAGCTCATCACTGTGCCGATAAGCATCTGGAGCAAACTGTAACAACCGATTAAACTCATGTTCATATTCATCAATGGTCTTATTTCCTTGTGTCAAATTCATCAGATCAGTGCTATATTTTGCTTTTAGACTGCCTGGGAAATATTCCCTCAAAAATTCTCATCTGAATACTTCCCAAGCAACAGGTTGTGGTAAACTTCTTTATTTTGAATTCCACCATATTCTTGCTCTCAAACTTAATAGATAAGTTCCATATGATACTCTCAGAGCTTCAGGTACTTGAAAAACATCAAGGAATCGTTCAATCTGAGCTAGCTAATCCTCAGCTTCTTCTGGTTTTCCCGGTAGTCCTTCAAAGTATCTGTTACATTTAATGAATTCCGGTAACAAGTTCCTCTAAGGACGTAAAGGTGGTGGTGGTGGCAATTCTTGTTCATATCAAGGTGGTCCTTGCACCTCTATAGCAGATTCATTAGGGTTCGTTGGTCCATTTTCTTGAAATTGAACCGGTGCGATATGACTTTCATTTCCTCTGGGAGTTAATGGAGGCATTGCTGGTGCCCCAGTAGGTGGTGCTACATTTGTTGCTTGGATATTTTGCAAAGCTTGCAAAATCAAGACATTTTGTTGTTGGAGATTTTGTAAAACATCCTCTAGTCAGTTTTGGGATGATGTAGGAGCATTTATTGGTGGGTTTCCAGAAATCTTGGCGTTTCTACTTCTATTTCTCCCTCCTAGCATTCTATTAACATTAAACATGTTATTTAGATTAGATCATATTTCATCTTTACTAAAAGACATCAAAGTCATTCATATACATATCACACATATATATACATAACCAAAATACACATGAGCTTCTCATGGTTAGTGCATTATGTACATATCGAAAATTGCACTAGCACTATACTTAGCTTTTACCACTATGGTCATCAAAAGATACATGTACATCGCCCCACATATCATATGTATATCATCAAAAGTCTATCGATATCGTCTTATCATGTCATTAGAAATATATAACATATACATCGTCATCATATAATACTCAAGAACTAGGATAAAGACTCTTACCCTTCTCCTGAGGACCTAAATAAGGGTAATCATCCTCTCTCTCAAAACTGTTGTCGCCAATCTCGATCCTCGTGTCTCTATCTCTTAGGGGTGCCAAGGTCAAATTTGTATCCATCACCCAAATACCTCTGGGTGTAGGCCTCAGCTCACTCTCAGAACTAGGTGGTATATCTCTCTCAATCCACCCTCCATGTGCTGTCCCAATCCATCTGGCATAATTATAATCAGAGACATACTTTTCTGCCTCAATCCTTCATCTCTTTCCTTCTCTTTCATCCAGCAATTCCGTGGTTATACTTCTTTTATGAACTGTAGTCTGAATCGACTCCTGTACCACTCTATCTTGCATAGAAGAGGGACGCTGGAACTCACCTACTATCTCAGGTATAATAGGAGGTTTCCTCATGAAGATGCGTCTGGAATGATTGCATCTGCTAACCTATGCAAGCATCTGATCATCATCATAAGCTGCATCGCCTCTCACTTGTGTATGATCATGTCTAATATCATGAGCATAAATTGCTCCTCTCCCAATAGATACCCAAACTCTAAAATCTGGAGGATCTGGTCTCACAGATTTGGATGAGACTATGAATGCTATATTATCAATCTCCAGGCCACCTCCCTTCTGAACCACCAATCTCTCAAATCTATAGAGCGTCTCTATAGCTGATCCATTATCTGGAAAAGCCCGCTCCATCAGGAATAACCATCCATTAAATAAAGGCTGCAATCCTCTCTTCCAAGTGCTGAGAATCTCTTATAGAGTTTTAGTAATCCATATAAATACAAGTCCTCTACCAGAACTCTCAATCTGCGCTTGTAATCTGTCAAGGTCTCCTCTTCCTGCATACTAAATATCTCCCATCTAATATGACATGTAGCAGGATTGGCCTAAACACAACAAAATTTGCATGATTAATAATAATCACACATATTTTATTCCTAATTGTGCAATACAACTCTACCCATAACTACCCAACTATTACTAAAGGGTGATAATTAAATCTAAACTTACTATATTCACCAAATGTAATTCTTTCACATATTTATCTTTCTTATACTAGCAACCTGCTCTGATACTAACTCAATTCTGTCACGCCCCGAGGGTACCCTAGTAAAGTAAGCAAGTCACACTTGAATACTATCACTAGATTACCTTCAGAGAGCGGCAGGTTTTCAAAACAACAGGATCTTTTAGTTGCTTGATAAGAAATGATAAATACATGTAAGAAATAAATTGGCAAATAACTACTACTTTAATCATAAGCATTACAGAACTATTACAGACCAAGTAGCCTTCTTGTAGTTCATAACTGATACAATAGCACTAACTAATCTATTCTAGGAAAACATAACTATTAATCCCAAGTATAACCATAGACTTCCAGCTCCTAAGCTCTTACCGGAGCCATGTTCCTGGAAGTGACTAACCAGGGTCGAAGAGTAAACCTGAAAAGACTGTTGGAGTATGAGCGAAACCACGGCTCAGTGAATAACCAGACATATTATACATCACACAAGTCATTAGCAAATCATATGTATTGCAAGCACTCAATCATATGCGTAGATACAAGCTTGGATGATCTAGAATCCAAACAGAGAAAAAGATTTACGCCTTCTTTTTCAGGGTTGAAGAACAATTACCTCATGACCCACCTGCCTAGGAGAGACTAAGTTTATAGGAAAATCAACGACTTCTCGTTTTAGGGTTATCACTTTAAATATAATAAATTTAACTGACCATTTCCTGTATCCACCTTAGAAACTCCATAAGTATTAATCATTTCAAAGTGATACTACGAGCGACGTTTTTCATTACCACTTTGTTCCCGTAGAACCAACGGAACAAAGAAAACCTTGGAAGAACTAACACATTAGAAAAACCAAGCGTTAACAAAGAACTGAAATATAATACGTAGTAGGCTGTCACCCATTTTTATATGTAATAATGCAGTACGTGCAATGCATGACCAGGTTATTTTACTAGGTCAATAGTTCTTATTCAATTTCATGGTGATCATACATTACACACAATCATCATTCTATTACTTCACAACATCAAATCATTGTATTATCACTTTTGTAATGATAGATTAGCAATCATACAATCAGATCACAACATACTTCCAACCAAACATTCATTTGATTATCTTTGTATTATATGTTCAGCTATTTACAAGCACAAATAGTATAATATGACTGAATTACTCACCTGCTCATACTGACTTAATCATAATAATCAGCTGGAAGATCTTTTGGGGTATCAGAGTCACCTATGAAGATGAATAAAGTATTCATCAATATAATATAGATTATATAGCTAAATTCCTATATGTGACTATTGTTCTAAACTTGATATTTATCAAGTTTTGTAGTGACTAATACTAATTTTATGTTATTCTATACCGAACTCAATATAGAAAATTATATTTATTTATTACTTAGTGTCGTCGTGTTTCTCCTAATTTTACTTCGTATAATTATTTTGTTATTTTTAGAAGTCACAATACTAAAAAATTTAGCTTATTTCAATTTCCATTCTTACCTATTTTATTTATCTAGAACAATATTTGATCATTTATAACTTTTATTAACACTTAATATTTTTCTCTATTTCTAGGGTTTTAAGAATTACCAAATATTAATCCAAATATTCTAAGTACTTGTATACTCTTATCTGCTTAATAAATCTATATTATTATATATATAATATATATATTTAGTAAAGTTTATTGTATATATATGTATATATATTCTGTTCATTTCAAAACAAGCTTTCATAGAAGAAATATAGGTGTACGCCGGCTCCAACGCCGCCGGCTTTGAAACCCAGGTGCAGGTGTTTATTTGTTTTGCATATAGATTCATATCGGTTGCACCGGCTTTGAAAGCTATCGGCTTTCAACGTACGCCGGACCCTATGCCGCTGGCGTAGCATCCCAAATGTCCAGCCTTCGTTCATTTTTACGTGAAAATAATTTTTACGTAGCTTCTGTTTAGTGTAAGCTGTCTCTACATCGTCGGCCTATCTATATAAGCCGCCGGCGTTGAGCGTCTACATTGCCGGCTTATAGATAGTGTTAGCACTGTTCATCATCTTCTTCGATGATCCAATTCATATTTCTTAAAATTTCCACGTTAAAAACATTTCTAAACCATTCATAAGTGTTTCTATATCTATATATAGACATAAAACAACTCTTAACACTTCTACAAACATATATCCTTAGATTTCGATCTTAATAGAGTTCAACTAGGGTTTCGGATTTTTACCTTGGTTGAGCCAATCTGATGGAATTCGAAGCTTGTGTGTAAACCCCTAAATTTTTGAAATCGGTTTAGCACAAAACCCTAACCGGAAGTCAAACGAAACCCTAAAGGTCAACAAAACCCTAGTTTACTGTATCAAACTAAATCCGGCATTGCCGTTTTCTTTGGCCCTGAAAAACGAAGTTGGGATAATTAGCTAAAATAGTTCGTAATAACCATAGGTTTTATAAAAGTTTTAGTTTCGTGGAATTCGGGTGTCCTTCGAACCCGATAGGACACAGTTCTCGAAAAACGTGTCCGGAAGCCCGGAATAGTAAAAATATTCCGAATATACCGTTAGACTCGTAAAAATATAAGTTTTCCAAAAATATCAGTTTCGTAATTTTTCGGTAAGTAAAAATAACAGATATAGCTATTATACGCGTATTTTCTCACTACCGGTACTTTAATTGTCATATCTACTTTACATTACACTATTCATTACTATTCTACACTATTCTTTTATCTCTACTTTTTCTTACACCTATTCTTACACTCTACATAACCTATAATCTTAACTTTTTACCTTTCCCATAACTTTATATCACATCTACCTTACAAATTACATCTTTTATTTTCCAAAAAGTCAAAAAAATTAAATCACACCCCCCCCCCCATCACACTATGGCTGGGCGCTACTTTCCCCCCCCATGCCATCAATTTGTTTCAATTTTTCTTTAATTTAATCACACAAAAATCCCTCCTCAATTTCCTATAAATACCCCCCTCCTCTTTCACTTCTTTCACACAACTTCTTCTCTAAAGTTATTATAGCAAAATCTCTCTCAAATCCTCTCAAGAGTTCCTTCCAAGAGTTCTTCTTAGTCTAGCTTTCTTTTAGGTAAGAGTTTCTTCAAGAAGTTCCCATGTTCATCTACTTAGTATGAACTTAATGTGTGTTTTCTAAAACCATGAAGGTTAAGAAAGCAACAATAGGTTCATACTTTGTTTTTGTTCATAATCATAATTCCTTTATGTTCATGTATCCTTATATTCATTTAAGTTTCCCTTATGTTCATTTATGGTTCTTTTATGTTCATAACTATCTACTATATTTATATAGCTATATATACTATTTAGAGCATATAAGCTCATAATCTTGCAATTTATTTACCTTTCATGCAATTTATTTACTTCAATGCAATTTATTTATTTCAAGTTGTTTTTAAGACTAGTCTCTAGTCTTAGACTTGTCCTCATCAAGTCAAAACAAGCTTTTCCTTCTTTCATTTCATTTTATTATGGGATTAGTTTACTTCTTAGTCCCGGGAGCCTTGAAAAAGCTAAGACTCCAATACTTGACTTTATTATTTATGCTTTATGTTATTTTGTTTATTATTATTCTCATAATCATGTTCATTTAGATTGTTGTCCAAAAGTTTTATTTTCTAAAGATAATCAAATAAAAGAAGGCATTTTGTCACTTAGGAATAAGTTTATGTGAAACATAAAAATATAAGATAACAAAATAAACTCATTCATTTTCAAGTTACAAAAAGAATTCACTATGAATTTAGAAACTATTTTTACTTAAAAAGCTACTTAAATCTTTGTTACTCTACCTTGTTTTTCAAAAGAAAATATTTTGTTGACAAAAATGGTTCTTTTCATAAAGAAAGAAAATAAGATGGATGACTAAGGAAATTTTTAAGTAAAGAACCTTGCAAACAAATAGGCAAAGAAAATTTATGTTTTGAAAATAATAAAGTTATTCCTTTTCAAGTTACAAGAAGAAGTTAATAAGATTATAGAAATTAGTTTTTTTACAAAAAGTCCTTCATTGTTCCACATTGTTTTCATAAAGAAACCAAATTTTCATGCATGGGTAATTATTTTTGAAAAATAGGAGACATGAGAAAGAGAATGAGAAATATCAAGTGAGAATTTTTGCAAAACAAGTAAACAAAGGAATTTACACAAGAAAAATGAAGAACAACATATTTCCTAGAAAACTTCAAATATAGTATTAATGTAAAGTAGAAAATTTTATTTTCAAAAGTTACTTGGAAAGAGATAAATAAAACCAACATAAAACGTTTTTAGAAAACAAAGAAAGCAAGGTATTCATTTCAAAAAAATTTACAAAAACAATTTCCGAAAATTTTCAACCCGATATTGTTTTATCTAAGAAAAATAAGTTGGACAACAAGACACTTGAGCATGCTTAAATATGAGTTATATAGTTATAAAAAGAGAAATTTTCAACTATAAAGATAACTAAGTATTTATCAAACAAATTTTGATTTCTTGAACCAAAGTTGTTTTTACTTGGAAATCCGTGGTGAATTTTGTCGTCACTTTTTCGGAGCCTATATAGCTTTGTTTGTGGGAAATAATTTTAGAAATGGGTAGATCTTTTCGAGTAGATAGAAATCGGTACATTATATGCGCGATTCCGAGTTAAAATGACCAAGTTATGGCCATTTTAATTTGGAACATTCTTCTATACGAACTTTAACGTTCTTTGACATTGTTTTGTCAAAATTCAAGAAAATCATCAAGAAAAACTCATTGTGGGTATTTTCTTTGGTTAGGTGATCCCGAGGAAGGATTTCTTCACCCCGAGAACTATTACGATTAAGTGGAGTGTGTGAACGACTCATCCGCTTAGAGGAATAGACGGCAATGGCATCGTGAGTTAATCCCCGTTATTTTTCATACTCTTGATTGTGCTTGTAAAATTAGTTGCACTAGAATTTAAGAAAAATCAAAAGGACATGTATGATAATACGTTGAAAGAATACTAAGTATATCGAAACTCGATTTGTTTGTAATAAAGTTGTATGTGAATTAATATCTTGAAATGTTTGAAATTGATTGATCACTTGAAAGAATTTAAACATAACTACTAGACTTTAATTAAAGAAATTATTCATGCACTTCATATGTTGAGTCACATTGCATTCGCTACTATACAATTGGTGGGACAAGTGTATAATAGTGGTGGTAGACATAACCGGTATATTATGTCAGTGGCGAGTAGGAGCCGGTAAGAACTACTTAAATTGATGGCTTGTAGGAGCCTGTAATAACTACAAGTTTTTTATGGCTAGTAGGAGCCTGTAATAACTACAAGTTTTTTATGGCGTATAGGAGCCGGTAAGATCTATAAAAGTGTTTTTAAAAGTTGTGGCTGTAATTGGCCTGAATACCCAACCCCGAATGAAGGCGTAAATTCATTCAACATATGATTCCCGAAAAGTCATATGTCTTGTATGCTCACGTGGTTGTTGCATTTCATACATTTGAATAATAAACTTGATTGATAATCTATTTCGAGTATGAATTTTGGGATTTACTCACTAAGCTCATTAGCTTATACCCCGATATATATCTTTTGCAGTTCCCGTACTTATGGTTAAGGCCACGTGGACCGTGCGGGCAGGTAATCCCTTTTGAATATTAGAAATCTGGATAAAGTATAGCTTAGTAGTAGCATGTTAATATGTATATAATAAATTAGTAATCTAAGGAGATGTTCCTAAGTATGTAAAATCTTTGCCATGAACAAATAATTATTGTGAATCCTCTTTTCTTAATGTGTTTTTATATCTCCTTAAGCTTCATAATTCCATGTATGGTCCTCTAAAGTTGTGAAAGTACGCCTTACACTTAATATAAAGGTTTTTGGGAATGGCTAAGGTTGTCATACTTAAGCTTTAATATTGAGTGTGGCGGACTGTCACGTTTAGGGTACCCATTAGGGCGTGACATTGTGTTTGTGTTGGTTATGTTCCTATGATTATCAAATGTCAGTTCTAATCCTTAGATTTAAAAGAAAACCATTCGAACCACATCAACTCACCTTTGAACTCGTTTCAAGTGTTTTTTGTACCAGTTTTTCTTCCGATTCGAACATGGATGATTTGAGCAGTTTAAAGTTTGTTTTTAGGTTTTTTTGGCTACTAATTAGAAGTAGTTTTGGTTTGGAATTTTTGAGAATGTTTAATTCTTGTTGGTTTCTTCATTAAGAGCTTTAAATGTGTATATATATAGAGAGAAGAAGGAGGAACTTGCAGCTGCCATTTCCCTTCGAATTTGCTTCGAATTTTCTCCACATTTGGCACTGTTTAATAAGTTGTTTTTGTGGTTGTCACGCCCCGAAGGGTACCCTAAACGTGGCAGTCCGCCGTACACAATATTAAAGCCTAAGAATGACCACCTCAGTCACGCGAAGGCTTCCATACTATGTACAAGGCGTCTAACACATAGAAGAGACACATCGGAATGATACGTTTTATGTTGATACAATTGAGTAACAATGAAAAGGAAATACAATCCACTATACTCCAAATACAAAACACTATACTTCAAAATACAGTTAATCAAACTTCAATTACATTCATCCCAAGACTTCACTACATAAAACTATTACAAGGCAACTCGTAAAGCTTAGCCAAAAACTTCAAGCATTCTTATATCTTGCCGGAATCCCGAAGTCATTCTCGACTTCAACCATCTTGGTCCCCACTTAGCATTCTTGGAATAACCTGCTCATTTAAACAACTATTGGGGTATAAGCTACACTAGCTTAGTGAGAATTCCCTTAATTCCGTACCATAACAAAGAAGTTATTAATCAATCATATGCTATGCATGAACAAACACGTGAGCAAGCAATTATGCATGGGTAACCGGAACCCACACACAGAACGGATTTACGCCCTCCGTATCTTGGGTTAGGAATGGTATTGAGTCTACACGACCGCTGCTAGTCCCCAAGCCCTGGCTCTTAGCACTCGACTCGGCTAGGCTCATCCAAGGATGCATCCACATGCGCCTTAGTACCCTAGAATGAGCTCTGGCACCGGGTCTCATTACTCAAACGAGTCCTCGGACCATACCGATCGACCTGCGTAGGAGTAGCACGCTACCAAATGCAATATGTCTGATGCGATGCATGATCAATCTACTTTTTGCTTAGGTCAAAATATTTATACATTCTTTAGAGTGACCAGGCAATATCATACACATAAATAATATGAACCGTGCAGTTATCCAATCAAATCGTGGTTTCGATATGCTTTAGTATTCCTTGGCATACATTCATCACAGTCTCATCATATATCCCATCCCCATTCATATCGATTTTTATCTTGTTCCTAAAATTCTAATGCGACTAATTACAAGCACAATCAAGGTAACAAAACAAGGAGAAAACTCACTCAGCCATTGGATCACCGGTCTTCTAGTAATAATAATCCGGTGGTAGGGAATCGTCGAACTCGGGATAACCTAAAAAGGAAGAAATACTCTAATCAGTATTTCAACTCAAACTAATCCAACGACTTCATACGAACTTATCAAATTCGTAATTCGCGTCCTAAGCGGGAATTCCAACTTAAAACGGCCATAACTTGGTCATTTTAACTCGGAATCTCGCAAATTTTATATCGATTTCTATCTACTTCGGAAGAGCTTTCTAAATACGAAGTTTAAATCAAGTTTTGAAAATATCTAAGCCTCGGAAACGAGGGATCAGATCTGTACAGCGGTACATAGATTCCGAAAATGCGGTTTTCATGAATGCACTTGAGATTCCTAAGTGTAAAATGAAACTAAATGCAATGGTAATGATTTTCCCTATCATGAATGTCATGATATGAACTCTAATGAGCCTAAGTTCTTATACTTTTAGTTTAAAGAATTTAATAAACTTTTCTTAGAAAACCATTTCATATTATGTTTAACAAGTGAGTTTACTACACTTGTCACACCTACATATTACAAGGATTTTCTTTAGAAAACTCATTTTGTTTAAAAATTTTGACCCTATATTAGTTATATCCTAAGGCCTTTATTTCTTTAATAAAATCTTCATTTATAAACTTTTAAGTGGGTCTTTTACTATGGGGTTTCCAAAAATCCGAATTTAGAAAATTCCACTTTCAAGTTGATTCCTTTGAGAAAAATATATTTTATACTCAAAACTTTAAGTATTTATTATACCTATACCCTAAGGACTTCATTTATTTAAGAAAATACCATTTTTGAAGTTGGAAAAATAGTGTTTTCTAACCTACATCCATTATTACGAATTTTTCTCATGACTTTTAGCTCAAAACTTCTATGGACTTCATTTCTTGTTTCCAACATTTTCTTTTAAAAACTCATTTAGACTCATGAAAAATACTACCAAACATTATCTATTACCCATAGGCTTCATTTCTCTTGTAAAATACATGTTTAGAAGTTGATAAAAGTGTTTTTAACCTAGGTTTCAAAGTCATCCGAATTTACACAAGTTCATTTTTGAAAAGTGTTTTCCTTTTTGACTTTATTAACTTATCTAACCATAGATCTACATACTAGGAAGGTTATTTACTAAAGACAAAAGCATTAAAGACTATTAATGCACATAAACACAAAATAAGATGAGATCTTAAATGCCTACATGATATGAGTAGTAAAATGATAGATCTACTTATCAAATGCTTAAATGAGTTTTGAAAACATAAAAACTATATTTTTATAAAAGATCTTTTGTTAAAATACTTTTTGATGGAGAAACATAAAGCTTTTGGCATGAAAGCTCCTTTAAATGTAGATCTACTTTGTAATGGTTCGGTATTCTTGTTTTGATCTTTCCTTGACCCTAGCAAAAGCTCATGGGGTCCTTGGTTGGAAATATCCAAGAATCACTTAGCCATAACAAAGATGATGGAAGGAGTAAAACTTACTTACTTGAAGGAAATAGAGATGAAAGAAGAAATGGAAGTTGTGTGTGTGTGGGGGGCTTAAAGTTTCGGCCAAGAGAGGGAAGAGAGGGTTTTGAGAGCTTTTCACTTTTAAAAGTTGAGAAAATGAAAGAATGAAGAGAGAGAGAGAAATATAGTTATATATGAAGGGATTTAGGTTAAAGAAGAAAAAAATTTAAATGGAGCATGGATGGGGGGGGGGACTATTCACCGGCACTATTCATGGAGGAGGGAAGAAGTTTGAAAAACTTTTACTTTGATTGATTGATTTAACATGATGTGAAATTGTTAGATGTAAAGAAGTTAAGGACAAAAGTTATGGAAAGAAGGAGTTGATTTGAGTGATGGTAAGGGTTAGACTTGTAGAGTGGCTAATAGGTAGACTAGGTAGTACTTTATGAATAGTAGTGAATAGTTGACAAGACAATTTAATTTCCGGTAGTAATGAAATACGAATAAAAAGGCTATAACTGTATTTTTCATAAGCCGGAAAATTATGAAAAATATATTTTTGAAATCCTTATTTTATTTCGATTCAAATGAGTATTCATAAGAAATTTTTGAAATTCTAGTTCCGGGGCACGTTTTTCTATAATGGGTCTCGGGATGACCCGGATTGAAATTTTCAAAATCTGATATTTTCTTGGTTTGAAATATAATCAAGAACTATATTCATTAATTTTCTTATAAAAGTTTCTTATTTGGAAACCGTGGAAAAGCCGGAATTTGGGTTTCTAAGTTTTTCACAAAGCTTGAGCTAAACTGATTTAGGGTTTCATTTTCTGGTTTTCGAAGTTTACTTGATTACTAGGAAACCCAGGGTATAAAAATAATATAATAATAATAATAATAAAATTGTGTAATGAAATAAAATGAATAGTGCAAAAGAATAATCAATTACCGGTAGAAATGAAAATACGATAAAAAGGTTATAACTGTAACTTTTATAACCCGAAAAATTATATAACTGATATATTTAGAAATCTCGTGGAATTACGAGTCTAACGGTACTAATGGTATATTTTTGATATCTCGAGTCCCGGGACACGCTTTTCAAAGTCTGTATCCGAACGGGTTCGAGATAGGTCAAAAATTTACCAATCTGATATTTTAACAAACTTATATTACTACGAGCTATTCTACTTATTTAAACTACCTTTCGGCCTCTAGAGTTAAGGGCGCTAGATTGCCGGACTTACATATTGTATTCCGGTTAGGGTTTCCGGATGATTTTCCGGTTTAGACCTTTGCCAATTGGAAACTGAGATTTTCTGTTTATACAACGTATTTAGTTTGAGAAATTTATTTTAAATTTTATTTTTATAAGTATTTAATATCTCTACTGCTTTCGGAAATCTTGAATTGAATTATTATATCCGGAGTTATATCGGTAATGGTTACCAGATATGATTTTCTTGAGTTTGAGTCAAATATCGATTTTTGGAATGATTTTGGGGAAATCTTGATTTTTATAATTTGCTTTGAAAAAGGATCTTCATAGTGTTTTGTTTTCGAATTATTTTTGCTTCGATTTAAGGTTTTATGAACAATTGGTTAACTTAAGGATTATTAATTTGTTATTTTGTTTCTTGAATTCTTCCTTCTTAAGATTACGAGATTTCAATTTCTAACTCGTTCTATGATTCTTGGGAGTTTGATTTGATCGTTAGGGCTTTATTGTGATTTCCGTCTCTTAGGATTATTAGTCTGGTCGTTTGGGGAATTTCCAAAGTCTATTTTTATTATTGGCAGATAAAGTTTTCTTAATCGTGCCAAAGCCTAGTTATGGAATTGGCCTTTGGTGATTTCCTGATCCTTCAAATTGTCATGTTAGATTAACTTGCTTTTTAGCAAATTATCACTGTGTTTTATTTTTATCCCGATTTTATGAATTATAGATTAGGTAAGCAGTTTATCTTACGTAATGGTTTTTGGACTTAAGGACTTTTGTAGTCCTTTTTTATTTTTAGATTTTGTCAAGACTAATGAATTCTTACTTTCGTTTATATTTCAGGACTCGTTCAAAGTTCGGTTTTAATTTGGAGTGATTTTTAGGGTTTATTTTCGAAGTTCATCTTGGAATTATGTACTGGAATTTTCCGGGGCTTACAGTGGTCATTAATGAGGAGCTCACTTAGCAATATTTGATTGGTTATAAGGTTGGTTTTGTTGACTCTTTGGGTGCATTATTGATCAAATTTCGGCTCTCTCTTTCTCCATGCACTCCAAGCAGCCACTTGCAGCCGGAAACCTCTCCAAATATATATATATATATATATATTAGTTAATTGTTTAACTTAGTTTTAGGATAGTTTACTAAGTTATATGGGTATAATTTAGCTAATATTTGAGCGTTTTTGTACAAAAATATGTTTATAGGGTTCTACAAAATACTTGGATTATCAAACAATACAATTTTAAGTTGTAAATTTACGTGATTAATTATTTGTAGAATTTTATCTCCCACAATTAAGGTTTCCTAAACTCATTAGGTTAATTTTTGTTTTAGGGTCCAATAACTTAAGAAAGTCCTAATTAAAACAATAGTGTGATTCAATTATTTATTTGAAGCTTAGATCTTGAGTTATACATCAGTTTATGTTTTCGTTGTGTATTTATAATCCTAACGGTTTATCTTTAGGTTATCGTTTCTTATCTATAAGCGTAGTTAATTAATTACTTAATATCGCACTTGATATAGAGGCTAATCTATATATATATCTTTAGTTTTTTATACCTATCATGAAATCTTATTATCAGCATTTATTACTATCTAAGAATTTTAGATTTAGGGTTTAAACCCAATCCTAGGCTCATTACTACTCATTGTTCTAATCTCAAATCATTGTTGAGTTCAAAAGCAATCATTTAATCCCTATATTTGTATTTTTCTATTTAAATCTATTTGTATAACAAGTTTCAGGTTTGAATTTTAGAGTTTCTTTTAATCATATCTTGAATTATCTGTTCAAGATACGAAATCTCATTTTTGGTATCAATTAGGGTTAAAGAAGTTCTTTATTCGATTTCTAAGTCCTTATCTAACCAAATTCCATGCATTGATCTATTCTCAGGCTTTTATTAGGATCTAAGTCTATTAACTAGTTCATACATTCTATTGTAGAGTCGTGTACTAATGTGGAAAATTTTTGGGGTTTACAAGTACTTCATTGGAATCTCGTTGCTTTTGTATTTCTACGTCTTCTTGGATGGCTATTTAATCGTTTAGTTTTAGTTTTCTATTATACGCTCTATACTAACATTTACAGAAATCTCAAATATAAAGACAAGAAATTTAGATCAAAATACAAAACTTAAGGAAATAAAATCGCAGAATAGAAATTAACAAAAGCTTAATAAGAAATCAAGAAATTCAAATACTCATTACAAAGAAATCACAAGGTAAGAAATCAAAATCAGGAATTTTACTCACAAAAAAATAATATAAATGCCATAAAAACAAAACAAATGAATCACATTATTAATAAATCATTAGGTCACTAGTTGTCTTTTAAACACTTTACTACATCTTTTAATTAATTGCGATTTAATAACTGAGGCGTTACGTCTTGGGTGAACGCGACGCTTTATTCTCATTGTGGCTCCTTACTTGTTTTCTCGATCCTTCCGTTGAGATTTGAGGGAATTCGGGTTGGTTTCACCTTCTTCCCACTCTCGATTTCTTGAAAGAATATCCTTACTTTCTATCCTTTGATGGTGCCAACAAGACTCGTTTCCGACGTTACCTAAGGTTGGTTGTATGGTCTTTTACGTAAGCATATTCTTCTTTTAGTTCCATTATCAAAAGCAGGCTAACTTTGTTTTCTTACTAGTTGCACCTTACAAGGGTTGTGTTTTCTTAAGGCTTAAAACGGTTTGGAAATCCTCTTATTCTTTTAAGGGTAATAACTAGTTCTATGCCATCTACATGTCTTAGGTAAGGTCATAAAACATGTGGTTTCACATATATCCCCACTTTCTATAATTCTAGGATTCTTCCTAAAACTCTTATGCCTTAATCTTAAACTTATCCAATCTCTAAGACTTCTACTTATAAACTTACTGTTTCTTTCCCTAATCTTGATGCTATGATACCAACTTAAACTATCATGCCCCAACGGGTACCCTAAACGTGACAGCCCGCCATACACAACATAAAAATTTAAGAATGACTGCCTTAGTCACTCGAAAGCTTCTATATTGATACAAGGCGTACATTCACATCAAAAGGAGACAGGTGGAGTAATGCATTTTAAGATATTGGCAACGGAACATGCAAAATAACACTTAATATATTTCATTAAAATATAAAGTCTTACAACTTATAAGGGGCATTCCCCCTATAATTTCCATAGTAACATAGTCTCAATATGAAGATTAACTGAAGCTAGAAGATTTTAAAGAAAATCTAGTCTAAGACTTCAAAACAGAGTTCCTACAAAAGCTTCCCAAAATAAAGATTCTACCTGGATGATCAAGATGGTCTCAGGTATAAAATAATGATCCTGCAATATCAAAAGTCTATAGGGGTATAAGCATAACTAGCTTAGTGAGATATTCCTCACGCAAAAGTACCCAAAACAGGCAATCAACCATGTCCATTAATCAAGCAAATAAAATACAACAACCATATGATCAAACATTACATACGGCTATCCGGTTTCGTATATATGATGGATTTACCCCTCCATCAGTGGTTAGGGAACCGTACTACTAGTCCTTGGGCTTTTCTTACCCAAAGTGATCGATCCGACTCAGTTACAACTTGAGGCTGTATTCCCTGAGCGTCCTTAATCATCAAGATGTAGCTATGCAGCTTACCTTCCCAGTCCTACGCTGAGGAGTAGTAGCAAAATTTCGAAAATGATATTCTAAGTGATATGCATGAGCAATTTATTTATGAGATATTTAATCCGACATTAATTCATTTAAAGCGATCAATCAATATTTGCACACTCATAATATATATAGAAACAATTATAACAATCACAGATTTAGGTTTCGATATACTTATTGTTCATTGATCGCACATAGCAATTCACATACAGAATTCCTATAATATCCCACATGCATATCAATTTTATCTTTTCCTAACATCTAGTGCTCTATTCTATAAGCGCATGCGCAAATACATAAACGTAAAGGAAACTCACTCATCCATAGCGATCTTCTATGAGTCGAAGTAATCCTCATGGAAGAGAAGATCTTGGTCATCGATACCTAAACAAAAGAAATACCCGAAATGAGTATTTCATCCAAGATCTATTCAAATTTTCTAATTCTATCTTATTGAATTCGTCAAAATTCGCATGAATGGAAATTTCAACTTAAAATGGCCATAACTTGCTCATTTTAACTCGGAATTTCGCATATTATATATTGATTTCCACCAACTTGAAAAGATCTATCCATTTCTAAGGTTATTTTTATCAAAAGAAGTCATTTAGGTCTCGGAATAGTGACGTACATAACTGTTACGAAATTTTCATATTTCAAACTCAAGTTTTCAATCTTTTTTCCATTTAAGCATTCTTGTACAAAAATATAGTTATTTGTATGGTTGAAAAATCCTTTGAATATATATATAATAGAGAGAGAGAGAGAGACTCAAATTATATGCATGAATTTAGTGGTATTGTCTCAACAATGATTTTTGTAAAACAATGTGTCTTAAAAGTGAGATTATGCTAAGACTTGAAAAGAAATTTCTTTTCAGTTTTGTTGGGAAAATTTCCTAAATTATCATAAGTGATTATTTCCGTGTTTTTAACTCCATTTCTTAGTTATTGAGAATAATTAAATTTCAAAAGTAATTTTAATCTTTTAAGATTCTTACAACTTTATTTCTAGTGGTTAGAAAATGAAGTTTTCTAAATATTCCTTGGAAGTGACTAAAGTTTCTTAAAGTAGTTATGTTTATGTTTTCTAAAGTTTTCCTAAAGTTAGATCCATTTTAAATATCAATAATCTTTTAAGTTATTTACTATTTTTATTTCCTAAGTAAGGCTTATCTTTAGAAATGTTATTCTTCGATAATTTTGTAAAACTTGTCTAGACTTTAGTATTTTAGAGTTTTGGTTGAAAACTTCGATAAATGAGTTTAAGAAAACCTTTATTGAACAATGATTTAGCAATATTAATTTTCAAAGAAACTTTCCTATTTCATTAGTTTTAAAAAGAAAGTATGTGATATTTTACTCTATGTATACTTGGATAAAATCTCATGTACTATTATTATTAGAAACTTGTGGTGAACTTTTCTAACTTTGGAAAAGATTTATTAAGATAGAACTTTGTGTTTTTATGGAAAAATCATTTCTTACATGAAAAAAATTTATTTTTAAAGAGATTTCTTATTTTTTCTTTACTTAAGAAAACTCTTTTTCATAGTTGTTGAGACAATATCAACATGTTCATGTATGAATGAGAATATATAACAACATAATAAGATAAATGTAATAAGAGGATAATAGTAAAGTCAAGTATTGGGAACCTTGGCTTCATCAAGGTATCTCGGGACTAAGAATAGACTAGTCCCAAAAAGAAAAGAAAAGAAAAGAAAAGAAAGAAAATTGTTTTGACTTGATATGGATAAGTTTAAGACTAGAAAGACTAGTCTTAATAATAGCATGAAATAAATAAATTGAAAAGCATGAAAATAAATAAATAACAAGTGAGCTTATATGCTCTAAAGAAATATATATACATAATATACATAATACCATATAGAAGTTAGATTAGAGAAAAAAAATAATAATAATAACTATAACATAATAACAATTGTAAACCCCTAAAGTTTGGTGATCAATTGAGCTTAAACCCTAATTAGAAAGTCAACCGTAATCCTAGAAGTCAACAAAACCCTAGTAAGACGTAACCATTCAAGTCCGGCATTCTCGTTTAAGGAACCCTAAGAAAATAAGTAAGAGATTAGTATGTAGAATAGTTCGTAATAACCTGTGAAAGCTTAAAAATATCGGATTAGTTAAACCGCGATTCGTTTTGAGCATAATCGGACACAGCTTTCGAAAAGCATGTCTCGGGGCTTAGATTAGTAAAAATATTCCGAATATACCGTTAAACTCGTAAAAATATAAGGTTTTCAAAAATAGCAATATCATAATTTTTCGGTAACTAAAAATATCAGATATCGCAATTATATGCGTATTTTCTTACTACCGGTGCTTAAATTGTCATGTCTACTTTATATTACACTACTTGTTACTATTCTACGCTATTTATCTATCTCTACTTTTTCTTACAACCTACTCTTACAAACCATACCTCTATTCTCGTACAATTTTTATTTCCAATACAACCCCACATCTTTCATATCTTACTTTTCATTAACAAAAATACAAAAAAATAAAATTTTCTCTTCCTCCCCTACATGATTTGCGCCGGCCCCCCCTCTCCTCTCCTTAATTGTTTTGTTTTTTAATTATTTAATTAACACAAATTTCCTCCCACATTTTCCTATAAATACCCCCTCTTCATTTCACTTCCTTAACACCTTCCATACACTAAAAATTACTCTCTCAAAATTCTACAAGAATTCTCTCTCAAAGTTCTCCTGAGTTTAGTTTTCATAGGTAATATTTCTTCAAGTCTCCTTTATGTTCATTTACTTAGTATGAGCTTAGTGTGTGTTTTCTAAACCATGAAGGATAAAGAAAGCAACAATAAGTTCATACTTTATTTTTGTTCATGGATCTAATTTCTTTTATGTTGCTTTATATATATATATATATATATATTTAACTAAGTCTATCTATGTAGCTATATATATCTTTTAAAGCATATAAGCTCATTTGTTTTGCAATTTATTTACTTTCCTTGCAATTTATTTACTTTCATGTTGTTTTTAAGACTAGTCTTTCTAGTCTTAGACTTGTCCTCATCAAGTCAAAACGTTTTCTTTATCTTTTTGGGACTAGTCTAATCTTAGTCCCGGGATACCTTGATGAAGCTAAGGTTCCAATACTTGATATATTTTTCACTAGCTTATTTCTTCAATTATTATGTCTTTCTTATGTTTTATAATTTTATGATTCATATTCATATATGAACATATTGATTTTGTCTCAACAAGATAAATAAGGAAAAGTTTTCTTAAAATAGAAATTCTTCTCTAAAAATAAAAGTAGGAAGTAAGTTTTCATAAAAACTTAGGAAATTGTCTTAACAAACTTTTCTAAGAAAATCTAGAGGAGTTCATAAGAATTTTTGCAATACATACATAACATGAAAAGAAATTCTTGAGTAAACAAAAGTTTTACTAAACTTCACTTTTTCATCAATACTAGTTTGACAAACACCAAGAAATTCCTTTCATAAAAATAGAATGATCTTAAGAAATAGGGAAATTATTTCTATAGAATTGTTATTACTTTCAAAAAGTATTAGAAACTAAGCTTAGAAAATAGAAATCATTCTTTGAAAATTTAAAAAGACTAAGGAAATGAAATTAAGAAAAAGAAAAATACTCATTTAAGATAACTTGAGATATTCTTTAGCAAAATAAGAGGAATTTTCAAAAGTTTTACTTTTTCTTTAGAAGACTTTACTTTTACCAAAAATTCATCGTTTGAGACAACTTCATTAATTTCATACATTTGATATGAGTCAAAAAATATATGTAAATAAATTTCAAAGGTTTTACAAACTATTATAATATCTATCTCTTTGATATGAGTTTTTGTCAAAAAAAGGAATGCAAGTTTTGTGAAAATTCATGGTGAATCTGATCACCACTATTTTGGAACTCAAACGACTTATTTTGATGAAAATAGTTTTAGAAATAGATAGATCTTTTCGAGTAGGTAGAAAACGGCATATAATATGCGAAATTCCGAGTTAAAATGATCAATTTATGGCCATTTTAAGTTGGAATTTCCTTCAATCCGATTTTACCAAGATTTTAAGATAGATTTAGAATTTTTAAAAATAGAAATTCTATGAAAGACTCATTTTGGGTGTTTCATCTTGTCTAGGTGAAGAACGAACCGATATCGCTTTTCCGGAGGATTACTTCGATTAGGAGCGATCGTCATGGAGTGAGTTAATCCCTTACTAGTTACATTTCCTTATTTGTGTTTGTAAGTAGTAGCACTAGAAAATAAGGAAAAGATAAATGAACAAATATTTTGTGCGATTGAATATAAGTTAAGAATATCGAAAGAGGAATTGATAAATAAATTGTGACTCTTGCAATGATATGATGAATATTGTTTTGATCGCCTTTAACTTGAACTCAACATTATTTAGTTAAACTTATATTGAAAATAATTCATGCATATCATATTTGTGAGTCACATTTATTTCACTACTATTCTTTGTGTGGGGAAATGAGGAGTTGTAGTGGTGGCTAGTGGGAGCCAAAAAGTCCACATAGGCAAGCAGGAGCCAGAAAGTCTACAGGGCGAGTAGGAGTCAGTAAATCTGCAAATACTTATGGTTGTATGAGCCTGTAACCTCCCAACCCCCGACATTGAGGGCGTAAAATCCATGCTACACATGGTTTCCAGTTAATCTTGTGTATTTTGTTTGCTCATGTGATTGGTGCATTCTCATATGATTGTTTAAATAGTTGTTTGATATATGGAAATGTTTTGTAGATGGGAGTCATCTCACTAAGCTAGTTTTGCTTATACCCCTATAGCTTTTTGTTACAGTATGATTACCTATGGTTGGCACCAAGGAGCCCCGTTTGCCAGGTATGAGCCAAAGCTACTAGGAGTTTTTGGGAGAAGTTATATGTATTTAGTTTGGAACATAGACTTCTAAGAAAAATCTCTATACTAGGCTTATGTTATAATTATGTATATTTTGTTGATGATTTAGTTAAACAAGACTATTTAAGACGGGGGAATGCCCCCAAGAAGTTGTAAGAGATTATTATCTAAATGAATATTCTATGTTTATTTATATAAGTTCTTGCATGCTTTTATTATCTACTTAAGCGTAATACCCCTGTGAGTCTCCTACTATCTTGGAAGCACGATGTGCATGTGATATCGAAGCTCCTGCATGACTAAGGTTGTCATTCATTAGCTTTAATATTATATGCGGTGGACTACCACGTTTAGGGTACCCTCCGAGGCGTGACAATAATAATATCATAATGTAAAATATGAACATGAACATATTATTGCTTCTTTAACTCTCATGAGTCTAAGAAACATATACTATGCTCATGCAAAGTTTTATGAACATGATGAGTATGTGTAAGAAATTTTACCTAAGGTTATGTGTTTGTTGAAGAGGAAAAGAATGAGTTGTAGTATTATGTAGGAAATGATTTTGTGGAGAGAAAAGAGAACTTAGGAGGGAATTTGAGAGAGGAAGTTTGTGAAGTGATTTTGGTAGAGTTTTAGTAGAAAATGAGTTGTGTGAAAGAATGAAGGACGAATGGGGTATTTATAGAGTTTTGGAGTGGAAATTAGATGTAATTAAATAAATTAAAAAACAAAATAAAATTGATAGATGAGAGAGAGGAGAGGCACCGGTTTTGGCTTGTAAAGGGAGGAGGAAATTATTTACTTTGTTTTTTTGTAATAAAAAGAAGTAATATGTAAAGTGTGATGTGATTAAAGTTGTATGGGAATGGTAAATTGTAATGGAAAGGTAAAATGTAAGGTATAGGTATGATAGTGTGTGATAATAGAGTATAAGAAAAAGTGGAGATAGAGAAATAGTAATGAATAATAGAAATAGTAATATAAATAGTAAACTAGACAATTAAAATACTAGTAGTAAAGAAAATATGCATAAATGGCATATATCTAATATTTTTAGTTACCGAAAATTCTAAAACTGATATTTTTGAAAACCTTATATTTTTACGAGTCTAGTGGTGTTGTCGGAATATTTTCACTATCCAGTGCACCGAGGCACGGTTTTTGAAAACTGATCCCGTTCGAATCCGAAAGACACTAGAAAATTGCAAATCTTATGTTTTTGAGCTTTCCTATATTATTACAAACCATTATCCACAATTATCTCAATTTTGTTATCTAGGGTTTAAGAACATGGAATTGTCAGATCTAGATTCACAAACATAGAACTAGGTTAACTTTAGGGTTCCGATTTTGTAAACCCCGGTTTTTCAAGTAGCCAAGATAACCTTAGAACCGGAAACCAAAACCCTAAACCGGAATAGCTCAAGTCTAGAGTGAGAACTAGGAACCCTAATTCCGGCTTTTCCTCGGTTTTCAATTAAGAAACTTTTCTAAGAAAATTTAATTTTGAAGATAGTTTTTGATTATATTTCAAACCAAGAAAATATCATATTTTAAGAAAATTTCAATTCCGGGTCATCCGAACCCATTATATAAAAACGTGCCCCGAACTAGAATTTCAAAAATTACTTATGAGTATTCATTTGAACCGAAATAAAATAAGGATTTCAAAAATATTTTTCATAATTTTCTGGGTTATGAAAAATACGTTATAGCCTTTTTATTCGTATTTCATTACTACCTGGAAATTAAATTGTCTTGTCAACTATTCACTACTATCCAAAAAGTACCACCTATACTACCTTTTAGCACACTCTACAATTCTAACTCTTACCATCACTCAAATCACTCACTTTTCTCTACACTTTTTGTCCCTTAACTTTTATACAAATTATGACAAATCAAATATCAAGTTAAATCAACAAAATAAAGAAATTTTTTTTTTAAACTTCTCCTTCCTCTACAAGTGATGCCGGCGTGATTTTGCCCACCCCCCCCCCCCCCCCCCCCCCCCCCCCCCCCCCCCCATGCTCCTTTTGCAACTTTTTTTACTTCTTTTAACCTTATTCCACTCATATATAAGCTATATTTTCTCTCTCTTCTTCATTCACTCATTTTATAAACTTCACAAAGTGGAAAAAGCTCTCAAAACCTCTCCTTTTCCCTTCTTGGCCGAAAATTCCAAGTCCCCACACACACACACACAACTTCCATTTCCTCTTTACATCTTCTTTCCACTTCAAGTAAGTAAGCCTTCACTCCATCCACTCATAGATCTTGTTATGGCTAAGTGATTCTTGGATATTTCAACTAAATGTCCTCATGACCTTTTGGTAGGGACAATGAAATATCAAAACAAGAATACCGAACCATTACAAAGTAGATCTAAACTTTTAAAGGAGCTTTCATGACAAAAACTTTATGTTTCTCCAACAAAAAGCGTTTTAAACAAAAGATCTTTTATAAAAATATAGTTTTTTATATTTTCAAAACTCATTTGAGCATATGAAACATTAGATCTATCACTTTGCTACTCATAATCATGTAGGCATTTAAGGTTTCATTATTATTTTGTGTCTATGTGCATTAATAGTCTTTAATGCTTTTGTCTTTAGTAAATACCTTCTTAATATATAGATCTATGGTTAGATAAGTTAATAAAGTCAAAAAGGAAAATACTTTTCAAGAAATAAACTTGTGTAAATTCGGATGACTTTGTAAACATAGGTCAAAAACACTTTTATCAACTTCTAAACATATATTTTACAAGAGAAATGAAGCCTATGGGTAATAGATAATGTTTAGTAGTATTTTTCATGAGTCTAAATGAGAATTTTCTGAAGAAAATGTTGGAAATAAGAAATGAAGTCCAATAGAAGTTTTGAACTAAAAGTCATATAGACAAAATTCGTAATAATGGATGTATGGTGAGAAAACACTATTTTTCCAACTTCAAAAATGGTATTTTCTTAAATAAATGAAGTCCTTAGGGTATGAGTATAATAAATACTTAAAGTTTTGAGTATAAAATATATTTTTTTCTCAAAGGAATCAACTTGAAAGTGGAATTTTCTAAATTCGGATTTTTGGAAACCCCCTTGTAGAAGACCCACTTAAAAGTTTATAAATGAAGATTTTATTAAAGAAATAAAGGCCTTAGGATATAACTAATATGAGGGTCAAAATTCTTTAAGCAAAATAGAGCTTTCCTAAAAGAAAATCCTTGTAATATGTAGGTTTGACTAAGTGTAGTAAACTCACTTGTTAAACAATAATATGAAATGGTTTTCTAAGAAAAGTTTATGTAAATTCTTTAAACCTAAAGAGTTATAAGAACATAGGCTCATTAGAGTTCATATCATGACATTTATGATAGGGAAAATCATTACCATGGCATCTAGTTTCATTTTGTACTTAGGAATCTCAAGTGCATTCATGAAAACCACATTTTTGGAATCAATACACCCGCTGTACAGATCTGATCCCTCAATTCCTAGGCTTAGATATTTTCAAAACTTTATTTAAACTTCATATTTAGAAAGCTCTTCCGAAGTAGATAGAAATCGATATAAAATTTGCGAAATTCCGACTTAAAACGACCAAGTTATGGCCATTTTAAAACGGAACTTCGAAAATGACACGAATTTCGATTTCACTAAGTTTTCTTAGAGTTTTAGTGTCCTAAGTTGGTAGAATACTTATTAGGGTATCTCTTATGTGAATAGGAGAACCCGAGGATGTTGAATCATTGCCTCCGGATTATTATTACTAGAAGAAAGGCGAACCAATGGCGGAGTGAGTTTTTCTTCTCGATTCATTTATTGTATGTGCTTGTAAAGTAGTGCACTAGAATGTAGGCCAAATGAATGGAATGTGAATAATGAGGATTAATGGGAAATTATATGATTGATGATGATGTGAGAACTCAAATTAAGAATATCGAAACCGGGTGATAAACTTTGGTTGTGTAGTTAGCTATGATGGATTGTCTGAAAAAAATTGATTGATCGCCTAATCAGATTGGCTTAATCAACTACTTGGACTAATGCTAAATTGACATGTGCATATCACAAGGGGAAGGAGCATTAGCATTTGTAGGTTAGTCGTGAACCATAAACGACATCGAATAATCGTAGGTTAGTCGTGAACCATAAACGATATCGAATAATCGTAGGTTAGTCGTGAACCATAAACGACATCGAATAATCGTAGGTTAGTCATGAACCATAAACGACATCGAATAATCGTAGGTTAACCGTGAACCATAAACGGCATATTGTTAGTACCGCAGTAGTCGTTAATCTGCTAACCCAGGATGGAGGGCGTAATTCCATCCACATATGATTTCCGGTTGGTCATATGTATGTTGAACTCATGTGTTTGATGCATACACTTGCTTGATTAATAACTTGATTGAATTGTTGTGACATAAATGTTTTTGTGGGAGATTACACTCACTAAGCTAGTTAGCTTACGTCCCTACAGTCCATTCCTTTTGCAACTTTCCCATTTGTGGCTTAGGCGACGTGACCCGGCTGAACAGGTACAGAAGCTAGGAGTTTCCCCTAGAAGTTGGAATTTATGTTTTAGACTTCCATAGGAAACTTCTAAGACTTAGATGACTGTATAAGACCGTTAATTATTCTTTTGCGGGGGAATGCCCCTTAGAATTTGTAATATTTATTTATGTTTCATGAATTATATCCTATTGCTAATGCATGCCAAATTAAGCTTTTATCTCCATTTGGACTTGTACTCTATTGTTGTAAAGGTACGCCTTACATCTATATGAGACTCTCGAAAGACTAAGGCAGTAATTTAGGAATCTTATATGGTATGTGGCGGACTGTTACGTTCAGGGTACCCTATGGGGCATGACAGATTTGACTTTCGGATCTAGGGTTTACTTATATAACAAAAAATCTAGGGGCTTACAGACCTTGTCACGCCCCGAAGGGTACCATAAACGTGGCAGTCCACCGTACATAATATTAAAGCCTAAAAATGACCGCCTCAGTCACGCAAAGGCTTCCATACTATGTATAAGACGTCTAACACATGGAGGAGACACATTGGAGTGATACATTTTATCTTGATATAACTTGAGTAACAATGTAAAGGAATTTCAATTTGCTATACTCCAAATACAAAACATTATACTTTAATTACAATTCGTCAAAAGATTTCACTACATAAACTATTACAAGGCAAATCATAAAACCTAGCTAATATCTTCAAGTACTCATACTTCCTATCGGAATCCCGAAGTCATATTCGGCTCCAACCATCTCAGTCCCCACTTAGCATTCTTGAGACAACCTGTTCATTCAAACATCTATTGGGGTATAAGCTACACTAGCTTAGTGAGTAAGAACTTCCAAGGTTACATCTATAACACATCATACAATCAAGTGATTAGTCAGAAAAGTGATATGCATCAAACATATGGATTCAACAAACATATGACCAGCCGGAAATCGGTCATATGTGGATGGACTTGCGCCCTCCATCCCACATTAGCAGATTAATGAATCCTGCAGTACGAACAAGGCCGTTTCAACTGATGGTCAACTTTGAACTATAAATTCATTTGAGGACAATGATTAACCAACTTTACACCATTTAAGATCATGGAAAACTGAACAAATGCTAATGCTCCATCCCCATCGTGATATGAATGAGTTCAATTTCATCTTCAATTCTGAATAATCAATTATACTGATTCTTTCAAGTGATCAATCAATAATCGTAGACAATCAATTCTAATTCGTCTATACAAGCAATAGTTAATCACCCGCTTCGATATTCTTATATTCCATTTCTCACATTAATAATAAGCATACATAGTCCCCATTCGTCCCCATCATGCATATCCGTTTTATCTTTACCAAATATCTAGTGCAACTATTATTACAATCACATACAATAAATGAAATCGAAAGTAATACTTACTCGACCATTGGATCACCGGTCTCTTAGTAAAAGTAATCTGGTTGTAAGGAATCGTCCATTTCGGGGTCACCTAAAAAGGAAAAAAATACCCTAATAAGTATTTCATCACTTAACTAATCTAAACTATCTCATACAAACTATCAAATTCGTAATTCTCATCCTAAGCGAGAATTCCAACTTAAAACGGCCATAACTTAGTCGTTTGAACTCTGAATTTAGCAAATTACATATCGATTTCTATCTACTTCGAAAGATTTATCTAATTCTAATATTATTTTCAAGTTTTGAAAAAAGTTTACGTCACGAAACAAAAAGATCAGTTCTGATCAGAAATGATTTCCAATTCCTAAAAATAGTTTTGTAAATGTTTGTAATGTTCCTATTATATAGATAAACTATACATGCAATGTTGATGATTTCTTATCATGAATGGTATGTTATAAGCTTGATGTATGCATGCCTTTGACAATATTTTCAAAAAGGAATTTTAGAAACTTTTTATTTGTAAGACTCCATGGCTATTTACTTTTAAGAAAACTAATTTCCTAACTTTGATCATTTCCATTTGTTTTGGATTTATTTCTTAAGAAAATATAATTATCCTTGTTAAAATTGAGTCTTCATTATATCTATTACTTATGACCTTCATTTCTACATAATAATTCCCATTTTACACTTTGTAAACATGTTATCAATTAGGGTTGATTCCAAAATCCGAATTTTGTAAAAATTGTTTTTGTGGTGATTCCTTTAAGTAAAGATCATTTGATACTTAGAAAATTAAGGCTCAACCATACCTATCCACTAAGGACTTCATTTCTTTAATAAAACTTCTATTTTGAGTTTGGAAAGTAAGTATTTTCATGCCATTACTCCATTATTACGAATTTCTTAAAATGATAAACAACTCAATTTTTCCTACTTTATTTCTACAAATGCATCATGTATATATGTAATACCTACAAGCTATTGTTATGAAGATTATGAGATGATCTACCTATATGTATACATATAGTACCAAGAACTCTTTTTGAAAACTTTACTTTGCAAAACTTTTAATTTTACTAGACTAAACTTTATAAGATCAAAAGATAGTTTTTCTTCTTGTAAAATCATACTTGCTTTTATCAAAAGTCAACCTTGATGACCTATATAACCATCACCTTCATTATTTCAATAAAAACCTTCATTTTGGGGTTAGAAAATAGGTGTTTACATAGGTGGTTTGCCCAAGTACGAATTTTACAAAATTTTAAAGAATGAAAACATTATTTAACCTATTCTTGGAAACCATTTGTTGTTCCAAAATTATATTTTGATAAACCTCTTTTATCCTTGTCTAAACTTGGTCTTTGTTACAGATATTCCCTAGGACTTCTATTTTCCTATAAAAATTATCATTTTGGCATTTGGAAATAGGTGTTTAAATGGTGGCTATTTTCAAATCCGAATTTTGAAAATTTCATTTGAGTTTGTTTTCTTTGTAAAAACTCATTTAGTCTTTCAAAAACCATTTCCTAATCAAACCTACCCCTTAAGGCTTCCATTTCTTTAATAAAAATTTTGTTTTGAAGTTGAAAAATGGGTTTTTAAAATTGGTCTTGATTGAGATCCGAATTTACAAAATTTATTTTTGGACATATCTTTTGCTAAAATCTATCTAAACTTATGAAAATTCATCCCTTACATATCCTTCTTAAGAGCCTTCCATATCATAAACAAAAACTTTATTTTTGAGTTGGAAAACATGTTTTAAACTATGCCTTGGCCAAACTGAAAATAGAATTTTGTTTTGAAAATTGATCTTTGAAAATCATCTTTGAACCATATAAAATGAAGTCTTGATGATATATATACATTAAGCCTTCATTATCTCAAGTAAAAATTTCATTTTGACACTTGGAAAGTGGTTTTTAAATAGGGGTCTTGCCTGAATACGAATTTCATCATTTTTCTTTGAGTTAAAAACCAAGATCTACACTTAATGAAATAAAATAAAAGAAATCCATGGTAGTAAACTATAAACTCATAGATCTAAACTTTACTCATCAAAATCATTCATTCATGTTATCTATTCCCTAAGCCCTTCATTTTAAATGAAAAATACACATTTTGAAGTTGAAAAATAATATTTCTAAATATGGTTCCTTTTTTATCCGAATTTTCAAAAATGATTTTTGTTGAAAATAAAATAGATCTTGAGCTTTCTAAAACTTTCCTACTATCATCATGCTACTACAAGTTATCTAAAAGCATAAAACAAAAGTCTAATGCATGTATGAACTTAAAACAACTAGATCTAGTTTACTATACTAGTTATAAATGCATGAACACTAAGATAGTTATGTGAATGGTGAATATATACATAAATCATTAGCAATAACGAAAATAATAACTCAAATAACACGATCTAAAGCATAAACAAAAATCAAAGCTACAAAAAGTTAGATCTACAAAATATAACTACTTTTAGCAAGAAAATAATAATGATACAAGATAATAATCATGAAGAAGAGGAGTGTTTCATTTTTGACATCATCATCCTTAGCTTTTAAGCTTATGAAAGGTCATTTGATGCATGAAACTCTCACTATACTTTACCTATATCACCTATGGAAGCATTGGACAAAAGTTTTACCAAAGAATATTGAAGAAATATGTGTGGGAGCTCATAGAAGAAATAGGGGCAGCTTGTGTTCTTGTCAGAACAAGAACAAAAGAAGAAAGAAACAGAGGAAAAAGAGAGGAAAAGAGAGAATAAATGAGATAGGGTTTCAAAGGAATGAAAAGAAGTAAATGAGAGGCACTAAATGGAGAGAGAGTGTATTAAATGAAAGAAAAAACATAAAACAAGGGCAGCAAATGGGGAGGGAAGCTGCATGTGAAAGTGGAGAGGAGAGAGGGAGGGAATTTGGTTGGTTTTCAACTTGAAATTGAGATGTGTAATTAATGTGTATGTGTTGCTTCTTTAAGAATGATTGGAATATATTTATTTTAGTCAAATTGGGAGTAAATTAAAGGACAAGAGCAGCAAGAGAAGTCAAATTTTATGCCATGAAGTGTGGAATAAAGTGTAAAAAGATTGAAGCGAAAAAAAAGTGATGTGTGAAAGGTGCACTTAAAAGTATAGGTTGTAAGAGTGCTTTCTTAATAAAATAAATAAAATAAAATAAAAATAGAAAATTTATTCCAAATATTTGTAGCAGATTTTTAATAATTAAAATAAGATAATTAATTAGTTTATTTTAGTGAATTATCAAATAAGTTACCGGTATGATCAAATACGCGAATATGAGCTATAAATAATATTTTTGTAACTCGAAAAATTCTAAAAATTTATTTTATGAAAATAAAAATATTTAAAAAATATTTTTCAATTATTAAATTAATTTATTTTATTTTTAGTATTGGGTCTTAAATAGAAACCGATCCCGTAAAAACCCGAAACTAACTAAATTTTAGAAAAATAAAATTTTCTATAATATATAAAACATTTATCTAAAAAATATAAGGGTTTATAAGAATAATAAAATTGTGTAATGAAATAGAAGTGAATAGTGCAAAAAACTAATTAATTACCGATAGTAATGAAATACGAATAAAATCGCAAAATCAGATAATTCTAATTATTGAAAAATTATAAAACTGATATTTTAGAAATCCTTATGAAAATACGAGTCTAACAATATTAATTGTATATTTTTGATATATCGAGCCTCGAGACACACTTTTCAAAGTTTGTATCTGAATGGGTTCAAAATAGGCCAAAAATTTACCAATATGATATTTTTAAGCAACCTTATATAATTACAAGCTACACTACACACTTAAACTACACCTCGGCCTCTAGGGTTAAGGGTGCGAGATTGCTAGACTTAAACTACTGTATTTTACTTAGGGTTTCCGGGTGATTTTCTGGTTTAGATCTTTGCCACACATTTTCGGAATTATTAAATTGGGTTTTATTTCCGAAAGTTAATCGTTATTTACTTTTTAATAATTTGTTTTTGGGTTCTATATTACCCGATTTTACAAGTCGGAGTTATTTATGGAATTTGTCGTACGTAGTTGTTTTCAATTTGAAGACTGTTGAGTTCTTATTTTATTTTTAAGGATTTTCATTTTCTCATGATTAAGAAGTTTCTGGATTCGTTCGGGATTTAGGACTTGTTGAAGCTCGATTTTAATATGGAGTCATTTTAAGGGTTTATTTTCGAAGTTCATTTTGGAATTATTTACTGAAATTTTCCGGGGCTTACAGACCTTCCCTCCAATTTAGAGAAAATACTCTTTATCAGCATGTAGTACAACATCTACACACTTTTATTTCCGAACTTTGACCCTGTGGTCCTTGAAGGAGCAAATCTTCCTTCAAACTCCTCCTCTAAGAATCTCCTGAAATCTTCTTTAAGTATTTCTAGGGGCGGCTCTTGGAATTCTGGTTCCTTCAGATATCCTACATTATCATATAGCCTCATGGCATATATGAATGTCCTCATAAGTATGCTCTCATGACGTCATACCTTCCTTTATGATATTTTCTTTTCGGTTAAGGGTAAACTGAAGACTATGGCCCTTCCCAATTTGGGACTTTACTATATATCTAAGCTGGGCACTTCCCCTCCCATCTTCAAACTAGCCATAAAAGTTAAAGTAGTGCTAGCATAGACATCTTCCTTAATCTCGAACACTTTCCTCCATACAAGGTCTTCAAAGAATTTCAAAAAATCTTCTTCCATCCTAAAACTCCTAAATAACCCCTAATTCACTACAGCATTTTCTACTAGCTTTTTCCAGGATAAAAATAGATTAAACCTATCCCTATCATTAACAGATAGATTTTCAAGAGCTTGGGTACTTACTTGGAATTGTGTTTGTTATCTTTTTGGTGCCATTTGTTTTGCAAAAAGAGATAAAATACATTAGATTGTACTTACTTATAACTAAGACACACATTTCTATTTTGCTATTATTTTGAGTAATTAGAGACAAACTAGAGTTTCTACAAAACTTACTAAGTCCAAAAAGAAAACGAAGTTTGTAATTGCTTACACCAAGTTTTGAGAACAACGTTACTTAATAAATTACTTTAAAAAAATAAAAGTTCATCATTTTTTATCAAGTTCAAACAGAAATTTTGAAAAACCCTAAAAATACAAAACACATTCTATAATAACAACATAAATTAGAAAAGCAAGAAAATAAAAAGCGTACTTGATATGGTTATAAATTTGAGATGTTGGGAGGTTTTTTTTCAAAACTTTTAAGAATCAAGGCTGAAAATGACCAAACATGTTATTTTATTTATTTAAGACTAAAGAAATAAAAAATAAACGACACTCGACTTAAAAGCAAAGTCGCAGCTTATTTGAAAAGAATTAAAGAATGTGAGGGCAAAAATTCCATTATTTTATTCACAAAAAGAATTTAACATTGTCGAGGCTCAAATGGAAAGGCTTGATAATGAGGCTCAACTTTTATAATTTACCTTAAATTTGTCAAGGCTGAAACTTGTACCTGCATGACATTTTCACATAATAGTATATAACCATATTCATCAACCATTCTATGCAAACATATGATATGATAAAATTAATCCATTACATTCATCATAAAAGAGCTTTACACAGATTCTTAGGACCACTTTTGTTCTCTCAACATTCTGTCTTCCTTCCTATCTCTTAAAACAATCAAATCATAAAAACAAACAAAAACAAAAGGATGTAGGATAATCATCTTAGAAATCATTCTTGCTTTATTTGATCAAGCGGATTGGGTTCAATGTTTGAAGGTAATGATCTTGAAGGTCTCTCTGAAAGAATTTTAGAAATTTGGCCAAGCTGGTTTTCTAAGTTATGAATGGTAGCAGAATGATTTCTCAAAGTAGCATCTATTCCATGCTGCCTATTCTCAAAAGCTTTGATAAACTGAGAAACTAAATCTTCAAGAGATTTGTTGTTTCCTTGATAAGCTCCTGACCTTTGTACTGGTGGTTTCTGAAAATTGGGTGAGTTTCATTGATTTTGAAAATTGTTGTTACTCCACCGGAAATTTGGATGGTTCCTCCAACCAAGATTGTAAGTGTTACTGTAAGGGCCAGACTTTTGGCTAGAAAAATTGTTCACAAACTCACACTCTCATAAGTCGTTCATTTAATGTTTTGGTCTAGAAACTCAGTAAGCATATTTACTTGGGTTCTCCCCATAGACAAATGTTCCACTTTTCTACTTAGAGCCTCAATTTTAGCGGTCAAGTTTGACACAGCATCAAGCTCAAAAACTTCTCCTGATCTTTCCATCTGGGCTCTTATAGATGACCATTGATAATGGTTGTTAGCCATATCTTCAAACAGATTTAAGCACTCCTCAGGGGATTTGTAATTCAGACTTCCTCCAGCAGCTGCAACTATCAATTACATAGTCTCATAGTTTAATCCATTGTAAAAAGTTTGTACCTGGGTCCATTCAAGCAGTCCATGGTGTAGGCATCTTGCCAGCAACTCCTCCCATCTCTTGAAAGCTTCATACAATGTTTCAAAATCCATCTGATGGAATGAAGCAATGTCAGCTCTCAACTTGGCTATTCTAGAAGGTGGGAAATATTTCCTCATAAAATTCTCGGCCATTTGTGTCAAAGTAGAGATGGAATTCTTTGATAATCTATTCAACCAGTTTTTAGCATTTCCTCTGAGGGAAAATGGAAATAATCTCAACTTAATCACATCCTCAAACACGCTATTTATTTTGAATGTGTCACAAATCTTTAAAAACTACTGCAGATGGCTATTGGGGTCCTCATCTTGTAAGCCATCAAACTGGACCATCTGTTGAACCATCTGGAAGATATTGGGTTTAATCTCAAAGTTGCTAGCAGCAACTTTAGGTCTGTTGATGCTACTATTGGCTCCATCTAAGTTGGGTCAGCAGAAGTCAATCATAGTTTGGGTTTGGTTCTCCCTAAGTTATTCATTACCCTCCTGAACTTCGCTATGGTCAGTCATTTTTTATTGTTTACTTTTTCGACCTATACGTTATGGTTCTAGATCAAACGGAAACAACAATTTAGATTGACTCCTAGTCACATGCCTACATTTTATTTGAAAATAAATAAGAAGAAAACAAAAATATATATAAAGAATGAACTAATTAAAGAATAAAAAATAAAAGAATAAAATAAATTAAAGAAATGAAGAACTGAAATAGAACATAAATATATATAATAGAATATATACAATAAAAGTATAGAAAAGGAAATAAACAAACAGATATATACAAAAAAGAAAAGTTAGATAAACAAAAGATATTTACAGATCACAACAAATATATACAAAGTTAAAGCGACTAGAATAATAAATGAAAATTAATTTCTACTATTGCCCAGTTGGGCTTCAAAAAATGAATCTAACACCATTCCCCGACAATGGTGCTAGAAAACTTGGTTGTATGTGTTTGTGTGAAATTTAAAGTTCACTAATCATTGACCGAGCTTTTTTAATTTATAAATGTTTTCTAAATCATATTCAATAACTACGGTCTCAGATGGCAAACGAACCCATCAAATGTAGCATAGATGAAGATTTAGGTCAGTCGCAAGGGAATGGTTGGCGGTTAGTATACTCTTAACCTCATTAATTTTCTAGCCAAGGAAAAGTTTAGAAAAGCATAAAGAAAAATGAACTAAGCTAAGTTAGAAATTGTTGGTCCCAAATAATAATCAAGAATGGGGGTTGAATTGATTATTAATAATAAAAAATTTAGCCTTTTAAAATATTATTCCCCTTCGGTTTAAAAAACGAGAACACAATATGCAATTAAAAAAATATGAAAATAAATTATAGAAATTAAAAAGATAGAGAAAAGAGAATCAGGTAGCTATGTATAGTGGTTCCTCCTTGTGCGTCAGTCCACTCTTCCAGCTCCGAGATGGGGACCCCGTTATCCTACTGGTTTGTTCCACTATATCCAATAAATTCAAATTACATGATTGTACAATTCTTGTCATGCCCCGAAGGGTACCCTAAACATGGCAGTCCGCCGTACACAATATTAAAGCCTAAGAATGACCACCTCAGTCACGCGAAGGCTTCCATACTATGTACAAGGTGTCAACACATGGAGGTGACTCATCGGAGTAATGCATTTTATGTTGATACAACTTGAGAAAAATGTAAAGGAAATTCAATTTACTATACTTCAGATACAAACACTATACTTCAAAACACAAATCATTCAACTCCAATTACATTCATCCACAGACTTTCCTTCATAAAATATTACAAGACAAATCATAACTAGCTGATAACTTCAAATATTCGTATTCTTTGCCGAAATCCCGGAGTCATTCTTGGCTCCAACCAATTCGGTCCCCACTTAGCATTCCTGAGATAACCTGCTCATATAAACAACTATTGGGGTATAAGCTACACTAGTTTAGTGAGAATTCCCTTAATTCCGTACCATAACAAGCAAGTTATAATCAAGCGTATGTTATGCATGCACAAACACATGAGCAAACAATTATGTATAGGGATCCGGAACCCATACACAGAACGGATTTACGCCCTCCGTATCTTGGGTTAGGGATGGTATTGAAGTCTACACGACCGCTGCTAGTCCCCAAGCCTTCGGCTCATAGCACTTACCTCGGCTAGGCTCACACATGGAATGCATCCCCGATGCGCCTTAGTTTCCTATGAATGAGCTCTGATCCCAGGTCTCATTATCCAAACGAGTCCTCGGACCATACCGATCGACCTGCGTGGGAGTAGCACGCTACCAATGCAATATGTCCGATGCGATGCATGATCAATTTACTTTTTGCTTAGGTCAAAATATTTATACATTCTTTAGAGTGACCAGCCAATATCATACACATAACAGAAATAATATGAATAGTGCAGTTATCCAATCAAATCGTGGTTTCGATATGCTTTAGCATTCTTTGGCATACATTCATCATAGCCTCTTCATATATCCCATCCCCATTCATATCGATTTTTATCTTGTTCTTATAATCTAATGCAACTAACTACAAGCACAATCAAGGTAACAAAACAAGGAGAAAACTCACTCGGCCATTGGATCACCGGTCTTCTAGTAATAATAATTCGGTGGTAGGGAATCGTCGATTTCGGGATCACCTAAAAAGGAAGAAATACTCTAATAAGTATTTCAACTCAAACTAATCCAAAAGATTTTATACGAACTATCGAATTCGTAATTCTCGTCCTAGGCGGGAATTCCAACTTAAAACGGCCATAACTTGGTCATTTTAACTCGGAATCTCGCAAATTATATATCGATTTCTATCTACTTCGAAAGATCTATCTATTTATAATATTATTTTCAAGTTTTGAAAAATTTAAAGCTTCGAAAAGTTCGGATCAGATTAGGGCAGCAACAATTTCAATTTCCGAAAAATAATTTCGTAAATGATTTTAATGTTTCTACTATATAGATTAGCTATACATGCAATATGAATGATTTCCTAACATGAATGACATGAGATGAGCTTAATGTATGCATGATCTTGATGATTTTTGCTAAAAGGAAATTTTACAACTTTTTATTTTACAAGACCATAATAACAACTACTTATGAAAAGTCTAGTTTTCTAACTTTTATCATTTCCATTTGTTTTGGATTTATTACTTAAGAAAATATAATTATTTTTGTTAAAATTGAGTCTTCACTATATCTATTACTTATGACTTTCATTTCTACATAAAAATTTCCATTTTGCACTTTGTAAACATGTTTTCAAGTGGGGTTGATTCCAAAATCCGAATTTTGTAAAGATTAGTTTTTGAGTGATTTCTTCAAGTAAAAATCATTTGATATTTAGGAAATTAAGGGTCAACCATACATAACCACTAAGGACTTCATTCTTACACAAAAATTTACATTTTACACTTTGCAAATATGTTTTCCAATATGATTTACTCAAAAATCCGAATTTTAGAAAATCCACTTTTTGAATGATTCCTTTGGGAAAAACTTGTTCAATGCATTAAAATTTAAGGCTTTACTATATCCACTACCTAAGGACTTCATTTAACACATAAAACTTTTATTTTGAACTTGGATAATAGGTGTTCTTATGGCCTTCATTCCAAATTACGAATTTCACAAGTTAGCTACTAACTCAAAATTTTCTCATCTTGATTCCACTACTTTTTTTTACACATTAATCTCATCAAAATTTATTTCAAATTATAAAGATCACTACTTAATGATATCTATTACCTATACCCTTCATTTTTCACATAAAACATGAGTTTTGGAGTTGATAAATAGGTTTTAAAATTGGTTTTGGGGTCCGAATTTACAAAATTTATTTTTGGTCATATCTTTGATAAAATCTATCTAAGCTTATGAAAATCCATTCCTTACATATCATATCTTATGAGCCTTTCATTTCTTAGATAAAAACTTCATTTTTGAGTTGAAAAACATGTTTTTAAAATATGCCTTGGCCAAAATCCGAAAATAGAATTTTTATTTTGAGAATAACTTTTGAAAATCACTTTTGATTCTTGTAAAAATAAGTCTTGATGATATACATATATTAAGCCATCATTTTCTTAAGTAAAAATTACATTTTAACACTTGGAAAGTGGTTTTCAAATATGAGTCTTGCCAAAATACGAATTTCACTACTTTTGTTCAAGTTCAAATCTAAGATCTACACATAATATGAACATACATCTAAATGAAACCCATGATAATAAACTTTAAACTCATAGATCTAAACTTTACTTATAAAAATCATTCATTTATGTTGTCTTTACCCTAAGCCCTTCATTTGAAATGAAAAATACACATTTTGAAGTTGAAAAACAACTTTTCTAAATATGATTCCATTTTCATCCGAATTTTCAAAAATTATTTTGGTTGAAAATAAAATAGATCTTGAGTTTCCTATAACTTTCCTACCATCATCATGCTATAGCAAGTTGTTCATGAACATAAACAAATGTCTAATGCATTTAGGAACTCAAAACACTAGATGTAGTCTTCTAAACTAGTTTTAAATGCATGAATCACTAAGATAGACATGTGGATGATAGATCTATGCATAAACCATAAGAAATAACAAAAACAACAACTTAAATAACAAGATCTATGCCATAAACAAAAATCAAGGCTACAAAAATTTAGATCTACAATATATATATCAACTTTAAACAAGAAAATAATTGAAATACAAGATAATAAAAGTAGAGAAAAGGAGTGTTTCATTTTTGGCATCATCATCCTAAGTTTTTAAGCTTATGGAAGGTCATTTGATGCATGAAACTTTCATTACACTTTACCTATATCACCTATGGAGCTTTCGAAGAAGATTTGCTTAGAAATCTTTAGGAATGAAGTGTGGAAGCCATGGAAGAAGAAGGGGCAGCTTGTTTTCCATGGAGGAACAAAAGGAAATGAAGAAGAAAGAGAGGAAAAAAGAGAGAGAAAGACCAAAGAATGAAAAAGGAAAAGTGAGTAAATGAAGGAAAGAGAGAAAATGAGTGTGTTAAATGAATGAAAGAGAGAAAAAAAATAAAACAAGGCAGCAAATGGGGGGAGGGAGCTGTCCACGTGAATTAGAGAGAGAGGAGAGAGAGTGTTGTTTGAAATTTGACTCAAAATTGAATTGTATAATTAATGTGTAATGTAACTTTCTTAAGGAGTGGAAAAATAATTAATTTGGTCAAAATGAAGTAAATAAAGGACAATGGCAGCCATAAAGAAGGGTCAAAATCTGCCATGAAGTGTGGGTTAATGTGTAGAAAGATTGAAGTGAAAAGGAAGTGATATGTGTAAGGTATACTTGAAGGTATGGGTTGTAAAAGTACTTTATTAATAAAATAAAATTAGAAAATTTATTCAAAATATTTGTAGCAGATTTTTCATAATTAAAATTAAATAATTATTGGAATTATTTTAGTATTTTAACAAATATGTTAACGGTACGGTCAAAATACGCGAATAGGGGCTATAAATGATATTTTTATAACCCGAAAAATTCTAAAAAATTATTTTATGAAAATAAAAATATTTTTAAAATATTGTCCAATTATTAAATTAATTTATTTTATTTTTAGTATCGGTTTTAAACAGAATCTGATCCCGTAAAGACCCGAAACGAACTAAATTTTAGAAAAACAAAATTTTCTATAACATATAAAATATTTATCTAAAAACATAAGGCTTTATAAGAATAATAAAATTTTGTAATAAAATAAAAATGAATAGTGCAAAAGACCAATCAATTACCGATAATAATGGAAATATGATAAAAAGGTTATAACTGTAACTTTTATAACCCGAAAAATTCTATAACTAATATATTTAGAAATCTTATGAAATTACGAGTCTAACGGTACTATTGGTATATTTTTGATATCTCGAGCCTCGGGACATGCTTTTCGAAGTCTGTACCAGAACGGGTTCGAAATAGGTCAAAAATTTACCAATCTGATATTTATGAACAAACTTATATTACTATGAGCTATTCTACATATTTAAACTACACCTCGGCCTCTAGGGTTGAGGGCGTTAGATTGTCGGACTTAAGCTATTGTATTCCGGTTAGGGTTTCGAGGTGATTTTTCCAGTTTAGATCCTTGCCAATTTGGACACTGGTATTTTATGATTATATAACATATTTGATTTGAGAGATTTATTTTACATTTCATTTTTGTAAGTATTTAATATCTCCTAATGTTTTCGGAATTCTTGAATTAAGTTTTATTTTCGAAGGTTAATCATTATTTACTTTTTAATAATTTGTTTTTGGGCTTTATATTACCTGATTTTATAAGTCGGAGTTAAATATGGAATTTTTCGTACGTCGTGGTTTTGAATTTGAAGACCACTGAGTTCCTATTTTATTTTTAAGGATTTTCATTTTCTCATAATTAAGAAATTTTTGGATTCGTTCGTGATTTAGGACTTGTCGAAATTTAGTTTTAATTTGGAGTGATTTTTAAGGTTTATTTTTTAATTTCATCTTAGAATTATTTACTGAAATTTTCCGGGGCTTACAGAAATTTTCCAAAATTCGGATTTTTGTGAAAAGCTTGTTTAAAAACATATTTGCAAAGGCAAAAATGTGAATTTCTATGAAGAAATGAAGGTCTTGGATAGTATAGATGATGGAGAGTCATTTTTATTTAGATAGCAAGTGAATTCTAAGGACAAAATCTTAAAACACTAGGAGATGCAAAAATTAGAAAGATAGATTTTTAAGAAATGGCTATTGTGGAGTCTTATAATAATTAGGAGTTCTTAAGTGTTTATTATCAAAAATCATCAAGATCATGCATATATTGAGCTCATTACATGACATTCATACTAGGAATTCATTCATATTCCATCTATACATGAATCATCAACTAGACACAATTTTACCAAATGCAAAACAATTTTTCGGAGATGGAAAAGTTACAGAACAGTTCTGATCCCTCTGTTCCGTGACCTTAATGTTTTCAAAATTTAAAAATATTATTAGAAATAGATAGATCTTTCGAAGTAGATAGAGATCGATATAAAATTTGCAAAATTCCGAGTTAAAATGACCAAGTTATGGCCATTTTAAGTTGGAACTTCTGCAAATAACGAGAATCACGATTTTGTTTAGTCTAGATGTATAGTTTGAATTAGTTAAATGATGAGATTCTTATTAGGTTATTCTTATTTGGTAGGTGATCCTGAGCACGACGATACCCTACCACCCGACTACTACTATTAAGAGACCTACGTACCATGGCCGAGTAAGTTTCACTTCCGATCTCAAATATTGCTTGTGATTGTAATAATAGTTGCACTAGTTGCTAAGTAAAGATAAAAGAATGATTATGCATGATGGGGTTAGTTGGGAATTATAATTGTATATTGTTGATATGTGAAGTTAAACTTAAAGAATATCGAAGCCGGGTGATAAGTTATTACTTGTATGGAGATGAGCTAGAATTGATTGTCTGCGAATATTGCTTGGCCACCTAAAAGAACTGGATTAATCGAGTATTGGACTTCAATTACAATTTGAACTCATTCATATCACGATGGGGATGGAGCATTAGCATTTGTTAGTTTTTCGTGATCTATAAAACGAATATATGTTGGTTAATCGTGATCCATAAAACGAATTATTGTTCAGTTGACCGTGAGCTTAAACGGCGTCGTACTGCAGGATTCGTTAATCTGCTAACCTGGGATGGAGAGCACAAGTCCATCCACATATGATTTCCGGCTGGTCATATGTTTGTTGAACTCATCTGTTTGATGCATTTCACTTGCTTGAACAATCACTTGCTTGAATGTTTTGTCTTAATTGCGATATGGAAGTTTTCACTCACTAAGCTAGTTAGCTTATGCCCCTATAGTTTCTACTTGTTGCAGCATTAATTCATTTGGCTTAGGCCAAGGCAGGCTACAACTCAGGTATCGGAGCTAGGAGTTTCCCTTAGAAGTTTACTTCGATTTTGTTTAGACTTCCATTGGAAACTAAAGGACTTTGGATGACTGTAATGGACTTAATATTATTTTGCGGGGGAATGCTCCTTAGACTTTGTAATTTATATATGTGTTTTGGTTTATTATCTATGGCTAATGAATGCCACATTAAACTTCTTAACTCTATTGATTTGAGTATTCTATTGTCGTAAAGGGACGCTTTACATCTATATAAGACTCCCGAAGGGCTCGGATAGAAATTCGAGAGTCTTATATAGTATGTGGCGGACTGTTACGTTTAGGATACCCTTATAGGGCATGATAATGGCACCCATGGAGCTTAAGGAGTTAAAGATTCAGTTGCAAGGCTTGTTAGATCAAGGTTTCATCCGACCAAGTGTATCACCTTGGGGAGCACCAGTATTGTTCGTAAAGAAGAAGGATGGTTCCATGCGCTTATGCATCGACTGTCGAGAGCTCAACAAAGTCACCATCAAGAACAAGTATCCACTCCCAAGGATAGATGACCTTTTCGATCAGCTTCAAGGAGCTAGCATCTTCTCAAGGATTGATCTACATTCGGGATACCACCAGTTAAGGATTAAACCTGAGGATGTGCTGAAGACAGCTTTCAGAACTCGCTATGGACATTACGAGTTTCTAGTAATGCCTTTTGGATTAACCAATGCACCAGCAGCTTTCATGGATCTCATGAATTGAGTATATAAGCCCCTGTTGGATAAGTGCGTGATAATCTTTATCGACGATATTTTGATCTACTCAATGACGCGAGAGCAACATGAGGAACACTTAAGAATGGCATTACAGACATTGCCTGAGCATAAGTTGTACGCTAAGTTATCTAAGTGTGACTTTTGTTGGATCGGATATCTTTCCTAGGACATATGATATCTGGAGAAGGAATATCGGTAAACCCTAAGAAGATCAAGGCAGTGATGGATTGGAAGCAACCTAAAACTGTGACTAAGGTGAGAAGTTTTCTCGGTTTGGCTAGATATTATAGGTAGTTTGTGAAGAATTTTTCAACCATCGCCAAACCCCTCACGCAGTTAACCCAAAAGGAAGAAAAGTTTATCTGGACAGACAAGAGAGAACAAAGTTTCCAGGAGCTAAAAAAAAGACTTGTCTCTGCCCCGATTTTAATTCTATCGGAACTCGAGAAGTCCTATACAGTGCACAGCAATGCTTCTAGGAATGGTCTTGGATGCGTGTTGATGCAAGATGGAAAAGTGATCGTGTTGATGCAAGATGGAAAAGTGATCGCTTATGCATCTCGACAACTCAGACCCCATGAGCGGAATTATCCTACCCACGATCTGGAGTTAGCCGCCGTTGTTTTCGCACGGAGATGGTTAGAGCTCATTAAGGATTATGACCTTGGGATAAATTACTGTCCAAGAAGAGTAAACGCAATTGCAGATGCCCTGAGTAGAAAGAATTATGGAGAAGTAGCTACCGTGCTCACGAATAAGAAGGAGCTAATAAAAGAATTTGAAAGAATAAGTATCGAATTCATAGGGCAAAGTGTGGAAGTGGAAATCACTAGCCTTGTCATGGAACCTACCTTAGTAGAGAGAATCAAGGAGGCCCAACAATATGACGAGGCAATTATGAAGATTAAGAAAGAGGTGCAGGAAGGAAGGTACACCGATTTCACCGTAGATGAGGATGAAGTGGTAAGAATGAAAGGCAGATTATGTGTTCCGAATGACGAGGACATAAGAAAGGAAATCATGGAAGAAGCACATCACTCTGGATACACCATGGATCTAGGAGGAACAAAGATGTACCAAGACCTGAAGAGCCACTATTGGTGGAACAGCATGAAGAGAGACGTAGCAGATTTTGTGTTGAAATGTCTCATATTCCAACAAGTAAAGGTAGAGCACCAAAGGCCTGGTGGACTTTTGAAACCCTTGCCAATACCCGAGTAGAAATGGGACCAAATCACAATGGATTTTGTGTGTGGATTACCAATGACGTCGGGTGGATATGATGCAATTTAGGTCATAATAGATCGATTGACGAAGACGACACACTTCCTTCCAATGAACATGACGTACTCTATGGACAAGTTGGCAAGAATTTACATAAGAGAAATAGTACGCTTGCATGGAGTACCCACTGGAATAGTCTCCGACCGAGACCCAAGGTTCGTATCCAAATTTTGGACAAGTTTGCAAAAATGTATGGGAACTAAGCTGCACTTCAGTACTACTTATCACCCTCAAACAGACGGTCAATCGGAGAGAACGATACAGACTATGGAGGATATGTTACGAGCTTGTGTGATAGAGTTTAAAGGTAGTTGGGACGCACACCTACCTTTGGTAGAATTTTCTTACAACAACAGCTACCACTCTACGATTTAGATGACACCTTATGAAGCGTTGTATGGAAGGCGATGCCGATCACCTTTGTTTTGGGACGATGTAGAAAAGTTGAGCATTGGACCTGAATTGGTACAAGATGCGACCGACAAGGTGCGGATCATCCTACAAAAGATGAAAGAAGCACAAGATAGGCAAAAGAGTTAGGCGGATATGAAGAGACGTACACTTGAGTTTGAAGTTGGAGACCATGTGTACTTGAAAGTAAACCCCATCAAGAGTATTCACCGAGTTCGAGCACAAGGACAGTTGAGCCCACGATATGTTGGACCTTTTAAAGTGCTTGAAAGAGTAGGAGATCTTGCTTACCGTCTGGCACTCCCTCCTAGCCTATCTGGAATTCACAATGTATTACATGTGTCAGTTCTACGGAAACATGTGTCAGACCCCACCAGGATTGCAGAGTTGGAACCAGTTCAGTTGAAAGAAAATCTCACATACGAGGAACACTCGGTTCAAATCCTAGATCACAAGGTACAGAAGCTCCAGAACAAGGAAATCAAGTATGTGAAGGTTCTATGGAGAAACCACTCGCATGAGGAAGCAACCTGGGAGGCTTAAAGCAACATATGCTAGAAGTATCCGAGTTTGTTCAAGGAATTAGGTATAAACTTCAAGTTTTGAGGACAAAACTTTCTTTAAGGGGGGTAGGTTGTAATTTTCCGAAATTTTGGATTCTAATTTAAAGTTTAAACCCTAATTGGAAGTCAACCAGATTTCCAGAGTCAATAAAACCCTAGTTTACCGTAACCGCTTAAGTCTGGCATTACCGTTTTTCCTAGCCCTAGAAAACGAAGTTTGAGTAATTAGTTATTGTGGTTCGTAATAGTTATAGGTTACGTAAAAATATCAGTTTTTCAAAATTCAACTGTCCTTAAAACCCGATCGGACACAATTCTTGAAAAACGTGTCCCGGATCTCGGAATAGGAAAAATATTCCGAATATACCGTTAGACTCGTAAAAATATAAGATTTCCAAAAATATCAATTTCTTAATTTTTCGGTAGCTAAAAATATCATATATCGCATTTATAAGCGTATTTTCTTACTACCGACATTTAATTGTCATGTCAACTTTTACATACATTATTTTCTACTATTCTAAACTATTCATCTATCTCTACTTTTTCTTACAACCTACTCTTACAACCCATACACCTATTTTTTACACATTTTCATTTCCAATACAACTTCACATCTGTCATTTTTACTTTTAATTTCTCAAAAGACAAAAAAATAAATTTCACTCTCTCACATCTCTCTCTTTCACGCCGCGCCGCCCCCCCCCCCCCCCCCCCCCCCCCCCCCCCCCCCATTTGTGCCCAATTTGTTTTATTTTTACTTTATTTAATCAACACAATTTATCTCTCACATTTTCCTATAAATACCCCTTCACACTTTCACTTCTTTCACACTTCTTCCATACTAAAGTTACTATACTTAAATTTCTCTCCAAATCTCTCCAAGAAAGTTCTTCCAAGAAGCTCTCTCTAGTTCATCTCTTTTAGGTAAAAATTCTTCAAGAAGTTCCTATGTTCATCTCTTAATATGAACTTAATGTGTGTTTTCCAAAACCATGAAGGTTAAAAAAGCAACAATAGGTTCATACTTTTTTTCTTTTTCATAATATCAATTCCCTTATGTTCCTTTATGTTCATAACTATCTAAATATCTATATATATATATATATATATTATAGCATATAAGCTCGTTGTCTTGCAATTTATTTACCTTCCATGCAATTTATTTACTTAAGTGCAATTTATTTAATTTCAAGTTGTTCTTAAGACTAGTCTTTCTAGTCTTAGACTTGTCCTCATCAAGTCAAAACATTTTCTTTCCTTTTCGGGACTAGTCTTTTCTTAGTCCCGGGGTACCTTGATGAAGCTAAGGTCCCAATACTTGATTTATTTCGTTATTTGCTTATTCTTTTAAGTTATTATGTTCCTTTATATTCCATAAGTTTATGATTCATATTCATGCATGAACATAATGTTTTTGTCTCAACAAAAATAAATGAGGAAGTGTTTCCTTAAATTAAAGATTCTTTCTAAAGAAATAGATGTAGAAAATAGATTTCTTAATAACTCATGAACATGCTTAGAAACGATTTTTTTTTTCTTCTTAAATAAACAAAAGGTTTTATACAAACTTATTTTTCATCAAGTATTAGAAATTCTTTTGGAATCATTACAAGAAACAAGAACATCATTTTATGAAATTATTATTACTTTTAAAAGTTGTTGGAATCTAAGTATAGAAAATAAATACCACTCCTTAAGAATTTAATTTAATTACAAGAGATTAAATTTAGAAAAAGGAATATTCATCTCAAATAACTCAAGACCTTTTCAAAAGTAAAATGAATATTCCAACAAAATCTCAAAGTTCAAAATCTTTTAAAATTTTACTTTTTCATAAGTTGAGACAACTTCATTTACTTCATCCATTTGTTATGAGTCAATACATATATGTATATATCTTCTAAAACGTTTATAAAAATACTTGGAACATTCATGTCTTCGATTGAGTTTTATTTAAAAAGAGGAACTCAAGTTTTTGCAAATTCGTGGGGAATCTGATCGCTGCTTTTTCGAAACCCAAAACGACTTATTTTTATGAAAATAAGCTTAGAAATGCGTAGATCTTTTCGAGTAGGTAGAAAACGATATATTATACGCGAAATTCCGAGTTAAAATGAGCAAGTTATGGCCATTTTAAGTTGGAATTTCCTCTTATACGATTTTTACCGTGATTTTAAGAAAAGTTTAGAATCTTCAAGAATAGAAGTTTTATGAAAGACTTATTTTGGATATTTCATCTTGTTTAGGTGATGAAGGACCCAAGGTCGTCTATCCGGAGGACTATTTCGATTAGATCTACCATTATAGAGTGAGTTATTCATTTTACTAAGTTACATTTCCTTGTTTTATGCTTGTAATTAGTAGAACTAGCAATTAAGAAAAAGATAAAAGTGGATAATTATGTGTGACTTGGTATTATGAATGATTGAATACAAGTTAAGAATATCGGAAGTTGGTTTGATAAATAAATTGTGATTCTTGTTTTGATAATGAAAATTGTGTTGATCGCCTTTAACTTGAACTAAACATTTATGGTGAAAATTATATGAAATCAATTCATGCATATCATTCACATGAGTCACATTTTCACTACTAATCTTCGTGTGGGGAAACGAGAAAATGGTAGTGTATGGTAAGAGCCGGAAAGTCTACATGGTGGCTAGTAGGAGCCGGAAAGTCTACAGGGCAAGCATGAGCCGGTAAATCTGCGGATATTGACGGTCGTATGGGCCTGTAACCTCCCAACCATTGCCATGGAGGGCGTTAAATCCATGCTACATTTGATTTCCGGTTAATCGTGTGTATCTTGCTTGTTCATATGATTTGTGCATTTTCATATGTTTTGATTAAAATACTTGTATGAATTATGGAAATGTCTTATAGATGGAATTATCTCACTAAGCTAGTCTTGCTTATACTCTTATAGTTTTCTATTACAATATGATTATCTATGGTTGGCCCCAAGAAGCAACGTATGCCAGGTACGAGTGTAAGCTACTAGGAGTTTTTGGAAGAAGTTTATGTACTTTTAGTTTTGAACATAAACTTCTAGGAAAATCTCTATAGTAGGCTTGTAAACTCCGGTATTTTCAGTAGTTAAGTAAACCCCGAGAGTCGAAAAGCGAAACCCTAATCCAACCCAGTTTAAGTCTAGTGAGAGAAGCTTAGGTACCCTATATCCGGCTTTCCTTCGGTTTCATAATAAAAGAAGTTTTATAAAGTAAATGAATATGAATTATTGTTTTAAAGTACATTTTAAGCCTTAGAAAGTTTTAAATTCGGGAATTTTTCAATTCCGGGCCTTCCCGAGCTCAATTACGGAAAAACGTACCCCGGGACCACAAACTCAGAAAAATATTCTGGAATATTCATTAGAACCGAAATTTTATAAGGATTTCAAAAATGTCAATTTTATAATTTTCCGGGCTATAAAAATTACAGTTATAGCATTTTCCCTTGTTTTCGTTACAACCGGTAAAGTAGATGTCTTGTCTACTATTCACAAGTCCAACCAACACTACACACTACCCATACCCTATTCTTACATCCTTACAACTACTCATTACAATTTTCTTTTCCAAGAAATTTTGTTTCCTAATTAATTAATACAATTATTACAATTTATTACACAAAATACAAATTTTATTAAAATTTCAAATTCTCTCTCTCTCCCTCACCTCTTGGCCGGCGCCCCTTCCCCCCAATTTCCCCCATTTTGTTTTATTTTACTTCTTTTTATTCAATTAAACCCTAATGCATGTAATATATAAGTTCCTTTTCTCTCTCTCTCCTCATTTTTCACTCTTTCAACTTTTACAAAAGAAGAAAACCCTCTCTTCTTCCTCTCTATGTGCTGTGACCCTGCCTCCTCCCCTCCCCCCCCCCCCCCCCCCCCCTTCACACTCAACACACACAAACTCATTTTCTCTTATTTTCATCTCCAAATCTTCATTTAGGTGATGATTCTAAACCTTATTCCTACATAATCTTGTAATGGCAAGACTTTTCTTGTGTGTTTTTCACATTTAATCCCAATGAGCACATGCTAGGGACATGAAAACACTTATACAAGAATATCAAGCCATCACAAGAAGTGGATCTAGTGTTTAAAAGAGTTTTTGTTGAGATAATGTTGTGTTCATGCATGTAAAGTAGGGATCTTGCATAGAAATTTATGTTCATGCCATGAAACTCACGATTCATGCACCATATGTGGTAGATCTAAGTGTTAGACACTCATACATTCATTGATATTTATGTTCATGTGGTTGTTTTGAGCTTACATGCTTTTATGATCATAAAAGCTTAGTCTTCCATGTATATAGATGTGTTAAGTGGTAGATCTCCATGTATAGGAGGCAAGAAACTTGAAAAAGAAAAGATTTTGGTTGGAAATGTCTTATGGAAATTCGGATGATTTTGGAACCCTATTTTAAAAACCACCAAAACCACTTTAAAACTCATATTCTTCATGAAAAATGGAAGGTATATGTAATAGGCATCCTTAAGGAATGATTTTTATAACTTTAAATGAGTTTAGACATGAGTAATATGTAAAACAAGTAGTGAAGTTAGAATGGAAAATTTTGAGATAGTAATTAAATTGCTAAATTCGTATTTTGGGATAATGCCTACATAAACACTTAGTGTCCAAGCTCAAATTGCATGTTTTATGAGTTAAATGAAGTCTTTAGGTAATGGATATGATAAATCTTCAATTTTTGAGGCATTAAACAAGTTTTCTCATAGCAAAAATGCAAGAAAAGAAAATTTCCAAAATTCGTATTTTTGTGAAAAGCATGTTTAAAAACATATTTACCAAGTGAAAAATGTGGATTTTTATGCATAAATGAAGGTCATGGTTAGTATAGATGTTAAGAACTCGTTTTTATTTAGATAACAAGTAAAATTCCAAGAATAAAATCCTAAAAACCCTAGGGAATGTAAAGTTGGAAAGAATAGCTTTTTAGAAGTGACCATTATGGAGTTCCATAATAATTAGGAGTTCATAAGAGTTTATCATCAAAAATTATCAAGACCATGCATATATTGAGCTCATTACATGACATTCATATTAGGAATTCACTCATATACCATCTATGCATGAATCATCACTAGGAACATTTTTACCAAATGCGAAACAATTTTTCGGAATCGGAAACCTTAGAAACAGATCTGATCCCTCTGTTCCGTGACCTTAATGTTTTCAAAACTTGAAAATAATATCAGACATAGATAGATCTTTCGAAGTAGATAGAAATCGATATAAAATTTACAAAATTCCGAGTTAAAATGACCAAGTTATGGCCGTTTTAAGTTGGAACTTCCGCAAATAGCGAGAATTCCGATTTTGTGTAGTTTAGATGCATAGCTTGAATTAGTTTAGTGATGAGATTCTTATTAGGTTGTTCTTATTTGGTAGGTGATCCCGAACAAGACGATACCCTACTGTAAGCCCCGGAAAATTTCAATAAATAATTTTAAGATGAACTTCGAAAATAAACCCTAAAAATCACTCCAAATTAAAACCGAATTTTGATAAGTCCTAATTCAAAAACGAATTCAGAAACTTCTTAATCTTGAGAAAATGAAAATCTTTAAACAATAAAATAAGAACTCAATGGTCTTCAAATTCAACACCACGACGTACGAAAAATTCCATATTTAACTCCGACTTATAAAATCGGGTAATATAAAGCCCAAAAACAAACTATTAAAAAGTAAATAATGATTTATCTTCGGAAATAAAAACTCAATTCAAGAATTCCGAAAAACATTAAGAGATATTAAATACTTACAAAAATAAAATTTAAAATAAATTTCTCAAATTAAATATGTTGTATGAATATAAATATCAGTTTCCAAATTGGCAAAAGCCTAAACCGAAAATCACCCGAAACCCTAACCGAATACAATAGTGTAAGTCCGGCAATCTAGCACCCCTAACCCTAGAGGCCAAGGCATAGCTAAATATGTAGAATAGCTCATAGTAATATGAGTTTGTTTAAAAATATCAGATTGGTAAATTTTTGACCTATTTCGAACTCGTTCGAATACAGACTTCGAAAAGCGTGTCCCGGGGCTCGAGATATCAAAAATATACCAATAGTACCATTAGACTCGTAATTTCATAAGATTTCTAAATATATCAGTTATATAATTTTTCGGGTTATAAAAGTTACAGTTATAACCTTTTTATCGTATTTCCATTATTACGGGTAATTGATTAGTCTTTTGCACTATTCATTTTTATTTTATTACAAAATTTTATTAATCTTATAAAGTCTTATATTTTTAGATAAATATTTTATATGTTATAGAAAATTTTGTTTTTCTAAAATTTAGTTCGTTTCGGGTCTTTACGGGATCAGATTCTGTTTAAGACCCGATACTAAATATAAAATAAAATAATTTAATATTTGAAAAATATTTTTATTTTCATAAAATAATTTTTTAGAATTTTTCGGGTTATAAAAATATTATTTATAGCCCATATTCGCCTATTTTGATCATACCGGTAACATATTTGTTAAAATACTAAAATAATTCAAATAATTATTTAATTTTAATTATGAAAAATCTGCTACAAATATTTTAAATAAATTTTCCAATTTTATTTTATTTTAATTTATTTTATTAAAAAAGTACTCTTACAACCCATCTATTCAAGTACACCTTTCATACATCACTTCTTTTTCACTTCAATCTTTCTACACTTCATTATCAATTCTTGGCAGATTTTTTTGACTCCTTTTGGCTGCCTTTTGTCCTTTGAAACCCTCCAAAAATTAATTACAATAACTCTCTTTCAATACTTCTTCAAAAAGCTACACATACCATTAATTACATTACAATTTCAAGTCAAAAGCCAATCAAATTTCTCTCTCTCTCTCCCCCTCTCTTTCACGTGAATCCTCCCCCAAATTTCTGCCCTTGCTTTATTTTTTTTCTCTTTCAATTAATTAACACACATTAAATGCACTCATTTTCTCTCTCTCTTTCATTTACACCTTCAAACCTTAACCATTCTTTACACTTTTCTCTCTCTTTTTCCTCTCTTTCTTTCTTCTTTCTCTCTTGTTCTTTCAAGAACAACAAGCTGCCCCCATTCCATTCTTGAGCTTCCACACTTCATTTTTAAAGATTTTCTAAGCAAATCTTTATCCCAAAGCTCCATAGGTGATATAGGTAAAGTATAATGAAGATTTCATGCATCAAATGAACTTCCATAAGCTTAAAAGCTTAGGATGATGATGCCAAAAATGAAATCTTTCTCTTCTCCACTTTTATTACCTTGTATTATAATTATTTTCTTGTTTAAAGTTATTATATTTTGTAGATCTAACTTTTTATGGCTTTGATTTTTGTTTATGCCATAGATCTTGTTATTTAAGTTGTTATTTTTGTTATTCCTTATGATTTATGCATAGATCTAGCATTCACATGTCTATCTTAGTGATTCATGCATGTAAAACTAGTTTAGAAAACTAGATCTAAAGTTTTGAGTTCATAGATGCATTAAATCTTTGTTTATGTTCATGAACAACTTGCTATAGCTTGATTATGGTAGGAAAGTTGTAGGAAACTCAAGATCTATTTTATTTTCAACAAAAATCAATTTTGCAAATTCGGATGAAAATGAAACCATATTTAGAAAAGTGGTTTTTCAACTTCAAAATGTGTATTTTTCATTTAAAATGAAGGGCTTAGGGTATAGATACCATAAATGAAAGATTTTGATAAGTGAAGTTTAGATCCATGATGTTTATAGCTTATTACCATGCATTTGTTTTATGTTTATGTTCATATTAAGTATAGATCTTAGTTATGAACTCAAACAAAATTATGAAATTCGTATTTTGGCAAGACCCACATTTAAAAACCACTTTCCAAGTGTGAAAATGTAATTTTTACTTAAGAAAATGAAGGCTTAATATATGTATATCATCAAGACTTCTTTTTACAAGAATCAAAAGTGATTTCCAAAAGTTATTTTTAAAATAAAAATTCTATTTTCGGATTTTGGCCAAATCCTATTTTAAAAACATGTTTTCCAACTCAAAAATGAAGTTTTTATTTAAGAAATGAAAGGCTCATAAGATATGATATGTAAGGAATGGATTTTCATGAGCTTAGATAGATTTTATCAAAAGATATAACCAAAAATAAATTTTGTAAATTCGGATTCCAACTAAGACCAATTTTTAGAACCCATGTATCAACTCTAAAACTCATGCTTTATGTGAAAAATGAAGTATATAGGTAATAGATATCATTAAGCAATGATTTTTACAAGTTAAAATGAGCTTAGGCATGAGTAATGTGTAAAATAAGTAATGGAATTAAAATGGAAAATTTTGAGTTAGTGATCAAATTGTCAAATTCGTAATTTAAGTTGATGCATATGTAATCACTTAGTATTTGAGCTCAAATTGCAATTTTTATGTGTTAAATGAAGTCCTTAAGTAATAGGTATCATAAGGTCTTAAATTTAATGCATTAAACAAGTTTTCCCCAAATGAATCATTCAAAAAAAGTGGATTTTCTAAAATTCGGATTTTTGAATAAATCATATTGGAAAACATATTTACAAAGTGTAAAATAGGAATTTTTATGTAGAAATGAAGGTCATAAGTAGTATATATAATGAAGACTCAATTTTAACAAATATAATTATATTTTCTTAAGTAACAAATCCAAAACAAATGAAAATGATAAAAGTTAGAAAACTAGATTTTTCATAAGTAAGTTGTCATTATGGTCTTGCAAAATAAAAAGTTATAAAATTTCCTTTTAGTAAAATCATCAAGATCATGCATGCAATAGGCTCATCTCATGTCATTCATGTTAGGAAAATCACTCATATTGCATGTATAGTTAAGTTATATAGTAGGAACATTTCAAACATTTACAAACTATTTTTTGGAAATTGAAATTGTTGCTGACCTAATCTGATCCGAACTTTTCGAAGCTTCAAAGTTTTCAAACTTGAAAAATAATATTATAATTAGATAGATCTTTCGAAGTAGATAGAAATCGATATATAATTTGCGAGATTCCGAGTTAAAATGACCAAATTATGGCCGTTTTAAGTTGAATTCCCGCTTAGGACGAGAATTAAACTTGATAGTTCGTATGAAATTGTTTGGATTAGTTTGAGTTGAAATACTTATTAAAGTATTTCTTCCTTTTTAGGAATCCCGAAATCGACGATTCCCTACCACCGGATTACTATTACTAGAAGACCGGTGATCCAATGGCCGAGTGAGTTTTCTCCTTGTTTTGTTACCTTGATTGTGATTGTAGTTAGTTGCATTAGAATTATAGGAACAAGATAAAAATCGATATGAATGGGGATGGGATATATGATGAGACTGTGATGAATGTGTGCCAAAGAATACTAAAGCATATCGAAATCTCGATTTGATTGGATAACTGCACCGTTCATATTATTTCTGTTATATGTATGATATTGAATGGTCACTCCAAAGAATGTATAATGTTTTTGACCTAAGCAAAAATTAAAATTGGTCATGCATCGCATTGGACATATTGCATTTGGTAGCATGCTACACCTACGCAGGTCGATCGGTATGGTCCGTGGATGACTCGTTTGGATAACGAGCCCGGTGCCAGAGCTCATTCAGGGAAACTAAGGCGCATGTGGATGCATTCTTGGATGAGCCTAGCCGAGTCGAGTGCTAAGAGCCGAGGGCTTGGGGACTAGATGCGGTCGTGTAGACTCAATACCATTCCTAACCCAAGATACGGAGGGCATAAATCCGTTCTGTGTGTGGGTTCCGAATACCCATGCATAATTGCCTGCTCACATGTTTGTTCATGCATAGCATATGACTGATTATTACTTGTTTGTTATGGTACGGAATTAAGGGAATTCTCACTAAGCTAGTGTAGCTTATACCCCTATAGTTGTTTAAATGAACAGGTTATCTCAAGAATGCAAGGTGGGAACTGAATTGGTTGAAGTCGGAAATGACTTTGGGATTTCGGCAAGGATTACGAATGGTTGAAGTTATTTGCTAGTTTTATGATTTGTCTTGTAATAGTTTGTGTAGGGAAGTCTGTGGATGAATGTAATTGGAGTTGAATGATTTGTATTTTGAAGTGTAGTGATTTGTATTTGAAGTATAGTAAATTTGTATTTCCTTTACATTGTTACTCAAGCTATATCAACGTAAAATGTATTACTCCGATGAGTCTCCTCCATGTGTTAGACGCCTTGTACATAGTATGGAAGCCTTCGCATGACTGAGGTGGTCATTCTTAGGCTTTAATATTGTGTACGGCGGACTGCCACATTTAAGGTACCCTTCGGGGCTGTTACGTTTAGGATACCCTATGGGGCGTGACAGTTTAAGTTGGTATCAGAGCACTAGGTTATAAAACAAGACAATAGAACTAAAAGAAACCGGACCTAGAAATCTAACTAATAGGTTAAATGGAGTTAAAAACGTTTTCTTGCTAAGTCTGATTAGTGGTATTGTTTGATGTAGGTCTCCCTGGGTGAGACCAGGGAGAGGGCCAGGAATTTTACGAAGAGAAATGATGAAACGATGGTAGAATATAGGTTGAGGCTAAGAGAACTGTGTGAAGATTTTGCCTTAGCCAGACATCCCCGGACCATAGGGGAAATGTACAAGTTATGGAAGGATAGGCTAAGATATACCAGATGGGCTTCAGTAGTGGATAAATTGAGGTATGATCCTATGGGAAGAAGGAGCTGGACAAAGTTAGAGACAATCTATACTCTAGAGAGGATCATGGTTGATTACTGGCGTGAGCCCATGACTAGAGAAGCCACGTTTATCTTGAAAGGTGGAGGAACCCGAACCCCTCCAGATTTTAGGGTATGGATCCCCATAGGACCCTTATATGTGTACGCTCATGATAACTTATATGATCATCCTAATTGGAATTTAGCTGATGCATGGAATCACATCACCTGGCATGCAATCTATTAAGATATCCTTCCCCCTCGAGTGATAGCTCCACCTCCAGCTATTGATATAGGCATGCAGCTGAATGGAGCACCTGTGATTGGAGAGGATGAAGAGGAAGAAGAGGAGGAGGATCCCGAGGAGGATCCAAACTGGGAAGAGAATGAGGTACCTAGGACCCCTACCCCACCTGTTGAACCAGAAATGCAGGTAACCCAGAACCCGATCAAATTATATGGGATTTTAACCGGATGTTGGATATACCGGATAGTGGGAGGGTAGAACCCGAGGTAGACTCCAGGGCATGGAGAGATGTGTATATGGAGGGTGAGAACCCACCTGTGCTTGACCTAGCAGTAGTGGAACCGGAAGCCCCAGTGCCTATGGAGGTTGAAAATGTGGCAGAAGAGCCTGTGAGAGAGCCTGAAGTAGAGGTGAACCGCCTAGGTGAGCCCGAGGTAGGAGGTGAGGAGGGAGAAGTAAGCCCGCAGGAGGGGCAAGGAACTGAAGAGGAAGAAGAAGAAAGTGAAGATCCAGAGCCTCTAGTCCGACCCGCTAGGAAGCGGAGGATGACCACGAGGGAGTATCTTAGCTTGTTCGTCCGACAGGACGATGGTGGTTCCACCAGCAGGAGACGACCTCCTAGCTCGACCCCCGATGACTCTAGTGATGAGTAGAGACCGGGATGTTAGCTAACCCATGAAGTCCAAGAGGAGTCCTGACTTTCTTATTTTTGTAGTAGGCAATGCGGGATGCCAATTTGCCTTAGGATTTCAGGATAGTTAGTATTTTATTTGTTCTTTTTCCCTGTATTTTGTCATGTTTTTGGGAATAGGGAAATTGATTAGAATAGGAAGGGAGCTTAGCTAGCCAAATTTTAGGAACTAAATTTTGATGTAATATTTGTATGGCTCGCTAAAGAAATGAAAAGGATCACTTTTGTTTCAAAGAAATGGAGTTGTGAAAAGTACGCATTCTAGTCATGATACATAAGAGAACATTAACTGCATATAGATTGCATAAGCATTCACTCATTCGCATTGTTGTTGTGAAATATCAATTGGTTACCCTATGTGTGGATTCTTCTATTTCCCTTGTGATTCTTTTAATTATTCTTTATTTTTCTTTTATGGATTGATATTATGACTCATCTTATGACTTTATGGAATTATGCATTCCTTTTTCCTTTTAAGTTTAAATTTCAGATTTTCGCAACTTCTGAACTTGTTATTAATCTTATTCCTTCGAAACATAAAACCCCTAAAGATACTAAAAATCCATTAAACATTGTGTAAGCAGACGAAACCGACGAACTCGGAACCAGGGACAAGGGTCTAATCCTAATGAAGCCGATCAACCAGCTATGCAACAACCTAACCCCCAAGGAGTAGCACCCCAAAACCAACAGGGTGATGTGCTAAATGCGATTGGACAATTGGCCAATCTTCTGAACACTTTCATCTAGAATTAAAATCCAGTACAGAACCCACACCCAGGTCAAAGTGCCCGGGATTCAGCCCCGCATCCGCCACCTGCAGATCATCGGGAAAGGACTGCAGAGGCACCTGCTCCACAAGAGGAGCATTCCTATAATGTGCAGTTGCCGCCACCCCCGCCATACAGGAGACCCCACCGAAGCTCTTTACCAGACTTCATTAAGAGCAACCGGTATTTTGATGGGGCATTCGGCAAGCCGGATGAAGCTGAGGATTGGTTGGCTCAAGTGGAACGTTCTTTTGCTGCATACGAGATCCCACCTTATTTGCAGCTGGAATATGAGACGTATATGTTAAGATACAATGCGCGAGTCTGGTGGGACTCCAAGAGAAGGAATTTGACTTCCCCGGCCACTTAGGAAACTTTTCGCCGGGAATTCTTGAATAATTATTTTCCCTCTAGCTTGAGGGTGAAGTATAGTGCTGACTTCCTTCATGTAAAGCAGAAAGGGAGAACTGTAGAGCAATATAAAATCGAGTTTGTTCACTTGCTGCAATATACCCCTGAATCTTTCAAGGATAGTGAAGAATTAAAGAAGCAGGTATTTCTGGGAGGCTTAGACAAGGACCTGCGGATCAAGTTGGAAGAATTCGGAGTAAGAACCTACCCTGAGATGGTAGAAAAGGCCAGGGTAATTGAAGGGGCCAGAAAAAGGAAATATCAGGAGCCTGAAAGGAGAGTATTCGGGAAGAGGCCGTTTGATGCCTCAAGCTCAGGGTTCAAAGGAAAAAGGTACAGGCCGTACCAAGGGTTTAAAGAAGAGTCTAGCAGCAAGCCGACCTAGTTCAAGACCAATGTCACATGTTGGAAATGTAAGGGGACGCATGCGCCTAGGCAATGTCCGCAGCTGAGAAACAAGTGTTACTTTTGTGGCGATGCTAGCCACATGGTTTTTACGTGCCCGAAGAAGCTGGCAATGACTTGCTTTATTTGCAAGGAGAAAGGGCACTTAGCTTCAGAATGTTCTCAACGAAAGAGCGTGGCCACCCGACCCTTCGGAACCTCGAGTAATACCAATCCCATGAGGTCTGGTAACAAGAGCGGGAGTCGGGTAGCTTCCGCGATGCATGGATAGGCTGTACAATTTGGAAGGCCAATGGATGGTGGAAGAAGACGAAGATGAGGAAGTAGTTGGCAGCTTTGGATCAAAGCGAGAATGCTGATGGTGGCCTGGTGACAGGTTAGTAACGAAACCCTCCTAAGTTGAAATTAAGTTTTTAATTGATTATTGTTTATGAAATTGATATATTATGGAAAGCTGGAAGTAGAGACCCTATGTGGATAGCCTTAAGAATATTTTAAGGTTCATATGTGATGGGTGTTTGTTGACCTCAGGACACATACAAGTAAATAGCGTGGAAGCCTATGCTTTTTTGACACGGGAGCGACCCACTCGTTCATCACCTATAGTTTGGCCAACCGACTCGGATTGCCCATAGCCACAACCACGGTTAGCTTGAGGATTAAGACCCCCACGGGAGTGTGTGTCGACCCGAGATCTGATAAAAGACTGTCCATTGGAATCCATGGTCACCACTCCAAAAGTGATTTAATTGTGTTGGAAATGAATAAATACGAAGTTATCCTCGGGATGAATTGGCTAAGTAGAGTAAAGGCAATAGTGGATTGCCAAAGAGGACTGTATGTTTTTATGATCAATCGGGAGAAAAAGTAGAATTTATGGGAGACCTTAGTCCCAAGAAGGTTTGATCTAAGCTCGTTTGAGTTGATGATGGAGGATGAGGGATGATACCGATTGAGGGTCTTGGATGAAGGGGAAAACCCGTGAGGAAAAGAATATTCCAGTGGTGAATGAATACTTGGATGTGTTCCCAGAAATTTTGCCGGGATTACCGCCAAGAAGAGAAATCGACTTTGAGATTGTGTTGGCTCCAAATACCGAACCGATATCTAAAGCGCCATACCGGATGGCACCGGCTGAGTTGAAGGAGCTAAAGACGCAGTTACAAGAACTCTGGACCAGAAATTTATAAGACCAAGTGTATCGCCATGGGGCGCACCCGTCTTGTTTGTGAAGAAGAAGGACGGATCGATGAGGTTGTGTATCGACTACCGGGAATTGAATAAGGTGACTGTCAAAAATCGATATCCCTTGCCAAGAATGACGATTTGTTTGACCAGCTGCAAGGAGCTTGTGTGTTCTCACGTATTGACTTACGTTCGGGGTATCATCAGCTAGGATTAAGCCTGAGGATGTGCCTAAGACAGCTTTTCGTACTCGTTATGGGCACTACGAGTTTCTGGTAATGTCATTTGGACTGACTAATGCACCCTGCATTTATGGACTTAATGAATAGAGTCTATAAGCCGCTTTTGGATAAGTGTGATAGTCTTTATAGACGACATCCTCATATATTCAAAGACCAAAAGCAACATGAGGAGCATCTCCGTTTGGCATTGCAAACCTTACGAGATAACAAGCTGTACGCCAAGCTGTCCAAGTGTGACTTTTGGTTAGACAGGATATCCTTCCTCGGACATGTGGTAACGGGTGATGGGATATCAGTTGATCCCGAAAAGATCAAGGCGAGTGGATTGGAAGCCACCACAAACAGTTACTGAAGTAAGGAGTTTCTTGGGATTGGCTGGCTACTATCGCAAATTTGTGAAGGATTTTTCAAGATAGCTAAGCCGTGACTCAATTGACTCAAAAGAACGAAAAATTCATTTGGACAGACAAGAGAGAACAAAGTTTTCAGGAACTAAAGCGACGACTGGTCTCGGCACCGATTTTGGTTTTACCAGATCCGGAAAAGTCTTACACGGTACATAGTGATGCTTCAAGAAATGGTCTTGGATGCGTCTTGATGCAAGAACGGAAGGTCATTGCGTATGCTTCTCGGCAATTGAGACCGCATGAGCAGAATTACCCTACGCATGATTTGGAACTAGCTGCAGTTGTCTTTGCCTTGAAGTTATGGCGACATTATCTGTATGGACAACGGTGTGAGATATACACAGATCATAAAAGCCTTAAATACCTGTTCACACAGAAGGAGTTGAACATGAGGCAAAGGAGGTGGCTGGAATTAATAAAAGATTATGACCTGGGGATAAATTACTGTCCAGGGAGAGTAAATGCAGTCGCGGATGCCCTAAGTCGGAAGAATCACGGGGAGTAGCCGCTTTGATTACAAGCAGAAGGAGTTGATTAAGGAATTTGAGAAATTAAGGATCGAGTTCATAGATCGAAGTGCTGAGCTTGATATCTAACTTGGTGCTGGAACCAACCCTCGTAGAAAGAATCAAAGAAGCACAAAGGTATGACGAAGTGATACAAAAGATAAAAAGGGAAACCCAAGCGGGAAAGTACCTTGACTTTGCCGTGATGAGGAAGACGTGATCCGATGAACGGAAGGCTGTGCGTACCAGAGGATGAAGTTGAAGAAGGAAATAATGAGTGAGGCACATAACTCCGGGTATACCATGCATCCGGGAGGCACCAAAATGTACCAAGATTTGAAAAGTTGCTATTGGTGGAATGGATGAAGCGAGATGTGGCAGATTATGTAATGAAGTGCAGTATGCCAACAGGTGAAGGTAGAGCACCAGAGACCGGGCGGATTGCTAAAGCCCTTACCCATTCCTGAATGGAAGTGGGATCAAATATCCATGGATTTTGTTTGTGGCTTTCCCAAGACTCCATCGGGTTGTGATGCAATATGGGCGATAGTGGATCGGTTAACTAAGTCGGCGCATTTCCTACCCATAAATATGACCTATTCAATGGAAAGGTTAGCCAAGATTTATATCAGAGAGATTGTAAGATTACATGGCATACCTGCAGGGATCATCTCAGATAGAGACCCGAGATTTGTGTCCAAGTTTTGGACGAGCTTGGGTACTAAATTGCATTTCAGTACGGCTTACCATCCTCAGACCGATGGACAGTCTGAGCGGACGATCCAAACCCTAGAAGACATGTTAAGGGCGTGTGCCCTGGAATTCAAAGGGAATTGGGATAGTCATGTACACCTAATCGAGTTTGCCTATAATAACAGCTATCACTCCACTATCCAGATGCCTCCGTATGAAGCTTTGTATGGACGGCGTTGTAGGTCCCCTTTGTTTTGGGATGAGGTGGAAAAGGTAGCAATTGGGCCGGAATTGGTACAGGAAGCCGCGGATAAAGTGAGGTTGATTCAGCGGAAAATGAAGGAAGCCCAGGATCGACAAAAGAGCTGGGCAGACTTGAAAAGACGGAGCTTGAATTTAAAGTGGGTGATCATGTGTACCTGAAGATAAACCCGATTAAAAGTATCAAGAGGATGCGTACACAAGGGAAGTTAAGCCCGAGATACGTTGGACCTTTTGAGATCTTAGAAAGAGTCGGAGACCTGGCGTATCGGCTAGCCCTACCACCTAAATTGTCCGGGATTCACAATGTGTTCCATGTGTCAGTTTTGAGGAGATATGTTGCCGACCCAGAAGGATTCTGGAATTGGAACCAATCCAGTTGAAGGAAAACCTGACATATGAAGAACACCCAGTAAAGATATTGGATAAGAAAACTCAAAGGCTACGAAACAAAGACATTCACTACGTGAAAGTGTTATGGAGGAATCATGCCTTTGAAGAAGCAACCTGGGAAGCGGAAGATGAAATCCGGAGAAAGTACCCCGAGATATTTGAAGGACAAGGTACGTCAGTTCCGTTTTGAGGACAAAACTTTATTTAAGGTGGGGAGGTTGTAAACCCCGGAATTCTCAGTAGCTAGAAAACCCCGGAGTTGGAAGCGAAACCCTAATCCGATCAGATTGAGTTTAGTGAATGAAGCCTAGGAACCCTAAATCCGGCTTTCCTTCGGTTTCATAGTAAAATAAATATTATAAAGTGAATGAATTTGAATTTGTTCCAAAGTACATTTCAAACCTTTGAAAGTTTTAAATTCGGGAATTTTTCAATTCCGGGCCTTCCCGAGCCCAATTACGGAAAAGCGTGCCCCGGGCCACGGATTCAGAAAAATGTTCCGGAATATTCATTAGAACCGTAATTTTATAAGGATTCCAAAAATATCAATTTCATAATTTTCCGAGCTATAAAAATTACAGTTATAGCTTTTCCCGTGTTTTCGGAACAACCGGTAAAGTAGATGTCTTGTCTACTATTCACAAGTACAACCTACACTACACACTACCCATACCCTATTCTTACATCCTTACAACTACTCATTTCAATTTTCTTTTCCAAGAAATTTTGTCTCTTAAATAATTATCACATTTATTACATTTTCATTTACTAAATTACAAATTTCATTTTTCAAAACTCACACACACACACACATGGGCCGGCGCCCCTCCCTCTAATTTCCCCTCTCATTTAATTTTTTTACTCCATTTAATAAAGCTAAACCCTAATTACTTGATATATATACTAAATGTTCTCTCTCTCTCTTCATTTCTTTCATTTTAACTTTGAAAAGGATCAAAACCTCTCTTCTTCTCCTCTCATTGCCGAGCACTCCCTCCCCCATTCCCTTGCAATTTCAACTTTGTTTCTTCTCCATTCCATTCAAGACTCCTTTGGTATGTTGATTCAAGTCTTGTTCTTCCTAGTCTTGTAATGGCAAGACCATATCTTGTGTATTTCCTCATTAAATCCCAATGAGCTCATGCTAGGGACATGGAAACACATGAACAAGAATGTCAAGCCATCACAAGACATGGATCTAATGTTTAGATGTGTTTTTGTTAAGATCATCTTGTTCATGCATGTAAAGTAGTGATCTTGCATATATTGTTGTTCATGCCATGAGATCCATGCTTTATATATCATATGTAGTAGATCTAAGGTTTAGACATTCAACTTCATGTACATGCATGATCATAGGTTCATTTTGTTTATATGCTTTGATGATCATAAGAATGAAGTCTTGTTCATGTATAGAGATGTTAGATAGTAATCTTCACATATAGAAGGCAAGAACATTGAAAAAGGAAGGACTTTGTCAATATGAAAAGTTGAAAATTCGGATGAAATGGAAACCCTACCTTAAAACCCAAAATCAACTTTAAACTCATATTTCATAAGAAAAATGGAGGGTATGTGTAATAGACATGTTAAGGAATTATTTTCATGAGTTTAGATGAGTTTAGGCATAATAAAAATAAGGAAAACAAGAGGTGAAGTTAGAAGAAAAATGTTGACTTTATGTGTAGTCAAATTCGTAATTTTGGGTAATGCCTAAATAAACACTTAGTATTTAAGTCTAAAATGGATGTTTTATAAGCTAAATGAAGTCCTTAGATAATGTATACATTGAAGCTCCAATTTTTAATGCATTAGACAAGATTTCCTTAAGAAAAATGTAAGAAAAGAAATTTGGAAAATTCGGATTTTACAATAGCTTATTTAAAAACATGTTTACCAAATGAAAAATGTGAATTTTTATGCATGAATGGAGGCCATGACTATTATAGACTTTGGAACTATTTTTAGATAGAAAACAAGTGATTACAAGATTAAAAACCAAAGAAACCCTAAGGAGTATAATGTGGAAAATAGTCTTCTTAGAAATAACTTTGAAAGATTTCTAACACTTAGGAGTTTATAAGTTTATTACCACAAAAATCATCATGACCATGCACATATTGAGTTCATTACATGGCATACACATTAGTAGTTCATTCCTATATCATTCATGCATGAATCACCAACTAGGAACATTTCTTATCAAAAGCAAAACATTTTCGAAATTGGATCAATTGCGGAACAGAACTGATCCCACTGTTCCGTGACCTTAATTTTCAAAACTTGGAATTTAATACTTGAAATAGATAGATCTTTCGAAGTAGATGAAGATCGATATAAAATTTGCGAAATTCCGAGTTAAAATGACCAAGTTATGGCCGTTTTAAGTCGGGACTTCCGAAATAGCGAGAAATCCGAATTCAACTAGTCTAGATGTATAGTTTGATTTAATTACATGATGAGAATCTCATTAGGATTATTCTTGCTTGGTAGGTGATTCGAGCAGGACGACACTCTACCTCCCGACTATATTATTAGAAGTTCGTCCAATGGCCGAGTGAGTTTACTTCCACTCTAATTAATGATGTGATTGTAATGTAGTGGCACTAGTGGTGTAGGCAAAGATAAAAGAAATTGTATAGCATGATGGGGTATATGGGAATTATTTATGTTGTTATTGTTGATATGTGAAATGGAGCTTAAGGATATCGAAACCGGGTGTTAAGATATTGACTGTTTTACTAGTACTTATGATGAATGTCTGCGAATACTTGTTGGTCACTTAAAAGAATTGAATTAATGAATATTCGACTCCAACTGTAAATTGAATTCATTCATGTCACGATGGGGTTGGAGCATTTGCATTCGTTGGTTAATCGTGATCCATAAAACGAAATTGTTGGTTAATCGTGATCCATAAAACGAAATTATTGGTTAATCGTGATCCATAAAACAAAGTTTTGTTAGTTGACCGTGAGCTCAAACGGCGTCGTACCGCAGGATTCGTTAATCTGCTAACCCGGGATGGAGGGCGTAAGTCCATCCACATATGATTTCCGGTTGGTCATATGTTTGCTGAACTCATTTGCTTGATGCATACACTTGCCTGAATAATCACTTGTTTGACTGAATTATGTTAATTGCGTTATGGAAGTATTGCTCACTAAGCTAGTTAGGTTACGCCCCTATAGTTTCTATCTTTTGCAGCATGATTTTATATGGCTTAGGCCGAGACAAGCCACAGCACAGGTACCGGAGATAGGAGTTTCCCGTAGAAGTTTAATCCATTCCTTTTTGTATAGACTTCCATTGGAAACTAAAGACTCTGGATGACTGTAATAGACTGTTATTCTTTTGCGGGGGAATGCCCCTTAGATCTTGTAAACTTTAAATTATGCGTTTTGATTTATTATCTATGGCTAATGAATGCCTCGTTGAACTGTTTAACTCCATATGTCATAGTATTCTATTGTCGTAAAGAAACGCTTTACATCTATTTAAGACTCCCGAAGGCCCCGGGTAGGGAACTCGACAGTCTTACTTAGTATGTGGCGGGCTGTTACGTTTAGGATACCCTATGGGGCGTGACAAGGATAGAATTTCTAGAGTCTTATATAGTATGTGGCGGGCTGTTACGTTTAGGATACCCTATGGGGCGTGACAGTTTAAGTTGGTATCAGAGCACTAGGTTATAAAACAAAACAATAGAATTAAAAGAAACCAAACTTAGAAATCTAACTAATAGGTTCAAATGGAGTTGAAATTTTATTTTATTATTAAGTCTAATTAGGAGTCTTATGTTGCTGTAGGTCTCCTTATGTGAGACTAGGGAATGGGCTAGAAATTTCACCAAGAGAGTCGATGAGACCATGGTGGAGTACAGATTGAGATTAAGAGAGCTGTGTGAGGATTTTGCTCTAGCCAGGCACCCCCGGACTATAGGGGAGATGTTCAAATTGTGGAAAGAAGGGTTGAGATACACTAGGTGGGCCACTGTGGTTGACCAACTGAGATATGATCCTATGGGGAGAAGGAATTGGACTAAGTTGGAGACAATCTATACCTTAGAAAGAATCATGGTAGAGTATGGGCGTGAGCCCATGACTAGCGAAGCTACCTTTATCTTGAAGAATGGGGGAAACCGGACCCCTTCAGACTTTAGGGTGTGGATCCCTATAGGACCTCTATATGTGTATGCCCATGACGATTTGTATGACCACCATGATTGGAACATAGCGGATGCATGGAACCATATTACCTAGCATGCAGTTTACTTAGACATTCTTCCACCACGTGTAATTGCTCCACCACCAGCCAGTGACATAGGTATGTAATTGAATGGTGCACCTGTGATTGGAGAGGGTAACGAAGTTAATGAAGAGGTAGAGGAGGAAGAAGAAGAAGAGGACCCCGAGGGAGGAAAATGTAGTCCCTAGAACCCCTACCCCACCCATTGAGCCGGAAGTGGGAGTGAATCCAGAACTTGATCAAATTGTGTGGGATTTTAATCGAGTATTGGAGATACTAGACAGTGGAAGGGTAGAACTTGAATTAGATCCCATGATATGGAGGGATGTTTATATTGAAGGTGAATATCCACCTGTGCTTGATCTGGCAGTAGTAGAACCCGTGGCCCTCGAGCCTATGGAAGTTGAAAATGTGGGTGGAGAGCCTATGAGAGAACCCGAAATAGTGGAGAACTAAACAGGTGAACCCGAAGTGGGAGGTGATGAGGAAGAAGTGAGCCCAAGGGAGGGGCAAGGAATGGAAGAAGAGGAGGAAAGTGAAGAACGAGATCCAGAACCTTTAGTCTGACCCACTAGGAAGCGAAGGATGACTACAAGGGAATACCTTAGTTTGTTTGTCCGACAGGACGATGGTGGTTCTTCTAGTAGGAGACGACCTCCTAGTTCGACCTCTGATGACACTAGTGACGAGTGAAGGCTGAGATGATAGCTAACCCATGAAGTCCAAATGAAGTCCTTGTTTTCTTATTTTGTAGTAGGTAATGCGGGATGCCAATTTGCCTTAGGATTTTAGGATAGTTAGTATTTTATTCCTTCTTTTTCCCTGTATTTTGTTATGTTTTCGGGAATAGGGAAAATGTTTAGAATCAGAACTAGAGTGTAGCTAGCCAAATTTTGGGGACAGAAATCTTTGATGTAATATTTTATATGGCTTGCTGAAGTAATGAAAGATTATGTTTATTTTAAAGGAAAGAAGTTGTAGAAAGCATGCATGCTAGACATTAGACGTAAAGAACATTAACCACATATAAATTGCATGAGCATTCATTCATTCATGTTATTATTTTGAGATTGCAACCTATTTCCCTATGCGTAAATTCCTTTTGAAATTTGATTTCTGAATTCCTGCAAAATTTTGAATCTTGTTGACAAACTAATTTCCTTAAAAATTTAAAACATCCTAAGAATACTAAAATTTATTAAACAATGTGTAAACAGACGGAACCAATGGATTCAGAATTGGGAGCAGGAATCTCTCCCGAATGAAGCCAACCAACCGGCCGTACCTCAACCTAATCCTCAAAGAGTTGTACCTCAAAATCAGCAGGGTGATGTGTTGAACGCGATTGGACAATTAGCCAATCTCTTGAATACATTCATCCAGAACCAAAACCCAGCTCAGAACCCACACCAAGGACAAAGTGTTCGAGATTCTGCTCCACATCCACCACTTGCAGATCACAGGGAAGTGACTGCTGAAGCACCTGCTTCACAGGAGGAGCATTCCTATAATGTGCCCATGCCACCACCTCCACCATACTGAAGACCCCACCGAAGCTCTTTATCGGACTTCATTAAGAGTAACCGGTATTTTGATGGAGCGTTTGGTAAACCAGACGAAGCCGAGGATTGGCTAGCTCAAATTGAGCGATCTTTTCCTGCATATGAGATTCCACCTTATTTACAAGTGGAATATGGAACTTCTATGTTGAGATATAATGTGAGGGTCTAGTGGGACTCTAAGAGAAGAAGCTTGCCTTCCTCGGTTACATGGGAATCTTTTCGCCGGGAATTTTTGGATAGTTACTTTCCCTCCAGCTTGAGAGTAAAATATAGTGCTGAATTCCTCCATGTTAAAAAAAAGGGAGAACTGTGGAACAGTATGAGACTGAGTTCGTCTACTTGCTATAATATGCACCTGAGTCTTTCCAGGATAGTGAGGAGTTGAAGAAGCAGGTATTTTTGGGAGGCCTAGATGAGGAGTTACGGATTAAATTGGAAGAGTTTGGAGTAAGGACCTACCCTGAGATGGTGGAAAAGGCCCGCGTGATTGAAGGGGCTAAAAAGAGGAAATACCAGGAAACCGACAAGAGAGTATTTGGAAAAAGGCCGTTTGACGCGTCAAGTTCAGGATTCAAAGGAAAGAGGTACAGACCGTACCAGGGGTTTAAGGATGACTCTAGTAGTAAGCCGACCCAGATTAAGGCCAATGTCACTTGTTGGAAATGCAAGGGGACTCATGCTCCCAGGCAGTGTCCACTGTTGAAGAACAAATGTTATTTCTGTGGCGATGCTGGTCACATGGTTTATACGTGCCCGAAGAAGATGGCCGTGACTTGCTTTATTTGCAAGGAGAAAGGGCACTTGGCCTCTGAATGTTCCCAACGGAAAAGTGTAGCCGCTCGACCCTTTAGGACTTCGAGCAATACCAACCCTATGAGGTCAGGTAATAAAAGGGGGAGCTGTGCAGCTTCGGCAATGCATGGGATGAGGCTATATAACTTTGAAGGCCAATGGATGGTAGAGGAAGATGAGGATGAGGAAGTGGAATTGGCAGCCCTGGATCAAAGCGACGGCGTGGATGGCGGCCTGGTGGCAGGTTAGTAACAGAAACTCTCTTGAGTTAAAATTTAATTTATTAATTTGAATTGTTGTGTGAATGAAATTAAATATGTTTATGGGAAAGCTGGAAGTAAGAACTCCATGTAGGTAGGTTTGGGAGTGTTTTAGGGTTGATAAGTGATAGATGTTTGTTGACCTCAGGACACATACGGGTGAATAGCACGGAGGCTTATGTTTTATTTGACACGGGAGTGACACATTCGTTCATCACCACTAGTTTGGCTAACCAACTTGGATTACCTATAGCCACAACTACTGTTAGTTTGAGGATTAAGACACCTACTGGAAGCGTTGAGTCAACCCGATAATTGATAAAGGACTGTCCATTGGAAATTCACGGGCACCACTCCAAAAGTGATTTAATAATATTGGAGATGAATAAATACGAAGTTATCCTCGGAATGAGTTGGCTAAGTAAGGAAAAAGCAATAGTGGATTGCCAAAAGAGGACAGTGTGTTTCTATGATCAATTAGAGGAAAAAGTAGAATTTGTGGGAGAGACCCTAGTCCCAAGAAGGTTTGGGTTAAACTCTTTTGAATTGATGATGGAGGATGAAGAGATAATACCTATTGAAGGTGTTTTGGATGAAGAGGAAACTCGTGAAGAAAGAGATATACCGGTGGTAAATGAATATTTGGATGTGTTTCGAGAAATTTTGCCGGGATTACCACCAAAAAGAGAAATTGATTTTGAGATTGTTTTAGCTCTAAACACCGAACCGATATCCAAAGCACCATACCGGATGGCACCGGCTGAGTTAAAGGAGTTAAAGACACAATTGCAGGAACTTTTGGATTAGAAATTTATAAGACCAAGTATGTCGCCGTAGGGCGCACCTGTCTTGTTTGTAAAGAAGAAGGATGGATCAATGAGATTGTGTATTGATTATCATGAGTTGAATAAGGTAACTATCAAGAATCGGTATCCTCTGCCAAGAATCGACGATTTGTTTGATCAACTACAAGGGGCTTGTGTGTTTTCACGCATTGATCTGCGTTCGGGATACCATCAGTTGAGAATAAAGCCTGAGGATGTACCAAAGACGGCTTTTCGTACTCATTATGGACACTACGAGTTTCTGGTGATGTTGTTCGGGCTGACTAATGCACCAGCTGCATTTATGGACCTTATGAACAGAGTGTATAAGCCACTTTTGGATAAATGTGTGATCGTCTTCATAGACGACATCTTAATATATTCGAAGACCAAGGAACAACACGAGGAACATCTTCGTTTGGCGTTGCAAACCTTAAGGGACAACAAGTTGTACGCCAAATTGTCCAAATGTGATTTTTGGTTGGACAGAATATCTTTTCTTAGACATGTGGTAACTAGTGATGGGATATCAGTTGACCCCGAAAAGATTAAGGCTGTAGTGGAATGGAAACAGCCACAAACGGTTACTGAAGTAAGGAGTTTCTTGGGATTGGCTGGCTACTATCGCAAGTTTGTGAAGGATTTCTCGAAGATAGCCAAGCCACTGACTCAATTAACCCAAAAGAATGAGAAATTTGTTTGGACAGATAAGAGGGAACAGAGCTTCCAGGAATTGAAACGACGACTGGTATCGGCACCGATCTTGGTTCTACCGGACCTGGAAAAACCCTATACGATGCATAGTGACACCTCAAGGAATGGCCTTGGATGTGTATTAATGCAGGAAGGGAAAGTTATTGCATATGCTTCTCGATAATTGAGACCCTACGAGCAGAACTACCCTACACATGATCTGGAATTGGCCGTAGTTGTCTTCGCCTTGAAACTATGGAGACATTATTTATATGGACAAAGGTATAAGATATACATAGATCATAAAAGCCTTAAATATCTATTCACACAAAAGGAACTGAATATGAGACAAAGGAGATGGCTAGAACTGATAAAGGATTATGATCTGGGAATAAATTACTGTCCAGGGAAAGTTAATGCAGTCGCAGATGCTCTAAGTCGGAAAAATTATGGGGAAGTAACCGCCTTGATCACAAGTCAAAGGGATTTGATTAGGGATTTTGAGAAGTTAAAGATTGAGTTCATAGACCAAAGTGTTGAGCTTGAGATAGCTAACCTGGCATTGGAATCGACCCTAATAGAGAGAATCAAAGAAGCCCAAAGGTATGACAAAGTGATACAAAAGATAAAAAGGGAAACCCAAGTAGGAAAGTACCTTGACTTTGCAATAGATGATGAGGATGTAATCAGAATGAAAGGAAGGCTGTATGTACCGGAGGACGAAGAGTTGAGGAAGGAAATAATGAGTGAAGCTCATAACTCTGGTTATACCATACATCCGGGTGGTACCAAGATTTGAAAAGCCGCTATTGGTGGAATGGCATGAAGCGAGATGTGGCAGATTATGTAATGAAATGTCTGGTTTGCCAGCATGTGAAAGTAGAGCACCAAAGGCCGGGTGGATTGTTAAAGCCTTTACCCATTCCCGAGTGGAAGTGGGATTAGATATCTATGGATTTTGTGTGTGGTTTTCCCAAGTCTCCTTCTGGTTATGATGCTATATGGGTAATAGTGGATCGATTAACCAAGTCGGCGCACTTCTTACCCATAAATATGACTTATTCAATGGAAAAGTTAGCTAAGATCTACATCCGAAAGATCGTACGGCTACATAGCATACCTGCATGGATTATTTCAGATAGAGACCCAAGATTTGTGTCTAAGTTTTGGACAAGTCTGCAAAAGAGTCTGCGCACTAAGTTGCATTTTAATACGGCATATCACCCTCAGACCGATGGACAGTCTGAGCGGACGATCCAAACCCTAGAAGACATGTTGAGGGCGTGTGCCTTGGAATTTAAAGGAAGTTGGGATAATCATGTGCATCTAATCGAGTTTTCTTACAATAACAGCTATCACTCAACCATTCAGATGCCACCTTATGAAGCTCTGTATGGACGGCGCTGTAGATCCCCTCTATTTTGGGATGAAGTGGGAAAGATAGCTGTTGGGCTGGAATTGGTACAAGAAGCCACCGATAAAGTGAGGGTAATCCAACAGAAAATGAAGGAGGCTCAAGATAGGCAAAAGAGCTGGGCAGACCTGAAAAGAAGAGAACTTGAATTCAACGTAGGTGACCATGTGTACCTGAAGATAAGTCTGATTAAAAGCATTAAAAGAATGCGTACACAAGGAAAGTTAAGCTTGAGATACATTGCACCTTTTGAAATCTTGGAAAGAGTCAGAGACCTGGTGTATCGGCTAGCTTTTGCCACCAAATCTATCCGGGATCCACAACGTGTTCCATGTGTCAATATTGAGAAAGTATTTGGCCGACCCAGGAAGGATTTTGGAATTGAAACCGATTCAGCGGAAGGAAAACCTAACATATGAAGAACATCCTGCAAGGATATTGGATAAGAAAAATCAAAGGCTACAGAACAAGGACATTCACTATGTTAAAGTATTATGGAGGAATCATGCCTTGGAGGAAGCAACTTGGGAAGCTGAAGAGGAAATCCGAAGGAAGTACCCCGAGCTATTTGAAGGACAAGGTACGTCAGTTCAGTTTTAAGGACAAAACTCTATTTATGGTGAGGAGGTTGTAAACCCCGATATTTTCAGTAGTTAAGTAAACCTCGAGAGTCGAAAAGCGAAACCCTAATCCAGCTCAGTTTAAGTCTAGTGAGAGAAGCTTAGGAACCCTAAATCCGGCTTTCCTTTGGTTTCATAATAAAAGAAGTTTTATAAAGTAAATGAATATGAATTATTGTTTTAAAGTACATTTTAAGCCTTAGAAAGTTTTAAATTCGGGAATTTTTCAATTCCAGGCCTTCCCGAGCTCAATTACGGAAAAACATGTCCGGGACCACAAACTCAGAAAAATATTCCGAAATATTCATTAGAACCGAAATTTTATAAGGATTTCAAAAATGTCAATTTTATAATTTTCCGAGCTATAAAAATTACAGTTATAGCATTTCCCCGTGTTTTCGTTACAACCGGTAAAGTAGATGTCTTGTCTACTATGCACAAGGACAACCAACACTACACACTACCTATACCCTATTCTTACATCCTTACAACTACTCATTACAATTTTCTTTTCCAAGAAATTTTTTTTCCTAATTAATTAATACAATTATTACAATTTATTACACAAAATACAAATTTTATTAAATTTTCAAATTCTCTCTCTCTCCCTCACCTCTTGGCCGGCGCCCCTTCCCCCCAATTTGCCCCTCATTTTGTTTTATTTTACTTCTTTTTATTTAATAAAACCCTAATGTATGTAATATATAAGTTCCTTTTCTCTCTCTCTCCTCATTTTTCACTCTTTCAATTTTTACAAAAGAAGAAAACCCTCTCTTCTTCCTCTCTAGTGTGCCGTGACCCTGCCTCCCCCCCCTCACACTCACACACACAAACTCATTTTCTCTTCTTTTCATCTCCAAATCTTCATTTAGGTGATGATTCTAAACCTTATTCCTACATAATCTTGTAATGGCAAGACTTTTCTTGTGTGTTTTTCACATTTAATCCCAATGAGCACATGCTAGGGACATGAAAACACTTATACAAGAATATCAAGCCATCACAAGAAGTGGATCTAGTGTTTAAAAGAGTTTTTGTTGAGATAATGTTGTGTTCATGCATGTAAAGTAGGGATCTTGCATAGAAATTTATGTTCATGCCATGAAACTCACGATTCATGCACCATATGTGGTAGATCTAAGTGTTAGACACTCATACATTCATTGATATTTATGTTCATGTGGTTTTTTTGAGCTTACATGCATTTATGATCATAAAAGCTTAGTCTTGCATGTATATAGATGTGTTAAGTGGTAGATCTCCATGTATAGGAGGCAAGAAACTTGAAAAAGAAAAGGTTTTGGTTGGAAATGTCTTATGGAAATTCGGATGATTTTAGAACCCTATTTTAAAAACCACCAAAACCACTTTAAAACTCATATTCTTCATGAAAAATGGAAGGTATATTTAATAGGCATCCTTAAGGAATGATTTTTATAACTTTAAATGAGTTTAGGCATGAGTAATATGTAAAACAAGTAGTGAAGTTAGAATGGAAAATTTTGAGATAGTAATTAAATTGCTAAATTCGTATTTTGGGATAATGCCTACATAAACACTTAGTGTCCAAGCTCAAATTGCATGTTTTATGAGTTAAATGAAGTCTTTAGGCGATGGATATGATAAAGCTTCAATTTTTGAGGCATTAAACAAGTTTTCTCATAGGAAAAATGCAAGAAAAGAAAATTTCCAAAATTCGGATTTTTGTGAAAAGCATGTTTAAAAACATATTTACCAAGTGAAAAATGTGGATTTTTATGCATAAATGAAGGTCATGGTTAGTATAGATGTTAAGAACTCATTTTTATTTAGATAACAAGTAAAATTCCAAGAATAAAATCCTAAAAACCCTAGGGAATGTAAAGTTGGAAAGAATAGCTTTTTAGAAGTGACCATTATGGAGTTCCATAATAATTAGGAGTTCATAAGAGTTTATCATCAAAAATTATCAAGACCATGCATATATTGAGCTCATTACATAACATTCATACTAGGAATTCACTCATATACCATCTATGCATGAATCATCACTAGGAACATTTTTACCAAATGCGAAACAATTTTTCGGAATCGGAAACGTTACAAAACAGATCTGATCCCTCTGCTCCGTGACCTTAATGTTTTCAAAACTTGAAAATAATATCAGAAATAGATAGATCTTTCGAAGTAGATAGAAATCGATATAAAATTTGCGAAATTCCGAGTTAAAATGACTAAGTTATGGCCGTTTTATGTTGGAACCTCCGCAAATAGCGAGAATTCCGATTTTGTGTAGTGTAGATGCATAGCTTGAATTAGTTTAGTGATGAGATTCTTATTAGGTTGTTCTTATTTGGTAGGTGATCCCGAACAAGACAATACCCTACCACCCGACTACTATTATTAAGAGACCGGTGTATTATGGCCGAGTGAGTATTACTTCCACTCTCAATTATTGTTTGTGAATGTATTAATAGTGGCATTAGTTGTTTAGGCAAAGATAAAAACGATTATGCATGATGGGGTATATGGGAATTATATACTTGTCTGTTATTGCTATGTGAAGTTAAATTTAAGGAATATCGAAATTGGGTGCTAAACTGCTGCTTGTTTAGCTAGAATTTATATTGATTGTCTGCGAATAATTGTTGGTCACCTAAAAGAATTGGATTAATCTATATTGGACCTCAATTATAATTGGACTCATTCATATCACGACGGGGATGGAGCATTAGCATTTGTTGGTTTTTCGTGACCCCTAAAACAAATAATTGTTCAGTTGACCGTGAGCTTAAACGGCGTCGTACCGCAGGATTCGTTAATCTGCTAACCTGGGATGGAGGGCGTAAGTCCATCCATATATGATTTATGGCTGATCATATGTTTGCTGAACTCATTTGTTGATGCATATCATTTGTTTGAGTAACCACTTGTTTGAATGATTTGTCTTAATTGTGATATGGAAGTTTTCACTCACTAAGCTAGTTAGCTTACGCCCCTATAATTTTTACTTGTTGCAGCGTGAATTCATTTGGCTTAGGCCAAGGTCGGCTACAGCATAGGTACCGGAGCTAGGAGTTTCCCTTGGAAGTTTATTTTGATTTTGTTTAGACTTCCATTGGAAACTAAAGGACTCTGGATGACTGTAATGGACTTAATATTATTTTGCGAGAGAATGCCCCTTAGACTTTGTAAAGTATATATGTGTTTTGGTTTATTATCTATGGCTAATGAATGCCACATTAAACTTCTTAACTCCATTGATCGAGTATTCTATTGTCGTAAAGGGATGATTTACATCTATACAAGACTCCCGAATGGCTCGGATAGAATTTCGAGAGTCTTATATAGTATGTGGCGGGCTGTTACGTTTAGGATACCCTATGGGGCGTGACAAGGCTTATGTGGTAGTTATGTTTGTTTTGTTATTAGTATAGTTGAGCAATGACTTTAAGGCGGGGGAATGCCCCTAAGATGATGTATGAATTTGTTATTAAATGATGATCTTATGTTTATCTATTTAAGTTCATGCTTGCTTTTGCTATCTATTTAAACGTAATACTCCTATGAGTCTCCTACTATCTTGGAAGCACGCCTTACATATGATATCGATGCTCCTACGTGACTAAGGTTGTCATTATTTAGCTTTAATATTATATGCGGCGGATTGCCACGTTTAGGGTACCCTCTGGGGCGTGACATGAGGGGTCTTGAATGTGCACAAGCAGCTGCACGGCCGTGCTCGGGGCTGTGCAAGTTAGAAAAACATGCACTGACACTTTGATATCTTGATTTTCAAGTGTGGATGAGCTTCTGCATGGCCATGTTCGGGGCTGTGCAAGATGTTAAAAAGTGTCCAGAACTCTCTTGAGTTGTGCCCTATCTCAAGTAGTGCCTAGGCTCAACTTTGTGCAAGTGTTGACAAGTCTTACGAGTTTTGTGCACCTCGTTATGAGTGAATAGGATTAAAAAGAACTTACCGGGATCGCTTGAGATTAAAACTTGAGGAGTTTTACGTGAAGTTTGTGCTCCCACACTAAGAATTCAATTCTTACTTCCTTTAATTAAGTCGAGGAACCTTCAATAATCTGCAATTTTGACACTAATAGAACAACTTAGGATAGTGAAACGAAAGAAAAACTGAGGAAACTAAACTTACCAAAGTTAGACATGGGTTGCCTCCCAAGAAGCGCACTTGTTTAACGTCGTTGGCTCGACATCCTTCACTTTCGTCAGCTAATTGTTTGGTAATTTGAGTCGAAAGTCTTCTCGATTCTCACGATTAGTTCCTTCACTCAAATAGAGTTTCAAGCGATGGGCATTGACTTTAAAATTGTCATGATCCGGGTGTTCAAGCTCTACCGCTCCATGTGGAAATACCTTCTTAACCACAAAAGGACCGGACCATCGTGACCTCAATTTTCCCGAAAAAAGTTTTAATCAGGAATTAAACAGGAGAACTTGGTCCCCTGCCTTGAACTCCCTTGACTGATAGATGTGCATATCATGATATTTCTTGACTTTCTCTTTGTAAATCCTCATATTTTCATAAGCTTGCCTTCTCCACTCATCAATTTCATTCAGTTGTAGCTTTCTTTTTACTCCAGCATCTCCTAAATCAAAGTTGATCAATTTTATTGCCTAATGTGCTTTGTGGAAGGTGGCATGATTTCCCATAAACTAACCTATAGGGAGTGGTCCCTAAAGGTGTTTTGTAGGCTGTTCGATATGCCCATAAAGCGTCGTCAAGCTTCTCGGACCAATCTCTTCTATTGTGCTACACCGTCTTTTCGAGAATTCGCTTTAGCTCATGGTTAGAGACTTCTACTTGACCGCTTGTCTGGGGGTGGTAAGGTGTAGCAATTCGATGTGTGACTCCATATCTCCTCAACACCTTCTCCAGTTGGGTATTGCAGAAATGTGTTCCCCTATCGCTTATGATAGCTTAAGGGGCTCCAAACCGAGAAAATAGCTTCTTAAGGAATTCTACAACGATGCGTTCATCGTTTGTAGACAGTGTTTGGGCTTCAACCCACTTGGACACGTAGTCCACTGCTACTAGAATGTATTTATTCCCATAAAAAGTGGGGGATGGTCCCATAAAGTCGATGCCCCATAAGTCAAAAACTTCACATTCAAGAACAAAATTTTAGGGCATCTTGTTTCTTCTTAAGATATTTCCAACATGTTGGCAGCTATCACAAATGGTACAAAGATGTTGGGCATCTTTAAATAATGTAGGCCAATAGAAATCGGCCTGTAAAACCTTATGTGCAGTCCGGTTAGCAGAATAATGACCCCCAGCAGGTCCAGAGTGACACTCCTTGAAGATTTTCTAGCCCTCTTCGTAGGAGACACACCTCCTAACCATTTGATCACCACAAACCCGGAATAGGAAAGGATCCTCCCAATAGTAGTATTTAAGTTCTGAAAAGAACTTCATTTTTGCATGAGAATTAAGACCATCGAGAAGAACTCTAACCACCAAATAATTAGCAAAATCTACAAACCAAGGTGTTTCCACATTCATGAGCTTATATATAGCATATAGCTTCTCTTCCGGAAAGGAGTCATTGATATCTTCCTCCTTGAGCTCCTCTAAATAGGGGTTCTCAAGTCTTGAGAGGTGATCAGCAGCTAGATTTTCTGCCCCTTTCTTATCACGAATTCCCACATCGAATTCTTATAGGAGTAGTATCCAGCGGATTAATCTAGGTTTTGCATCTGTTTTAGTTAGCAGAAATCTCAAGGCCGAATGATCCGTATATACAATCACCTTGGAAAGAATGAGATACGACCTAAATTTTTCAAATGCGAACACCACAGCCAACATCTCTTTCTCAGTAGTGGTATAATTAGCTTGAGCACTTGTAAGAGTCTTGCTAGCATAGTATATAGGTTGGAAGTGTTTATCACGCCTTTGACCAAAAACAACTCCAACAGCATAATCACTGGCATCGCACATGAGTTCGAAAGGCAAACTCCAATCCGGGGCTATCATGATACCATTGGTCAACTTCTCCTTGAGGACATTGAAGGCATGGTGGCATTCTGATGTAAAGTGAAAAGGCGCATCTTTCTCCAATAGCTTAATTAGAGGCCGGGCTATTTTAGAGAAGTCAAGAATGAAGCGTCTATAGAAGCCAGCATAGCCTAGGAAGCTTCTGATGGCCTTAACTGAATTCGGTGGAGGAAGTTCAGAAATCACCTCCACTTTCGCTTGATCGACTTCAATACCTTTGTGGGAAACTTTATGGCCAAGCACAATGTCCTCCTTACCCCTGAAGTGGCATTTTTCCCAATTTAATACTAGATTTGTCTCCTCACAATGAATTAGCACTTTTTCCAAGTTTTCCAAACAATCCGAGAATGAATCCTCGAAAACTGAGAAGTCATCCATGAAGACCTCCATGATCTTTTCTACCAAATCCTCAAAAAATAGCTAACATACACCGCTGAAATGTAGCTGGTGCATTACATAACCCAAATGGCATTTGTCTGTAGGCATATGTGTCATAAGGGCAAGTGAAGGTAGTCTTCTCCTGGTCCTCTGGAGCAATCAATATCTGGAAGTACCCGGACATCCCATCTAGGTAGTAGTAGTACATGTTTCCGGCTAATCTCTCCAACATCTTATCTATAAAGGGAAGAGGGAAATGGTCCTTCCGTGTCACATCATTCAGTCTCCGATAATCTATGCAAACTCGCCATCCTATTACAATGCACATTGGAACAAGTTCGTTCTTATCATTAGGGACCACAGTCATCCCTCCCTTCTTTGGTACAACTTGTGTCGGGCTAACCCACTTGCTATCAGAAATAGGGTATATAAGACCAACATCAAGAAGCTTAATGACTTCCTTTTTAACCACCTCTTTCATATTAGGGTTTAGCCTTCTTTGTGGCTGTACTACTGGCTTCAATTCATCTTCCAAAAGAATTTTGTGAGTACAAAAAGAGGGGTTGATACCTTTTATGTCTAAAATTTGCCATGTGATTGCTTGTTTATGAGCTCTCAAAACTGTAAGTAATCGATCTTTTTGTTCTTGTGATAGATCCGAAGCAATGATAACCGGAAGCTTGGAATCTGCTGCAAGGAAGGCATACTCTAAGTAGTCTGGTAGTTGCTTTAATTCCAAAACAGGCGGTTTTTCAATAGAACTCCTAAGCCTTGCTTCATTGCCCGTTTTTAAGTTTTCAAACCCACCAAGAGGTGAAATCTCTTCTGCAGCATCAAGTTGTTCTGTGCAAGATTCGACTCGTGGGTTACTCACACTTTCCTCCTCTCCTTTTGTCAAGCTCAGCTTTAATTCATCTTTGCATAACAATTCTGCATAGTGTTGACGGAGGAGTCAACAATATCAGCCGAATAGCATGAATCATCGGTACTCATCGAACACTTCAAGGCTGGAGCAATTTTAACCACCAACTCTTCATCACCGACCCTCAAGGTGAGTTTACCTCCCTCTACATCAATCAATGCTCTAGCGGTAGCAAGGAAAGGTCTTCCTAAAATGAGAGGTACATCTCCATCTTCATCCATGTCAAGAACCACAAAATCAATTGGATAGATGAACTTTCCCACTTTCACCAAAACGTCTTCGATTGTCCCTTGAGGGAATTTACAGACCGAATAGTAAGCTGTAACCTCATCCTAGTGGGTTTAGGTTCAGCAAGTCCTAGCTTCTTGAAAAATAAGTAGGACATCAAGTTAATGCTTGCTCCCAAATCTGCTAAAGCTTTTTCAACATTGATATTGCCAACCACACAGGGGATTGTAAAACAACCAGGGTCTTTCAGCTTTGGGGGAAGTCTATTTTGAATGATAGATGAGCAATTTGCCCTAACTTCCACTGTAGAAACATCCTCCAATTTTTGCTTGTTAGATAAAAGTTCTTTCAAGAACTTTGTATACTTCGGCATCTATGAAAGCGCCTCAACAAAAGGAATGTTAATGTGTAACTGCTTAAATAAGTCCAAGAATTTACTAAATTGTTCCTTGTCCTTTGTCTGATTGAGGCGAGCTGGATATGGAATCCGTGGCTTGTACTCTTTCACAGCTGGTGGTGATGATTTTTGTTCCTTCTTTGGTCTCTCGAATTCTACTTCTTCGCCAATAGGATTTTGACTCGCTTCGCCATCCTGCTCCTTTGGTAAGGTGGCATGTAACTCCTTCCCGCTTCTCAAATTAATAGCCTTTACATGCTCCCTAGGATTGGGTTCAGTATTGCTGGGGAGTGAACCTTGAGGTCTCTCAGACATCAACTTAGCCAATTGGCCAATTTGCTTCTCAAGATTATGAATGGACGCCTCTTGATTTCTATGATGAGAATCAAAATTTTGAATAAATTGTGCCAGCACATCTTCAACATTCGGCCTCTTTTCAGGTGGTGGTAAAGTAGGGAGTTATTGAGGTGCTGGTAATTGTTGCGGTTGTTGCCTCTGAAATCCTGGTGGATTGTTTGATCTTTGAGCATTGTGATTGCTCCATGAAAAATTATGGTGATTCCTCTAGCCAGGGTTATAGGTATTACTATAGGGATTATAATTCCCCGAAGTTCTATCAAACTTTTTCATAAAGTTGACATCTTCGATGCTAGAAGCAACACTAGAAACATCATAGTCTTCTATGGAACTCATAGGAGCCCCATTCCGAGAAAAAATTTCTACATTCGGTATATAGCTTGATCCTGCACTTGACATAGGTTGCATTCTACCCATTTGAGCTGTAAGTGATGCCACTTGTGCTTGAAGTTTAGCAATCTCATCTGACTCATGCATGGTAGCAACATGTCTTGGTTTGGTCCTCTCACTATGCCAATAGAATGTATTACGTGCCATATCATCAATCAAATCATAAGCTTCAGAATCACTCTTTTTCATCAAACCTCCACCAACCACGATATCAATCATTGTTTTCAATTGATCACCAAGAGACATATAAAATATTCGTATTAAATCATGTAAGGAAATCCCATGGTCAAGACAACGCCGAAGGAGTTCCTTGAATCGTTCCCAGACTTCATATAGTGATTCTCCCTCAAATTGGAGGAAAGAAAATATCTCATTCCTCAAATGGATTGTGTCACGCCCCGAAGGGTACCATAAACGTGGCAGTCCGCCGTACACAATATTAAAGCCTAAGAATGACCACCTTAGTCATGCGAAGGCTTCCATACTATGTACAAGGCGTCTAACACATAAAGGAGACACATCGGAATGATACATTTTATGTTGATACAATTGAGTAACAATGTAAAGGAAATACAATCCACTATACTCCAAATACAAAACACTATTACTTCAAAATACAGTTCATCAAACTTCAATTACATTCATCCCAAGACTTCACTACATAAAACTATTACAAGGCCAATCGTAAAGCTTAGCCAAAAACTCCAAGCATTCTTATATCTTGCCGGAATCCCAAAGTCATTCTCGACATCAACCATCTTGGTCCCCACTTAGCATTTCTTGGTATAACCTGCTCATTTAAACAACTATTGGGGTATAAGCTACACTAGCTTAGTGAGAATTCCCTTAATTCCGTACCATAACAAACAAGTTATTAATCAATCATATGCTATGCATGAACAAACACGTGAGCAAGCAATTATGCATGGGTAACCGGAACCCACACACAGAACGGATTTACGCCCTCCGTATCTTGGGTTAGGAATGGTATTGAGTCTACACGACCGCTGCTAGTCCCCAAGCCCTGGCTCTTAGCACTCGACTCGGCTAAGCTCATACAAGGATGCATCCACATGCGCCTTAGTACCCGAGAATGAGCTCTGGCACCGGGTCTCCGTACTTAAACGAGTCATCGGACCATACCGATCGACCTGCGTAGGAGTAGCACGCTACCAAATGCGATATGTCTGATGCGATGCATGATCAATCTACTTTTTGCTTAGGTCAAGATATTTATACATTCTTTAGAGTGACCAGGCAATATCATACACATAAATAATATGAACTGTGCAGTTATCCAATCAAATCGTGGTTTCGATATGCTTTAGTATTCCTTGGCATACATTCATCACAGTCTCATCATATATCCCATCCCCATTCACATCGATTTTTATCTTGTTCCTAAAATTCTAATGCGACTAATTACAAGCACAATCAAGGTAACAAAACAAGGAGAAAACTCACTCAGCCATTGGATCACCGGTCTTCTAGTAATAATAATCCGGTGATAGGGAATCGTCGAACTCGGGATAACCTAAAAAGGAAGAAATACTCTAATCAGTATTTCAACTCAAACTAATCCAACGACTTCATACGAACTTATCAAATTCGTAATTCGCGTCCTAAGCGGGAATTCCAACTTAAAACGGCCATAACTTGGTCATTTTAACTCGGAATCCCGCAAATTTTATATCGATTTCTATCTACTTCGGAAGAGCTTTCTAAATACAAAGTTTAAATCAAGTTTTGAAAATATCTAAGCCTCAGAAACGAGGGATCAGATCTGTACAGCGTGTATATAGATTCCGAAAATGCGATTTTCACGAATGCATTTGAGATTCCTAAGGATGAAATGATACTAAATGTAATGGTAATGATTTTCCCTATCATGAATGTCATGATATGAACTCTAATGAGTCTATGTTCTTATAACTTTTTAGTTTTAAAGAATTTGAAAATAAACTTTTCTTAGAAACCATTTCATACCAATGTTTAGTAAGTGAATTTACTACTCTTGACCACATCTACATTTTACAAGGATTTTCTTTAGAAAAACTCACTTTGTTTAAAGAAATTTTAATCCTTATATTAGTTATATCCTAAGGCCTTTATTTCTTTAATAAAATTCACATTTATAAACTTTTAAGTGGGTCTTTTACTATGGGGTTTCCAAAAATCCGAATTTACAAAAGTCCATTTTCAAGTTGATTCCTTTAGGGAAAATATATTTTATACTTGAAACTTTAAGTACCTATTATACCTATATCCTAAGGACTTCATTTGTTCAAGAAAATGTCATCTTTGAAGTTGGAAAAATAGTGTTTTCTAACCTTACATCCATTATTACGAATTTGGTCTACATGACTTTTAACTCAAAACTCCTATGGACTTCATTTCTTGTTTCCAACATTTTCTTTAGTAGAAACTCCTTTAGACTCATGAAAAATACTACTAAACATTATCTATTACCTATAGGCTTCATTTCTCTTGTAAAATACATGTTTAGAAGTTGATAAAAGTGTTTTTAACCTAGGTTTTCAAAGTGATCCGAATTTACACAAGTTCATATTTTGAAAAGTGTTTTCCTTTTTGACTTTATTAACTTATCTAACCATAGATCTACATACTAGGAAGGTGATTTACTAAAGACAAAAGCATTAAAGACTATTAATGCACATAAACACAAAATAGAAATGAAACCTTAAATGCCTACATGATCATGAGTAGTAATATGATGGATCTACTTTATCAAATGTTTAAATGAGTTTTGAAAACATAAAAACTATATTTTTATAAAAGATCTTTGTTTAAAACGCTTTTTGTTGAAGGAACATCAAGCTTTTGGTATGAAAGCTTCTTTAAAAGTTAGATCCACTTTGTAATGGTTCGGGATTTTTGTTTTGATATCTCATTGTCCCTACTAAAAGATCATGGGGACATGGAGTTGAAATATCCAAAAGTCACTTAGCCATAACAAAGTTTTATGAGTGGAAAGGATGGAACTTTACTTACTTGAAGAGAAATAGAGGATGAAAAGAAGAAATGGGAGTTGTGAGTGTGTGTGTGGGGGCTTGTAATGTTTCGGCCAAGAGGGGAAAAATGAGAGGACTTTGAGAGCTTTTCCACTTTGTGAAGTTTGGAAAATGAGTGAATGAAGAAAGAGAGAGAAAATATGGCTTAAATATAAAGTGGGTTTAGGTTAAAAGAAGAAGAAAATTTCAAATTGAAGCATGGAGGGGGGGACTATTCACGTCGGTCACTATTCATGAGGGGGGAGAAAAAGTTTGATTTTTACTTTAGTTTGATTGATTTAACTTGATGTGAAATTGTTAAGAGTGTAAGAGAAGTTAAGGGACAAAATGTGTAGAGAAAAGTGAGTGATTTGAGTGATGGTAAGGGTTAGACTTGTAGGGTAGGCTAATAGGTAGACTAGGTAGTACTTTATGAATAGTAGGGAATAGTTGACAAGACAATTTAACTTCCGGTAGTAATGAAATACGAATAAAAAGGCTATAATTGTATTTTTCATAAGCCGAAAAATTATGAAAAATATATTTTTGAAATCCTTATTTTATTTCGATTCAAATGAGTATTCATAAAGAAATTTTTGAAATTCTAGTTCCAGGGCACGCTTTTCTATAATGGGTCTCGGGATGACCCGAAGTTGGAATTTTCTCAAAATCTGATCTTTTCTTGGTTTGAAATATAATCAAGAACTATATCCTAAATTAATTTTGCTTATAAAAGTTTTTTATTTGGAAACCGAGGAAAAGCCGGAATTTTGGGTTTCTAAGCCTTTCTCACAAAGCTTGAACTAAACCGGTTTAGGGTTTCATTTTCTGGTTTTCGAAGTTGACTCGATTACTAGGAAACACGGGGTATACAATATATAAAAAATATATATATATATATAATAATAATAAAATTGTGTAATGAAATAAAATGAATAGTGCAAAAGAATAATTAATTACCGGTAGAAATGAAAAGACGGTAAAAAGGTTATAACTATAACTTTTATAACCCGAAAAATTATATAACTGATATATTTAGAAATCTTATAAAATTACGAGTCTAACGGTACTAATGGTATGTTTTTGATATCTCGAGCCCCGAGACACGCTTTTCAAAGTCTGTATCCGAACGGGTTCGAGATAGGTCAAAAATTTACCAATCTGATATTTTTAAACAAACCTATTTTACTACGAGCTATTCTACATATTTAAACTACCTTTCGGCCTCTAGAGTTAAGGGTGCTAGATTGCCGGACTTAAGCTATTGCACTCCGGTTAGGGTTTCCGGATGATTTTCAGGTTTGGACCTTTGCCAAATTGGAAACTGAGATTTTCTGTTTATACAACGTATTTAGTTTGAGAAATTTATTTTAAATTTTATTTTTATAAGTACTTAATATCTCTTACTGCTTTTCAGAAATCCTGAATTGAATTATTATATCCGGAGTTATATCGGTAATGGTTACCATATATGATTTTCTTGAGTTTGAGTCAATTATCGATTTTTGGAATGATTTTGGGAAATCTTGATTTCTTATAATTTGCTTTGAAAAAGGATCTTCATAGTGTTTTGTTCTCGAATTTATTTTGCTTCGATTTAAGGTTTTATGAACAATTGGTTAACTTAAGGATTATTAAATTTGTTATTTCATTTCTTGAATTCTTCCTTCTTAAGATTACGAGATTTCAATTTCTAACTTGTTCTATGATTTTTGGTAGTTTGATTTGATCGTTAGGGCTTTATTGTGATTTCCGTCTCTTAGGATTATTATTCTGGTCGTTTGGGGAATTTCCAAAGTCTATGTTTTATTATTGGCAGATAAAGTTTTCTTAATCGTGCCAAAGCCTAGTTATGGAATTGGCCTTTGGTGATTTCCTGATCCTTCAAATTGTCATGTTATGGATTAACTTGCTTTTTAGCAAATTATAACTGTGTTTTATTTCTATCCTGATTTTTATGAATTATAGATTAGGTAAGAAGTTTATCTCACGTAAGGGTTTTTTTTTGGACTTAAGGACCTTTGTAGTCCTTATATTATTTTTTTGATTTTGTCAAGACTAGTGAATTCTTACTTTCGTTTATATTTCGGGACTCGTTCAAAGTTCGGTTTTAATTTGGAGTGATTTTTAGGGTTTATTTTCGAAGTTCATTTTGGAATTATTTACTGAAATTTTCGAGGGCTTACAGATTGTCTTGTTAGGTGGAAAGAATTGCTCCAGAAATTTCTGTGCTACTTGAGCCCAACTAGTCAATGAATGAGGAGGTAAAGAATTCAACCAACTACTTGCCTTATCCCTAAGAGAAAAAGGGAATAATCTGAGGCGTATAGCATCCTCGGAAACTCCATTGCTTTTGATAGTGCTACAAATCTACAGGAAACTTTTTAAGTGAGCATGTGGATTTTCTGTAGTTCACCCACCAAATTGGTTTACTTGCACCATCGGGATTAAGGCAGGTTTCAGCTCAAAATTGTTTGCCTGAATTGTAGGCATTGCAATAGGTAGTGCAACTCCATCGATTGTGGGCATAAACAACTCACACATAGGTCGATGAAGATTATTTGCAGCAACTTGAATTGGATTGTTCCCGTCACCATGAACCTGATTCAGAGCATCCTCATTCCTATCTCCATCCATGGTGCTTGGTCTTTCTAGGTTGTTTCTCTTAGCTCTCAATCTTCTACGAAATGTTCGTTCAATCTCAAGATCAAGGTCAATATATTCCGATAGGGAACTTCTTGGCATAAACTTTAAAATATGAAAGCAGATTAAAGTTTATGAAATATCCAAGAAGAAAGGTAATTAAATTGCAAAAGAAGATAAATGACTAAATTAGTAGTTATTCAGGCTGTCCTAATATTGCTAGATTCCCCGGCAACGGCACCAAAAACTTGATGCTCTCAAACCGATCGTATCAAACTTTAAAATTTATAAACCTAGAATTAATCCTGGGATCGAGCAAAGGCAAGTATACCTTTTTGAAATAGTATATGATTAAAATCAGGTATCGTCCTCAGGAATCTAAGAAACAATTATTAGTGTTACCCTTTCTCCACTATTTAGTCTAATTCTTAAATTGATAGGTATTATCATCAACTACTAATTAACTAATCTAATTGACCCTAAGATCCTTATGAAAACTTTCAAGAATTATAATTAATCACAAGATATGCAACATACCCCTCATCTTATTCCACACTAAACCCTAACTTTTCATATAAAGATATGTTGATTAATTGTTTATTCATACTTTGCACTGCATGAACTTCCTTTCAAACTAATTACTCGCTCGAGTTAATCAATTCCTAATCTTGCATGAATTAATAGAAACCTCTTCCTAACTAATATCAATGCAAGATTGCATTAAAGATCCTAGTTCATAAACAAAGATCAAATCTTTATTGCAGCAAATCAAAGTTTCTCTATCTCTAGATGAAACATGTGATTTTCCTATTCATGAAGATTTAACTTATTAGATAAAACCTGAAATAGCCAAGAAATTGCTAATTTTATTTTATGAATGAATTGTTGAATTATGCATGATAAATATATGTTGATGGTTAATTTAAATTTTGATGAACTATGTGATATGTGAATGTGTAGAATTATTTAAATATGTTAGAATTAGTTATTTGTTATTTTATAAAATATCAATATGTTTTAGGTGTGAAATATACATGTTAGAAATAAATGGAATGTATGCATATGAAAGCCCCTAAGTAGCAGAAAATTTGAGTATAAATAGAGCCAATAAACCCCTTTTTAATGCCTTAAAACAAAGCCATTTAATTAAGTAAAACAAGTTAAATTAATTAACCAAAGCTAAAGTCATTAAAGCCATTAATACTTTTGCCACCTGCCCTTTTTCTTAAAGCCAATAAGATAAACACAAAAGTCACCTAACACTTCAAATTTCGGCCAAAAATTGCCTCACAAAAACACTCTCCATATTTGCCCTAAACTCATTCCCCTCTTCATCAAAAGAGCTCCAAGGTGACCCTAAGTTGAAGTTTGATTTTCTACAATTCTCACCATCAAAAGCTTGATCTAGAGTCCTTAAACCGAGTATAGAAGTCCAAGTGGTAAGTGTGTTCTCTATTTTTCATTTTCATGCTTGTTGTGTTCTTGATGATATTTTGTTTATGAATTCGTGACCCATGTTGTATGGATATTATATGATGTGTTATAGACTAGAGTGGTTAGTTTTATGTGTTGGATGAGTTTTGAAGTGTTGGAAGTGGTTGGTGATGCATGGTTGGATGACCTAATATGAAGAAGATGATGAATAGTGATTTGGAGTTGATGAAGTTTTGGAGATGTTGGTGTTGTTTGAATGTTATATGATTATAACACCTATGAGGAATTTGGAATGAGTTTAAAGAACTTTGAGAAGTATAAAATGCATTTAAAGAACAAAGGAAGTCGTTATTTTCTTGTTCTGTGAACCTGCTGCACGGGCGTGCACGTGGCCATGCAGCCTTAAACCCTCAAAATTTTCGGATCACATTTTTTACCTGCACGGCCTTGAGCAGGCCATGCACATGCCATGCAGCCTTAAATTTTAAAACTTTGTCGGGTCATTTTTCATGCTCTGCACCGCCCGAGCACGGCCATGCATCGGCCGTGCAGACTTTTCCTATTTCGTAGCTCTTTGTATTTTAGCCGCAACTTTTTCATCTGATCTCCGTTTGAGGTGATTCAAGTTGCGTTGGAAAGATAAGGAAAAGATCTAAAACTTTCATGTTTTAAGATTTTCCAAATTCGAAAAGTATAAGTGCTTAAATTTCAATTCTTTCCAGCTGATACACTTTCCAACAAAGTTTAAAACTTTTGTTGTTTGCTAAAAGTTGTTCAAAGCTTGATAAATGATCATTTAAGTATTTGTTGAGTATTGTATGAAATATATGATATTAAATGCTATGTGATGATGTTATATAATTTATTTGAATTTCTTTGGATGATTATACTTGAGCTTTGATGAAAATATATACTTGAACTAAGTAAGAGTTGTAATTATTTTTTTTACAGTGATTGATTCCCTTTCGGTTATTCCCATTGACTCTCGATCTAGTACAGGTACGCAGTAACCTGCTTGTCTCTATTAGGATAGGCATTTATAAAACTTAAATTATAATAAGAAAACTTAAAATGTGATTGTTGCTTGTGTTTTATGCCGTTAAAATCCAATTCCTATGCCAGGTCATGTATGAACCTAACGGTGACCCCTCATAGTTTGATGAGTTTGGGATGGAAGTTGGTATCCGGTTCGGGGAGCGGCACATTGCTCGGTTTGAGCACGGTAGATCTAGGCACTTAGGCCACTCCTGTCATTTGAGATGACTTTCATTAAGTGGTACGGCGGGTAGTCGACGGGGGTATAGATCGGTGAAAATTTATTTAAACTTGGTATGAAGTACCATAGTTTAGTTCAAACGTTTATGAGAACGGGTGAACTATATTTTATGATGGACTGAGTATAAATAGAGCTAAGTAACGGCTATTAACCCTGGAGGAAGCTACTTTCTCTTTGACTTAACGATATCTAGGACGGTATGAGTACCCGAACTACTTATATCAACCCCTGAGCGTCCGAGTGTTACTCAGGTCCCCTCGCGATCCTGTTGTCCGGAGTTTGAATACTCCCGTGTTGATTGATTAATTAAAGATTAAAGAATAATTGAATGGATGTTGCATATTGCATTTAGACTAAGCTTGTGTGCTTCATCTTGCTTTTGTATTCGTTGCTATGTACTGGGCCTCTGGCTCATTCTTTTAACAATTTCAGGTGATGACCTGGACGAGTCTTATGCGGGCATGGGTTATGGCTTCGATTTTGAGGACTTCTTGGAGGAATATGAGGACTAGAGTTTGACCAGGACTGGACGGAACCATTCTTTTTGTAATAGACTAGATAGTTAGTTAGAATGGATGTTTGTAAAGCTTGTTAAGCTTTATATTTTTTTATTTTGTTTAAGGCTTGTAAGAAGCCTGTGGATGTAATATATGTATGTATATATCTAGCTTGATCTGCCTTTGTTTGAAGTTGTGTATATATATATATGTTAATATGTTTTGAAAAGCTACTAAGTAATTATTAATTAAAACGATTTATTCCTTAAGATTAGGTGAACAATTCATCAAACAATCCTTTTAAGACAACCTTGCATATAATTCTGCAGATTATATGCGGTTGGGGAACTGCTATTGCTTATTTCAACTAGGGGTAATAGCGGGTCCTTACATTATTATTGATTTTATGTTAATATCTTATATATATGTAACTAGATGTAATTATGTACTTATATATAATCTTTAGAGCATATAAGCTAAATGTTATTTATTTACTTCCAAGTAATGCAATTTATTTATTTCATGTTATTTTAAGACTAGTCTCTAGTCTTAGACTTGTCCTCATCAAGTCAAAACAATATATTTGCTTTCTTTTCTTATTTTTCGTTTGGGACTAGTCCATTCTTAGTCTTGGGATATCTTAATGAAGCTAAGGTTCCCAATACTTGATATACTTCTTTACTTGCTTATTTTATTACCATTATGTCTTTATTATGTTTTCATAATTCCATGATTTCGTCTTCATGATAATGCATTGTCACGCCCCAATGGGTACCTTAAACGTGACAGCCCGCCGTACGCAATATTAAAACTTAAGAATGACTACCTTAGCCACTCAAAAGTTTCCATATCGATATAAGGCGTACATTCACATCAAAGGGAGACCGGTGAAGTAATGAATTTTAAGATATTGGCAGCGGAATATACAAAATAACACTTAATATAATTCATAGAAACATAAAGTCTTTACAACTTCTAAGGGGCATTCCCCCGATAATAATAACATGGTTTTAATAAAGATAAAATAACTAAAGCTAGAAGATTTTGAAGAAATCTACTCTTAGACTTCAAAACAGAATTCTTCCAAAAGCTTCCCAAAATAAAGATTCTACCCGGGGAATCAAGTTGGTATCGGGTGCAAAAAGATAATCCTGCAAAGTCAAAAGTCTATAGGAGTATAAGCATAACTAGCTTAGTGAGATATTCCTTACACAAAAGTACTCATAATAAATAATCAACCAAGTTTATTAATCAAGCATATGAAATGCAACAACCATATGATCAAACATTACATACGACTATCCGGTTTCGTATGTGTGATGGATTTACCCCTCCATCGGTGGTTAAGGAATGCTTTGAACTGGGTCCCAAACGACCTCTTTAAAGTTGCACACGTCTTGGGGTTCTAACGAACTGTACTACTAGTCCCCGGGCTTTCCTTACCCAAAGCGATCGATCCGGCTCTGCTATAACTTGAGACCGTATTCCCTGAACGTCCTAACTCTCAAGGTTGTAGCAAGGCAGCTTACCTTTCTGGTCCCACACTGAGGAGTAGTAGCAAAATTTCGAAATGATATTCTAAGTGATATGTATGAGCAATTTATTATATGGGGATTCCAATATGACATTAAATCATTTAAGGCGATCAAACAATATTTGCACACATAGCAATACATACATAGAAACATTTATATCAATCACGAATCGGGTTTCGATATACTTAATGTTCATTGATCGTACACAACTATTTACATACATAATTCCCATGATAACCCGCATGCATATCAATTTTATCTTTTCCTAACATCTAGTGCTCTATTCTACAAGCACATGCTCGAATACATAAACATAAAGGAAACTCAGTCGTCTATAGCGATCTAGGAGTCGAAGTAATCCTCGGGGAAGACAAGATCTTGATCCTAGACATCTAAACAAAATAAATACCCAACATGAGTAAATCATCCAAGATCTATTCAAATTCTATAATTCTACCTTAGCGAATTCGTAAAAATCTTATGAAATGGAAATTCCCACTTAAAATGGCCATAACTTGCTCATTTTAACTCGGAATTTCGCATATTATATACCGATTTCTACCTACTCGAAAAGATCTATCTATTTCTAAGGTTATTTTTATCAAAAAAAGTTATTTGGGTCTCGGAATAGTAACGTACAGATTTGATACGAAAATTCCAATTTCAAAACTTAAGTTTTCAAACTTTCTTCATTCAAGAACTCTTGTACAAAAATATAGATATATTGTATGGTTAAAAAAAAAAATCCCTTGAATACATATATATATATATATATATACTCAAACCATATGCATGAATTTAGTGGTGTTGTCTCAACAATGATCTTGTAAAACAATGTGTCTTAAAAGTGAGATAAGCTTAAGACTTGAAAAGAAATTAGTTTTGTTTTGAGAAATTTCCTAAATTATCATAAGTGAGTATTTCCTTCTTTAACTCCATTTCTTAGTTATTGAGAATAATTAAATTTTCAAACAGAAATTTTCATCTTTTAAGATTCCCATAACTTTATTTCTAGTGGTTTGGAAAACATAGTTTTTCTAAATATTTCATGGTTATATGTTTTAAAGTTTTTCTAAAGTTTTGTTTCACTTTAAAAGAATAATATCAATAATTTTATAAGTTATTTATTATTTTTATTTCCTAAGTAAAACTTATCATTAAAAAGGTTATTCTTTAATAATTTTGCAAAACTTATCTGAACCTTAATATGTTGATGAAAACTTTACATATGAGTTTAAGAAAACTTTTGTTTAGACAAAGAATTATGTTTAAAGAATTTTATTTTATTGGTTTAAAAGAGAGTTTGATAACTTTATTTTCATTGAAAAAATACCATATAGTATTATTTCTAAAACTTGAACTAATCTTATCTAATTTTTGAAAGTGTTTATTAAGATGAAACTTTAAGTCTTTATGAAAATAATTCCTTATGTGACAAAATTTATTTTTAAAGAAAGTTCTTTATTTAAGAAAGCTCATTTTCATTATGGTTAAGACAATAACAACATGCTCATGCATGAATGAGAATATGTAACTATGAGAAATATAATAAAAACAACATAAATAAGATAAATTATATAAGAGCATAAAAGTAAAGTCAAGTATTGGGAACCTTAGATTCATCAAGATATCCCAGGACTAAGAATAGACTAGTCCTCAAAAGAAAAGAAAAGAAAGAAAATTATTTTGACTTGATATGGACAAGTCTAAGACTAAAAATATTAGTCTTAATAACAACATGAAATAAATAAATTGCATAACTTGAAAGTAAATGAATAACAAATGAGCTTATATGCTCTATATAAATATATATACATAATATACATAATACTTTATATAAGTTAGGTTAGAACAAATAATAATAACAATAACAATAATCAACATAATAATAACATAAGGAAAAGAATAGAAACATGAACAAAAACAAAACATGAATAAATTATTATTTTTTAACTCTCATGAGTCTAAGAAACATACACTAAACTCATGTTAAATTATATGAACATGATGAGTATATGAAAGAAACTTTTACCTAAGGTTATTTATTTGTTGAAGAAGAAAAGAATGGTTTGTAGTAATATGTGGGACTTGGTTTTCCAAAGAAAAGAGAAAACTTGAGAGAGATTTTGAGAGAGTGATTTTGTGGAGTGATTTTGGGAGAGTTTTAGTAGGAAATGAGTTGTATGAAAGAATGAAAGAGGAAGAGGGTATTTATAGATTTTTGGAGTGGAATTTAGATGTAATTAAATAAATTGGAAAAGAAAATAAATTGTGATGGGAGAGAGAGGGATAGGCGCCGGTTCTAGCATGTATGGGAGGAAGAAATTAATTTTTTTTTGTAATAAAAGAAGTAATGTGTAAAGTGTGATGTGATTAAAGTTGTATGGGGAAGGTAAATTGTAAGGTATAGGTATGGTAGAGTGTAAAAATAGAGTGTAAGAAAAAGTAGAGATAAATGAATAGTAATAAATAGTAGAAAAGTATTATGAATAGTAGACTAGACAATTAAAATACCGGTAGTAAAGAAAATACGCGTAAACGACCTATATCTGATATTTTTAGTTACCGAATAATTCTAAAACTGATATTTTTGAAAACCTTATATTTTTACGAATCTATTGGTGTTGTCGGAATATTTTCACTATCCGGTGCACCGGGGCACGGTTTTTGAAAACTAATCCCGTTTGGATCCGAAGGACAGTTGGAAATTACGAAACTAATATTCTTAAGCCTTCCTATATTATTACGAACTATATTCCACAATTATCTCAATTTTGTTTTCTAGGATTTAAGAACATGGGATTTCCGGATCTAGATTCACTAGACTAAACATAGAACTAGGTTAATTTTAGGGTTCCGGTTTGACTTCCGGTTTTGGGGTTTTCTTATATTATCGAAAAATCTAGGGGCTTACATGCATGACCATATTGATTTTGTCTCAATAAGTTAAAGAAAGAAAAGTTTTCTTAAAATAAAAGTTTATATCTAAAATAAATGTTGTTATGAAGGAAGTGATTTTTCATAAAAAAACTTAGGAATTTATCTTAACAAATCCTTTCTAGAAATCTAGAGGAATTCATTATAAACATAGGAATTTTTAAAACAATACATATACACTTTACAAAGTCATAAAATGGGAAGGAATTCTTGATTAAACAAAAGTTTTATTAAACTTCACTTTTCATCAATATTTTGAATAGACTAGTTTGACAAACACCAAGAAATCCCCTTTCATAAAAATAAAATGATATTAACAAATAAGACTAATGAACAACTTAGGAAATCACTTCTTTAAATATAGAATTATTACTGGTTTCAAAAGTATTAGAAACTAAAATATAAGGAATTTAGAAAATGGAAATCATACTTTTGAAATTTAAAAAGACTAAGGAAATGGAATTAAGGAAAAAGAAAATACCCCTTTCAAAATGGCTTGAGAAAGTTTCTAGCAAACTAAGAAGAAAATTTCAAAAGTTTTACTTTTTCAAAGTATTAGAAGACTTTACTTTTATTGAAAATTTATGGTTGAGACAACTTCATTAATTTAGTGCATTTAACATGAGTAAATGAATATATATATATATATATATATTCAAAGGTCTTACAACTATTATAATATCTATCTCCTTGAATCAAGTTTTTTTATAAAAAGAAGAAAGTAAGTTTAGTAAAATTCGTAGTGAATCTAATCACCACTTTTTTGAGCTCAAACGAATTAGTTTGATAAAAATAGTTTTAGAATTGGATAGATCTTTTCGAATAGGTAGAAAACAGTATATTATATGCGCAATTCCGAGTTAAAATGACCAAGTTATGGTCATTTTAAGTTAGAATTACTCTCTATACGAATTTTAACGATCTTATGACATAGCTTTTTTTATAAGTATCATAGAATCAAAAAGAAATACTCATTTTGGGTATTCTTCTTGATTAGGTGATCTCGATAAGGATTGTTCATATCCAGAATATTATTACGATTAGTGGAATTCCCGAACGACTCATCCATTAGAAGAAAAGTGTTATCATGGCTGAGTGAGTCTACTCCCCTTTATTTCTCATACTTATGATTGTGATTTTAAATTTAGTTGCATTAGAAATTAGGCAAGATAAAATGGAAGTTGTATAATAAAATGTTGAAAGAATATTAAGTATATCGAAGCATGAATTGCTTGTAATAAAGTTGTATGCGTATTATTACATTGCAGTGTTTGAAATTAGTTGCTCACTAGAAAGAAATTAAAACATAAACGATTAGAATTTAATTAAGAAATTATGCGTGCACTTCATATGTTAAGTCACGTTGCATTCGCTATTATACAATTAGTGAGACAAGTGTATGATAGTGGTGGTAGGCATAACTGGTATATAATGTAAGTAGCGAGTAGAAGTCGGTAAGAACTACATAAATTGATGGCTAGTAGGAGCCTGTAATAATTATAAGTTTTTGATGGCGTATATGAGTCAGTAAGATCTATAAAAATGTTTTTAAACAAAGTTGTGGCCGTAATTGGCCTGAATACCTAACCCCGAATGAAGGGAGTAATTCAATCAACATATGATTCCCGGAAAGTCATACTCATGTGTTTGTTGCATTCCATTTGCTTGACTAATAAACTTGGTTGATATTTTACTTCAAGTATGAATTTTGGGATTTACTCACTAAGCCCATAAGCTTACGCCCTTATAGATATTTGCATTCTCAATAACACTTATTTTTGTACCTGAGGTCTCCTTATATCCGCGTAAGTATTCTTTTGAAGCTTTTGGAGAAAATCTAATTGAAGAATTAGATGAGAATTCCTTTGAAATCTTTAATGTAGTATTTAAATATTGTAAAGACTATTTTGATCTTTGGGATTTAGCAGGGGTATGCCCCTAAGAAATCATGTAATAGACCTTTGGTTATTAATATTATAATCTATTTTATTTTTGGATTCTTGTATGTTTATTTTTACTTGCTTAGACTATGCTTCCCAAAAGTGTCTCCTATTATTGTGCTAGATGCCTTATATGTAATACTAAGACTTTCGTGTGACTGAGGCAGTCATTCTTGAGTCTTGATATTATATGTGGCGGGCTAGCATGTTTAGGGTATCCTTCGGGGTCTGATTGTCACGCCCCGATGGGGTACCCTAAACGTGACAGTCCGCCACACTCAATATTAAAGCTTAAGTATGACAACCTTAGTCATTTCCAAAAACTTTTATATTAAGTGTAAGGCTTACTTTCACAATTTTAGAGGACCATATGTGGCATAATGAAGTTTAAGGAGATATAAAAACATATTAAGAAAAGAAGAATCACAATAATTATTTGTCCATGGCATAAACTTTACAAACTTAGGGACAACTCCCTAAATTACTAATCTATTAACATGCTAATACTAAGCTATACTTTATTCAGATTTCTAATATTCAAAAGGGATTACCTGCCCACAGGGTCCACGTGGCCTTAACCATAAATACGGGAACTGCAAAAGATAGCTATCGGGGTATAAGCTAATAGGCTTAGTGAGAACTATTTCCATAAATAACTTCTTGTAACAAGATTCAAACAAGTTGGTTAATCACACATATGTAATGCATCAAACACGTGGGCAAACAATCATATAGCTTCCGGGAACTATATGTTGAATGGATTTACGCCCTCCATTCGGGTTGGTGATACTCAAAACAAGTAGTTTTAACAATAGAAATTTTAAGCTTGCGAGCAATCATCGCCAAGCATTCATTAAAAACTTTTAAACTTACGAGCACTCATCGCCAAGTATTCCGAATCTACTTGATTTGACCTTGCTTTCGGATCAACCGCCAAGCATGTTCCATTAAGCCGCCAAGCAATCGCTTTCGGATCTCCCGCCAAGTGTTGCTTTCGACATGAGCCTACTATCCTTCTCGCCCAAGGATAATAACCCAACCATGCAATGTGACTCACTTCGTGGTATGCATGAGTTCATTAATTTATAAAGTCATAACATAATTATTTTCAACTTTAAGGTGATCAAGGAATTTCACACAAATCAATATTAAACTAAAACAATCTCTTAGAACAATTCGGCTTCGATACTCTTAGAATTCTTTCAAGGAATTGTTTTACATGCATATCGGTTTATCTTTTCCTAACTCTAGTGCAATTATTTTACAAGCACAACAAGTGTAGCATTTAATGGAAATAAACTCACAATGCCATTGGTCGTCTATTCCTCTAAGCGGATGAGTCGTTCACATACTCCACTTAATTGTAATAGTTCTCGGGGTGAAGAAATCCTTTCTCGGGATCACCTAACCAAAGAAAATACCCATAATGAGTTTTTCTTGAAGATTTTCTTGAATTTTGACAAAACAATGTCAAAGAACGTTAAAGTTCGTATAGAAGAATGTTCCACCTTAAAATGGCCATAACTTGGTCATTTTAACTCGGAATCGCGCATATAATATACCGATTTCTATCTACTCGAAAAGATCTACCCATTTCTAAAATTATTTCCCACAAACAAAGCCATATAGGCTCCGAAAAAGTGGCGACAAAATTCACCACGGATTTTCAAGTAAAAACAACTTTGGTTCAAGAAATCAAAATTTGTTTGATAAATACTTAGTTATCTATATAGTTGAAAAATTCTCTTTTTATAACTATATAACTCATATTTAAGCATGCTCAAGTGTCTTGTTGTCCAAATTATTTTTCTTAGGTAAAACAATGTCGGGTTGAAGCTTTTCGGAAATTGTTTTTGTGAATTTTTGAAATGAATACCTTGTTTTCTTTATTTTCTAAAACGTTTTATGTTGGTTTCATTTATCTTTTCTAAGTGACCTTTTGAAAATAAAATTTCCTCCTTTCTAAGTTACATTAATACTATATTTGAAGTTTTCTTAGGAAATATGCTATTCTTCATTTTTCTTGTGTAAATTCTTTTGTTTACTTGTTTTTGCAGAAATTCTCACTTGATATTTCTCATTCTCTTTCTCATGTCTCCTATGTTTCAAAAATAATTACCCGTGCATGAAAATTTGGTTTCTTTATAAAAACAATGTGGAACAATGAAGGACTTTTTGTAGAAAAACTAATTTCTATAATCTTATTAACTTCTTCTTGTAACTTGAAAAGGAATAACTTTATTATTTTCAAAACATAAATTTTCTTTGCCTATTTGTTTGCACGGTTCTTTACTTAAAAAATTTCCTTAGTCATCTATCTTATTTTCTTTCTTTATGAAAAGAACCATTTTCGTCAACAAAATATTTTCTTTTGAAAAACAAGGTAGAAAAGATTTAAGTAGCTTTTTAAGTAAAAATAGTTTCTAAATTCCTAGTGAATTCTTTTTGTAAAATGAATGAGTTTATTTTTGTTATCTTGTATTTTTACGTTTCACATAAGCGTATTCCTATGTGACAAAAAGCCTCTTGTTATTATCTTTAGAAAATAAGACTTTTGGACAACAATCTAGATGAACATGATTATGAGAATAATAATAAACGAAACAACATAGAGCATAAATAATAAAAGTATTGGAGTCTTAGCTTTTTCAAGGCTCCCGGGACTAAGAAATAAACTAGTCCCATAATAAAATGAAATGAAAGAAGGAAAAGCTTGTTTTGACTTGATGAGGACAAGTCTAAGACTAGAGACTAGTCTTAATAACACTTGGAATAAATAAATAAATTGCAATGGAAAAGTAAATAAATTGCTTTGCATGAATTAAATAAATTGCAAGTGAGCTTATATGCTCTAAAGAATATGTATAGCTATATAAACAATAATAAATCAACATAAACATAAATGGATTGGCATGAACAAGAACAATACATGAACATAATGTAGTTTCCACAACTTGCAGTATTTGGAAACTCACACTATGGTCATGTAAAGTTACATGACATGAAGAAGAAGAAAGAATTATAGAAGGGTTACCTAAAGAAGATTTTGATATGGTTATGTGGTTATGGGTTTTTGTTGTTGGTGGAAGTTGTTGTGGAATTATTTTGAGAGAATTTTGAGATAGTAATTTGAGAGAGCTTTGAGAGGAAAAATTGAGAGAGTTTTGGTATGAATTTGTGGATAGTGAATGTGTGAAAGAAGTGAAAGAGGAGGGGGGTATTTATAGGAAAATGGGGAGTGATTTTTGTGTGATTTAAATTAAAGAAAAATTGAAACAAATTGGAGGAGAGAGGGGGGCATAGGCGCCGGCCATTGTGTGATGAGGGGAGGGTGATTTAATTTTTTGACTTTTTGGAAAATAAAAGATGTAATTTGTAAGGTAGATGTGATATAAAGTTATGGGAAAGGTAAAAAGTTAAGATTATAGGTTATGTAGAGTGTAAGAGTAGGTGTAAGAAAAGGTAGAGATAAAAGAATAGTTAGAATAGTAATGAATAGTATAATGTAAAGTAGATATGACAATTAAAGTACCGGTAGTAAGAAAATACGCGTATAATAGCTATATCTGTTATTTTTACTTACCGAAGAATTACGAAATTGATATTTTTGGAAAACTTATATTTTTACGAGTCTAACGGTATATTCGGAATATTTTTACTAGTCCGGGCTTCCGGACACGTTTTTCGAGAACTGTGTCCGATCAGGTTCGAAGGACACTCGAATTCCGCGAAACTGAAACTTTTATAAAACCTATGGTTATTACGGACTATTCGAGCTAATTATCTCAACTTCGTTTTTTAGGGCCAAAGAAAACGGCAATGCCGGATTTAGCTGGATACGGTAAACTAGGGTTTTGTTGAATTTTAGGGCTTCGTTTGACTTCCGGTTTAGGGTTTTATGCTAAACCGATTCCGAAAATTTAGGGGTTTACACTGATAGTTTCTTTTCAAATAAAATCAATAAAGGAAATTAAAAGACGAAGTTTTAAAAATAAAAGTTATTCTTAAAAGAAGTTAACAAATAAAAATAGACTTATTTATCAAAGCCGTTTTTAAGAAAACATATAACTCAAAATCACTATAGGATATCATCAACTTAATAAAAACTTTAGAAACTTAATTTTTGCCACAAAAAGCAAAATTTATAAAAGACCAAAATCAAGGAGAAAATTTCAATTGTTTTAGAAAAGAAATTCGAAAACAAAGTAAGAATATACTTGTTTACAATTACTTAAAAAATTATAAAGTTTCTCCAAAATACTTTGAAAATGATTTGCTAAATTTAAGTTTCAACACTTTTATGATGAATTGTTTTATGAAAAATAATCGTTTAGATAACACCATTAGAATCTTGCATATAATATGAATCTATATAAATACTCAAAGGATTTTTCAACTATATACATATCCATATTTTTTCCAAAAGGATTTTTGAATAAAGATGAGTTTGAAAAATTAATTTTCAAAAGTTGGTATTTTTGTTTTCGTTCTGTACCATAATTTTTCAGAAATCAAATGACCTTTTATGTAGAAAATAACCTTAGAAATGGATAGATCTTTTCGAGTAGGTAGAAATAGATATATTATATGCAAAATTTTGAGTTAAAATGAGCAAGTTATGGCCATTTTAAATTGGAATTTCCTTCCATGCGAATTTTGACGAACTTAGTATAATAGAATAACAAGTTTAAGTAGAACTTCCAAGAAATACTCATTTTGGGTATTTCTTTTGTTTAGGTGACGTGGAGATTAAGTTCCCATGTATCGAGGATTTCCTGGACTAGAAGTATCCACATAAATGATTGAGTGAGTTTTTTTCTTACATATTTGTACTTATAATTTTGCTTGTAAAATAGTAGCATTAGAATTAAAGAAAAGATAATATGAAAAAAAATACATGTGCTTTACATACTTGGTTGAAATTATGATTAAGTATATCGAGGCAAGAATTGTTTATAATGAATGTTTAATCTAGTGTAGGAATGATTATGTGCAAATTCTATGATCACCCACAAAATATTTAATTATGCCATGAGTACTTAGTTAAATTGATTCATGCATATCATCGAGTGAGTTCATTACATTTATTACTATACCTTTGGTGTGATGAAGGCTTAGTAAGGAGATTCATAGAATCCGTAAATTCTATAAAGCAACGAGGCATCGTCTGAATCAACTAATGATGAGAAAACATCTAAATAAAACATACTCGACAGCTATGTAGTGGCTCGAAAATAAACTACAAATAAGTTGGATTATTATATATTCTTTTTTTTTTTTAGCAAGGAAGTTTTTAAAACAAGAACTGTCATGGAGTTATGTTGTATAATAGCAGCCTATACGATCTGGAACACCTAACCACCGAATGGAGGGATAAATCCATTTAAACATATAATTCGCAGATTATCATATGTATTGTTTGCCCACGTGCTTGTGCATCTCATATTATTGCTTAAATAAACTTGTTTTGATTATTGGATGTCGAGTGTTTATTTGTGGAAATAAATCTCACTAAGCTAGTAGCTTATACCAACTTAGATATCTTTTGCAGCTTTCGTAGCTTTGGCTGGAACCAAGAGGTTATTTTACCTAGGTAATACCTTGAGTCGAGATCATATGGGTAGAAGTGCAAGATAGAAGTAGATTTCAAGAGGAGTTTCAAAAGTGTAAATTGTTCCATGATAGACTCTTTATTAGAATTAATTACCTTTAATAGGGGAATGCCCCTTAATGTTGTATAGACGCCTTAATAGTTTTTATGAACCTTGATTATATTGTTATGATTTATTTTCTTAATTGCTATTATGTATAACTGCTTAAACGACATGATCCAAAGTTTGGTCCACTACGATCGTGAAGGTACGCCTTACACTTGGTATCTAGACTTTTGGGATAACTAAGGTTATCATACTTGAGCCTTAATATTGAGTGTGATAGACTGTCGCGTTTAGGGTACCCTTTGATGCAAACCCCTAAAAATTCGGTTAATTTTAAGTTTGATCTTAGAATTAAAAGTCAACCAGAACTCTAAAGGTCAACAAAAGTCTAGTATAAACCCTAGAATTTAGATCTGGCATTCCCATATTCTTTAGTCCTAGAAAACAAAGTTGATTTTATTAGTGTTAATAGTTCGTAATATCTTGAGAAAGCATAAAAAATATCATATTCGCGAATTTCGAGTGTCCTTCGGACTTAAACGAGATCAGTTCTCAAAAAGCGCGTCTCGAAGCCTGGAATAATAAAAATATTCCGATTATACTGTTAGGATGGATTTAATACAAGGATTTGAAAAATATTAGTTTTGTAATTTTTCGGTAACTAAAAATAACAGATATCGCATTTATACGCGTATTTTTTTACTACCGGTATCTTACTAGTCACATCTACTTTACATTACACTATTCATTACTATTCTATACTATTCTGTTATCTCTACTTTTTCTAACACCTACTCTTATAACACCATACACCTATTATCTTTACTTTTTACCTTTCCTATTACTTTATATCACATCTATCTTACATATTATTACTTTTAATACATAAAATTACAAAAAATCAAATCTCTCTCCCTCTCCTACATGCTTGGCTGGTGCCTCCCCCTCTCTCTCTTCCTCTTTTTTTTTTTTCAATTTTTCTTTAATTAAATCACTCAAAAATCTCTCCCTATTTTCCTATAAGTACCCCCTCCTCTTTCACTTCATTCACACATCTTCTACTCACAAATTTCACTCCAAAACTCTCTCCAATTACCCTCTCAATTACCATCCAAAAACTGGCTCAAAATCTCCTCTCAAAACTCTCTCATACTACAAACACTACCACAATTCTTACTTTATGTAAGAATTCTCTTTAAATCTTTCTTACTATATCATATAACTTTACATGACCATGGTGTGAGTTTCCTAAACTTAATGTTATGAAAGCTACACTACGTTCATGTATTGTTATTGTTCATAAATATATATTTATGTATTTCTACGTTGTTATTTTACTTTTGCTCATATTATTATTGATTTTATGTTAATCTCTTATATATATGTAACTAGATATAATTATGTACTTATATATATAACCTTTAGAGCATATAAGCTTATTATTATTTATTTACTTCCAAGTAATGCAATTTATTTATTTCATGTTATTTTAAGACTAGTCTCTAGTCTTAGACTTGACCTCATCAGGTCAAAACAATATTTGCTTTCTTTTTCTTATTTTTCTTTTAGGACTAGTTCATTCTTAGTCCCGGGATACCTTGATGAAGCTAAGGTTCTTAATACTTGACATATTTCTTTACTTGCTTATTTTATTACTTATTATGTCCTTCTTATGCTTTTTATAATTTCATATTCATAATCATGCATGAACATATTGATTTTGTCTCAACAAGATAAAGAAGGAAAGTTTTCTTAAAATAGAAGTTCTTTTCCAAAAAGGAAAAAAAATGTTGTCGTAAAGGAAATAATTTAAAAAAAAAAAAACTTAGGAATTTATCATAACAAATCTTTTCTAAAAATCTAGATAAGTTCATCATAAATTTTATTAACATAGGAATTTTTTTAAACAATACATACATGCACTTTACAAAGTCATAAAATGGAAAGGAATTGTTGTTTAAACAAAAGTTTTACTAAAACTTCACTTTTCACCAATACTTAAAAAGTCAATTAAAATATTTCCTTTCATAAAAGAAGAATGATCTTAAGAAATAAGATTAATGAACAACTTAGGAAATCATTTCTTTAAATGTGAGAAAATATAGAATTATTACTGCTTCCAAAAAGTATTAAACACTAAGCTATAAAAAGGATAAAAAAATGAAAATCATTATTTTGAAATTTAAAAAGACCAAGGAAATGGAATTCAGGAAAATACTCATTTGAATAACTTGAGGAATTTTCTAACAAAGCTAAGAAGAAATTTTCAAAAGTTTTACCTTTCCAAAATTTTTAAAAAATTTTACTTTTAACAAAAATTCATGATTGAGACAACTTCGTTAATTTCATGCATTTAACATGAGTCAATGAATACACATATATATACTTTTCAAGGGTCTTTTAAACTATTATAATATCTATCTCTTTGATACAAGTCTTTATAAAAAGAAGAAAGTAAGTTTTGTAAACTTCATGGTGAATCTGATCACCACTGTTTTGGAGCTCAAAAGACTTAGTTTAATAAACATAGTTTTAGAATTGGATAGATCTTTTTGAATAGATAGAAAATGGTATATTATATGCGCAATTCCGAGTTAAAATGACCAAGTTATGTCCATTAGGTGATCTCAAGGAGGAGTGTTCATACCTAGAAGATTATTACGATTAGTGGAATTTTCGAACAACTCATCCATAAGAAGAAAAGTGTCATCATGGCTGAGTGAGTTTACTCCCCTTTATTTTTCATACTTATGATTGTACTTGTAAATTGTAAACCCCTAAATTTTCGGAATCGGTTTAGCACAAAACCCTAACCGGAAGTCAAACGAAACCCTAAAGGTCAACAAAACCCTAGTTTACCGTATCTATTTAAATCCGGCATTGCCGTTTTCTTTGGCCCCGAAAAATGAAGTTGGGATAATTAGCTCGAATAGTTTGTAATAACCATAGGTTTTATAAAAGTTTCAGTTTCGGAAAATTCGAGTGTCCTTCGGACCCGATCGGACACAGTTCTCGAAAAACGTGTCCGGAAGACCGGAATAGTAAAAATATTCAGAATACACCGTTAGGCTCGTAAAAATATAAGTTTTCCAAAAATATCAGTTTCGTAATTTTTCGGTAAGTAAAAAACAGATATAGCTATTATACGCGTATTTTCTTACTACCGGTACTTTAATTGTCATATCTATTTTACATTACACTATTTATTACTATTATACACTATTCTTTTATCTCTACTTTTTCTTACACCTATTCTTACACTCTACATAACCTATAATCTTAACTTTTTACCTTTCCCATAACTTTATATCACATCTACCTTACATATTACATCTTTTATCTTTCCAAAAAGTCAAAAAAATAAATCAAATGCTCCTTTGAAGTACATGGCCGGTGCCCCCCCTATGCCCATCTCCTCAATTTTTGTTTCAATTTTATTTATTTAAATCACACAAAAATCACTCCACATTTTCCTATAAATACCCCCCTCCTCTTTTACTTCTTTCACACCACTTCTTCTCTAAAGTTATTATAGCAAAATCTCTCTCAAATCCTCTCAAGAGTTCCTTCCAAGAGTTCTTCTTAGTCTAGCTTTCTTTTAGGTAAGAGTTTCTTCAAGAAGTTCCCATGTTCATCTACTTAGTATGAACTTAATGTGTGTTTTCTAAAACCATGAAGGTTAAGAAAGCAACAATAGGTTCATACTTTGTTTTTGTTCATAATCATAATTCCTTTATGTTCATGTATCCTTATACTCATTTAAGTTTCTCTTATGTTCATTTATGGTTCTTTTATGTTCATAACTATCTACTATCTTTATATGGCTATATATACTATTTAGAGCATATAAGCTCATAATCTTGCAATTTATTTACCTTTCATGCAATTTATTTACTTCAATGCAATTTATTTATTTCAAGTTGTTTTTAAGACTAGTCTCTAGTCTTAGACTTGTCCTCATCAAGTCAAAACAAGCTTTTCCTTCTTTCATTTCATTTTATTATGGGACTAGTTTACTTCTTAGTCCCGGAGCCTTGAAAAAGCTAAGACTCCAATACTTGACTTTATTATTATGCTTTATGTTATTTTGGTTATTATTATTCTCATAATCATGTTCATTTAGATTGTTGTCCATAATTTTGTTTAAACAAAAAGAAGAATTTTGTCACTTAGAAATAAGTTTATGTAAAGTATAAAATCTATAAAGCAACACAAATAAACTCATTCCTTTTCATGTTACAAAAAGAACTCACTATAATTTTATAAACTACTTTTACTTTAAGAAGCCACTTAGATCTTTATTATCCCACCTTGTTTTTCAAAAGAAAATATTTTGTTGACAAAAATGGTTCTTTTCATAAAGAAAGAAATAAGATGGATGACTAAGGAAATGTTTAAGTAAAGATCTTGCAAACAAATAGGCAAAGAAAATTTATGGTTTGAAAATAATAAAGTTATTTCTTTTCAAGTTACAAGAAGAAGTTAATAAGATTATAGAAATTAGTTTTTCTACAAAAAGTCCTTAATTGTTCTGTCGAGCCTGGATTTTTTTCCACTATTCTTAATCTGGTTCATTTCTCCTAACCCGATTCACATTAAACCCGAACCCATTTAACATGAATCCTCGACTAAGGGTTAAAAGAAATTTTAAAAAAATTTAGAGTCGCCACCTGATATAAATCGGGAAAAAATAAAAAGCTAGGATCAATGGGTCGGTTGATCATAACTTAGCTACTAGTCTGCGAAAATTTTGTTTTAAAAAAAACAAACTTTTAAAAAACCAGATATCATGGATTTGGGGGCTAACCTATTAAAACCAAATCGGTTACCACTTTTGGAATTTTAAATTTCTAATCTATCCTTTTCATGCTCAAAAAAATTAATTAAAACATTATAGCACAAATATCTACAAGTCAAATTATTTATTTTTATTTTTTATGTGTTTTTCTTCATTTTTATTTTTTATTATTTTTTAGAACATTAACATCAACATCAACAAAATATCTTATATTTACAAAATATTTATTTACTAAAAAGAACAAAACATTTTTTTTTTATTTTTTAATATCGCCCCGCAGGTGCCTACGTACTCGCTAATCGAGATCAGAAAAAACGTAGTTCTTTTAAAAAAAATTTAATTTGTTGGTCAATTTTAATTTTTGAACTATCCTCAATTTAAGTTGATTAAATTTTAACTTTTTTTTTTTTTGTGAAAACCATTTTTGATGATCCTATGATCTAATCAATTAGTTTTTTATTTCATGAAAACATATTTTTCTAAGTCCAAAAATCATTTTTTATTTTTTTATAATTTTTTTCTCAAAAATTTTGGTTTTGGAAAGTCCAAATTTGTCATTTTTATCTATTTTTATCATTATTATTATTATTATTATTATTATTATTATTTTATTTTTATTATTATTTTTTTTTAAAAAAATCATCACATATTCACAATATATCCAGAATAACTTATAATATATTAAAAATATTTTTCATGCATTAAATATGCATTTCTAGTGCAATTTGTGTATAAATACACATTAAAAATATTCAAAAAATATCAAAAATATCAAAAAAAAATTTATATAAAAAATAAATATTTTGATTTTTCTGGATTTTTCTGTATTTTTCTGAATTTTTTATGAATTTTTATAAATTTTTTACTATTTTTTTGCTATTTTTTATTATTTTCTGAAATTAATTATATAATAAACTATTAATAAAATAATGCGGATTAACCTGGACCGTCGGGTGAAGCGGACGAGATCTAGAGCGTCGATCTCGCTGACCGATCTGGAACGTCTGATCGAATTGACTCGATCTAAGGCGTCTGATCGCTTGATGAAATCTGGGCCGTCTAATCGCTTGATTGAATCTGGACCGTCTGATCGCTTGATGAAATCTGGGCCGTCTGATCGCTTGATTGAATCTGAGCCGTCTGATCGCTTGATTGAATCTGAGCCGCTGATCTGCTTGATTGAATCTGGGCCGTCTGATCTGCTTGATCAAATCTGGACCGTCTGATCAGAGTTGACCGTTGACCGATGACCGACCGGGTTGGATTCGGATCTTCGGGTCGGATCTCGGAGCTCCGGCGGGTGAAGAAGACGATGACGCGACTTTTCGGGGCAGATTCCGGCGGCTCCGGTGGTCTTCGGCGGCTAGAAGCTTGTCGGCCCGACTCCTGCTGCGACGGCGCGTCCTTTGGTGGTGGTGGTGTTCACTCAGAACGGCGGCAAGGGGCAGCTCCAGCGGTGGTTGTACGGCGGCGTTAATGAACAAAATTAAAAAAAAATTTCAGAGAGAAATCCGATCAATTCGAACAAATCTAAGCACACTAAATCATCCAAATCAAGTTTCTAACATTGCTAAAACACTCAATTTGGATTAAATCTGATCCAATCAATTCGAATTTGAAAAAATTCGAATTCTATACCCTAAATTCAAGAATTTCGAATTGGCTTTGCTATGGATGTGTTTTCTTGAAATTGACTTGTGCCTTTTGATCCTAGGACCTCCTATTTATAGGTTGCAAGCTCAATTTTCAGTTTCAAACAGTTTCGAAAATGAATCAATTTTTGCCTCTTGATTTTTCACGAATTTAATTCAAAAATCCATGATTAAATTGTTTGAAACTGATGAATTGATGATTGATTTCATATTCCATGAGATTCATCCAATCAATTTTTGTAACTCCTCATTCATGTGCAAATTGAATGCTTTATAAATTGAATTTTGTAACTTTTTTGTGTTTTTTTGCACTAATCTTTCATATTCTATAACTACTTTGCAATTCCATCAATCATTTTGATAATCAATGTTGTTTTGTCAGTTAAAAACTGATGCAAAGTAAGGCAAAAGTCACATTTGAGGAAAATGAAAAGACAAAAATGATAAAAAGGCAAAAATTTGCCTTTGCTAGGGTTTGAACTTGTGTCATTGAGCTTGGATGTGTGTTTGGGTCAATGCATTTAACCAACAGGCCATTTGGCCTGTGCCTTGATTACTTAGCCAACTTCATCAATACTTAAGGCCTTTTTTTTTTAAATGATTTTAATTAAATTTCAAGCCTTAATTAATTGGGCAAAAATTGGGTGTCTACAGCTGCCCCTCTTTGTGGTAAAGTTTGAACAAAACTTTTGCCACAAAGACAAAAAGATAACCAATTTTTGTTAAGCTTCTTCTCCAAATTTTTTTTTAAGAAGGAGATTTTTCTTGTGCTAAACTATCTGTCGAGTTTAGACTTTGAGATTTGGTTAGGTCATTTGCCGGACCTATGGGCTTTGGTTTGGTCATTTGCCGGACCAATGGGCTTTGGTTTGGTCATTTGCCGGACCAATGGGCTTTGGTTTGGTCATTTGCCGGACCAATGGGCTTTGGTTTGGTCATTTGCCGGACCAATGGGCTTTGGTTTGGTCATTTGCCGGACCAATGGGCTTTAGTTTGGTTTGGATGGATTTCTGACTTCTGTCTTGATCACCATCTTGAACAGATTTCTGGATCTTGTTTTGATCACCATCTTGAGTAGATGTGCTTCTGGACCTTGTTACCATTTTGAAAGGATGGATTTTGGGTCACCATCTCTAAAGGACGGATTTTGGGTCACCATCTCTAAAGGACGGATTTTGAGTCACCATCTCTAAAGGATGGATTTTGGGTTTGGGTAGTACTAGACTATCTGTCTAGACTGAGGGGTATTTGTGATTTTTCAATCTACTGGGGGGTTTCTTTCTCTTTTTTTTTTCTTTCTCTTTTTTTTTTTCCTGATAAAAAGGATGCTTCAATCTTTTATCAAAATTAGTTATTTCTTGCAGTAATATTTTCTTTCAAAAATAAGAACAATCAATAGACCAAACTGTATAAATGCATTCAGTCAGTATTATAAGATGCTCAAATTTCTTTTTCTGATGATTCAAATGATGTTTGGCTGGAAATTTATTCAGAAGAATTTTGTGGGTTAGGCTTTGATTCAACTTCAAAGAATTTCAGGCTTTGATTCGACTTCAGAGAATTTCAGGAATATCAACTTTGCTTATAATTAATTAAAATAATATCAATTGATCACTTGAAATGACAAACTTTATTGATCAAGGATAATACAACTTTACAGCATCTGAGTTCACAGGATCCTTTAAATTGGGTCCATCCATTTGGGAAAGGATTAATGCTCCTCCCGATAAGACCTTCTTCACTATATATGGTCCTTCATAATTTGGTGTGAACTTTCCTCTGGAATCTTGCACATTTGGCAGCATTTTCTCAGAACCAAATCACCTTCTTGGAAATTTCTTGGCTTAACTTTCTTAAATGCTCTAGCCATCCTTTGTTGATATAATTGCCCATGACACATGGCGGTTAATCTTTTTTCATCTAAAAGATTTAACTGTTCAACCTTTGTCTAACCCATTCAGCTTCTTCGAGCTCTGTTTCAGCCAATACTCGGAGCGAAGGAATTCAACTTCTACTGGTAAAACGCTTCAGTTCCATATACCAGGGAATAGGGCGTTGCCCCAGTTGACACTCTTACAGAGGTTCGATACGCCATTAATGCTAATGGGAGCATTTCATGCCAATCTTTGTATGCAATCGTCATCTTCTCAATGATTCTCTTGATGTTTTTGTTGGCGGCTTCTACTGCTCCATTCATCTGTGGGCGATATGGAGTGGAATTCCGGTGTTTAATCTTGAATTGCTGACATAATCAGTCATTGCATTGTTGTTCAGGTTTGTACCATTATCGGTAATGATACTTTCTGGAGTTCCATATCGAGCAATGATATCTCTTTTGATGAATCGCACCACAACGGCTTTTGTCACACTGGCGTATGAAGCAGCTTCAACCCACTTGGTGAAGTAATCGATTGCAACTAGTATGAATCGATGACCATTTGAAGCTTTTGGCGATATTGGCCCATTACGTCTATTCCCCACATTGAGAACGGCCATGGTGTTGACATTGACTGTAATTCCTTCGGAGGAGCATTTATCTTGTTTGCGTAAATTTGACATAGATGACAAGATCTCACATGTTTGATACAGTCTGATTCCATGGTTAACCAGAAATATCCTAGCCTCATAATCTTTTTAGCTAGCATATATCCGTTCATATGAGGTCCACATACTCCCTCATGAACTTCTTCCATTAATTTTTGAGCTTCTTTTTCATCTACACATCTCAACAGGGTTGTATCGAATGACCTTCTGTATAGGTATCTCGCTTAACAAAAATGACTTGCCAGACGCTCAATGATTTCTGATCCTTTTTTGTAGCACACTCAGGATAACTACCTGTTTGCAAGAAAATTTTGATATCTTGAAACCATGGTTCATTTGATTCAATCATAGCACAGAATGCGGGTTCACTTCTTATTCGGACTTGCAAAGGTTGTATTCTTACTCCTTCAGTGAATTGGATCAAAGAGGCCAGAGTAGCCAATGCATCAGCAAATTGATTCTGAGTTCTCGGCACATAAGTGAAGGAAATTTCTTTGAACCTTCCTGCTAACTCAGCCAAGTGATTATGATAAGGAATCAACTTGGGATCCTTAGTTTTGAACTCGCCTCGAGTTTGGAAAATGATAAGTGATGAATCTCCAAACACTTCGAGCTCCTCGATATTCATTTGAATTGCCATTTCTAATCCCATGATGCATGCCTCGTATTCCGCTACATTATTTGTGTAAGGAAACATTAATCTGGCTGATGCCGGGAACTGTTCTTCTTTTGGTGAGATAAGGACTGCCCCTATTCCACACGTATACGTTGGCTGCTCCATCGAAATACAACTTCCAATTGTTGTTTTCGGCTTCTGTTTCTGTTATTCTGATGCCTTCATCTGGAAACTGATCTTGTTCCTTTAATTCTTCGTCATCAACTGGGCTTTCTGCGAGTTGATCAGCTAAAACTTGTCCTTTGACTGAACTTTGACTTACATAAATGATATCAAATTCAGAAAGTAGCATCTGCCATTTCGAGATTCGACCTACCAAAGCCGGTTTGCGTGCCAAGTATCGCAATGGATCATGCTTCGTAATCAACTCGATCGAGTAGAAGAGCGTATACTGTCTAAGCCTGTGCATAACCCATACTAATGCACAGCAGGTCTTTTCTATCTCTGAATACTTTTGTTCTCCATTTGAGAATTTCTTGCTCAAGTAGTAAACAGCTCTTTCTTTTCCTTCCTCATCTTTTTGCCCAAGCACACAACCCATGGATTCAGGAAGAATTGTCAAGTACAAGAACAACGGTTTCCCCGGTTTTGGAGTAACCAGTACTGGTGGATTCGTCAGATACTGCTTTATCCGATTAAAGGCTTTTTCACATTCGTCATTCCATTCAATTAGGGCATTCTTCTTCAGCAGTTTAAACAGCGGTTGGCACTTATCAGTCAGCTGTGATATGAATCGAGCAATGTAATTCAACCTTCCCAAAGGCCTCTGATTTCTTTAATGTTTTTGGTGGAGGCAAATCCTGAATCGCCTTGACTTATCAGGATCGATTTCTATCCCTTTTGGCTAACCATGAATCCTAATAATTTTCCAGATGTCACTCCGAAAGTGCATTTTTCTGGATTCAATTTCAACTGAAACTTCCTTAATCTTTCAAAAAGCTTCCTTAACACCACTACATGATCATCTCCTTCCTTTGTCTTGGCGATCATATCATCTACATATACTTCCACCTCTTTGTGCATCATATCATGAAGTATAGCAAGCATTGCTCGTTGATAAGTTGCCCCGGCATTCTTGAGACCAAAGGCATGACCTTGTAACAAAAGTTCCCCAGGCTGTAACGAATGTGGTTTTGACCTTATCTTCTTCGGCCATTAATATCTGATTATACCCTGAAAATCCATCCATGAATGAAAATAGATGATTTCCAGCGGTATTGTCTACTAAAACATCGATGTGAGGCAACGGGAAATTATCTTTCGGGTCGCTTTGTTTAGATCTCTGAAATCCACACAAATTCTTACTTTCCCGTTTTTCTTTAGTACTGGTACTATATTTGATACCCAATCCGAATAATCAGAAACCTCAATGAATCCTACTTCAAGCAACTTTTTTACTTCATCCTTGATTTGGAGGAGTAAATCCGGCCTAAATCGCCTTAATTTTTGCTTTATAGGTTTAAAATCCTCCTTTGTTGGCAATTTGTGAACCACAATGGATGGGTCTAAACCAGGCATATCGCTATACGACCATGCAAAAACATCCAAGTATTCGGCTAGTAACTTGGTTAAATCTTGTGCCGTGCTCTCAGGCAATTTTCCCCCTATCCTCAGATTCCTAGGGTTTTCACTTGTTCCCAAATTAATCACTTCAATGGTTTCGGGAATTTCAATCTTTCCTTGTTCAAAATTTTGCCAAATTTCTTGTGTTCTAAATTGATAATCAATATCATCTTCAACGTCTAACCCAGTAGAGTTAGAGGTGATATTGATATTTTCATTAATTATACGCGCGAGATATCCCTGAACTTCATCACAATTGTCGGATCTGGTTGAATATGAATGAGGAATGTATGAGAATATGTAAATGGAAATAAATTTCATTAAACTGGGACGGTGTTTAAGTACACTTATTTGAGCATCACATAATACTGAAAACACAAAACACAAATCTAGTCTTAGATAAATTCTTACTTAAAAGACTTAATACTAGCGCAAGGCACAGAACCAATTTCTCAAGATCATCTTTGGATGAAGCATCTTCTTTGATATCATCCGGCTGCTGGATATGATGTGGCTTTGGAAAGGAATGGCTGATGTGAGGAATTTTGATGATTGATCATACTTCTTGTCGAGCTTCCTCCTTCTCATTTGGTTTTTCATTTCTGCCACTTCAGCACAAGTGGGGGAATAACCCAATCCAAAGGTTCCCACCTGAGTTTCTTTCTCATCATCCATCATACAGACTTCGTCAAACATTTGAAGCCCGAAGTCTTCTTCTCCTTCTTTTCCAATGTAAGGGACAGCTGTCTCCTTGTAAATGGCATAATCCTGTTCTCCCATAACAGATGAGTTGACCATTGGCTATGAACTTAACTTTCTGGTGCAGGCTTGATGGTATTGCCCTGGCAGCATGGATCCATGGTCTTCCCAACAGCAGATTGAATGTTCTGGGGATATCAATCACTTGGAAAGGAATAATGAAAGTTTGAGGCCCGATGATGACTTCTAACTCCACTTCACCTATTATATCTCTTTTTGACCCATCAAAAGCACGAACCACAATAGAGCTTGGTTTGATGTCTGACGGTTCAATTTCCAATAGGCTCAAAGTGGCTAAGGGGCACACATTCAAAGAGGATCCATTATCTACCAATACTCGAGAAACTATCTTTCCACAGCTTTTGACTACAATGAATAGGGCCTTGTTATGTTGATCTCCTTCCTCTCCCAGTTCTTCAGATGAGAAAATGATTTGCTCATTTGCAAAGATTGAGTTAATGATATGCCCCAAGGCTTCTTCTGATACACCTTCTGGAACTTTCACTTCTTCTAAGGCTTTGAAAAGAGCCTCACGGTATACATTAGAGCTAATCAGCAGACTCATGAGCGATATTTGGGCAGGTATTTTGGCCAACTGCTCGACAACCTTATATTCACTTGCTTTCATCAGTTTTGCCAATGCTGGCTTCTCTTCATCTTTCTTTCCTTCTTCATTTTGCTACTGTGGCATATTCACAGTTGCATTCTTCCGTCGACTCATAAACTCTTCCTGAGCGAGTAAGGCCACCAACCATGGCCATTGAAGCATGATTTACCGCCTTATAATCAAATGGAGCGGCTTTATAATCACTCACAGCAAGGGGTATCTGAAAGGTATAGTTCCTAGGCTTTGATGAAGTTGATCCATCTTCACTACCTTTGCCTATTTCGATTTTGATGGATCTAGGTCCACCTTCAATCATGCACACAAACTCTCCTGGATCTGGAATCTCAGAGGTAATCATATTGATAACTGGTCCATGATTTGGCAACGGGTTAGTAGAGACGTTTGGAGCTTCAATGAAATCCAACTGGATGACTTTTGCATCAATAAGATCTTGGATTTTATGCCTGAGCCTCCAGCATCTGTCTGTTGAATGCCCGATTTGCCCCATGTGATATTCACACTTCAGCTCAGGATTGTAATATCTAGGCTTTAAGTCTTCCCTAGGAACTTCAAGATTGATCAGATTATCGGCCCTTAATTTAGCTAATACTTGGCTAAGGGGAATCGGAATTCGAGTGAAGTTCCGCCTGCTGAACCTTGATTGTTGATTTGGGACTGCACTTTATTGAGTATGATCCTTATTCTGATTTTGATTCTGATTTGTTGACAACACGAAAGACTTAGTAGGGCCAGTTGCATCTGAAGTGTTGACCATGCTAAAGGTTGAATCTTTTCCTTTGTACGGGACATTTCTCGGTGCAGTATATTTCTTTTCTTGTTGCAATTTTCCTGCCGAAATTGCATTCTCAATCTTGCACCCAGCTATCACCACTTCTGAGAAACTTGCTGATGCATGCCCAATCAGATGGGAAAAGAAAGGTTCCTCTAGCATGTTGATAAAAGTGAAAGTGAGGTCCCTTTCAGGCATCGGGGTGGTGATCCTTGCTGTAAGCCCCGGAAATTTTCAATAAATAATTTCAAAATGAACTTCGAAAATAAACCCTAAAAATCACTCCAAATTAAAACCGAATTTTGACAAGTCCTAAATCACGAACGAATTCAAAAACTTCTCAATCTTGAGAAAATGAAAATCTTTAAACAATAAAATAAGAACTCAGTGGTTTTCAAATTCAAAACCACGACGTACAAAAAATTTCATATTTAGCTCCGGCTTGTAAAATCGGGTAATATAAAGCCCAAAAACAAATTATTAAAAAGTAAATAATGATTAACTTTCGGAAATGAAACCCAATTAAAGAATTCCGAAAACATTAAGAGTTATTAAATACTTATAAAAGTAAAATTTAAAATAAATTTCTCAAATTAAATATGTTATATAAACATAAATATCAGTTTCCAAATTGGAAAAGGTCTAAACCGGAAAAATCACCTAGAAACCCTAACTGGAATACAATAGTGTAAGTTCGGCAATCTAGCGCCCCTAACCCTAGAGGCCAAGATGTAGTTTAAATATATAGAATAACTCATAGTAATATAAGTTCGTTTATAATTATCAGATTGGTAAATTTTTGACCTATTTCGAACCTGTTTGGATACAGACTTCGAAAAGCGTGTCCCGAGGCTCGAGATATCAAAAATATACCACTAGTACCGTTAGACTCGTAATTCCATGAGATTTCTAAATATATCAGTTATATAATTTTTCGGGTTATAAAAGTTACAGTTATAACCTTTTTACCGTATTTTCATTTCTATCGGTAATTGATTATTCTTTTGCACTATTCATTTTATTTCATTACACAATTTTATTATTATTATTATTTTTTTATACCCTGGGTTTCCTAGTAATCAAGTAAACTTCGAAAACCAGAAAATTTAACCTTAAACCGGTTTAGTTCAAGCTTTGTGAGAAAGGCTTAGAAACCCAAATTCCGGCTTTTCCACGGTTTCCAAATAAGAAACTTTTATAAGAAAAATTAATTTTAAATATAGTTCTTGATTATATTTCAAACCAAGAAAAGATCAGATTTTGAGAAAATTTCAATTCCGGGTCATCCCGAGACCCATTACAGAAAAGCGTGCCCCGAAACTAGAATTTCAAAAATTTCTTTATGAATACTCATTTGAACCGAAATAAAATAAGGATTTCAAAAATATATTTTTCATAATTTTCCGGCTTACGAAAAGTACAGTTATAGCCTTTTTATTCGTATTTCATTACTACCGGAAATTAAATTGTCTTATCAACTATTCCCCACTATTCATAAAGTACTACCTAGTCTACCTATTAGCCTACCCTACAAGTCTAACCCTTACCATCACTTAAATCAACTCCATTCTTCCATAACTTTTGTCCCTTCAATTTCATTTCATTTATGACAAGTGACACAAAATCAAATCAAAGCCAAATCAAAGGAAACAAATCAAATTCCCTTCCCCCACAAGGCTCCCAAACCGGCATGAATAGTCCCCCCATCCATGCTCCATTTAAAATTTTCCTTCTTCTTTTAATCTAAATCCATTTCATATATAAACTATATTTCCTCTCTCTCTCTTCATTCTTTCATTTTCTCAATTTTTGAAAAGTGAAAAGCTCTCCAAAAACCCTCTCATTCCCTCTCTTGGCCGAAAGTTTTGAGGCTCCCCTACACACACACACTTCCATTCTTCTTTTCATCTTCCATTCCACGTTAAAGTAAGTAAAGTTTCACTCCTTCCACTCATAAAACTTTGTTATGGCTAAGTGATTCTTGGATATTTCAATCAAGTGTCCCCATGATCTCTTAGTAGGGACAATGAAATATCAAAACAAGAATCCCAAACCATTACAAAGTAGATCTAACATTTAAAGGAGTTTCTATGCCAAAAGCTTTATGTTTCTCCAACAAAAAGTGTTTTAAACAAAAGATCTTTTATAAAAATATAGTTTTTATGTTTTCAAAACTCATTTGAGTATATGAAATAATAGATCTATTGTTTTACTACTCATGTTCATATAGGCATTTAAGATCTCATCATTATTTTGTGTTTATGTGCATTAATAGTCTTTAATGCTTTTGTCTTTAGTAAATAACCTTCCTAATGTGTAGATCTATGGTTAGATAAGTTAATAAAGTCAAAAAGGAAAAACTTTTCAAAATATGAACTTGTGTAAATTCGGATGACTTTGTAAACCTAGGTCAAAAACACTTTTATCAACTTCTAAACATGTATTTTATAAGAGAAATGAAGCCTATGGGTAATAGATAATGTTTAGTAATATTTTTCATAAGTCTAAATGAGTTTTTACTAAAGAAAATGTTGGAAACAAGAAATGAAGTCCATAGAAGTTTTGAGCTAAAAGTCATGTAAATAGAATTCGTAATAATGGATGTAGGGTTAGAAAACACTATTTTTCCAACTTCAAAAATGGTATTTTCTTAAATAAGTGAAGTCCTTAGGGTATAGGTATAATAAATACTTAAAGTTTTGAGTATAAAATACATTCTCCTTAAGGGAATCAACTTGAAAATAAAGTTTTCTAAATTCTGATTTTTGGAAACCCTCTAGTAGAAGACCCACTTAAATGTTTATAAATGAGGATTTTATTAAAGGAATAAAGGCCTTAGATATAACTAATATGAGGGTCAAAATTCTTTAAGCAAAATAGAGTTTTCCTAAAAGAAAATCCTTGTAATATGTAGGTGTGATCAAGTATAGTAAATTCACTTACTAAACAATGGTATAAAATGGTTTCTAAGAAAAGTTTATTTAAAATTCTTTAAGTCTAAAAAGTTAGAAGAACTTAGGCTCATTAGAGTTCATATCATGACATTCATGATAGGGAAAATCATTACCATGGCATTTAGTTCCATTTTACATGTAGGAATCTCAAGTGCATTCATGAAAACCGCATTTTCGGAATCTATATAACCGCTGTACAGATCTGATCCCTCATTTCTGAGGCTTAGATATTTTCAAAACTTGGTTTAAACTTCATATTTAGAAAGCTCTTCCGAAGTAGATAGAAATCGATATAAAATTTGCGAGATTCCGAGTTAAAAACCAAGTTGGCCATTTTAAATCGGGACATCGAAAATGACGCGAATTTTGATTTCGCTAAGTTTTCTTAGAGTTTAGTATCCGTAGATGGTAGAATACTCATTAGAGTATTTCTTATGTGATTAGGTGAACCCGTGAACTTGACTCTTTGCGACCGGATTATTATTACTAGAAGACCGGTGATCCAATGGCCGAGTGAGTTCGTTTCCTGAGTAATTATAACATTGAGTGTGCTTGTAATTGTAGTAGCACTAGATTTAGGTAAAGATAAAATTGTTGATGAGAAATGAACTTTTTCATGTTGAATGAATGTAAGTATATCGATATGAGACTTGTTGAAATAATATTGTATGAGTTAGTTATAGACTTGGATTGTTTGAAATACTTTATGATCGCTCTTAATTTGCATAATGAACTTGCTACGATTCTATAAATAAACTGTACATGCATATCATCTGTGAGTCACATTGCATTACGAGAATGTTTTTGGTGGGAACAAAAGTATGATCGGAAGGCAGCGGGCCTTCGTTAACGTTAAGGATCTGCAGGGTCGCTTAAGTTAACGGGCAGTGGAGTAGACACTATAAACCAATACATATAAATAGGTGGAGGACCACCTTCATTAACATCAAGGGCCTATGAGGTCGCTTATGTTAATGGGCAGTGGAGCAGACACTATAAACCACAAGAGAAAATATTGGAATTGTGATTGCATGTTCATGGACCACCCCAAACCCCGAATGGAGGGCGTAAATCCATTCACATATGGCTACCGGAAAGTCATGTGCTTGTATGTTCACGTGCTTGTGCATTCATATGATTGTTTAAACAAACTTGTTTGTATATTTTACAATTGAGTATATTATTGCGGAAATGAATCTCACTAAGCTAGTGTAGCTTATACCCCAATAGATGTTTAAATGAGCAGGTTATTCCAAGAATGCTAAGTGGGGACTGAGATGGTTGAAGCCGAGAAAAATTTCGAGATTCCGGCAAGATATAAGAATGCTTGAAGTTTTTGGCTAAGCTTTACGATTTGCTTTGTAGTAGCTTTATGTAGTGAAGTCTTGGAATGAATGTAGTTGAAGTTTGATGAATTGTATTTTGAAGTATATGGTTTTGTATTTGGAGTATAGTAAATCTGTATTTCCTTTACATTGTTACTCCTTTGTATCAACATAAAATGTATCATTCCGATATGTCTCCTTTATGTGTTAGATGCCTTGTACATAGTATGGAAGCCTTCGCGTGACTGAGTGGTCATTCTTAGGCTTTAATATTGTATACGGCGGACTGCCACGTTTAGGGAATTGATGCTACCTTGAGGAACCATATAGCTTCCATCCACAATTTAGAGACATAACTTAGCTAGATCTCAAAAATGCTTTCTAAATGACCTCAAGGTTCATTGCCCTCAAACACTAAAGCGAACCTTAGAGAAATAATGAAGAATTAATTTTCACTCCTAGGATGATTATCCTACAAAATGTTTTGCTTGTTTTGACGAAAGACAATTTTTGTTTTGTTGTTTTGCTATTTTGCTTAAATGATGATTACAGAGGATGGGACGAAGTTTGTCATGTTTGTTTTGATGAATTGTAGGACTCTTTAACAGGTGTTGTTTTTAGTCTGTTTTAATTTTTGAACTCTTTTTGCTAGTATTCTTTAAATAATTTTGGCCTTAAGTCAGCTTTAAGGTTAAATAATAAATTCGAACTCTGAAGTCGAGCCCTCAACTTCAGGCCGTGACAATTCTTTTAATTCTTTTATTCTCTTTACAAATGTAATAAAAAGGGACCCTATGTGTTAGCCCTCGATAACAATTCTTTTATTTTTTTTCCTTTAGACCGCGATGTAAATAAATAAAGAAAATTAGTTCTTTTCATTTTATAATAATAAATGAGATGGTGATTTTAAAGTCAAGCCTAAAAGTTAACCTTCAATTTTAAAGAGAGTATAAAAGGGATGTTTCAGTTGTACATTCCCTCCTTTCTTTACCAATTTCAAAATTTTGAGCACTCTACAAACTTTGTAAACCCTAGATAAGCTTACATTCACAACCTTTGCACAACTATTCATCAACCAACTGAGGTAAGTTCATTTTGATCTATCTTTCTCTTTATTTTGAGTAATGTACAGTATCGAGATTGATCGTGAATACTGATAGTTTTTAGTGTTTTCTTCTACATCATATTTCTGCATAGTTACATATATGTTGAATAAAAAATGGTTTTGATCATAAGAATGAACATTTAGAACTATTTGATTCAAGCTAGGAAGGGAATATTGCATTTGTATGTAATCTATTACAAACTCTATTGTGCATTTGAGTTTCCTTAAGTTTGAAGAACACTTAGTTTATCTCATATTATATTGGGTTACTGTCATGATTGAAAATGTGTATAATATGTTAATATACTTAGCTTTGTTTGAATAAAAGTTAAATAGAACAACTTTAGTACGTTTTGACATAATTTTATGATTTATAGAATAATGGCACCAAAAAGAGCTCAATCTTAAATTGTTATGATGAGAATTGCAACCCTAGAAGGGTTGAATGATGAGGACAAGAAGAAATTTGAAAAGCTAGTAGAAAAGAAACAAATTGCAAAAAATGTAGTAGTAAATTAGGAAATGATAAAGGAGTTCGGGATGGAAGCAACTTTTAAGAGTTTCTTTGAAGAGCCTGCTCGAGGACGAATTTTTGAAGTAAAGAAAGAAGCATTTAAAGAAACCACTTTATATTTCTGGCTTCTTCCAAGACTGGGAAGAATGAAATAGACATGGATGACACTATCTAGTTCGTTGCTTTTGGGTAATATCGCAATATCACAATGAAACAATTTATTGCTGCTATGGATCTATATGATGAACAAGAAACATTATATGAAACAGAGTTTAGCAGTTTTCCCATAGCAATCACAAAAGAGAAGTTGGAGTAGTTTATTGCAGAGAGAATTGAGGGGAGTTTACCCCATCTAAGACTATTGCCTCAAAGTTCAAGAATCCCAGTGTAAGAATATTACATTACATGCTGACTAGGAGTATATTTTCTATGTTAAAGGGAGCTGCAACAATTGTAGATGAAGAACTCACACACCCTCTTTAGCATGGTTAAGAAGAAGAAAATGAATGTGGGCCTTTTGATAGTGGAAAGACTTAAATACCAAGGTAGCCTCTAAGGTAAAGGAGTGTTTTTAAGGAGCCTAATAACAAGAATTATGAGGAACCTAGAGCTATGGCTAGATGAAGGACCAAAAGATCTAATTTGTAGATTCAAGGAGCTCCACAAAAAGTCCTTCAAGGATTGGAAATTGCAATGAGTGGCTATACAAGAACTTGTTGTAGCACCACCACAATAGTCACCCCCTATTCAACAACCAACAACTCTACTTGAACAACTATATGGAGAAGAGCCGCAACAACACCATCCTATTTCTCCACCAGCAATAGAAGATCTACACACTCATGTACCAGAGCCTCCAAGTGACAGTAAGCAATTGCTAGAGCACACTAAGGTGCTTGAGTATTCGGCTAGAGTAGAAGTAAGTATGGGGGAGCAGTTTGCCAGTTTTGAATCTGAAGAACCCTAGGGTATGGAAGATCTGTTAAAAGTGTTGATAGCCAAGATTGAAGATTGGCAGAAAAGGCAATTTGCCTTTGAGAAGAAGCATGATGAGGACATCGACATGATAAAGGACTTACTCTTGTCTCATGCTTTGCAGCTAACTTCTCCAGTCCAAACACACCCCATATTTCCACCACAACCCACTTTACATCCGCTTTTTCACCTGTACATGTAACCCCAATTATACACTCCCCATCCTATTTACTTCTTACAGTTGAATTGTTGGCTGAGTCGCCTGCTCATGAGAATGTAAATGAGGACAAGCCGTGGTTGAACCCGACCATAGTTCCTTCACCACATCCTGATACCCTAATGCCTTCATGAATCCAAATTACTCTTCCTACTCCAAGACTATTTAAGAAAAAAATCTAAGAAAGCTAAGGAAGCTCCTGCCCTAAAGAGATAAAGGTTGATCCTTAAACCAAATCCATCAGATGAGGACTCAATTCTCCCCTCATTGACCAGCTCAGCACAACCTGCTGTTGAAGAAGCAACAAAGGAAGAGAGGATTAGAGCAACTTCCAATGAAATTGCTTATGGACAAACAGAGCCTATGGCTTCGCAAACAATACAATTAGAGGAAAGATTACGTGAATCAAGGGCTAGAATGGTAGAAATATAGAAAAGCGAATGGGTCCATTTTTTGCTCAAGTTAAAAAACAAAAAGAGTTGAAGAAGGAGGAAAGAAAAAAAAAAGGACAAGAGGAGGAAGAGATTGAAGAAGAAATAATTCCTGATAAGGAAAATATCAAAGTAGTTTAAGCTAAAATGATGGCAGAATGAGAAGTGGAAAGGAAGGCAAGTGAAGAAGAAGCTACAGTACCACCATAAGTCAGCCTATAGTAAGAGGAAGACAGAACCGTGTCTCCTCCCTCTCCTATTGTCACATAGGGAAGAAGAAAGAGATGTGTGAAGAAGAAACATCCTCAATATAAGCAATCCTCAAACATGAGGAGCCTAAAGAAGGAGAGCAAACCACCTTAGGGGCTATACTTGTAGTAAAGCTTGATAATCCTTTACAGATTGAGGATGAACCACATATAGAACATACCAATAACCCACCTACACCTCCAAGAGAACCCCATAAGACTAATGTGGAGACAAAAAGGATGAGAAAAGAAGCAGAAATCTTCAAGGCAGCATTAGATGAGTGTTGAAGAAGATGTGTAAAGACCCGACCTACTAGATCCCAAGATTTAGAGTACCGAGTCCCCAGCCACATATAACATTTTCACATTATATGTAAGGTTGTCTTGAAACTAATAGTTTTTAAGAATTGTTTGATCAAATCTACTAAAACTTAAAAAAAAAACTTTAACAAAACAAGATTGCTAATAAAAGCAATCCATACATATATATACATCATATGTATAAAGTTTAGTGTCCATACAAGACACTACAAAAATTACAAGTTTTTCTTAGTACAAAAAGTAATCCTAAGATATCTTAAAGTCTTTACATCTTAGGCTTATCTATCAAGCATTCTATACAGAGAATATTGCTTTTAAACAAAAGCTTCTCCAAAATCCAGGGGCATTCGAGTCCTATTTGTCCCACTCATCCATGAATCTCTCAAAGTCTGACCTGTAACCCAGATCATCATATAACTCATCTCCAATACCTACAAAGCAGCAAAAGTGAGCCATCGGCCCAGTACGCAATAACCAAATACAAGAACAATTTATTAAGAAAACATAAATCAAATGGAATGCATAAATGAATTAAGTCATTATCTTATTAAGTTTTCTTTTACAGAACAATAGGAGGGTATTCAAACCCCGGGATTATGCTCTGAGAATTTAGGGGTCCTGAGTAATAGCAGCTGCTCAGGGGGTTGATATAAGCGATCTGAATACTTATATCTCCTATATCTATTCCATAAAGAAATAGCTTCATTTAGGATTCAAAAGTCATTACCTAACTCTACTTAAACTCAGTCCACAACATGAGTCTAGTTCATAAGTTCCCATAAACTTTGAACTAAACCATGGTATTTCCCCCTAAGTTTAAGCAAATGTTATTTGGATACTATTCCCCCCATCGGCTACCTACTTAACCAAAATGAATCGCTATTGCATCATAGCGTACCATTGCATCGTGGTAAAGTCACTGCATCATGACTTAGGTTAAGCGCCTAACTAACATGTCATTGCATCATGATAGGTTTGCTGTTCCTCGGACCAGATTAAATAGTGTAATAGAAATTCAGTTCATCAAACATTAAGTCGAATTAAATTAAATTAATTTAAGAATGCCTAGTCCTAGCACACAACAAACAAACTATTACGTATCTGAACCCGATAGTATATAACTATATTCACTCGGAGGGCAAATAATCAAAGAACCTTTAACTGTAATAAGAATATCAAAGCAATCAATAATTGAATGTAGAATTCACGCTCTGAGAATTTAGGGGTCCTAAGTAATAACAGCTGCTCAGGGGGTTGATATAAGCAGTCCGAATACTTATATCTCCTATATCTTTTCCATAAAAAAATAGCTTCATTTAGCATTCAAAAGTAGTTGCCCAACTCTACTTAAACTTAATCCACAACATGAGCCTAGTTCACCAGTTTCCATAAACTTTGAATTCAACCATGGTATTTCCCCCTAAGTTTAAGCAAACGTTATTTGGATACTATTCCCCCCATTGGCTACCTACTTAACCAAAATGAATCGCTATTACATCATAGCGTATCATTGCATCATGGTAAAGTAATTGCATCACGACTTAGGTTAAGTGCCTAACTAACATGTCATTGCATCATGATAGGTTTGTTGTTCCTCGGACCAGATTAAACAACATAATAGACATCCAGTTCATCAAAACATTAAGTCGAATTAAATTAAATTAATTTAAGAATGCCTAGTCCTAGCACACAACAAACAAACTATTGCGTACCTGAACCCGATAGTATATTACTATATTCACTCGGAGGGGAAATAACCGAAGAACCTTTAACTGAAATAAGAATATCAAAGCAATCAATAATTGAATGTAGAATTCACATATATATATCACAATCCTAGGTTAACTATAGAACGAGATTCAATAAGCTTAGCATATAGTTTTAACATCTAATTCATACATAAAACATGCTTATTTAGCTTATATATTCATTAGAAGATCATATATGAAGTAAGGAATGACAATTGAAGAAGATTGAATTTGTAAAACTCATGGGATACGCAGCCTTTCTACACAGGCAAAATTTGACTGAACACCAGCAGCATTGGAATTATACACCAGCGGTATTGAGCCTAGCATTAAATATTTTGATTCTGTTCACATCCAACACCGCCCATACATCGGCGACGTTAAAGCCCTAATGGCTGGCGTACACTTTGAAAAATAAACGTTGGCAAATTTCCTTGCAAAAGCCAACGGCATTTGAAGCGGCTTTAAAAAAATCGGTTCTGATCATATTCAACATTGCTTCTACGCTGACAGTGTTGAAGTACCAGATGCCGGTATACATTCAAAAACAGAATTGTTCGAAAAGAATTTATTTCCCCTGTTTTGCATTTTGCAAATTTATAACTTATAACACTTTTAATGCTTCTTCAAGCTCATATTTAGCTTCATATACTATCTTCTATCTACTCTAATCAATCCTAGCAACTTTGAACATTAAAACAACACATTTAACTAATTCATTTATATCAAATCCTCTCCTTCTCTTCACTTCAACTTCAACTACTCAAATCAACACCACTCCTTACCAACGCCCTTCACTACTACCATAACACATAAACAAGTTCATACAAAAACAAAACACAATCTAACCTATATTAATGCATGAACCATACAACTCAAAAGACATTTGCTCACCCTACCATAGGTTTCACACATATACTACAAGACAGGAAATAAACCAAGAATCTATACTAGCTTTAACTCACATGTAGAGGCTTTGGCTTGGAGAGATTTTTGAATCCAAAAGTTTGGTATTGATCTTTGGTTTAAGGCTTGTAGTTTGAAGAAAAGGAAAAGAGAAAGGAGAGAAAGAAGAGGGAAATTCGTATGGAAAATGAGGGCTGCCAAAAGAGGCAATATTTGATAATTTTTTGACTCATTATTATCTTAAGTTTGAATTTTGAGGCATATAAGACTTTAGGTTAAATTTGGTTTAATTTGGAGCTCAGTTGGGTTTAATTTAGGCTTGAAAAGTAGGCTTAATTTTTGTAAAGTTTCTATCAACAATTCCTTAGACAATTCAAAAGTTGTTTTGAGAATTTTAAACATAACACACACATGTTAATTCATAAGAGACACAAACATTAATTATACTATACACACATTAATATATATAAAACAATAACATTAATTTCATTACACATACAAAATAACATATATGTAATATTCAATATATACTAACTTAAACACATTTAGCCTATTACCAAATCATCTACTCCAATATTAATATTACCACACATGACTCTCATCAATTAACATGCTCATAAAGTTCAATAATTAAGACAAATAAAACATATACATGGAAATTAAATAGAAATTAAAGTTAGGTCATTTCAAGATGAAAGCGGAATCCTTGAAGGAAGTAGATGATTATTTAAAGGGATTAAGAGAAAGAGACCAAGTAAGGAAGCAGCAAAGAGCCGACTTCCTATTTACTCAAACAATGTCAACTCATGAGGAAAGAAATGCAGCAAGACAGTATGAAAACGTTTCTAATAAACCATCACAGCCAGTGCCCAATGAAACTCAATCATGTCCTTCAAAAGGGAAAGAGGGCTTAGCTATTGATGAGTTTGATGATTCATTTTAGAGAGTAGGCTAAGAAAAGTCTAAATAAGACCAGAACATAATAAGAAGAATTTGATTTTCAAATGGCCTAAGAGCTCTAGAAACAATTTGATGAAGAATTAGAGCTGCTACAAAAACAAAAGTGAGCTAAAACCTCCAAAGCACTACCCCAAACAACAATTGTAGAGAGGAGACCACATCAACCACAAAAAAGGGGTAGGGGTAGAGAAGGAAGAACCACAAGTAGAGGAAGAAGTAGAGATCAACCAAGGGAGCCTAGGCCATTGGGAGGCAGAAGGAATGAATTTTCAAAAAGCATATAATAATGGCTTGGGGATGCTCCAGAATAATTTCTCTTTTCAATCTTATATTATAAAAAAAAAACCATGCGCCTAAAATTGATATAGATGGGGGTTGGTCCCTCAGAAAGAGCAATTCTATCCCCTCTATCAATCTTATAAAGCCGTGATAAAAGAAAAAAAAACAGCTTAAAGAAGCAGGCTAAAACCTGTCAAGAGGAAAAATGTAAAGATGTGGGCAAAAAACCCATCCCTCTGAAGCTACAGTACATAAATAAAGTAGATAATCATATTATAAATAAAGCACAAGTAAGGAATAAAAATCAAGGGATGAGTTGATGTGTATGTCTTTACCTTCGACTATGATGCTTAAAGAGATTATCAAAGGAACTACATACTTATTTGTTGAAAGGGATAAGAGTTAGTTGAGTCTCTCTTACTCTGTTTTGTTCTTTTGAGTAATTTTTGCTTTAGATTTCTTAATTAAATAGCAAGATTAAAGGCTAATTTACATGGATAATTTATGAGATTTCTGCAAAAGTAATGTTAGCATAGTCAAACGAGATGATAATAATTGAATTGCTGAGGTGATTAAAAGTGTTAAATGGCATTTATGATTTATTTCTTTGATTGAGAAGCCTTGCCTGGATGATTTAAGTTTTGCTTTAGAACACGCAATGTAAGTCTTAGATTTTATGCGATGTTTTATGCTCAAACCCTAAACCGGAGGTCAACTAGAAACCCTAAAATTAACAAATCTATAACAAACCCTAGTAGATTTAGATCCGACAATCCTGCGCTCTTAACTCCTAAACAACGGAATCGAGATAATTATGGATTATAGTCCGTAATAATATAGGAGAGCTTAAAAATAACATATTCGTTAAAATTGAGTTTGTTTCGGATTCGAACGAGATTAAATTTTGAAAATCATGCCCCAGTACACCAGATGGAAAAAATATTCTAATAACACCATTAGACTCGTAAAAATATAAGGATTTTAAAAATATCAGTTTTATAATTTTTTTATATCTAAAAAATCAGATATAGCCTAATTATGCGTATTTTCTTTACTACCGATATTAATTTGTCTTATCTAATATTCATCATACTATTCTACACTATTCATTATATTCACCTATTTCTACTTTTTTACTACTTATTCTTATATTCTACCATACATATTTCTTACTTTTTACTATTCTCATACAATTTTATCTATATCATACCTTATAAATTATTATTTTTCATTAACAAAAATACAAAATAAATCACTCCCTCTCTCTTTTCCTTTAAGAACCATCGTCCCCTCTCTCTCATGCATCTATATATTTTTTTTTTCAATTTATTTAGTTCACATAGCTTTTCTCTCCATAAAACTTTATAAATACCACATATCCCTCTATTTCTTTCACATACTCATTTACCTTAACAAAATTCTCTCAAAATTACCACTCAACTTTTCTATCCAAAACTCTCTTATCCTCTTCCCATGTTTCCACTATCTTCTTCATACTACCACAACTTCTCTTTTCTCCATCCATATTTCTACTTTAGGTAAAACTCTTACCTATACTTTTTTATCATGTCATATAACTTAATATAACTATAGTGTGTATTTCCTAAACATCTAAGTGTTATAGAAGCAACACTATGTTTATGTTTTGCTATTGTTCATGAATGAATCTCATTTTATTATTATGTTGTTTTATTATTGTTATTTTGTTACATGCTATTATTGTTCTAACCGAACTTTTATATATTAGTAACTATATTTATGTATATATATATATTTCTTAGAGTATATAAGCTTACTAACATAACTGTTATTTATTTATTTATGCTTTGCAATTTATTTATTCCATGCTTTTATATTAAGATCAGTCTTTATAGTCTTAGATTTGTCCTCATCAAGTAAAAACAAATTTTCTTATTTCTTTTTTTTTTTGGACATACTCATGTCTAAATCTAGAAGCCTTGAATCAAGCGAAGACTTCCAATACTTGATATTCATTATTTGCTTATCTCTATATTTCTCATCTTTCTTATTAAATATTTTTATCAGTTTACTTAACTATAAAACCATATTCGTGTATGATCATGTTGATTGTTGTCTTAATAAAAATAAAAAAGTTCTTTCTTAAGTAAAAAGAAAATAAGTTTAACTCATTTCAAAAATGCAGTTTTGTCACTTAGGAAAAGTTTCATTGAAATTCAGGATTTCATGTCAACAAAAGTGCTTTCCAAACAATTTTAGACAAGGTCGCCATAGATTTTAGTATTGTTAAAATGCAAGGACTTTTTCAAAAGTTAAATAAGAAATTCTTTGCTCTCTTTAAACTACCATCAAAACCTTAATGAAAACTTTTCTATGAGAAATTTTCTTAAAAACTTGTTTATAAAATCCTCACTAATATTTTTAATAAGTACAAATACCAAAACAAGCTTTTCAAAATAAGTTAAAATCAACTCACCAAGTAAAAACTACTTTGGGAATAAAATTTGTGGATACCCTTGGAAAGACTAAAATTTTTAAATCTAAATTATCTTTCAAGAATTAAGGAAAAATAAATTATTTCGCATATTTAATGACTCAAGAATCTTTAGTTTTATTTCCAAGCAACTTAAAATAATTTTGAAAACTGTACTTTTCAAGCTATTAAGATAAGATTGTTTTATGAAAAATCGTTGATCAAGACAACATTATTAGAATCATGTGTATAATATGAGTTATATATGTATTAAAAAAAATTTTCAACTATATAAATATTTATATTTTTGCTATGGGATTTTTAGTTGATAAAAAGCTTGAAAAAAATTCATGTTTTAAGGGCTAGAATTTTCATGTCAATTCTGTATCAAATATTTTTGGAACCCAAATGACCTTTTATGATAAAAATAACCTTATAAATATATAGAGCTTTTTGAGTAGGTAGAAAAAGGTATATAATATGCAAAATTCCAACTTAAAATAAGCAAGTTGTGACTATTTTAAGTTGAAATTTTACTCCATACGAATTTTGACGAATTTAGTAAAAAAATTTGCAAGTTTAAGTAGAACATTCAAGAGATACTCATTTTAGGTATTTATCTTGTTTAGGGAACGAAGAGCCCAAGTTGCTTTATCCAAAAGACTACTTCGACTTGGAGCTTTCTACTGCTATAGCTAAGTGAGTTTAATTTCCTACATTCTTATACTTATGTTTTTGCTTGTAGATTAGCGGCATTACAATCCAGAAAAAATAAAAACATGAAAGCACTTATGCCTTATATATATGGTCGAAATGGTGTTAAGCATATCGAGGCGAGAATTGTTAAATAAATAATGTTTGATTTAGCATATAAATGATATGTCTGTAAACTCTATTATCACTATTAAAACATCTAATATTATGCCATGATTACTTTAACAAAATGATTCATGCATAACACGTAATGAGTCATATTGCATTCATTACTATACCCTTGGTAGGACGAGAGCATAGTGGTGAGGTCCGTAGAACGTAAAAATCTACTTTATGGCAAATGTTCACTTTATTAAAATTATGAGTAGACGCTCGAATTAACTACGTTTTAGTAGTTAGTAGTGACTCGTATAAAAACTACAAAAACTTCATTTGTGAATTATGGCCTTATGGCCCAATGCACCTGACTCTGAATGGAGGGGTAAATCCATTCAACATATGATTCTCGAAAAATCATATGTATTGTTTACTTCGTGTTTGTTGCATTTCATATAGTTATTTAAATGACTTGTTTGAATATTGATTGCTTGAGTACTTTATTTGTGGAAATAATTCTCACTAACCAAGGAAGCTTATCTCCTCATAGATATTTATTGCAATACTCCTACGTTTGGTTGATACCCAGGGGATACTTTTCACAGATACTACCTTTTGGATTCAAGATGTCACGCCCCGAGGGTACTCTAGTAGTAATAAACAAGTTACACTTGAATATTATCACTAGATTACCTTCAGAGAATGACAGGTTTTCAAAACAACAGGATCTTTTAAGTTGCTTGATAAGAAATAACAAATATATGAGAGAAATGATTTAGTGAATAACCATTACAAACTATTACAATCCATATATCTCCTTTGAAATATACAACTAAATAATCTACTCTAACAGTACATAACCATCAAACTAACATATATATGTAGACTTCTAGCTTCAAAGCTCTTACTGGAGCCATATTCCTGGATGTAACTAACCAGGGACGTAAAGTGAACCTGAAAAGACTGTAGGAGTATGAGTGATAAACCAAATTTATTCCTATATTGTGAATGCCAAAATGAACTTTCATTGATCATTTTTATTAAGAATTTGGCACTTCAAAAACATTAATGTATGCTTTCAGGTCTTTTAAGGAGATATTTTTCAAGGAAAGCAAAGACGGGTCAAAAATGCAAAATTTGGATTAAGAAGAACTCAACATGACAAGATCAAGCCATGTCTTTCAACCATTACAAGGAGGAAGCAAAATTAAAGGATAAAAATCAAGCTTTTGAAAGACATTTGTAAGACATGACCTGTCTCAAACCATGTCAACCTGGAAATTGAACTTTGCAAAGGACATTTGTGAGACATGACCTGTCACTCGCCCTGTCGATTTAATAAAAAGTCATTCAATGAGAAAACGACTTTTTAAATACAGTAACCTCCTAGTTAATACAGAAACGTTTATTTCGGTTATGAAAGTTTACTTGAAACCAAGGACTCATAACCTCCAAAACCTTTCATCTCTCCTCATCAAGAGCAATTAATTCCATTCAATTGAAGATGATTATAAAAAGGAGATTGTGGAAGAGAAAGAGGACACACAAATTTTGATAACGAGAGTTTTCAAAGAGAAGGAAGTTCTGAATTCCAATAACAAATCAAGATCATCAAGGATTGAATCCGACACTTTTGAGCTATAATCTTTTCGGGTAGTATCATGAGTTCGAATTTCTATTTTGAATTTCATGTATTACTATTAGTTACTATGAAGAGTAGTCTTTCAGATCTGGGTTTTGTCGAATTTCATATTTATCATGTGTTGAGACTTTGTTCTTAATGAAATATTGAAGTTCTTTTGTTCAATTGCATGTTTGTTAACCGTTCTTAAGTTTGTATATCCGGAATGCAAGCTTATGTATGATTTTCATTAAAGTTAATTGAAAGATTACTTTTATGAATTGATCTATGCAATTGAAGATTTGTTTAAATTCTAGACATAGAATAGTAAGAATCTTCTATTTTAAGAGTTCATGTTATAGCAAATTTGGTTGCTATTGATTAAGGAGATATCCTAATCGATTAACCTAGGTTTAGATAAATTGTTAGATTCGAAAGAATTAAAATTTGCTCAAGGAACTCTATAGCTTAAGAACTAATCTTAATTATCTAATATGATTGTCAATGATTCACATGATAAATTGAAAGTAAGACAAAACCTGGATTATTAGACCTTAATTGAATCTTGTTTGTTTATTGGAATGTGTTAATATTTTTAAAGAAAATTAGATAAAGTAGTAAAATCATCAAAATTGTTCAGTTAGATAGTAGAATACGATTTAGTACTAGTATTTGCCTATTCCCTGAGGACGATCCCGATTTTTAAAAGCTATACTATATTCACGATAGGTACACTGCCTATTACCTTTATAGCAATTTAAGAACGGGCCTTTATAAATTGAAAATTACGCTTGAAGGTAAAAATAATCATCAAGTTTTTGGCGCCGTTGCCGGGGAATTTGAGCAATATTAGGAAAACTTTATTTCTGCTAATCTAACTCTTAAAAAAAAAAAAAGAGAAATAAATCTAACTCCAATCTCTGATATTTTGCAGTGCATGACAAGAAGTTCCTCTTCAAGACTTCTAGATTTTGATCCGGAGATAGACAGAACATTCCACAGAAGGTTAAGAATAACACAAGAGAAGTTGCTAGAATTGATAGATCCACTCATGGCTGACAACAATGAAGAAGTTCCCAAAACCAACTTGGATTATGCTAGACCTACTCTGGATGGTACTGGCCCAACTGTGGTGAAACCGCCCATTGCGGCAAACAACTTTGAAATTAAAAGTGTGGTGATTCAGATGCTGCAACAATACTGTCAATTTGACGGTTTACCTGATGAAGATCCACATGCTCATATTCAGACATTTTTGGAAATTTGTGAGACATTCAAGAACAATGGGGTAACAGATGATGCAGTGAGGCTCCGTCTATTTCCTTTCTCATTGAGAGGAAGAGCCAAACAATGGTTATCCTCATTGGGTCCGGGAGCCATAACAACATGGAACAATATGGTGGAGCAATTTCTTGACAACTATTTTCCACCATCCAAAACCGCTAAATTGAGAAATGACATCTCGTCATTCAATCAACAGGATTCTGAGACTTTATATGATGCATGGCAAAGGTGGAAGGATTTACTAAGGAAATGTCCTCATCACCAGGTACCAAATTGGATGCAAGTTCAGACCTTTTACAATGGTCTGAATACAACAACTCGCCAATTGTTGATGCTGCAGCTGGTGGAACTTTGAATTCCAAGACCCCCGAAGATTCACTAAAGCTCTTTGAGGATATGGCAAAGAACAATTACCAATGGGGTAACAACAAGGGGAAGCAAAAGTTTCAGGAATGCATGAAATCGATATGATGACTACTATACTTGCTAAAATGGATGCTTTGAGTAAACAGGTAATGGAAGCAAAGAACTCACAAGCAATTCCGGTACAATCTGGAAATTTTGTTGCTGAAAATTACCTTCTTGACGCTCCGGAGCAAGTGGATTATGTGGGAAACCAAGGAAGATATCAAAATAATCCATATAGTCAAACATACAACCAAGGGTGGAGAAATCATCCAAACTTTTCATATGCCAACAACCAAAATGTGCAAAGGCAGAATTTTTCAAATTTTCCACCCGGATTTCAAAAGCCACAGCTTCCGCCTCCACAACAGCTTCCACAATTACCACCACCACCTCCACAAGAAAAGAAACCTAGCTTGGAAGAATTGATGACCAAATTTATCCATACCTCAGAAGCTCGCTATCGGAACCAAGAAGCCTCTATTCATACTCTGGAAAATCAAATTGGACAGCTGGCCAAGATGCTATCTGAGAGGCAACCTGGGTCACTTCCTAGCAATACTGAGGAAATCCAAGGGAACAGGCAAAAGCAATCACTTTAAGGAGTGGAAAAGAAGTGGAATCAAGGAAAAGGAAGGAACCGGAAGGAGAAAAAATTTCAAATCCTGATGAAAAGAAGTTTTCAAAAGAACAACCCTCTGAAGTAAGAGTCTATACTCCTCCTATTCCTTATCCTGCTCGTCTTCATCAAGATCGTGACAAGGAACAGTTCGGGAAGTTCTTGGAACTATTCAAGCAACTTCACATCAACATACCATTGGTGGAGGCACTTTCTCAAATGCCAAAATATGCCAAATTCCTTAAGGAATTATTATCCAACAAGAGGAAGCTTGAGGATGTGTCTACTGCTGTAGTTGGGCGGAATGTTCAGCAATAATCCAAAACAAACTGCCAGCTAAATTGAAAGATCCGGGAAGTTTCACAATCCCGTGTGTCATTGGAGAACTTTCTGTTGAGAAAGCTCTAGCGGATTTAGGGGCAAGCATCAATTTAATGCCTTATTCATTCTTTAGAAAGCTGGGTTTAGGTGAGCCTCGTTCTACAAGAATTAGTTTGCAATTAGCCGATAGATCGGTTAAATTCCCAAAGGAATTATTGAGATTTATTGGTAAAAGTTGGGAATTTTATATTCCCGGTTGACTTTGTGATTCTTGAAATGGATGAGGATGGGGAAGTGCCTTAATTTTGGGACGACCTTTCCTAGCTACCGCTAGAGCTGTCATAGATGTTGGAGATGGAAGGTTGACACTCCGGGTTGGTGATGAAGAGCTTATAGTACAAATTCCAACAGTGATGAAAAAGCCCATGGTATGTGATGATTCTTGTTTTAGCATTGATGTTATTGATGCTTCTGTGGTGGATAATGTGCAGCATATATTATGCAAAGATGTTCTGGAGTTAAGTTTGATTTGTGAAAAAGAAGAAATGAACCCTGATGTGCAAGATGTGATAGCCAATTGGAGAAGCATGAGGAGTTGATAAAGAAACAAGGGTTCGAGGAATTATCACTAGAAGATGAGAAGAAATTGAAGCCCTCCATTATAGAACCACCGGTTTTGGAAATGAAGCAACTTCCTGAGTATTTGGAGTACGCTTTTCTGGAAGAAAATTCAAAACTACCGGTGATCATATCCTCAGATTTAAACAGTGAACAAAAAGAGCAATTATTGACAGTTCTTAAGGAGCATAAGCAAGCAATTGCATGGAAGATATCCGACATTAAAGGTATAAACCCTTCTTTTTGCACTCATAAAATTTTGATGGAAGAAGGATTCAAACCAGTTGTTCAACCCCAGAGAAGGTTGAATCCAAATATGAAAGAAGTGGTAAAGAAAGAAGTAATTAAACTTCTGGATGCCGGATTGATTTACCCAATTTCTGACAGTTCTTGGGTAAGTCCAGTACAAGTGGTGCCTAAGAAAGGAGGGATGACTGTGGTCCCAATGAAAGAAATGAGCTGATCCCGATGAGGACAGTCACGGGTTGGCGAGTATGCATTGATTATAGACGGCTTAATGAAGCTACTCGCAAGGACCATTTCCCTTTACCTTTCATTGATCAAATGTTAGAAAGGCTTGCAGGTCATATGTTTTATTGCTATTTGGATGGTATGTCTGGTTACTTCCAAATACCAATTGCTCCGGAGGATCAAGAAAAGACTACGTTCTTGTCCCTATGGCACTTATGCCTATAGGAGAATGCCTTTTGGGCTTTGTAATGCACCAGCCACATTTCAAAGGTGCATGTTGGCTATTTTTGAAGATTTGGTGGAAAACATTATGGAAGTATTTATGGATGATTTTTCCGTTTTTGGAGATTCATTCAGCAATTGTCTTGAAAATTTGAAGAAAGTATTGATCCGCTGTGAACAAACTAATCTTGTGCTTAATTGGGAGAAATGTCACTTCATGTGCAAGGAAGGCATAGTTCTCGGACATAAAGTATCTCAAAGGGAATTGAAGTTGATCAAGCCAAGGTTGAGATTATTTCCAATCTTCCTCCTCCAACATCAATCAAGGCAATTCGTAGTTTTCTCGGTCATGCAGGCTTCTATAGGAGGTTCATAAAAGATTTTTCCAAGATAGCCCGACCTCTCACAAGACTCTTGGAAAAGGATGTACAGTTTGAGTTCAGTCAAGATTGTCTTGAAGCATTCGACCTCCTCAAAAAGCATCTGATTAGTGCACCAATCATGATCGCTCCGGATTGGAATTTACCATTTGAACTGTGTGACGCAAGTGATTATGCTGTTGGGGCAGTCTTGGGACAAAGAAAAGAAAAGCATTTTCAACCTATCTACTATGCTAGTAGGACTCTAACAGTGCCCAAGAAAACTACACCACCACGGAAAAGGAGTTGTTGGCTGTGGTGTTTGCCTTTGACAAGTTCCGACCATATTTGATTCTATCAAAGGTAATAGTTTATACTGACCATTCTGCTCTTAAATACCTTTTGTCAAAAACAGATGCAAAGCCACGCCTCATCCGGTGGATTCTCCTTCTACAAGAATTTGATTTGGAAATCCGAGACAAAAAGGGGGCAGAAAATCTTGCAGCTGATCATTTGTCACGATTGGAAAACCCTTGTTTAGAATTAAAGGAGGAAGAGATTAATGATGAATTTCCGGAAGAACGGTTGTTTACAATAAGAAAGGTAAGAAATTCTGATACTCCTTGGTTTGCAAATTTTGCAAATTATCTTGTTGCTAAAATCCTCCCCCGAGATATGACTTCCCATGAAAAGAAGAAATTCTTTTCTGAGTTGAAGTATTATTTTTGGGAGGAACCGTTTCTTTTCCGTGTTTGTGCAGATCAATTGATTCGCCGCTGTGTATCTCATGCGGAAGGTTGGGAAATTTTGCAAGCATGCCATTCTGGTCCTACGGGAGGTCATTACAATGCAAATAGGACGGCCCAGAAAGTTCTAGAATGCTGGATTCTATTGGCCGACTATTTTTAAAGACGCCCATAAGGTTGTTAATTTGTGTGATAGATGCCAAAGAACCGGGAATATTTCCCGACGTGATGAGATGCCTCAGAATTATGTCTTAGAATGTGAGGTTTTTGATCTGTGGGGTATCGACTTCATGGGACCGTTTCCAAATTCTTTTGGAAACAAGTATATCTTGGTGCAGTGACTATGTTTCAAAGTGGGTAGAAGCCCAAGCACTGCCTACCAATGATGCCCGAGTAGTTACCAAGTTCTTAAAAAAGTTGTTCTCAAGGTTTGGAGCCCCTAGAGCTATCATAAGTGATAGGGGGACGCATTTCTGCAACTATCAACTTGAGAAAGTGTTAAAACGATATGGGGTAACTCATAGGATTGCAACACCATATCATCCTCAAACCAGCGGGCAAGTCGAGGTTTCAAATCGCGATTTGAAAAGAATTGGAAAAGTCAGTGGAGCATCATAGGAAGGATTGGGCGACAAGCTAGATGATGCGTTATGGGCATATAGGACAGCATATAAGACTCCTTTGGGAACCACACCATATCGGCTTGTATATGGTAAAGCTTGCCATCTGCCGGTGGAGATTGAGCATAAAGCTTATTGGGCAATAAAGCAAGTCAATTTTGACTTGAATTCCATCGGAATGAGACGAAGGCTTCAACTGAATGAATTGGACGAATGGAGAATGATTGCCTATGAGAACATGCGGATCTACAAGGAAAGAACTAAGCAATATCATGATAAGCGGATCGTCATCCAAAGCATTTTAAAGAAGGAGACCAGGTGCTGTTGTTTAATTCTCGTTTAAAACTTTTTCCTGGAAAGTTAAAATCAAGATGGTCTGGTCCTTTCTTAGTCAAGAAAATTTTTCCACACGGTGCTGTTGAGTTGAACATCCTGAGAGTGGAATTTTCAAGGTAAATGGGCAAAGATTGAAGCTCTATCAAGGAGTTGATTTTGAGCAAGAAGGTCGTGAGGAGTTTCGGCTCCATCACCAATCTTGATTGAATCATAGCAAGACGTCGAGCTAACGACTATAACCAAAAGCGCTTCTTGGGAGGCAACCCATGACTAATTCTTTTATTTAATTTCTTTTAATTTTGAACTCATGATTTTATTATTTTTCTGACAGATTAGGATGCTTGAACAAAAATTTTAAGGAAAAGATGGATATTGGAGAGGAAACAAGGTAAAAAAGACTAAAAAAATTTGCTGTCAAAACAACATTTTTGAGACATGGCTTGTCATAAGTTGTGTCACTTACTGATCCTAACTGTTTATTGAAGTTTTAGAATGACATTTGTTTGACACGGCTTGTCAAAAGGCCGTGTAACAATCTGTGGAACGTACATGAATGAGACATGACCAAAGACACGGCTTGTCATTTAGTCGTGTAACTCACTGTCCACTCTTAAACAAGCTTCCAGGACGACATTTGCAAGACACGGCTTGCCAATTGGCCGTGTAACAAGCTGTGACTAACATGCATGGGTGACATTTGCTAGACACGGCTTGTCTTTTAGCCGTGTAACTTACTGCCCATTTCTTTGCAGGATGACATTTGATGGACACGGCATGCCATTTGACCGTGTAGCTTGCTGTGATAAAAGATATAGTTGGACATTTGCTAGACACGGCTTGTCTTTTATCCGTGTAACTCACTGCCCTCTTTCCATTAAAAACGCATGCTTTTAATTTATTTCCATCATCCTTATCATTTGTGCTTTTGGAAAACAAAGAGGCTTACTTTGCAAAGATAAAATCCTCTCATTCTATCTTCATATTTCACGCAAAAAGTTCAAGCAAAATCAAGGGAAATCCAAGTAAGTTTTTCATCATCTCTCATCTTTGAGTATCTACACGTTCATGACTCCAATGAAGGTTTGATTTGGGATTTTAGGGTTTTTGATTGCATGTTATCATAAATCAATTTTGTTAATTCGTTCTTGATGAAGAATATGAAATCTTAGTCATGCGTGATTGATGTATTTTTGAGCGTTAATGGTTGTCATGCTTGTTGATGGGTTGTTGGGTTATCCTAAAGTTAGTAAATGCATGCGTGATCCATAGTTTGGTTGCAACATTGTTGGTTTGCATGCGTGATCCATGTTTTGTTTGCAAGATTATTGGTTTGCATGTAGGATTAGATGATGAATGCGTGAATCCTTAGATCTAGTAATGGGGTTGTAAGCCCCTAGATTTTTCGATAATATTAGCAAACCCTAAGAACCGAAAGTTAAAATGAAACCCTAAAGTTAACCTAGTTATACGATTAGTCTAGTGAATCTAGATCCGGCAATCCCGTGTTCTTAAACCCTAGAAAACGAAATTGAGATAATTGTGGAAAATGGTTCGTAATAACATAGGGAAGCCTAAAAATATCATATTCGAATTTTTCTAGTGCCTTTCGGATCCGATTGGGATCAGTTTTCGAAAACCGTACCCCGGAGCACTGGATAGCAAAAATATTCCGACAATGCCAATAGATTCGTAAAAATATAAGGTTTTCAAAAATATCAGTTTTAGAATTTTTCGGTATCTAAAAATAACAGATATAGGCCTTTTACGCGTATTTTCTTTACTACCGGTATTTTAATTGTCTAGTCTACTATTCATAGTACTTTTCTACTATTCATTACTATTCACCTATCTCTACTTTTTCTTACACTCTACCATACCTATACCTTACAATTTACCTTCCCCAAACAACTTTAATCACATCATACCTTACATATTACTTCTTTTTATTACAAAACAACAAAATTAATCAATTTTTCTCTTCCTCCAAAGCTATTGCCGTCCACCCTGTCACGCCCCAGCGGTATCCTAAACGTGACAGCCCGCCGTACGCAATATTAAAACTTAAGAATGACTACCTCAGTCACTCGAAAGCTTCCATATCGGTACAAGCGTACATACAACAAAGGGAGACCGGTGGAGTAATGCATTTTAAGATATCAGCGGAACATGCAAAATAACACTTAATATATATTTCATAGAAATAGAAAGTCTTACAACTTCTAAGGGCATTCCCCCGATAATTTCATAACAACAAAGTCTTGCTAACAAAAGCTAGAAGATTTTAGAAGAAATCTATTCTAAGACTTCAAAATAAATTCCTCCAAAAGCTTCTCAACTAAAGATTCTACCCGAGTGGCCAAGATGGTCTCGGGTGCAAAAAGATAATCCTGCAAAGTCCAAAATTCTATATGAGTATAAGCATTACTAGCTTAGTGAGATATTCCTTACGCAAAAGTACTCATAATAAACAATCAACCAAGTTTATTAATCAAGCATATGAATGCAACAACCATAATAATCAAACATTACATATGGCTATCCGGTTTCGTATGTTTGATGGATTTACCCCCATCGAGGTTAGGGAATGCTTTGAACTGGGTCCCGAACGACCTCCTAAAGTTGCGCGCTTGGATTCTAACGAACCGTACTATTAGTCCCCGGGCTTTCCTTACCCAAAGCGATCGATCCGGCTCGGCTACACCTTAGACCGTATTCCCCGAATGTCCTAACTCTCAAGATGTAGCAAGGCACTTACCTTTCCGTCCCACGCAGAGGATAGCAAAATTTCGAAATGATATTCTAAGTGATATGCATGAGCAATTTATTATATGGGGATTTCAATATGATATTAAATCATTAAAGCGATCAAGCAATATTTGCATACAAGACAATACATACATGAAAACATTTATATTAATCACAAATCGTGTTCCGATATACTTATGTTCATTGATCGCACACAACGATTCACATACATAATTCCATGACAACCCGCATGCATATCAATTTTATCTTTTCCTAACATCTAGTGCTATTCTACAAGCACATGCGTGAATACGTAAACGTAAAAGAAACTCACTCGTCCATAGCTTTCTTCTAGGAGTCGAAGTAATCCTCTGGGAAGGGAAGATCTTCGTCCTCGGAATAGTAGCATACAGATTTGATACGAATTTCAAAAGTAGAGTTTTCAAACTTTCTCATCAAAACTTTTGTACAAAAAAATAGATATATTGTATGGTTGAAAAATCCTTTAAATACATATTTATAGACTCAAACCATATGCATGAATTTATTGGTGTTGTCTCAACAATGATCTTGTAAAACAATGGTCTTTGAAAGTGAGATAAGCTTAACACTTGAAAAGAAATTAGTTTTGCTTTGAAAAATTTCCTAAAATCATAAGTGAGTATTTCCTTCTTTGACTCTAATTCATAGTTATTGAGATATTTAAATTTTCAAAAAGAAATTTTCATCTTTTAAGTTTCTCATAATTTTATTTCTAGTGGTTTGAAAAGTTTTTCCTAAATACTTCATGGTATATGTTCTATAGCTTTTCTAGATCCACTTTAAAAGAAATTATCTTTATAAGTAAATTTTTAAAACTTATCTAGACTTAGTATTAAAATTTGGTAGAAAATTTTGATAAATGTGTAAGAAAACTTTTGGTTGATTAAGAATGTTTAAAGAAACTTCTTATTTTATTTGTTTGAAAGAAGAGTTTGTAATAACTTTATTATTTCTTGATAAAATCTCATATATGTATTACTAAACTTGAGCTAAACTTGTCTAGCTTTAGAAAAATATTTGTTAAGATAAAACCTTTAAATCTGTATCGAAAAATAATTTCTTATGTAACAAAATTTATTTATTTATTTTTAAAAGAGAGTTCATTTTTATTACTTAAGAAAACTCATTTTCATTATGTTGAGCAATACAACATATTCATGTATGAATGAGAATTTATAACTATGAGAAATATAAAAACAACACAAATAAAATAAGAGCATAAAAATAAAGTCAAGTATTGGGAACCTTAGCTCATCAAGGTATCCCGGACTAAGAATAGACTAGTCCTCAAAGAAAAAGAAAAGCAAAGAAATAAAATTGTTTTGACTTGATATGGACAAGTCTAAGACTAGAAATACAGTCTTAATATTTGCATAAAACAGTAAATAAATAAATTGCAAGACTTGAAATAAATAAATAACAAGTGAGCTTATATGCTCTAAATAATATATATACATAATATATATATATAATACTTAATAAGTTAGGTTAGAAATCAATAACAACAAATAACATAAAGAAAAGAATAGAACATGAACAAAAACAAAACATGAATAAATTGTTGCTTCTTTAACTCAATGATTTAAGAAACATATACTAAACTCATGTTAAGTTATATAAACATGATGAGTAAATAAGAAATTTTTACCTAAAGTTTATGTGTTGGTTGAAGAAGAAAAGAATGGGTTGTAATATTATGTGGGAATGGATTTTTTTCTAAGGAAGAGAGAGAACTTGAGAGAGATTTTGGAGAGGAATTTTGTGGATGATTTTGAGAGAGTTTTGGTATGAATTTTGTTGTGTGAAAGAATGGAAGAGGAAGGGGTATTTATAGATTTTGAGAGTGGAAATTAGATGTAATTAAATAATTTGAAAAGAAAATAAAATGTGATATTAAAGAAGTGATGTGTAAAGTGTGATGTGATTAAAGTAATGGGAAGTAAATTGTAAGGTATAGGGTGGTAGAGTGTAAGAATAGAGTGTAAGAAAAATTAAGATAAGTGAATAGTAATGAAAGTAGAAAAGTACTATGAATAGTAGACTAACAATTAAAATACCGTAGTAAAGAAAATCCGCGTAAAAGGCCTATATCTGTTATTTTTAGTTACCGAAAAAATTATAAAACTGATATTTTTGAAAACCTTATATTTTTACGAATCTATTGGTGTTGTCGGAATAATTTTGCTATCCGGTACATCGGGCACGGTTTTCAAAAACTGATCCCGATCGGATCCAAAAGACACTAGAAAAATTCAAATATGATATTTTTAGGCTTTCCTATATAATTACGAACCATATTCCACAATTATCTCAATTTCATTTTCTAGGGTTTAAGAACAAGGGATTGCCGGATCTAGATTCACTAGACTAAATATAGCACTAGGCTAATTTTTGGGTTTCGTTTCAACTTCCGGTTCTTAGGGTTTACTAATATTATCGAAAAATCTAGGGGCTTACAACCTACCCTCCTTAAAGAAAGTTTTGTCCTCAAAACTTGGCTATCGTACCTGATTCCTCAAAAAGATTCGGATATTTGCGTCGGATCTCGTCCTCGGCTTCCCAAGTTGCCTCCTCATGGGTGTGATTCCTCTAAAGGACTTTGACATATTTGATCTCCTTATTCCATAGCGTTTGGACTTTTCGATCCAAAATCTGCACCGGGTGTTCCTCATAAGTGAGGTTCTCCTTTAGCAATACTGGCTCCAACTCTACTACTCGATCTGGATCTACTACATGCTTGCGCAAGACCGATACATGAAACACGTTGTGTACTCCTGACAGGTTTGGCGGTAAGGCTAGGCGATAGGCTAGATCTCCCACTCGTTCTAGCACTTCAAAAGGTCCAATGTACCGTGGGCTCAATTTTCCTTGTGAGCGTACTCGATGTTACTTTTGATCGGATTTATTAAGTATACATGGTCTCCCACTTGAAATTCGAGAACTCGCCTTTTCTGATCCGCCCAGCTTTTCTGTCTATCTTGAGCCTCTTTCATTCGCTGTTGGATTATCCTTACCTTGTCTGCTGCATCTTGTACCAAATCCGGTCCAATAGCGAGCTTTTCCACATCATCTCAAAACAAAGGCGACCTACAGCGTCGTCCGTACAAAGCTTCATATGGCGGCATTTGTATGGTCGAGTGATAGCTGTTGTTGTAGGCAAATTCTATGAGCGGCAAATGAGCATCCCAACTCCCTTTGAATTCTATAGCACAAGCATACAACATGTCTTCCAAGGTTTGGATCGTCCGTTCCGATTGTCCATCGGTTTGGGGGTGATAGGCCTTGCTAAAGTGCAACTTTGTCCCTATAAACCTTTGTAAACTCGTCCAAAACTTGGATACGAATCTGGGATCTCGATCTGACACAATCCCGATAGGTACTCCATGTAAACGTACTATTTCCTTTATGTAAAGCTTAGCTAGCTTATCCATCGAGTACGTCATGGTGATTGGTATAAAATGAGCCGATTTGGTCAAACGATCTACCACGACCCATATGGCATCATACCCTGCCGATGTCCTTGGTAGTCCACACACGAAATCCATCGATATTTGATCCCTTCCACTCAGGTATTGGTAAAGGCTTTAGCAATCCTCCCGGCCTTTGATGTTCCACCTTTACTTGTTGACAAGTTGGGCACTTCATCACATAATTAGCTACATCCCGTTTCATTCCATTCCACCAAAAGTGGCTCTTAAGATCTTGATACATCTTAGTTCCTCCTGGATGTACTGTGTATCCTGAGTTATGTGCTTCACTCATGATTTCTTTTCTCATATCCTCATCATCCGGCACACATAACCTTCCCTTCATCCTCACTACATCCTCGTCATCTACGGTGAAATCAGTATACTTCTTTGCTTGCACTTCCCCTTTGATCCTTAGTATGACTTCATCATATCGTTGGGCTTCTTTAATCCGTTCCACAAGGGTTGGTTCCATCACTAAGTTAGACATTTCCACCTCCACATCTTTTCCAATGAATTCGATACTCAGCCTTTCGAATTCTCTTACCAACTCCTTTTGGTCAGTCAACAAAGCGGCAACTTCCTCATGATTCTTCCGACTTAAGGCATCCGCGACGGCATTAACTTTTCCTGGACAATAATTGATTCCAAGATCATAGTCCTTTATAAGCTCTAACCATCTCCGTTGCCTCATATTCAACTCCTTCTGAGTGAATAGGTACTTGAGGCTCTTGTAATCCGTATATATTTCGCATCTTTGCCCATACAAGTGATGCCTCCATATCTTGAGTGCGAAAACAACGGCAGCTAGCTCCAAGTCGTGCGTCGGATAATTCTGCTCATGCGGTCTCAACTGTCGAGAAGCATAAGCAATTACTTTTCCTTCTTGCATTAGCACATATCCAAGACCATTTCTTGATGCGTCGCTATGCACCGTGTAAGGCTTCTCAGGGTCTGGCAAAACAAGTATAGGTGCGGATACAAGCTTTTGCTTAAGCTCTTGGAAACTCCTTTCTCTTTTATCGGTCCAAACGAACTTCTCATTCTTTTGAGTAAGTTGAGTTAACGGCTTGGCTATAGTCGAGAAATTCTTTACAAACTTCCGATAATAGCCAGCTAGACCAAGAAAGCTTCTTACTTCAGTTACTGTCTTTGGTTGCCTCCACTCCATCACTGCTTTAATCTTTTCAGGGTCAATCGATATGCCACTTCCTGAAACAACATGTCCTAAAAAGGATATCTTATCTAACCAAAAGTCACACTTTGACAATTTGGCATACAACTTATGTTCTCTTAACGTTCGAAGCGCCATACGGAGGTGTTCCTCATGTTCCTCTCGCGTAGATGAGTAGACCAAAATATCATCGATGAAAACTATAACGCACTTATCCAACAAGGGCTTATAGATTCGATTCATCAGGTCCATGAAAGCAGCAGGTGCATTTGTCAATCCAAAAGACATCACTAAGAACTCATAATGTCCATATCGAGTTCGAAAAGCGGTCTTTGGTACATCATCCGACCTTACCCTTAACTGATGGTATCCGACTCAAGTCGATGCGTGAAAACACTTGCTCCTTGCAACTGATCAAAGAGATCATCAATCCGGGGTAATAGATACTTATTCTTGATGGTAACCTTATTCAACTCCCGGTAATCGACACATAACCTCATGGATCCATCCTTTTTCTTTACGAACAAAACTGGTGCTCCCCATGGTGACACACTTGGGCGTATAAATCCTTGATCAGAAGCTCTTGTAATTGCTTCTTGAGTTCCTTTAACTCTACCGGTGCCATGCGGTATGGAGCTTTTGATATCGGCTCGGTATTTGGCATCAAGCTAATCTCGAAATCAATCTCTCTTTGGTGGCAAACCGGGTAATTCCTCAGGAAAAACGTCAGGAAACTCATTGACTATGGGTATATCCTCCACCTTTGGTCCTTCACCTTCTTCTTCTATAGCATTGATTTGTCGGTCAATCTCCTCCTCATCCGTCACCAACTCAAGCGAACTTAATCCTTGCCTCCTTACGACCATGGATTCTCCTTTAAACTCAATATCCTTCCCATTTACATCCTTAAAATTCACCTTCTTCTCTCGACAATCTACCGTGGCTTTAACATGGGTTAACCAACTCATTCCAAGAATTACTTCATACTTATTCATCTCCAACACGATCAAATCACTTGTCGTATGGTGTCCTTGGATCTCTAAAGGGCATTCCTTCAACATCTCTTGGGTGGTTACGACACTTCCCGTGGGTGTCCTTATCTTGAAGCCGATAGCGGTGGTGACTATAGGTAATCCACTCTTCCTAGCAAGGTTGGGGGTGATAAACGAATGGGTGGCTCCGGTATCAAACAAGGCATAAGCGATCTCGTTAGCTACTCGTATACTTCCTGCGTTTAACACGCACTAGTTACTAACCATACTATACTTATCTAACTTTCCTAAAGCTTTAAGCTAAAGAGGTATAGGGATTCTATTGTGACAGATTGATAGCGTAAAAAGATACTATAAACAAACAAAACGAAAACTTAAGGTTAAGGCTAACCTGCAACGAGTCCATGATCATAACCTTCGTCTCTCTCCAAGGCAGCAAACTCACATCCTTCCTCCTCATCATCTGCTTCCTCGCACATCCACTGGCCCTCCAGGTTGTAAACTCTCATTCCATGCATCGAGGTGCCAGAGCGGTTCCCATTCCCATTGCTATTGTTGGTTCTGACAAGGGCGGATCCTCCCGAGGTGTTGGATGACCTCACAAGAGCATTTTTCCTCTTTGGGCATTCATTTGCAAAGTGCCCTGGCTGCTTGCACACATAGCAGACACTGGTGTTCTTCTTGGGACACTCCAAGATTTTATGATCCGGGCTGCCACAAAAGAAGCACTTGTTTTGCAATTGTGGGCAGGACTTTGGATAATGCTTCCCTCGGCATTTCCAGCATGTGACATCTACTTTGGTCACCTCCTTCTGATTGCTTCCACTTCTTTGAAACTTCCAAAGGTCTTAAACCTCTTATTGTTTTTGAACCCAGAACTTGGTCCTTCATATGGCTTCCTTCCAAACACAAATACCTTCTTCTCTGGAGCTTTTGTTTTCATCTTTTTGGCTTCTTCAATAATTCTAGCCTTTTCCACTAGCCCCTTAAAACTTCTAACATCAAATTCCACCAAACGAATCTTTAGGTCCTCATCTAACCCATTCAAGAAAACTTGTCTCTTTAACTCCTCGCTGTGCTTATAGGAGTCAGGAGCATACTGCAACAAGCGACTGAACTCGGTTTCGTACTGTTCGATGGTTCTCCCTTTCTGAGTAATATTCAAGAACTCAGCACTATACCGAACTCTAAGGCTCCCTGGAAAGTAGTTCTCTAAGAACTCTTCTCGAAACATATTCCAAGTAACTGGAGCAGGCAATTCTCGCTTCTTTGACTCCCACCATATGCGAGCATTAAACTTCAACATGAATGTCCCAAAACTGACCCTTAGGTGGTGGGGTACCTCATAACCATCAAACGATCTCTCGATCTGGGCTAACCAGTCTTCAGCTTCAGCTGGCTTTCCGAAGGTTCCATCAAAGTAGGTGTTACTTTTGATGAAATTGGCGAGCAAGTTTTGGTGTGATCTCGGCGGTGGCGGTGGTGGAAATGGCGCGGCATGCGACTGTTCGCCGGGTGCTTCTACCGTAGCTTCAGGAGCATTATGAGGTGGAGTAGGAGCTGGGTTATTTTGATTTTGTTGCTGAATCAAAATAGCCAACAACTGGTTCATCTGTCCAATGGCAGCTGCAAAGTCATTTTGCTGGTTCGGGGCAGGAGCAGGGTTATTTTCCGGTTGGTTACGCGGAGGTATTCCTCGTTCAGCTGGTACGTTGTTGGAATCTCTTTGTTCTCTATTCCTACGTCTTCTTGGACGGCTGTTTAATCGTTTAGATTTCAGTTTCTACATTACGCTCTATACTAACGTCTATGGAAATCACGGAAATCTCAAATATAATGACCAAAATTTTTAAATCAAGGTACAAAACTTAAGGAAATAAATTTGCAAAATAGGAATTAATAGAAATCTAGAAATTCAAATACAATTTAAAGAAATCACAAGGTAAGAAATCAAACTCATGCATCTCAATCACAAAAAGAATTAATATAAATGCCATAAAAATAAAACAAGGAAATCTCATTATCAAGAAATCATTAGGTTACTTTTATTTATTAAACTCTTAACTATGTCTTTTAACTAGTTACGGTTTAATACTACGGCGTTGCGTCTTGGGTGAATGCGACACTTTTCTCTCATCGTGGCTCCTTACTTCTCTTCTTGATCCTTCTGTTGAGACTTGGGGGAATCTGGGGTTGGTTTCGCCTTCTTCCACTTCCGGTTTCTTGAACGAATATTCTTGCCTTCGGTCCATTGATGACATCCACGTGGTTCATTTCCGGCGTTACCTAAGGTTGATTATATATCCTTTTACGTAAACAAAATTTTCTTTTAGTTCTATTTTCAAAAAGCAAGTTAACTCCGTTTTTATCACTGGCTGTAACTTACGAGGGTTGTGATTTCTTAAGGCTTTGAAATGGTTTAGAAATCTACCTATTTTCATGTATCAATTAATTCTAGGGCCATCTACATATCTTAGGTATGGTCATAGAACATGTGTTTCCCATAAATCCCCACTTCTTATAATTCTAGGATTCTTCTTAAAACTCCTATAAATTAATTTTAAACTTATTCTATCTCTAAGACTTCTACTTCTAACTTACTGTTCCTTTCCCTAATCTTGATGCTCCGATACCAACTTAAACTGTCACGCCCCAGCGGGTACCCTAAACGTGACAGCCCACCGTACGCAATATTAAAACTTAAGAATGACTACCTCAGTCACTCGAAAGCTTCCATATCGGTACAAGGTGTACATTCACAACAAAGGGAGACCGGTGGAGTAATGCATTTTAAGATATTGGCAGCGGAACATGCAAAATAACACTTAATATATATTTCATAGAAATAGAAAGTCTTACAACTTCTAAGGGGCATTCCCCCGATAATTTCATAACAACAAAGTCTTGCTAACAAAAGCTAGAAGATTTTAGAAGAAATCTATTCTAAGACTTCAAAATAAAATTCCTCTAAAAGCTTCTCAAACTAAAGATTCTACCCGGGTGGCCAAGATGGTCTCGGGTGCAAAAAGATAATCCTGCAAAGTCCAAAATTCTATAGGAGTATAAGCATTACTAGCTTAGTGAGATATTCCTTACGCAAAAGTACTCATAACAAACAATCAACCAAGTTTATTAATCAAGCATATGAATGCAACAACCATATGATCAAACATTACATACGACTATCCGGTTTCGTATGTTTGATGGATTTACCCCTCCATCAGAGGCTAGGGAATGCTTTGAACTGGGTCCCGAACGACCTCCTGAAAGTTGCGCGCGTCTTGGGATTCCAACGAACCGTACTACTAGTCCCCGGGCTTTCCTTACCTAAAGCGATCGATCCAGCTCGGCTACACCTTGAGACCGTATTCCCCGAACGTCCTAACTCTTAAGATTGTAGCAAGGCAGCTTACCTTTCCGGTCCCACGCTGAGGAGTAGTAGCAAAATTTCGAAATGATATTCTAAGTGATATGCATGAGCAATTTATTATATGGGGATTTCAATATGATATTAAATCATTTAAAGCGATCAAGCAATATTTGCATACAAGACAATACATACATGAAAACACTTATATTAATCACAAATCGTGTTCCGATATACTTATTGTTCATTGATCGCACACAACGATTCACATACATAATTCCCAGGACAACCCGCATGCATATCAATTTTATCTTTTCCTAACATCTAGTGCTCTATTCTACAAGCACATGCGTGAATACGTAAACGTAAAAGAAACTCACTCGTCCATAGCTTTCTTCTAGGAGTCGAAGTAATCCTCTAGGAAGGGAAGATCTTCGTCCTCGACACCTAAACCAAAAGAAATACCCGACATGAGTATTTCGTCCAAGATCTATTCAAATTCTATAATTCTATCTTATTGAATTCGTTAAAAATCGTATGAATGGAAATCCCAATTTAAAATGGCCATAACTTGCTCATTTTAACTCGGAATTTCGCATATTATATATCGATTTCTACCTACTCGAAAAGATCTATCTATTTCTAAGGTTATTTTTATCAAAAGAAGTTATTTAGGCCTCGGAATAGTAGCGTACAGATTTGATACGAATTTCAAAAGTAGAGTTTTCAAACTTTCTTCATCCAAAACTTTTGTACAAAAATATAGATATATTGTATGGTTGAAAAATCCTTTAAATACATATTTATAGACTCAAACCATATGCATGAATTTATTGGTGTTGTCTCAACAATGATCTTGTAAAACAATGTGTCTTTGAAAGTGAGATAAGCTTAACACTTGAAAAGAAATTAGTTTTGCTTTGAAAAATTTCCTAAATTATCATAAGTGAGTATTTCCTTCTTTGACTCTAATTCTTAGTTATTGAGAATATTTAAATTTTCAAAAAGAAATTTTCATCTTTTAAGTTTCTCATAATTTTATTTCTAGTGGTTTGGAAAACATAGTTTTTCCTAAATACTTCATGGGTATATGTTCTATAGCTTTTCTTAGATCCACTTTAAAAGAAATGATCTTTATAAGTAAATTTTTGAACACTTATCTAGACTTTAGTATTTAAAATGTTGGTAGAAAATTTTGATAAATGTGTTTAAGAAAACTTTTGGTTGATTAAGGAATTTTTAAAGAAACTTTCTTATTTTATTTGTTTGAAAGAAGAGTTTGTAATAACTTTATGTATTTCTTGATAAAATCTCATATAGTGTTATTACTAAAACTTGAGCTAAACTTGTCTAGCTTTAGAAAAATATTTGTTAAGATAAAACCTTTAAATCTGTATCGAAAAATAATTTCTTATGTAACAAAATTTATTTATTTATTTTTTTTTTTTTAAAAGAGAGTTCATTTTTATTACTTAAGAAAACTCATTTTCATTATGGTTGAGACAATAACAACATATTCATGTATGAATGAGAATTTATAACTATGAGAAATATAAAAACAACATAAATAAAATAAGAGCATAAAAATAAAGTCAAGTATTGGGAACCTTAGCTTCATCAAGGTATCCCGGGACTAAGAATAGAGTCCTTAAAAGAAAAAGAAAAGCAAAGAAATAAAATTGTTTTGACTTGATATGGACAAGTCTAAGACTAGAAATACTAGTCTTAATATTTGCATAAAACAAGTAAATAAATAAATTGCAAGACTTGAAAATAAATAAATAGCAAGTGAGCTTATATGCTCTAAATAAATATATATACATAATATATATATAATACTTATATAAGTTAGGTTAGAAATCAATAACAACATAATAACATAAAGAAAAGAATAGAACATGAACAAAAACAAAACATGAATAAATTATTGCTTCTTTAACTCAATGAGTCTAAGAAACATACACTAAACTCATGTTAAGTTATATGAACATGATGAGTAAATAAGAAATTTTTACCTAAAGTTTATGTGTTGGTTGAAGAAGAAAAGAATGGGTTGTAATATTATGTGGGAATGGATTTTTTCTAAGGAAGAGAGAGAACTTGAGAGAGATTTTGGGAGAGGAATTTTGTGGAGTGATTTTGAGAGAGTTTTGGTATGAATTTTGTTGTGTGAAAGAATGGAAGAGGAAGGGGGTATTTATAGATTTTTGGGAGTGGAAATTAGATGTAATTAAATAATTTGAAAAAGAAAATAAAATTGATGTGATTAAAGAAGTGATGTGTAAAGTGTGATGTGATTAAAGTTGTATGGGAAGGTAAATTGTAAGGTATAGGTGTGGTAGAGTGTAAGAATAGAGTGTAAGAAAAAGTAGAGATAAGTGAATAGTAATGAATAGTAGAAAAGTACTATGAATAGTAGACTAGACAATTAAAATACCGGTAGTAAAGAAAATCCGCGTAAAAGGCCTATATCTGTTATTTTTAGTTACCGAAAAATTATAAAACTGATATTTTTGAAAACCTTATATTTTTACGAATCTATTGGTGTTGTCGGAATAATTTTTCTATCCAGTACATCGGGGCACGGTTTTCGAAAACTGATCCCGATCGGATCCAAAAGACACTAGAAAAATTCAAATCTGATATTTTTAGGCTTTCCTATATAATTACGAACCATATTCCATAATTATCTCAATTTCGTTTTCTAGGGTTTAAGAACACGGGATTGCCGGATCTAGATTCACTAGACTAAATATAGCACTAGGTTAATTTTTGGGTTTCGTTTCAACTTCCGGTTCTTAGGGTTTACTAATATTATCGAAAAATCTAGGGGCTTACACACCCTCTCTCTCCTCTTCCTCTCAATTTGTTTTCTTTTCCAATTTATTTTATTACATCTAATTTCCACTCCAAAAATCTATAAATACCCCTTTCCTCTTCCATTCTTTCACACAACAAAAATTCATACTAAAACTCTCTCAAAATCACTCCACAAAAATCCTCTCCCAACATCTCTCTCAAGTTCTCTCTTTTCTTTAGAAAATCCATTCCCACATAATACTACAACCCATTCCTTTTTTCTTCAACCACCACATAAACTTTAGGTAAAAGTTTCTCATATTCTCTCATCATGTTCATATAACTTAACATGAGTTTAGTGTATGTTTCTTAGACTCATTGAGTTAAAGAAGCAACAATTTATTCATGTTTTTTTTTTTTTGTTCATGTTCTTATTTTCTTTATGTTACTATTATGTTGATATTTTTATTATTTGTATTATCTATATATATATATATATATATGTTTCTTTAGAACATATAAGCTCACTTGTTATTTATTTATTTATTTTCAAGTCTTGCAATTTATTTATTTACTTGTTTTATGCAATATTAAGACTAGTCTTTCTAGTCTTAGACTTGTCCATATCAAGTCAAAATAATTTTATTTCTTTGCTTTTCTTTTCTTTTGAGGACTAGTCCATTCTTAGTCCCGGGATACCTTGATGAAGCTAAGGTTCCCAATACTTGACTTTACTTTTATGCTCTTATTTTATCTTATTATATTGTTCTATTTCCTTTTCCATAAAGTTACATATTCTCATACATGCATGAATATGTTGTTATTGTCTCAATCATAATAGAAATGGGTTTTCTTAAAATAAGAATAAGAACTCTTTTTAAATATAAATTTTGTCACATAAGAAGTTATTTACCTTAAAGGTTTGAAATTTATCTTAAACAAATATTCTTCTAAAGTTAGATAAGCTAGCTCAATTTTTAGTAATAATATGTGGTTTTCACCAAGAAATACATAAAGTAAAGTTATTATAAATTCTCTTTTCAAAGAAATAAGAAAGTTTCTTTAGACCTAAACAAAGGATTTCTTAAATTCAATTGTCGAAGTTTTCCACCCACACTAAAGTCTAAGATAAGTTTTTCAAAAATTTACTTATAAGATGATTTCTTTTAAAAGTGGATATAACCATGAAGTATTTAGAAGGATTATGTTTTCCAAAACATTAGAAATAAAGTAGTAGAAATTTGAAAGAGATTAAAACTACTTTTATTTAAGAAATGAAGTTAAAAGAAAGAGGTGCTCACCTTTAGTAAAATAAGAAATTTTCTTAACAAAACTAATTTCTTTACAAAAATTAAGCTTATCTCACTTTCAAAACATATTGTACTACAAGAACATTGTTGAGATAATACCACTAAATTCATGCTTATGGTTTGAGTACATATGAGTATTCAAGGGATTTTTCAACCATACAATAAATCTATATTTTTGTACAAAAGCCCTTGAGTGAAGAAAAGATTGAAAACTCTAGTTTTAAAGTTTGGAAAATTCATATCAAATCTGTACGCTACTATTCCGAGACCCAAATAACTTCTTTTGATGAAAATAACCTTAGAAATAGATAGATCTTTTCGAGTAGGTAGAGATCAGTATATATGCGGAATTCCGAGTTAAAATGAGCAAGTTATGGCCATTTTAAATTGGAATTTCCATTCCATATGATTTTTACGAATTCTTTAAAATAGAAGTTTAGAACTTGAATAGATCTTGGATGAAATGCTCATGTTAGGTATTTCTTTTCTTTAGGTGTCGAGGATCACGATCTTGTCTTTCCCGAGGATTACTTCGACTCCTAGAGCGCTATGGACGAGTGAGTTTCCTTTACGCTTATGTATTCGCGCATGTGCTTATAGAGTAGAGCACTAGATGTAGGAAAGATAAAATTGATATGCATGTGGGATATTATGGGAATTATGTATGTGATTCATTGTGTGCGATCAATGAACGATAAGTATATCGGAACCCGAATTGTGATTAATATAAATGTTTCCATGTATGTATTGTTATGTGTGCAAATATTGTTTGATCGCTTTAAATGATTTAATGCCATATTGAAATCCCCATATAATAAATTGCTCATGCATATCACTTAGAATATCATTTCGAAGTTTTGCTACTACTCCTCAGCATGGGACTGGAAAGGTAAGCTGCCTAGCTACATCTTGAGGGTTAGGACGTACGGGGAATACGGCCTCTAGGTGTAGCCGAGCCGGATCGATCGCTTTGGGCATGGAAGGCCCGGGGACTAGTAGTACGGTTCGTTGGAACCCCAAGACGCGCGTAAACTTAAAGGAGGTTGTTCGGGACCCAATTCAAAGCATTCCCTAACCACCGATGGAGGGGTAAATCCATCAAACATACGAAACCGGATAGTCGTATGTAATGTTTGATCATATGGTTGTTGCATTCATATGCTTGATTAATAAACTTGTTTGATTGTTGTTATGAGTACTATTGCGTAAGGAATATCTCACTAAGCTAGTCATGCTTATACTCCTATAGACTTTTGATATTGCAGGATTATCTTTTGCACCCGAAACCACCTTGATTTCCCGGGTAGAATCCTTATTTTTGAGAAGCTTTTGGAGGCAATCTATTTTGAAGTTATAGAGTAGATTTCTTCTAAAAATCTTCTAGCTTTAGTTATGTTATTTTTTTTTAGAACCATGTTATTAAGAATTATCAGGGGAATGCCCCTTAGAAGCTGTAAGACTTTTATTTCAATGATATATATTAAGTGTTATTTTGCATGTTCCGCTGCCAATGTCTTAAAATGTATCACTCCACCTGTCTCCCTTTGTTGTGAATGTACGCCTTGTACCGATATGGAAGCTTTCGAGTGACTGAGGTAGTCATTCTTAAGTTTTAATATTGTGTACGGCGGACTGTCACGTTTAGGGTACCCGCTGAGGCGTGACAGGGGTGTTTGGTTGTTTGAGAGTTGTTTGATAAATGAATGAATGTATAATTCATGGTTGAATGGATGTTGGGATGATGATTTGCGTGATTCCATAGGTGGGTTGGTAGGATTATTGTGTGAAAGACATTTAGAAATCAAATTGGGGGATCTCATCCATGAAATTTGGGGAAGAAGATGAAGTTAAAAAAAAAAAAAAACGACACGACAGTGACAAGCCGTGTCACTTAGTCGTGTCTTGTTGGAAAATTTTTAGGCTTTAAGTAAAAAAAAAAAAAAAGAAGAGTATTTTGATGGAAACATTACCATTAGTTTGACTATGGATACGATTTGTGTTATACCCTGTTTTATTGTGCTTAATTCTTTCAATTCATTGAAATTGGTTTTTATTTTAGGATGCGGCAAAAGCAAACAGCAAGAAAGAAAACATCTTCCCATCGGCAGTCTCTTGGCCGAGCCCCAGATCCCTCGAGACCGACCCAACCAATGTCCAGAATTGAGCAGGAGCGTTATAATGTGCTTTTAGGAAGACAACTGGCTGGTAATATGCTATTCAACTGGAAGGGATTAGCAAAGTTTAAAAAGGCGGATGAGATTCGTTCTTTGATCAGCCACAATGGATGGGATAAATGGTTTGAAGTCAATGAAAAAGTGTATCGGCAGATCACACTTGAATTCCTCTCCACATTCCGGATTGAAAGTCAAGCAAAGCATTCGGGAATAAACAATAGCATCACTTTCAAAATTAATGGCCAAGAACACACTGTGACTATTCGGGAAATCTGTGAAGCTATGGGATTTTATTCAGCTGACTTTCTAGCAACCGAGGAATTTGTACACCTTCCTGTAGATTGGCCACCAGGGCTATTCAACTACTTGTATTGGGGAAAGATCAGTCCTGCTACTCCCTATAAAGCAAAAGAAGCCAAGGCCTCAACACTGAGGGATGTCAATCATAGGATCATACATTGGATAATCACTCATTCAATCAATGGTAAAGGACACAGTACTGGGGTGGTGGGGACATATGAACTCTTATCCTTACATAGTATAATTGAGAAAATCCCACTGAACTTGGGAGTGATGCTTGCTTTCTTCTTCCATCGGCAAGCCAAGACTAATAAAGCTAAGGGCACCATTTACTGTGGAGCCTATATCACCCACTTGTTGAAAGGATTACAAATTTTTCCTGCTGAAGAACCTAAGGATTCTGTTGCTACTTCTCATATTTTACACTTCCATCTTGGGAAATGGTTTGGGAAGCCAGGACCTTCTACATCTAGGTCATCTCCTTCCACCTAGTCACCTATGTGCTTACAAAGAAAGTGGAGAAGAACCGCCACATTCTACAAAAGATGAAATCTTTGTTCAAGGCTCTCATCCGCACCACCAAGCGTCAGACCCGACATCAAAAGCTATATTCTTGTCTGAAAGGGATAGCAGCATAACAATGTGGAATTCTCTCCACCACAGACTGGACCATCAGAGACTATTCCCTCATCACCGATGATGTTTAGGTAGAATCTTTTCATACTCTGTTACAGGATAGCGATGATGAGGAGGTAGATGCTCAGATTCGTGCTTCAAAGGAAAATATTACTGAAGAAGCATCTGAAGAAAGTCGATGAAGATGAGGAAGAAGAGGAAGATGATGAGAAGATCTGAAGAGGAAGAAGAAGAAGCCACCCACAACCCACACCACCAAAGAAGAAGAAACAGAAAAAGATAGTGGATGAGGATGAAGATGATCTGATTATCAAGGAGATTGATTCCTTGATTTGTTACTGTTTTGATGATTGCTGATAATATATTGGATAACTGTATCTATGAGAACCCAATCTTAGGTTAGACTCTATAGGGCTTACAAGTAGAATCATGAGTGTTGACTTTTGTTTCTTTATTTATTTATTTTTTTTATCTTTTGTTTGCAGCCCAGATGAACTCTACCTGACTTTTGTCACTGCTCTTATCCTTTTTGGTTGAACTCTTGCAGCTGAATATTTGTCCTTAAACAGGGAAGTCTCATTCTTCTTTTTCCATTCCTCACTATATTACATATGTTTTGACATTGGGACAATGTCCATTTAATGTGGGGGAATTTAGGGATATCTAGGGATACTCTTGAGAAGGGATATTTGGTTTTCTATGCTTTTTTAAAAACCCCACTTTACACTTTGCTATAACTTGAAAATATACTCAGAAAAATGTTTAGAAATAGCATTCAAAAAAAAAAAAAAGAGACTTCTAGTTACATACTCATATTTGTGATTAGTATACTTAGTTGAAATTGTAGATGAAATCTAGGTGTGGTAAACTTACTGCTTATTAGAGATGGAATCTAGAGTCTAAATGGTGGCCGAAGTCCTTAGTTGAAAGATAATTTTGTGGTTCTAAACTTGTTGATTGTATATTTTCTTTCAAATATTTGAGAGCCCTCCTAATCTTTGGTGAAAGAGCATATGAAGTTCATCACTTGGTAATCCTTTTTAGAATAAATCTCTTTGGAAATAATCAATTGTTGTATTTAATACAAAGATCATGTTTCTTATATGCAATTGATGAAAAAAAAAAAAAAGCCTATACTCCAATGAGTCAAGCATTTGAGTTATGAGTATCCTAACTTGAAGGTTAGAGTGAGTAGAGAGTTCGATGGGGTCCCTTTAAAACCTGGTCACTTAGGTGATGAGCCCGGGATGTGCCGACTCGATGAACTCACTATAACAAGAAGGGCGGAAGGGCAAAAGTTCATTAGATGAACTTGAAAAAGAGAGCTGAAAAGATGCAGGCTACACCCTGTCCAGAGGAAAAGGAAAAGAAGCGGGCAAAAACCCGTCCCTCTGAAGGCTAAAAATAAAAAAAAATAAAAAGAATAAATTTTTGAAGAGATTTTTTAAATAAAGGGAGAAAATCCTGGGGAAGAACAGATGCAATTACTTTCACTTTAGATTACTGTGCTTAGAAAAGTAGTTGAAGAGTTTATATATTTGTTAATAAGTGGTGAAGTATAACTAGGTCTCTTTTGCTATTGTTTGACTTCGTGTTTATTTTGTGACTTTGGAAGCTATTTTTAATTGGTGAGGGTAAAGTTTAACTTACCTGGATTAGCCTTAGAATTTTGATTAAAGTATGCCAATTACATTTAAATGATAGATTTGAGTAGTAGGTATAAAAGCAAGTTGCTATAATAAAAATGAATGCTATGTTTTAACTTATGAAAATTTTTTAGTATATTTGATGATAGATTTTGTCCTTAATTGTTTGCTTGAGGACAAGCAAAAACTCAAGTATGGGGGAAGTTGATAAACCAAATTTATTCCTATATTGTGAATGCCAAAATGAACTTTTATTGATCATTTTTATTAAGAATTTGGCACTTCAAAAACATTAATGTATGCTTTCAGGTCTTTTAAGGAGATATTTTTCAAGGAAACCAAAGACGGGTCAAAAATGCAAAATTTGGATTAAGAAGAACTCAACATGACAAGATCAAGCCATGTCTTTCAACCATTACAAGGAGGAAGCAAAATTAAACGATAAAAATCAAGCTTTTGAAAGACATTTGTAAGACCTGACTTGTCTCAAACCATATCAACCTGGAAATTGAACTTTGCAAAGGACATTTGTGAGACATGACCTGTCACTCGCCCTGTCGATTTAATAAAAAGTCATTCAATGAGAAAACGACTTTTTAAATACAGTAACCTCCTAGTTAATACAGAAACGTTTATTTCGGTTATGGAAGGAGTGTTACTTGAAAAGCCAAGGGACTCATAACCTCCAAAACCTTTCATCTCTCCTCATCAAGAGCAATTAATTCCATTCAATTGAAGATGATTATAAAAAAGAGATTGTGGAAGAGAAAGAGGACACACAAAATTTTGATAACGAGAGTTTTCAAAAGAGAAGGAAGTTCTGAAGATTCCAATAACAAATCAAGATCATCAAGGATTGAAGATCCGACAATTTTGAGCTATAATCTTTTCGGGTAGTATCTTGAGTTCGAATTTCTATTTTGAATTTCATGTATTACTATTAGTTACTATGAAAGAGTAGTCTTTCATATCTGGGTTTTGTCGAATTTCATATTTATCATGTGTTGAGACTTTGTTCTTAATGAAATATTGAAGTTCTTTTGTTCAATTGCATGTTTGTTAACCGTTCTTAAGTTTGTATATCCGGAATGCAAGCTTATGTATGATTTTCATTAAAGTTAATTGAAAGATTGCTTTTATGAATTGATCTATGCAATTGAAAAGATTTGTTTATAATTCTAGACATAGAATAGTAAGAATCTTCTAATTTTAAGAGTTCATGTTACTCATGCAAATTTTGGGTTGCTATTGATTAAGGAGATATCCTAATCGATTAACCTAGGTTTAGATAAATTGTTAGATTCAAAAGAATTAACAATTTGCTCAAGGAACTCTATAGCTTAAGAACTAATCTTAATTATCTAATATGGATTGTCAATGATTCACATGATAAATTGAAAGTAAGACAAAACCTGGATTATTAGATCTTAATTGAATCTTGTTTGTTTATTGGAGCTGTGTTAGTATTGTTTTAAAGAAAATTAGATAAAGTAGTAAAATCATCAAAATTGTTCAGTTAGATAGTAGAATACGATTTAGTACTAGTATTTGCCTAATCCCTGAGGACGATCCCGATTTTTAAAAGCTATACTATATTCACGATAGGTACACTGCCTATTACCTTTATAGCAATTTAAGAACGGGCCTTTATAAATTGAAAATTACGCTTGAAGGTAAAAATAATCATTAATGAGCGAAACCACAGCTCAGTGAATAATTAGACATACCATACATCACACAAGTCATTAACAAATCATATACAATGCAAGCACTCAACCATATGCACAAATACAAGTTCGGATGATCTAGAATCCAAACAGGAAAAAGATTTACGCCCTCTTTTTAATGGGTTGAAGAACCAGCATTCAATGACTCACCTGCCCAGGAGAGACTAAGTACACAGGAGAATCAATGATTTCTCGTTTTAATGTTATCACTTTCAATATAGTTGCTTGCACAAACCATCTCCTGCAATCCCCTTAGAAACTCCCTAAGTATTAATCATTTCAAAGCGATTCTACGGGCGACGTTCTTCGGTGCCTTTTAGTTCCTCATAGGACCGCCAGACCAAAGAGAACCTTGGATGACTCACACATTGGATCAACCAAGCAAAAACAGAGATCCGAAATATTAACACGTAGCAGGCTGTCACAACCATATATGCAATAATGCAATTTGTGCAATGCATGTTCATATTATTTTGTTAAGTCCATAATTCTTAAACAATTTTGGGGTGACCATACATTACACACAATCATTATACTACTGCACAACACCAACCATTGCGTTATCGCTTGTATAAAGATATTTTAACAATCATACAATCTGATCATATCATACTTTCAACACACATCCATTTGATTATCTTGCATTACATATTCGACTATTTACAATCACAACTAGTGCAATATGACTAAATTACTCACCTGGTCATACTGACTCAGTCGTAGTAATCCGCTAGTAGATCTTCTAATGAGTCAAAGTCACCTATTTAAGACAAAATATTCATTAATACAATCTAGCTAAATTCCTACATGTGATTAGTGTCCTATACTCGATATTAATATTTAGTATCGTCGTGTTTTTCCTATTTAATCTCACATAATTGTTTGGTTATTTTTAGAAGTCATATTACTCCGGAAATCAACTTATTTCAATTTCCATTCTTATATATTTTATCTTGTTAAAACAAATATTAGAATACTTGATTTAACCGTAAATATTTTCTTAATTCTAGGGTTTCAAAAGTTAAAAGATATTAATTCTAAATAAACTTAAATACTTGTATTATAGTCACTATCTAATACATATTTATTAATCATACATATATATATATATTTAGTAGATATATTATATACATATATATATATAAATTCGGTTTAGGTCAGATAAATTTTCGTTGGAAAATTTTAGCTGTAAGCCGGCTCAAGGCCGCCGGCCTACATCTCCAGGTGCCGGTGTAAATCATTTTGAAGAGAAAATTTCATATCGAGTGCACCGGTGTTGAAAGCTGCCAACTTTCAACGTACGCCCGCCCTACGCCACTGGCGTAGATTCCCAGGTAGCCGGCTTACGTTAAATCTTTACGTGAAAATTATTTTATGTAGCCTCTGATCAGTGTAAGTCGCTTGTAAGCCGCTGGCCTATCCATGTAAGCTACCGGCGTACAGCGTTTACACTGCCGACCTTGAGGCAGCGTTGCACTGTTCATCATCTTATTCCTCGATTCGATTCTTTTTCTTTGATTTTTACACGTTAGAATCATACTTAAACTACTTCTAAGAGTTTATATATCATATATAAGGATATATAACAACTTTTAACACTTTTAAAAACATAAATATATAGATTTCGATTCTTGGAACTTAAAGCTAGGGTTTTGAAATTTTACCTTGTTGGAGCTCGTTTGATGCAATCTGAAGCTTGTGTTTGTGTTTAATAAGTTCCTAAGATAATTATAAGTCAGTTACAAAGCTTAGATTTAGACAAAAATAACTCGAGTTACCTCAACTTACCTTTGAGCTTATTTTTGAGCGTTTTTTGCTTTGTTTTTCCTTTGATCCGAGTTTATGTTTTATGATCTGTTTGTTTTTCGTTTCTAGTTCGTTTGGTTGTTGTTTGGGGAGTGATTTCGTTCTAGAAGAGGTGAGAAATTATGGAGTTTGTTTGTTCCTCATTAATGGCTTTAAACACACATATATATAGAAGAGAAAGAGAAGTGATGCTGCGGCTGTTCTCCCTCGTTTTCCTCCAATTTTTGGATCTCAACTTGCTGTTGTTTTCATCTCATTTAATACTTGGAGGACTTGGCATGGTTTGATTGGTGGATAAGTTGTCTTTGTTGGCTAAGGGAGGCATTATTGAGCACAAATCTGGCTCTCTCTTCTTCTCCTTCAACTTGCACCAACTCAACCGCATTTTCCCACCGAAAAGAGTAGCCCAAATGTGTATATATATTAGTTTATTTATTTAGTTAAATTTTGAGTTAATTAAATGAGTTATACAGTTATATATTAGTTAATATTTGAAAGTTTTCGTACAAAAATATGGGTATAAAGTTGTATAAATCACCTAGATTTTCAAATTGTACAATTTGAGGTTATTTATATACGTAGTTAATTATTCATTTAATTTTATCTCCCGCGATTTAGATTTCTTAAGCTCATTAGGTCAATTTTTGTTTCAGGCTCCGATAGCTTAAGAAAACTCGGTTTAGAACAATAGCATGATCCAATTATTTATTTGAAGTTTAGATTTCAAGTTATTTATCAATTTATATTTTCATTGTGTCACGCCCCGAAGGATACCCTAAACGTGGCAGTCCGCCGTACACAATATTAAAGCCTAAGAATGACCACCTCAATCATGCGAAGGCTTCCATACTATGTACAAGGCGTCTAACACATAAAGAAGACACATCAGAATGATACATTTTATGTTGATACGAATGAGTAACAATGTAAAGGAAATACACATTTACTATACTCCAAATACAAAACCATATACTTCAAGATACAATTCATCAAACTTCAACTGCATTCATCCCAAGACTTCACTACATAAAGCTATTACAAAGCAAATCGTAAAGCTTAGCCAAAAACTTCAAGCATTCTTATATCTTGCCGGAATCTCGAATTCATTCTCGGCTTCAACCATCTCAGTCCCCACTTAGCATTCTTGGAATAACCTGCTCATTTAAACATCTATTGGGGTATAAGCTACACTAGCTTAGTGAGATTCATTTCCGCAATAATATACTCAATTGTAAAATATACAAACAAGTTTATTTAAACAATCATATGAATGCACAAGCACGTGAACATACAAGCATATGACTTTCCGGTAGCCATATGTGAATGGATTTACGCCCTCCATTCGGGGTTTGGGGTGGTCCATGAACATGCAACCACAATTCCAATATTTTCTCTTGTGGATTTATAGTGTCTGCTCCACTGCCCATTAACATAAGCGACCTCATAGGCCCTTGATGTTAACGAAGGTGGTCCTCCACCTGTTTATATGTATTGGTTTATAGTGTCTACTCCACTGCCCGTTAACTTAAGCGACCCTGCAGATCCTTAACGTTAATGAAGGCCCGTGCCTCCGATCATACTTTTGTTCCCACCAAAAGCATTCTCGTAATGCAATGTGACTCACAGATGATATGCATGTACAGTTTATTTATAGAATCGTAGCAAGTTCATTTGCAAATTAAGAGCGATCATAGAGTATTTCAAACAATCCAAGTCTATACTAACTCATACAATATTATTTCAACAAGTCTCATCTCGATATACTTATCATTCATTCAACATGAAAAGTTCATTTCTCATCAACAATTTTATCTTTACCTAAATCTAGTGCTACTACAATTACAAGCACACTCAATGAGCATAATTACTCAGGAAACGAACTCACTCGGCCATTGGATCACCGGTCTTCTAGTAATAATAATCCGGTCGCAAAGAGTCAACGTTCACGGGTTCACCTAATCACATAAGAAATACTCTAATGAGTATTCTACCATCTAAGGATACTAAAACTCTAAGAAAACTTAGCGAAATCAAAATTCGCGTCATTTTCGAAGTCCCGATTTAAAATGGCCATAACTTGGTCATTTTAACTCGGAATCTCGCAAATTTTATATCGATTTCTATCTACTTCGGAAGATTTCTAAATATGAAGTTTAAACCAAGTTTTGAAAATATCTAAGCCTCGAAAATGAGGGATCAGATCTGTACAGCGGTTATATAGATTCCGAAAATGCGGTTTTCATGAATGCACTTCTTGAGATTCCTAAGTACAAAATGAAACTAAATGCCATGGTAATGATTTTCCCTATCATGAATGTCATGATATGAACTCCAATGAGCCTAAGTTCTTTAATTTTTAGACTTAAAGAATTTTAAATAAACTTTTCTTAGAAACCATTTTATACCATTGTTTAGTAAGTGAATTTACTATACTTGATCACACCTACATATTACAAGGATTTTCTTTTAGGAAAACTCTATTTTGCTTAAAGAATTTTGACCCTCATATTAGTTATATCCTAAGGCCTTTATTTCTTTAATAAAATCCTCATTTATAAACTTTTAAGTGGGTCTTCTACTAGAGGGTTTCCAAAAATCCGAATTTAGAAAACTTTATTTTCAAGTTGATTCCCTTAAGGAAAATGTATTTTATACTCAAAACTTTAAGTATTTATTATACCTATACCCTAAGGACTTCACTTATTTAAGAAAATACCATTTTTGAAGTTGGAAAAATAGTGTTTTCTAACCCTACATCCATTATTACGAATTTTATCTACATGACTTTTAGCTCAAAACTTCTATGGACTTCATTTCTTGTTTCCAACATTTTCTTTAGTAAAAACTCATTTAGACTTATGAAAAATATTACTAAACATTATTATTACCCATAGGCTTCATTTCTCTTATAAAATACATGTTTAGAAGTTGATAAAAGTGTTTTTGACCTAGGTTTACAAAGTCATCCGAATTTACACAAGTTCATATTTTGAAAAGTGTTTTCCTTTTGACTTTATTAACTTATCTAACCATAGATCTACACATTAGGAAGGTTATTTACTAAAGACAAAAGCATTAAAGACTATTAATGCACATAAACACAAAATAATGATGAGATCTTAAATGCCTATATGAACATGAGTAGTAAAACAATAGATCTATTATTTCATATACTCAAATGAGTTTTGAAAACATAAAAACTATATTTTTATAAAAGATCTTTTGTTTAAAACACTTTTTGTTGGAGAAACATAAAGCTTTTGGCATGGAAACTCCTTTAAATATTAGATCTACTTTGTAATGGGTCGGGATTCTTGTTTTGATATTTCATTGTCCCTACTAAGAGATCATGGGGACACTTGGTTGAAATATCCAAGAATCACTTAGCCATAACAAAGTTTTATGAGTGGAAGGAGTGAAACTTTACTTACTTTGAAGTGGAATGGAAGATGAAAAGAAGAATGGAAGTTGTGTGTGTGTGGGGGAGCCTCAAGACTTTCGGCCAAGAGAGGGAATGAGAGGGTTTTTGGAGACCTTTTCACTTTTCAAAAATTGAGAAAATGAAAGAATGAAGAGAGAGAGAGGAAATATAGTTTATATATGAAATGGATTTAGATTAAAAGAAGAAGGAAAATTTTAAATGGAGCATGGATGGGGGGACTATTCACGCCGGTTTGGGAGCCTTGTGGGGGAAGGGAATTTGATTTGTTTCCTTTGATTTGGCTTTGATTTGATTTTGTGTCACTTGTCATAAATGAAATGAAATTGAAGGGACAAAAGTTATGGAAGAATGGAGTTGATTTGAGTGATGGTAAGGGTTAGACTTGTAGGGTAGGCTAATAGGTAGACTAGGTAGTACTTTATGAATAGTAGGGAATAGTTGACAAGACAATTTAATTTCCGGTAGTAATGAAATACGAATAAAAAGGCTATAACTGTATTTTTCGTAAGCCGGAAAATTATGAAAAATATATTTTTGAAATCCTTATTTTATTTCGGTTCAAATGAGTATTCATAAAGAAATTTTTGAAATTCTAGTTTCGGGGCACGCTTTTCTGTAATAGGTCTCGGGATGACCCGGAATTGAAATTTTCTCAAAATCTGATCTTTTCTTGGTTTGAAATATAATCAAGAACTATATTTAAAATTAATTTTGCTTATAAAAGTTTCTTATTTGGAAATCAAGGAAAAGCCGGATTTAGGGTTTCTAGGTCTTTCTTATAACGCTTTGAACTAAACCGATTTAGGGTTTCATTTTCCGGTTTTCGAAGTTTACTCGATTACTAGGAAACTCGGGGTATATAAAAAAAATAATAATAAAATTGTGTAATGAAATAAAATGAATAGTGCAAAAGATTAATCAATTACGGATAAGAAATGAAAAATACGTAAAAAGATTATAATTGTAACTTTTATAACCCAAAAATTATATAACTGATATATTTAGAAATCTCGTGGAAATTACGAGTCTAACGGTAGAGTGGTATATTTTGATATCTCGAGCCCGGGACACGCTTTTCAAAGTCTGTATCCGAACGGGTTCGAAATAGGTCAAAAATTTACCAATCTGATAATTATAAACGAACTATTTACTATGAGTTATACTCTATATATTTAACTACATCTCAGCCTCTAGGGTAAGGGGCGCTAGATTGCCGAACTTACACTATTGTATTCCAGTTAGGGTTTAGGTGACGGTTTAGACCTTTGCCAATTTGGAAACTGATATTTATGTTTATATAACATATTTAATTGAGAATTCATTTTAAATTTTATTTTTGTAAGTATTTAATAACTCTTAATGTTTTGGAATTCTTTAATTGGGCATTCGACGAAAGTTAATCATTATTTACTTTTTAATAATTTGTTTTTGGGCTTTATATTACCCGATTTTACAAGCCGGAGCTAAATATGAAATTTTTCGTACGTCGTGGTTTTGAATTTGAAAACCACTGAGTTTTATTTTATTGTTTAAAGATTTGCATTTTCTCAAGATTGAGAAGTTTTGAATTCGTTGTGATTTAGGACTTGTCAAAATTCGGTTTTAATTGGAGTGATTTTTTAGAGGTTTATTTTCGAAGTTCATTTTGAAATTATTTATTGAAATTATCCAAGGCTTACACATTGTGTATTTAAAATCTTAACAGTTCATTTTTGGATTACCGTTTTCATTTAGAAGCATAAATAATCATTTATGTAGTATTGGACTTAATATAGAGATGAAACTATATATACATCTCTAGTTTTTGATATAACATAAATTCTTATTAGTAGCTTTTAAATTTAACTAGGGATATCGAAATTAAGGTTTAAGTCTAAATATTAAATAATTACGATATTCTAGTCTTGATATCATCTATCGAGTTAAAAAACAATCCTTTAATCTTTATATTCATATTTTCTATTTAAATCTATATGTATACTAGGTTTTCGAGTTTAGATTTTAGATCATATCTTGAATTAGTTATTCAAGATACAAGATCTCGTTCTCGGTATTAACTAGGGTTAAAGAATTTCTTTATTCGGTTCCTAAATCTTTCATTTATCCAAGAATCTAAATATTAACCCATTATTAGACTTCACTCAAAATTTAAATCTATTATCTAGTTATACAATCTATTATAAAATCGGGTACTAAGGTGAAAATTCCCGGGGTTTACATTCTCCCCCCCTTAAAATAAGCTTTGTCCTCAAAGCTTGAGTGCGTACCTGAGTTTTCAAACAAGTAAGGATAGCTTTTCTTGATCTCCTCTTCTAATTCCCAGGTAATCTCTTCTGTCTGTGGATCCCATAATACTTTGACATAGTGGATTTCTTTATTCCGGAGAACTTGCACTTTCCGGTCCAATATCTTAACTGGATGCTTTTCATAAGTCAAATTCTCCTTCAAATCAATTGGTTCTAATTCCACTATCTTATATGGATCCCGTACATACTTCTTTAGAACCGATACATGGAAAACATTATGTATACCAGACAAATTAGGTGGCAATACGAGACGATATGCCAAATTTCCAACTCGTTCCATTATCTCAAATGGTCCAATATATCTAGGACTCAACTTGCCTTTTGTGTGTCTACCATGAAGACTTTTAAGTGGACTTATCTTTAAGTATACATGTTTCCTTTCATTAAATTCCAATTCTCTTCTTTTCAAGTCCGCCCAACTCTTTTGTCTATCTTGTGCCGTTTTCATTCTTTGCTTTATCACTGAAATCTTTTCATTAGTTTCTTGAACCAATTCAGGTCCGACCAACACTTTCTCCAAGTTATCCCAAACAATGGTGACCGACACTTTCTACCTTATAAAGCTTCATAAGGTGGCATTCCTATGCTTGAATGGTAGCTGTTATTGTATGCAAATTCCACTAATGGTAAATGTTGGTCCCAATTTCCCTTGAATTCCATAATACATGCTCTCAACATATCTTCCAATGTCTGAATAATCCTTTCAGTTTGTCCGTCAGTTTGAGGATGATAAGTTGTACTAAAATTCAATCGGGTTCCCAAAGCTTTTTGCAATCCTTGCCAAAATCTGGATACAAACCGTGGATCTCTATCTGATACTATACCAACAGGCACACCATGCAATCTCACAATCTCTTTCAAATATATTCGTGCCGATTTCTCCAATGGATATGTCATGTTAATTGGCAAGAAATGAGCTGATTTTGTAAGTCTATCCACAATAACCCAAACAGCATCATGACCCGCATTTGTCTTAGGTAATGAGCACACAAAATCCATGGAAATTTGATCCCATTTCCATTCAGGTATTGGCAACGGTTTCAACAATCCACCTGGTTTTTGATGTTCAGCTTTGATCCTTTGACATACATCACACTTAGCAATAAATTCTGCAATATCCTTTTTCATTCCATTCCACCAATATGCATTTTTCAACTCTTGGTATGTCTTTGTTTCTCCTAGATGTATAGAATATCCAGAATAATGTGCTTCATGCATTAATTCCTTCCTCAAGCTTTCGTCATTTGGCACACATAATCTTTTATTCATTCTCAATACTTCTTCTCCATCCACATGAAAATCCTTGTACTTTCCTTGGGATATTCTTTGTTTAATCTCTTGAATTTCAACATCTTCCTTCTGGGCTTCTTTAATTCTTTGAAGCAAAGTAGGTTCCAAAATTAGATTTCTTATCTCAGCTTCCAAACCTTGTATTGAGAATTCCAAGTTTAATCTCTCAAATTCCTTGATAAGTTCTTTTTGTTCGTTAGTATCGAAGCCACTTCTCCATAACTTTTTCGACTCAATGCATCTACCACAGCATTCACTTTACCCAGATGGTAATTAATGGTAAGATCATAATCTTTAATTAATTCCAACCATCGCCTTTGTCTCATGTTCAACTCTTTTTGTGTAAATATATACTTCAAACTCTTGTGATCCGTATATATTTCACATTTCTGCCCATACAAATAGTGACACCAAATCTTAAGTGCAAAAACAATAGCAACCAATTCTAGATCATGAGTGAGGTAATTCATCTCATGTGGTTTCAATTGTCTAGAAGCATATGCTATTACTTTTCCATTTTGCATTAACACACATTCCAATCCATTTTGAGATGCATCACTATAGACAGTATATAAATCTTTGTCATTGGGCAAAACCAAGATTGATGTTGATATTAACCTTTTCTTCAACTTTTGAAAACTTTGTTCACGTGCATCATTCCACTCGAATTTCTCTTTCCGAGTCAATTGAGTCAAAGGTCGTGGAATCTTTGAGAAATCCCTCACAAATTTCCGATAATATCCTGCAAGTCCCAATAAACTTCTAATTTCAGTAACAGTTTCAGGTCTTTTCCATTCCACAATAGCTTTAACTTTTGCAGGATCAACTGATATTCCTTCTCCAGAAACAATATGTCCAAGGAATGATATACTGCTAAGCCAAAATTCACACTTAGACAATTTGGCATACAGCTTATTGTTTCTCAATATCTGTAACACCTTTCTCAAATTCTCATCATGTTGTTCTTCATTAGATGAATATACAAGTATATCATCTATGAAAACAATCACACAATTATCCAGTAAAGGTCTAAAGATATGATTCATCAGATCCATAAAAACTGCTGGTGCATTGGTTAATCCAAATGGCATGACCAAAAATTCATAATGACCATACCTAGTTCGGAATGCAGTCTTTGGTACATCTTCTGCTTTGATTCGAATTTGATGATATCCTGACTTTAAATCAATTAGGGAAAATACCTTTGCTCCTCTCAGTTGATCAAAAAGATCATCAATCCTGGGTAAAGGATATTTGTTCTTGATAGTTACTCTGTTCAATTCCCTATAATCAATACAGAGTCTCATTGATCCATCTTTCTTTTTCACAAAAAGCACTGGTGCTCCCCAAAGTGAAACACTAGGTCTGATAAATCCTTTATCCAACAATTCTTGTAGCTGTACCTTTAATTCTTTTAATTCCACAGGTGCCATTCGATACGGAGCTTTTGATACTGGTTCGGTTCCAGGTATCAAATCAATTGAGAATTCCACTTCTCTGTGTGGGGGTAATCCCGGTAATTCATCTGGAAATACATCTGAGTATTCACATACTGTTCGAATGGTATGAATATCCAATTTCTTGGATTCACCTTCAGTTGCTCCAAGAATACAACCGTTCATCTCCATATCTTCTTCATTTTCCACTTCAATTGCTGTTATCCTACTTCTGACTTCTCTGAGTATCTCACCTTTATATTCTTTTCTTTCTCCTTGATTATTGACAAAAGATACTATTTTGAGATGGCAATTAACTTTTGCTTTTACAGCAGTTAACCAAACCATACCCAAAATAATATCATATTTTTGCATCTCTATCAGAATTAAATCAGCAATTGATTCATGATCTCCAATCTTTATTGGACAACTTTTGATCATTTCCCGTGTCACCACTAAATCTCCAGTTGGCGTAGTAACTCTCAATTCTTTACTCATGCTCCCAATTGGTATTCTTATACGCCTTGCTAATCCGGTATTTATGAAAGAATGCGTCGCTCCGTATCAAATAAAGCATACGCAGTCTGATCCCCTACTTGAATGGATCCTAAGTATCAATTATTAGGTTCATGTTATTTTCAACTTATAAAGACTTCTACTGCTCATCTACTTGTGATTATGTCTAATAACTTTAAGTAAACAAATATATTTACATACCTGCAATAAGTCCATATTCTTCAGGATCAACTTCCTCCCAAATATTTTCTTCATCTCCTTCCTCTATCTCCACATTCTCTACAGGACTTCCATACATGGCGAAAACTCTGGCCGTCGCATTGGCTTTGTTGGCATTCCCATTTTTCGATCCTGAGGCTCCAGTCACTCCTTTAGATTGTGCAGGTCCAGTTATTGCACTCGCTTTCTGTGGACAATTGGGTGATATGTGCCCAACTTTATTGCATATGAAGCAAGTAGCAGTTTTTCTCTTTGGACAATCGTTTATCATATGCCCACTGTCCCCACAATAATAACATTTGTTCTGCAATTGTGGACAATACCTTGGGTAATGAGAACCTTTACATTTCCAACAAGTAACATTATTCTTCCCCATTACTCCTCCTTTGTTCACATTGAAAGGTTTGAAGAATTTAACCTTCTTAGGCACAGAACTTGTCGTAGAACCATCATACATTCTTTTCCCGAACATAGTTCCTTCTTTTTATACCTCTCAAGTTCATACTTCCTTGCACGTTCAATGATACGAGCTTTTTCCAACATAGCTGCAAAGTTATCAATCTCAAATTCAGCAAGTCTTCTTTGGAAATGAGGTTCGAGTCCAGCCATGAAAGTCTGTCTCTTAAGCTCATCACTGTCCCGATAAGCATCTGGAGCAAATTGTAACAACCGATTAAACTCATGCTCATATTCATCAATGGTTTAGCTCCTTGGGTCAAATTCATCAGGTCAGTGCTATACTTTGCTTTTAGGCTGCTTGGAAAATATTCCTTCAAAAATTCTCGTTGAATACTTCCCAAGTAATTGGTTGGGACAAACTTCTTTGTTTCGAATTCCACCATATCCTTGCTCTTAACCTTAATAAATAAGTTCCATAGGATACTTTCAAAGCTTCAGGTACTTGGAAAACATCAAGGGATCGCTCAATCTGAGCTAGCCAATCTTCAGCTTCTCTGGCTTTCCCGGTATTCCCTCAAAATATCTGTTGCACTTAATGAATTCCGGCAACAAATTCCTCTGAGGTCGTAAAGGTGGTGGTGGTGGCAATTCCTGTTCATATCGAGGGGGTCCTTGTACCTCAGCAGCAGACTCATTTGGATTCACTGGTCCATTTTCCTGAAATTGAACCGGTGGAGTATGCCTTTCATTCCTTCTAGGATTTGGTGGAGTCATTGCTGGTCCAACAGGTGGTGCTACATTTGTGGCTTGCATATTTTGCAAAGCTTGTAAAATCAAAACATTTTGTTGTTGAAGACTTTGTAAAACATCCTCAATTCGGTTTTGGGGTGCTGCAGGAGCATCTATTGGTGGATCCCAGAAATTCTGGCATTTCTACTTTTATTTCTTCCTTGGCATTCTATTAACATTAAACATATTACTTAAGTCAGATCATAACTCGTTTATCAAAAGTCATCAAGATCATTCATATGTATATATGCAACACATATATATACATAACCAAAATACATCAAAGCTTTTCATGGTTAGTGCATTATGTACATATCCAAAAATTGCACTACCCTAACTTAGCTTCCTATCATAGTCATCAAAAGATACATATATAAGTCATCAAAAGTCTACTAATATCGTCCTGTAATGTCATCATAACAATAATACACATCATCATATAATACTCAAGTCAAACTCAGGGACTGGGATGAAGACGACCCTTGCCCTTCTCCTGAGGGCCTAATCGGGATAATCATCCTCTCCCTCAGAACTACTATCATCAATCTCTATCATCACACTCTCTGGAGGTGCTGAGTCAGGGCTGTGTCCATCACCCTAATGCCTCTGGGTGCTGGCCTCCTCTCATCCTCAGCTCTAGATGGAATATCACTCTCAATCCATCCTCCCTGTGCTGATCCAATCCATCTGGCATAATTATAATCTGAGACATACTTCTCTGCCTCAATCCTTCTTTTCTTACCCTCTCTCTCATCCAACAGCTCTGTGGTGATACTCCTCGTGTGGACAGTAGTCTGAACTGTCTCCTGTACTACTCAATCATGTACAGCAGTAGGACGCTGGAACTTACCTGCTATCTCAGGGATAATAGGCGGTTTCCTCATTAACATGCGTCTAGAGTGACTGCATCTGCTGAGTCGTGCAAGCATCAAATCATCATCATAGGCCGCATCACCTCTAACCCGGGCATGATCCTGCCTCACATCATGAGCATAAACTGCTCCTCTGCCAATATCTACCCAGACTCTAAAATCTGGGAGCTCTGGTCTCTCTGATCTAGATGAGACTATAAACATTATATTATCGATCTCCAGACCACCTCCTTTCTGGACTATCAGTCTCTCAAATCTGTAGAGCGTCTCTATAGCTGATCTGTTATCTGGAAAAGCCCGCTTCATCAAGAATAACCAGCCTTTAAACAAAGGCAATAATCCTCGCTTCCAGGTGCTGAGAATCTCATCCAAAGTCTTAGTAATCCCGCTCAGATACAAGTCCTCTACCAGAACTCGTAGTCTGCCTGTAATCTGTCAAAGTCTCCTCCTCCTGCATACTAAAGATCTCCCATCTAATGTGACACGTAGCAGGATTAGTCTGCACACACAATAAAATTTGCATGATTAATAATAATCACACATACTTTATTCCTAGTTGTGCAGTATAATTCTACCCATGACTACCCAACTACTAATGAATGCTAACTAAATCTAATTTACTACATTCACTAAATGCAATTCTTTCACATATTATCTTTCTTATTCTAGCAACCATGCTCTGATACCAACTTAATTCTGTCACGCCCCGAGGGTACCCTAGTAGTAATAAACAAGTTACACTTGAATATTATCACTAGATTACCTTCAGAGAATGAGGTTTTCAAAACAACAGGATCTTTTAAGTTGCTTGATAAGAAATAACAAATATATGAGAGAAATGATTTAGTGAATAACCATTACAAACTATTACAACCATATATCTCCTTTGAATATACAACTAAATAATCTACTCTAATAGTACATAACCATCAAAAAATATCTGTAGACTTCTAGCTTCAAAGCTCTTACCGGAGCCATATTCCTGGATGTAACTAACCAGGGACGTAAAGTGAACCTGAAAAGACTGTAGGAGTATGAGCGAAACCACAGCTCAGTGAATAATTAGACATACCATACATCACACAAGTCATTAACAAATCATATGCAATGCAATAACCATATGCACAGATACAAGTTGGATGATCTAGAATCCAAACAGGAAAAAGATTTACGCCCTCTTTTTAATGGGTTGAAGAACAGCTCAATGACCCACCTGCCAGGAGAGACTAAGTACACAGGAGAATCAACGATTTCTCGTTTTAATGTTATCACTTTCAATATAGTTGCTTGCACAAACCATCTCCTGCAATCCCCTTAGAAACTCCCTAAGTATTAATCATTTCAAAGCGATTCTACGGGCGACGTTCTTCGGTGCCTTTTAGTTCCTCATAGGACCGCCAGACCAAAGAGAACCTTGGAAGACTCACACATTGGATCAACCAAGCAAAAACAGAGATCCGAAATATTAATACGTAGCAGGCTGTCACAACCATATATGCAATAATGCAATTCGTGCAATGCATGTTCATATTTTTTGTTAAGTCCATAATTCTTAATCAATTTGGGGTGACCATACATTACACACATATCATTATACTACTGCACAACACCAACCATTGCGTTATCGCTTGTATAAAGATATTTTAAAATCAATCAATCAGATCATATCATACTTTCAACACATCATTTGATTATCTTGCATTACATATTCGACTATTTACAATCACAACCAGTACAATATGACTGAATTACTCACCTGCTCATACCGACTCAGTAGTACTGTGGTAGATCTTCTAATGAGTCAAATTCACCTATTTAAATAAAATATTCATTAATACAATCTAGCTAAATTCCTACATGTGATTAGTGTCCTAGACTCGATATTAATATTTAGTATCGTCGTGTTTTTCCTATTTAATCTCACATAATTGTTTGGTTATTTTTAGAAGTCATATTACTCGGAAATAACTTATTTCAATTTCCATTCTTATATATTTATCTTGTTAAAACAAATATTAGTAATACTTACTCTAAATATTTCTTAATTCTAGGGTTTCAAAAGTTAATAGATATTAATTCTAAATAGACTTAAATACTTGTATTATAGTCACTATCTAATACTATTTATTAATATACATATATATATTTAGTAGATATATTATATACATATATATAAATTCGGTTTAGGTCAGAAATTTCGTTGGAAAATTTTAGCTGTAAGCCGGCTCAAGGCCGCCGGCCTACTTCCAGGTGCCGGTGTTAATCATTTTGAAGAGAAAATTTCATATCGAGTGTACCGGTGTTGAAAGCTGCCAGCTTTCAACGTACGTCGGCCCTACGCCGTCGGCGTAGATTCCCAGATAGCCGGCTTACGTTGAATCTTTACGTGAAAATTATTTTACGTAGCCTCTGATCAGTGTAAGCCGCCTGTAAGCCACCGGCCTATCCATGTAAGCCGCCGGCGTACAGCGTTTACACTGTCGGCCTTGAGGCAGCGTTGCACTGTTCATCATCTTCTTCCTCGGTTCGATTCTTTTTCTTTGATTTTTACATGTTAGAATCATACTTAAACTACTTCTAAGAGTTTATATATCATATATAAGGATATATAACAACTTTTAACACGTTTAAAAACATAAATATATAGATTTCGATTCTTAGAATTAAAGCTAGGGTTTTGAAATTTTACCTTGTTGGAGCTCGTTTGATGCAATCCGAAGCTTGTGTTTGTGTTAATAAGTTCCTAAGATAATTATAAGTCAGTTACAAAGCTTAGATTTGGACAAAATAACTCGAGTTACCTCAACTTACCTTTGAGCTCGTTTTTTAGGGTTTTTGGCTTTTTTTCCTTTGATCCGTTTATGTTTTATGTCTGTTTGTTTTTCGTTTTAGTTCGTTTGTGGTTGTTGTTTGGGGGTGATTTCGTTCTGGAAGAGGTGAGAAATTATGGAGTTTGTTTGTTCCTCATTAATGGCTTTAAACACATATATATATAGAAGAGAAAGAGAAGTGATGTGCGGTGTTCTCCTCGTTTTCCTCGATTTTGGATCTCAACTTGCTGTTGTTTTCATCTCATTTAATACTTGGAGGACTTGGATGGTTTGATTGGTGGATAAGTTGTCTTTGTTGACTAAGGGAGGCATTATTGAGCACAAATCCGGCTCTCTCTTCTTCTCCTTCAACTTGCAACTCAGCCGCATTTTCCACCGAAACAGCAACCCAAATGTGTATATATATTAGTTTATTATTTAGTTAATTTTGAGTTAATTAAACGAGTTATCGGGTATATTTAGCTATATTTGAAAGTTTTATACAAAATATGGTTATAAAGTTGTATAAAACTAGATTTTCAAATTGTACAATTTGAGGTTATTTATATACTTAGTTAATTATTCGTTATAATTTTATCTCCCGCGATTTAGATTTCTTAAGCTCATTAGGTCAATTTTGTTTCAGGCTCCGATAGCTTAAGAAACTCGTTAGAACAATAGCGTGATTCGATTATTTATTTGAAGTTTAGATTTAAGTTATTTTTATCAGTTTATATTTTCGTTGTGTATTTAAAATCTTAACAATTCATTTTTGGATTTCGTTTTTGTTTAGAAGAGAAATAATCATTTATGTAGTATTGGACTTTACAGAGATGAAATATATATACATCTCTAGTTTGATACTGACATAAATTCTTATTAGTAGCATTTAAATTTAACTAGGGATCTTGAAATTTAGGGTTTAAGTCTAAATATAAACTCATTATGCTCGATATTTAGTCTGAATCACTATCGAGATCAAAAACAATCTTTAATCTTATATTCATATTTATTTAAATCTATTTGTATACTAGGTTTTCGGGTTTAGATTTCAGATCATATCTGAATTAGTTATTCAAGATACAAGATCTCGTTCTCGGTATTAACTAGGGTTAAAGAATTTCTTTATTCGGTTCCTAAATCTTTCATTTATCCAAAAATCTAAATATTAACCTATTATTAGACTTCACTCAGAATCTAAATCTATTATCTAGTTTATACAATCTATTATAAAATCGAGTACTAAGGTGAAAATTCCCGGGGTTTACACAAGAGTTTTTGGATGAAGTCAAAGACTAGATATAGACTTTGACTTCTAAGTAAATCTCCGATGTATCTATTTTGAATAGGCTATGATGGACTATATCTTTTGATAGGAGAATGCCCCTTTTAATATTTGTAAGACTCTTATATTCCATATTCAAGGTGCTTATGTTGTAATTTTCATTCTTAACTGCTATTATGAATGTCTTCTTGGATAATTTGTTTTAAAGTTGGTCCTCTATGATCATGAAGATATGCCTTACACTTGATATCAAAGCTTTTGGAATAACTAAAGTTATTATACTTAAGCTTCGGTATTGAGTGCGACAGACTGTCACGCTTAGGATACCCTTTAGGGCGCGATAAACAAAGGTTTAAGTGTGGGGAAATTTGATAAGTGGATTTTACTCTATTTTTTCCATAGGATTTTTGCCATATTTATAATGCATTTTTAAATGAATTCCTGTAAAAATGTGCTTTATGGCTTAATTGTTGTTTTCAGTTCTTAAGATGAAGAAATGAAGAAACAAAGAAGTTTCAAATCAGATTTTTGGCAAAACAACAATTGCAGGAAGATCAGACTTCTATTGATGGCAAAACAAAACCTTTGAGGGCTAAAATTATGAAGAAAAGACTAAGTCAAGACTAAAAAAGTGAAGTTACACTCTGAGGTCGAGGCCAAAACTCACCCCGTGACAATGTATATCGAAGACTTGGAAGTTTTGAAGCTGAAGTAAAGTCGAGCTCTGACATCGAGCCCTCGACAAGAGCATTATTTCATCCCATTGCCTTGATTTTTGGAGAAGATTGTCACAAAGAAGTCAAGTCCTGATGAATAAAGTCGAGTCCTAGAGAGAGCTCAACTAGCACCCCGTGACATAAATAAAATGCATGTTTCTTTGGTTTGTACGCATGCATAAGAATGAGAAGGCAAAACTATTATTGAGATCTTTTACGTAGGCAAACCAAAATTCGAACGATTTCCTTCTAGAATAAGGCTATAAATCATCACAAGAGGTGCATTGTAAAAGTATGTAATTATATCTATAGTTTTTAACCTAGTTTTTAGTGCAAAGAGCTCTTAATGAAAGAATCAATTTCTTTTTGTTAGGTTCTCTCAAGTTTTCTAGGTAAATTGCTTTAAACTTGTGTTTGTAATTCCCTATGAGAATATTACACTTAATTGAATTTATTATTTGGTCAAGGTTATCTCTCCAGTATTGTTGATTGTAATTCCTGAGCTTGTAAAGGAGTAATCTCCTTGACTTAGGGTTTGTGGATCCAAATTTTGATTAATGTGATTTCAATTGGACATTTATGTTTATTAGATTGACACCTGATTTTCGTTAAATGAGACCGAGAGGAGATTTTAATGAATAAGATCTACAGCTATTAATGAAGTTTATCATAGTTAGCTTGAGAGAGCAACCGTGAAACTTTTTGTCACTTGTTTTTAAAACCTTACTAGGTTTTGAAATAACAAATTCTTGAACTTTATGCGGATTTAAAGCTGTTGATGGTTAACTCGAGAGAGTAACAGTTTCGATTTAATTCTAGAATTACTGAGCTCGAGAAAGGATGTAGTTTACACTTATGAATCTAACAATGCAAATACACCAGCAAACACTCAATCTAAGTTTGAATCGAAATCACATGATAGGGAGTTGGTGAAGCAATTCCTGAATTTTCTCTTGCATAGTTACAAACAGATCTTTTATTTGCCTTGAAAATTATCTGTGAATACTTTAATCTTGTATGACTTCTTTGTTTTCCATTGTGATCTTCTAAATTTTCTTGAGCTAGATAGTGGAAGATAAGTGAGTAGGATAGTTGTCACCATTTCTCTTAGGATCGACCTAACGTTTTCCTTGCCTAAAGTGTTGGTAATTGCTAATCAAAGTTGAACAGAACATGTTAATTTTATAAATTTTGAAAACTTCAACTTTGTGTCCTCAAAACAATTTTTAATCTAATTGCAAATATCATGGATCACACAACACTAGACATGACAAATTTCGTTCTAAGGAAAAATTGCACATACGCCGGCATCTAATGCTACCAGTGTTGAGTTCTAATTTGTTGGCATTCATGTAAATTCTACATGTTCTTAGTTCCAACGTACGTTGGTTTTGAAAGCCGCCAGCATTACAACGTACGCTGTCGGTGTAGAAATCTATGCCACCGACATTCGTTCATTTTACGTAAAAAAAAAAACTTTTATGTAACTTCTATTCTAGTGCACACCATCTCGAACGCCACTAACCTATCCATGTACGCTACTAATCTAGGACATGCACACTGCCAACGTAGATACTATTCATCATCTTATTTCTTTTTCTTCAATTCGAGACTTATTTTTCTCATATTGTATATGTATTATACCAACGTTTAAGTTACTTCTAAGTGTTTTTCTATGATTATCAACTATTATGCATGATATACCATCTCAAATAACAACTTATAATCATCATATAATATGATTTTTTAACTTTATACATATATAATGTTTAAATAGGGTTTAAGTTATATATTACCTTGTTTAAGGCTGTTAATATGGTATTCAATCCTTCCTAGCACTTGAAACGAACTTAAGTTAATAAGGATATGGTTTAAGCTAATGTTTAATATGAAAACTTAACTTAAAATGGATTTGCACTCACCTTCCTTTGTTATCTTCCTAAGCTTGGAGCTTGTTTTAATGGTGATGTTCGTGAGTGCTTTTGCTGTTGGTTTAAGCTATTATTTATGTGGTTTGAGGGCTGATGTTTAAGTGATTGGTTAGCTACTCAAGTGTGTTAAATTTTCTTATTGTTTTGCTCATTAAGAAGCAATATATAGAAGAATGAAGGCAACTGTTTTCATCATTTCTAGCCAAGAGGAGGGCTTATTTCTCCATTGAAAATCTATTTGTCTTGCTTAAGTCTCATTGCATTTATTGAGTTGTTGTTTCGCTTAGATTTCATTAGCTCTTTCCTTTGTCAGTTTGGCTTAGTTGTGTATAATAGAAAAGTTGTTTCTTGATTTCAGCTGTTGAAAATTTCAAGCAGGATCCTAGCAATAATCCCTTCACAATTTGCACCGTATATGTACATTATCTATCATAATATTATTTAATTAATTATTTAACTTAGTTTTAGGATAGTTTATTAAGTTAAACGAGTGTACTTATATAAGTTATTTAGGAGTCCTATCTTTAAAAATTTATTTAAGGTTTCTATAAATTTTCTAGATTATCTTTGAGTTCAAATTTGAGCTTAAAGTTTACACAATTAAGTTCTTTTGGGCTTGTAAGCTAAGTTAGGATTTTAGTTCCTATAGGCTCGAAATTTCTTAACTAGAGCAATAATGTAATTCAAATATTTTTCTAAAGTCTAGATTATTAGTTACAGATCTATTTTTGTTTCCATTCGTGTATTTATAATCCTAGCGATTCATCTTTTAGTTATCATTTTACAGCCAATACGTTCTATAAAGGGGTTATCTTTTTATCGTTTATGAAATGTAGAGCTACTTTTAATTATATATTGAGTTATTTGCTCAAGATATGAAATCTTATCATTGGTATTTATTAGGATCAAAGAATTTTCCATTTAGGTTTTCAAATTATAAATGAGGTTATTACCACTCATAGGTTACTTCTATAGTTTTTGTTTAGTCCTTTGTTTAATATCTATTTTACATTTGTTATTTTGTTTATTTTCTAGTTATAAAGATTTTCAAGTTGCAATGGTTAAATTAGGTTTTTAGTCTCTATAGACTAAAAATTTTCTAACTAAAATATTTGTATAATTTAAATATTTAATTAATGTTTATTGATCAGTTTTTTATATCTTTGTGTATTTTATAATTCTATTCATTTATCTTTAAAATATCTTTTTATGACCAACAGGTTTTAAAATTTTAATTGTCTTTTATTGTATTTAAAATTTAAGGTCAACTTCACGCCCTGAAGGATACTCTAAACATGGCAATCCATCACATACAATATCAAGACTTAAGAATGACTACCTTAGTCACACGGAAGTCTTAATATTATATGTAAGGTGTACATCACGGTAATAGGAGACATCATTGGGAAGTGTGTTTTAAGCAAGTAATAATGAACATATAAGAATCTAGAAATAAAATCAACCCATAATAACAATTAAGAGTTCAATACACAAGTTTTAGGGGCATTCCCCTGCTAATCTCCAAGAATCATATAAAAATTACTAAGTCTTTACAAGATAACTTAAATACTTTCACCAAAAGATTTTAAAAGAAGTCTATTCTAAATCTTCGAGTAGATTTCTCCAAAAAGCTCCCAAAAAGATGACTTACACGGATATGTTGAGACCTTGGATATAAGAACAAATGGTCCTGCATATGCAAAAATCTATAGGAGTGTAAGCTTTACAAGCTTAGTGAAAATATTCCCGATTTACAAACTTGAAACAAAGATATCAACTAAGTTTATTATACAAGCAAGTGAGATGCAACAAACACGTGAGCATACAAAACATATAATTTTTTGGGAACCATATATTGAATGAATTTACACCGTTCATTCGAGGTTAGGTATTCCAGCCAATTACAGCCAACAATTCTTGACAAACCATATTTATAGTTCTTACCGGCTATTGTTTGCCATAAAAAACATGTAGATCTTACCGGCTCCTACTCAACATCAATTTATGTAGATCTTACTGGCTCCTACTCGCCACATGCGGATTCTACCGATTATGCCAACCACCACTATCATACACTTGTCCCACCAATTGTATAACAGCGAATGCAATGAGATTCAACTCGTGAAGTGCGTGCATAAAATTTTATTTAGAATCTAGCCATTTAATTTCAATTTCTTGCAAGTGATCAATCAATTTCAGACATTTCAACATGTTAGTAGAACATACAATTCATTATAGGCAATTCATGGCTCGATATGCTTAAGGTTCTTTTAGCAACATTATAAGTCACCTGCACTTTCCATTTTATCTTTTTCCTATTTCTAGTACTACTATACTACAAGCACAATCATAAGTATAAAAAACAAAGGAAGTAGACTCACTCGGCCATGCTGTGATGGTAGCTCCCTTAATCAAAACCATCTTCGGGGTAGTAAATGTCATCCTCCTCATTTCCTACACAAAGGAAATACCAAAAATGATTATTTTGTGGAATTTCTAATCAAATTTTCTAATTCTATCTTCTAGTTGCGGTAAAATTCGTATAGGTGGAAATTTCAACTTAAAATGGCCATAACTTAATCAATTTAACTCGGAATTTCATATATTATACACCGTTTTCTACCTACTCAAAAATAGCTATCCTTTTCTAAGGTTATTTTCGTCATAAAAATCCATTTGGGCTAAAAAAAAAAGACATACAAATTCATCACAAAAATCTTAGCTTTCAAAACACAATTTTTCAAACTTTTCTTTATCCAAAAATTATTGTAGAAAAATATAAATGTTTGTATAGTTGAAAAATCCTTTGAGAACATATGTGTATATATATATTGACTCATATTTTATGCATGAATTTAAGGGTGTTGTTTCAACAATAATTTTTGTAAAGAAGTGTGTTTTAAAAGTTGGACAAAAGTAAAGACTTGAAAATTCACTTTAGTTTATGAAAAAATTTCTTGATATATTATAAGTGAATGCTTTCTTATTTTTAACTCCATTTCCTAACCTTTGAGAATAATTTAATTTTTCCAAAAATAAATTTATTCTTTTTAAGATTCCTACAAATTTCATTTCTAGTGATTGAAAAATGTAGTTTTTTTTAAGTATTTATTGCTAATGACTAAAATTCCTTAAAGTAATTATTTTTATATGTTCTTAATTTTTCCAAGGTTAGGTTTACTTTAAAAATAATTAGCAATGATCTTTTAAATTAATGACTAATTTTTATTTCTTAAGCAAGATTTGTCTTTAGAAAGTTAATTTTTAAATGATCTTGTAAAACATGTCTAGTTCTTAGCATTCTAGAGTGTTGGTGCAAACTTCATAATTAAGTTTAAGAAAAACAGTTGTTAACTAAAGAATTAACAATATTGAGTTTTAAAGAAACTTTCTTATTTTATTTGTTTTAAAAGAGTGTGTGTGATAAATCTACTTTGTTTATTCTTTGATGAAACCCATTATACTATTATTATTAAAAACTTGTGATGGACTTATCTAAATTTTTGAAAAGGTTTGTTAAGATAAAATTTTAAGTTCCTATGGAAAAATCATTTCTTAAATGACAAAAAATTATCTTTAAAGTGAGTTCTTATTTTTTCTTTATTTAAGAAAACTCCTTTTATTTTTGTTGAGACGATATCAACATGTTCATGCATGTTTATGAATATGTAATCATAAGAAAGAGAATAATATCACATAATAAGATAATATTATATATAGGAAGCAATGTAAGAATAATAATATGGTCAAATATTGGGAGCCTTAGCTTCATCATGACAACTCAGGACTAAGAATAAACTAGTCCCATAAAAAAAAGAGAGAGAAAAAGGAAGAAAGAAAAATCATAATAATAGCAATAATAACAGCATAACAACAATATGAACATAATAGTAAAAGCATAATAATAAAAACATAATGTATGAACAAGAACAAAATATGAACATAATGTTGCTTTCTTAACTTCTATGGGTCTTTAGAAAATACACACTATGTTCATGCTAAGTTATATGAACATAATAAATAATCTTATTAGCAATCTAAAAATATAAGAATAGATGTATGAACAAGAATAAATTATGAACCTATTGTTGCTTTCTTAACATCTTATGGGTTTTTAGAAAATATACACTAAGCTCATACTAAGTTACATGATAATGAAGAAGGTTTAAGAAAATTACCTATTGGTTAGAAGAAGAAAGAAAGAGTGGTAGAGAGAATTTGTAGAGAGGATTTTTGTGGAGTGATTTTGGGAGAGTTTTGATATGTAAAAGAAGTGTGTGAAAGCAATGGAGGGAGATGAAGTATTTATAGAATTTTGTAAGAGGAAATTAGATGTAATAAAATAAATTAAAAGAGAAAAATATAAAGATAGAGAAAGGGAGGGGAGGTGCTGGCCATAGAGAAAAAGGGGAGAAAATTTATTAAATTTGTAATTTTGTAATGAAAAATTATTAAGATGTGAATTTGTATTGAAAAAGAAAAAAGTAAGAAATAGGTGTATAGATAGTAAGAATAGGTAGTAATAAAAAATAGAGATAGATAAATAGTAATGAATAGTAGAATAGGATAATGAATAGTAAACAAGACTAATAATATACCGGTAATAAAGAAAATATGTGTATAAATGCGATATCTGATAGTTTCTTTCGAATGTCATCCTCGGCTTCCTAGGTAGCTTCCTCTTGTGAATGATTCCTCCATAAGACTTTAACATATTGTATCTCCTTGTTTCTTAGCTTTTGAACCTTTCGATCTAAGATTTAAACTGAGCGTTCCTCATAGGTCAAATTTTCCTTTAATCTCATCAGTTCGAGCTCTACAATGCAATTGGGGTCAGCTACATTCTTTCACAGCACAGAAACATGAAACATATTGTGTATTCCTGAAAAATTTAGTAGTAATGCCTAGCGATAGGCTAATTCTCCCACTCTTTCAAGGATCTCAAATGGTCTAATACCTTTCCTTGAGCCCATACATGATGGATGCTCTTTATAGGATTTACCTTCAAGTACACATGATCCTTAATGTCAAACTTAAGAACTTGATGCTTTTCATTTGCCCAACTCTTTTGCCTATCCTGAGCTTCTTTCATTCTTTGTTGAATGATTCTAACCTTATTTGCGGCATCTTAGATAAGATCTGGTCTAATGGCTAACTTCTCCACATCATCCCAAAATAAAGGTGATCTGCATCTCTGTCCATATAAAGCTTCATAAGGCGGCATTTTGATTGTCGAATGATAGTTGTTGTTATAAGCAAACTCTACCAAAGGTAAGTATGCTTACCAGCTACTTTTGAACTCCATAACACATACCCACAACATATCCTCCAAAGTTTGAATAGTTCTCTCTAACTATTCATCGGTTTGTAGATGATAAGCTATACTAAAATGTAACTTAGTCCCCATACACTCTTGTAGACTTGTCCAGAACTTTGACACAAATCAAGGGTCTTAATCTAATATGATTATCGCTGGAACTCCATGTAATCTTACAATCACCTTTACATATAACCGTGCTAGCTTATCCATTGAATAGGTCATGTTGATAGGAATAAAGTGTGTTGACTTGGTAAGTTGATCTACTATGGCCCATATGGCATCATATCCAGCTGAAGTTCGGGGTAGACCATACATGAATTCCATCGTAATTTGATCCCATTTTCATTTTGGTATGGTTAATGGTTTCAAAAGTCCTCTCGATCTTTGGTGCTTAATCTTCAATTGTTGGCATGTAGGGTACTACATTACAAATTCAACTATCTTTTTTCATACCATTCCACCAGCGGTGGCTCTTAAGGTCTTGGTACATCTTAGTGCCATCGGGATGCATGGTGTATCCTAAGTCATGAGCTTCACTCATAATTTCCTACAAAAATAAGAAAGTCAGGACTCCACTTGGACTTCATGGGTTAGCTAACATCCCGGTCTCTACTCATCACTAGAGTCGTCGGGGGTCGGGCTAGGAGGTCATCTCCTACTGGTAGAACCACCATCGTCCTGTCGGACGAGCAAGCTAAGATACTCCCTGGTGGTCATCCTCTGCTTCCTAGCGGGTCGGACTAGAGGCTCTGGATCCTCACTTTCTTCTTCTTCTTCTTCTTCAGTCCCTCACCCCTCTTGCGGGCTTACATCTTCCTCCTCACCTCCTATCTCGGGCTCACCTAGTCGGTTCACCTCTACTTCAGGCTCTCTCACAGGCTCTTCTGCCACATTTTCAGCCTCCATAGGTACTGGGGCCTCCGGTTCCACTACTGCTAGGTCAAGCACAGGTGGGTTCTCACCCTCCACATACACATCTCTCTATACCCTGGAATCTACCTCTGGTTCTACCCTCCCACTATCTGGTATGTCCAACACCCGGTTAAAATCCCATATAATTTGATCGGGTTCTGGGTTTACCTGCACTTCTGGTTCGACAGTTGGGGTAGGGGTCCTAGGTACTTCATTTTGTTCCCAGTTCAGATCCTCCTCGGGATCCTCCTTCTCTTCTTCCTTTCTCTCCAATCACAGGTGCTCCATTCAGCTGCATACCTATATCAATAGCTGGGGGTGGAGCTATTACTCCGGGGGGGGGGGGGAGGATATCTAATAGATCGCATGCCAGGTGATGTGATTCCATGCATCAGCTATATTCCAGTCAGGATGATCATATAAGTTATCATGAGCATAAACATATAAGGGTCCTATGGGGATCCATACCCTAAAATCTGGAGGGGTTCGGGTTCCTCCACCTTTCAAATAAATGTGGCTTCTCTCGTCATGGGCTCACGCCCGTAATCAACCATGATCCTCTCTAGAGTATAGATTGTCTCTAACTTTGTCCAGCTCCTTCTTCCCATAGGATCATACCTCAATTGATCCACTACTGAAGCCCATCTGGTATATCTCAGCCCATCCTTCCATAACTTGTACATTTCCCCTATGGTCCGGGGATGTCTGGCTAAGGCGAAATCCTCACACAATTCTCTTAGCCTCAGTCTATATTCTACCATCGTTTCATCATTTCTCTTTGTAAAATTCCTTGCCCTTTCCCTAGTCTCACCCAGAGAGACCTACATCAAACAATACTACTAATTAGACTCAGCAAGAAAACGTTTTTAACTCCATTTAACCTATTAGTTAGATTTCTAGGTCCGGTTTCTTTTAATTCTATTGTCTTGTTTTATAACCTAGTGCTCTGATACCAACTTAAACTGTCACGCCCCGTAGGTATTCTAAACGTAACAGCCCGCCACATACTAAGTAAGACTCTCGAGTTCCCTACCCGGGGCCTTCGGAAGTCTTAAGTAGATGTAAAGCGTTCCTTTACGACAATAGAATACTTCAACAAATGGAGTTAAACAGTTTAACGAGGCATTCATTAGCCATAGATAATAAATCAAAACGCATAATTTAAAGTTTACAAAATCTAAGGGGCATTCCCCCGCAAAAGAATAACAGTCTATTACAGTCATCCAGAGTCTTGTTTCCAATGGAAGTCTATACAAAAAGGAATGATTAAACTTCTATGGGAAACTCCTATCTCCGGTACCTGCGCTGTAGCTTGTCTTGGCCTAAGCCATATAAAGTCGTGCTGCAAAAGATAGAAACTATGGGGGCGTAAGCTAACTAGCTTAGTGAGCAATACTTCCATAACGCAATTAAACATAATCAGTCAAACAAGTAATTATTCAGGCAAGTGTATGCATCAAACAAATGTGATCATCAAACATATGACCATCCGGAAATCATATGTGGATGGACTTGGCCCTCCATCCCGGGTTAGCAGATTAACGAATCCTGCGGTACGACGCCGTTTAAGCTCACGGTCAACTAATAATAATTCGTTTTATGGATCACGATTAACCAACAAGTCGTTTTATGGATCACGATTAACCAACAATGCGAATGCTCCAACCCCATCGTGACATGAATGAATTCAATTTATAGTCGGAGTCGAATAGTCATTAATTCAATTCTTTTAAGTGACCAACAAGTATTCGCAGACATTCATCATAAGATTCTAGTAAAGCAGTCAATATCTTAACACCCGGTTCCGATATACCTTAAGCTCCATTTCACATATCAACAATCAACAACATAAATAATTCCCATATACCCCAGCATGCTTATACAATTTCTTTTATCTTTGCCTACATCACTAGTGCCACTACATTACAATCACATGCATTAATTGAGAATGGAAGTAAACTCACTCGGCCATTGGACGCCAAACTTCTTAATAATAATAGTCGGGAGGTAGAGTGTCGTCCTGCTCGGAGATCACCTACCAAGCAAGAATAATCCTAATGAGATTCTCATCATGTAACTAAATCAAACTATACATCTAGACTAGTTGAATTCGGATTTCTCGCTATTTTCGGAAGTTTGACTTAAAACGGCCATAACTTGGTCATTTTAACTCGGAATTTCGCAAATTTTATATCGATCTCTATCTACTTCGAAAGATCTATCTATTTCAAGTATTATTTTCAAGTTTTGAAAATAGTAAGGCCACGGAACAGTGGGATCAGTTCTGTTCCGCAATTGATCCAATTTTGAAAATGTGCTTTGCTTTGATAAGAAATGTTCCTAGTTGGTGATTCATGCATGAATGATATAGGAATGATACTAATGTGATGCCATGTAATGAACTCAATATGTGCATGGTCATGATAATTTTTGTGGTAATAAACCCTTATGAACTCCTAAGTGTTAGAAAATCTTTCAAAGGTTATTTCTAGTAGACTATTTTTCCACATTATACTCCTTAGGGTTTCTTTGGCTTTTAGTCTTGTAGTCCACTTGTTTTCTATCTAAAAATAAGTTCCCAAAGTCTATAATAGTCATGGCCTCCATTCATGCATAAAAATTCACATTTTTCATTTGGTAAACATGTTTTTAAATAAGCTATTTGTGAAAATCCGAATTTTCCAAATTTCCTTTTCTTACATTTTTCTTAAGGAAATCTTGTCTAATGCATTAAAAATTGAGCTTCAATGTATACATTATCTAAGGACTTCATTTAGCTTATAAAACATCCATTTTAGACTTAAATACTAAGTGTTTATTTAGGCATTACCCAAAATTACGAATTTGACTACACATCCAAAGTCAACATTTTTCCTTCTAACTTCACCTCTTGTTTTCCTTATTTTTATTATGCCTAAACTCATCTAAACTCATGAAAATAATTCCTTTAACATGTCTATTACACATACCCTCCATTTTTCTTATGAAATATGAGTTTAAAGTTGATTTTGGGGGTCTTTAAGGTAGGGTTTCCATTTCATCCGAATTTTCAACTTTTCATATTTAACAAAGCCCTTCCTTTTTCAATGTTCTTGCCTTCTATATGTGAAGATATACTATCTAACATCTCTATACATGAACAAGACTTCATTCTTATGATCATCAAAGCATATAAAACAAAATGAACCTATGATCATGCATGTACATGAAGTTATGAATGTCTAAACCTTAGATCTACAACATATGACATATAAAGCATGGATCTCATGGCATGAACAACAATATATGTACAAGATCACTACTTTACATGCATGAACAAGATGAGATCTTAACAAAAACACATTTAAACATTAGATCCATGTCTTGTGATGGCTTGACATTCTTGTTCATGTGTTTCCATGTCCCTAGCATGAGCATCATGGGGTTTTAATGAGGAAATACACAAGATATGGTCTTGCCATTACAAGATCTAGGAAGAACAAGACTTAAACCAACATACCAAGGAAGTCTTGAGATAGAAATGAAGAAGAAACAAAGTTGAAATGGCAAGGGAGTGGGGGAGGGAAGTGCTCGGCACTTTGAGAGGAGAAAGAAGAGGGGTTTTGTTCCCTTTTTCAAAGTTAAAATGAAAGAAAATGAAGAGAGAGAGAGAATATTTAGTATATATATCAAGTGTTTTAGGGTTTGATTAATAAAATGAAGTAAAAATAATTCAATTGAGGAAAAAAAAAGAGGGAGGGGCGCCGGCCTCCATTGTGTGTGTGTGTGTGTGTGTGAGTTTAAAAAAAAATGAATTTGTAATTTAGTAAATTAAATGTAATAAATGTAATAATTATTTAAGAGACAAATTTTCTTGGAAAAGAAAATTGAAATGAGTAGTTGTAAGGATGTAAGAATAGGGTATGGGTAGTGTGTAGTGTAGGTTGTACTTGTGAATAGTAGACAAGACATCTACTTTACCGGTTGTTCCGAAAACACGGGAAAAGCTATAACTGTAATTTTTATAGCTCGAAAAATTATGAAATTGATATTTTTGGAATCCTTATAAAATTAAGGTTCTAATGAATATTCCGGAACATTTTTCTGAATCCGAGGCCCGGGGCACGCTTTTCCGTAATTGGGCTCGGGAAGGCCCGGAATTGAAGAATTCCCGAATTTAAAACTTTCAAAGGTTTGAAATGTACTTTGGAACAACAATTCAAATTCATTTACTTCATAATATTTATTTTACTATGAAACCGAAGGAAAGCCGGATTTAGGGTTCCTAGGCTTCATTCACTAAACTCAACCTGATCGGATTAGGGTTTCGCTTCCAATTCCCGGTGTTTCCTAGCTATTGAGAATTACTGGGGTTTACAACTTATTCTTCCTCAACGTTTGTAACGCCATCCTTAAATGTTCTTCATGTTGTTCCTACATTTTAGAATAGCCCAAAATATCATTGATGAAGACAATTATGCATTTATCCAAGAGTAGCTTATAAACATGATTCATTAGGTCCATAAAAGCTGCTAGTGCGTTGGTCAATCCAAATGGCATTACTAAGAACTCATAGTGTCCATACCGAGTTCTAAAAGCGGTCTATGACACATCTTCTAGTCTAATCCATAGTTGATGGCATCCCTATCGCAAATCAATGTATGAGAACACACTTGCTCCTTGCAATTAGTCGAAGAGATCATCAATCTGTGGCAATTGATACTTGTTCTTTATGGTAACTTTGTTGAGTTCCTGGTAGTCAATGCATAGCCTCATAGACCCATCTTTCTTCTTCACAAACAACACCAGAGCTCCCTAAGGCGAGACACTTAATAAGATGAATCCTTGATCAAGTAACTCCTATAGTTGCTTATTAAGTTCCTTAAGCTTAACGGGTACCATTCGATATGGTGTCTTTGTATGGGTTCCGTACTTACAATCAAATCAATCTCAAAATCAATTTCTCATTTTGAGGGTAACCTAAGCAACTCCTCTGGAAAAACGTTAGAAAACTCATTAACGATGGGGATGTCATCAATGTTAGCCATACTTTTTCGTCTTCCATATTCCCTACATAACTTTCGACTGCTTCTTTAACTTCTTCGATCAACTCAAACAAGCTTAACTCCAAATTTCTAGAAGTCGTAGATTCTCCCAAAAATGTAACTTTCTCTTTGCCTTGTTCTATGAACTCCGCTCTTTGGTTTCTACAATCCACTGTAGCTCCTACCAAAGATAACCAACTCATCCTAAGAATCACTTCATACTTGCTAGTTTCCACTATTATAAGATCGATGGTAGCATCGTGTCTGTCACGCCTCAAAAGGGAGCCTAGTAGGATTAATCTAAAGCTATCATATCACGTGTGCACCCATAATATGAGAGCCGTCTTGTAAGTCAGAGTGTACAAAACTCTATTTATTTATCAATGTCTATTATATAAGTGATATATTATATTATTGGATTTCAACTATGGAATCCGATTATCAACTCTTTACCAAGACTGTAGAGAATCGGTATCCCCTACCAAATAATGAAATTGAGTTCTAACTTACAAAATATAAAGTCTCATTTGTTTATACAAATAATAAATTTTACATTCTAAGTTCTATGCCACTTATGTATCTAACTTCACTATAGTCTGATGGAGAAGCACTTTTCACACATCCCTATCCCCGTCCCAATTAGCGTTATACCTGTACAGAAACTATTAGGGAGTAAGCAAAACCACAGGCTCAGTGAGTTCATCCCTCACTGCTACTGGTCAAGCAAGTTATCATACAATAATTATACATGTAAGCCCCAGAAAATTTCAGTAAATAATTTCAAGATAAACTTCGAAAATAAACCCTAAAAATCACTCCAAATTAAAACCGAATTTCGATAAGTCCTAATTCACGAACGAATTCAGAAACTTCTTAATCTTGAGAAAATGAAAATCTTTAAACAATAAAATAAGAACTCAGTGGTCTTCAAATTCAAAACCACGACGTACGAAAAATTCCATATTTAACTCCGACTTATACAAACGGGTAATAGAAAGCTCAAAAACAAATTATTAAAAAGCAAATAACGATTGACTTTCGAAAATATAACTCAATTCAAGAATTCCGAAAACATTAAGAGATATTAAATACTTACAAAAATAAAATTTAAAATAAATTTCTCAAATTAAATATGTTGTATAAACATAAATATCAGTTTCCAAATTGGCAAAGGTCTAAACCGGAAAATCACCCGGAAACCCTAACCGGAATACAATAGTGTAAGTCCGGCAATCTAGCGCCCCTAACCCTAGAGGCCGCGATGTAGTTTAGATATGTAGAATAGCTCATAGTAATATGAGTTTGTTTAAAAATATCAGATTGGTAAATTTTTGACCTATTTCGAACCCGTTCGGATACAGACTTCGAAAAGCGTGTCCTGGGGCTCGAGGTATCAAAAATATACCAATAGTACCGTTAGACTCGTAATTTCATAAGATTTCTAAATATATCAGTTATATAATTTTTTGGGTTATAAAAGTTACAGTTATAACCTTTTTATCGTATTTCCATTATTACCGATAATTGATTAGTCTTTTGCACTATTCATTTTTATTTTATTACAAAATTTTATTATTCTTATAAAGTCTTATATTTTTAGATAAATATTTTATATGTTATAGAAAATTTTATTTTTCTAAAATTTAGTTCGTTTCGGGTCTTTACGGGATCAGATTCTGTTTAAGACCCGATACTAAAAATAAAATAAAATAATTTAATAATTGAAAAATATTTGAAAAATATTTTCATTTTCATAAAATGATTTTTTAGAATTTTTCGGGTTATAAAAATATTATTTATTGCTCATATTCGCGTATTTTGATCATACCGGTAACATATTTGTTAAAATACTAAAATAATTCAAATAATTACTTAATTTTAATTATGAAAAATCTGCTACAATTATTTGGAATAATTTTTCTAATTTTATTTTATTTTGTTTTATTTTATTAAGAAAGTACTCTTACAACCCATCTTTTCAAGTACACCTTTCACACATCACTTCTTTTTCACTTCAATCTTTTTACACTTTATTAAATCACTTCATGGCAGATTTTTTTTCTTTCTTTTGGCTGCCATTGTCCTTTAATTACTCCTATTTTGACTAAAATTAATTATATTTCAATCCTTTTTCAAAAAACTACACATACCATTAATTACATTACAATTTCAAGTCAAAAGCAAACCAAATTTCTCTCTCTCTTTCCCCCCTCTCTCTTCACGTGAACTCCCCCAAAATTTCTACCCTGCTTTATTTTTTTCTCTTTCAATTAATTAACACACATTAAATGCACTCATTTTCTCTCTCTCTTTCATTTACACCTTCAAACCTTAACCATTCTTTACACTTTTCTCTCTCTTTTTCCTCTCTTTCTTCTTCTTTCTCTCTTGTTCTTTCAAGAACAACAAGCTGCCCCCATTCCATTCTTGAGCCTCCATGCATATTCCTTGAAGATTTTTAAGCAAATCTTCATCTCAAAGCCTCCATAGGTGATATAGGTAAAGTGTAATGAAGGTTTCATGCATCAAATGACCTTCCATAAGCTTAAAAGCTTAGGATGATGATGCCAAAAATGAATCACTCTCTTCTCCACTTTTATTATCTTGTATTATAATGATTTTCTTGTTTAAAGTTGATATATGTTGTAGATCTAACTTTCTATAGCTTTGATTTTTGTTCATGCCATAGATCTTGTATTTAAGTTGTTATTTTTGTTATTCCTTATGATTTATGCATAGATCTAGCATTCATATGTCTATCTTAGTGATTCATGCATGTAAAACTAGATCTAAAGTTTTGAGTTCATAGATGCATTAGATCTTTGTTTATGTTCATGAACAACTTGCTATAGCTTGATGATGGTAGGAAAGTTGTAGGAAAGCCAAGATCTATTTTGTTTTCAACAAAAATCAATTTTGAAAATTCGGATGAAAATGGAACCATATTTAGAAAAGTGGTTTTTCAACTTCAAAATGTATATTTTTCATTTAAAATGAAGGGCTTAGGGTATAGATACCATAAATGAAAGATTTTGATAAATAAGTTTAGATCCATGATGTTTATAGCTTATTACCATGCATTTGTTTTATGTTTATGTTCATATTAAGTATAGATCTTAGTTATGAACTCAAACAAAATTGTGAAATTCGTATTTTGGCAAGACCCATATTTAAAAACTACTTTTCAAGTGTCAAAATGTAATTTTTACATAAGAAAATGAAGGCTTAATATATATATAGCATCAAGACTTCATTTTATATGGTTCAAAGATGATTTTCAAAGATTAATTTTCAAAACAAAGTTCTACTCGGATTTTGGCCAAGGCCTAGTGTAAAAACATGTTTTCCAACTCAAAAATAAAGTTTTTATTCAAGAAATGAAGGGCTCTTAAGATATGATATGTAAGGAATGGATTTTCATAAGTTTAGATAGGTTTTATCAAAAGATATGTCCAAAAATGAATTTTGTAAATTCGGATCCCAACCAAGACCAATTTTTAAAACCCATTTATCAACATCAAAACTCATGTTTTATGTGAAAAATGAAGTATATAGGTAATAGGTATCATTAAGTAGTGATTTTTATAAGTTGAAATGAGTTTTGATGAGATTAATGTATAAAACAAGAAATAGAATCAAGATGAAAAATTTTGAGTTAGTAACCAATTTGTGAAATTCGTAATTTGAGTGAAGGCCATAAGAACACCTATTATCCAAGTTCAAAATGAAAGTTTTATGTATTAAATGAAGTCCTTAAGTAATAGGTATCATAAGGTCTTAAATTTTAATGCATTAAACAAGTTTTTCCCAAATGAATCATTCAAAAAGTAGATTTTCTAAAATTCGGATTTTTGAGTAAACCATATTGGAAAACATATTTGCAAAGTGTAAAATGCAAATTTTTGTGTAAGAATGAAGTCCATAATGGTTATGTATGATTGAGCCCTAATTTTCTAAATATCAAATGACTTTTACTTAAAGGAATCACTCAAAAACTAATTTTTGTAAAATTCGGATTTTGGAATCAACCCCACATGAAAACATGTTAACAAGTGTAAAATGGAAATTTTTATGAAGAAATAAAGGTCATAAGTAATATATATAATGAAGACTTAATTTTAACAAAAATAATTATATTTTCTTAAGTAATAAATCCAAAACAAATGGAAATGACCAAAGTTAGAAAACTAGATTTTTCAAAAAGTAGTTATAATTGAAGTCTTGCAAAATAAAGAGTTCCAAAATTTTCTTTTACCAAAAATTATCAAGACCATACATACATGAAACTCATTTCATGCCATTCATGTTAGGAAATCACTCATATTGCATGTATGGCTAATTTATATAACAAAAACATTACAAACATTTACAAAACTATTTTTCGGAATTGGAAACCGTTACTGATCAGATATGATTCCTCTGTTACGAACCTAAATATTTTCAAAACTTAAATATAATATTAGAATTAGATAGATCTTTCGAAGTAGATAGAAATCGATATATAATTTGCGAGATTCCGAGTTAAAATGACCAAGTTATGGCCGTTTTAAGTTGGAATTCCCGCTTAGGACGAGAATTACGAATTTGATAGTTCGTATGAAATTGTTTGGATTAGTTTGAGTTGAAATACTTATTAAAGTATTTCTTCCTTTTTAGGAGATCCCAAAATCGACGATTCCCTACCACCGGATTACTATTACTAGAAGACCGGTGATCCAATGGCCGAGTGAGTTTCTCCTTGTTTTGTTACCTTGATTGTGATTGTAGTTAGTTGCATTAGAATTATAGGAACAAGATAAAAATCGATATGAATGGGGATGGGATATATGATGAGACTGTGATGAATGTGTGCCAAAGAATACTAAAGCATATCGAAATCACGATTTGATTGGATAACTGCACCGTTCATATTATTTCTGTTATATGTATGATATGGATTGGTCACTCTAAAGAATGTATAAATATTTTTGACCTAAGTAAAAATTAAATTGGTCATGCATCACATTGGACATATTGCATTTGGTAGCATGCTACTCCTACGCAGGTCGATCGGTATGGTCCGTGGATGACTCGTTTGGATAACGAACCCGGTGCCAGAGCTCATTCAGGGGTACTAAGGCGCATGTGGATGCATTCTTGGATGAGCCTAGCCGAGTCGAGTGCTAAGAGCCGAGGGCTTGGGGACTAGATGCGGTCGTGTAGACTCAATACCATTCCTAACCCAAGATACGGAGGGCGTAAATTCGTTCTGTGTGTGGGTTCCGGATACCCACGCATAATTGCTTGCTCACGTGTTTGTTCATGCATAGCATATGATTGATTAATAACTTGTTTGTTATGGTACGGAACTACGGGAATTCTCACTAAGCTAGTGTAGCTTATACCCCAATAGTTGTTTAAATGAGCAGGTTATTTCAAGAATGCAAAGTGGGGACCGAATTGGTTGAAGCCGGGAATGACTCTGGGATTTCGGCAAGGAACACGAATGTTTGAAGTTATCTGCTAGTTTATGATTTGTCTTGTAATAGTTTATGTAGGGAAGTTTGTGGATGAATGTAATTGGAGTTGAATGATTTGTATTTTGAAGTGTAGTGATTTGTATCTGAAGTATAGTAAATTTGTATTTCCTTTACATTGTTACTCAAGCTATATCAACGTAAAATGTATTACTCCGATGAGTCTCCTCCATGTGTTAGACGCCTTGTACATAGTATGGAAGCCTTCGCGTGACTGAGGTGGTCATTCTTAGGCTTTAATATTGTGTACGGCGGATTGCCACGTTTAGGGTACCCTTTGGGGCGTGACAATACAACCATGTAAATCTATCTACACACAATATGAATGCATATGTGATGAATGCAAGCAACACATCTATAGGAGTTCAAATCCATAGATGATGTAGATTTACCTGTCTACATTTCAGTTTTCTCCCTTACTTACCCACATGGGACACCTCGCCTTACTTGCACGAGGCTGTTGGTGGTAGCGTCCATCCAGACTTACCCAATGCTTAAATGCCATTGGTAACAGCAAATATTTCCCAACGTGTTCATGTGGTCTACGCTGGTTAATATTTATATATATATATATAACGCCAATTAATGGCGAATTTCACTAACCATCACCAATCTATGGTGAATCAGGCAAGCAAACCTCGACTAAGGTAATATCATCTACTGCCAATACTAACAATCAACTAATAAAGGTAAATCCGGTAGAAAGACCCCAACTTGTAACATCTATCGCCACGTGACCAGTGGACCCCGACTCAGGCAACATCCACTATCACAACAATACTCAGAAATGTCCCATGTTTATCTCATAAACTCTTTTAGTATAAATTCATCCTTTTCAAAGGATATAAAAGCAACCTGGAATATTCCAAGTCAGATTTCTTTAATAATACATTTCAAAATACTTTTGATTTCAAATTCGGGACATTTCCTACAAGGGTCAAGCACATGCGATGAGTATATCTAATTAGTTTAATCAAATTATTATCTTTATCCATTTATTCAAGTGATCATGCAGATGATAGCAATTACATCAATCAGTCATTCCACATACAAGCAATACAATCAACATAACAACAAGCAGTAACAATCACAAGCAAGTAGTAGATCATCAGAATTCCCTCACCTGTGGTCCTCGCTAAATTGTTGTATAAGCTATTGGAAATTCGAGAATTGCTCTATTTTTCCTATGAAAATGAAATAACAGATATTTATTATTCAACCAATCTATTCTTTTATTAGTTCTGAAAATGAGATATTTGAAACAACATATTCACCATATCTAAGTCGAGTTGATTGAAACTAATCACCTATTTCAATTACTAAATCTACTTTAATTAGCTTAATCAACCTAATAGGATTTTACTTAGTAGAATAATTCATTTAAGGTATATTAGCTTTATTTATATTATGTACAATTTATTTTCATTTGTTAAGACAAAATACTTATTGATATAATGTAAATAACACCATTAAACTTCTATGATTGTCTAAGTGTTTTATCATGATATTTTATTTTATTTCTATTATATGTATTGGTCCTTTTATGTTTTCATGGTAACAAATATTTATTACTTATTACTTATTTTTATTTTGCTTGTCTTGATCTTAGAATATTTTATATTTTATTTTTATCGGATAATTACAGGGTTCGTACTTAGTAAATTAGTAATTTACTACGATTTGTTATTATCATTTTATATCGTTCCTTAGCTTGATCGATCATAGCAACAAATATCTATTTCTAATTATTTACTTTTATCTTGTTTCTCTTGATCTTATTGGATACTAAATATTTTTATTGAGTAGTCATAGAGTTTATTCTTAATAAACTGATATTTCATTATTACTGTTATTATCATTTTAGACTGTTCTTTAATTTGTAGTATCTAATATTTATTTTCTATCATTTAATCTTATCGCGTTCCTCTTATTCTACTTTATATAATTATCTTGTTATTTTTGGAAATCACATTGTTCATAATTTTAACTTATTAAATTTTTCATTCTTATATATCTATCCTAGATAATTGTTTAGAATATTTATAATTCATTTTTATTTTTACAATATATTAATATTAGCAATTTTATTGTAAGTGATATTTTTCAATAATTTTAGGAGTTGCTAAATTACATTCATCACATTTTATCATTCCCTTTTCGAGTATTGTATTCATTTCTTATTTATATACTATTCTTGTTCATTACGTATATATATACATATATAATATAATATAATATATATGCTGATTCGGATGAACAAGCTTGATTTGGGAAATTTTGCATGTACGTTGGGAACAAACACCGCCGGCATTGATTCCCAGATGCTGACATTCGTGTAAATTTTTATTTTATTCAAACGCTAGCGTACGCTGGCTCAAAGGCTACCAGCATTCAACGAACACCACCGGCATTGGGGTGTAAGCCGCCGGCTTTGAATTCTAGAGGCCGACGTTTGTATAAAATTTTCGTGTTTCAAAATTTATGTAGCCTCTGTTCTAGACTACGCCGCTTCTACGCCGCCGGCCTATCTCTATAAGCCGCTAGCATTGAAGGTATAAGCTGTCAGTGTAGGGTCAATGTTGATATTGTTCATTGTCTTTTTCGATGAACTAGTTTACATTTATTTAATTTTCCACGTTGGAATCATTCCCTAATTATTCCTAAGTGTTTTTATGATATATATCTATATATATAAACTCATAACGCATTAATATGGATGTGAACTTTAATTTTCGAATTTGGAAAAATGCAACTAAGGTTTTTGCAAGTTTTACCTTTTTGATCGGAATTTGGATGTTCTAAACTCTACTCCCAAGCTTGTTTCGGTTCTAGGACAGCAATAAACATTATTTAGAACAATATTTAATACTTAAACTAGCTAAAAACGAATTTATCCTTACCTTAAACTCTTGCTTCCAAGCTTGGTTTGATGTTTGTTTTTCCTATTATTGGAGTATGATTTATGTGAGTTTTGGAGAAGATAGGGAGCACGAATTTGAAGTGTATTTGAGGGTTGTCTTATGTGCTTTATGTCACGCCTCATAGGGTACTCTAAACTTAACAGTCCACCATATGCCATACAAAACTCTCGAATTACCACCTTAGTTCTTCGAGGGCCTCGTATAGATGTAAGGCATACTTTTACAACAATAGAATACAAGTTCGAATGAAGATAAAAGCTTAGCTTGGCATACATTAGCAGTAGGATATAACTCATGATTCAAAAATAAATATTATATTTACTCAGGAGCATTCCCCGTAAAAGAATATTTAGTGGCCTTATACAGTCATCCAAAGTCTTAAAAGTTTCCTATGGAAGTCTAAACAGTAATTCCAACTTTTAGGGGAAACTCCTTGTAAGCCCCTAGATTTTTCGATAATATTAGCAAACCCTAAGAACCGGAAGTTAAAATGAAACCCTAAAGTTAACCTAGTTATACGATTAGTCTAGTGGATCTAGATCCGACACACCCGTGTTCTTAAACTCTAGAAAACGAAATTGAAATAATTGTGGAAAACGGTTCGTAATAACATAGGGAAGCCTAAAAATATCAGATTCGAATTTTTCTAGTGTCTTTCGGATCCAATCCGGATCAGTTTTCAAAAACTGTGCCCCGGAGCACCGGATAGCAAAAATATTCCGACAACACCAATAGACTCGTAAAAATATAAGGTTTTCAAAAATATCAGTTTTAGAATTTTTCGGTAACTAAAAATATCAGATATAGCTTAATTACGCGTATTTTCGTTACTACCGGTATTTTAATTGTCTAGTCTACTATTCATAGTACTTTTCTACTATTCATTACTATTCACCCATCTCTACTTTTTCTTACACTCTATTCTTACACTCTATCATACCTATACCTTACAATTTACCTTCCCCATACAACTTTAATCAAATCATACCTTACATATTACTTCTTTTAATACAAAACAAACAAAAATAATTATTTCTTCCCCCCCTATACACTCAAACCGCACGCCCCTTTTGTCCCTCTTCCATCTATTTTTATTTCAATTTCATTTAATTTTAAACACACAAATTTCCACTCCAAAAAATCTATAAATACCCCCTTCCTCTTCCATTCTTTCACACAATAAAAATTCATACTAAAACTCTCTCAAAATCACTCCACAAAATTCCTCTCCCAACATCTCTCTCAAGTCCTCTCTTTTCCTTAGAAAATCCATTCCCACATAATACTACAACCCATTCTTTTCTTCATCAACCAACACATAAATTTTAGGTAAAACTTCTCTTATTTACTCATCATGTTCATATAACTTAACATGATTTTAGTGTATGTTTCTTAGACTCATTGAGTTAAAGAAGCAACAATTTATTCATGTTTTGTTTTTGTTCATGTTCTTATTTTCTTTATGTTGTTTGTTTCTAACCTAACATATATAAGTATTATGTATATATATTTATTTAGAGCATATAAGCTCACTTGTTATTTATTTAATTTCAAGTCTTGCAATTTATTTATTTACTTGTTTTATGCAATATTAAGACTAGTCTTTCTAGTCTTAGACTTGTCCATATCAAGTCAAAACAATTTCATTTCCTTGCTTTTCTTTTCTTTTGAGGACTAGTCTATTCTTAGTCCCGGGATACCTTGATGAAGCTAAGGTTCCCAATACTTGACTTTACTTTTATGCTCTTATTTATTTTATTTATGTTGTTTTTATATTTTTCATGGTTACATATTCTCATTCATGCATGAATATGTTGTTATTGTCTCAATCATAATAGAAATGAGTTTTCTTAAAGTAAGAATAAGAACTCTTTTTAAATATAAACTTTGTCACATAAGAAGTTGTTTTCCTTAAAGATTTGAAATTTATCTTAAACAAATATTCTTCTAAAGTTAGATAAGCTAGCTCAAGTTTTAGTAATAATATGTGGCTTTCACCAAGAAATACATAAAGTAAAGTTATTATAAATTCTCTTTTCAAAGAAATAAGGAAGTTTCTTTAGACCTAAACAAAGGATTTCTTAAAATTCAATTGTCAAAGTTTTCCACCAACACTAAAGTCTAAGATAAGTTTTTCAAAATTTACTTATAAGATAATTTCTTATTAGAAGTGGATATAACCATGAAGTATTTAGAAAGATTATGTTTTCCAAAACATTAGAAATAAAGTAGTAGGAATTTGAAAGAGATTAAAACTACTTTTATTTAAGAAATGGAGTTAAAAGAAAGAGATGCTCACCTTTAGTAAAATAAGAAATTTTCTTAACAAAACTAATTTCTTTACAAAAATTAAGCTTATCTCACTTTCAAAACATATTGTACTACAAGAACATTGTTGAGACAATACCACTAAATTCATGCTTATGGTTTGAGTACATATGAGTATTCAAGGAATTTTTCAACCATATATCTATATTTTTGTACAAAAGCCCTTGAGTGAAGAAAAGATTGAAAACTCTAGTTTTAAAGTTTTGGAAAATTCGTATCAAATCTGTACGCTACTATTCCGAGACCCAAATAACTTCTTTTGATGAAAATAACCTTAGAAATAGATAGATCTTTTCGAGTAGGTAGAAATCGGTATATAATATGCGGAATTCCGAGTTAAAATGAGCAAGTTATGGCCATTTTAAGTTGGAATTTCCATTCCATACGATTTTTACGAATTCTTTAAGATAGAAGTATAGAACTTGAATAGGTCTTGGATGAAATACTCATGTTGGGTATTTCTTTTGTTTAGGTGTCGAGGATCATGATCTTGTCTTCCCCAAGGATTACTTCGACTCCTAGAGCGCTATGGACGGGTGAGTTTCCTTTACGCTTATGTATTCGCGCATGTGCTTATAGAATAGAGCACTAGATGTTAGGAAAAAAATAAAATTGATATGCATGTGGATACTATGGGAATTATGTATATTTTTGTGCGATCAATGAACGATAAGTATATCGGAACCCGATTTGTGATTGATATAAATGTTTCCATGTATGTATTGTTATGTGTGCAGATATTGTTTGATCGCTTTAAATGATCTAATGTCATATTGAAATCCTCATATAATAAATTGCCCATGCATATCACTTAGAATATCATTTCGGAGTTTTGCTACCTCTTCAGCGTGGGACGGAAAGGTAAGCTGCCTAGCTACATCTTGAGGGTTAGGACGTTCGGGGAATACCTCAAGGTGTAGCCGAGCCGGATCGATCGCTTTGGGCATGGAAGGCCCGGGGACTAGTAGTACGGTTCGTTGGAACCCCAAGACGCGCGCAAACTTGAGGAGGTTGTTCGGGACCCAGTTCAAAGCATTCCCTAACCACCGATGGAGGGGTAAATCCATCAAACATACGAAACCGGATAGTCGTATGTAATGTTTGATCATATGGTTGTTGCATTCATATGCTTGATTAATAAACTTGTTTGATTGTTGTTATGAGTACTATTGCGTAAGGAATATCTCACTAAGCTAGTCATGCTTATACTCCTATAGACTTTTGATATTGCAGGATTACCTTTTTGCACCCGAGACCATCTTGATTTCCCGGGTAGAATCCTTATTTTGAGAAGCTTTTGGAGGCAATCTATTTTGAAGTTAAAGAGTAGATTTCTTCTAAAATCTTCTAGCTTAGATATGTTATATTTAGAACCATGTTACTATGAATTTTCGGGGGAATGCCCCTTAGAAGCTGTAAGACTTTTATTTCAATGAAATTTATTGAGTGTTATTTTGTATGTTCCGCTGCCAATATCTTAAAATGCATTACTCCACCGGTCTCCCTTTGTTGTGAATGTACGCCTTGTACCGATATGGAAGCTTTCGAGTGACTGAGGTAGTCATTCTTAAGTTTTAATATTGTGTACGGCGGGCTGTCACGTTTAGGGTACCCGCTGGGGCGTGACACTCCTAGCTCTTGTACCTGTGCGGTCGGGTGACGTTGTCTAAGCCATATATTCGGTAGCTGCAAAAGGAAGAAACTGTAGGGACGTAAGCTAACTAGCTTAGTGAGTGAAATCTCCCACAACAACATTCATGTCACAACAATTCAAGCAAGTGATTATACAAGCAAGTGAATGCACCAAACACATGAGAACAACATACATATGACTAGCCGAAAATCATATGTAGATGGACTTGTGCCCTCTATCCCGGGTCAGCAGATTAACGAATACTGCGGTACTAATTTTATGTCGTTTATGGTTCACGGATAACCAACAATTATTTCATTTCTGGATCACGATTAACCAACAATTAATTTTGTTTATGGATCACGATTAACCAACAATTAATTTCATTTATGGATCACGATTAACCAACAATTAATTTTGTTTATGGATCACGATTAGCCAACAATTAATTTCGTTTATGGATCACGATTAACCAACAATTAATTTTGTTTATGGATGACGATTAACCAACCAATGCTAATGCTCCTTCCCATTATGATATGCATATGTCTAAATTTGGAATTAGTCCAAATAGTTGATTAAGTCATTTTATTCAGGCGATCAAACAATTTCTCAAACAATATATCCTAACCAACTACACAACCATAATTTATCACCCGGTTTCGATATTCTTATTTTTAGTTCTCATATCATCATCAACATACAATTTCCCATTATTTCCCATCATACATATTCATTTCTCTTGACCTACACTCTAGTGCACTAATTTATCAATCACATACAATAAACGAATTGGGAAGAGAAAACTCACTCCGCCATTGGGTCGCCGGTCTCTTAGTAGTAGTAATCCGGTGGTAAAGACTCGACGTCCTCGGGTTCGCCTAATCACCAAAAAAATACCCTAATAAGTATTCTACCATCTAAGTATACCAAAACTCTAAGATAACTTAGTGAAATCGAAATTTGCGTCATTTCCGAAGTCCCGATTTAAAATGGCCATAACTTGATCGTTTTAACTCTGAATTTCGCAAATTTTATATCGATTTCTATCTACTTCGAAAGATCTTTCTAAATATGATGTTTAAATCAAGTTTTGAAAAACATTTAAGTCTCAAAAATGAAGGATCAGTTCTAATTAGTAGGTATGTTGATTTCAAAAATGTGATTTTCATGAATGTTCTTGAGGTTTCCAAGTGTAGAATTAAAATAAATGCCATGGTAATGAATTTCCCTATCATGAATGTCATGATATGAATTTCTTATGTGCTTAAGTTCTTATAAATTTTTAGATTAAAGGAATTTAAATAACCTTTATCTTAGGAAACCATTTCATGTCATTTGTTAACTAGTAGCTTTGATAGACTTGGTCACCTTTACTTGTTCTAAGGATTTTCCTTAGGAAAGTTCTGTTTACTCTAGAGAAAAATTGACCCTTACATTAACTATATCCTAAGGTCTTTATTTCTCTAATTAAATCTTCATTTGTAAACTTATAAGTGAGTCTTATAATAGGGTTGATCCAAAAATCCGAATTTTGCAAAACTCATTCTTAAGTTGATTCTCATAAGAAAAATGTATTTTATACTTAGAACTTTAGGTATTTACTTTATCTATACCCTAAGGACTTTATTTATGTAAGAAAATACCATATTTGAGGTTGGAAAATTAGTGTTTTCTAACCACCTATTGAGTATTATGAATTTTCCTTACAAGAACTTTTAACTCAAAATTTCTATTTGACTTCATCTCTTGTTTTAAATATTTTCCTTGGTAAAAACTCATTGAAACTCATGAAAATTATCATCAAACATTATCTATCACCTATAGGCTTCATTTTTCTTGTAAAACACATGTTTTGAAGTTGATAAAAGGGTTTTTAAGCTAGGTTTTCTATGTCATCCGAAAATACCCTATTTCATTTCTTGAAAAGAGTTTTTCTTTTTGGTTTCCTTGACTTATCTACCTAGAGATCTATATACTAGCAAGTTTATTTACTTAATACAAAAGTCTTGATGACCATTAATGCACAAAAACTCAAAATAGAGATGAGATCTTAAATGCCTTCATGAATATGGATGGTAAAATGATAGATCTACCATCTTAAATGCTTGAATAGGTTTTGAAAACATAAAAACTAAATTTTTATGAAAGGTCTTTTGTTCAAAACAACTTTTAGATGGATGATCATGAAGCTTATGGCATGAAAACTTGCTTAAATGCAAGATCTACTCTTGTGATGGTTTGGTATTCTTGTATTAGTATTTTCTTGTCCCTCGTAAGAGCTCATGGGGATCTTTAAATGAAAATACACAAGAATATCCTTGCCATTACAAGAATCTAAAGGTAAAAGAAGTAAAGTTCTTTTGCTTAAGGTTAAAATAGAAGACAAAAAGAAGAAGAAAAGTTATGTGTGTGTGTGTGTGTAATGAGCCAAGGAGGAGTGGGGGAGGGAGAGAAAAAGAGTCTTTTTACCTTTAGTAAAAATTTGAAATGAGAAGAATGAAGAGAGAGAGAAAAAGTGGTTTATATATGAAGTGGAATTAGGTTAAATAAGATAAATATAATTTTAAAAAATTGCACAAAGGAGCCAAAATTGGGAGGATCACGCCGGCCATGCAAGGAGGGAGAGGGTTTGATTTTTATTTAATTTGTTTTGATAGATTTGTGTATTAAAAGTCATAAATGGTAATAATTATTTAGAGACAAATAATTTTTGGAAAAGAAAATGTAATGGAGTATTTGTAAGGATGTAAGAGTAGGATATGGTTTGTGAGTGTAGTAGGTTGTACTTGTGAATAGTAAATAATAGTAATCAAGACATCTTAATTACCGGTAGTAAGAAAAATACGAATAAAAGAGCTGTAACTGTATTTTTCATAAACCGAAAAATTATGAAATTCATATTTTTGAAATCTTTATTTAATTTTGATTCAAATGAGTATTCACAAGTAATTTTTCGAAACTCAAGTTTCGAGGCACACTTTTCTGTAACGGGTCTCGGGAGGCCCGGAATAGAAAATTTCACAAAATATGATCTTTTCTTGGTTTGAAATATATTTAAGAACTATATTCAAGATTAAATTTTCTTATAAAAGTTTCTTAATTGGAAACCGAGGAAAAGCCAGATTCAGGGTTCCTAGGTCTCGCTCCCATCTTAAGTTATTCTGGTTTAGGGTTTTGGTTTCTGGTTCTCGAGTCTTCTTGGTTACTAGAAAAACCGGGGTTTACACTTTAGTGTCTTATTTTTTAGTTCATTAAGAGTGGTATATATATATAGAGAGAGAGAGAGAGATGAAAAGGAAGGCAGCTGCAATTTGGAAAGAATTTTCACCGAATTCCTTCTTGAATGTGAAGCAAATTAGCTCCTCATTGTGTGATGCACTTATTGTGGAGATTGTTTGGTGAATTTTAATTGGTCTTTTTCCATTATTTGTTGGACTTTTGGTTGCCTTGTTGACTCATTTGTTGAGTGTTTTCGACTGAAGAAAATTAGAGAAGTTCCAGCAACAAGTTGGACATAATTTGCACCGAATATGATATAGTTTATTATATAATAATATTTAGTTAGATAATTATCTTAGTTTTAGGATAGTTTATCAAGCTAATCGGGTACAAATATATCATTTATTTTGAAAGTTTCCATCCGTAGTTTGCGTATAGAGAAGCTCTAACAATTTTGAGAAGAATGAGGAACGTAAAAATGAAAATAAGAAAAATGTAAAAAAAAAAGGGTATATAGAAGTACAAAAATAAAAAGAAGATGATGAATTATGACCAATAACTGTGTAAGGAGGGGGTAAAAACATGAACTTGTGAAAAAAAATCAATTTTGCGGGTCTAAGTGGTACGTATGTTAAATATTGATTTGGTAATATTTTTAGATGAAAATTTCCATATTATCATTATTAAATATTCTGAACACTATGATATACATAGAATTTCTATTAAAGATATGTGTATATGTGTTAAATTTTTCACTTTTTGTTGAAATTGTTCACGTAAAGAGGAAGTTCAAAACTTGAAGGAAATTGTAACGTGAAATGAAATAAAAAAAAATATAAGCGAGTTGGGATGATTGGAAATACAAAAACAAAAAGAATATGATAAATTTATAACCAATAAATATGTAAGGAGTGGGTAAAAATATGAACTTGTGTAAAAAGTCAATTTTATGGATCTAAATGACACGTATGATAAATACTAATTCGTTAATATTTTTGGATAAAAATTTACATATTAACGTTATTAAATATTGTGAATACTATAGTATACATAGAATCTTTAGTTTAATACTTTTACTTTTTAGTTTTTATACTTGCTATCGTAAATTATATTTTATCTGTTTAAAAGTTTTGTTTGGTGATATTTCAATAAATTAATAATTATATTGCCCTTAATTCGAATTTATTATAAATTTATAAGGTTTGAAATTACATATGAATTCATTTCTATTTATAAATTTATTCTAGACTTTTTATTAGATTAGAAATTTAATATTTATTTTATATTTGCTACTTTGTTCTTTTTACTAATTATAAGTTACTAAGTTAGATTAGAATTTTAGTTTCTATAGACTCAGAATTATTTAACTTGAAAGTATTAATATTTTTTGAACTTTAAAACTTAGGTTCTTAAATATTAAATAGTTTTCTTTATTCTATATTCCGAACGTTATGAACTTTTTAAAGTCTTAGTGATAAAGATTCTTTATTCTAATTTGTTTATACTCAAAAATTTAAATCGAAAAAAAATTTGAAGTGATTTATGATATTTGTAATATAGTTATTTTATAATTCTACATTTTATTTATAATATTTATTGTAAACAAGTTATGTAAAATCAAGGGGATCACAGTATCCTTGTATTTTCATGGGACAATTCTTTGACACTTCTCTCGTAGCCACCACACTACCTGTGGGGGTCTTTATGTGAAAGCTAGTCGTGGTTGTTGTCATACCCCAAAGGGTACCCTAAACGCGATAGTCCGCACGCTCAATATTAAAGCTTAAGTATGACGACCTCAGTCATCCCATAAGCTTCGATACTGGGTGTAAGGCATACATTCACGATCATAGAGGACCAACTTTGAAACAAGTTGTTTTAGAAGACATTCATATAACAGTTTAAGAATGGAAATCATAACATAATAATTGAAATAGGGGAAATATATAAAGGTCTTACAATTCATCAAAGGGGCATTCCCCCATAAAAGATATAGTTCATTAAGGTCCAATGAAGCTTAATCAAAATAATTACATGGAGATTTACTTAGAAGTCTAAGTCTACATCTAGCCTATGACTTCTTCCAAAAACTCCTTAGGCCAAAAAGGTAATACTTATGAGAAATACCCCTGGGGATTCAACCATAAAGGGGGAAACTACAAAAGGTATCTATAAGGGGGTAAGCTTCTTGCTTAGTAAGAATTAAATCCATAAGTAAAGTACTCAACAATCAATAACCAATCAAGTTATTTAATCAAGCATATGAGATGCAAGCAATCACATGTGCAAACAATATATACGATTTTCTAGGAATCATATGTTTGAATGGATTTACTCCTTCATTCGGTGGTTAGGTGTTCTGGGCAACGAAGCCATAGTTCGCAAATGATATTTTTGTAGCTTGTGCATATTCGTACTAATCGCTAAAATGTAGTTGATTCGGGTGCTCACTCACCATTTAATTATAGATAATCAAAGTCATAGATTATGGTTTCAGGTCTTCAACCTCATTACTATGCCCTTATTCCACCAAGAGTATAGTAATGAATGCAATGTAACTCACCACATGTCATGCATGAATCATTTAATTTAAGTAATCATGGCATAATATTAGTCATTTTATAAGTGATCATAGAATTTGCAGATAAATCAATATTAAACTAAACCATACAATGATTAGTTAATAATTCCTGCCTCAATATACTTATCATAATTTCAACCATGTAAGTAAAATACATGCGCTTTCATGTTTTAGTTTTTCCTAAATTCTAGTGCCATTAAACTACAAGCAAATACGTAAGTACAATTACGAGAATTTAAACTCACTTGGTCATATCAGCAAAAGCTTCTTAGTCGAAATAGTCTTCCAAGAATGGTAACTTAGACTTCGTGTCACCTATATAAAAGAAATACCCGAAATGAGTATTTCTTAGAAGATCTACTTAAACTTGCAACTCTATTCGTTCGTCAAAATTCGCATAGAGTGAAATTCCAACTTAAAATGGTCATAACTTGCTCATTTTAACTCGGAATTTCGCATATTATATACCGATTTCTACCTACTCAAAACGATCTATCCATTTCTAAGATTATTTCCTAAATACAAGGTCATTTGTCTTTCTAAAAGTATCGATACAAATCCAAAACGAAAAATCCCAACTTTTGCAAAATAATTTTCCAACTCAACTTTATTCAAACATCCTTTAGCAAAAATATAGATATGTATATGATTGAAAAATCCTTTGAGTATATATTATATATATATATAACTCATTTTATATACAAAAATTCTAATGATGTTGTTTCAATAATTATTTTTCGTAAATCAATTCATCTTGAAGTGTTGAAACTTATACTTGACAAATTTCTTTCAAAGTATTTTGAAGAAACTTTATATTTTGTTAGGTTATTATAAATGAGTATTTTCCTTATTTTGTTTTCCCATTTCTTTTCTAAAACAAATAAATTTTTCCCTTAACTTTGGTCTTTTATAATTATGCCTCAGTGATAAAAAAAAATGAAGGTTTCAAAAAATTTTATTAAGTTGTTGATAACCTGTTTATAAATTTACCTTTAGAATGGTTTTAATAAATGAGTCTTTTTCCTCTTATATTTTTGTTTATTAACTCCTTTAAAAATAAATTTTATTTCTAAAACTTGGTCTTCTATTTTCTTTTCCATTTTTATTTGAAAAGAAATCATATTTTTAATTTATTCATAAAATCCATTGTTTTTGAACTTATCATAATTATTTTCTTTTTTTTTATCTCTTTGAAATATGTTACTTCTTTAGATTTCTAAGTGGGTTTATAAGTTGGTTTTATCTTAACTTGAAAACTAGTTTACTTATTGGTTTTTATTATGAAGTTGAAAAGACTTTAATCTTAAGCTTTTTGTGAAATATTTGAATACCAACAAATTATTTTTACTATGTCTTATGTTATCATATTGTGAAAAGAAGGTGTTTATTTCATTTATTTTGTTGGTAAAACCATCCTTGTTATCTTTCGAGAAAACTTTGAGAAACATTGAGAAAATATTACGAAAATCCATTTTCTAAGTTGTTGATGACAACTCCTTTATTTAGTGACTAGTTACATAATAAAAAGTTTAGATTCAAGTTCTTTTATTAAAAGAAAATCCCACTTTAAATATTGTTGAGACAATATCATTATGAAGATGCATGTATTATGAGCATGTAGTATAGAAATGATGAAAATATAAGATAAGAAGCAAGATAATAATGTGCAAGATATTATGGTCAAGTATTGGGAACCTTAGCTTCGTCAAGATAACCCGGTCAAGTATTGGGAGCCTTAGCTTCATCAAGGCATCTCGGGACTAAATTCCAAAAAAAAGAAAGAAAAGCAATAATAAGAGCAAATATAGTAATAAGCTTGTTAGTGAGTTAGTGAGCATTTAGGCTCTAGAATATATATAGATATGCATATAGGTAGTACCATATATATAAAGTTAGGTTAGAAACTGTCACGCCCCAATGGGTACCCTAAACGTGACAGTCCACCACACTCAATATTAAAGCTTAAGTATGACAACCTTAGCCATTCCCAAAAGCTTCTATATTAAGTGTAAGGCGTGCTTTCACAACTTTAGAGAACCATGTATTGGATTATGAAGCTTAAGAGGATATAAATAACATATTTAAGAAAAGAGGATTTCATAATAATCATACATTCATATTCGACGGATTCACAATCTTAGGGATACTTCATTTGATAATTAATCTAATACATGGATAATTGCACATTAATACTAGAACTTTACTAATATCTGAATTTCTATTATCCAAAAGATATTACCTATCCGCATGGTCCACGTGGCCTTAACCATAAGTACGGGAACTGCAAAAGATATCTATTGGGGTATAAGCTAGTGGGCTTAGTAAGAACTATTTCCATAAATAACTTCTTGTAACGAGATTCAAACAAGTTGATTTAATCAAACAAATGTAATGCACAAGCACGTGGGCAAACAAGCATATAGTTTTCCGGGAACTATATGTTGAATGGATTTACGCCCTCCATTCGGGGTTTGGTGATACATAACCTCAATTCAAGTAGTTTTAAATAAAAAGTTTTCTTGCTCACGAGCACACATCGTCGAGCATTCCGAATCTACTTGATTGACCTTGCTTTCGGATCTACCGCCAAGCATATTGCATTAAGCCGCCAAGCAATCGCTTTCGAATCTCCCGCCAAGTGTTGCTTTCGACATGAGCTTACTATCCTTCTCACCTAAGGATAATAACCCAACCATGCAATGTGACTCACTTCGTGGTATGCATGAGTTCATTAATTTATAAAGTCATAACATAATTATTTTCAACTTAATGGCGATCAAGGAATTTCACACAAATCAATATTAAACTAAAACAATCACTTAGAATAATTCTGGCTTCGATATTCTTAGAATTCTTTCAAGGAATTATTTTACATGCATATCGGTTTATCTTTTCTTAACTCTAGTGCAACTAATTTACAAGCACAACAAGTGTAGCATTTAATGGAAATAAACTCACGATGCCATTGTCGTCTATTCCTCTAAGCGGATGAGTCGTTCACACACTCCACTTAATCGTAATAATTCTCGGGGTGAATAAATCCTTCCTCGGGGTCACCTAACCAAAGAAAATACCCATAATGAGTTTTCTTTGATGAATTTCTTGAATTTTGACAAAACAATGTCAATGAACGTTAAAGTTCGTATAGAAGAATGTTCCAACTTAAAATGGCCATAACTTGGTCATTTTAACTCGGAATCGCGCATATAATGTACCGATTTCTACCTACTCGAAATGATCTACCCATTTCCAAAATTATATTCAACAAACAAGGCCATATAGGCTCCAAAAAAGTAGTGACAAAATTCACCACGGATTTCCAAGTAAAAACAACTTCGGTTCAAGAAATCAAAATTTGTTTGATAAATACTTAGTTATCTATATAGTTGAAAATTTCTCTTTTTATAACTATATAACTCATATTAAAGCATGCTCAAGTGTCTTGTTGTCCAATTTATTTTTCTTAGGTAAAACAATGTTGGTTTGAAGCTTTTCGGAAATTGTTTTTGCAAATTTCTTTGAAATGAATACCTTGTTTTCTTTATTTTCTAAAAATGTTTTATGTTGGTTTTATTTATCTTTTTCTAAGTGACCTTTGAAAATAAAACTTGCTACTTTCTAAGTTACATTAATACTATATTTGAAGTTTTCTAGGAAATATGCTATTCTTCATTTTTCTTGTGTAAATACCTTTGTTTACTTGTTTTGCAAAAATTCCTTACTTGATATTTCTCATTCTTTTTCTCATGTCTCATATTTTTCAAAAGTAATCATCCATGCATGAAAATTTGTTTTCTTCATAAAAACAATGTGGAATAATCAAGGACTTTTTGTAGAAAAACTAACTTCTATAATCTTATTAACTTCTTCTTGAAAAGAAATAACTTTATTATTTTCAAATCATAAATTTTCTTTGCCTATTTGTTTGCAAAGGTCTTTACTTAAAAATTTCCTTAGTCATCCATCTTATTTTCTTTCTTAAAACCATGTTTGTCAATAAAAATATTTTCTTTTGAAAAACAAGGTGGGATAATAAGGATCTAAGTGGCTTTTTAAAGTAAAAGTAGTTTATAAGATTATAGTGAGTTCTTTTTGTAACATGAAAAGGAATGAGTTTATTTTGTGTTGCTTTATAGATTTTATACTTTACATAAACTTATTTCTAAGTGACAAAATTCTTCTTTTTGTTTAAATAAAATTATGGACAACAATCTAAATGAACATGATTATGAGAATAATAATAACCAAAATAACATAAAGCACAATAATAATAAAGTCAAGTATTGGAGTCTTAGCTTTTTCAAGGCTCCCGGGACTAAGAAGTGAACTAGTCCCATAATAAGATAAAATGAAAGAAAGAAAAGCTTGTTTTGACTTGATGAGAACAAGTCTAAGACTAGAGACTAGTCTTAAAAATAACTTGGAATAAATAAAATGCATTGAAGTAAATAAATTGCATGAAAGATAAATAAATTGCAAGATTATGAGCTTATATGCTCTAAATAGTATATATAGCTATATAGATATAGTAGATAGTTATGAACATAAAAGAAACATAAATAAACATAAAAGAAACATGAACATAAAGGAATTATGATTATGAACAAAAACAAAGTATGAACCTATTGTTGCTTTCTTAACCTTCATGGTTTTAGAAAACACACATTAAGTTCATACTAAGTAGATGAACATGGAAACTTCTTGGAGAAACTCTTACCTAAAAGAAGCTAGACTAAGAAGAACTCTTGGAAGGAACTCTTGAGAGAATTTGAGAGAGATTTTGCTATAATAGCTTTAGAGAAGAAGTGGTGTGAAAGAAGTGAAAGAGGAGGGGGGTATTTATAGGAAATTGAGGAGTGTTTTTTGTGTGATTAAAATAAAGTGAAATTAAAACAAATTGAGGGCATTAGAGAGAGGGGGGCGCCGGCCATGCATGGGAGGGATGTGTTGTTTTTTTTTTTGACTTTTTGAAGAAAAAATAAAAGATGTAATATGTAAGGTAGATGTGATATAAAGTTATGGGAAAGGTAAAAAGTTAAGATTATAGGTTATGTAAGTAAGTAGAAGGTGTAAGAAAAAGTAGAGATAAAAGAATAGTGTAGAATAGTAATGATAGTATAATGTAAAGTAGACATGACAATTAAAGTACCGGTAGTAAGAAAATACGAGTATAAAGCTATATCTGTTATTTTTACTTACCGAAAAATTACGAAACTGATATTTTTGGAAAACTTATATTTTTACGAGTCTAACGGTGTATTCGGTATATTTTTACTATTTCGATCCTCCGGACACGTTTTTCGAGAACTGTGTCCGATCGGGTTCGAAAGACACCCGAATTTCGCGAAACTGAAACTTTTATAAAACCTATGGTTACTACGAACTATTCTAGCTAATTATCCCAACTTCGTTTCTTAGGGCCAAAGAAAACGGCAATGTCGGATTTAGATGGATACGGTAAACTAGGGTTTTGTTGACCTTTAGGGTTCCGTTTGACTTCCGGTTTAGGGTTTTGTGCTAAACTGATTCCGAAAATTTGGGGGTTTACAGAAGCATGATGACAGCAATAATAATAATATGTACATAAGCAAAACAACATAATAATAAAGCAACATAATATGAAATTTATTCATGAATAAGAACAAAACAAGAACATAGTGTTGTTTCTCTAACATATGAATGTTTAAGAAACATACACCATGGTCATGTTAAGTTACATGACATGGTAGAAGGAAATGGGTAAGAACATTTACCTAAAAGATAATATGGAAGTGGTAATGTAGAGAAAGTTTGGATAGTGTTTATGTGTGTAGGAAAAATTGGGTAGTAAAGAGAAAGAAAAGAGAGATTTATGGGAGAGAGCGTCTATTGAGAGAATTTGAGAGAGTTTTAGTATGGTGAATGAGTGTGTGAAAGAAATGGAGGGAGATGGGGTATTTATAGAATTTTTGGAGTGAAAATTGTGTGAATTAAATAAATTGAAAAAGAAAAAAAAAGTGTGTGTGTGAGGAGGGTGGCCGACGTGAATGATCGAGGGAAAAGAGAGAGTGATTTTTTATTTGTTTTATATTTTTGTTAATTAAACGTAATAAGATGTAAGGTTTGATTTAAATGAAGATGTTTGGGAAAAGTAGAAAGTACAAATAGGTATGGTAGAGTGTAGGGATATGTGTAGAAAAGTAGAGATAGCTGAATAGTAATGAATAGTATAGAATAGTATAATGAATAGTAGATAAGACAAATTTATACTAGTAGTAATGAAAATATGCGTAATTAAGCTATATCTGTTATTTTTAGATACCGAAAAATTATAAAATTGATATTTTCGAAATCCTTGTATTTTTACGAGTTTATTGATATTATCGGAATTTTTTTCGTCGGGTGTACCAGGGTACAGTTTTCAAAAACTGATCCCATTCGAATCCGAAAGACACTAAAAATTATCATATCTAATATTGTTATGCTTCCTTATATTATTATGAACTATTATCCACTATAATCTTAATTTCATTGTTTCGGGGTTAAGAGCATAGGATTGTTGGATCTAATCTACTAGGGTTTGATATGTATTCATTGACCTTAGGGTTTCTGATTGACATCCGGTTTATGGTTAAAACATAACCATAGCATAAAATCTAAGGGATTACAGTTGTGGTTATAGGTAATCCGATCATCTTGGCTAGACTAGCGGCGATAAAAAAATGTGTCACCCCGGTATCGAAGAGTGTAATGCCACGAAACTCCACCCATTAAGGTATTGTCCACTTTGGCCATACGCCGCATGGTTTTGTCTTTTTAGTGCCAACACTTTTCAAGGGTCACCCATCATGGGATTGCTCTGCACAGAGCACGCTTAACTCTGGAGTTTCAACAAACTCCAAGCCACTACACCAAAAGGCGTCTCTGTGATTAAAGTTTCATGATCTATATTTGAAGAGTATCACAAAGAAGGTATAAGCGATTTGGTCTCCTACTTGTATAGTTCTTGCGTTCAAGACGCATGGGTTACTAATCTCATCGTTTTTATGGTGTTTCCTATGCATATATCATTATCGACTATACTTCATATCTACTATAAACCCCTCAATCTCTAGGGTAAAGTTGGAATAAAACCTAACCCTAGTTAAACCGAAATTTCACATGTCAACTACGATCAAGATAATCAAGCGATTTTAACTCCGGCAATCCCACGCTCGAAACTTGAGAACAATAGAAATAAGTTAATGATGGATTATAGTTTGGAATAATATAAGATAACTTAAAAAGATCATATTTGTCAAAATTCGATTCGTTTTGAACCAAATGGGATCAGTTTCCGAAAAACTTGCCTCAGTGCCTGAAATAGTAAAAATATTCCAATAACACCAAAAGACTCGTATTTATACAAGGATTTTAAAAATATCAGTTTTGTAATTTTTTGGCAACTAAAAAGATCATATATAGCTCGTTTATGTATATTTTTATTACTACCGGTATTTTATTTGTTTAGTCTACTTTTCATTGTACAATTTCTACTATTCATTACTATTTCACTATTTCTACTTTTTCTTACAACCTACTTCTCACAATCTACACACCTATTCTTATACTTTTACAATTCTAATATAACTTTATTCACATCATACTTTACAAATTATTACTTTTCATTACAAAAATTACAAAGCAAAACAAAACTCCCTCTCTCCTCTCAAGAAATGCCACCGCCCCCCTCTCTCTCTTTTTCAATTTATTTCTTTTCAATTTATTTTATTACATCTAATTTTCATTCAAAAACTCTATAAATACCCCTTCTCTCCTTCACACTTTACATATACTTCTCAAAACTTAACAAAACTTTACCAAATTTTCCTCTCAACTTCTCTCTCTAATAATTCTCTTTCAAACACTCTACTATTCACCACTCTTCAAGAAAAATAACAAACACACTACCATTTATCTCTTCTCAAATCCTCCATTAAATCTTAGGTAAAATCCCTACCAAAATTTCTTTACCATGTCATGTAACTTAACATGACCATGGTATGTGTTTCCTAAACAAATGATTGTTATGAAAGTAATACCATGTTCATGGTTTGTTCTTATTCATGAGTAAATCTTATTTTTATTATTATTATTATTATAATCTAACTCCTATATGTTAGTAATATATTTATGTATATATATTTCCTAGAGCATATGAGCTTATTAGCATAACATTTATTTATTTAGTTAAGCATCGCAATTTATTTATTTGCTTGTTTTATGATATTAAATTAAGACTAATCTTTCTAGACTTAGACTTCTCCTTATGAAGTTAAGATTCTCAATACTTGACCATATTATTATGCTTATTTGCTTATTATATTTCTTTCTGTCTTATTATGTATTATTTTTACCCTTTTTTCATTGCTACATAATCATATTCATAAATGATTACAATTTTGTTGTCTTAATAAAAATAAAAATGGGTTCTTTCTTTAATAAAGAAAAGTAAACTAAATTTCTTATCACTTCACAAAGGATTTTTCAACAAAAGATCTAAGTATTGTTTTTAATAAATTCTTTTCAAAAGCTTAGAGAAACTAATCATAAATTTTAAAGTATTAGTAATAAAGATTTCTTAAAATAATAAAAGGAACTCATATCTTTTATAAATTGAAACTAAATACTTCATAAAAATATAATATTTAGCATTAAACTTAAGATTTTAACCCAACTGTATCTTTTATAAAACTTAAATAGGTTCATCATAGACTTTGAAAATCACTTATTAAGTAAGCTTCTATAAGACTTAAATTTTAATATTATTATTCTTTTTTCAAAGTTAAAATGAAAATTTTGCTAAGTTCTAATATTGATAATTTTTTATTATGAAAGCTTTTCTTATAAACTTATCTAAAAGGATTATGCTACCGCTTGATAAATATTAAGAATAAAACAAGTTAAAAATCAAATCACTATTTTAGAAACCAACTTAGAGAAATAAAATTTTCCAAGAAAACGAAGTTTTAAAAGGGTAAACTTATTTTCTAAAGAAGTAGAGAAATATAAAATAAGAGGAAAACATACATTTAACATAACTCCAAATATTAGACAACACCAAAAACTTAAGAAAAATTTTGAAAAGCTTATTTTTCAATCACTAGAAATGAAATTGGTAAATAACTTAAATGACCAAATTTTTGGAAATTAATTTATCTTTGAAAGAGTTAGGAAATAAAAATAAAAAAGGAAAACACTTATTTATAATGACCCGAAATTTGTAATTTCTTTCATACCACTTAAAGAAAAAATTTTCAAAGTCCAATTTTTAAAAACCATAAGACAAGTTGTTTAACGAAAAATAATTGTTGAGACAATACCAATGGAATCATGCATAAAATATGAGTCTATTTATGTATCAAAAGGATTTTTCCAACCATATACATACCTATATATTTGTTTAAGGATTTTTGGGTAAAGAAAAGTTTGGAAAATCACATTTTAAGGGCTAGGAATTTCGTAACTATTCTGTACTGTAATGTTTTGGAACCCAAATGGATTTTTATGAAAAAAAAAATTAACCTTATAAATGGATAGATCTTTTCGAGTAGGTAGAAAACGATATATAATATGTAAAATTCCGAGTTAAAATGAGCAAGTTATGACCATTTTAAATTGGAATTTCCTTCTATCCGAATTTTAACGCAAATACTAGAATAGAGTTAGAAAGTTCAAGTAGAATTTCTACAAAATATTCATTCCGGATATTTCTTTTGTTTAGGAAACAAAGCTTGGGAGGATCCGTATTTAGATTACTATTACGAGTAAAGAATTTTAGCAAAGATAGCCAAGTGAGTTTATTTCCTACTTTTACGTACTTATTTGTGCTTATAGCTAGAGGCAATAGAAGTAGGAAAAAGATAAAAATGGAATATGCTTGATAATATTGGTTAAAAGTATACTAAGCATATCAAGACATGAATTGTTGCTAAGTAAATTGTGTTTTTACTATCGCCATGGAGTATCTCGCAAATTTTATGATCACCTTTAAATTGCCATAATCACATATTACAAGTTATATTAATTGATTCATACATATCACATAGTTAGTCTCATTTCATTTGCTACTATGCTCGATGGGGCAAGAGTATAGTAGTGGGATTCATGGGAACCCGTAAGTCTGCAAGATAGGCGAATAGGAGCATGAAAGAACTATTTAATGATGGGCAAATAGGAGCATGAAAGAACTATTTAAGGATGGCAAGTTGTCACACCCCGCCCCCGCAGGCGATGGTGATGTGATGCCAGGGTAGACAACTGCCACAGGCCCCCTAGTGATAATGGCTGACACCACCATTGCATCATGGTAACCCCAACCAACGCATGCCCCAAAGGGTATCACGGGCACTATAGGTATTGTTACCCTCAGGATAGATTGACCCCAGTCTGTAGCCTCTAGGGATCGAACCCATGACCTGAGGCTTTTGCCTGCCCTAAAGGCGCCTTCATAGAGCCATTGTCTCTAGAGGTTGTAAATCCTTAGACCGTGCATGGATGATGCTGAGAAGCTTCCATTTCGGCTTCTACTTCTAGTTGAAGCAGATCCTCCTGATGATCTAATGAGTCGAACAAATACGGACTTCCTTTGAGGACATTCATTAGCAAAATGCCCTATTTTCTTACAAACGAAGCAAGTTGTAGAGGCCTTCTTAGGCAATCAGGGATCTTATGACTTAGATTGCCATAGAAGTAACACTTGTTTTGTAGCATGGGGCATCTTTTCGGATATTGAGCTTCCTTACACTTCCAACAAGTCACTGTTGCCTTTGAGGTATCCTTTCGTCCATTGAAATTTCCTTTGAAGTGGATGACAAGTTTGAACCTCTTAGAAGAGAAATTAGAGCTTGTCCCAGCTTGAAATTTCTTACCGAAAACAAATACTTTCTTCTCGAAAGCTCCAACCTTTCTCTTCTTAGCTCCCTCAACAATCCTTGCCTATTCTACCAAATCTCTAATGGTGTAGATGTCAAACTCTTCTAATCTTATTCTCAAAACCTCATCAAGTCCATTCAAAAACACTTGCCGCTTCAATTCCTCACTATGCTTATAGGAATCGAGGGCATAATGTAGAAGTCTACTTAATTCCATCTCATATTGCTCTGTAGTCCTTCCTTTCTAAGATTTGTGTAAGAAGTCAACACTATATCTCACTCTCAAGCTTCTCGAAAAGTAGTTCTCTAAAAACTCAATTTGGAACATGTCCCAAGTGATAGGTGGTGGCAACTCTCGGCTTTTTGACTCCCACCAGATCTTGGCATTAAATCTTAGCATATATATGCCATAACTTAGACAGAGGTGATGGGGTACTTCATATGCAACAAAGGACCACTCTATTTGTGCAAGCCAATCCTTAGCTTCATCTGGTTTTCTAAAGTCTCCATCAAAGTAGTGATTGCTCTTGATAAAATTAGGAAGCGAAGTCCTATAAGGTCGAGGCGGTGGAGGTAGTGGCAAAGGCGCGGTATGCAAATGGGTATCACGGGGTGTGGGTCCTTGCACAGATGCTTGAGGTACTTGTTGAGGTGGTGCTTGCGCTAGTGCCAGTGCTGGCATGTTCATATTTCGTTGTTGTACTAACACATTCAAAATATGTGTTAGTTGACCGAGCATGGCTTGTAAGTTGCCTTGTGTGTTTGAGGGCGGAACTACCGAAGGTGCTTCCTATTGATTTACTTCATTTGGTGGATCATTTGATGCAAATCTTTCCCTTATGCATCATCATCTAAGTTGGCTATTTTAAATTTTTAGTTGTATGAGTTTCAATTATTAAGTTCTTTTAAGCGTTGAGTCATGAAAATTTTGAAAATTCCAACATGATAGAGGATATATCAAATTCACGAAAGAAGTTTGAATAATCAAATCAGGAAATCGATATTGTTTAAACCAAAAATACTTCATTAAATTGTAAACATCCAAAGGTTACGAGACCCATACATAAGAGCAATCAATAACAAAAGCTTACAACGAGAAATCACAAAACATCACAAACACAAAACACCTTTCCGAAAACATAAGGAAAATTCCTAATCGATCCTATAACCTAAGTTGACCTTTTTACAAAATTTGATTTGGACTTTTGGGATGTACTCAGTTGGTCATTCACTTCTCGTTCTTCCTTCATCTCTCTTCAATCAAATTTTACGGGGAAGGGGTTAGGCCGTGATGATCGGGGCTAGGAGTCAACCTGGGCCTCTTTCCTATGAATTGCCTCAAGTAGCTTCATACCGTTATCCACTTACCCTTATTGGAGGGATGACATTGATGTGCTAGGTTCTCCTTGCTCTTGTGCTCTTTGTGGTACATGTCCTTCATCAAATTCCTCCTTCATCAAATCATCGATTTCATCTCTCGGCATAGGGGTACAAGATCGCCTTCTACTCGGGGCACTCATATCCAGAGCTGGGTCAGCATGCCATCCAAAATTATGGTTAACACCATGGGGGTCGGTGATGGGGTCTTCCTAAAGGTGATTTGTTTGTGGCACCATAGGTTCCACTTCTTGACCTACTTCTTCATCCTCTTCTTTTTCCACTCCTTCCATGTTTCGTTCCACTCCAACATGTTCACCCTCATCTTCATCTCGTGGTTGTGTTGGGACTGGCTCATCGAGATGTGGTAGCATATTTTGATATACTCCATACCAATAGAAATAGGATTCTTCATTAGCTCTGCCCCATTCAATGTGGTCGACGAGCTCGTCATTAGCATAAATATACACTTGACCTATAAAGTTCTAAGTTCTAAAGTTGAGAAAAATCGGGTGCCCATTATTTTGGAAGATGTAAGCTCCGGAAAATTTCAGTAAATAATTCTAAGATGAACTTCGAAAATAAACCCTAAAAATCACTCCAAATTAAAACTGAATTTCGACAAGTCCTAAATCACGAACGAATCCAAAAATTTCTTAATCATGATAAAATGAAAATTCTTAAAAATAAAATAAGAACTCAGTGGTCTTAAAATTCAAAACCACGACGTACGAAAAATTCCGTATTTAGCTCCGGCTTATAAAATCAGATAATATAAATCCCAAAAACAAATTATTAAAAAGTAAATAATGATTAATCTTCGGAAATGAAACCCAATTCAAAAATTCTGAAAACGTTAAAAGATATTAAATACTTACAAAAATGAAATGTGAAATAAATTTCTCAAAGTAAATACGTTGCATAAATAAAAAAAAATATCAGTTTCCAAATTAGCAAAGACCTAAACTGGAAAATCACCCAGAAACCCTAAGTAGAATACAATAGTCTAAGTCCGGCAATCTAACGCCCCTAACCCTAGAGGCCGAGATATAGTTTAAATATGTAGAATAGCTCATAGTAAAATAAGTTTGTTTAAAAATATCATATTGGTAAATTTTTGACCTATTTCGAACCTATTCGGATACAGACTTTGAAAAACGTGTCCCGAGGCTCGAGATATCAAAAATATACCATTAGTACCGTTAGACTCATAATTTCATAAGATTTCCAAATATATCAGTTATATAATTTTTCGGGTTATGAAAGTTACAATTATAACCTTTTTATCGTATTTCCATTATTACCGGTAATTGATTAGTCTTTTGCACTATTCATTTTTATTTCATTACAAAATTTTATTATCTTTTAAAGCCTTATATTTTTAGATAAATATTTTATATGTTATAGAAAATTTTGTTTTTCTAAAATTTAGTTTGTTTCGGGTCTTTACGGGATCAGATTCTATTTAAGACCCAATATTAAAAATAAATTAAATTAATTTAATAATTGGAAAATATTTTGAAAATATTTTTATTTTCATAAAATAATTTTTTATAATTTTTCAGGTTATAAAAATACCATTTATAGCCCCTATTCGGGTATTTTGATCATACCGGTAACACAATTGTTAAAATACTAAAATAATTCAAATAATTATTTAATTTAAATTATGAAAAATCTGCTACAAATATTTGGAATAATTTTTCTAATTTTATTTTGTTTTGTTTTATTTTATTAAGAAAGTACTTTTACAACCCATACCTTCAAATACACCTTACACATATCACTTCCTTTTCACTTCAATCTTTCTACACATTATTCCACACTCCTTGGCAGAATTTTTGACCTTCTTTGCTGCCATTGTCCTTTTATTTAATCCTAATTTGACTAAAATAATTATTTTCCACTCCTTCTTAAGAAAGCTACATTACACATTTATTACACAATTCAAATTCAAGTTAAATTTCAACAAAACCCTCTCTCTCCTCTCTTTACAATTCACGTGCAGCATGGCTTCTTTGGCTACCCTTGTTTTATTTTTTTTCTCTCATTTATTCAATTAAAACACTCTTTTTCTCTCTCTCCTTCATTTACTCACTTTTCCTCTTTCATTCCTTAGCCTTTTCTCTCTCATTTTCCTCTCTTTCTTTCTTCTTTTTGTTCTTGTTTCTTCAAGAACACAAGCTGCCCCCATCTCTTACATTAGCTTCCACCCATATTTCTTGAAGATTTCTAAGAAAATCTTCATCTCAAAGCCTCCATAGGTGATATAGGTAAAGTGCAATGAAGGTTCCATGTATCAAATGACCTTCCATAAGCTTAAAAGCTTAGGATGATGATGCCAATAATGAAACACTCCTTTTCTCCACTTTTATTATCTTGTTTAAAGTTGATATATATTGTAGATCTAACTTTTTGTAGCTATGATTTTTGTTTATGCCATAGATCTTGCTATTTAAGTTATTATTCTTGTTATTACTTATGATTTATGCATATATTTCTCATTCACATGTGTTCATGCATTCAAAACTAGTTTAGAAGACTAGATCTAGTTGTTTTAGGTTCATACATGCATTAGACTTTGTTTTATGTTCATGGATGACTTGTAGTGGCATGATGACAGTAGGAATGTTTTAGAAAACTCAAGATCTATTTTATTTTCAACAAAAATCATTTTTGAAAATTCGGATGAAAATGGAACCATATTTGGAAAAGTTGTTTTTCAACTTCAAAATGTGTATTTTTCATTTAAAATGAAGAGCTTAGGGTATAGATAACATAAATGAAAGATTTTGATGAGTAATGTTTAGATCCATGAGTTTAAAGTTTATTTTCATGGGTTTCATTTAGGTGTATGTTCATATTATGTGTAGATCTTAGATTTGAACTTAGACAAAATTGTGAAATTCGTATTTTGGCAAAACCCCTATTTGAAAACCACTTTTCAAGTGTCAAAATGTAATTTTTACTTGAGAAAATGAAGGCTTAATATATGTATATCATCAAGACTTCTTTCTACAAGAATCAAAAGCAATTTTCAAAAGTTATTTTCAAAATAAAAATTCTATTTTCGGATTTTGGCCAAGGCATATTTTTAAAACATGTTTTCCAACTCAAAAATGAAGTTTTTATTTAAGAAATGAAAGGCTCTTAGGATAGGATATGTAAGGAATGGATTTTCATAAGTTTAGATAGATTTTATCAAAAGATATGTCCAACAAAAAAAATGATTTTGTAAATTCGGATCCCAATCAAAACCAATTTTTAAAACCCATTTATCAACTCCAAAACTCATGTTTTGTGTGAAAAATGAAGGGTATAAGTAATAGGTATCTTTAAGGAATGATTTGTACAAGTTAAAATGAGTTTAGGCATGAGTGATGTATAAAACAAGTAATGGAATTAAAATGGAAAATTTTGAGTTAGTGATCAAATTGTCAAATTCGTAATTTGAGATGATGCATATGTAACCACTTAGTATTTGAGCTCAAATTGCAAGTTTTATGTGTTAAATGAAGTCCTTAGACAATAGCTATAGTAAAGCTTCAAATTTTGATGCATTAAACAAGTTTTCTCATAAGAAATATGCAAGAAATGAAAATTTCCAAAATTCGGATTTTTGGGAAAAGCTTATTTAAAAACATATTTGCAAAGTGTAAAATGCAAATTTTTGTGTAAGAATGAAGTCCTTAGTAGTTATGTATGATTGAGCCCTAATTTTCTAAATATCAAATGATTTTTACTTAAAGAAATCACTCAAAAACCAATTTTTACCAAATTTGGATTTTAGAATCAACCCTACTTGAAAACATGTTTACAAAGTTTAAAATGGAAATTTCTATGAAGAAATGAAGGTCATAAGTAATAAATATGATGAAGACTCAATTTTAACAAAGATAATTATATTTTCTTAGGAAATAAATCCAATACAAATGGAAATGATCAGAGTTAGAAAAACTTGATTTTTCATAAGTAGTTGTTATTATGATCTTGCAAAATAAAAAGTTATAAAATTTTATTTTAGCAAGAATCATCAAGATCATGCATACATCAAACTCATCCCATGTCATTCATGTTAGGAAATCACTCATATTGCATGTATAGCTAATTTATATAGTAGGAACATTACAAACATTTACAAAGCTATTTTTCGAAAATTGAAATTGTTGCTGCCCTAATCTGATCCGAAATTTTTGAAGCTTCAAAGTTTTTCAAAACTTGAAAATAATATTAGAAATAGATAGATCTTTCGAAGTAGATAGAAATCGATATATAATTTGCGAGATTCTGAGTTAAAATGACCAAGTTATGGCCGTTTTAAATTGGAATTTCCGCTTAGGATGAGAATTACGAATTTGATAGTTCATATAAGATCGTTTAGATTAGTTTGAGTTGAAATACTTATTAGAGTATTTCTTCCTTTTTAGGTGATCCTAAATCCGACGATTCCTTACCACCGGATTGCTATTACTAAAAGACCGGTGATCCAATGGCTGAGTGAGTTTTCTCCTTGTTTTGTTACCTTGATTGTGCTTGTAGTTAGTTGCATTAGAATTATAGGAACAAGATAAAAATCAATATGAATGGGGATGGGATATATGATGTGATGAATGTATGCCAAAGAATACTAAAGCATATCGAAACCACGATTTGATTGGGTAATTGCACTGTTCATATTATTTATGTTATGTGTATGATATTGGATGGTCACTCTAAAGAATGTATAAATATTTTGACCTAAGCAAAAATTAAATTGACCATGCATCGCATTGGACATATTGCATTTGGTAGCATGCTACTCCTATGTAGGTCGATCGGTATGGTCCGTGATGACTCGTTTAGATAACGAGCCCAGTGCCAGAGTTCATTCAGGGGTACTAAGGCGCATGTAGATGCATTCCTTGGATGAGCCTAGCCGAGTCAAGTGCTAAGAGCCGAGGGCTTGGGGACTAGATGCGGTCGTGTAGACTCAATACCATTCCTAGCCCAAGATACGGAGGGCGTAAATCCATTCTGTGTGTGGGTTCTGGATACCCATACATAATTGTTTGCTCATGTGTTTGTTCATGTATAGCATATGATTGATTATAACTTGTTTGTTATGGTACAGAATTAATGGAATTCTCACTAAGCTAGTGTAGCTTATACCTCAATAGTTGTTTAAATGAGCAGGTTATCCCAAGAATGCTAAGTGGGGACCGAAATGGTTGAAGCTGAGAATGACTTTAGGATTCCGGCAAGATATATGAATGCTTGAAGTTTTTGGCTAAGCTTTACGATTTGCCTTGTAATAGTTTTATGTAGTGAAGTCTTGGGATGAATGTAATTGAAGTTTGATGAATTGTATTTTGAAGTATAGTGTTTTGTATTTGGAGTATAGTGGATTGTATTTCCTTTACATTGTTACTCAATTGTATCATCATAAAATGTATCATCCCGATGTGTCTCCTTTATGTGTTAGACGCCTTGTACATAGTATGGAAGCCTTCACGTGACCGAGGTGGTCATTCTTAGGCTTTAATATTGTGTACGACAGACTGCCACGTTTAGGGTACCCTTCGGGACGTGACAGAAGATAAATGTGACCTCTTGGAGCATGGGTGTAATCACTAAAATTTTAAGGTAATTTTGAGCTAAAACCCTAAATCGGAAAGTCAACCGAAAACCCCAAGTCAACAAATTCCTAGGAAAACCTAGCAGTTTAGATCCAATAAGCTCGTGTTTTTAAACTAAGAAGTTGAAATATGAGTGGAGAATATAGATTGGTTCGTAATAATATTAGGATGCTTAAAAATATCATATTAGTGAATTTCCGACCTATTTCGAACCCGATCGGATACAAATTTTGAAAAGCGTGTCCTGGGGCTCTAGATATTGAAAATATGTTATTAGTACCGTTAAACTCGTAATTTTATAAGATTTCTAAATATATCAGTTATATAATTTTTTAGGTTATAAAAGTTATAGTTATAGCCTTTTATCGTATTTTCATTATTACCAATACTTTAATTGTCTAATCCACTTTTTTATTTCTTTCACACTATTCAGAAGTACAACTACCCATACCCTATTTCTTGCATCTTTACAACCTATTCTCATAATATTTCATCATTTTCCTTACATTTATTTTTCCAATACAATTTTTACAAATTAAATTATTTATTTAAATTTGAAACTTATACAACATAACACACATATCTCTCTCTCTCCCATACTCCCCAAAATCGGCGCCCCTATGCCCTCCCCCTCTTTCCAATTTTGTTTCATTGTTTTTCTTTCTTTTATTTAACTAAAGCAAACCCTAATCTTATCTCTATATAAACCCCTTTATGTTTTCCACTTTTCACTTTCTCTCTTTTCACAAAACAAAGCTCTTGAAAAATTTCTTTTTCTCTCCTCTTTGTCCCTCATTGTGCCGTGAACCGCTCCCTCAATACGCACACACACACTTTTGTTTTTCTTCAAGTTTCTTACTCTACACATCTAATAGGTAATAGATCTACACTTTACTACCTTAAAAACATGTAATGGCAAGATCATTCATGTATGATTCCACTTAAAAATCCCCATGAGCTTTAAGCTAGGGATGTGGAAATACTTGAACATGAGATCCTTACCATCACAATTTTGTAGATCTTGTTATTTAAGTTTTTTTTCTATTACTTTGTTTTATTATAGAGTTATGTTGTTATTATTAATGTTTTATGCATATATTCATTATTTAACCATATCTACATAATGATCATAGTGCATTTGCATTTATGACTAGTATAATAAACTAGATCTAGTTATTTTGAGTTCATAAATGCCTTAGGTTTTTGTTTTATGTACATAAAGGACTTGTAATGGCATGATAATGGTGGGGAAATGTTAGAAAGCTTGAGATCTATTTCGGTTTTAACAAAAAAGGATTTTTGAAATTCGGATAAAAAAGGAACCCTATTTAGAAAGGCTATTTTTCAACTATAAAATGAGTATTTTACATTAAAAATGAAAGGCTTAGAGAATAGATATCATAAATGAGTGGTTTTGATGAATAAAGCTTAGATCTATTAAGGGATATTTTCAAAACAAGGAAAAGTTTACAAAAGATAAGTGAGCATTATGCTCCAATCCCATCAACCAACTTAAAATTCGTAATAAGGAAAGCTTGATATGTGAAAACCCATTTTCAACCCCAAAACATGATTTTTATTAAAGAAATGGAAGCCTTAAGGAGTAGGTTTGATTTGGAATTAGTTTTAGAAAGATTAAATGAGCTTTACAAAAGAAACAATCTCAAATATGAATTTCAAAATTCGGATTTGAAAATGACCTCTATTTAAACACCTATTTCCAAATGCCAAAATGAGGATTTTTATGGAAAAATAGAAGTCCTAGGGAATACATGTAATAAAGAACTAATTTTCACAAGGATAAATGAAATTATCAAAGTATAATCCTAAAACAAGGAAGGTATTCAAAGTATAAGATTAAACAATGTTTTTATTCCTTAAAAATTTTGCAAAATTCGTAACTAGTTAAACCCCCTATTTAAACATCTATTTTCCAACTCCAAAATGAATAATTTTATTAAAATAATGAAGGTTTTAGGCATATAGGTCATTAAGGTTGAGTTTAGATAAAAGCAAGTGTGATTTTTACAAGAAATAAAACTAGTTTTCTTAAGTCTAGAGATTTCAAAAGTTTTGCAAAGCAAAAGTTTTCTAAAAGAAATCTTGATATCATATATCATTGAGGATATGCATATAGATAGCTAATCTCATGACATTCATGATAATAGCTTATATATATTGCATGCACACATAATGCACTTGGGAGAAATAAAGTTAGGAAAATAGTGTATTACACATTCCATAGAGCATTGTCTAAGTACATGAAGAGATAGATTGACCAACCTACATGAATCATGCATGATATTGATTTATATACGTATATAAAAGAGTCTTTCAAGATATAATGATAGCTAAGTATCTATCAAAGATTTGGAATGATGCTTGGATTGAATTTAGAAATTGATTTTTGCGTTGGGAATTTCGTATAGCATTCTGTACCCTACTTTTCATATACCAAACGACCTTTTTTGATGAAAATAAATTTATAAATAGATAGCTCTCGTCGAATAGGTAGAAATCGGTATATAATATGTGAAATTCCGAGTTAGAATGACAAAATTATGGCCGTCTTAAACTGAAATCTCCTCTTAGACGAACTTTGACGAACTTGTTGGAGTAGAATTTATATATTCACTCAAACTTTGTAGAAATACTCATTAGAGTTATTTCTTTTGATTAGGAGACTTAGGAGATGGATTAAACCTTCTTAAGGACTATTACGATTAAGTGGATTTTCACGCCATGGCAAAGTGAGTTCACTATCTTTAAATTATATGCTTATAATTGTGCTTGTAATGATAGTGGCATTAGAATTAGGGCAAGATAAAATTAGAATGTGTATGTGAATTCTATTTGAGTGAATCAATGATAAGAATATCGAAATGGAATTGTTGCAAATATTTGCCTACTTTAGCATAGAATTGAAGTGTCTACAATATCTATGATCGCCCATAAATTGTTAATTAATATGCCATGATCTTATAATTAAATTGATCTCGTATACCATATGTTAAGTCACATTGCATTGGTTATTATACCTTTGTGGGAAGATGGCATAATAGCTAGGCAACGAGGGGCCTGTAAACTCGGATATTGGCATAATGGCTTGAAACAAAATGGAAGTGGTGTAGGCACTTGTATCAACTACAAAATTGTGAGTGGGTGGGCACCTGAATCAACCATAATATAAATGAGAAAAATTGAAATCTATTATCATATGGGCCTAAAACACCTAACCCCAAATGGAGGGCGTAAATCCATTCAACATAAGACTCCTGGAAAGTCGTATGTATTATATGCTCACGTGCTTGTGAATTTCATATGATTGATAATATAACATGTTTGCCTTATTGTATGTTGAAGTATTTAATTTGGAAGTGAAACTCACTAAGCTCGTACGCTTATACCCCTATAGTTTCTTATTGTAGAATGATTATTTATGGCTATCCCCGAGAGGCCACTGTTCGCAGGTATATCTTTTAGAACTTAAGGAGCTTTTTGAAGAAGTCAGGACCTAGATGTTAAGTATAGACTTCTAGTTAAATCTCCTTAATCTTATATATGATAAGTTGTTGTAAGAGACTTTTGCAAACCTAAGGACTCTTAATATTTTGATGGGGGGTATGCCCCTTAGATCTTTGTAATAGATTAATCTTGATTTTAACTATTATGATTGATATTCTTATCGCTATTTATGTCTCCTTAAGCTATTTCAATTCAAAGTACGGTTCCCTATATGTTGAACGTGAGCCTTACACCCGGTGTTTGAACTCATGGAGTGACTAAGGTTGTCATAGTTAAGTTTAAATATCGAGTGTGGCAGACTGTCGTGTTTAGGGTACCCTTTGGGGCATGACAGTTTAAGTTGGTATCAGAGCATGGTTAAGAGTCTATGATCTTAACTTTAATTAATAGACTTAAGGAGGAATAAAAAGAAAAGACTATGATAGAGTAAAAATATAAAAATAAAGGAAGACTTAGATAAGAATAACATGGGTAGTATGGGTTTTACAATTCTAATCCTTTCTTCTTTTGTGAATAGCTTACTCTTGGTGAAGCCTGTATAGTGGCAAGGCAAACGCATAAGCAACCCGTTGAGTCTTTGGTTGAATATCGTTTAAGAATTAAGATATTATGCGAAGAATTTGCTTTAGCTAGCCGCCCTAGGTCAATCTGACAGATTTTAATTTGTGGAAAAGAGGTTTGATGAACACCAAGTAGCATAAGGTAGTGACTGACATAGAATACTGCCCTATAAGGAGAAAATGTTGGTTGGAGCTTGAAGTGATTAATGTGTTAGAAAGGATTGCTGCTTATAACTTAGGACAACCTATGTTGCAAGAAGCTACTTTTGTGTTAAGGAATGAAGGAAAATCGACTTTTCCCGATTTTCAAACTTAAAACTCAATTGCATATCTGTTTGTTTATGCTCATGACTTGTTAGGGGATCACACTGATTAGCTTCGAGCAGATGCTCAAAGTCACTTCTTTTGGTGTAAAGTGTATGAGGAAATGCTACCTCCACCAGCTGATATGGCCCAGCCACCTCTACTAAGTCAAATCAGTTACCAACACCATGAGGAAAAAGTGGATGAGATAGAGGATGAGGTTGTTACCCCATCTGAAGGAAATAAGGATGAAGAAAGAGAAGAAGTAGTTTACAAAAAGAAGATATGAGGATTTAGGGAAGGAAGCGAGACTTATGTTTTGACCCATAAGTCCAAGCTGAATTTTGTAGTTGCGACCTTGAAAGATAGGTCATAGTAGCTTTTGTTGTTCTGGGACGTTGTCTATGGTTGTTGCTTGTTATGTTGTTTTGAATCGTTATGCTTTATTTTCAATTCCAATGTAAAGGTCCTTATACCTGCAGTTGAAGTTTCGATGAAAAAAATTATGTTATGTTTTATGAAGTTGAGATTTCTTTATTTAAGTTTCTTAAATTATACTTTGCATTTATATTACTCGCTTGTACAAGAACTTTTGTCGTTTCCGAATCTCGATATAAAATGTTAATAATGTTATTGGAAGATTGCTTAACTAAGTTAAATAAAACGTAAAATAACATGGTAGAGGAAGGAGACGATAAGAACAAAGTGCATCTAACGAACCGAATGTGGAAGGAGAACAACAAGCGGCACCACCGCCAAACCCACCAATGGCCGATGCACAAGCCGTTTTACAAGCGACTTTAGGGCAACTGGCACAAGTGCTTGAGGCCATCCGACAAACTATGCCTGCTCCTGCTCTTGTTCCTACTCCTGCTCCAACACCCACTCCACGATCCTCAGCTGTCACGCCCCGAAGGATACTCTAAACGTGGCAGTCCGCCGTACACAATATTAAAGCCTAAGAATGACCGCCTCAGTCACGCGAAGGCTTCCATACTATGTACAAGGCGTCTAACACATGGAGGAGACACATCGGAGTGATACATTTTATGTTGATATAACTTGAGTAACAATGTAAAGGAATTTCAATTTACTATACTCCAAATACAAAACATTATACTTCAATTACAATTCGTCAAAAGATTTCACTACATAAACTATTACAAGGCAAATCGTAAAACCTAGCTAATATCGTCAAGTACTCATACTTCCTACCGGAATCCCGAAGTCATATTCGGCTTCAACCATCTCGGTCCCCACTTAGCATTCTTGAGACAACCTATTCATTCAAACATCTATTGGGGTATAAACTACACTAGCTTAGTGAGTAAGAACTTCCAAGATTACATCTATAACACATTATACAATCAAGTGATTAGTCAGACAAGTGATATGCATCAAACATATGGATTCAACAAACATATGACCAACCGGAAATCATATGTGGATGGACTTGCGCCCTCCATCCCGAGTTAGCAGATTAACGAATCCTACGGTACGAACAAGGCCGTTTCAACTCACGATCAACTTTGAACTATAAATTAGTTTAAGGACAATGATTAGCCAACTTTACACCGTTTAAGATCACGAAAAACTGAACAAATGCTAATGCTCTATCCCCATCGTGATATGAATGAGTTCAATTTCATCTTCAATTCTAAACAATCAATTATACTGATTCTTTTAAGTGATTAATCAATAATCGTAGACAGTCAATTCTAATTCGTCTATACAAGCAATAGTTAATCACCCGACTTTGATATTCTTATATTCCATTTCTCACATCAATAATAAGCATACATAGTCCCCATTCGTCCCCATCATGCATATCCGTTTTATCTTTACCAAATATCTAGTGCAACTATTATTACAATCACATACAATAAATGAAATCGGAAGTAATACTCACTCAGCCATTAGATCACCGGTCTCTTAGTATAAGTAATCTGGTGGTAAGGAATCATCGATATCGGGGTCAACTAAAAAGGAAGAAATACCCTAATAAGTATTTCATCACTTAACTAGTCTAAACTATCTCATACAAACTATCAAATTCGTAATTCTCATCCCAACGGGAATTCCAACTTAGAACGGCCATAACTTGGTCGTTTTAACTCGGAATTTAGCAAATTATATATCGATTTCTATCCACTTCAAAAGATCTATCTATTTCTAATATTATTTTCAAGTTTTGAAAATGCTTTGGTCACGAAATATTCTGATCAGTTCTGATCAGTAGCAAATTCTAATTTCGAAAAATAGTTTTGTAAATGTTTGAAATGTTTCTACTATATAGATTAACTATACATGCAATATTGATGATTTCCTATCATGAATGTCATGTTTTGAGCTTGATGTATGCATGATTTTGACAATATTTACAAAAAGGAATTTTAGAAACTTTTCATTTGTAAGACTCCATGGCTATTTACTTTTAAGAAAACTAGTTTCCTAACTTTGATCATTTTTATTTGTTTTGGATTTATTTCTTAAGAAAATATAATTGTCCTTATTAAAATTGAGTCTTCATTATATCTATTACTTATGACCTTCATTTCTACATAAAAATTTCCATTTTACACTTTGTAAACATGTTTTCAAGTAGGGTTGATTCCAAAATCCGAATTTTGTAAAAATTGTTTTTATGGTGATTCCTTTAAGTAAAAATCATTTGATACTTAGAAAATTAAGGCTCAACCATGCCTAGCCACTAAGGACTTCATTTCTTTGATAAAACTTCTAATTTGAGTTTGAAAAATATGGGTTTTCATGTCATTACTCCATTATTACGAATTTCTTAAAATGACAAACAACTCAATTTTTCCTACTTTATTTCTACAAATGCATCATGTATATATGTAATACTTACAAGCTATTGTTATGAAGATTATGAGGTTATCTACCTATATTTATACATATAGTACCAAGAATTCTTTTTGAAAACTTTTACTTTGCAAAACTTTGAATTTTACTAGACTTAAGAAAAATAGTTTTTCTTCTTTTAAAATCATACTTGCTTTTATTAAAACTTAACCTTGATGACCTATATAACCATCACCTTCATTATTTCAATAAAAACCTTTTTTAGGGTTAGAAAATAGGTGTTTACATAGGTGGTTTGCGTAAGTACGAATTTTACAAAATTTTAAAGAATGAAAACATTGTTTAACCTATTCTTGGAAACCATTTGTTGTTCTAAGATTATATTTTGATAAACCTCTTTTATCCTTGTCTAAACTTGGTCTTTGTTACATATATTCCCTAGGACTTTCATTTTCCTATAAAAATTATCATTTTGGCATTTGGAAATAGGTGTTTAAATGGTGGCTATTTTCAAATCCGAATTTTGAAAATTTCATTTGAGTTTGTTTTCTTTGTAAAACTCATTTAGTCTTTCAAAAACCATTTCCTAATCAAACCTACCCCTTAAGGCTTCCATTTCTTTAATAAAAATCTTGTTTTGAAGTTCAAAAATGGGTTTTCAAAATTGGTCTTAGTTGAGATCCAAATTTGCAAAATTTATTTTTGGACATATCTTTTGATAAAATCTATCTAAACTTATGAAAATTCATCCCTTACATATCCTATCTTAAGAGCCTTCCATATCATGAACAAAAACTTTATTTTTGAGTTGGAAAACATGTTTTTAAACTATGCCTTGGCCAAAATCTGAAAATAGAATTTTGTTTTGAAAATTGATCTTTGAAAATCATCTTTGAACCATATAAAATGAAGTCTTGATGATATATATACATTAAGCCTTCATTATCTCAAGTAGAAATTTCATTTTGACACTTGGAAAATGGTTTTTAAATAGGGGTCTTACCTAAATACGAATTTCACCATTTTTGTTTGAGTTAAAAACCAAGATCCACACTTAATATGAACATAAATATAAAAGAAATCCATGGTAGTAAAATAAACTCATAGATCTAAACTTTACTCATCAAAATCATTCATTCATGTTATCTATTCCCTAAGCCCTTCATTTTAAATGAAAAATATACATTTTGAAGTTGAAAAATAACTTTTCTAAATATGGTTCCTTTTTATCCGAATTTTCAAAAATGATTTTTGTTGAAAATAAAATAGATCTTGAGCTTTCTAAAACTTTCCTACTATCATCATGCTACTACAAGTTATCTAAGAGCATAAAACAAAAGTCTAATACATGTATGAACTTAAAACAACTAGATCTAGTTTACTATACTAGTTATAAATGGATGAACACTAAGATAGTTGTGTGAATGGTGAATATATGCATAAATCATTAGCAATAACAAAAATAATAACTCAAATAACAAGATCTAAAGCATAAACAAAAATCAAAGCTACAAAAAGTTAGATATACAAAATATAACTACTTTTAGCAAGAAAATAATAATGATACAAGATAATAATCATGGAGAAGAGGAGTGTTTCATTTTTGGCATCATCATCCTTAGCTTTTAAGCTTATGGAAGGTCATTTGGTGCATGAAACTCTCACTATACTTTACCTATATCACCTATGGAAGCTTTGGACAAGAGTTTTACCAAAGAATCTTGAAGAAATATGTGTGGGAGCTCATAGAAGAAATAGGGGCAGCTTGTGTTCTTGTAAGAACAAGAACAAAAGAAGAAAGAAAGAGAGGAAAAAAGAGAGAATAAATGAGATAGGGTTTCAAAGGAATGAAAAGAAGTAAATGAGAGGCATTAAGTGGAGAGAGAGGAGTGTATTAAATGAAAGAAAAAAAATAAAACAAGAGCAGCAAATGGGGAGGGAAGCTGCACGTGAAAGTGGAGAGGAGAGAGGGAGGGAATTTGGTTGGTTTTCAACTTGAAATTGAGATGTGTAATTAATGTGTATGTGTTGCTTCTTTAAGAAGTATTGGAATATATTTATTTTAGTCAAATTGGGAGTAAATTAAAGGACAAGGGAAGCAAAAGAAGTCAAATTTTCTACCATGAAGTGTGGAATAAAGTGTAGAATGATTGAAGTGAAAAAGAAGTGATGTGTGAAAGGTGTACTTAAAAGTATAGGTTGTAAGAGTAGTTTCTTAATAAAATAAAATAAAAATAGAAAATTCATTCCAAATATTTGTAGCAGATTTTTCATAATAAAAATAACATAATTTATTTATTTATTTTAGTGAATTATCAAATAAGTTACCGGTATGATCAAAATACACGAATATGAGCTATAAATGATATTTTATTACCCGAAAAATTCAACAAAAATTATTTTATGAAAATAAAAATATTTTTGAAATATTTTCCAATTATTAAATTAATTTATTTTATCTTTAGTGTCGGTTCATAAATAGAATTGATCTCGTAAAAACTCGAAACTAACTAAATTTTAGAAAAACAAAATTTTCTATAGTATATAAAATATTTATCTAAAAATATAAGGTTTATAAGAATAATAAAATTGTGTAATGAATAGTAATAAATAGTGCAAAAGACTAGTTAATTACCAGTAATAATGAAATACGAATATAATTGTAAAATTAGATATTTCTAGTTATCGAAAAATTATAAAACTTATATTTTTGAAATCCTTATGAAAATACGAGTCTAACGGTATTAATGGTATATTTTGATATCTCGAGCCCCGGGACACGCTTTTCGAAGTCTGTATCCGAAAGGGTTCAAAGTAGGTCAAAAATTTACCAATCTGATATTTTTAAGCGAACTTATATTACTACGAGCTATTCTACACAATTAAACTACACATCGGCTTCTAGGGTTAAGGGTGCAAGATTGCCAGACTTAAATTACTGTATTCCACTTAGGGTTTTTGGGTGATCCTCTGGTTTAGATCTTTGCCAATTGGAAACTGATATTTTATGTTTATACAACATATATAATTTGAGAAATTTATTTTAAATTTTATTTTTGTAAGTATTTAATATCTCTTAATATTTTCGAAATTCTTGAATTGAGTTTTATTTCCGAAAGTTTCATCGTTATTTACTTTTTAATAATTTCTTTTTTGGTTCTATATTACCCGATTTTATAAGTCAAAGTTAAGTATGAAATTTATCATATGTAGTGGTTTTGGATTTGTAGTATGTTGAGTTCTTATTTTATTTTTAAGAATTCTTATTTTCCTCAAGATTAAGAAATTTTTGGATTCGTTAGTGATTTAGCACTAGTCGAAGCTCGGTTTTAATTTGGAGTGATTTTTTTAGGGTTTATTTTCGAAGTTCATCTTGGAATTATTTACTGAAATTTTCCGAGGCTTACATCAGCGCAACAAGCATTTGTGGCAATGCCAATGCACAAAAATGCGCAATCCCATACCATACCCTTACCTCCACCACCACCATCGTGGCCTTACAAGAGCTCCTTACCAAAGTTCACAAGAAGTAACAGATACTTTGAGGGAGCTTTTGGAAAACTGGATGAGGTCGAGGATTGGCTAGCCCAAGTAGAGTAGTCATTTGATGCTTTTGAAGTGCCCTACCACTTAAGAGTTAATTATGGCACTTACCTGTTAAGATTGAATGCAAGAGTATGGAGGAATCCAAGAGGAGGGAGCTTATGCTACCTGTTGCATGGAAAATGTTATGCTACGAGTTCCTTGAGAATACTTCCCTGGAAGCCTCCGGGTACAATACAGTGCGGATTTTCTGCACATATCACAAAAGGGCCACACGATGGAACAATATGAGACCAAGTTCAGTAAGCTACTCCAGTATGCCCCTGACTCATACAAATATAGTGAGGAACTAAAGAGACAAGTTTTTTTGAATAGTTTAGATGAGAATATGAGAGTGAGACTAGAGGAGTTCAGCATCAGGACTTTTAAGGATTTGGTTAAGAGAGCCTGGATTGTTGAAGGGACCAAGAAGAAAAAGACAAAGACCACGAATAGGATACCTTCTGTGTTTGGAAGAAAGTTTCATGGGGGGTCAAGTTCGAGGTATCACCAGAAAAGGTTCAAGCTGCTCTATGGCTTCAAAGGAAATACAAGCGGGGGAAATCGAGGAAAGAATACTTCTAAAACCATAAGTTGCTGGAAGTGTAAGGGAAAGCACTACCTTAGGAGGTGTCCGCAGTTGAGAGACAAGTGCTATTTCTACAGGAAGGCAAGTCATAAGATCTCCGAGTGCCTAAAGAAAGCCACCACTACTTGCTTTATTTGTAAGCAAGTTAGACACTTTGCCAATGAGTGCTCCCAAAGGACAGATGCCTCAGCCAGGACATTTATAGGATCATCCTCCACAAGGCCTAGGAATGGGAATAGTGTAAACCCTGGCAGTTGTTTCTGGATCGGCTATGCATGGCATGAGGATATATAATCTAGAGTGACAATGGGTTTATGAAGAAGTTGAAGACGAAGGCTACGAATTAGCTGCCCTCAAGGAGGATAATGGCCAAGATTTTGGACTCGTGACAGGTTAGTATTCCAACCCTTGTTCTGTTTTCAATTTATTATAAATTGCTTAGGATTCAAGGACTAGAAAAGAAAAAAACAAGTATAGTAATCTAAGATGAAGTTAGGAGAATGGGCTAGAATGGTTTGGGATATTAATTAGTCATGTTGAATACATGATGCATATTAGTAGATAAGACGACTGCTTACATCTTGTTCGACACTGGAGCCATATACTCATTTATCACTACCGGATTGGCGAAACAAGTTGGATTACCAATAGCCACCGCTACCTGTAGCTTTTGTGTCAAGACTCCAACTGGAAATGTAAGGACCCTGAATATTACCCCTATATTTGATAGAGGAGATAATGGATCCCCAACCACATATAACCCCTAAGATTATATGTAAGGTTGCCTAAAAGGATAGTTTGAGTAATTGTTTATTTAATTCTATAAGATATTGTACAACAAAAGACATAGATATTAGCAGCGGAAATAACTCTACTTCTAAATAGCTATATACATACATATGTATATATTACATCCAAAGGCTTCTTCTAAGCTTCAACCAACATTCTCAAAATACAACTCTATTAACATAATATCCACACCACCCACCAAAATGAATCTCATCTAATCTATTACATTTTTAGGGTCCATTGAGTCCATGGTCATCTCTAATCCTCCAACCCATCAAGAAAATCCTCGAAGTCAGATCCGTACCCCATACTTATATAGAACTCATCGGGATCAACACCTGAAATAGATAAAGCATGAGCCAAAGGCTCAGTACACAAGTAACGAATACAAATGCGAAGTGAATCATACATTCTTAGGCTAGATGCATTATGCAACAATTATTTATTCATTAATAAATCTTTAATTAATAAGACAACATGGGAGTATTCAAACTCCGGACAACAAGGTTCTAGTATTACGTCCGCCTCCCTGAGTGGTCCCTACTGTTCATACAAACTAGGCAGCCCCACCTTCCGGCGTAGCCTGTAATAATAGGGGTTCCTGAGTAACGCATCACGACGCTCAGGGGGTTAATATGAGCAGCTCGGATACTCATATCTCCTAAACCATTCTAACCGTTAACGAGAAAGAACCCTGCCCCTAATCTGAGCAGGGTGCCGCTCTCCGAACCAGATTCAACGGCACAAACCGACAATCAACACATAAAGTATTTTTAGGTAGTTTTGATGATGCCTACCCTAGCAAAGAATCAAGCAAGTCACTGTGTACCTGATATAGCTCGGAATTTAACGGGGTCGATTGGGCGAGGATCTAACACTGTATAAATCAATAATATATTCACACTTAGCTTAAACTCTAATTGACTAGCTTACAAAATAAATACATCCAAGAAATCCGAATAAATTAATTCAAAGATCAAAATAAAGCATTTAAACATCCTAATATACCCTAGATCACTTAACCAATATTTAATTACCTAAATAACAAATTTTGGAAAATTTTACAAAAAGTTCTTAAAATTCAAAAGCACAAGGGATATGCCGGCACTCAACGCCGGCGGCGTTGAGCCGGTGTTCAATGTTCTGAAAATTCACACTGCCAACGCTGGCAGTGTTCAAGGGTACGCCGTTAGCCTTTGCACCCTACGCCGGCGGCGTTGAGCCGGCGTAGAATCCAAAACCAAAGTTTTCAAAAACATCCAGAGAGGTGTAAGCCGGCAGCTTATACAAGTACGCGGGCAGCTTTCACATGTACGCCGGCGGCCTTGATTCCCAGCAGCCAGCGTACAATATAGAAGAAAGAACGCCGGCTGACTTTTCTAGTGAAAGCCGGCGGCGTTTAGTCGGCTTTAAGAAATTTGGTTCTGTGGCCTTTTAACGCCGCCTCTACACCGGCGGCGTAGATACTCGAATTGCCGGCGTACGTTCTGAAGAACAGACGTTGGCAAATCTTCAGCATAAAAGCCGGTGGCGTTGCAAGCGGCGTTAGGAAAATTGATTCTGTGGGCTTTCTACACCGCCTCTACGCCGGTGGCGTAGAATCCCCAGATGCCGGCGTACGTTCAAAATCTAGCCTATACGAAAATGGTTTTTGAAATCCCCTGTTTTTATACATTTTGATCAAGTCTCAAAACTTTTCCAAACTTAGTCCAAACTTTCTAAAGCTTGTTATATGATTCAAATACTATCCTAACAACATGAATTCCACCTCTAATCATCAAATCACCAATCATACTTCAAATTCACATATCAACTACTCATTCTTCAATTTTTCTATAATACTTAATCCCACACTTCCACATTCCTATGAGATGCTAACTACCACTTCATTAATCACATAATCCCATTCAAACTATCATTCATGCACCAACTCAATCTCATACCAAACATCATCTCAAAATCCTATCTACCCTAACATTTACAAACAACACATTATAAGACATAAATTAAAAGACAAAGATTGCATTAAACTCACATGAGTGAATCTTGACTTGGAATGTTGTTCAAATCCTTAAGTTTGTAGTAAACCTTGGCTTAGGGTTTAAAACTTTGGATTAAGAAAAGGAAGAAAGAAAAAAAGGAAAGAAAGGGAATGAAATTCGTATGGAAATTGTGGCTGCCAAAAAAAAGGGCTTATCTTGTCCAATTAGAGTAATTTGTTATCCAAATCTTATCTTTAGGGGGTATATTTGTCCTAGGTTTAATTTGGAGAAATTTCAAATGCATTTGGGTTGAATTTGAGCTTAAAATGTGGGTTTAAAATTTACAAAATTTCTGTCATGATTTAAGCAACTTCAAAACAATTTGATTACATTCTAAACATAATGCATGCATATTAATTTACAAAAAGACACACACATTCATTAAGCTATTCACACATTTATTATACTATACAAACATTTATAAACATCCAACAATAATATTAAATCTTAATACTAATCATATATAGAATAACACATTCCCAAATTATATTACTAAGCTTACCCATATATATATATATCATTCCAATAACATATTAGCATACAATATAAGAAATTCATGGCTATTTCAGGAAATGTGGTAATGACTAGTGAAGTTTTGAAAGACTGCCCAATAGTGATTCAAGGACATCACACAAAATGTGATTTGATTGTTTTAGAAATGAGTAAATATGAAATGATTTTGGGTATGAGTTGGTTGACTTTTGCCAAAGCTGTTGTAGATTGTAGAAGGAAGAAAGTGGAGTTTAAGGACTCGGAGGGGAAGGATGTTAAATTTAAGGGAGAAATAGCAATTTCAAGAGGAACTGAGTTAAGTTCGTTCGAACTACCTATAGATGGGGAAGTCGAGACCAAAAAGGAAAGTTCTTTTTGTGCAATGGAAAATAAAGAAGAGTTGTCCCAAGTTGAGGATATACTAGTTGTTAATGAGTTTCCAAATGCTTTACCTGATGAACTACCAGGAGTACCCCCGAAGCAAGAGATCGACTTTGAGATTGATTTGGCACCAAACATGGAAATGATATCTAAGGTGCCTTACCGCATGGCTCCGGTTGAGCTAAAGGAGTTAAAGAAACAATTACAAGAACTTTTGGACCAAGGACTTGTAAGGCTAAGTGTGTCACCATAGGGTGCATCGGTTCTATTTGTTAAGAAGAAAGATGGATCAATGAGGTTATTTGTGGATTACTAGGAGCTAAATAAAGTAGCAATCAAGAATAGGTATCCGCTCTCTAGGATTGACGATCTTTTCGATCAACTATAAGGAGCAAGTGTGTTTTCAAGGATTGATCTTCAATTGGGATACCATCAGCTAAGAGTCAAGCCGGAAGATGTACCTAAAACGGCTTTCCAGACTCGATATAGACATTATGAGTTCTTAGTGATGTCTTTTGGGTTAACGAATGCTCCTGCCGCATTTATGGATTTGATGAACCAAGTATATAAGTCCTTATTGGATAAGTGTTATAGTTTTTATTGATGATATCCTTATCTACTCAAAAACGCATAAGCAACATGAAGAACACCTGCGCATGGCACTACAAACCTTAAGGAAACACAAGCTATATGTCAAATTTTCCAAGTGTGATTTTTGGTTGGATAGGATTTCATTTTTGGGACATGTGGTATCAGGAGAGGGTACATCTGTGGACCCTAAGAAGATAAACGTCGTGATGGATTGGAAGCCACCCAAGACAGTAACAGAACTGAGAAGCTTTCTGGGTCTACTGGTTATTATAGGAAGTTTGTTAAGGATTTTTCCAAGATAGCTAAACCCTTGACCCAACTAACCCAAAAGAATGAAAAGCTTATATGGACAAAAAAGAGAGACCAAAGTTTTCAAGAACTTAAGTAAAGGCTTGTATTCGCTCCAATCTTGGTACTACCAAATCTCGAGGAGCCCTATACAATTCATAGTGATGCATCGAGAAATGGTCTCAGATGTGTACTCAGGCAAGATGGGAAAGTAATTACCTACGCTTCAAGACAGTTAAGGCCACACGAACAAAATTACCTTACACATGATTTGGAACTAGAAGTAGTGGTGTTCGCTTTAACAATATGGCGACACTACCTTTACAGGCAAAGGTACGAGATCTATACTAACCACAAGAGCCTTAAGTATTTGTTCACACAAAAGGAGTTGAACATGAGACAAAAGAGATGGCTCGAGTTAATCAAAGATTATGATTTGGGGATTAATTACTGCCCGGGAAGAGTGAATGTGATTGCCGAGGCATTAAGTCATAAGAATCATGGAGAAGTTGTATCCTTGCTCACCGATCAAAAGGAATTAGTGAAGGAGTTTGAAAAGTTAAGTATTGAGTTCATGGGAGGAGATACATAAGTAGAGATAGCAAATTTAGTGATGGAACCCACTCTAGTGGAAAGAATTAAGAAGGATCAGCGTTATGATGAGATAATACAAAGAATAAAGAAGGAAGTTCAAGAAGGAAAATACACTAACTTCACGGTGGATGATGAAGTTGTAGTAAGAATGAAGAGACGACTCTGTGTACCAAGCGATGATGAGATACAGAAGGAGATCATGAGTGAAGCTCGCAATTTTGGGTATACGATATACCCGAGAGGAACAAAAATGTATCAAGATCTCAAAGGACATTATTGGTGGAATGGAATGAAACTGGATGTGGCTGAATTCATGTTGAAGTGTCCGATTTGCTACCAAGTGAAAGTAGAACATCAAAGGTTGGGAGGATTGTTGAAGCCTTTGCCAATACCGGAATGGAAGAGGGATTAGATTTCCATGGATTTTGTGTGTGGATTGCCAAAAACGCCAATGGGGCATGATGCTATATGGGTTATAGTAGATCGGTTAACTAAGTTCGCTCACTTCCTACTAATAAGTATGACTTATTCTATGGATAAATTAGCAAGGCTTTACATCAAGGAAATTGTTCATCTACATGGAGTACCAGCTGGAATTATATCAGATCGAAACCCAAGGTTTGTATCCAAGTTTTGGAGAAGTATGCAAAAGTGCATGGAAACTAACTTGCACTTTAGCACATCATATCATCCTTAGACCAGTGGACAGTTTGAGAGAACCATACAAACCTTAGAAGATATGCTTCAAGCATGTGTGATGGAGTTTAAAGGAAGTTGTGAAGCACATTACCCTTAGTGGAGTTTGCTTACAACAACAGTTATCACTCGATAATTAAGATGCCACCCTATGAAGCTTTATATGGACAAAAGTGCAGATCCCCATTATTTTGCGATCATGTGGAGAAATTGGTTCTTGGACTGGATCTCATACAAGATGTTGCTGATATGATACGAGTTATCAAACAACAAATGAAGGACGCTCAAGATCGACAGAAGAGTTAGGCGGATCTGAAAAGGAGAGTTCTCGAGTTCCAGATAGGAGATCATGTGTATTTAAAGGTAAAACCTATCAAGAGTATTCACCGAATTCGCTTACAAGGAAAGTTGAACCCCTGGTATATTGATCCATTCGAAGTACTTGAACGAATTGGAGACTTGGCGTATTGCCTTGCTTTACTACCAAATCTGTCTGGGGTACACAATTATTTTCACATCTTTGTTGTTCGTAAACATGTAGCTGACCCGGATCAAGTTGTGGAGTTGGAACCGATATTGTTGAAGGAGAACCTCACTTATGAAGAGCATCCGGTGTAGATTCTAGACCAAAAGGTTCAAAAGTTGAGAAATAAGGAAATCAAATATGTTAAGGTTCTTTGGAGGAATCACTCGCACGAAGAAGCAACTTGGGAGGCTAAGAGCGAGATGCGACAAAAATACCCTAGTTTGTTTAAGGAATCAAGTACATTTCTCAAGTTTTGAGGACAAAACTTTCTTTAAGGGGGGTAGGTTGTAAACCCCTAAATTTTAATGTAATTTCAAGTTAAAACCCTAAACTGGAAACCCTACGTCAACAAATTCCTAAGAACCCTAGCAGTTTAGATCTGACAAGCTTGTGTTTTTAAACTAAGAAGTTAAAATATGAGTGGAGAGTATAGATTGGTTCGTAATAATATTAGGATGCTTAAAAATATAAGATTAGTGAATTTTCGACCTATTTCGAACCCGGTCGGATACAAACTTTGAAAAGCGTGTCCCGAGGCTCGAGATATTGAAGATATGTCATTAGTACCATTAGACTCATAATTTCATAAGATTTCCAAATATGTCAGTTATATAATTTTTTGAGTTATAAAAGTTACAATGATAGCTTTTTTTATCGTATTTTCATTACTACCGGTACTTTAATTGTCTAACATACTTTTTTATTTCTTTCACACTATTCATAAGTACAACTATCCATACCGTATTTCTTACATCCTTACAACCTATTCTTACAATATTTCATCATTTCTCTTACATTTACTTTTCCAATACAATTTTTACTAATTAAATTATTTATTGAAATTTGAAACTTACACAACACAACACACATATCTCTCTCTCTCCCACACTCCCCAAAACCGGTACCCCTATGCCCTCCCCCTCTCTCTAATTTTGTTTCATTTTTTTCTTTCTTTTATTTAACTAAAGCAAACCCTAATCTCATCCTTATATAAACCCCTTTATGTTTTCCACTTTTCACTTTCTCTCTTTCAACAAAACAAAGCTCTTGAAAATTTTCTTTTTCTCTCTTCTCTCTCCCTCATTGTGCCATGACCCCCTCCCTCAATACACACACAACACACTTTTGTTTTTGCTCAAGTTTCTTACTCCACACATCTAATAGGTAATAGATCTACACTTTGCCACCTTAAAAACATGTAATGGCAAGATCATTCATGCATGATTCCATTCAAAAATCCCCATGAGCTTTAAGCTAGGGATATAGAAACACTTAAACATGAGAATCTTTCCATCACAATGTTATAGATCTTGTTATTTAAGTTATTTTGCTATTATTTTGTTTTATTATTGAGTTATGTTGTTATTATTAATGTTTTGTGCATATATTCATTATTTAACCATATCTACATAATGATCATAGTGCATTTGCATTTATGACTAGTATAATAAACTAGATCTAGTTGTTTTGAGTTCATAAATGCCTTAGGTTTTTGTTTTATGTACATAAAGGACTTGTAATGGCATGATAATAGTGGGAAAAGGTTAGAAAGCTTGAGATCTATTTTGGTTTCAACAAAAAAGGATTTTTGAAATTCGGATAAAGAAGGAACCCTATTTAGAAAGACTATTTTTCAACTTTAAAATGAGTATTTTACATTAAAAATGAAAGGCTTAGGGAATAGGTATCATAAATGAGTGGTTTTGATGAATAAAGCTTAGATCTATTAAGGGATATTTTCAAAACAAGGAAAAGTTTACAAAAGATAAGTTAGCATTATGTTCCAATCCCATCAACCAACTTAAAATTCGTAATAAGGAAAGCTTGATATGTGAAAACCCATTTTTCAACCCCAAAACAAGATTTTTATTAAAGAAATGGAAGCCTTAAGGAGTAGGTTTGATTAGGAATTAGTTTTAGAAAGATTAAATGAGTTTTATAAAAGAAACAATCTCAAATATAAATTTCAAAATTCGGATTTGAAAATTATCTCTATTTAAACACCTATTTCCAAATGCCAAAATGAGGATTTTTATGGAAAAATAGAAGTCTTAGGGAATACATGTAATAAAGACCTAATTTTGACAAGGATAAATGAAATTATCAAAATATAATCCTAAAACAAGAAAGGTTTTCAAAGTATAAGATTAAACAATGTTTTTATTCCTTAAAAATTTGTAAAATTCGTAACTAGTTAAACCCCCTATTTAAACATTTATTTTCCAACTCCAAAATGAATAATTTTATTAAAATAATGAAGGTATTAGGCATATAGGTCATTAAGGTTGAGTTTAGATAAAAGCAAGCGTGATTTTTACAAGAAATAAAACTAGTTTTCTTAAGTCTAGAGATTTCAAAAGTTTTGCAAAGCAAAAGTTTTCTAAAAGAATTCTTGATATCATATACCATTGAGGATATACATATAGATAGCTCATCTCATGACTTTCATGATAATAGCTTATAGTGTAATCCCCAAGTTTTTAATTGATAGAATTAAAATAAGAATTTTTGTGTTTGATTGTGTATGTGGTAATATTTGTTATTAGAGTAAAATGTAAATATAATAGTTTTTATAAAATCGATTTAGTAGAATAGAAATTTAAAATCATCAATGGATTTGATTTGAGAAAATTGTTAGTTATGTATTTTTTATTTTCTTTTAGAGAATTGAGTTTTGTAAAAATAAATTATAAATTACCTATAGTATTGAGATAAGTTCTTATAAGAGATTATATTGTTAAATAGGAATTTATAAGTATTATGTTACTAATGTCACACCCCGAGGGTACCCTAGTAGAAGTAGACAAGTCACACCGGAATACTATCACTAGATTACCTTCGGAGAGTGACATGTTTTCCAAAATAACAGGATCTTTTAGTTACTTCGATAAGAAATGATAAATACATGTAAGAAATAAATTAGTAAATAATTGCTATCTTAATCATAAAGTATCACAGATTATTACAAACCATGTAGTCTTCTTGTAATTCTCTACATATGTAACTGATAAGATAACACTAGCTAATCTATTCTAGGAAAATATAACCATTAATCCCAAGTAGAACCATAGGCTTCCAGCTTTTAAACCCTTACCGGAGCCATGTTTCTGGAAGTAACTAACCAGGGTTGAAGCGTAAATCTAAAAAGACTGTTGGAGTATGAGCGAAACCACGACTCAATGAATAACCAGTCGTATTACACATCAAGCAAGTTATTAACAAATCATATGTAATGAAATCACTTAAATGTATGCTCAGATACAAGCTTAGATGATCTAGAATCTAAACAGGAAAAAGATTTACACCCTCATTTTAGGGTTGAAGAACATTTACTTTATGACCCACCTGCCTAGGACAGACTAAGTTTATAGGAAAATCAACGATTTCTCGTCTTAGGGTTATCACTTTAGATTTAACAACAGTTTTAACTGACCATTTCCTATATCCATCCTTAGAAACTCCCTAAGTCTTAATCATTTCAAAGCGATACTACGGGCGGCATTCTTCATTGCCACTTAGTTCTCGTAGAACCAATGGAACAAAGAAAACCTTGGAAGAACTAACACTTTAGAAAAACCAAGCATTAATAGAGAACCGAAATATTAATACGTTGTAGACTGTCACTCATTTGTATATGCAATGATGTAGTATGTGCAATGCACGAGCAGGTTATTTTAATAAATCAATAGTTCTTATTCAATTTCATGGTGATCATACATTACACAAAATCCTCATCATACTACTGCATATCATCATACCATTGTATTTTCACTTTTGTAATGGTAGATTAGCAATCATAAAATCATATCACAACACATTTCCATCAAAATATTCATATTATTATTATTATCTTTGCATTACATATTCAGTTAATTACAATCACAAACTGTATAATTTGACTGAATTACTCACCTGCTCATGGTGACTTAATCGTAGTAATCTACCGGAAGGTCCTCTATGGTATCAAAGTCACCTATTGAGATGAATAAAATATTCATCAATATAATATAGATTATCTAACTAAACTCCTATATGTGTCTAGTGTCCTAAATTGATATTTATCAAGTTTTTTGCAGTTACTAACACTATTTTTATGTTATTCTATACCTGACTCATTATAGTAAATCATATTCATTTATTATTGCTTAGTGTCGGCGTGTTTCTCCTAATCTATTTCACATAATTATTTTGTCATTTTTAGAAGTCACATTATTAAAAAATTTAGCTTATTTCAATTTTCATTCTTACCTATTTATCTACATAGAACAAATATTTGATAATATAGTTGTTATTAACACTTAATATTTTTTTAAATTCTAGGGTTTTAGAAGCCGTCAAGTATTAAATACTATTATTCTAAATAATTGTATTTATTTTTTCTACTTAGTAAATTCTATGTTAACATATATATATATATATATATATATAATATGATTATAATTATTATATAAATACTCGTCCGTGAAATATAGATTTTACATAAGAAAAACAGGTTCGTACTCTGGCTCCTACGCTGCTGGCGTTGAAACCTAGATGCCAGCGTTCTTATGTTTTACATTTTCTTTCGTATCATTTGCGCTGGCTTGTAAGCCGCCAGCTTTCCTTCGTACGCCAAACTGTACGCTATCGACGTATAATCCCAATTAGCCAGTGTTCATTCATTTTACGTAAGAATAAGTTTTATGTAGCTTTTGTTCCAGTGTAAGCCGTCCCTACATCGCCGGCCTATCCTCGTAAGCCGCCGGCATTCAACGTTTACACTGCCGGCTTAGGGACAATGTTGATATTGTTTATCATCTTCTCCGATGGAACAGTTCATATTTCTTCAATTTTCAATGTCATAAACATTCTCAAACCATTCCTAAGTGTTTCTATAGCATGTATCTATACATAAATCAACTCATAATGCATTTACAAGTATGTAATCTTACATTTTCGAATTTAGAAAAGGTACAATTAGGGTTTTCAAATTTTACCTTACTTAAGCTTGTTCGGTGGAATTTGAAGCTTGTTTTTGGGCTGATAATGATCCTATGATCATCAGAAGTTAGTTTCAACCCTTGTTTTTACTAAATAACAAGTCGAATTACGACAACTTACCTTGTTCCCAGATTATACGTTTTTCGTGTTGTATTTTTCTTTGATTTGAATCGAGATGCTTAGAACGATTTGATTTCTATTTTTAGGTCGATTTGCTTGCTCATTAGGTGATTATTCAATTTGGAAGTTTTGAGAGGAAGTTGTGCTTGTTTGCTAGTCCATCAATAGCTATTAACACTTATATATATAGAGAGGAATGAGGACGTTTTTCTTCGACCATTTGCTTCCAACTTCCCCACAATTTCTCACTGTTTTGTCTATTGTTTTATGGTCATTAATGTGCATGTTAAGTTGGCAACACATGATTTGTGTTTGAGTTGATTTTGTTGACTTTATATGTATTATTTAGACAATTTTAAGCAAGTTTTGGCTCCCAAATCTCAAGGAAATCTAAGCCCTTCATTTTGCACAAATTGCAACAGGAAAATGAAACAAATTATTATATAATATTATTAGTTAGTTAATTATCTTAGTTTTAGGATAGTTTAATAAGTTAAACGGGTACAAATTAGCTAATATTTGAGAGTTTTTCTACAAAAATACTTTTATAGGATTCTACAAAATGTTTAGTTTATCAAACGATACAACTTTAAGTTTTAAATTTATGCGATTATTTGTTTTTAGAATTTTATCTCCCGTGATTAAGGTTTCTTAAGCTCATTAGGTCAATTTTTGTTTTAGGCTCCAATAGCTTAAGAAAACACTAATAAGAACAATGGTGTGATTCAATTATTTAATTGAAGTCTAGATCTTTAGTCATACATCTGTTTATGTTTTTATTGTGTATTTATAATCCTAACGGTTTATCTTTAGGTTATCGTTTCCTATCTATAAGCGTAGTTGGTTAACTACTTGATATTGCTTTTGATATATAAGCTAAATTATCTATATATCTTTAGTTTTTTATACCTACTATGAAATCTTACTAGCAGTGTTTAATACTATCTAGAAATCTTGAATTTAGGATTGAAATCCATGTATAAGCTCATTACTACTCATTGTTTTAATCTCAAGTCATTGCTGAGTTCAATAGTAGTCATTTAATCTCTATATCTATATTTTTCTATCTATTCTATTTGTAAGATAAGTTTCAGGGTTTGAAAATTTGGGTTTCCTTGAATCATATCTTTAATTATCAGTCTAAGATACTAAATCTCGTTTTCGGTATCAATTAAGGTCAAATAAGTTCTTTATTTGGCTTTTAGATCCTAATCTAGCCAAATTCAAGTCATTGATCTATTCTTAGGTTTTTATTGGGTTCTAAGTTTACTTACTAGTTCATACATTTTATTTTAGAGTTATGTACTAATGTGGAAAATTTCCAAGGTTTACATTCTCCCTCCCTTAAAATAAGCTTTGTCCTCAAAGCTTGTGTGTGTACCTGAATTCTCAAACAGAAGTGGATAGTTTTTCTTGATTTCCTCTTCTAGTTCCCATGTCATCTCTTCAATTCGGAGATCCCACAATACTTTGACATAGTGGATTTCTTTATTTCTGAGAACTTGCACTTTTCTGTCCAATATTCTAATAGGATGCTTTTCGTAAGTCAAATTGTCCTTCAAATCAATTGATTCCAGCTCGACTATCTTATCTGGATCTGGTACATATTTTCTTAGCATCGATACATGAAAAACATTATGTCACGCCCCAAAGGGTACCCTAAACATGGCAGTCCGTCGTACACAATACTAAAGCCTAGGAATGACTACCTTAGTCACGCAAAGGCTTCCATATCATGTACAAGGCGTACATTACAACCAAGGGGATGCATCGGAGTAGCGCAATTTATATTGATAATAAATAAGTAACAAGGCAAAGAGAATACTTATCATAAAACATAAACATATTGCATTTCAATTCTTAGAGGCATATCCTATTTCAATTAAATATACATCACTTATCATATAAGTCATTTTATATAAAGATCCTTACAACATTACTTCATCTTTATGATCTCATTTCCTTCATAGAAGCTTAACCATCCATCCATCCATAACTTCCTTAATGTCATGATCCTCAATTTAAGCCACGTGTATACCTGTTTCAACAAATCTATAGGGGTATAAGCTACAACTAGCTTAGTGAGATATTCCTTTTCATTCACACCACATTTTCAAACAAGTTTATTTATTTATTCTCACATATGCTATGCATACAATGCAACAATCAGATGATTACGCAAATATATATAGTTATCCAGAAACCATATATAGAACAGATTTACCCCTCTGTATCAAAGGTTAGGGAATCAGGGTTCAAGGTCCTCGACCTCCTACTGCTAGTCCCCAGGTCCTCACCCACAGCGTTCGGTTGGCTCGGCTCCGAACCTAGAGTCGCTTTCCCCGAGCGATTTGGATTCTCCAGGAAGGAACATGGCCCGTGGCACCGCACGATCACAGCCAATCCAACTCTACGCGTAGGAGTAGCAACCTTCCGAAATAAATGTGACTCGATGGATGCTATGCGTGAGCGTTTTAGTTTTCTTAAGCCAAACCTTATAAAGGTTTATTGGAGACGATCAATCAATTTAGCAACAATAAACAATCATACCAGTAAGTAACAAAATTATTTAAACAAGCAGTTCGAAGTTGCGATATTCTTAATTCTCATTTCATACATAGACATAGAATCACATATACATAATCTCAAATTCCCCAAATATATATCCATTTTTATCTTTTCTTAGTATACTCATGCCACTACTTTACAAGCACAAGCAAGGTAACGAAATTAGAAGGAATAACTCACTCGTCCATTTGCGATCTTCTTAGTCGTAGTAATCCTCGAGTACGGTAATCTCGTATCTTTCGTCACCTAGACAAAAGAAATACCCGGGATAAGTCCTTCATGAAATTTCTGTTCTTGGATTTTCTAAACTTTTCTTAAATCGCGGTAAAATCGTATAAGAGGAAATTCCAACTTAAAATGGCTATAACTTGCTCATTTTAACTTGGAATTTCGCATATAATATACCGTTTTCTACCTATTCGAAAAGATCTATCTATTTCTAAGCTTATCTTTATCATATAAGGTCATTTGGGTTCCGAAAACATTAGGTTCAGATTTAAAATGAATTATTTCTAAACTTTTGCAAATCCATTTTCTAGCTCAACTTTCTTTTTAAAGAAAATCCTTTTGCAACAATATAAGTATATATAGATATATTTTTTATAAACATTTTGAATATATCGGTAAGCTCACTTTATATGCAAAATTTCTAATGGTAGTGTCTCAACAATTTATTTCATAAAACAATTCTTTCTAAAGTGTTAAAACTTATCTTGATAAATTCATTTTCAAGTATTTGGAAGGAACTTTATATTTTCATTATAAATGAGTACATTCTTGTTTTATTTCCTTCTTTCCTTTTTCTAAAACAAGTAAATTTTCTTTTAACCTTAGTTTTTCATAAATTTCACTTCTAGTGATAAAAGATCAATTTTTATCAAAAAGTATATTAGGTTGCTGAAAAAAAAAAACCTTTTTATAATTTTGTATTTAGGATGGTTTTAGAAAATAAATCTTGTTTTCTTATATTCATTTCTAAAATATAAGCTTTTGCTTTTCAAAACTTGTTCTTTCATTTCTTTTGAAAAGAATCATCTTTATAAAATCCATTATTATTAATCTTATTTTATTTATATTCTTTTAAAAATGAGTTCCTTCTTTTAGAAATTTAAAAATCATTACTTTTCCTAAGTGGGTTATTAACTTTGAAAACTAGTTTGTTTCTTAGTTTAGAAAAGAGTTTAAGTCTTAAACTTTTAATATTAACGATTCATTTTTTTTAAAACTTAGATTACCATAAAATACAAAGAAAATATTATTTCTTACGTTTTCTTGATAAAACTATCTTTGTTATTTAGGAAAATTTGAGAAAACTTGTATTACTCTATTCTAGGTTGTTGATAGTAACTTCATGATTTTGTGATAAATCACTAATCGAAATTCTAGCTTGAGTTTATTTAGTAAAGTAAAATTCTATTTTTAGATTAGTTGAGACATTAACATTATGTAATTGCAAGTATTATGAGCATATAAAATAATAGGAACAGAAAAATAAATAATGAGCAAGAAAATAAAATATCAAGCATTGGGAACCTTAACTTCATCAAGGAATCCTGATCAAGTATTGGAGCCTTAGCTTTATCAAGGCATCCCGGGACTACGAATAAACTAGTCCCGAAAGATTAAAGAAAATAAATAAATAAAAGATTGTTTTGACTTGATATGGACAAGTCTAAGACTAGAAAGACTAGTCTTAATAATTGCATAAAATAATAAATTGCTAACTTGAAGGTAAATAAATAACAAATGAGCTTATATGCTCTAAATAAATAATATCATAATATACATAATAAAGTTAGATTAGAAGCAAATAATAACAATAATAATAACAACATAATAAAATAGAAAGCTTATGTACAAGAACAAAACATGAACATGTTGTTGCTTTTACTACTCATGTGAATTTCAAAACAACACCATAGTCATGCTAAGTTACATGACATGAATAGATAAATGGTTGAAAGAAATTTTTACCTAAGGTATTTATGTGGTATGAAGATGATGGTGAATGTATGGTTATGTGGTTATGGAGAGATGGTAGTTGTATTGCATAAAGAGAAATTCTTGTGGGTATTTGGTGAAAGAGAGTTTTGGTAGTGTAAAGAATTGTGTGAAAGAATGAAAGAGGAAAGGGGTATTTATAGAATTTTTGGAGTGAATTTTAGATGTAATAAAATAAATTGAAAAAGAAATAAAATAGAGATAAATGGAGGGGGGAGGCGCCGGTTTTGGGCATGTGAAAGAGAGAGAAATTGATTTGTTTTATTTGTTTGTGTAATAAAGAAGTAATGTGTAAAGTTGATGTGAATAAAGTTATATTGGAAATGAAAAAAGTAAGAAAATAGATATGTAGGTGTAAGAAATAGGTGTAAGAAAAAGTAGAGATAGGTGAATAGTAATGAATAGTAGAAAAGTACTATGAATAGTAGATTAGACAATTAAAGTATCGATAGTAATAAAAATACGCGTAATAATGCGATATCTGTAATTTTTAGCTACCGAAAAATTTTAAAACTGATATTTTTGGAATCATTGTATTTTTACGAGTCTATTGGTATAAACGGAATATTTTAATATTCCGAGCTCCGGGACACGCTTTTCGAGCACTGATCCTGTTTGAGTCCAAAGGACACTCGAAATTTGTTAATCTGATATTTTTATGTTACCCTATATTATTACAAGCTATTCTAGAACATTAACTTAATTTCGTTTTCTAGGGTTTGAAAACGCGAGATTGCCGGATCTTAAACACTAGGGTTTGTTATGGGTTTTTATCTTTAGGGTTCCGGTTTGACTTCTGGTATCGTCGAGATATTCGTAAGATCGTATAATTTTTGAGTTTTGATCGTTTTATATTTTTAGCTTAACATCTATGTTTTATCTTATTTTATTTGTGATTATTTAATAGTTTTTAGTTCTCGGGATAGTTTAACTGAGTCTAGGGTTATGAGTTGACTCAGTTTGACTTTTGGTAAAAATTGAAAATTGTGATTCTAAAATTTTACTGAAGGATTTAAGATTTTATCATTCCGTAGTTAAGCGGTATTTGGATCTATCGTTTTGATTTGTGTTTTAGGAATTGGGTAGATGATTTAGTTGGCGTACGGACGTTGATTAAACCGGTAGTTGGACTTTATATTTTGTTTCAAGGGTGCTCGTCTCTTCAAGATTGAGAAAACTTGTTTTTGATCTTATTTGGAATTAAGTTTTAACTTGATTCGATTTTTAGGGTTTCGTTTCCCGTTTTTTGACTTGGTCTAAAATTTAGTTTTTATCTTGAGTCGATTTTTGGGATTTAAGTTTTGATACTTAGACTTCTATGATTATTTTTTAGAATTATTAAATTTTCGGGGGTTTACACATTATGTATACCAGATAAATTGGGTGGCAATGCAAGACTGTATGCTAGATTCGCAACTCGTTCCAATATCTCAAATGGTTCGATATATCCATGACTCAACTTTCCTTTTGTTTGTCCACTATGAAGGCTTTTGATTGGACTTATCTTTAAGTAGACATGTTCTCCTTCATTAAATTCCAATTCTCTTCTTTTCAAGTCTGCCCAGCTCTTTTGTCTATCTTGAGCTTCTTTCATTCTTCGCTTTATTACTGAAACCTTGGCAATTGTTTCCTGAACCAATTCAGGTCCAACCAATATTCTTTCCAAGTTAACTAGAATAATGGTGATCGACACTTCTACCATATAATGCTTCATATGGTGGCATTCTAATACTTGAATGGTAACTGTTATTGTATGCAAATTCCATTAGTGGTAAATGTTGATCCCAATTTCCTTTGAACTCTAGAATACATGATCTTAACATATCCTCCAGTATCTAAATGGTCCTTTCTGTTTGTCCATCAGTTTGAGGATGATAAGCTGTACTAAATTTCGATTGGGTTCCCAACGCTTATTGTAATCCATGCTAGAATCTGGAAACAGACCGTGGATCTCGATCTAATACTATATTAACAGGTACACCATGCAATCTCATAATTTCCTTCAAATACAGTTGTGCCAACTTTTCTAAGGGATAGGTCATATTGATTGGTAAGAAATGGGCTGACTTAGTGAGTCTATCTACAATCACCTAAATAGCATCATGACCTGCATTTTTGTTAGGTAATGAGCACACAAAATCCATGGAAATTTGATCTCATTTCCAACGGGAATTGGCAATGGTTTCAGCAATCCACCTAGTCTTTGGTGTTCAGCTTTTATCCTTTGATACACATCATACTTAGCAACAAATTCTGCAATATCTTTTTTCATTCCACTCCACCAACATGCACTTTTCAACTCTTAGTATGTCTTTGTTTCTCCTAGATGCATAGAATATCCAGAATAATGTGCTTCATGCATTAATTCCTTCCTCAAGCTTTCATTATGTGGCACACATAATCTTTTGTTCATTCTTAACACTTCTTCATCATCCACATGAAAATCCTTGTATTTATCTTGGGATATTCCTTGTTTAATCTCTTGGATTTCAGTATCCTCTTTCTGAGCTTTCCAAAATTAATTTTCTTAATTCAGCTTCCAAACCTTGCATTGAAAACTCCAAGTTTAATTTCTAAAATTCCTTGATGAGTTCTTTTTGCTCCGTCAATATTGAGGCTACTTCTCCATAATTCTTACGACTTAATGCATCAGCCACAACATTCACTTTGCCAGGATGATAGTTGATAGTGAGATCATAATCTTTAATCAATTCCAACCATCATCTTTGTCTCATGTTTAACTCCTATTGTGTAAATATATACTTCAGACTCTTGTGATCAGTATATATTTCACATTTATGTCCATATAGATAATAACGCCAAATCTTAGTGCAAAAATAATAGCGGCTAATTCTAGATCGTGAGTGAGGTAATTCATCTCATGCGGTTTTAACTATCTAGAAACATATACTATTACCTTTCCGTTTTACATTAACACACATCCTAAACCATTTCTAGATGCATCACTGTAGACAATATATAAATCCTTGTTATTAGGCAGAACCAATATTGGTGCCGATACTAACCTCTTTTTCAGTTCTTGGAAACATTGTTCATGTTGATCATTCCACTCAAATTTCTCATTCTTCCTGGTTAATTGTGTCAGGGGTCGTGCAATTTTTGAGAAATCTTTTACAAATTTTTGATAATATCCTGCTAATCCCAAGAAACTCCTAACTTCCGTAACAGTTTCAGGTATTTTCCATTCCACAATAGCTTTAACTTTTGTAGGATTAACCGATATTCCTCCTCTAGAAATAATATGTCTAAGGAATGATATATTTCTAAGCCAAAATTCGCATTTACACAGCTTGGCATACAACTTATTGTCTCTCAGTATCTATAACACACTTCTTAAGTGCTCATCATGTTGCTCTTTAGTAGACGAATATACAAGTATATCATCTATGAAAACAATCACACAGATATCCAACAAAGGTCTAAAGATACAGTTCATTAAGTCCATGAAAACTGCAGGTGCATTGGTTAGTCCAAATGGCATGACAAAAAATTCATAATGACCATACCTAGATCGGAATGCAGTCTTTGGTACATCCTCTCCCTTAATTCGAATTTGATGATATCCTGATTTTAAATCAATTCGAGAAAATACCTTTGCTCCTCCAAATTTATCAAAGAGATCATCAATTTTGGGTAAAGGATATTTATTCTTGATAGTCACTCTGTTTAATTCTCTATAATCAATACAGAGTCTCATTGAACCATCTTTCTTCTTAACAAACACTATTGGTGCTCCCTAAGGTGAAACACTAGGTCTGATAAATCCATTATTCAACAATTATTGCAATTGCTCCTTTAATTCTTTCAATTATATAGGCGCCATGCGATATGGAGCTTTTGATATTAGTTTTGTTCTAGGTATCAAATCAATTGAAAATTCCACTTCTCTGTGTGGGGGTAATCCTGGTAATTTGTCTGGAAATACATCCGGATATTCACACACTGTTCTAATATTATGAATATCTAATGCTTTGGATTGACCCTCGGTTGTTCCAAGAATACACCCGTTATAATCCATATCTTCTTCATTTTCCACTTCAATTGTTGTTATCCTATTTCCGACTCCTTTGAGTATCTCACCCCTATACTCCTTTCTTTCTCCTTGATTATTGACAAAAGATATCATTTTGAGACGACAATCAACTTTCGCTTTTACAGTAATTAACAAAGTCATACCCAGAATAATATCACATTTTTGCATATCTATCATGATTAAATCAGCAATCGATTCTTGATTTCCAATCTTTAATGGACAACTCTTTATCATCTCTCAAGTTATCACTAAATCTCCTGTTGGCGTAGTAACTCTCAATTCTTTACTCATGGTTTCGATTGGTAATCCTACACGCCTTGCTAATCCAGCATTTACGAAAGAATGCGTTGCTCCCGTGTCAAACAAAGCATATGCAGTTTGATCCCTTCCTTAAATTGATCCTATTTATCATTTATTAAATTCGTGTTATTTTCAATTCATAAGAACTTCTATTATTCATTTAATCGTGGTTGTGTCTAATAACTTTAAATAGACAAATATGTAACTACATACCTACAACGAGACCATAATCATCAGGGTCAACTTCTTCCCATATATTTTCTTCATCTTCCTCTTCCAACTCCACATCCTCAACAGGATTTCCATATATAGCAAAGACTCTAGCCGTTGTACTAGCTTATCTTGTTCCCAGATTATGCGTTTTTCGTGTTGTATTTTTCTTTGATTTGAATCTAGATGTTTAGAATGATTTGATTTCTATTTTTAGGTCGATTTGCTTGCTCATTAGGTGATTATTCAATTTGGAAGTTTTGAGAGGAAGTTGTGCTTGTTTGTTAGTCCATCAACAGCCATTAACACTTATATATAGAGAAAAATGAGGACGTTTTTCTTTGACCATTTGCATCCAATTTCCCCACAATTTCTCACTGTTTTTTCTATTGTTTTACGGTCATTAATGTGCATGTTGAGTTGGCAAAACATGATTTGTGTTTGAGTTGATTTTGTTGACTTTATATGCATTATTTAGACAATTTTAAGCAAGTTTCGGCTCCCAAATCTCAAGGAAATCTATGCCCTTCATTTTGCACAAATTGCAATAGGAAAATGAAACAAATTATTATATAATATTATTAGTTAGTTAATTATCTCAGTTTTAGGATAGTTTAATAAGTTAAATGGGTACAAATTAGCTAATATTTGAGAGTTTTTGTACAAAATTATTTTTATAGGATTCTACAAAATGTTTAGTTTATCAAACGATACAACTTTAAGTTTTAAATTTATATGATTATTTTTTTTTAGAATTTTATCTCCCGCGATTAAGGTTTCCTAAGCTCATTAGGTCAATTTTTGTTTTAGGCTCCTATAGCTTAAGAAAACCCTAATTAGAACAATGGTTGATTCAATTATTTAATTGAAGTCTAGATCTTTAGGTATACATCTGTTTATGTTTTTATTGTGTATTTATAATCCCAACGGTTTATCTTTAGGTTATCATTTTCTATCTATAAACGTAGTTGGTTAACTACTCGATATCGCTTTTGATATATAAGCTAAATTATCTATATATCTTCAGTTTTTGATACCTACTATGAAATATCTTACTATTAGTGTTTAATACTATCTAGAAATCTTGAATTTAGGGTTTAAATCCATGTATAAGCTCATTACTACTCATTGTTTTAATCTCAAGTCATTGTTGAGTTCAATAGTAGTCATTTAATCTCTATATCTATATTTTTTTATCTATTCTATTTGTAAGATAAGTTTTAGGGTTTAATATTTGGGTTTCCTTTAATCATATCTTGAATTATTAGTTCAAGATACTAAATCTCATTTTCGGTATCAATTAAGGTCAAATAAGTTCTTTATTTGGCTTTTAGATCCTAATCTAGCTAAATCCAGGTCATTGATCTATTCTTAGGTTTTTATTGGGTTCTAAGTTTACTAACAAGTTCATATATTCTATTTTAGAGTTGTGTACTAATATGAAAAATTTCCAAGGTTTACAACTAAACTTTGTTTTGAGTTAGAATTTTTAACAATTTTATTGATAGAAATATATGTGAGTATTAAATGAATTGTTTGATCTCTTAATGGCTGCAATTTTAAGCTTAAAAAAGCCTCTAAAGTCAAAAATGAACTTTATATATATGCATGTATTTATCTTTGAAGAGGCAAAATTTTACTCTCTTCTTTGCCCTCTCCTCTCTTTCAAACTGATGGTTACACCCACACACACCACACATCAAATTCAATTTCTTCTTTTTAAATCTTTAAGGAAAGCAAGACAAGCTTCCGTATTCAAGACTAAGCAAGTTTAAGTAAGTGTTTCTTTTTTTATTCTTGTTAATTGCTTGTTCGAGTAGTTATAGGTTAAGAGTTGTTGTTGGTCTATGGCTGATTTTAGAAGTTCATTAGTTTGGTAATGAGTTTTAGTTATTGATATATGAAGTAAGGTGATAGAAATGTGGAGTTGAAGTCTCAATGGTTGAAATGAATGGTTGGATTGATAGTTGGAGTTTGATATGGTTTTAGAGATGAGTTAAAGGATTTGAAGGAATGGATGGTGAATTTGAGTCTTGCATCATGATATACAAGTGTTTTGGATGAGAAAAAGACAATTGGAATTGGTTAAAGTGTGTATAAATTGCATGAAAAATGTGTATTTCGTTGTAGAAGTACCACGGCCCGTGGTGGGGGGCGTGGTGATTGCGAATTAGGGAATCTAGGCCACCACGAGGTGGTGGTGAGGGTATGGTAAGCCACCATGGGGTAGTAGCAAGGGGCGTGGTGGATACTGGTCATCATTTTTCTTCTTAACATGGGGCGTGGCGGGGGGCGTGGTGAGGCTTATGTAGTGCTCTATCCAACACCACCCTTGGCACGAGGCGTGGCAGCTTCGAAGTGTTTCTTTATCTCTTTTAGCTTTAGAATCTTGTGTAATCCTTCTTGTCTTTGTTAAGTATATAGTAATACAAACTTTTCTATCTTATAGGAACCCTAGATCACGAGTTAGATTTCCCATTAGATTATTACGACAATTAAGGAGCATGCACGGGTGAGTAACTTGAATTCTAGCACTTTGTTTGTGCTTGTAAGTAGTGGAATATAGTTTAATTGTAACTATATGGAATCAATTGCATGGGGATGGGAATTATTACATGGTATGTAATGTATGTTTAAATTGCAATTCTAAATAATCGAAGTGAAAACTACTTGTTTGACATTAATATGTAGTTGTCTCATTGAGTGTTTGAAGTTGATATGATCACTTGATAATATGGAACTAAGTTCAATAGACTTCGAATATTAATATGACATGCATTTCACAACATCATATTGCATTAGCTGTCACGCCCCGAAGGGTACCCTAAACGTGGCAGTCCGCCGTACACAATATTAAAGCCTAAGAATGACCACCTCAGTCACGCGAAGGCTTTCATACTATGTACAAGGCGTCTAACACATGGAGGAAACTCATTGGAGTAATGCATTTTATGTTGATACAACTTGAGAACAATGTAAAGGAAATTCAATTCACTATTCTTCAAAATACAACTCATTAACTTCAATTACAATTCATCAAAAGATTCTACTACATAAACTATTACAAGGCAAATAGTAAAACCTAGCTAATAACTTCAAACATTCTTATGTCTTGCCGGAACCCCGGAGTCATACCCGGCTCCAACCAATTCAGTCCCCACTTTGCATTTTTGAGATAACCTGTCCATTTAAACAACTATAGGGGTATAAGCTACACTAGCTTAGTGAGTGAAAACTTCCAGGATTACATTTATAACACATCATACAATCAAGTGATTAGTCAGACAAGTGATATGCATCAAACTCGTGAATTCAACAAACATATGACCTGCCGGAAATCATATGTGGATGGACTTGCGCCCTCCATCCCGGGTTAGCAGATTAACGAATCCTGCGGTACGACCGAGACCGTTTCAGCTTACGGACAACTATAAACTATAAAATCATTTAAGGTACAACGATAAACCGACAAATGCTAATGCTCCATCCCCATCGTGTAAGAATGAGTTCAATTTCATCTTCAATTCCAAATAATCAATTATACCAATTCTTTTAAGTGATCAGTCAATAATCGCAGACAATCAATTCTAATTCATCTATACAGGCAATAGTTAATCACTCGGCTTCGATATTCTTACATTCCATTTCTCATATCAACAACAAGCATACATCTTTCCCATTCGTCCCCATCATGCATATCAATTTTATCTTTACCAAATACCTAGTGCAACTATTATTACAATCACATACAATAAATGAATCGGAAGTAATACTCACTCGGCCATTGGATCACCGGTCTCTTAGTACAAGTAATCCGGTGGTAGGGAATCGTCGATATCGGAGTCATCTAAAAAGGAAGAAATACTCTAATAAGTATTTTATCACTTAACTAGTCCAAGCTATCTCATACAAACTATCAAATTCGTAATTCTCGTCCTAAGCGGGAATTCCAACTTAAAACGGCCATAACTTGGTCATTTTAACTCGGAATCTCGCAAATTATATATCGATTTCTATCTACTTCGAAAGATCTATCTATTTCTAATATTATTTTTAAGTTTTGAAAACATTTAGGTCTCAGAACAGAGGGATCAGATCTGATCAGTAACGGTTTCCAATTCCGAAAAATAGTTTTGTAAATGTTTGTAATGTTTTTGTTATACAAATTAGCCATACATGCAATATGAGTGATTTCCTAACATGAATGGCATGAAATGAGTTTCATGTATGCATGGTCTTGATGATTTTTGGTAAAAGAAAATTTTGGAACTCTTTATTTTGCGAGACTTCAATTATAACTACTTTTTGAAAAATCTAGTTTTCTAACTTTGGTCATTTCCATTTGTTTTGGATTTATTACTTAAGAAAATATAATTATTTTTGTTAAAATTAAGTCTTCATTATATATATTACTTATGACCTTCATTTCTTCATAAAAATTTCCATTTTACACTTGTTAAACATGTTTTCAAGTGGGGTTGATTCCAAAATCCGAATTTTACAAAAAATTAGTTTTTAAGTGATTCCTTTAAATGAAAGTCATTTGATATTTAGAAAATTAGGGCTCAATCATACATAACCATTAAGGACTTCATTCTTACAAAAAAATTTGCATTTTACACTTTACAAATATGTTTTCCAATATGGTTTACAAAAAAATCCGAATTTTAGAAAATCCACTTTTTGAATGATTCATTTGGGAAAAACTTGTTTAATGCATTAAATTTTAAGACTTTACTACATCTATTGTCTAAGGACTTCATTTAACACATAAAACTTGCAATTTGAGCTCAAATACTTAGTGATTACATATGCATCATCTCAAATTACGAATTTGACAATTTGATCACTAACTCAATATTTTCCATTTTAATTCCATTACTTGTTTACACATTACTCATGCCTAAACTTATTTTAACTTGTAAAAATCATTGCTTAATGATATCTATTACCTATATACTTCATTTTTCACATAAAACATGAGTTTTGGAGTTGATACATGGGTTCTAAAATTGGTCTTGGTTGGGATCCGAATTTACAAAATTTATTTTTGGATATCTTTTGATAAAATCTATCTAAACTTATGAAAATCCATTCCTTACATATCCTATCCTAAGAGCCTTTCATTTCTTAAACAAAAACTTCATTTTTGAGTTGGAAAACATGTTTTTAAAATAGGCCTTGGCCAAAATCCGAAAATGACATTTGTTTTTGAAAATAACTTTTGAAAATCACTTAGATTCTTGTAAAAAGAAGTCTTGATGATATACATATATAAGCCTTCATTTTCTAAGAAAAATTACATTTTGACACTTGGAAGTGTTTTTAAATGGGGGTCTTGCCAAAATACGAATTTCACAATTTTGTTTGAGTTCATAACTAAATCTATACTTAATATGAACATAAACATAAAACAAATGCATGGTAACAAGCTATAAACATCATGGATCTAAACTTTACTTATCAAAATCTTTCATTTATGGTATTTACCCTAAGCCCTTCATTTTAAATGAAAAATATACATTTTGAAGTTGAAAAACACTTTTCTAAATATAGTTCCATTTTCATCCGAATTTTCAAAATCATTTTGCTTGAAAATAAAATAGATCTTGAGTTTCCTACAACTTTCCTACCATCATCAATATAGCAAGTTGTTCATGACATAAACAAAGATCTAATGCATCTATGAACTCAAAACTTTAGATCTAGTTTCTAAACTAGTTTTAATGCATGAATCACTAAGATAGACATGTGAATGCTAGATCTATGCATAAATCATAAAATAACAAAAATAACAACTTAAATAACAAGATCTATGGCATAAACAAAAATCAAAGCCATAAAAAGTTAGATCTACAAAATATAATAACTTTAAACAAGAAAATAATTATAATACAAGGTAATAAAAGTGGAGAAGAGAAAGATTTCATTTTTGGCATCATCATCCTAAGCTTTTAAGCTTATGGAAGTTCATTTGATGCATGAAACCTTCATTATACTTTACCTATATCACCTATGGAGCTTTGGATGAAGATTTGCTTAGAAAATCTTTAAAAAAAGTGTGGAAGCCATGGAAGAAGAAGGGGGCAGCTTTGTTTATTGGAGAAACATGAACAAGAAGAAGAAGAAAAGAGAGGAAATAGAGAGAGAAAAGGTTAAAGAATGAAAGAGGAAAAGTGAATAAATGAAGGAGTGAGAGAAATGAGTGTTTTAATTGTAATAAATGAGAGAAAAAAAATAAAACATGGGCAGCCACTTCTGGAACATGGCATTTTTGAAGAGAGGAGAGAGGGTTTTGTTGAAATTTGACTTGAATTAAATTGTGTAATTAATGTGTAATGTAACTTTTTGAAAAAGGATTGAAATATAATTAATTTTAGTCAAAATATGAGTGGATAAAGGACAATGGCAGCCATAAATAGGGTCAAAAATCTGCCATCAATTGTGGGATAATGTGTAGAAAGATTGAAGTGAAAAGGAAGTGATATGTGTAAGATGTACTTGAAGGTATGGGTTGTAAAAGTACTTTATTAATAAAATTAATTAAAATAAAATAAAATTAGAAAATTTATTCAAAATATTTGTAGCAGATTTTTCATAATTAAATTTAAATAATTATTTGAATTATTTTAGTAATTTAACAAATATGTTACCGGTATGATCAAAATACGCGAATATGGGCTATAAATATATTTTTATAACCCGAAAAATTCTAAAAAATTATTTTATGAAAATAAATATTTTTAAAATATTTTCAATTATTAAATTAATTTATTTTATTTTTAGTATCGGGTCTTAAACAGAATCTGATCCCGTAAAGACCCGAAACGAATAAATTTTAGAAAAACAAAATTTTCTATAACATATAAAATATTTATCTAAAAATATAAGACTTTATAAGAATAATAAAATTTTGTAATAAAATAAAAATGAATAGTGCAAAAGTCTAATCAATTACCGGTAATAATGGAAATACGATAAAAAGGTTATAACCGTAACTTTTATAACCCGAAAAATTATATAACTGATATATTTAGAAATCTTATGAAATTACGAGTCTAACGGTACTATTGGTATATTTTTGATATCTCGAGCCCCGGGACACGCTTTTCGAAGTCTGTATCCGAACGGGTTCGAAATAGGTCAAAAATTTACCAATCTGATATTTTTAAACAAACTCATATTACTATGAGCTATTCTACATATTTAGCTACGCCTCGGCCTCTAGGGTTAGGGGCACTAGATTGCCGGACTTACTATTGCATTCCGATTAGGTTTCCGGGTGATTTTCCGGTTTAGACCTTTGCCAATTTGGAAACTGATATTTATGTTATATAACATTTTAATTTGAGAAATTTATTTTAAATTTTATTTTTGTAAGTATTTAATATATTTTAACGTTTTCAGAATTTTTGAATTGGGTTTCAGTTTCGAAAGTTAATCGTTATTTACTTTTTAATAATTCGTTTTATTATTATTATTATTTTTTTCTTTTGGATCTATATTACCCGATTTTATAAATTGGAGTCACGTATGGAATTTGTCGTACATAATGGTTTTGGAATTGTAGTATGTGATTTCTTATTTTGTTTTTAAGGATTTTCATTTTCTCAAGATTAAGAAGTTTCCGAATTCATTCGTGATTTAGGACTAGTTGAAATTCAGTTTTAATTTGGAGTGATTTTTAAGGTTTGTTTTCGAAGTTCATCTTGAAATTATTTACTGAAATTTTCCGGGGCTTACATTAGCATTGTATTCTTGTCACGTATTAACAAATTCGATTATGTGGTAATGCTTGTTGGGACCAGTGAGTCTGCTTGTAGGTTACCATAGGGTTATCAACTTCGCAGAAACTAAGCAGGCTTCGAAGGAGGTCATCTTTGACAGAGTTAGCTTAAGAGTGTTAATACTTAGTGAGATTTCTCAAGTTTTGTGACAAGTGGAAGTTTTTGAAAATGATTCTCTAAAAGACTGGTCGTGTCCTGTGGGGCTCTGGTAGAGACTATTCTCCCAGGTGGGTTAGGTGAAGAAAAAATCCTTCTACTTTAGTATTGAGTTTCTCATGGGCATGAATTATTGAAATTATCCTTTAACCCCTAGGAAGGGTGTAAATCCCCATAGGTTTAAATTCCGGTTATTCAAACCATGTTTGTTGCATATGATTGATCCATGCATTGCATATGATTGCTAATTCTACTTATTTGATCTCAATGTTTGTGCCAAGATTTTGTTATTCATTGAGCTTTATGTGCTCACACTCTCTTAGACTGTTGAATTACAGGGTTTTAAGCAAGAAGACCAAACCAAGCTCAAGTACGGGAGTTAGACTTTTTGGACCATGTATTTTGTTAAGGCGAAGACCATATATGTAATAGAGACTAGTTATGATTGTAATAGTTAAGTTAAGTTTGTTTCTCTTTATAGCCTTTTTGGTTATGGGGTTCGATTCAAACCCTGTAGACCTTGGTTTGTAAAGCTTTTATGAAGTTCTAGATGTGTTATATGTTGCTTTGTGGTTATATATATATATATGTATGCAATATCTTTCTCACTCAAACAACTTTCGATTCTGTTTTCATTGTCTACTCTAATTAGGGAACATTAGTTGTATAGTGTTTATGTAACTTTTTGGAGGCCTCAGTTAGTTACATGGCTTACTATTATGACTAGGGTACCTGTAGGGGTATAACAAATAAATATTGCATGTACACATAATGCACTTGGTAGAAACAAAGATAGGAAAATAGTGTAGTACACATTCCATAGAGCATTGTCTAAGTACACGAAGAGATAGATTGATCAACCTACATGAATCATGCATGATATTGAGTTATATACGTATATAAAAGAGTCTTTCAAGATATAATGATAGCTAAGTATCTATCAAAACTTTGGAATGATGATTGGATTGAATTTAGAAATTGATATGTGGGTTAGGAATTTTGTATAACATTATGTACCCTATTGTTCATGGACCAAACGACCTTTTTTGATGAAAATAACTTTAGAAATAGATAGCTCTCATCGAATAGGTAGAAATCATATATAATATGCGAAATTCCGAGTTAAAATGACTAAGTTATGGCCATTTTAAGTTGAAATCTCCTCTTAGATGAACTTTGACAAACTTGTTTGAATAGAATTTATGGATTCACTCAAACTTTGTAGAAATACTCATTAAAGTTATTTCTTTTAATTAGGTGACTTGGAAGATGGACTAGACCTTCCTAAGGACTATTACGGTTAAGTTGATCTTCGCGCCATGGCAAAGTGAGTTCATTATCTTTAAATTATATGTTTATGATTGTGCTTGTAATGATAGTGGCATTAGAATTACGGCAAGCTAAAATTGGAATGTGTATGTGAATTCTATTTGAGTGAATCGATGATAAGAATATCGAAATGGAATTGTTGCAAATATTTGTCTGCTTTAGTATAGAATTGAAGTGTCTGCAATATCTATGATCGCCCATAAATTGTTAATTAATATGCTATGATCTTATAATCAAATTGACCATGCATACCACATGTTGAGTGACATTGCATTGTTTATTATACCTTCGTGGGAAGAAGGCATAATAGCTAGGCAACGAGGGGCCTATAAACTCGGATGTTGGCATAATGGCCTGAAACAAAATGGAAGTGGTGTCAGAACTTGTATCAAGTACAAAATTATGAGTGGGTAGGCACCTGAATCAACCATAATGTAAATGAAAAAAATTGAAATCTATGGTTGTATGAGCCTGAAACACTTAACCCCGAATGGAGGGTGTAAATCCATTTAACATGAGACTCTTAGAAAGACTTATGTATTGTATGCTCACGTGCTTGTGCATTTCATATGATTGATAATATAACATGTTTGCCCTATTGTATGTTGAAGTATTTAATTTGGAAGTGAAACTCACTAAGCTCTTACGCTTATGCTCCTATAGTTTCCTATTGTAGAATGATTATTTATGGCTATTCCTGAGAGGCCACTGTTCCCAGGTATATCTTTTGGAAGTTAAAAAGCTTTTTGAAGAAGTCTGGACCTAGATGTTAGGCATAGACTTCTAGTTAAATCTCCTTACTCTTATATATGACAAGTTATTGTAAGAGACTTTTACAAACCTAAGGACTCTTAGTATTTTGATGGGGGTAATCCCCTTAGATCTTTGTAATAGATTAATCTTGATTTTAACTGTTATGATTGATATTCTTATCGCTATGTATGTCTCCTTAATCTATTTCGGCTCATAGTACGATTCCCTATATGTTGAACGTGAGCCTTACACTTGGTGTCTAAACTCATTAAGTGACTAAGGTTGTCATACTTGAGTTTAAATATCGAGTATGATGGACTATCGCATTTAGGATACCCTTTGGGGTATGACAATGGGAGTACTATAATAACCCATAAGTCGTTCCATGTCGTAAATGACTTCCATATCCGTCCAATTTATGTGCTTTCGAGCATCATACCTTATACCATCAATAACATGATCCCATATGGTATTGCGTAATCCTCTCTTCCACTTATAGTACATCTCACTAGCGGACCTACGGCATCCCACAAGGGCAAATTCTTCACATAAAATCCTAACATTCTACTGATAATTCAAAAAGGTCTCGTCACTTCTCATTGTGAGGCATTAGGCCTTTACCCTAACTTCTCTAAGGGTAAGCTATAAAAGACAAGGAAGGTTATTAGTCCTTTTTTAGAAAATCTAAGTTGTCCTAACTTATCTAAATCTAAACCTTGACTACTTAATTTTTATTTTACACTTTTCTTTTTTTAGATTCATTCTTATTACCTTATTCCTCTTAACTTGTTGCTCTAATACCAACTTAAACTATTACACCTCAAAGGGTATCCTAAACATGGTAGTCCACCACATACAATATCAAGACTTAAGAATGACTGACTTAGTCACGCAAAAGTCTTAACATTATATGTAAGGCATACAATGCAATAATAGGAGACACCATTGAGAAGTATGGTTTAAGCAAGTAATAATGAACATACAAAAATCTATAAATAAAGTCAACCCACAATAACAATTAAGAGTTCAATACACAAGTCTTAAGGCATTCCCCTGCTAATCTCCAAGGATCATATAAAATTTACTAAGTCTTTACAAGATAACTTAAATAATTTCACGAAAAGATTTTAAAGGAAGTCTATTCTAAATCTTCGAGTAGATTTCCCCCAAAAGCTCCCAAAAAGATGACTTACACGGATATGTTGAGACCTTGGATATAAGAACAAATGGTCCTGCATATATAAAAATCTATAGGGGTGAAAGCTTTACGAGCTTAGTGAGAATCTTCCTAATTTACAAACTCGAAACAAAGATATCAACCAAGTTTATTATACAAGCAAGTGAGATGCAACAAACATGTGAGCATACAAAACATCTAGTTTTTTGGGAACCATATATTGAATGAATTTACGCCCTTCATTCGGGGTTAGGTATTCCAGACAATTACAGCCAACAATTCTTAACAAAACCGTTTTTATAGTTCTTACCGGCTATTATTCGCCATAAAAAACATATAGATCTTATTGACTCCTACTCGCCACAAGCAGATTCTACCGGTTATGCCAACCACAACTATCATACACTTGTGCCATCGATTGTATAATAACGAATGCAATGAGACTCAACTTGTGAAGTGCATGCATCAAATTTTATTTAGAGTCTAGCCATTTAATTTTAATTTTTTGTAAGTGATCAACCAATTTCAAAGATTTTAACATGCTAGTAGAACATACAATTCATTATAGGCAATTCATAGCTCAATATGCTTAAGGTTGTTTCACCAACATTATAAGTCACATGCACTTTCCATTTTATCTTTTTCCTATTTCTAGTGCTACTATACTACAAGCACAATCATAAGTATGAAAAAAAAGAGAAGTAGACTCACTCGGCCATGTCATGATGGTAGCTCCCTTAATAAAAAAAAATCTTCAGGATAGTAAACATCATCCTCCTCATTTCCTAAACAAAGGAAATACCCAAAATGAGTATTCTATGGAATTTCTAATTCTATTTTCTAGTTGCGGTAAAATTCATATAGGTAGAAATTCCAACTTAAAATGGCCATAACTTGCTTATTTTAACTCAGAATTTCGCATATTATATACCATTTTCCACCTACTTGAAAAGATCTATCAATTTCTAAGGTTATTTTCCTCATAAAAATCCCTTTTGATCCTAAAACAGTGAGGTATAGATTCATCACGAAAATCCTAGCTTTCAAAACATAATTTTTCAAACTTTTCTTTATCTAAAAATTTTTATACAAAAATATAGATGTTTGTATAGTTAAAAATCCTTTGAGCACACACACACACACACACACACACATATACTCATATTTTATGCATGAATTTAGTGGAGTTGTCTCAACAATGATTTTTGTAAAGTAATGTGTCTTAAAAGTTGGAAAAAAGTAAAGACATGAAAAATCAATTTAGTTTGTTGGAAAAAATTCTTGAATTATTATAAGTGAATGCTTTCTTCTTTTAACTTCGTTTCTTAACCTTTGAGAAAAATTTAATTTTTCCAAAAATAAATTTAATCTTTTTAAGATTCCTACAAATTTCATTTCTAGTGGTTGAAAAATGTTGTTTTTCTAAGTTTTTCTTGCTAGTGACTAAAATTCTTTAAAGTAATTATGTTTATATGTTCTTAATTTTTCCAAGGTTAGGTTTACTTTAAAATAATTAATACTGATATTTTAACTTATTTACTAATTTTTATTTCTTAAGCAAGATTTGTCTCTACAAAGTTAATTTTTAGATGATCTTGTAAAACATGTATAGTTCTTAGCATTCTAGAGCGTTGGTGAAAAATTCATAATTAAGTTTAAGAAAAATAGTTGTTAACCAAAGAATTAGCAATATTGAGTTTTAAAGAAACTTTCTTATTTTATTGGTTTGAAAAAAGTGTGTGTGATAAATCTACTTTGTTTATTCTTTGATGAAATTCATTGTACTATTATTACTAAAAACTTGTGATGGACTTATCTAAATTTTTTAAAAGATTTGTTAAGATAAAACTTTAAGTTCCTATGGAAAAACCATTTCTTAAGTGACAAAAAATTATCTTTAAAGTGAGTTCTTATTTTTTCTTTATTTAAGAAAACTTCTTTTATTTTGTTGAGACAATATAAACATGTTCATTCATGTTTATAAATATGTAGTCATGAGAAAGAGAATAATATCACATAATAAGATAATATTATATATAGGAACCAATATAAGCATAATAATATTGTCAAATATTGGGAGCCTTAGCTTCATCAACGTAACTCGAAACTAAGAATAGACTAATCCCACAAAAAAATCAGAGAAAAAGAAAGAAAGAAAAATGATAATAATAGCAATAATAAGAGCATAATAACCATATGAACATAATAGTAAAAGCATAATAATAAAAACATAATGTATGAACAAGAACAAAACATGAACATAATGTTGTTTTCTTAACCTCTATGGGTCTTTGGAAAACACATACTATGTGCATGCTAAGTTACATGAACATAATAAATAATCTATTAGCAATCTAAAAATATAAGAATGGACGTATGAACAAGAACAATTATGAGTCTATTGTTGATTTCTTAACCACTTATGGGTTTTTAGAAAACATATACTAAGCTCATACTAAGTTACATGATCATGAAAAAGGTTTAAGAAAATTACTTATTGGTTAGAGGAAGAAAGAAAGAGTTGTAGAGAGAATTTGTAGAGAGGATTTTTGTGGAGTTATCTTGGGAGTGTTTTGGTATGTAAAAGAAGTGTGTGAAAGAAATAGAGGGAGGGGGTATTTATAGAATTTTGTGGAGGGAAATTAGATGTAATAAAATAAATTGCAAAAGAAAAATATAGAGATAGAGAAAGGGAGAGGAGGCGCTGGCCATAGACAAAAACGAGGAGAAATTTTTATTAAATTTGTATTTTTGTAATGAAAAGTGATTAAGATGTAAGATATGAAAGATGTGAAGTTGTATTGGAAAAGAAAAAAGTAAGAAATAGGTGCATAGGTAGTAAGAATATGTAATAAGAAAAAGTTGAGATAGATGAATAGTAATGAGTAGTAGAATAGGATAATGAATAGTAAACAAGACTAATAATATAACGATAATAAAGAATATACGCATATAAATGCGATATCTGATATTTTAGTTATCGAAAAATTATGAAATTGATATTTTTAAAATTCTTGTATTATTATAAATCTAATGGTGTCATCGAAATATTTTACTATTCTGAAACTTGGGACACTATCGTACCCCGATGGTACTCTAGTAGAAATAGACAAGTCACACTTGAATACTATCACTAGATTACCTTCGAAGAGTGACCTATTTTCCAAATAACAGGATCTTTTAGTTACTTGGATAAGTAAGGATAAATATATGCAAGATATAAATTAGTAAATAACTATCATCTCAATCATAGAGTATCATAGATTATTACAAACCATGTAATCTTTTTGTAATTCTCTACATGCATAACTGATAAGATAATAGTGGCTAATCTATTCTAAGAAAATATGAACCATTTATCCCAAATAGAACCATAGGCTTCCAGCTTTTATGCTCTCACTGGAGCCATATTTCTAGAAGTAACTAACTAATGTTGAATCATAAACCTGAAAAGACTATTGGAGTGTGAGCGAAACCATGACTCAATGAATAATCAGACATATTATACATCAAGCAAGTTATTAACAAATCATATGTGATGCAATAAATCAAACATATGCTCAGCTACAAGCTTGGATGATCTAGAATCCAAACAGGAAAAAGATTTGTGCCTTCTTTTTAGAGTTGAAAAATAATTACTTTATGACCCACCTATCCAAAAAAAACTAAGTTTACAAGAAAATCAATGATTTCTCGTTTTAAGGTTATCACTTTTAGCTTAATGATGTTTTAACTAACCATTTCCTATATCAATCCTTCAAAACTCCTTAAGTATTAATCATTCCAAAGCGATACTATGGGTAGCGTTCTTTGTTGCCACTTAGTTCCCATAGAACCGATGAAACAAAGAGAACCTTGGAAGAACTAACACTTTAGAAAAACCAAGCATTAACAGAGAACCAAAATATTAATACGTAGTAGGCTGTTACCCATTTGCATATGTCATAATGCAGTATGTGTAATGTATGACTAGGTTATTTAATAAATCAACACTTCTTATTCATTTTCATGGCGGTCATACATTACACGCAATAATCATCATACTATTTCACATCATCATACCATTATATTATCACTTTCGTCATGGTATATTAACAATCATACAATCATATCACAACACATTTCAATCATGACAATCATATTATTATCTTTACATTACATATTCAACTAACTACAAGCACAAACAATATAATATGACTGAGTTACTCACTTACTCATAGTGACTAATCGTAGTAATCAGCTAGAAGGTCTTTTATAATATCAAAGTCACTTATTGAAATGAATGAAATATTCATCAATAAAGCATATATTATATAACTAAACTACTATAAATGTCTAGTGTCCTATATTGCTATTTAGCGTAGTTTCTATTACTTATTTTGGTCCGTTAATGGTCTTATAATAACAGTTATTATTTAACATTTATTTTCATTTTGCTTGTCTTGATCTTGTTGGATATTCATATACATTTATCTGGTATTTGAAGAATCGATATTTAATAAGCTTATATCTTCATAGTTATTATTACTACTTTTATGTTATTCTCATACTGACCCATTAGAGTAACTCATATTTGTTTATTATTGTTTGTGTCGTCATGTTTCTCTTAATCTACTTCATATAATTATTTTGTCATTTTTAGAAGTTATATTATTCATAAATTTAGCTTGTTTCAATTTCCATTCTTATCTATTTATCTATATAAAACTATTTTTTAACAATTATAATTATTTATAATACTTAATATTTCCCTATAGTTTTTAGGGTTTTATAAGTTATCAAATATTAAACATATTATTATTCTAAGTATTTGTATTTATATATTTACTTAGGAAAATCTATTTTGATATATGTATATATATGTATATATAAGATTGTTTATTATTGTTTATTTATATATATATTATGTTTGTATAATACAGACCTCACGCAAGGAAAACATGTGTGTACACCAGCTCCAATGCCGTCGGCGTTGAGACCCAGATGCCGGCGTTCTTAGGGTTTACATTTTATTTTATATCAGGGTATGCTGGCTTGTAAGCCGCCAGCTTTGCCTCGTATGTCGACTTTTACACCACCAGCGTTTAATTCCAGTTAGCCAACGTTCGTTCATTTTACATAAAAATAAATTTTACGTAGTTTCTGTTCCATTGTAAGCCATCTCAATATCGCTGGCTTATCCATGTATGCTGCCAGCATTGAGCGTATACACTGCTAGTGTAAGGGCAGTGTTGACACTATTCATCTTCTTTTTTGATTTTCTTCCATTCAAAATTTAACTTTCCTTTAACATATATATATTATACTTGCATTAAAACTTCTCCTATCCGTTTCTCTACACTCTGCATGTATTATAGGTGATATATCAGTATATATTACTTCTTTGAATCATCATTTAACATAGTTTCTAACCTAAACATATAACATACTATGTATAGAGGATGTTAGGGTAGGATTTTACCTTGTTTGAGTAGATTGGAATGAGTTAAATTCTCCCCCATATTTGGATTCGAACCTAAGGTTTATAATAATATTATTTAAGTTAGAATTCTATCATATAACTAATTAAAAACAAATTTACATTTACCTTTCCTTTGTTCCTTTCCTTGTATTAAGTTGCTTGAACTATGTAATTGAGTTGTGTATTTTGTGGAGTTTTGTTGGACGAATTTAATTGGTTTGTTGGCTGATGTTTTGGTGTAACTTAAGAGCTTTGGCTTGTTGTTCATTAAGAGTTATATATATATATATATATATATATAGATAGATAGATGAAGAAGAGAGGGGCAGCTGCAACTTGAGTCTACAAGAGGAACTCTCCACTAAATTTGGCTTGTTTGAATGCATTACATTTTGCATTAAATGAGTTGCTGATCTGGATTGTTGCTATTGGTTGTTCTTTATTTTCTTTGACCTTTTATGTTACTTAATCAACTTGTTTTCGGCTGGGGAAATTAAAGAAGTTTTCAGCCACATCTTAAACACAATTTGCACCGAATTGTGCAAATATTGTTATAATATTTTTAGGTTATGTAATTATCTTACTTTTCGAATAGTTTATCAAGTTAATCAGGTACAAATATATTGTTTATTTTGAGAGTTTTCATGAGCTCCAAAAATTTTGAGATGAAGAATGTGACAATGGAAATTAAAAAAAATGTAAGAAAGTTAGGATATATAGAAATATAAAACAAAGAGAAGATAATGAATTTATATCCAACAACTGTGTAAAAAGTGAGCAAAAATATGAATTTGTGCAAAAAGTCAATTTTATAGGTCTAAATGGCACATATGCTAAATACTTATTCGATAATATTTGTAAACGAAAATTTGCATATTATCGATATTAAATATTCTGAATACTATGGTATACATAAAATCTTTAGTTTAAAGCTTTTACTTTTCAGTTTTTATACCTACTATCGTAAATTATATTCTATCTATTTAAAAGTTTTATTTTAAGGTTTGAGACCATAGACCAAACCAATACTACTTTATAGTTTAAATCTAGAGTCTCAGTTGGGTTCAAAATCAGCTATCTATTTTCTATTTTATATTTCTATCTACTTTTATTTATATTTATACGAAAAATCTCAGGGTTTACAGATGCACTTTTCGAGAACCGATCCCGTTCAGATCCGAAACACACTAAAAATTAGCAAATCTGATATTTTTAAGCTTTCCTATATTATTATGAACTATTATCCACAATTATTTCAATTCCATTGTTTAGGGTTTAAGAGCACGGGATTGCCGGATCTAAACACTAGGGTTTGTTGTGATCTTTTATTGATTTTTAGGGTTTTTGGTTGACTTCTAATTCTAAGATTTAAGCATAACTTAGCATAAAATTCAAGGGTTTACATCAACTATAATTATTGATTGAATTATTGATTCTTGTTGTCACGCCCCATAGGGTACCCTAAACATAACAGTCCGTCACATGCCATATAAGTCCCACGAATTACTACCTTAGTCCTTCAGGAGTCTTGTATAGATGTAAGGCGTCCCTTTACGACAATAAAATACTTGAACCGATGGAGATAAAGAGTTTAAATCGACATTCAATAACATTAGAATATAAATCAAAACACATATATAAATAGTTACAAAGACTAAGGGGCATTCCCCTACAAAAGAATATTGTTAAAAGGTCAATTACAATCATCTAGAGTCTCTCAATTTCCTACGGAAGTCTAAACAGAATGAATATAATTTCTAAATGAAACACCTTGTAAAACCCCAAATTTTTGGAATCGGTTTGGTTTAAAAACTCTAAATCGAAAGTCAACCGGAACTCTAAAGGTCAACAAAACCCTAGTTAGACGTAATAGCTTAAGTCCGGCAATCCCGAATAAGCAAATCAGTAAGAGTAAGTAGGAGTTTAGAATATGGAATAGTGTGTAATTACCCAAGGAAACGTAAAAAGACCCGATTAGTAAAACCACAACTCGTTTCGAACCAGATCGGACACAGTTCTTGAAAAACATGTCTCGGAGCTCGGAATAGTAAAAATATTCCGAATATACCGTTAGACTCGTAAAAATATAAGGTTTTCAAAAATATCAATTTTGTAATTTTTCGGTAAGTAAAAAATAACAATATCGTAATTATATGCGTGTTTCTTACTACCGATACTTTATTAGTCATATCTACTTTACATTACACTATGCATTACTATTCTACGCTATTCTTTTATCTTTACTTTTTCTTACACCCACTCTTACAAACACCATAACTTATAACCTTTATTTTTTACCTTTCCCATAACTTTATTTCACATCTACCTTACTTATTACTTCATTTAATCCACAAAATACAAAAAAATAAAGTATACTCTCTCTCCCTTCACTCGTGGCCGGCGCCACCCCCCATGCATCATCCATAAATTGTTTCAATTTTCTTTTATTTTAATCACACAAAAATCACTCCACATTTTCCTATAAATACCCCTCTTCTCTGTCACTTTTTTCACACATTTACTACCCACAAATTCTCTACAAAAACTCTCTCAAATTCTCCTCTCAAACCTCTCTCCAAATATCCTTCCAAAACTCTCTCAAAATAAATCCAAGACAACTTCTACCTACAACAAAAACCAAAACCACATAATACTACCAAAGTTTTCTTTAGGTAATTATTTCCTATTGTTTTTCTTCTCCTCGTGTCATGTAACTTTACATGACCATAGTGTGAGTTTCCAAAGACTAAATGTTATGGATGCTACATTATGGTTATGTATTGTTCTTGTTCATGAAAATCTATTTATGTTTATGTTATTATTTTGTTCATATTGTTGTTATTATATTTAAGTATTATTATCTATTATATATATATATATACATATTCTTTAGAGCATATAAGCTTGCTTGCAATTTATTTATTTTATGCAATGCAATTTATTTATTCATTCCTTGTTATTTTAAGACTAGTCTCTAGTCTTAGACTTGTCCTCATCAAGTCAAAACAAATTTTTTTTTCTTTCATTTTTATTTTTATTTTGGGACTAGTCTATTTCTTAGTCCTGGGAGCCTTGAAAAAGCTAAGACTCCCAATACTTGACTTTATTATTTATGTTATTTTTGTTTGCTATTATTTCTCATAAATCATGTTCATTTAGATTATTTTCCAAAATTTCGAGTTCTAAAAATAATTGACAAAAGGAGATTTTTACCACTTAGAGATAAGTTTATGTGAAGTATAAAATCTATGATTTAATAAGGATAGAGTCATTCTTTTCAAGTTACAAAAGAACTCACTATAATCTTAGAAACTACTTTTGTTATGAAAAGCTTTTATCTCACTTTGTTTTTCAAAAGAAAATAATTTTTGATATAAAATGATTTCTACGAAAAACATAACATAGCAAAAACCTTAGGAAGCAAAAAGTGAGGATTTTCAAGTTTAGATCTTTTCAAATAAATAGTTAAAAAAAGGATTGTGTAGAACATACATAGGACCAACACAAGAATCTAGAAAAGAAGAAAAAATTGTTTTTCAAAAAGTCATCTAGAAAAATAATAAGTCAAAAATAAAATAATTCTTTGAAAAACAAAAAGAATCCAAAGTATTCATTTCAAAAACCAATCACAAAATGACTTTCTTGTAAACTATAGTTTTCTAAACTTCTAATTAATATTTCTTTACTCAAGAAACATGATTGGATAATAAACACTTAAGCATGAATAAATATGAGCTATGTAGCTATAAAAAGAGGATTTTTCAACTATATAGATAACTAAGTATTTATCAAATAAATTTTTGGATGATTGGACCAAAGTTGTTTTTGAGTTGGAAAATTCGTGGTGAATTTTATCGCCATTGTTTCGGGGCCTAAATGGTTTAGTTTGATAAAAATAGTTTTAGAAATGAATAGATCTTTTCGAATAGGTAGAAATCGGTACATTATATGCGCAATTCCGAGTTAAAATGACCAAATTATGGCCATTTTAAGTTAGAAACTTTCCTTTATACGAACTTTAACGTTCTTTTGACATCGTCTTGTCAAAATTCAAGAAAATCATCAAGAAATACTCATTTTGGGTATTTTCTTTGGCTAGGTGACTCCGAGGAAGGACACCTATATCCCGAAGATTATTTCGATTGAGTGGAGTGTGTGAATGACTCATCCGTATAGAAGAATAGTCAACATGGCATTGTGAGTTTATTTCCTTTAAATGCTATACTTGTTGTGCTTGTAATTTAGTTGCATTAGAGCTAGGAAAAGACAAATGGATATGTATGTAAAATAATTCTTTGAAAGAATCCTAAGAAAATCGAGGCCAGAATTGATTTAAATGTTTGTTTTAGTATAACATTTGCTTTGTATGAAATTCTTTGATCGCTTTAAATTTGATAATAATAATATTATGATATCATAAATAAATGGATTCATGCATACCACAAAGTGAGTCACATTGCATTTGGGTTATTATCCTTTGGTGAGAAGGATAGTAAGCTCATGTTGAAAGAAACACTTGGCGAAGTGTCCGAAAGCGATTGCTTGGCGGCGTTAAGGAAAATGCTTGGGGGAAGATCCGAAAGCAGGGCTCAATTCAATAGACTTCATATGCTTAGCGATATTAGTCAAAAGCATAAAACTTTTTACTAAAACTACTTGTTTGAGGTTATGTATAACTAAATCCCGAATGGAGGGCGTAAATCCATTCAACATATAGTTCCCATAAAACTATATGCCTTGTTTGCCCACGTGTATGTTGCATTCCATTTGTTTGATTAAATAACTTGTTTGAAATTTTGTTACAAGAAGTTATTTATGGAAATAATTCTCACTAAGCCTGTTAGCTTATACCCCCATAGATATCTTTTGCAGTTTCCCTATTTGTGATTGAGGCCACGAGGACCCTACAGTCAGGTAATTTCTTTTTGGATAAGGAAAACCCTAGAGGAAGTTTAGTGTTGGATAACATGTATAATATTCTTGTGATAGATATGTGATTAAGGGAAAACTCCCTAAGTTTGTAAAATCATTGTTATAAGTAAATGGAATATTATGAATCCTCTTTTCTTAATATGTTATTATATCTTCTTAAGCTTCATAATTCCATGTATGGTCCTCTAAACTTGTGAGAGCACGCCTTACACTTAATATCAAAGCTTTTGGGAGTGGCTAAGGTTGTCACACTTAAACTTTAATATTGAATGTGGCGGATTGTTACGTTTAGGGTACCCTTTGGTGCGTGACACACCTAGCTCCTGTACCTGAGCCGTAGGGTACCTTTGTCTAAGCTAGATAAACGAATGTTGCAACAAATAGAAACTGTAGGGATATAAGCTACACTAGCTTAGTGACTGAGAACTTCCAAGATTACATTCATAACACATTATACAAGCAAGTGTTAATCAGACAAATGATATGCATCAAACATAGGGAAATCAACAGACATATGACTAGCTGGAAATCATATGTGAATGGAATTTTACCCTCTATCCTGGGTTAATAGATTAACGAATGCTACGGTACTACTAAAATATGCCGTTTTGGATCATGGTCAACCAACTTATAATTTCTTTTGTGGATCACGATTAACCAACTCATTATTTCGTTTATAGATCACGACTAATCAACTTTTACTCCGTTTTTAGATCACGGGCAACCAATTAATGCTAATGCTCCATCCCCATTTGTGATATGAATGAGTCCATATTTCTTATAAATTCCGAATAGTCAATTATGTTAATTCATTAGGTGATCAATCAATAATCGTAGATAATCAATCCTAATTCATCTATACAATCATTAGTTAATCACCCGGCTTCGATATTCTTATTTTCAATTTCTCATATCAACAGAAAACATACATAATTCCCAATTATCCCCACCATACATATTCATTTATCTTTGCCTAAAATCTAACGCACTATCATTACAATCATATACAATAAATGGAATCAGGAAGAAATACTCACTCATCCATTGGAACACTGGTCCTCTAGTAGTAATAGTCCGGTGGAAGGGAATCGTCAATCTCGGGGTCACCTAAAAAGGAAGAAATACCCTAATGAGTATTTCATCACTTAACTAAACCAAACTATTAAACAATAGTAGCATTTCCATAATTCTTGTCATTTGCGGAAGTCCTGACTTAAAACGGTCGTAACTTGGTCATTTTAACTTGGAATTTCATAAATTATATATCGATTTCTATCTACTTCGAAAGATATATCTAATTCTAATATTATTTCCAAGTTTTGAAAACTTTTAGGTCTCGAAACATTCTGATCAATAGCAAAATCCAATTCAAAAAATAGTTTTGTGAATGTTTGTAATGTTTCTACTATGTAAATCAACTATACATGCAATATTGATGATTTCCTATCATGAATGGCATGTTATGAGCTTGATGTATGCATGCTTTTGATGATTTTTACTAAAAGAAAATTTTAGAAACTCTTTTTTTTGTAAGACTCCATGAATACTTACTCTTAAGAAGACTAGTTTCATGACTTTGATCACTCTCTTTTGTTTTGGAATTATTTCTTAGGAAAATCTAGTTATCCTTGCTAAAATTGAGTCTTTATTATATCTATTCTTTAAGGCCTTCATTTTTTCATAAAAATCCCCATTTTATACTTTATAAATTTGTTTTCAAATAGGCGCTATTCCTAAATTCGAATTTTTATAAAATTAGTTTTTGAGTGATTTCTTTGAGAAAAAACTTGTTTAATACTTTAAAATTCCAAGCTCCATTATTCCCATCCCCTAAGGACTTCATTTCTTTAATGGAACTTCTATTTTGAGTTTGGAAAATAAGTGTTTTCATGCCATTACTCCTTGATTGTGAATTTTTTAAATGACTAGTAACTCAAAATTTCCTACTTTATTTCTACTCCTTGTTTTACATATTTTTCTTAGCAAATCCCATCTTAACTTATAAAAATCATCACTTAATGATATCTATTACCTATACTCTTCATTTTTCATATAAAACACAAGTTTTAAAGTTGATAAAAGGGTTTTTAAGGCATGGTCTTGAAACCATCCGACTTTACATTTGATCATTTCAAATAAATAATTTTCCTTTTTGAGTTTCTTGTCTCATCTACTTAAAGATCTACAAACTATAATATTTATATACACAAGACAAAGGCCTTTATGATCATTAATGCACCAAAATACAAAATATCTATGAGAACATGAATGTCAAGTATAATATGAGCATTTCAATGCTCGATCTACTATTTAGTATGCATGAAATGGAGTTTGAATACATGAACATAGATTTTTATGCAAGATCTTTACTTTACTCCACTACTAAATGCATGAACATGAAGATCATCATATAAAAATGCATTCAAATACAAAATCTACTCTTGTGATGGCTTGATATTCATGTAGTAGTATTTTCTTGTCCCTAGTAAGAGCTCATGGGGACTTAAGATGAAAATACTCATGAATGGTCTTGCCATTACAAGGTTTAATGGTAGAAAGGTAAAGACCCATCACCTAAAGCTTAGAATAAGAGGAAAAATGAAGAAAGAAAATAAATTTGTGTGAGTGTGTGTGTGTGAGAGGGGGTAACAGCACTAAGGAGAAAAGAGAGAGAGGTTTTACTTGAGTGAAAAAAATGAAAGAGTAAAAATGAGGAGAGAGTATAAATGGATATATATAGAGGAGTAAATTAGGGTTAATGGTTTAATAAATTGAATAAAAAAAACACAAATGAGGGTAAGAGAGGGGGGGTGTGCCAGTTTTGCAAATGGGAAGAGAGAGAGAGAGTTTAATTTGTTTTGTTTTATTAAATTTGTATAATAATAAGTCTTAAAATATAATAATTTTTTAAGAGACAAAAATTCTTGGAAAAGAAAATATAATTGAGTGTTTTGTAAAGATGTAAGAGTAGGATGTGGTTTGTGAGTGTAGTAGGTTGTACTTGTGAATAGTAATGAATATTAATTAAGACAATTACTTTACTAGTAGTAAAGAAAATACGAGAAAAAAAGGTTATATTTGTAATTTTTATAAATCGAAAAATTATAAAATTTTTATTTTTGAAATCTTTATTAAATTTCGGTTCTAAAGAGTATTCCATAATATTTTTCGAATTTCGAGTCCCGAGGCTCGCTTTTCCTTAATGGATCTCGGGAAGGCTTGGAAAGAAAATGTTTTTGAAATCAGATATTTTTATGGTTTGAAATATACTTTAAAACAATATTTCAGATTAAATTATTTTACAAAAGTTCTTTAGTTTAAAATCGAAGGAAAGCTGGATCCAAGGTTCTTAGGTTTCTCTCCCAAGCTTAAACTAATCCGATTTAGGGTATTGGTTTCCAGTTCCCGAAGTCTACTTGGTTACTAAGAAAAACCGGGGTTTACACTTGTCATGGAATATTATCTTTTACTGTATAGAAATTATTTATCCTAATTATTAAAATTTCTAGTGTTATTGTATAGTTTTAAAATAAAAGATAATTTGAAAATCATTGTATCATTATTTGTTTATGGCTTATAAAAAGGTCACGTTTTGTGTTATGAAATTTTACTAGTAAGGATTCTGATTTTTCTAACTATAATCAAATTTGTTCATATGTAATATTTTAGTAATTTTGAATTTGCAAAAAATTGGAAGTGATTTCTATGACTTTTTTTTTATTATAGTTCTTTACAATCCTACATTAAATTTTTAGTAATTATTATAATTGGATTATATAAAATTAGGGGGATTACATAATCGATCGGCGATTAAAAGCTAGTGGTGTTGATTGTTGTAAACCCCCAAATTTTTGGAATCGGTTTAGCATAAAACCCTAAACCGGAAGTCAAACGGAACCCTACAGGTCAACAAAACCCTAATTTACCGTAACCGTTTAAATCCGGCATTACCGTTTTCTTTGGCCCTAGAAAACGAAGTTGGAATAATTAGCTATAATAGTTTGTAATAGCTATAGGTTGCATAAAACTATCAGTTTTGCGAATTTCGGATGTCCTTTGAACCCGATCGGACACAGCTCTCAAAAAGAGTGTTCGGGAGTCCGAAATAGTAAAAATAATTCGAATACACCGTTAGACTCATAAAAATATAAGGTTTTCAAAAATATCAATTTCAAAATTTTTGGGTAGCTAAAAATAACAGATATAGCTATTATACGCGTATTTTCTTACTACCGGTACTTTATTAGTCATATCTATCTTACATTACACTATTCATTACTATTCTATACTATTCTTTTATCTCTACTTTTTGTTACACCTATTCTTATACACTACATAACCTATAATCTTTACTTTTTACTTTTCCCATAACTTTATTTCACATCTACCTTACACATTACATCTTTCATTTATCAAAAAGTCAAAAAATAAATCACTTCCCCCTCTACAATGAAGTGGCTGGCGCCCCCCTCTCTCTACATCCTCAATTTGTTTCAATTTTTCATTTATTTTAATCACACAAAAAATCCCTCCACATTTTCCTATAAATACCTCCCTCCTCTTTCACTTCTTTCAAACATTCACTACCTAAAAATTCTTACCAAAACTTTCTCACTTTCTCCTCTCAAAACTCTCTCAAAATACCATCCCAAAACTCTCTCAAAATATTTCTACAACAACTTCTACCAACAACTAAAACCCATAACCACATAACCATACCAAAGTCTCTTTTAGGTAACCACCTTCTATTATTTTCTTCTTCTTCATGTCATGTAACTTTACATGATCATAGTGTGAGTTTCCAAAGATTACAAGTTATGGAAACTATATTATGTTCATGTATTGTTCTTGTTCATGCCAATCCATTTATGTTTATGTTGTTTTATTCTTGTTAATATTTTCTATATATATACATATTCTTTAGAGCATATAAGCTCACTTGCAATTTATTTATTTCATGCAAAGCAATTTATTTATTTATTCCATTGCAATTTATTTATTCCTTATTGAATTAAGACTAGCCTCTAGTCTTAGACTTGTCCTCATCAAGTCAAAACAAGTTTTTCTTTCTTACATTTTATTTTGTTTTGGGACTAGTCTACTTTTTAGTCCCGAGAGCCTTGAAAAAGCTAAGCCTCCAATACTTGACTTTATTATTTACGTTTTATGTTATTTTGTTTACTATTATTCTCATAATCATGTTCATTTAGATTGTTGTCCAAAAATTTTAATTTCTAAGAATAATCAATCAAAAGAAGAGTTTTGTCACTTAGAAATAAGTTTATATAAAGTATATAAGATAACAAAAGATAAACACATTTCCTTTCAGGTTACAAAAAGAACTCACTATAATTTTAGAAACTACTTTTACTTTAAAAAGCTACTTAAACCTTTATTACTCCACTTTGTTTTTCAAAAGAAACTATTTGTTGATACAAAAATAGTTCTTTTTATAAAAAGATAAACAAGATGAATGGCTAAGGAATTTTCAAGTAAAGACCTTTACAAACAAATAGGCAAAGAAAATCTATGGTTTGAAAACAAAAATAAAGTTATTTCTTTTCAAGTTACAAGAAGAAACCACTAAAATTTTAGAAACTACTTTACTTAAGATCTACTTTGTTTTTATCAAGAAAGTAAATTTTTATGCATGGATGATTTTTATGAAAAACATAAGACATGAGGAAAGAATGAGAAAATTTTCAAATGAAGATTTTTGTAAACAAATAGACAAAGGAAATTTATACAAGAAAAATAAATAAGAAGAATAGTGTGTTTTCTAAAATAATAGAAACTAAAAAAATAGAAAATTTATTTTCAAAAAGTTACTTAGGAAAAATAATAAAGCCAACGTAAAGCCTTTATAGAAAACAAAAGGGAACAAGGTATTCATTTCAAGAAATCTACAAAAATAATTTTTGAAAACTATATTATTCCAACATTATTTTACCCAAGAAAAATAATTAGACAACAAAACACTTGAGCATGCTTAAATATGAGTTATATAGTTATATAAAGAGGATTTTTCAACTATATAGATAACTAAGTATTTATCAAACAAATTTTTATTTCTTAAACCAAGGTTGTTTTTACTTGGAAAATCCATGGTGAATTTTGTCGCCACTGTTTCAGAGCCTATATGGCTTTGTTTGATGAAAATAATTCTGGAAATGGGTAGATCTTTTTGAGTAGGTAGAAATCGGTATATTATATGCACGATTCCGAGTTAAAATGATCAAGTTATGGTCATTTTAAGTTGGAACATTCCTTTATACGAACTTTAACGTTCTTTTGACATTGTTTTGTCAAATTTCAAGAAAATCATCAAGGAATACTCATTGTGGGTATTTTCTTTGGCTAGGTGATCCCGAGGAAGGATTCCTTTACCCCGAGGATTATTACGATTAAGTGGAGTGCGTGAACGACTCATCCGCTTAGAGGAATAGTCAACATGGCATCGTGAGTTTATTTCCATTAAAAGATATACTTGTTGTGCTTGTAAATTAGTTGCATTAGAGTTAGGAAAAGATAAACCGATATGCATGTAAAACAATTCTTTGAAAGAATTTTTAAGAATATCGAAGCCGGAATTGTTTTAAATGATGGTTTTAGTATAGTATTGATTTGTATGAAATTCCTTGATCGCCTTAAATTTAAAAATAATTATGCTATGACTTTATAAATAAATGAATTCATGCATACCACGAAGTGAGTCACCTTGCATTTTGGGTTATTATCCTTGGGTGAGAAGGATAGTAAGCTCATTTCGAAAGCAACACTTGGCGGGAGATTCGAAAGCGATTGCTTGGCGGCTTAAGGAAAATGCTTGGCGGAATATCCGAAAGTAAGGTTAATCAAATAGATTCGGAATGCTTGGCAATGAGTGCTCGCGAGCATGAAAACCTTTTAACTAAAACTACTTGAATTGAGGTTATGTATCACCAAACCCGGAATGGAGGGCGCAAATCCATTCAACATATAGTTCTCGGAAAACTATATGCTTGTTTGCCCACGTGTTTGTTGCATTACATTTGTTTGTTTAATCAACTTGTTTGAAATCTTGTTACAAGAAGTTATTTATGGAAATAGTTCTCACTAAGCCTATTAACTTATACCCCGATAGATATCTTTTGCAGTTTCCCTACTTATGGTTAAGGCCACGTGGACCCTGCGGGCAGGTAATCTCTTCTAGATAATAGAAATTTAAATAAAGTGTAGCTTTAGCATTTATGTACCAATGTCCATGTAATAGATTAGTGATCATAGGGGAATGTCCCTAAGTTTGTAAAAATCATTGCTATGAATGAATGATTATTATGAATCCTCCTTTCTTAACATGTTATTTATATCTGCTTAAACTTCATAATTCCATACATGGTCCTCTAAAGTTGTGAAAGCTCTCCTTACACTTAATATAAAAGTTTTTTAGAATGGATCAGGTTGTCATATTTAAGCTTTAATATTGAGTGTGGCGGATTGTCACGTTTAGGGTACCCTTTAGGGCGTGACAATTGTAGGATGGTATAAAGTCGGTGGCTTATCCCTTCAATGCTGGTGGCGTTGGTCTTCTAGGCTGGTGATGTAAGTTTTGTGTTGGCTAAAATCAAACCACTTATCTCCATGCAATTTAAGGTTGATTTTCTGCTTCATTTTTGCGTCAGTTTCTATGCCTTTTTCCCAATTAGCTATGTCTCATCTCTTCCACTACATCAACTTGGTATCTCTTAGTTAAGAGACTAGGGATGATGCTACTAGGTTACAAGGCAATTGGTAAAGAGACTTTACAAACTTTCCATGAAATGATGAAATAAAAATACATATTTAATGAAATTCACTAGCATTTTTCATTCTAAGAAAATTGACCTTTAAAAAGAGAAATTTTATAGCGAAAATTAGCAAAATAGCTTATATCTCTTTAAAAATTTTTTTAGAGATGATGATTTTTATGACAAAAATTTATGTTTAGAGACAAAAATTTGATCTTGAAAACCTAGTTTTACATGTTTTATTGAAGGGTAAAACATATCAAAAGATATAAATATTTGAAGACAAGTTTAATTAAAGTATCAATGTTTTAATTAGTTAAATAAAACAATGTTTGATGATAGATTCATTTAAGGTATCAATGTTTTAAATGAATAAAAGTGAAATTAACATTTTGTAAAATAAGTCAAATAAGGAATTAATAATTGATTATGGATGAAAATTAAGGAAAATTAATTGAAAAATAATTCGAACGTTGATACCTTAATGGCACCTTCACTTCACCTTATAGAATTAGGAGATAATGAGATTCCAATTCAATAAGAATGTAATAGGGTTGTAATAGCTTTTACAAAGTTCACTTTGTATAAATAGTAAAATAAGTAATTATTGGAGTAAAAGCTAAAATATATATAATAGCCCTTGTATTTATTATAGTAAGAGAGTTTAATTATATAAATGATATTTTCAAGATAGGGATATTTATGACAAAGTTTAAAAATATACCATTGAATGACAATTCATCAATATGAGATATAAATTGCTATTTATCATTTTGTGTAATAGCAATTCATTATGAATTATCATTCTACTCAAATAAACAAAATAATACAATGAAACAATGAATAGCTATTCATATCAAATGAATGTGCTATAAATGAATTTCGCAAAACATTAATACATTATTTGATTCACTTTGCAAATTGTTGATTCATCTTTTTAATTACTTGAAACACTGATAACTTAAATAAAATTTTGTTGGAATTGTGAGATTTTATATTTATGTGGGGATGTTAATATGAAATTGGGCCGTATTAATTAAAGGTTAATATTTTTTATCTAATATGCTTAATTTAATTTAGATTCACTACTATATATATTTTTTTTAGTTAGGTTGACTCTTACCAAATAACGTGGGATTATAATTTTTTCCATTTTCCATATCCCTATCTTCAGTCTAACTAGCTTGACCGGGTTGCAATATAACTTTTTATTATCCAAGGCTTTCTTTTTCTTTTTTAAGACCTCTTTTAATGGACTATGATATCACTTATTAAAAGTGTATGAATTTATATACATATATATATATATATATACATGTGTGTATATATATATTCTGGGGCGGGGACTGATGTGAAATTGGACTATATTAATTAAATCTAGCTTTTCATTAAAATGTCTAAAGGCAGTTTAAACTTACTACAGTATCACCTATGTTTTAATTAATTTATCCCTTACTAGAAAATATAGAACTATCATTTTTCCTATTTTCCATTAATTTTGTACTATGATTTTGGATAACTATAAAAAGTTTATGGATATGTACCTTGTAGTATTATGGAGGATTTGCTTTTTTTTTTTTTTTTAATTGATTATTATCATCATCATCATCATCATCATTAGTATTATTATTTGAGAGGAGGTAATTTGACGTGCTAGTATGATTTAAGTCCTAAATTAATCTTTGATGGTATTTGGTATACCGTTGATGCATAGTTGATGAAATCTAAAGTATCATAGATGAAATTCTCTTATCTCCAAAACTTTTCTACGAAGAGTTTTTAAATTATAGAGACACATCAGAGGAAATAATGGTGGCCACAAGTTTTAAATGAACCAATTTTTTCCAAATTGGGTAATTTTTTTTGACTTGTCATCGACAGGGTCATAAAATATTCCGATTCATAATATCGTGGGTCCCGCAAGCTCTTTTAGATGATATTGATCTTGGCATTCAAGAAAACAACAGTCCCTTCCGAATTTCTCAATCCGAAGGTCTTATCATTAGGATAGTCATCTAAACACGAACATGTATAGCTCATTCGTACAAAGTGATCTTCTCTGATTCGTGGAAGGACCACCCAAAAAAAGAAGAGGGGAAAAAAGAAAAAAGAAACATAAATGGGTTTGTCCCTCCATGAATTCAAAGGGTTCCAAATGCAATCTGTTGAAATCTTATTTACAGTGGTTTAACAAGCAAATTTATATACATCAATCTACACAAGATGTACCTTTCTAGGGGAGGGACAGCCTTTTTTTTAATATATTTGATTCTCTCTTTTATGCAAACAAAAGGTGATCCTTAGTCAATCCACGTTTTTTAATGGACCAACATAAGAAGTGACATATTCATATGTACAGAGGAAATCCTTCAAATTTGTATATAAATAGCTTCTTACTCAACTCATCGTTCACTAACCTCCTCATTTTAAACCACAGAAAAGATGCACAAAAGCATATAGTTGTATCATTTAGAAATCGTAAGAAATTAAAAAATAAAAAAAAGAAAACACAACTTCCATGGCAAGCTCAAACAAGGGAAAAGAGAAAGGAGAGAAAGGAATGGATGAAGTCCGCTATAGAGGAGTGAGGAGGAGGCCATGGGGCAAGTTTGCAGCTGAAATTCGAGACCCATCACGACATGGTGCACGTCTATGGCTGGGTACGTTCGACACTGCAGAGGAGGCTGCACGAGCCTATGATCGTGCAGCTTTTAATTTGCGTGGTCACTTGGCAATTTTGAATTTTCCTAGCGAGTATTATTCCCAGGTTTTAGGTTCTCCACCGTACCCACCTCGGTACTCACCTCCGTCGAGCTCGGCAGACGGAGGGACTTCTCAGAGGGGAAGCTCACCGAGTGCACAAGGGAGGGAGGAGGTTTTTGAGTTTGAATGCTTGGATGACCATGTGCTAGAGGACCTTCTGGAGGAAAAGAAAAAATAGAACTTGGCTTCCTTTTTTTTTTTTTTTTTTAAAAACTTAAACTATCCTATTGCGTTCTGCTTTAATTTAAGGTTTTGACTACTGGTTTCTACGACCATGGTTACGAGATGGTAAAATGTAACAGCTACTTTTGAAGTGATTGTCTTATATATATGTTCAGTGGAGTCTATTAATCCGCTAATTATGATATTGATGAAGCTTCAAATATTTTTCAATAGAATTTGATACATTAAAATCATGACTTAGTCATTGTAGAGATATTACCCAGCCCGCTACAACATAAAGAGAAGTATATGAATTATGAATTAAAGTAAATAGTATTGCATATGACAATGGTTAATCTCTTAACAAGATGGCCTGATCTATTTATAAACATATTGTATATTTTCCCATAATTTATCTTATTAACCTATAACGTGATTGGTGTCCACATATTTTAATTTAAGGTAAGGATTTAAACCATTCTTTAATCCTTTATTATTATTATTATTATGATTATTATTATTATTTCAAATGTAGTAGGCATTATATTATAATACTTTTAAATTATAAGCTAGACATTATTGTAAAGCATCTATTAATATATTCCTTGCAACTGTAGTTTGCCAACAATATTAAGGGTGTCAATAGGAGCATAAATTTTACAAACCGGAATTACACAACTATTCTTATTGTTCAAAGCAGAAGCAATATTTATTGTTTTCTTAATTTGATAGGATGGCTGTTGTTGTTCATCCCATATAAGATTTTCAAATATTATTTCTTTTCTTTTTAATCTATGTTTCTATTATTATTAATTTCATTTTAATATCATGACCTATGTAATGAAAATGAATCAAATTAGGATTACTCTTTGTTATAAGTGTCCTGAAAAGTTAAGCTCTAAAATGAAAAACAAAAAGTAATATTGATCTATGAATAAATAGATAAATAAATAATGTAAGTCCTGAAACTAAGAAAGTATGAAAAAATTTTGTTCTTGCGGTTCTTTTTGAAATTTTCTTTTTATTTTTTTATTTTAGGACATATATTTTTATATAATTTTCCATTTTAAGATGTATTTTTTATTGTGTTGCAATTTGAAATTACGGAGAATCAAAGAAACTATTTTGATACGTTTTCTAAAACTTAGGTTTTAAAATGAATGATTTAAAAATACAAGTCTATAATGACAAATTAGCCAAATGTACGCCCTTTTAATACATTTATCTTTTGTCACATCATGTTAAATTATATTACATTATATATACTCTCTTCAATTTTTGAAGAGTAGGGCTGAATGATCTAGGATGGGTAGGAAGTAAAGTATTATTTGTATCCTATACTATAAAATATATGGTATTAAATTTCACACTTGAATCTTGTCTTGTATCGCTTTGTATTCATCTTGTACCCTATAAAACTTGCAAGATATAGTACACCCAATTGAATTTGTAGATTTTTAAATGAATTCTTTATATCTTTTTATCTTAAAGTTTAAGTTTATAGCATTTCTTATTATTTCATGTAATATGTAAAATTATATTATTTTCATATATTCACTATAAATAACATGTGAAAAATTTTTTTTGAAAGTAATTTGTTAATATTATAAGTTCTTCAATATAAGAAATTTATATATGTGTAAAATTTGAAACTTGTAACAAATATCTGTAAAACCTATTTATATAATATGAAACAAAATTGTAGAACATGTAACAAATTCTAAATTTTAAAGCTTTGGAACTACTTCTATATTAATTCATTCTACAAGATAAACAACATTTTCTATATAATTTATGAGTTTAAATACTTACATACAACCGGAGTTCTTTTAAAATAAAAATATGGTAAATGTCGTGGATGGTACATGAACTTTAAAATTAATCAATTTTATACTTGACCTTTGAAACTGATAAACTTAGTCTCTAATAGAGTTTTTTATGCATACCAATAATACTTTAGTCTTATTGGTTTTTGGTTTTTTTTTTTTTTTTTTGTCAAAGCCATATTGATTAAAAATGCTATAGTGTTAGCTAATTTGACAGTTGTATTGTCATGACCTTAATTGGGGGCTTAATAGGTTTACTCTAATGTCATCATATCGAGTGTGCACCCATAACATGAAGACCCCCTTGCAAGTAAAAGATTGTAAGACTTTAATTACTTATTCTCTCCATACGTTATAGACATATATATTTAGAAAAACAATTTTGGATACCGATATTTCCACAAATCATAAGGATTGTAGAGAATCGGATACCCTGCCAAAGATGAAACAAAGTAAAGCAACTTAGGTTATCTATCATCTACTATCAAAGGAGATTACAAAAGAAATAAATCATGTTTTAGTTCATTTCTCTCAACTAAGTTTAGTCCATAAACATTTTAACCCTCTAATTATCATGACTTGATCTTTGACACGCTCTATGCTCGGTTCCTATCCCAATCCTGACATTATGATTTTCCTACAAACACAAACTATTGGGGAGTAAGCACAACTGGCTTAGTGAGAATATTCTCGTATTAACGTACTCATACAAGTAAATCAGTTAAGTTATTAGACAAGCATATGAGATGCATCAAACACGTGAGCAAGTAATACACATGATTAATCAAAATAATATGTTGAATGGATTTACGCCCTCCCTTCGGGGTTATTAAGTGTTTTGGGCCCATACGACCAAAGTTCCTAAATATAATTTTTGTAGTACTTTCGGGCTACTACTCACTTTTTAATTGTAGTTCGTACGGGCTCCTATGCCCCAAATGCAGATTTTCGGGCCCCTACATACCTCACTACTATACTCTTATCCCACAAAGGATATAATAATGAATGCAATTTGGTTCACTTCATGTTATTTACGAATTCATTTAATTAGGCTTTTTTAGTAGGATATTAATATCTTAGAGGCAATCATAGAATTGGTAGAGACTTCAATAGAATACTTAAAACAACAATCTGATTATCAACAATTCAAGTCTTGATGTGCTTAATATAATTTCAACCAATATTATAAGGCAAATGCACTTTCCAATTTTATCTTTTCCTATTCTAGTGCCTTTATACTACAAGTACAAACATCAGTATAATAATTAAGAAAATAAACTCACTTGTCCTTAGTGCAATCCTTAGTCGAAGTGATCATTAGGGAAATGTATGTTGAATTTCTCATTACCTAAATAAAAGAAATACCTAGAATGAGTATTTCATATTGATTATACTTAAATTTCTAACTTTATTTATTCTATTCGCGTTATTTTTCCCGATTATGGAAGTCCCAACTTAAAATGGCCATAACTTGCTCTTTTTAACTCGGAATTTTGTATATGAGTAGTCATTTTCTATCTTCTCGAAAAGATCTTTCTATTTCTAAGGTTACTTTTAATTTTTAAGGTCATTTATGGGTCAGAATAGACACGTACATATTGTATCACACAAGTTCCAACCCTTGTTTTTCAAAGTTTTACTTCACTTGAACACTTCCTAGTAAATGTAAAATATTACTGCCTTTGAAAAATATTTAATATGAACATTAAATCATATTATATACATGATCCTAGTGATGTTGTTCTAGAATAATAATTTTTGTAAAACAATCTTGGCGAAAAGTAGAGATGTTATGTTTTATGAAAAATTATCTTTTGATTTATGGCATAATTCATTGTCTTAAATTTGTAAGCATGTGATGTAACAAAAAAGGAAAAAAAAGAGAGAGAGAGAGAGATCATGGGTCAATATTTATTTTGAAGCTCTAAGGGTCTTATGTTTATTCCAAAATTTATTCAACATTCATTTGGTGAGGCATCGCTTTACTTGTTTTTGGTCATATTATTCTAAGTGCATTCACTTTGTATTTTTCTTAAGTTTGGTTCTTAATAAATTTTTACATTCTTTGATGTTGTAGGTAAGAAGCTTAACTAAAAAAAATCATGGTATTATATTTATTTTAAACCTATAAATATTTTATGTTCACATTAATTTTTCCTAACTAATTTAGTTTACACAACATGAGCTTCTTTATGTTTGTTGATGAAATCTTTTTCCAAATGAAAACTTTCTTGAGATTGTTTTAGTTTTTATTACTTAAAAAGAATTATGCAAAAGGCTTGCTCTAGGTTTTTATTCTCTTGAAAAGAAAATCTTACACACATTTTATGAGTAAGTCTTTTAGACAACGTTTTTTTTTTAACAAAAAGTTATCAACTTGTGTATTTTAGGAAAAACTTATTTGAGATTTTGAAAATTTAGTTGACTGCCTATTTTAATTCATTTATTCCTAGTGATAAAAAAAAAATTCTAAGTGTTGAAAATAAAGTCTTGATAGTCAATTTATAAAATAAGGAATTACCCATGTTCACATCTTTGAAAATTTTATGAGAACATCACTTATAATCTTATACATGCATGAGTGACAAAAAATATCACTATTATATCGAGAACAAAATTATTAGTAGGAACTCATTATAGTAAATAGGATATAGAAAATGGAAAAATGAAAAATATCATAATAGAATTATGGGAATCTTAGCTTGCTTTCAAGACTTCCCCGGGACTTAAATAATCTCTAGTCTCCATAAAAATAAGGAAAATATAAAGAAAGAAAATTGTAGAAGTCTTAGATCTTTTCAAGGCTTCTTGAGACTTGCATTAAATTTCAGTCTCATAAATAAAATAAAAGCATGAGAGTCTTAGATTTATGTTAAGACTCCCTAAGACATAGAAATGGACAAGTCCTCATAGATATTAAAATATTTAAAAGAAAAACAAATATAATTGAAGCCTTAAAATTTTTGGACAAGGCATTCCCGAGACTTAGATTATGGACAAGTTCCCTTTTTGTTTTGACTTGATTAAGGACAAGTCTAAGACTAGAATTATGACTTGTCCTAATTTATTGGCATGAAATAAAAAGAGTTAGATTAGTGAGCATTTAGGCTCAAATATATATATATATATATATATTACATATACATATTTACTTATAGAAAGTTAATGTTAGAAACAATAACATAATATAAACATGAATATGAGCATAAAGTAAAACATAACATGAATAATATGCTGTTTCTATGTTTTCATTCCCTAGCAATTGCATCATGGGATTTAGAAGTATAATATACACATTTTTCAAGTTATGTTAATATAATCTCAGAAGGGAGTTTAGTGTTTTAACTAAGATGGACATGGATGTGGTGAAAAAATTAAGGGAACAAATGAATGTATGTTGATGTATGTATGTGTGGCATGGAAGAGAAGAGAGAGGAGAGAGGTTGAGAAAAAAAATTTGCAAGAATTTTGTTAAGGTAAGGAAAAAGTGTGTAGAAAGTGAATGAGAAAGGTGGTATTTATAGAGGGAAAAAGGAGGGGATTTAAATATGTAAAAATAAATAAAAAATAAATAAAATATGAGAGAAAAAAAGAGGGGGCAGCAATTGCAAGAGGAAGAGAGGGGAAAAAATTAATTTAAGTAATCAAGTGTAGAAAAATAAAAGAGAAGTTACGTAAAAAGTAGTATTGGTAATGTAAATATAAGAAATAGGTGTGTAAGTTGTAAGAGATAGGTATAAGAGTTGTGTAAGAAAAAGTAAAGATAGATAAATAGTAATAAATGAATAGTAGAGAAGACAAATAAATTACCAAAAAAGATAAAAATACACATATACTAGATATATCTGACTTTTTATAAACCAAAAAATTTGTAACTGATGTTTTTATGAAACGATAAATTATTAAATGATATTTGAAAGATGAATTGATATTATTTTATCATTAATTTTTGTTCAGCTTTGTTATCTCAGTTTGCGTACTAGCAATCGATTATGGAAATTGTTTGTTTGATGAAATTTGATTTGAAAATTTAGATACCATATTATTAAAAATAAATTTGCATTATTTTATTATTGAATATTAATTAAATTATATTGTCTTGAGTTGCGTGTTCGTGATCAGATACAGAAACTGATCCCATAAAGGTAAAAAATGATTAAATTTTTGGATAATCTGATCTTTTTAGGATTTATACTATATATATGATTCATAATTTTAGTTTATTATATTTTACTAATTAATTTATTATTTTATGGTTTTAGAAGTTGTCCAATCGAGTCTAGATTTTCTAAGGTTTAAGGTTGACTAAGTTTGACTTTAGGATTTTGGTTTTGTTTTCAAGTCTAAGGTGTTACTTACAAGATTACAGTACAATTTTGGGAGTTTACAATTATAGGAAACTATTTCCTTTTATTTTATTTATAGATATTATTTAGATGTATTACATCAATTTCTATATTAGAGCTCAAATAAATGAATTATTTAATGTAAGGTTTTCAAATTGATTAAGTTATTGGATCATTTTGTTGGTGATATGTTTTTGCTATGCGATTTACTTTTAGGATTCCATGATTTATTTAATTCATCTGATATCTTAAGGTTATTGAATTTTTGTCTGATCCCATTTATGGTTCTCAAGGTTTCAATTTTTTTTTAGATACCCAAGTTTAATTTAACTTATATGATATTATAGGGTTATAAAATTTATTTTATTCCATATAAGGTTTTTAAGATTTTGGTATGATCTGATACGATTTTTGGATTTTGGTTATAATCCGAATTTTTGGGTTTACAATGAGTTTTATTTATTTTATTAAAATTCTAATTAATCTTCTTATATGATCTCGGTCTACATTATTTAATTGATATCATACAATTTTCTTGATTTGTGTTTTTACTTCTTTATTATAATTATCTTTATACGGTATTTGTCATATCAAATGATTTGTCAGACGTGTAGTTTGTGCCAATAATTGTAAGCTTTCCTAAGTAATTGTCCCTACGATCTTTTTGTGTTATATGTTATATTGATATTATGACTTTGTATAAACTATTACTATAATTCTTAATTTTTAAAGGTACGTATCACAATTACAATATTGGATAAAAATCACATAACGTTATTACAAGTTGATAAGTTATCATGATTAATGTAATGTTAGTAATATAATAATTAATATGGTCAACTTATCAAAATTGTTTTAATATGAGGATCAAGTATAGTATTATTATTTATCATATGGCAAAATAATCTTGTTTACTTTTACTACAATATATTTTGTTAGTTGCAATATACTTTTGTTATTATTAATTCTACAACTATAAATTATAATAATAGTTTATCATATACTTATTATGTATTATGTGTCCAAGATAACTATAAAATTAAATTAGTAATGTAGAATGTTTTATGGGTATCAATTTTAGAGCTTTTGTATTTTTATAATTACTTGTAGTTGAATATTTATGTATCTAATAAATTATTTACATGATTTGAGTGATTTCCAAGGAGTTTTACTTATGAAAGGAGGTGGTGTTATTGGCTTCTTTAAAAGATTCCCTTTTAAGAGGTTACTTCTTTTATGAATGACTTCTTTAAAGGGGTTACAATCATCTATAGTTATAAGTTTATAAGAAAATATTTATTTGCGATTGTTTTGGAAATTTTACTCGTTAGGTATTATTTTATTCTATGTGTTTGATGAATCTAGAGATATATTTATTTATTTATATCTATATTGTTTTATCTGTTAAAGTTTTGCTTGGTGATTTATTACGTTATTTTTATTTGAGAATTTTTCGGAGCATATTTACTTTTTTCTAAATTATTTTTCAAAATTAATTGGTGGTTTTTTTAAGTTTATTGGAGTCTTAATAATTACTTTGTTGATTTATGTGAAAACTTAAGGGAAATTTTTGTTTATGACAATTCGAATTTCTTAATCTAGAATTAAACTATTTACATTTTAATAATTTGAAATCATGAAAAATCAGAAGTAATCTTTGTGACTTTTCTCATAGTTTCTTCAAGATTTTATATCATATTATTGTCAATAATCAAAATTAGGTTATGCAAATTAGGGGGTTTATATGTACTATTGGTGTACACAAAATATTCTTTTAGATATTAAATTGAACAATTTAAAAGTTCAAGTGTCGTTCATGACATTAGCCTAAAATAATAAGTTCTTCCAAAATAAATAGTACAAGTTCTTCAATAATGAAAACTTTTGGAAGGTAAATTATAATTTTTAATAAAAGTGGCTAAAAAATTAAAAAAAAATAGAATATTGTTAGTTATATCATATATATTAACATTATTTATAATTTTAATAAGGTATATACAGTGTAACGCCCTAAAATAAGGCATTACAACCCCCTACGTGTCCTCTCTTGAAAGGCATACGCAAAGGCAATGATACTTCTATAAACCACAATAATCCATCATATAACTCCAAAACTCTCATAAAGGAATTCTCAAAATAAAAATCCAGAAAGTATAACTTCAATAACATTGATGTGTTGTATTGAGTATTGAATTTTAAAGCATATTTCTAGCAAGCGTACTAGGTCTTCTATTGTAATATAGTATGAATAAAGTGTCGATCCCACGGAGATTTACTAATTACTAGACAATTATCAACTAATACTAATATCTAGGCAATTGATCTTTTTAAGATGAGTAGATTAAACTAAATTATCTAATTGATTATCTATATGAATGCAATGAGCTTTTTAAAGAGAGGGATATGGAGGAAAAATGTGGGAAGGAGCAGAATCCACTTTAAACTATTGCCAATCAACTTGAACTCATGTTATAATGATAATTAGATTCATGAACATTCATAAGAAATTATCAAGATTTAAAAACAGAGTTTAAAAACCTTTTTAAACCACAAAACAATTCAATAACTTCTGCTAAATAAATTATTAGTGGAATCAAGATTACAATTATAAACCTTCCGATTCTATAATTGACTAATACTTTATATTAACATCTCCTAATTCCTTAGTGAGAAATCAACATAAAACATTACATTAATATTCATGGACAATTTCTAAATTAGATTAAACTACGCCGCTTCCGCAATTACAATTTAATCTCAATTTATGAATTCATATGAACCCTAATTTCCCTTCCGAGTTACTAGAATTCTTATACATCAAAAGTATGATGAATAATCAGAATTCAATATGAATATTTCATGATTCTAACTATCTTATAACATGGATTCAAAAATCATTTTAGCATGTTTAAAGCTTCATCAACTTCCCACAAAAAGAATTTAGCTACTCATGGATGATGATTCAAAAATCAGATAAGAAATTGCAAATGATTTCATTATAATCAAACTATTCAGATATATGAATTGCATAAAAGAAATAAGATTAGATATCACCAATTCAAAATATCAAAGCTTCACTTGCAATTTCTTGAATAACTTCAAATATCTCTTCAAAAATCTCTATGAAATGCCTAGTTCTAAGTATTCTTGAGCTACTTGGAATGTATGATTGGATTACTGGATGCTTGGATGATTCTGAAAGTGAGGAGAAGACCCCCTATTTATAGGAAAAATTTCGTGAAAAACATTAAATGAACTTTGCTATTTCACATTGTACGCCGGCTGTTATGGATCCTACGCTGGCGGCTTACAGGCGGCGCATCTTCGAATTCCTCTTTGTGCAGGCAGTGCACTGGCAGCCTTCAATATCAGTTACAATGTAGGCCGCTCCTACGCCGGCGGCTTAGATGTAGATCTAGCCGGCGTATATAGTCAGAAATGAAGCGTTGGGATGATTTATAACGAACGCCGTCTCAAAGCCGGTGTCTTTCATGCCAGCGTAGACACTCCAACAGATTTGTCTCTTCAATTTCCTTTAAGCGTTGGATATCTTCATGTCGCTTCAGATCTATGATGTACGCTGCCTCAAGGCCGGGGGCTTAAGTGCCGGCTTATAATGTAACTCCTTCAAAGCTGGTGATGTTTCATTTCTGGGCTGCCGGCCTTCATGTACGCCAGTTGCTTCATCTTCTACGCCGGCAGCTTTGAGTGTTGTGTTGATTTTTCGCTTGGCAAAGCTGGCAGTGCTGCAACTGCCTTGGATGTAAGCCATCTGAAGGCCGGCGGCTTTGAATGGTGAATTGTCGGCCTTGACTTCAATTTTTCCTCTTTTCAATTCAAATTCTCTTGTTTTGATTTCTTTATCCAAATTAGTCCTGAAACATAAAAATTAATCAAAACAAATATCCATTCTAGTTGTTTTGATCATCAAGATTTGTATAAAATATGATCTTATCAAACATCTATGTTGGCATAAACCAAACCAACTGATAAAATCCTCATAAGAAATATTAAACTAACAACTTATAAAATCTTCACAACTGGAAATCTAAAAGAAATCTATTAACTCATCATCCTCAGTCTAACTCAAATCCAGCCATCTACATATCAGTTGGGTAGTTATTTCCACTATCGTCCTCCCCAGGCTTTATGAATACATGAAAGCCAAATAAGTCATACACAATATAATCTTTACCTGAACCTGAAAAATAAAAGGAGTGAGCACAAAGGCCCAGTACATCCAAACCGAAAACACAAGCTTATGATCATACATCAAACAGTTCGCATGCGACTTAATTTCTAATGTAGCAAGCACCAATTATTATCTTTGTATTAATCTAGCATACAACATAGTTTAAGATCATCTGTGACTAATCCCAAACTTGGAGTAACTCAGACCCGAGTGTCGTACTCGTTCTACTCCTAAACTATCGGAATCATCTCTATGCATGAGTCCACTTGGGATAACCTCACACATAGATCATCAGGTTACCGGCATTAGTATCACACTCTACGTGGTCTTTACTAAACCCAGCCACTCACAACTAACACTCGATTCAATTATAGTAAGATATAATTAAGTCAAATTTATAAACTAATCCTATAAGCACAAACAAACAAGCATGATAAGGACGTATCTGTTTCCGCTTAAGAAATCGAAATCCTATTTACAAATAAACACCTGAATAAAGAATCATCCGCTCTACTAATCAATTGACAACATTGATATAAATATAAGAAATATAAACCCTAAACCCTAATTCATCAATTCTAGAATCTCCAACACATCTTTCCCCTATGAAACTCGTAGAATCACCAAATCTCCAATCAACACCAATGAAAAAGTGAAACCCTAATTCCTAAGATTTCCTGTTCACCATTGTTCATGCATTCACAATTCATCTTCAACAACATATATGATTTAAATACTCCTAACAACTTAAAATCTATGAATTATAGTTTTGAATTGAGTCTTTTGTGGATATGAAATCCCTGATTTCCACACTTAGGGTTTTCCTTCAATTTCCACCAAAGATCAATTCTCTTCACCAATCAACAACACAATCTTAGAAAGAAAACATCCTATAATGAATTAAAGGATTAAGAAAGGTTACTTACTCAATTCCTTAATGAAATCCACCTTGGAGAAAATCTGCTAGGGCTTCTTGTAAACCCCCCAAAGTTATACGATCGATTAAGCTCAAACCCTAATTAGAAAGTCAACTGGAAATCCTAAAGTCAACAAAACCCTAGTGAGACGTAACCGTTCAAGTCCGGCAATCCCGTGTTCGTAACTCTAAGTAAGTAAGTAAGAGTATAGTATGTAGAATAATTCGTAATAACATGAGAAAGTTTAAAAATATCATATTAGTTAAACTACGATTCGTTTTGAGCCCGATCGGATACAGTTTTCGAAAAGCGTGTTAAGGAGCTCGGAATAGTAAAAATATTTCGAATATACCATTAGACTCGTAAAAAGATAAGGTTTTCAAAAATATCAGTTTTATAATTTTTCGGTAACTAAAAATATCAGATATCATAATTATACATGTATTTTTTTATTACCGGCACTTTATTTGTCATATCTACTTTACATTACACTATTCATTAATATTCTATACTATTTATCTATCTCTACTTTTTCTTACAAGCTACTCTTACAACCATACACCTATTTTCTTACAATTTTCATTTCCAAAGCAACTTCACATCTCTCAAATCTTACTTTTCATTAACAAAAATACAAAAAATAAATCTCTCTCTCTCTCCCCCACTCAATTTGCACCGGCCCCCTTTCCCTTTCCCCTCAATTTGTTTTATTTTTTATTTATTTAATTAACACAAATTTCCCTCCACTTTTTCCTATAAATACCACCTCTTCCTTTCATTTCCTTCACACCTTTCATACACTATAATTACTCTCTCAAAATCTATCCAAAAGTTCTCTCAAAATTCTCTCTAATTTATCTTTCATAGGTAATGCTTCTTTAAGTTTTTCTTATGTTTATTTGCTTAGTATGAACATAGTGTGCGTTTTTTAAACCCATGAAGGTTAGAAAAGCAACAATATGTTCATACTTTGTTCTTGTTCATGAATCTATATTCCATTATGTCGTTCTTATGTTTATCTAACTAAATATATCTATGTAATTATATATACCTTTTAAAGCATGTAAGCTCATTTGTTATTGCAATTTATTTACTTTCCTTGCAATTTATTTACTTTCAAGTTGTTTTAAGACTAGTCTTTCCAATCTTAGTCTTTCCAGTCTTAGACTTTTCCTCATAAAGTCAAAACAATTTCCTTTTTCTTTTGAGACTAGTCTATTCTTAGTCCCGGGAAGCCTTGAAGAAGCTAAGGCTCCCAATACTTGACAATTATTATTATGCTTATTTATTTCTTATATTCATTATTATCTTATCTTGTGATATTTTTAGCTTTTATAAACTACATGATCATATTCACGTATGGCTAATAAGTTGTTGTCCAAATAAAAATGAATCTTTTCGATAAAAGAATAAAATTTGATCAACGTTTTTTCAAAGACTTGAAAAAAAAATTTCAAATAAATCTCTTTCAAAAGTTTATGTAAACTCATCATGAAATTGCAAACTATTAATAAAAGAAGTTTCTTCAAAGTCTAAAGATATTTCCTTTTCAAATAAACAAAAGAAGTCTTGATATATAGATAATAACATGGTACTATTTTTACCAACTTTCTAAACCAAGTGCTAAATATGTTTTTAAGAAAATCAACTTACAAGGAAAATGAAAATACATTTTCAAAGAAATAAACTCATCAAGTACTACTAAAGAAAACTTTTGAAAACTCTATTTTTCAATTCCTAGAAATAAATTTTATAGATAACCTCAAAAGGTCAAACTTTATTTTCAACTCACTTTTGATAAACTAAAGAATCAAAATATAGTACATTGGATTTTGATCATCCAAAAGTTTGTAAGTTACTTCACCCACATGAAGTAAAGTCTAACAAATCCAAATTTTCCAAAACACTAGAAAAGGTTGTTTTAAGGAAATAAATTAAATAAAACAACACCTATAGCTTTATGCATAAATTGTGAGTTTATTTATATATATAAGGAATTCTTTTAAAAAATATACATATTTGAGTTTTACTTAAACAAACCTTAGTAAATGAAGGATTAAAAGATATTGTTTTTCAAAAAAGGAATCTTTGTATTAGATCTATAAACTTCTAATCTGAGACCCCAAATGACCTTTTATGGTAAAAGTAACCTTAGAAATGAATAGATCTTTTCGAGTAGGTAGAAAACGACATATAATATGTGAAATTCCGAGTTAAAATAAGCAAGTTATGGCCATTTTAAATTGAAACTTCCTTCAATCCAATTTTTACCACAGTTTCAAGTTAGATTTAGAATCTCCAAAATAGAAATTCTATGAAAGACTCATTTTGGGTATTTCATCTTGCTTAGGTGAAGAAGGAACCGATATCGCTTTCTCAGAAGATTATTTCGACTAGGAGCGATCGTCATGGAGTGAGTTAATCCCTTACTAATTACGTCTCCTTGATTATGCTTGTAAGTAGTAGCACTAGAGAGTAAGGAAAAAAATAAATGAATAAATGTTGTGTGATTTGGATTAATGATTGAATGATGTGGTTGTTGAATAAAAGCTAAGTATATCGAAAGAGGAATTGATGAATAACTTATGTTTCTTGCAATAGTATGATGAATATTGTTTTGGTCACTTTTAACTTGAACTCGACGATAATTGAATAAACCAATATTAAAAACGATTCATGCATAACATATTGTGAGTCACAATTACTTTTCACTACTATTCTTCGTGTGGGGAAATGAGGAGTCGTAGTGGTTGTCACGCCCCAAAGGGTACCCTAAACGCGACAGTCCACCACACGCAATACTTAAACTTAAGTATGACCACCTTAGTCATCCCATAAGTTTACATATCGAGTGTAAGGTGTACTTTCACAACTTTTAGGATCACACTTTGATTCGAGTAGTCTTAAGAAAGCATACATAGCATTAAGAATATAAATCACATCAAGATAAATAGTTAAACTTTACAAAAGCCAAGGGGGCATACCCCCGCCAAAATAATAGGAGTCTACATCGTTTAGCTCCAATTACATATATATGAATTCACATTAAAGAGATTTTCCTAGAAGTCCACGCCTACACTAGGTCCCGACTTCCTCAAAAGCTCTTTAATTCCATGTGATAAACCTGCACATAATGTCCTCTCGGAACATCCAAAAATAGGAACGCTGCAACAAAAACTGTTGGGGTATAAGCTAATGCTTAGTGAGATTCATTTTCTTCAAGTAACATGCCCGACCAAGCTAAAATATCTATACAAGCAAGTTATAATTAAGCAACCATATGAATGCACAAGCATATGACTTTCCGGTAGTCATAAGTGAATGAATTTACGCCCTCCATTCGGGGTTTGGGGTAGTTCATAAGTCATGCAACTACAATTCCAAAGTTGGTCCATAAGACATGCAACCATTGTCCCAATCTTAAGTGGGGTGGTCCATAAGACATGCAACCACAATTTTAATGTTGGTCCATAAGTCATGCAACCATAGTTTCATTATTCGAATGGGGTGGTCCATAAGTCATGCAACCTTAGTCCCCTTTCATTAAAGACCCGCTGCCTCCCGAGTACACCTTTGTCCCACCAAAGACATACTCGACAATGATATAAGACTCACTACGTGATATGCATGTACATTTATTCATATAATCATGACATATTACTTAGATAATTTAAAGGTGACCATACAATTTTCAGACATTCCAAATCTATAGTAGCTCATACAAGATTATTACAACAAACTTGCCTCGATATACTTATCGTTCATTCATGCAAGTTTAGATCACCATTCAAACACAATTTTATCTTTTCTAAGTCTAATGCCACTACTACTACAAGCACATCCAAGAGCATAATTAATTGAGAAATGAACTCACTTGTCCATGTAGTGAAAATCCACTAGTCGTAATAGTCCTCGGGAAGTGGTAACCCGTCCTCCAATTCACCTAGGTACAAAGAATACCCTCAATGAGCATCTCTTATGAAGTTCTATTAAACTTAACAATTTTATTTACTAAGTTCGTCAATTTCCGTCTAGGTTGAATCCTTAACTTAAAAAGGTCATATCTAACTCATTTTAACTCGGAATTTAGCTTATAATATACCGATTTATACCTACTTCGAAAGAGCTATCCATTTCTAAAGTTAATTCAAACATTTAAGGTCATTTAAGGGTCGGAAACGTACTGTACAGTAGGGTTGCGAAAATTCCAGATTTGAGCCTTTGTGAAAAATTGCCATATCTACTCTATTTAACTACTTAGGTTGACTCATATTAGTCCTAAACTTGCAAGGAGATCCTCTAAACAAAATTAAGAGATTACATGCTTATCTAATCCCAAACATAATGTTCAAAAGAAACTTCTAAGAATCCATATTCATAAAACCAACATTCACAAGTTGAAACTCATTGTCTTGTTTTGAGTAATTCCTTTACTAAAACTCACTTAGTTCAATGAAAATAATTTTTCCTATATTATGTATCATCAAAGCATTTCATTTTCAATGTAAAATACTTGTTTTGAGATCAAAAAGAAGGTTTTCAAAATTGGTCTTCTCATAATTACGAATTTCCACTTTGAAACTTACAATGAAAACAAGACCTAAATATTGTCTTCTACAAAGCACTTGATTTATGCAATACTTCTTAGGAAAACCCATTCAAACTTATGAAAATCCATTCCTTAAGATATCTATATCAAGAGCCTCTTATATTTTTGTCTAAATCTTCATTTTAAAGTTGATGATGGGTTTCAAAAATAGGTCTTGGTCTTGATCCGAATTTTCATAAATTTATTTTGGACATATCTCTTGAGAAAATTCATCAAAACTCATGGAAAACAACCCATTACATATTATATCTCAAGAACCCTTCATTTCTTGAATAAAATCCTCATTTGTGAGTTGGAAAACATGTTTTTATTTTGGATCTTTGTCTTGATCCGAAATACAATTTTTGTTTTTGAAAATAAACTTTGAAAATCAACTTTGATTCTTGTAAGATGAAGCCTTGATGATATACATCCATCAAACCTTCATTTTCTTAACAAAAGCTTCCATTTTAAGACTTGAAAGAGGGTTTTTAAAATAGGGCATTGACAAGTTACGAATTTTTCTTTTTCATTCCAACTTGAATCTAAGATCTACTCAATATATATCCATGAAAGCATAAGAAAAACTTAGTAGTAAGCCTTGAACTCCTAGATCTACACATAAACATAACTAAAGCTTGATAAAACTCTAGATCTACAAGCTATCACAAAAACAAGAAGATAAACAAGCCTTCCATATAACAAAAATACTAAGAACAAAAGAATCATCATCTAGAGGAGTGTTTCACTTCTTGGCATCATCATCCATAGCCTTTTAAGCTTGTGGAATATCCTTTGATGCATGAAACATCCATGGTATCATCCTAGAACATCTTATAAGAGCTAAAGGAGAAAGATTACCTCAAATAATTGCAAGAAATATGTATGGAAGCAAGAAAGAAAAATGGGACAGCTTGTTCTCAAGAAGACAAGGCAAGGAAGAAGAGAAAAGAGAGGGAAAAAGAGAGAGGAAAAATGTAGGGTTTGTAAAATGAAAGAGAGGGGAATAAGATGCTTAAATAGAGATAAATGTGTGTTAAATAATTTAAAAAAAAATAAAATAGCAGCTGCATGGAGGGAGGGCTGGTCGTGATTTTGAGTGTGGGAGGAGTGAGTGTAACTTGGTTTTAACTTGCAATTTTGAAAGTGTAACAAGTTGCATCCATTGTAACTAAAAGAGACTTTTAAAATATCAAATAAATAATTAAAAATAATGAAAAGTGGCTAATTTTATGGGGAATGGGCAGCTGCAATTTTGGGAAGAGGAGTGTAAGAAAAAGCAAAAGAAGACATAATAATGTGTAGTAATGATAATGTATGTGTACTTGAGGTATGGGTTGATAAAGTGACTTTTTGAATAAGAAAATTTATAAATAAATTAAGAAAAATATTTTTATTAAAGTAGCAGAATTTTTATGATTTAAATAAAATAATCAATTAAATTTTTTTAGAAATTTAACAATTTAGTTACCGGTAAGAGTAAAATAAGCTTATATGAGCTATAACTGATATTTTTAGAATCCGAAAAATTCTAAACTTGATATTTTTGAAATCCTTATAAAAATACGAGTCTAAAAATATTAAAGATATATTTTTAATTTTCCGAGCCCCGGACACGCTTTCCAAGCAGTATCCAAATGGGTTCGAAATAAGCCGAAAATGAACCAATCTGATATTTTTAATAATTCAAATATTATTACGGACTATCCTAAACACTTTAATTATTTTTCGACTCCTCGATTTACGAACTCGGGTTTGTCGGATCTAAACTGTAGGGTTTTACTTAAGATTGGTTGACTTAAGGTCTCCGGTAGACTTTCCGGCTTAAGGTTTAGGGCTTAGAAAACAGGGGTTTACAGTGGTGGCTAGTAAGAGCCAAAAAGTCTACATGGGCTAGTAGGAGCCAGAAAGTCTATATGGGCTAGTAGGAGCCGGAAGGTCTATAGGGCAAGTAAGAGCCGGTAGGTCTGCAACTATTGATGGTCGTATGGGCCGGTAACCACCTAACCCCTGACATGGATGGTGTAAAATCCATGCTATATATGGTTTCCGGTTAATCGTGTATTTTGTTTTCTCATGTGGTTGATGCATTCCCATATGATTGTCTAAAATACTTGTATGTTTTATGGAAATGATTTGAAGAAGGGAGTTATCTCACTAAGCTAGTTTTGCTTATACCCCTATAGCTTTTTGTCACGCCCCAAAGAGTGCCCTAAACGTGATAGTTCTCCACACTCGATATTTAAACTCAAGTAAGGCAACCTTAGTCTTCCCATGAGTTTGAACATCGGGTGTAAGGCTCACTTTCAACATATAGGAACCATGCTTTGCTTCGAAATCATTTAAGATGATATACATAGCAACATGAATGCGAATCATAACAGTTAGAATTAGATTTATTTTATTACATGATCTAAGGGGCATACCCCTGTCAAAACGTTAAGATTTCTCAGACTCCCAAAGCCTCTTATGTTATCCTTCAAATACCAATTTAGGAGGCTCATTTAGGAGTCCGTGCCTACTTCTAGGTCCCGGCCTCATCAAAAGCTCCTTAATATCCAAGAGATGTACCTGATGATAGCGTCTCCTCGGAGATAGCCATAAGTATTCATACTGCAATAGGAAACTATTTGGGTATAAGCTACACTAGCTTAGTGAGTGAAAACTTCTATATCGCAATTAAAACATAACAGTCAAGTAAGTGATTAATAAGTCAAATGAAATGCATCAAACACGTGAATTCAACAAACGTATGACCAGTCGGAAATCATATGTGGATGGACTTACGCCCTCCATCCCGGGTTAGCAGATTAATGAATCCTACGGTACGACGCCGTTTAGGCTCACGGTCAACCAACTTATATATTTTTTTTATGGATCACGATTAACCAACATATATTCGTTTTATGGATCACGATTAACCAACTCATATTCGTTTTATGGATCACGATTAACCAACTATATTTGTTTTATGGATCACGAAAAACCAACAAATGCTAATGCTCCATCCCCATCGTGATATGAATGAGTTCAAGTTTATCTTTGATGTATAATAATCAATTATACCAATTCCTTTAAGTGATCAAGCAATACTCGCACACAATCAATTCTAGCTCCTCTCTATACAAGCAATGAATTATCACCCGGCTTCGATATTCTTTAAATTCAACTTCACATAACAACAGCAGACCAATACAATTCCCAAATAACCCCATCATGCATATTCATTTTTGTCTTTGCTAAGTCACTAGTGCAGCTATTATTACAATCACAAGCAATAATTGAAATTGGAAGTGATGCTCACTCGGCCATGGTATGCCGGTCTCTTAGTAGTAATAATCGGGTGATAGGGATTCGTCGGTGTCGAGATCACCTACCAAATAAGAATACCCTAATGAGAACTTCATCACTTAACTAGTCCAAACTATATATCAAAACTAAACAAAATCGTGGTTCTCGCTATTAGCGGAAGTTCCAACTTAAAACGGCCATAACTTGGTCATTTTAACTCTGAATTTCGCAAATTTTATATCGATTTCCATCTAATTTGAAAGATATATCTATTTCTAATATTATTTTAAAGTTTTGAAAACATTTAGGTTATGGAACAGAGGGATCAGATCTGATAAGTAACCTTTTCCATTTCCGAAAAATTGTTTCGCGCTTGTTTAAAAATGTATCTAGTTGATGATTCATGTATATATAAAATATGAATGAGTTCCTATCATGAATGACATGTGATGAGTCCAATGTATGCATGATCTTGATGATTTTTGTTAAAGAAAATTTTGAGAACTCCTAAATCTTACAAGACTCCAACAATAACTACTTCTTGAAAATCCAATTTTCCAAATTTGGCATCTCATTAGTGTTTCGGGATTTCATTCTTAGAATTTCCTTGTTATCCAAATAAAAATGAGTCTTCATCATCTATACTATCCAAGACCTTCATTTCTACATAAAAATTTATATTTTTCACTTTGCAAATATGTTTTTAAATAGGCTTTTCTCAAAAATCCGAATTTTAGAAAATTCACTTTTTGAATAATTCCTTTGAGAAAACTTGTGTAATGCATCAAAATTTAAGGCTTTACTATATCCACTACCTAAGGACTTCATTTAACACATAAAACATCCATTTTGAGCTTGAATAATAGGTGTTCACCTAGGCATCATCCAAAGTTACGAATTTTACAAGTTGAATACTAACTCAAAATTTTCCATCTTGATTCCACTACTTGTTTTACATATTACTAATATCCAAACTCATTTCAACTTATAAAAATCATTATTTAATAATACCTATTGCTCATACTCTTCATTTTTTATATAAAACATGAGTTTCAAAGTGGTTACAAGGGTTTTTAAAATAGGTCTTGAAAATCATACGAATTTTCTTTTGAACCTTTCTGACAAAAACCTTTTCTTTTTAAGTTCTTTGTCTCATTTACATAAAGATCTACCAACTATCACATTTATATATACAAGACTAAGCCTTTATGAACATTAATGCATGAAAACACAAAATATCCATATGAACATGAATGTCAAGAAAAACATGAGTGTCTAAGTACTAGATCTACTACTTTTAGTGCATGAAAAAGAGTTTAAAAGCATAAACACATATTTTCTATGCAAGATCTATACTTTTACATGCATAAACATGATAATATTTCAAAAAAGCTCATCAAACACAAGATCTACTCTTGTGATGGCTTGATATTCATGTATTAGTATTTTCTTATCCCTAGCACTTCCTCATGGGGATTTAAGATGAAAATACACATGAATGATCTTGCCATTACAAGATTAAGCAGTAATAAAGCTTGAAAATATCACCTAAGGAAAGATTTGATGAAGAAATGGAGAAGAAATGAACTTGAAGTGAGTGTGTGAGGGGGAGATGTAGCTCACGGCAAGGGAGGGAATAGAGAGAGAGTTTATGTGATTTTTGGACAAATGAAAAAGCAATGAAGGAGAGAGAAAGTTAAAGATTATTTATATTAAGTGAAATTAGGGTTTGTTTGTAGTAAATAAAGAGAGGAATAAAACAAATAGAGGGCAGAGGGGGGGGAGGGCGCTTTATGCGTCGGCCACTAGGTGAGGAAGAGAGTGAGTGAATTGATTTTATTTGAAATTGTAATTTATGTAATAAAATGTAATAATTTAATAAGAAACAAAAATTTCTTGGAAAAAAAATATAATGAGTAGTTGTAAGGATGTAAGACTAGGGCATGAGTAGTGTGTAGTGTAGGTTGTACTTGTGAATAGTGGTAAATAGTAGACAAGACATCTACTTTACCGGTAGTAAAGAAAATACGGGAAAAGGCTATAATTGTAATTTTTATAACCCGGAAGATAATAAAACTTATATTTTTGAAATTCTTATAAAATTTCGGTTTTAAAGAGTATTCCGAAATATTTTTCTGAATATCTTGTCCCGGGGCTCGTTTTTCCATAATGGGGTCGGGAAGGTCCGAAATAGAAAATTTTTCGAAATTAAAACTTCCTATGGTTTGAAATATACTATAAAATAATAATCCAAATTAAATTATTCTATAGAGGTTCTTGTATATAGAAATCAAAGAAAAGCTGGACCTAGGGTTCCTAGGTTGCTTGTACTAATCCTATATAGGGTTTTGGTTTCCGATTTACAGAGTTTACTTGGTTATTAGAAAAACTGGGTTTACAAGCAATCCAAAATTAGTACAATTGAGGTACTTGAAATCCTTATGAATTTACGAGCCTAATGGTACTAATATCATATATCTAATGTTTTGAATCCCGGGGTATGCTTTTCGAAGTCTGTACCCGATCGGGTTTGAAATAGATAGAAAACTCGCTAATCTTATATTTTAAAGCATTCTAGTATTATTGTGACCTAAACTACACTCTTTGCTCATATTCTGACTCCTTGGTGTAGGATTGCAGGGTTTAACTTACTAGGGTTTCCTGGGAATTGTTGGCTTTGGTTTTCCAGTTAACTCCTCGGTTTAGATCATTGCCAACTTGGAAGCTGATGTTTTATATTTGTACAACATATTTAATTTGAGAGTATTTATTCATTATTTTATTTTCATAGGTATTTTATATCTCTTAACGTTTTCGGAATTCTTAAATCAGGTTTTATATCTGACGGTTTATCGTTACTTACTATTTAATAAATTGTTTTTAGGTTCTATATTACCTGATTTTACAAGTCAGGGTTAAGCGTAGAGTCGTTACATGTAGTGGCTTTGGATTTGGGGACTATTAAGTTCTTATGTTACTTTTAAGGATTTTCTCTTTGTTCCAGATTAAGAAATTTTTGGATTTGTTTTAGATTTCAGGTTAGTTGAAGTTCGGTTTTAATTGGGAGTCATTTTCAAGGTTTATTTTAAATTTTTATTTTGGAATTATTTACTGAAATTTTCCAGGGCTTACACTTTTGTTACAATTTGATTACTTGTGGTTGGCACCAAGGAGCCTCTTTTGTCATGTATGAGCCAAAGCTACTAGGAGTTTTTGGAAGAAGTTTATGTATTTAGTTTTGGATGTAGACTACTAAGAGAAATCTCTATAGTAGACTTATGTTGTATTCATGCATGTTTTGAAAATGACTTAGTTTGAGGAAGCTGGTAGAACGGTGGAATGCCCCTAAGAAGTTGTAAGAAACTTTTATCTTAATGATTAGTACATGATTACCTTTATAAGTTCTTGCATTCTTTTATTATCTACTTAAACGTAATACCCCTTTGAGTCTCCTACTATCTTGGAAGCAAGCATTGCACGTGATATCAAAGCTTTTGCGTGACTAAGGTTGTTATTCATTAGCTTTAATATTATGTGTAGTGGACTGCTACATTTAGGATACCCTTCGGGGGCATGACAATTTAAGTTGGTATTTGTAAACTCTGGTTTTACCAGTAATCAAGTAAACTTTGGAAACCAAAACCTTAAACCGGATTAGTTTAAGCTTGAGAGAGAAACCTGGGAACCTTGGATCCGACTTTCCTTTGGTTTCAAATTAATAGAACTTTTATAAAGGAATTCAATGTGGAATATTGTTTTAAAGTATGTTTTAAACCATAAAAGTTCTTATTTCAAAAAATTTTCTATTCCAGGCCTTCCCGAATCCATTACGGAAAAGCAAGCCCCAGAACTAAAAATTCAGAAAAATATTCCAAAATACTCTTTAGAACCAAAATTTAATAAGGATTTCAAAAATATAAGTTTTATAATTTTTCGGTTTATAAAAATTACATATATAGCATTTTTCTCGTATTTTCTTTACTACCGGTAAAGTAATTGTCTTGTTTACTATTTATTATTATTCACAAGTATAACCTACTACACTCACAAGCTATACCCTAGTCTTACATCCTTACAAACACTCAATTATATATTTTTTTTCAATGAAAATTTGTCTCTTACAAAATTATTACAAATTAAGACTTTTATTACATAAATTATAAAACAAAATTTAATTAAAATCTCTCTCTCTCCCCCTCCATTTGTGGCCAGTGCACCCCCCCTTTTTTTACCCTCAATTTGTTTTATTTTCTTCTTTTTATAATACAAACAGACCCTAATTTTACTTAATATATATAATCTTTTACTTTCTCTCTCTTTCATTCATTTTTTCATTTGTTTCAAAACTCACAAACTCTCTCTCTTTTCTTCTTTGTGCCGTGAGCTTCTTCAACACACACAAGCTCATTTCTTCTTCATTTTCCTCTTGATTCAAGCCTTAGGTGATGAATCCTAACCCTTTCCTACATTAAACCTTGTAATGGCAAGAGTATTCATGGATATTTTCACATTTAAGTCCCTATGAGCACTTGCTGGGGACAAGAAAATACCACTACATGAATATCAACCCATCAAAAGAGTAGATCTTGTGTTTAAATATGATTTTATTGGATTATCTTCTTGTTCATGCATATAATAGTAGAATAAAGTAGAGATCTTGCATAAAAATTCATGTTCATACTTTCAAACTTAATTCCATGCATCATGAGTAGTAGATCTAGCATTTAGATGTTCATGTTATACTTGACATTCATGATCTCATGAATATTTTGTGTTTTAATGCATTAATACTCATAAAGGTTTTGCTTGCATATATAAATATGGTAGTTAGTGGATCTTTAGTTAGATGAGACAAGAAACTTAAAAAGGAAAACATTTGTTTGAAATGTCCAAATGAAAAATTCGTATGACTTTAAAACCATGTTTTAAAAACTCGTTTATCAACTCTAAAACTTATGTTTTATATGAAAAACGAAGGGTATCGGTAATAAATATCATTAAGTAATGATTTTTATAAGTGGAAATGAGATTTGATGAGAAAAATATGCAAAACAAAGAGTAGAAATAGTATAGGAAATTTTGAGTTACTACTCAACTTAAGAAATTCGTAATTTTGGGATATCGCCATAAAAACACCTATTTTCCAAGCTCAAAATGAAATTTTTATTTAATGAATGAAGTCCTCAAGGGATAGGTATAATAAAACTTTAATTTTTAATGTATTAAACAAGTTTTTCTTAAAGAAAACATTCAAAAACTAAACTTCCAAAAATTCGGATTCTGGACTAAACCCTATTGGAAAACATGTTCACATAGTATAAAATGGGGATTTTTATGTAGAAATGAAGGTCCTAAGTAATAGATATAATGAAGACTCAATTCTAGCTAAGATAACTAGAAATTCCTAAGAAATAATTCCAAAACAAAAGAGATTTACCAAAGTTAAGAAACTAGTTTTCTTAAAAGTAAATATTCTTAGAGTCTTGCAAGATAAAAAGTTTCTAAAATTCCTTTCTAGTAAATATTGCATGTATAATTGATTTATAAAGTAGAAACATTTCAAACATTGGCAAAATTATTTTCGGAATTGGAAAATTGTTACTGATCAGAACTGATCCTACTGTTTTGTGGCCCAAACATTTTCAAAACTTGAAAATAATATTAGAATTATATAGATCTTTCGAAGTAGATAGAAATCGATGTATAATTTGTCAATTTCCGAGTTAAAATGACCACGTTGTGGCTGTTTTAAATCGGGACTTCCGCAAATGACGAGAATTACGAATTTACTAAGTTTTGATATATAGTTTGGATTAATTAAGTGATGAAATACTTATTAGGGTATTTCTTCCTTTTTAGGCGATCCCGAAACCGATGATTCTCTACCACCGGATTATATTTACTAAAAGACCGGTGATCCATGGCCGAGTGAGAATCACTTCTGATTTCATTTATTGTATGTGGTTGTAATGATAGTTGCACTAGATATTTGGTAAAGGTAAAATGGATATGAATGATGAGGGTGAATAGGAGTTTTGTATGGTTGTTGTTGATATGAGAAATGGAATGTAAGAATATCAAAGCCGGGTGATTAACTGTTGCTTGTATAGATAAAGTAAGATTGACTGTCTGCAATTATTGATTGATCACTTAAAGAATTGGTATAATTGACTATTCGAAATCGAAAATAAATATGGATTCATTCATATCATAAATGGGGATGGAGCATTAGCATTAGTTGGTTGTCCGTGATCCTAAACGGTGTAAAAGTTGGTTAATCGTGATCCATAAACGAATTAATGAGTTGGTTAATCGTGATCCACAAACGAATTTATAAGTTGGTTGACCATGATCCTAAACGGCATAATTGAGTAGTACCGCAGTATTCGTTAATCTACTAACCCGGGATGGAGGGCGCAAGTCCATCCACATATGATTTCTGGCTGGTCATATGTTTGTTGATTCCATATGTTTGATGCATATCACCTTTTTGACTAATCATTTTTTTGTTTGATGTGTTATAATTGTGATCTTGGAAGTTCTCACTCACTAAGCTAGTATAGCTTACGTCCCTACAGTTTTTATTTATTGCAGCACCAATTCATATGGCTTAGACCGAGGCAACTTACATATCAGGTACATGAGCTAGGCATTTCCTCTAAAAGTTGTATTCAAGTTTGTTTAGACTTCCATAGGAAACCAAGAGACTCTAGATGACTGTAAAAGACCTTTTAAACAATATTCTTTTGTGGGGGAATGCCCCTTAGATTTTTATAACTAATTATATATGTGTTTTGATTTATTTTCTAATGCTATTGAATGCCAAATTAAAATTTTTAACTCCATCGGTTCAAGTATTCTATTGTCGTAAAGGGACGCCTTACATCTATACAAGACTCCCAAAGGACTAAGGTGGTAATTCATGAGTCTTATATGGCATGTGGCGGCCTGTTACGTTTAAGGTACCCTATGGGGCGTGACAGTATCAAAGCGCAAGGTTTATGATAAAAGATAGTAGAAATAGACTTTAAGATAGATAATAAGAAACTAGAACCTGAGCTGAAGATTTGATCATATTTTTGTTCTATTGGATAGTTAACCCTCCTTGGAGTGAAGGAAAAAGCTCGAAATTTCCTTAAGGACCTAGATGAGACTTTTGTGAGCTATCGTCTTAGATTGAGAGTCTTATGCGAGGAATTCACACTTGTAGGAAGGCCTCGAACCACAAGGGAGATGTTTAAGCTATGGAAAAAGGTTTTGAAATATTCCTTATGGAGAAATCTGCCTGAAGAACTGAGATTTGATGCCCTTAGCAGACAAACGTGGAGCGATGTGGAAGTAATTTATGTAGTTGAGAGGATGATGGTCTTTATGTATAAGGAAACTATGCTACAAGAAATGACCTTTATCTTAAAGAATGAAGGAACTTGAAGGATCCCAGACTTTCAAACATGGAACAAGTTAGGACCCCTCTACATATATGCACATGACGAGCTAGCAGACCATAGCGACTAGCTGAAAGTTGATGCAGAAGAATGTTTCTACTGGTATGCTGCCTATAAACGTACCATTCCAATGTCGGCGGAATGCAGCACCCAACCACCAAACTCAATCGAAATGCAACTTGATGTAATCCTAGACGGAGACTTCATTTTGGGAGACACCCATGAGAACAAAGGAAATGGAGACACCGAAGGAGATCCCAAAGAAGACCAAGACGAGGACCCAGAACTTGAGGAAGCTCCATCTGCATCTCTTTAAGGGGATAGTCCCTTAATTCCCAGCCCAGTACCTCTTCGTAGGTTAAGCCAAGATGTCCCCATGGAGACGATTGCAAGAAATAACCTTGTGATGATCTCCGACTCTAAAGAAGAAGGAAAGAGAAATAATCAGCGCTGGAGGAACATCTATGAATCAAGTGGATTCTTGAGGAGAAGGTCCTGAACCCCTACCACGGTAGTAGCACTAGAAGGAAGGAATCAAAGAAATTAGGAAGTGACCAATGACCTCACCTAAGGAAATGGAAATCCTATGCAGGAGGATGGATAGCTATCTCAGGCCAAAATTACATCAAGGTACAAAAGAAAGAGCATGACAGTAAGCCAATATCTACAAAAATTTGTCAAAATGCACAAGGGTTCCACTAGTCGAAGCACGAATCTTGCACCATCACCACAAAGAAGAAACAAAGAAGGAATTAAGCGCCTCCTGATGAGTCTAACAGCCTTTTTTCTAGGATTAGGATAGGCATATCCTTACATGTGATGCATGAATTTCTTGTTTTAATGAATATGTTTCTAATTATTATTTCCTATTTCTATGTACTCTCTTTTGTTGAGATTGGTTTCAACCCTCTCAGGTTATGTAAGGGTTATCACCCTCTTTTGATTAAGTAATAAAAAGTTTCTTCTGTTTGGTTTAATGGTTTTGATTTAATTAACTTGAAAATTTTCCTTATGTAAATTTTCGGTATTTCTGATCTTTTCCCCTTGCAAAGATTTAAGAGGTCTAAAACTAAGATTAATTAACAGATGAAATAGGAGAGGTAGGAGATGAGAACATCGTGCATCCAATAACCCTCCAACTGAGCCGAAAAACCCACAAGCAAGCCAACAAGTGGCCCCACCAAATCAATAAGCCAATCCCCCACCAAATCAACAAGGTGATGTTTAGGCAACTATTAACTAATTAACAGGATTGGTCAACAACTTCACGCAGCACGTGTAGAATATGCCACCACCAGCTGCTAATGCACCTAAAGCAACAATAGAAGCACCAGCACCACCAAAAGCCGAATCCCAAACTACCCCCTTGCTAGCACCACTGCCACCTCGACCTTATTGAAGTTCCTTACTAGATTTCATCAAAAGTAATCGATACTTTGATGGGATTTTTGGAAAACCTGATGAAGCAGAAGATTGATTAGCGCAAATAGAAAGATCATTTGCTGCTTATGAGGTACCTCATCACCTTCGCCTGGACTATGGCACTTATATGCTAAGATTCAATGCAAGAGTATGGTGGGAATCAAAGAGTAAAGAGTTACTACCACTTATGACTTGGGCAACCTTCAGAAGAGAATTCTTGGAGAATTATTTTCCTGGAAGTTTGAGAGTGCAGTACAGAGGAGACTTCCTTCATATATCCCAAAAAGGAAGAATGATCGAACAATATGAGACCGAGTTCAGTCACTTACTCCAATACGTACTGAAATCCTTTAAACACAGCAAAGAGTTAAAAAGGCAAGTCTTTCTGCATGGCTGGGATGAGGACTTAAGGATGCGATTGGAAGAATTGGATTTAAGGACCCTTCGTGAATTGATCGAAAGAGCTCGCATTATAAAAGGAGCTAAGAAGAGAAAGAGTAAAGTGTCAGAGAAGAGAACCTTTGTGTTTGGGAAGAGGACTCAGAACAGTTATGGTCCTAGCTTCCAAAAGAAGGAGTTTAAGTCCTTTAGCAGTTATAAAGGAAGTGCTTGTCACGCCTCAAAGGGTACCCAAAACGCGACAGTCCACCACACTCGATATTTAAACTTAAGTATGATAACCTTATAAAAAGAAGTCTTGATGATATACATCCACTAAACCTTCATTTTTTTCAACTAAAACTTCCATTTTAAGACTTGGAAGAGGGTTTTTAAATATAGGTCTTGCCTAGATACGAATTTCACTATTTTTATTCAAGTTCAAATCCAAGATCTACACATAATATGAACATCAATATAAAAGAAATACATGGTTGTAAGCCCTAAACCTATAGATCTAAACATAAATATAACCAAAGCTTCATAAAAATTTAGATCTACAATGCATAATATGAATATGTAGATAATAAAGTCTTAAAGACAACAAATATAGCAATAAACAAGAGGAGAGTTTCAAAGTTTTGGCATCCTCATCTCTTTCCTTTAGGCATTATGAAGAGTCCTTTGATGCATGAAGCCTCCATATAATCAACCTATAGCATCTATAGAAGCTTAAGAAGAAAGTTTACTTAAAGAATCTTCAAGAATGGAATGTGGCAGCAATATTTTGAGATGAGGGCAGCTTGTTTTTCTTGCAAGAACAAGGCTAAGAAAGAGATAAAGAGAGGAAAAAGAGAGAGTAAATGATGTAGGGTTGTAAGGAATGAAAGTGTATAAGTAAGAGGCTTTAAATAGAGAGACGAGTGTGTTAAATAATTTAAAGAAAAAAAATAAAACCATGGTAGAAATTGGGCTGGGGGAGGGGGGGGTGGGGAGGGTTGCAGGCGTGATTATAATAAGGAGAGAGAGAGAGGAGTGTAGTTGGCTTGTAACTTGAATTTTTGAAAGTGTAACTTATGTTACTCAATTTGCTAACTAAAAGAGACTTTAAATCATTAAATAAATCAATAAAATAAAAGAAAAGTGGATGATTTTGAGAGTGTGGCAGCTACCATGCATGGGAGATTGAGTGTAAGAAAGAGTGAAAGAAAACATGAATAATGTGTAGAAGTGACAATTGAAGTGTACTTGAAGTATGGGTTGAAAAAGTGCTTTTTACAAAGAAAATATATAAAATAAAATTAAGAAAAATATTTTTAAATGAGTGGCAGAAATTTCATAAATAAAATTAAATAATCAATTGAATTATTTTAGTATTTCAACAAATAAGTTATCAGTACAGTCAAGATAAGCTTATATACGCTATAACTGATATTTTTAGATTTTGAAAAATTATGAACTCGATATTTTTGAAATCCTTATGAAAATACAAGTCTAAAAATATTAAAGATATATTTTTAATTTTCCATGCCCCAGGACACGCTTTCCAAAAGCAGTATCCAATCGGGTTTGAAATAAGCCGAAAATAACCCAATCTAATATTTTTAAGAAATCAAATAATATTACAGACTATTCTACACACTTTACTTAATTTTTGACTTCTTGGTTTACAAACACGGAATTTCCGGATCTAAGCTGTAGGGTTTAACTTGAGGTCTGTTGACTTAAGGTTTCCGGTTGACTTTCCGACTTAGGGTTAAGGCTTAAGATCACTCTAAAAACCAAGGGTTTACAACCTACCCACCTTAAGGAAAGTTTTGTCCACAAAACTTAAACAACATACCTGATTCTTTAAATAGATTTGGATACTTTTGCCGCATCTCACTTTCTGCTTCCCAAGTTACTTTCTCGTGTGTATGATTCCTCCAAAGAACCTTTACATACTTAATTTCCTTATTCCTTAATTTTTATACCTTTTTATCCAAGATCTATACCAGGTGCTCCTCATAAGTGGGGTTTTCTTTTAACAACACCGATTCCAATTCTATGATTTAATCTGGGTTGGCTACATGCTTACGAAGAACCAAGCCATGAAAAACATTGTGCACTCTCGAAAGATTTAGTGGCAAGGCAAGGCAAGGCGGTATGCCAACTCTCCCACCTATTCCAACACTTCAAAGGGACTAATATACCTAGGGCTCAACTTTCCTTGAAAGCAAACTTGGTAAATACTTTTGATAGGATTTATCTTTAAATACGCATGATCTCCCACTTGAAACTCAAGAACTCTTCTCTTTAAATATGCCCAAATCTTTTGTCTATCTTGAGCTTCCTTCATCCGTTGTTGGATTACCCGAACCTTGTCGGCCGCATCATCCCAAGAACTATCTTCTCCACATCATCCCAAAACAATGGGGATCTACACTTACGTCCATATAAGGCCTCATAAGGCGGCATTTTGATGGTCGAGTGATGGCTATTGTTGTAAGCGAACTCAACTAAAGGTAAATGCGCTTCCCAACTTCCCTTGAACTCCATCACACATGCCCGAAGCATATCTTCTAAAGTCTGGATTGTTCTTTCGAACTGTCCATCAGTATGTGGATGATAAGCTGTGCTAAAATGCAACTTTGTTCCCAAACCCTTCTATAAGCTCACCCAGAACTTATACATAAACCTTGGGTTTCGATCTGACATAATCCTGGCCGGTACTCCCTATAGACGAACAATTTTCTTCATGTAAAGCCTCACCAATTTATCCATGGAGAAAGTCATAGTTATTGGCAAGAAATGAGCAGACTTAGTTAACCAGTCTACCACAACCCATATGGCATCATGACCTGACGATGTCCTTGGTAAACCACAAACAAAATCCATGGAAATCTGGTCCTACTTCCAGTCTGGTATAGGCAAGGGTCTTAACAATCCACCCGGCCTTTGATGTTCTAGCTTCACTTGTTGGCATGTTAAGCACTTAATCGCAAAATCTGCCACATCACGTTTCATTCCATTCCACCAATAATGTCCTTTAAGGTTTTAATACATCTTGGTTCCTCTCGGGTGTATCGTATATCCAAAATTGTGTGCTTTACTCATGATTTCCTTTCTCATTTCTTCATCATCGGGCACACACTATTGTCCTTTCATTCTTATCACGTCATCTTCATCTATTGTAAAATCAGTACCCTCCTGAACTTCCTTCTTTATCCTTTGAATCACTTCATCATAGTGTTGGGCCTCTTTAATCCTTTCCACTGAAGTTGGTTCCAACACCAAACTTGCTATTTCCATCTCCAAGTCTTGCCTAACAAATTCAATGCTTAGCTTTTCAAATTCTTTTATCAATTCTTTCTAGTCAGTCAAAAGAGTTGCAACTTCACCATGATTCTTACGACTTAAGGCATCAGCAACTGCGTTCACCTTTCCCGTGCAGCAATTAATTCTCAAATCATAATCCTTAATTAACTCTAGCCATCTTCGCTACCTCATGTTCAATTCTTTTTGGGTGAACAAATACTTAAGACTCTTATGATCAATGTAGATCTCACACCTTTGTCCATAAAGGTAATGTCTCCATATTTTCAAGGCAAAGACAACTGCGGCTAGTTCCAAGTCATGCATAGGATAATTTTGCTCATGTGGCCTTATCTGCCTTGAAGCATAGGCAATCACCTTCCCCTCTTGCATGAGAACACATCCGAGACCATTTCTTGAAGCATCACTGTGTACCATGTAGGGTTTCTCGGGGTTTAGCAAAACCAAGATCGGAGCAAAAACAAGTCTTTATTTCAATTCTTGAAAGCTTCGGTCCTGCTTTTCCGTCCAAACAAACTATTCATTCTTTTGTGTCAACTGAGTTAACGGCTTGGCTATCTTGGAAAAGTCTTGGACAAATTTCCTGTAATACCCAACTAAACCCAAAAAGCTTCTTACTTCAGTCACGGTCTTAGGTGGCTTCCATTCCACCACAGACTTAATCTTCTTGGGGTCTGTTAATCCAAAAGACATCACTAAGAACTCATAATGTCCATAACGAGTCCGAAAAGCAGTTTTTGGTACATCTTCTAGTTTGACTCTTAACTGATGATATCTCGATCGTAGATCAATCCGTGAAAATACACTTGCTTCTTGTAACTGATCAAAAAGGTCATCAATCCTTGGAAGTGGGTACTTATTCTTGATTGTAACTTTGTTCAACTCCCGATAATCAACACTTAACCTCATTGATCCATCCTTTTTCTTAACAAATAGTACAGGTGCACCCCATGGTGACATACTTGGTCTTATGAATCCATGGTCCAAGAGTTCTTGCAATTGCCTTTGTAATTCCTTTAACTAAACAGGGGCCATACGGTAAGGTGCCTTAGATATCGGCTCAGTGTTCGGCACTAAGTCAATCTCAAAGTCAATTTTTCTCTTAGGAGGCAAACCTGGTAGCTCATCCGGACAGACATCGGAAAATTCCTTGACAACTGTTATATCTTCAATCTTAGGTAATCCTTCCTCTTTTTCCGTTGCATTAAGAAAATTTTCACTTTCATTCTCAACTTCTCCATCCATGATCAACTCAAATGAGCCTAGATCTGTTCCTCTTGAAGCTACGGTCTCACTCGTGAACTCAACATCCAATCCATTAACATCCTTAAAATTCACTTTCTTCTTTTGACAGTCCACAACGGCTTTAGCAATGGCTAAACAACTCATTCCCAAAATCACTTCATATCTACTCATCTCCAACACTATTAAATCACACCTCATACCATGTCCGTGAATCTTCATTGGACAATCCCTTAACATCTCATTTGTTGTCACAATGTTTCTAGTAGGGGTTTTAATACGAAAGCTAGAGGCAATAGTGATTATTGGTAAACCAACTTGTCTAGCCAATCTGGCGGTGATAAACGAATGTGTAGATCCCGTGTCAAACAAGGCATAGGCGGTCAGCTTAGCTACCCATATGTGTCCTGCGTCCAACACTTACTAATCACTAACTTCATACCATCCTAACTTATCTTCCTAACTTCTTTAACTAAGCTAAGCTTGTTTTTCCTTCCTTAAACTTGAATCTTAACAACTTAAAAGCAGCAGAGAAACAAGGCAAAAGGTAGGAGATTTTCCTGTAACAAGCCCGAAGTCTGGACTATCATCCTCCTCGAGAGTAGCCAATCTGCAATCTTCATCTCCCATCTCCTCGCATACCCATTGTCCTTCGAGGTTATAGATCCTCATCTCGTGCATCGCTGACCCAAAGCGGCTACCATTATTTCCACCAATCCCATTATTAGGTCTTGCTGCTGTTGATCCTCCAAAAGATCTAGCTGGAGCATTCTTCCTCTATGGGCATTATTGGCAAAGTGACCCATTTGCTTGCAGACAAAACTTGTGGTGGTGGCCTTCCTCAGGCAGTCAACAATCTTGTGAGATGAATCTCCACAGAAATAACACTTTTCCTTTAACTATGGGCATTTATTGGGGTAGTGGCCCCCTTTACACTTCCAGCAACTAACGCCCTTAGGGGTAAGCCGTCCTCCATTAGTGTTACCTTTAAGGCCATAAGATGGTTTGAACTTCCTTTGAGAGAATCCAGATCTTGATCCCCCATAAAAGTTCCTTCCAAAAACCGAAGGCATCCTTTCTGCAGTCTTGCCCTTTCTCTTTTTAGCCTCTTCCACTATTTGGGCCCTTTCCACTAATTCTCTGAAAGATTTAATATCAAATTCTTCCAGCCTCATCCTCAACTCCTCATCCAATCCGTTTAAGAAAACTTGTCTTTTCATCTCCTCGCTATACTTGTAAGAATCCGGAGCATATTGCAGCAATCTACTAAACTTAGTTTCATATTGCTCTACTATTCGGCCCTTCTGAGCAATGTTTAGGAAATCCGCACTAAACTGTACTCGGAGACTTCCGGGGAAGTAGTTTTCCAAAAACTCATGACGGAACCTTTCCCAAGTGACCAGTGGCATGAGCTCTCTTTGCTTGGAGTCCTACTAAACTCTTGCGTTGAGCCTAAGCATATAAGTGCCGTAGTCAACTCTTAGGTAGTGCGGCACCTCAAAAGCATTGAAGGATCGCTCTATCTGAGCTAACCAATCCTCAGCCTCATCCTGTCTTCCAAAAGCCCCTTCAAAGTATCTATTACTCTTAATGAACTTAGGTAGGGAGCTCTTGTATGGCCTCATTGGTGGTGAAGGAGGCAAGGGTGCGATATAAGAATGCGCGCTTTCCTGATCTGGCATCCCCATAGAAGCTTGCAATGCTGGTGGTGGCGGAGCTGGAGCTAGTGCTTGCGCCGGTAGAGTCTGCCGAAGTGCTTCAAGCACTTGAGTCATTTGTGCCATTTGTCCAAGCATGGTCCGCAAGGCTACCTGAGTAGCATTGGCGAGAGGGTATGGAGGTGGGACAGCTTGTTGCCCTTCTTCCATGTTGGGTTGGTTGGAGGCACTTTCCTCTTAACGTCTCTTTCTCCTACCACGACTGTTGCAAATTTTATTTTATCTAGTTAAGTAATCTTCTCAATAATTTATTAATGTTTTCAAGTGAGAAAGCAGAAATAAAGGAAACTATAGTGCGAGCGGAAAATAAAAGTGCAAAAGGTAATCAGGAATTTAAATAATAAAATCTTGAAATCATAAAACATAACTATGACTTTATAGAAATTTAAACAGCACATACAAAATCCTTACAAAAGAAATTCAAGTAAAATTTTGCGTTTTAAGCAACAACGAAACAACCAACATTTAACAATAACAATGCAATTCCAAGAACAATCAAGATAACCTAAGCAATATTCTACGAAGGTCTCATTAGGTCGTCTATGGATGTTTCGCGATGCTAAGTCGATTGCTTCCTAGTGGTTATTATCCACAACGGTTAGGAAATAGGATTCTAAGACTCATACCATGGTCATCATTCAATCTAAGTCTTCCTTTTTAATTTCTATTCTATCTTTCCTTTTCATCCCTCCTTAAGGCTATTTAGTTGTAGTTATGATTGTAAACTCTTAACCATGCTTTGATACCAACTTAAACTATCACGCCCCAAAGAGTACCCAAAACGCGATAGTCCACCACATTCGATATTTAAACTTAAGTATGACAACCTTAGTCATCCCATAAGTTTACATATCTGGTGTAAGGTGTACTTGCATAATTTTTAGGATCACACTTTGAATCGAATAGTCTTAAGAAGGCATACAATAGCATTAAGAATAGAAATCGCAACAAGATAAATAAGTTAAGTCTTTACAAAGGTCAAGGGGCATACCCCTGCCAAATTAATAGAAGTTTACCCAGTCTAAATCCACCTTACAAACATTAAAGTTTATGTTAAAGAGATTTTCCTAGAAGTCCACACCTATAACTCGGTGCCGACTTCTTCAAAAGCTCCTTAATCCAAAAGATAAACCTGTGAAAATTGTTTTCTCGAAACAATCCAAAAATAGAAACACTGCAACAAAAGCTATAGGGGTATAAGTTAACAGGCTTAGTGAGATTCATTTCCAAATATTTAACACTCAACAACAACATATAACAGACAAGTTATTAACAACCATATGAAATGCACAAATAAATGAGCATACAAGCATGTGACTTTCCGGAAGCCATATGTGAATGGATTTATGCCCTCCATTCGGGGTTGGGGTGTTCCATAAGTCATGCAACCATAATTCCAATGTTGAGTAGGGTGGTCCATAAGTCATACAACCATAATCCCGATCTCTTTCTCTTAGTTATAAACCTCTGTTGTTTCATTGTGGTAGTTTTAAGTGCCTACCTCACTTCCATTAACTTAAGCAATCTCACATCCTTAATGTTAACATAGGCCCCCTCGTCTCCGCTAATATGCTTTTGTCCCACCAAAGGTATATTAGCTAATGTAATGTGACTCACTTCGTGATATGCATGTACAATCTATTCATACAATCGTGGCATGTTAATTATGTAGGTTAAGTGCGATCATAGAGAATTTCAGACAATCCAAGTCGATACTAGCTCATACAACGATTTTACAACAAGTCTCGTCTCAATATACTTATTTTTCATTCAACCAAGATTAGATCACAACTCATCATAATTTTATTTTTTCCTAATTCTAATGCCACTACGATTGCAAGCACATACATGAGCACAACTATTTAAGAAATGAACTCACTCGGCCATGGAGAGAAATCCACTAGTCGTAGTAGTCTTCAAGGAGTGGAAATCCATCATCCAAATCACCTAAGTATAAGGAATATCCGCAATGAGTATTTCTCATAAAGTTCTAATAAACTTAACAATTCTATTTACTAAGTTCGTCAATTTTCACCTAAGTTGAAGTCTTAACTTAAAATGGTCATATCTAACTCATTTTAACTCAGAATTGCGCATATTATATATTGATTTCTATCTACTTCGAAAGATCTATCCATTTCACAAGTTAAATCAAACATCCAAGGTCATTTGAGGGTCGAAAAGCTATTGTACAACAAGGTTATGAAAATTCCAGTTTTGAGTTATTATTGAAAATTATTACTTTTGTTCCGTTAAACTTTTTAGATCAACTTATATTGGTTCTACACATGTAAAGAGAACTTCTAGCCAAAGATAAAAGATTAAATACTTATATGATCCTAATGATATTGTCCAAATGAAAATTCCAAGAATTTACTTTTGTAAAAACCTAAATTTTGAGTTGAAACTCATTTTCTTGTTTTAAGAAAATCCTTTGCTAAAACTAACATGACTCAATGAAAATAATTTTCTTATATCACCCATTATCAAAGCATTCCATTTTCCACATAGAACTCTTGTTTTGAAGTCTAAAATAAGGTTTTCAAAATTCATCTCTTCCTAAATCTGAATTTCTTCCTTGAGTTTTAGAATGAAAATAAGACCTAGACTTATCTTTTACAAAACTCTCTATTTTAGATATACCTTTTAGGAAAACGCATTTAAACTTATGAAAATCCAATCCTCAGGATATCTATACCAAGAGCCCTTTATATTTTTGTCTAAATCTTCATTTTGAGGTTAGATAATAGGTTTTAAAAATAGGTCTTGGCTTAGATCCGAATTTTCAAAAATTATTTTTGAACATATCTTTTGATAAAATCCATCAAGACTTATGAAATTTCATCATTTACATATCATATCTTAAGAACCTTCCATTTCTTGAATAAAATCTTCATTTTTGAGTTATAGAACATGTTTTTAAACCATGTCTTGGCCTAAATCCAAAAATAAGATATTTATTTTTGAAAGTAACTATTGAAAACCACCTTTGATTCTTGTAAAAAGAAGTCTTGATGATATACATCCACTAAACCTTTATTTTTTTCAACTAAAACTTCCATTTTGAGACTTGGAAGAAGGTTTTTAAATATAGGTCTTGCCTAGATACGAATTTCACTATTTTTATTCAAGTTCAAATCCAAGATCTACATAATATGAACATGATTATAAAAGAAATGCATGGTAGTAAGCCCTAAACCTATAGATCTAAACATAAACATAACCACATAAATATTTAGATCTAAAAAGTATAATATAAATATGAAGATAATAAAGTCTTAAAGACAACAAATATAGCAATATCAATATAGATCATAAACAAGAGGAGTGTTTCAAAGTTTTGGCATCCTCATCTCTAGCCTTTAGGCATTATGAAGAGTCCTTTGATGTATGAAACCTCCATATAATCAACCTATAGCATCTATGGAAGCTTAAGAAGAAAGTTTATTTAAAGAATCTTCAAGAATGGAATGTGGAAGAAATATTTTGAGATGGGGGCAGCTTGTTTTTCTTGCTAGAACAAGGCTAAGAAAGAGATAAAGAGAGGAAAAAGAGAGAGTAAATGATGTAATGTTGCAAAGAATGAAAGTGTATAAGTAAGAGGCTTTAAATAGAGAGACGAATGTGTTAAATAATTGAAAGAAAAAATAAAACCATGGTAGAAATTGTTGGGGGGGAGGGGTGGGGGGTGTGGCTGGCGTGATTTTAATAAGGAGAGAGAGAGGAGTGTAGTTGGCTTGTAACTTGAATTTTTGAAAGTGTAACTTGTGTTACTCAATTTGCTAACTAAAAGAGACGTTAAATCATTAAATAAATCAATAAAATAAAAATAAAAGTGGATGATTTTGAGAGTGTGGCAGCTACCATGCATGGGAGATTGAGTGTAAGAAAGAGTGAAAGAAAACATGAATAATGTGTAGAAGTGACAATTAAAGGATACTTGAAGTATGGGTTGAAAAAGTACTTTTTATTAAGAAAAATATATAAAATAAAATTAAGAAAAATATTTTTAAATGAGTGGCAGAAATTTCATAAATAAAATTAAATAATCAATTGAATTATTTTAGTATTTCAACAAATAAGTTATCGGTACGGTCAAAATATGCTTATATAAGCTATAACTGATATTTTTAGATTTCGAAAAATTATGAACTCGATATTTTTGAAATCCTTATGAAAATACGAGTCTAAAAATATTAATGATATATTTTTAACTTTTCGAGTCTCGGGACACGCTTTCCAAAAGTAGTATCCAATTGGATTCGAAATAAGCCGAAAATAACCCAATTTGATATTTTTAAGAAATCAAATAATATTACGGACTATTCTACACACTTTACTTAATTTTCGGCTTCTTGGATTACTAACACAGAATTTTCGGATCTAAATTGTAGGGTTTAACTTGAGATCTGTTGACTTAAGGTTTCCGGTTGACTTCCCGACTTAGGGTTAAGGCTTAGGATTACTCTAAAAACCAATGGTTTATAGTACTAGTGGTAAAAAGGAAGCATTGAAGGTTAAGGTATCATGCTAGAAGTGTAAAGAAGAGCATTACCTAAAGAGATGCCCCCTGCTCCAACACAAATATTATTTCTGCGGAGACCCTAGCCGCAAGATTAATGATTGCCCAAAGAAGGCCTCTACTGTCTGCTTTGTATGCAAGCAAACTGGGCACTTTGCCAATGAATTCCCACAGAGGAAGAATGCCCCAGCTAGGCCGCTTGGCACAACTAGAGGAGCTACATCGACAAAAAGTAGGAATGGAGGAAACAACCCAAGCTGTTTTAGAGCAGTTGTCCATGGAATGAGGATTTACAACTTGGAAGGGCAATGGGTGTGCGAGGAATCAGATGATGAAGGAGTTGAAATAGCAGCCTTGGATGGAGATTGTGACCCCGACCTTGGTCTCGTGATAGGTTAGAATCAGAAACTCCTTTACCTTTATGATGTAAGTTCTTAAGTTTCATGCCTTCAATTCTTAACCTAGAAAGTATAAGGTTCTATGCAAGTGGATAGTTTAAGTATACAAGATTCGTGATTAGTATAAAATTTGAGTGCAGGTTACATATATGTAGCTAGTCAAACCGTCTATGCTTTGTTCGACACAGGAGCTACACATTCCTTTATCACCGCTAGTTTGGTTAAACAAATCGGCTTACCCATAGATACCATCGCTACCAGTTTTCGAGTTAAGACCCCCACCGGGTTATGTCAACAAAGAAAATGCTTAAGGATTATCTCATGGAGATATAATGATGCTACATTATGTGTGACCTAATAATATTAGAAATGAGAAAATATGAGGTGATCTTAGGAATGAGTTGGTTGAAGTTCCTTAAAGCTTTAGTAGACTGTAGACGAAAAGAAGTGAAATTTAAGAATCAATACAGAAGTGAGATAGTATTCAAGGGAGAATCCATACTAAGGTTGAACTCATTTGAGTTATTAATGGATGATGAAGAGATCAACTTGAGTAATGTGGACATAGAGGAGAAACAAGGAGAGAAACCTGAGTTGGAAACTATACTTGTGATTAAGGAATTTTCAGATGTATTTCCTAACGGATTACCTATATTACCACCTAAGAGGGAAATCAATTTTGAAATTGACCTAATGGTGAACATCGAGCCGATATCAAAGGCACCCTACCGGATAGCACTAGTCTAGCTAAAGGAGCTGAAAACTCAATTGCAAGACTTGTTATACTAAGGTTTCATTCAACCAAGTGTATCACCCTGGGGAGCATCAGTTTTGTTTGTGAAAAAGAAGGATGGTTCTATGCGCCTATGCATTGATTATCAGAAACTCAATAAGGTTACTATCAAGAATAAGTATCCACTCCCAAGGATAGATGATCTTTTTGACCAACTTCAAAGAGCTAGTGTCTTCTCATGAATTGATCTACGATCAGGATATCACTAGTTAGGATCAAGTCAGAGGATGTACCCATGACAGCTTTTCGAACCCGCTATGGACATTACGAGTTTCTAGTAATGCCCTTCTGTTTAACCAATGCACCAGCAGCTTTTATGGATCTCATGAACCGGGTGTACAAACCCTCATTAGATAAGTGCGTGATAGTCTTTATAGACGATATTCTGATCTACTCCAAGACACGGGAACAACATGAAGAACACTTGAGAATGGTGTTATAGACTTTACGTGAGCATAAGTTGTATTCCAAGCCATCTAAGTGTGATTTTTGGTTGGATAGGATATCTCTCCTAGGACATGTCATATCTAGAGAAGGTATATCGGTGGACCCCAAGAAAATCAAAGCGGTAATGGAATGGAGACAACCTAAGACTGTCACAGAAGTGAGAAGTTTTCTTGCATTAGCTAGATACTATAGGAAGCTTTTGAAGAGCCTTTCTACCATAGCCAAACCCTTAACATAGTTGACTCAGAACGATGGAAAGTTCATTTGGACTGATAAAAGAGAACAGGGTTTTCAAGACCTCAAGAAAAGACTTGTCTCTGCCCCAATTTTGGTGTTACCGGACCCTAAAAAACCTTATACGGTACATGGTAATGCTTTCAGAAATGGCCTCGGGTGTGTTGATGCAGGATGGTAAGGTGATCACTTATGCCTCACGACAACTCAGGCCTCATGAGCAAAATTACCCCACCCATGACCTGGAGCTAGCCGCCATTGTGTTTGCACTTAAGTTATGGAGACATTACCTATATGGGCAAAGGTGTGAGATCTACATCGATCATAAGAGTCTCAAGTATTTATTCATGCAAAAGGTGTAAACCTGGTATTTTCAGTAGTTAAGAAACCTCGGAAGTTAGAAGCGAAACCCTAATCCGGTCCAGTTTGAGTCCAGTAGAAGAAGCCTATAAACCCTAAATCCGGCTTTCCTTCGGTTTCATAATAAAAGAAATTTTATAAAGTAAATGAATTTGAATTATTGTTCTAAAGTACATTTTAAACCTTCGAAAGTTTTAAATTCGGGAATTTTTCATTTCCGGGCCTTCCCGAGCTCAATTACAGAAAAGCGTGTCCCGGACCACGGATTCAGAAAAATGTTCCAGAATATTTATTAGAACCGTAATTTTATAAGGATTCCAAAAATATCAATTTTATAATTTTCCGAGCTATAAAAATTACAGTTATAGCTTTTCCCGTGTTTTCGGTACAATCGGTAAAGTAGATGTCTTTCTACTATTCACAAGTACAACCTACACTACACACTACCCATACCCTATTCTTACATTACAACTACTCATTTCAATTTTCTTTTCCAAGAAATTTTGTCTCTTAAATAATTATCACATTTATTACATTTTAATTTACTAAATTACAAATATCAAATTTTAAAACACACACACACACACACACATAGATGTGGCCGGCGCCCCCCCTTTGCTTTCCCTCATTTGAATTATTTTTACAACTTTTATTTACTAACAAACCCTAATATCTACATATATAAACATATTTTTCACTACAAGAAAACTGGGCTTTAGAGACAAAAATTCTGTCTCTAAACGTAAATTTTCATCGCAAAAACCATCGTCGCAGATTTTATTTCTAAAATTATAACTATATTTTCTAATTTCCGCCGCAGATTTTCTGTCTCTAAAGGCCTGTTTTCTTGTAGTGTTTCTCTCTCTCTCTTCATTTCTTACTTGTTTCAATTTGTTACAAAGAGAAAACCTCTCTTCTTTCTTTCCCTTTTGTGCCGAGCACTCCCCCTCCCCCTTCCCTCACATTTTTCCACTCAAGACTCCTTCATTTCTCCTTTGATCTTCCACTGGTATGTGTATTTGAGCTTTGTTCTTCCTAGATCTTGTAATGGCAAGACTATATCTTATGTGTTTTCTCATTTAATCCCCATGAGCTCTTGCTAGGGACATGAAAACACATGAACAAGAATATCAAGCCATCACAAGACATGGATATAGTGTTTAGATGTGTTTATGTTACGATATCTTCTAGTTTATGCATGTAAAGTAGAGATCTTGTATATATATTGATGTTCATGCCATGAGATATATGATTCATGCATTGTAGTTAGTAGATCTAAAGTTTAGACACTCACATTGTCATTTACATGTATGATCATAGAGTTATTTTGATTTCCATGCATTGATGATCATAAAAATGTAGTCTTGTATATGTATAGAGATGTTAGATAGTAGATCTTCATATATAAGAAGCAAGAACATTGAAAAATAAAAGACTTTGTAGGAAATGGTTTGTTGGAAATTCGGATGAAATTGAAACCCTACCTTAAAAGCCACCAAAATCATTTTTAAACTCATATTTCACAAGAAAAATGAAGGGTATATGTAATAGATATCTTGAAAGAATGATTTTCATAAGCTTGGATGAGTTTAGGCATGATAGGAATGCAAATCAAGTGGTGGAGTTAGAATGAAAAATATTGATATGTTGATCAATGGTTAAATTCGTATTTTAGGTTCATGCCTACAAGAACACTTAGTATCTAAGTCTAAATTGGATGTTTTATAAGCTAAATGAAGTCCTTAGGTAATATATATATTGGAGCTTCAATTTTTAATTCATTAGACAAGTTCTTCCATAAGAAAAATGCAAGAAAATGAAATTTCAAAAATTCGGATTTTTACAAAAAGCTTGTTTAAAAACATGTTTACCAAATGAAAAATGGGAATTTTTATGCATGAATGAAGGCCATGATTAATATGGACTTTGAGAACTTATTTTCATTTAGATAACAAGTGGATTACAAGATTACAAGTCAAAGAAACCCTAAGAAGTGTAAAGTGGAAGAATAGCTTCTTAGAAATAACCTTTATGGAATTTTCTAACACTTAGGAGTTCATAAGAGTTTATTATCACAAAATCATCATGACCATGCATATATTGAGTCCATTACATGGCATTAATGTTAGTAATTCATTCCTATACCATTCATGCATGAATCATCAACTAGGAACATTCCTTATCAAAAGTAAAACAAATTTTTCGGAATTGAGAAATGGCAGAACAGAACTGATCCCACTGTTCCGTCACTTTACTATTTTCAAAACTTGAAAATAATATTAGAAATAGATATATCTTTCGAAGTAGATAGATATCGATATAAAATTTGCGAAATTCCAAGTTAAAATGACCAAGTTATGGCCGTTTTAAGTTGGAACTTCCGCAAATAGTGAGAAATCCGAATTCATCTAGTTTAGATGTATAGCTTGATTTAGTTACATAATGAGAGTCTCATTAGGATTATTCTTGCTTGGTAGGTGATCCCGAGCAGGACAACACCCTACCTCCCGACTACTACTACTAGAAAGACCGGCATCCAATGGCCGAGTGAGTTTTACTTCCACTCTTAATTAATGATTATGATTGTAATGTAGTGGCACTAGTGGTGTAGGCAAAGATAAAAATTCGAATATGCATGATGGGGTATATGGGAATTATATGTGTATTTGTCTGCTGTTGATGTGTGGAATGAAACTTAAGAAATATCGAAACCGGGTGTTAAGCTATTGACTGATTAGCTAGTATCTTATATTGAATGTCTGTGAATACTTGATGGTCACCTAAAAGAATTGAACTAATGTATATTCGACTTCAATTGTAAATTGGATTCATTCATATCACGATGGGGTTGGAGCATTCGCATTGGTTGGTTTTTCGTGATCCATAAAACGAATATGTTGGTTAATCGTGATCCATAAAACGAATTTGTTGGTTAATCGTGATCCATAAAACGAATTTGTTGGTTAATCGTGATCCATAAAACGAAATATTGTTAGTTGACCGTGAGCTTAAACGGCGTCGTACCGCAGGATTCGTTAATCTGCTAACCCGGGATGGAGGGCGTAAGTTCATCCACATATGATTTCCGGTTGGTCATATGTTTGTTGAACTCATTTATTTGGTGCATACACTTGCTTGAATAATCACTTGTTTGAATGAATTGTACATAGTTGTGTTATGGAAGTTATTACTCACTAAGCTAGTTAGCTTACGCCCCCATAGTTTTTATCTATTGCAGCACGAGTTTATATGGCTTAGGCCGAGGCAAGCCACAACACAGGTACCAGAGATAGGAGTTTCCCATAGAAGTTTAATCCATTCTTTTCGTATAGACTTCCGTTGGAAACTAAGGACTCTGGATGATTGTAATGGACTTGTTATTATTTTGCGGGGGAATGCCCCTTAGATTTTGTAAAGTATAATTATGCGTTTTGATTTATTATCTATGGCTAATGAATGCCACGTTAAACTATTTAACTCCATTTGTCGAAGTATTCTATTGTCGTAAAGGAACGCTTTACATCTACTTAAGACTCCCGAAGGGCTCGGGTAGGGAACTCGAGAGTCTTATTTAGTATGTGGCGGGCTGTTACGTTTAGGATACCCTACGGGGCGTGACAAAAGGAGTTGAATATGTGGCAATAAATATGGCTAGAACTTATCAAGGATTATCACCTTGGAATAAACTATTTCCTAGGAAGAGTAAACACTGTAGCAAATGCCCTAAGCAGGAAAAATCACAGAGAAGTAGCTACCTTGCTCACTGATAAGAAGGAGCTAGTAAGGGAATTTGAGAAATGAGTATCGAATTCATGGGGCAAAATGTGGAAGTAGAGATTGCCAGCTTAGTCTTGGAACCAACTTAGTAGAAAGGATTAAGGAAGTCCAACGGTATGATGAGGTGATTCAAAAGATTAAAGGAGAGGTACAAGAGGGAAAGTATACGGATTTCACAATAGATGAAGATGAGGTTATGAGAATAAAAGGGAGATTATGTGTTCCAGGTGATGATGAAATGAGGAAAGAAATCATGAGTGAAGCACATCATTCGGGACATACAATGCACCTAGGAGGAACTAAGATGTATCTAGATCTAAAAAGCCACTACTGGTGGAACGGTATGAAAAGAGACGTAGCCGATTTTGTGATGAAATGTCCGACATGCCAACAAGTAAAAGTGGAACACCAAAGACCAGGAGGACTCTTGAAACCCCTGCTGATACCCGAATGGAAATGGGATCAAATTACGATGGACTTTGCATGTGGACTACGAAGAACATCTGGAGGATATGATGCCATTTGGGTTGTAGTTGATCGATTGATGAGGACAACTCATTTCCTTCCAATCAACATGACGTATTCCATGGATAAGTTAGCCAGAATATATAAGAGAGAAATAGTACGGTTGCATGGAGTGCCCATAGGAATAGTCTCCGAACAAGACCCAAGGTTCGTGTCTAAATTTTGGACAAGCTTGCAAAGATGTTTTGAAATGACCTAGATTTCAATTCTATTTAAATTCTATGTGTTTATTTATTTATTTTAATTGTTGAATTGAATGAGCATGGTTGTGTTGCTAGTAGTCTAAAATGTATTATTTTGTATATACATATATATTGAAATTAATTTCTTTGTTTTATATGTATTAATGTGTGTGTGTAATAAAATTATTAATTATGTCTTTTATACATTAAGGTGTTAGTTAAGTTAGATTTATAAAATTAATCTTGGTTTTCCATAAGATTACTTGATAGAGTTTTCTTTAATTAAGTTAGCATTTATGCCCCTAATGAAGCCCAAATGAGACTCAAATTCACCCAAATTGCAAATTAAAGTTGCATATGCCTTAGAGGGTAAATTTGGAATATGTTTTATGCTTAATTGAACTCCCTTTTTGCAGCCCTAATTTTCTATACGAATTTTTTCTTTTCTTTCTTACTTTTCTTCTTCTTCTTTCAATTCAAATTCCAAGTCCAAACCAAAAGCAATAGCAAGTTTTGAAAATTAGTTCTCTCCAAGGAAAAGCATTTACATGTGAGTTGCTTTAAGTGTGGCTTATGCTTTGTTTTCATTTCTTGTTGTAGCTTTGTAAAATCTTGGATGAAATGAGATTAGTGTTATCTAAATTGCTTATTCATGTATTGAGATGAGCTAGGAATGAGTTTTGTGAGTGTGTGAGTTTGTGCATGTATTGTAGAAGTGATATGAAGTGTTGGGAGGATGTGAAGAGGATTTGTGTAGGAAAATTTAGAATGGATGGAAATAGAATTGGAAATGTTTAAATGTGTTGATTTCATGCTTTGAGTTGTTAGGATTGAGTAGTGCAGATAGGGGTGAGTATATGAAGTTGAAAATGTAGTTGAGGAAGGTTTTAAAGTGTAATAGGATAGAATTTTTCAAAGTGAAAAACAGGGGATTTGTATTATGTCGTTTAGGTCTGTTTTGAGCGTACGCCGGCACCTGAGAATTCAACGCCGCCGGCATAGAGGCAGCGTTGGATTCAAATTTCTTAACGCCGCTTTGCTACACCACCGGCTTTTATGATAAAAATTTCCAGCGTTTGTTCTTCAGAACGTACGCTGGCAATTTGAGTTTCTACGCCGCCGGCTTTCGCTAGGAAAGTCAGCCGGCGTTCTTTCATTCATATTGTACGCTGGCCGCTGGAAATCAAGGCCGTCGGCGTATGTGTCAAAGCTGCCCGCGTATCTGGGTAAGCGGACGGCTTAGACCTCTCTGGACGTATTGAAATTTTTGGGTTTTGAATTCTACGCCGGCTCAAGGCCACCAGATTAGAATGAAGGCAGTCGGCGTACCCTTGAACACTGCCAACATTGGCAGTGTTGATTTTCAGAGTATCAAACACCGGCTCAAAGCCGCCGGCTTTGGTTGCCGGCGTATCCCCTGCGCTTTTGAATTTTAAAAACTTTTTCTAAAATTTTCCGAAGTTTGTTATTTGAGCAATTAAGTGTTTATTAAGCGATTTAGGATATAATAGAATGATTAAATGCTTATTTATGACTTTGTATTCAATTATTTGAATTTCTTTGATTTATTTGTAATATATAGATATAATATGTATAATTGTGAGAGTGAAATCTATATTTATTGATTTATTGATTATTGTGATATTCCTATTTCAGTTAAGGATTTTTCGGTTAGTTCTTCACCGAGAGATCCTAGTTATATACTAACGGGTTCAGGTACGCAATAACTTGTTTGATGATTGCTAGGAATAGGCATTATTAATCTGATTTAAATTGATTTGACTTAATATTTGAATTTATTGGATGTCTATTACGCTGTTTAATCTGGTCCGAGGAGCAGAAAACCTGTCATGATGCAATGACATGTTAGTTAGGCGCTTAACCAAGTCATGATGCAATGACTTTACCATGATGCAATGGTACGCTATGATGCAATAGCGATTCTTTTTGGTTAAGTGGGTAGCCGATAGGGGGAATAGTAACGTTGTAATGTTTGCTTAAACTTAGGGGGAAATACCATGATTTAGTTCAAAGTTTATGGGAACTTATGAACTAGGCTCATGTTATGGACTGAGTTTAAGTAGAGTCAGGCAACGGCTTTTAAACCCTAAATGAAGCTATTATCTCCATGAAATAGATATAGGAGATATAAGTATTCGGACTGCTTATATCAACCCCATGAGCAGCTGCTGTTATTCAGGATCCCTGAATTCCCGAAGCGTGACCGGGGTTTGAATACCCTCCTGTTGATTTGTGCAAGAAAACATAATAAAGATAATCACCTGTCTAATGTTGCATTACATCAATTTGATGAATTGTTTTGCATTGGTTATTGTGTACTGGGCCTTTGGCTCACTTTTGCTCCTTTGCAGGTATTGGAGACGAGTTTTAAGATGATTTGGGCTATGGGTCCGATTTCGAGAGATTTCTGGATGAGTGGACGAATAGGATCCATCACCTGGACTTTTGGAAGAATTTTTGCTAAGGAAAAGTTATGTATAGAAGGCTTGTTAGTTAAGCCTATTTGTTGTAAAGACCTTAAGATCCTTAGGATTCTTTTTGATGTAAGAAACATGTAATTTTTGTAGTGTCTTGTATTGACACTAAAGTGTTTATATGATGTAAATGTATGTATAGATTGCTCTTGTTAGCAATCTTGTTTTGTTTAAAAGTTCTTTGTAAAGTTATAGTGATTTTGATCAAACAATATTCATAAACTGTTAGATTTAGGACAACCTTACATATAATATGAAAATATTATATGTGGTTGGGGACTCGGTACTCTAAGTCTCGGGATTTAGAGAGTTGGGTCTTTACAGATGGTATCAGAGCTATGTTTATGAAATTGTTTGATTAAATAGTGGTGACTTGACCTTAGATGTGGTAAGTTTAGTTAGACATATATAGGACTTGTTCATATTAAGTTTATGTTTGAATGTCTAATTGGTTTATTAATTGTTTTGATGTTGATTTGACCTTGTAAAATTATTATATGTCATACATATGTTGCATGTTTGTTTAAAAGATGGATAGGTCACGAAGAGTAACCCGACAATCTTCGGAAAGAGAAAGTATGCCACCTCCTTCTCAGTCTACTATTTCAGCTTCTGCATCAGCTAGTATTCCAGCTTCTACTTCGACTCCATCACCGGCTTCGGCTTCTACTGCACCAAATCCACAACCTCCTCAAATGCCAGCATACCCAGCTATGCCTCAGATGCCTGCTGGAGATCCGAATAATGTGCTCACTATGTTTCGAGATATGTTTGCAATAGTTCAGCAATACCAACAAATGATGTATCAACAACAACAACTGTTTATGCAGCAATATCATCCACCAACTGTGAGAGAAGAACCACAAGTACCAATGGGAGACAGAAATGATCAAGTCAAGTTACATGATTTTGTCAGACTGGTACCTGATTTTGATGGAACTGTTTTGGATCCAACTCGAACAGAAGATTGGATAGTGGAGCTCGAGAAAGCGTTTGCAGCTTGTGAAGTACTTGAGCATAGGAAAGTTGATTTGGCTATATATATGTTGAAGGGAGATGCATATAATTGGTGGAGATTGAATAGTGAAGGATATGTAAGGCCGATACCATGGAACAGATTTAAGGAAGCCTTTTTCTTGCAATACATTCCATCTACAGTGCGGGAACAAATGATATCAAGTTAGTTAAGTTTAAGGCAAGGAAATAAAACTGTTGAAGAATATCATGTAGAATATTGCAGATTGCTTAAATTTGCCGGTACAAATTACAATGATGAGAGCATGAAAGTTCAAAAGTTTCAAGATGGCTTGAATATGGAGATTAAGAGTGAGGTTAAGAAGTTTCAATTGTTAACACTGTCTGAAACAGTAATCAAGGCAAAGTTAATGGAACAAATTAATAATGAGAATCAAGCTCAGAGGGATAGACGTGCTACATGTAAATCCCGGTATTCTTAGTAGTTAAGAAACCCCGAGAATTGGAAGCGAAACCCTAATCCGGTCCAGTTTGAGTCTAGTCAGAGAAGCCTAGGAACCCTAAATCCGGCTTTCCTTCGGTTTCATAATAAAAGAAATTTTATAAAGTAAATGAAGTTGAATTATTGTTCTAAAGTATATTTTAGACCTTTGAAAGTTTTAAATTCGGGAATTTTTCACTTCCGGGCCTTCCCGAGCTCAATTACGGAAAAGCGTGCCCCGGACCACGGATTCAGAAAAATGTTCCGGAATATTCATTAGAACCATAGTTTTATAAGGATTCCAAAAATAACAATTTTATAATTTTCCGAGCTATAAAAATTACAGTTATAGCTTTTCCCATGTTTTTGTTACAACCGGTAAAGTAGATGTCTTGTCTACTATTCACAAGTACAACCTACACTACTCACTACCCATACCCTATTCTTACATCCTTACAACTACTCATTTCAATTTTCTTTTCCAATGAATTTTGTCTCTTAATCAATTATCACATTTATTACATTTTAATTAACTAAATTACAAATATCAAAATTTCACAATACACACACACACACACAAGATGGCCGGTGCCCCCCCTTGTTTTTTTTCCTCAATTCAAATTATTTTTACTTCATTTTATTAACTAAAACCCTAATTCACTTCATATATAAACATATTCTTCTCTCTCTCTCTTCATTTTACTTGTTTCAAATTTTTGTAAAAGAGAAAAAAAACTCTCCTTCCTCCTCCTTTGTGCCGTGAGCTACCCCCTCCCCCACTCTCACAATTTCAACTTGTTTTCTCCTCTTTTCTACTCCAAGACTCCATTGGTAGGTTGATTTTAAGGCTTGTTCATCCCAAATCTTGTAATGGCAAGATCATTCTTGTGTGTTTTCCACCATTTATCCCCATGAGCATGAGCAAGGGACATGAAAACACTACTACAAGAATCTCAAGCCATCACAAGAAGTGGATCTAGTATTTGAAAGAGTTTTGTTTGAAATATCAACTTGTTCATGCATGTAAAGTAGAGATCTTGTACATATATTGATGTTCATGCCATGAGAGTTATGATTCATGCATTATAGTTAGTAGATCTAATATTTAGACATCCATATCTTCATTTACATGTATGATCATAGAGTTATTTTGATTTTCATGCATTGATGATCATAAAAATGTAGTCTTATTCATGTAAAGGTGTATTAGATAGTGGATCTTCATATATAGAAGGCAAGAACATTGAAAAAGGAAAGGTTTTGTCAAATATGAAATGTTGGAAATTCGGATGAAATTGAAACCCTACTTTAAAAACCACCAAAGTCACTTTTAAACTCATGTTTCACGAGAAAAATGAAGGGTATGTGTAATAGGTATATTGAAGGAATGATTTTCATAAGCTTAGATGAGTTTAGGCATGATAAGAATGTAAAACAAGTGGTGGAGTTAGAATGAAAAATATTGATATGTGGATCAATAGTCAAATTCGTAATTTAGGTCCATGCCTACAAGTGGACCTACAAGAACACTTAGTATCTAAGTCTAAATTGGATGTTTTATAAGCTAAATGAAGTCCTTAGATGATATATACATTGGAGCTTCAAATTTTAATGCATTAAACAAGATTTCCCAAAAGGAAAATGCAAGAAAATGAAATTTCAAAAATTCGGATTTTTACAAGGGGCTTGTTTAAAAACATGTTTACCAAATGAAAAATGGGGATTTTTATGCATGAATGAAGGCCATGATTAATATAGACTTTAAGAACTCATTTTTATTTAGATAACAAGTGAATTTCAAGAATAAAAATCAAAGAAACCCTAAGGAATGTAAAGTTGAGAAGAATAGCTTTTTAGAGATAACCTTTATGTAATTTTGTAACAATTAGGAGTTCCTAAGGGTTTATCATCAAAAAATCATCATGACCATGCATATATTGAGTTCATTACATGGCATTCATGTTAGTAATTCATTCCTATACCATTCATCCATGAATCATCAACTAGGAACATTTCTCATCAAAAGCAAAACAAATTTTTCGGAATTGAGAAAGGGGCAGAACAGAACTGATCCCACTGTTCCGTGGCCTTACTACTTTCAAAACTTGAAAATAATACTAGAAATAGATAGATCTTTCGAATTAGATAGAAATCGATATAAAATTTGCGAAATTCCGAGTTAAAATGACCAAGTAATGGTCGTTTGAAGTCGGAGCTTCCACAAATAGCGAGAATTCCGAATTCATCTAGTTTAGATGCATAGCTTGAATTAGTTACATGATGAGAATCTCATTAGGATTATTCTTACTTGGTAGGTGATCCCGAGCAGGACGACACCTTACCACCCGATTATTACTACTAGAAAGACCGGCGTCCAATGGCCGAGTGAGTTTTACTTCCACTCTCAATTATTGTTGTGATTGTAATGTAGTGGCACTAGTAGTGTAGGCAAAGATAAAATGGATATGCATGATGGGGTATATGGGAATTGTATAGTTATCTGCTGTTGATGTGTGAATGGAACTTAAGAAATATCGAAACCGAGTGTTAAGCTATTGACTGATTAGCTAGTATTCTATATTGAATGTTTGAGAATACTCGTTGGTCACCTAAAAGAATTGAACTAATGTATATTCGACTTCAATTGTAATTGGATTCATTCATATCACGATGGGGATGGAGCATTCACATTGGTTGGTTTTTCATGATCCATAAAACAAAATTGTTGGTTAATCATGATCCATAAAACGAAATATTGTTAGTTGACCGTGAGCTTAAAACGGCGTCGTACCGCAGGATTCGTTAATCTGCTAACCCGGGATGGAGGGCGCAAGTCCATCCACATATGATTTCCGGTTGGTCATATGTTTGTTGAACTCATTTGTTTGATGCATACACTTGCTTGAATAATCACTTGTTTGAATGGATTGTATTTAATTGTGTTATGGAAGTTATTACTCACTAAGCTAGTTAGCTCCCCATAGCTTTTACTTATTGCAGCACGAGTTTATCTGGCTTAGACCGAGGCAAGCCACAGCACAGGTACCGGAGATAGGAGTTTCCCATAGAAGTTTACTTCATTCTTTTTGTATAGACTTCCGTTGGAAACTAAAGGACTCTGGATGACTGTAATGGACTTGATATTATTTTGCGGGGGAATGCCCCTTAGATTTTGTAAAGTATAATTATGCGTTTTGGTTTATTATCTATGGCTAATGAATGCCACGTTAAACTATTTAACTCCATTTGTTGAAGTATTCTATTGTTGTAAAGGAACGCTTTACATCTTTATAAGACTCCCGAAGGGACTCGGATAGGGAATTCGAGAGTCTTGTTTAGTATGTGGCGGACTGTTACGTTTAGGATACCCTATGGGGCGTGACACTACATTTATGGGCAAGAGATCGGTGACATCATACACTCCCTATTCAAGGTTTGGTAATGTTAACAAAGGCAAGCGACCATATTTGGATAAGAAACCAAGCTCGAGACAAGTGGTGAAGACTTCTATGCCATCTATTCCATTTGATAGGCGATGTCCTATATGTTTTGGGCCTCATGAATCATTTCAATGTAAATGGACTCCTGGAGCTTGCTTTACATGTGGGAAAGTAGGTCATAAAGCTTCTGACTGTCTTGAACCTAAATTGGAGCCCATCTTTTGTGCTCATTGTCAACAAAGAGGTCATCATGTGGCAAATTGTAAAGAAAAGCCTAGGAATGAAGGACCGAACTTTGGAAAGGGAATAACAGCTGCTAGAGTATTTGCTTTACAACAATGTGAGAAAGCTCCTTCGGTTGATACATTGGTAGGTACAATACAGATTGCAAATCATCCTGCATATACATTAATTGACACTGGTGCTACTCATGCATGTATTGCTGAAAGCTTTGTGAATAAGTGTGGTTTGTCTTTTGAAGTGTTGTATGATAGAGTGATGAGTGTAAATACTCCTTTTGGTGTACAATCCAAAGAGCCATGTGTATGTAGGAATGTTGATGTTGTGATTTCTGATGAAAGCATGCCAATAGATATGTTAGTTCTGCCTTTAATTGATTTTGATGTTATTCTTGGAATGAATTGGTTAATCTTTACAAAGCTATGATATATTAATAAAGCGGAAGTAGTTTTGAGTTGAAGGTAGAAGACTACTTCATGTGTTGGAAAGAAGGAGACCGAGGAGTATGTATTCTATGGAATTGTGGGAGAAGGATATGAGAACTACAATGGGTAGTGAAGAACTCCGAGTTGATATGGTGCCAGTAGTAAGGGAATTTATTGATGTTTTTCCTGATGAATTACCCGGTTTGCCACCGGATAGGGAGATTGATTTTGGGATTGATTTGATACCAGGACTACACCTATTTCTAAAGCTCCATACCGTATGGCTCCGGCCGAGTTGAAAGAATTGAAAAGTCAGTTGGAGGAATTACAACACCTAGGGTTTATTCGTCCAAGTATTTCTCCTTGGGGTGCTCCGGTATTATTTGTTAAGAAGAAAGATGGAAGTCTAAGAATGTGTATAGACTATAGAGAATTAAATCAAGTGACAATCAAGAACAAGTATCCACTTCCTCGAATTGATGATTTATTTGATCAACTGAGAGATGCTGCATTATTTTCCAAGATAGATTTGAGATCCGGATACCATCAACTCAAGATTAAGCAACAAGATATATCCAAGACTGCTTTCAGAACAAGATATGGACATTTTGAGTTTATGGTTATGCCTTTCGGTTTAACAAATGCCCCTGCTGCTTTTATGGATTTGATGAATAGGGTATTTAAGGATTATCTGGATCAATTTGTAATAGTCTTCATTGATGATATATTGGTGTATTCAAAGAATGTGGAAGAACATGAGAAACATTTGAGACTTGTTTTGCAAAGATTGAGAGAGAGGAAGCTTTATGCTAAATTTAGCAAGTGCAAGTTTTGGTTGAGAGAAGTTGCATTCTTGGGACATATCATTACAAAAGAAGGAATATCTGTTGATCCGAAAAGATTAGAGCGGTATTGGACTGGCCACCACCACAAGTGTCACGGAAGTACGAAGTTTTCTGGGTTTGGCAAGCTATTATAGAAGATTTGTACAAGGTTTTTCCAAAATCGCTTCACCATTAACTAAGTTGACGAGAAAATATGTGAAGTTTGATTGGGATGAAGATTGTAATCGAGTTTTCTTGAGCTGAAGAACGATTGGTTTCTGCACCGATTTTGGCATTACCAGTTAGCGGAGAAGAGTTCGTGATTTATAGTGATGCTTCACTTCAAGGACTCGGATGTGTTTTGATGCAAGATAATCGAGTTATAGCTTATGCCTCAAGACAATTGAAGCCCCATGAGAGGAATTACCCAATTCATGATCTCGAGCTAGCCGCGGTGGTATTAGCATTGAAGCTTTGGAGACATTATTTATTTGGTGAAAAGTGTAAGATATTCACGGATCACAAGAGTTTGAAATACATTTTCACTCAAAAGGAATTGAACATGCGACAACGAAGGTGGTTGGAGTTAATCAAAGATTACAATGTTGAAATTTTGTATCACCCGGGAAAAGCTAATGTGGTAGCCGATGCGCTCAGTAGAAAGAAACCATGAATGTGGAATCTCTGGTTACTACTCAACGGGAATTACAAGAAGATCTTCAAAGGATGAATATTGAGATAGCTATGGAAAATGTTGACATTATGCTAGCGAGTTTATCATTGCAACCGACGATTCTGGATCAAATCAAGCAAGGACAACTTGAAGAACCTGGAAGCCAGAAATTGAAAAGTAGATAGGTAAAAAGAGGAGAAAAGAGATGAGATTGATGATAAGGTATTATCAGGTTCAAGGATAGAATTTATGTACCCGAGATCTATGATTGAGACACCAAATTATGAAGGAAGCGCATTCCTCCTCATATTCAATCCATCCTGGAAACACAAAATGTATCGAGACTTGAAGCGACATTTTTGGTGGGAAGGAATGAAGAAGGATATTGCAAGATTTGTTTCTAAGTGTTTGGTATGTCAACAAGTGAAGATCGAGCATCAACGACCTGGAGGAGAATTGCAACCATTGAGAATTCCGGAATGGAAATGGGATGAGATAACTATGGATTTTGTGACGGCTTTACCAAAGACAGTAGCCAAGAATGAAATGATTTGGATCATCGTGGATCGACTCACGAAATCATCACATTTCATTCCACTGAGAGTCGGGTATTCACTTGAAAGATTGGCTCAGATTTACATTCGAGAGATAGTGAGATTACATGGTATACCAATGACCATCACTTCAGATAGAGATACTAGATTTGTCAGTCGATTCTGGAAAAGTCTTCATGAAGCTCTTGGAACAAAGTTACAATTTAGTACAGCTTTTCATCCACAAACTGACGGGCAATCAGAAAGGACGATTCAAATTCTTGAAGATATGCTTAGAGCTTGTGCATTGGATTTTGGAAGGAATTGGGATGAACACTTACCTGGTTGAATTTGCTTACAATAATAGTTATCAGGCATCGATTCAGATGGCTCCGTATGAAGCGTTATATGGAGAAAATGTAGATCTCCTTTACATTGGGATGAAGTGGGCGAGAGAGTGTTGATTGGACCTGATTTGGTACAACAAGCAGTTGATAAGATTCAAATGATCAAACAGAGATTGAAAGCTGCTCAAGACCGATATAAAAGTTATGCCGATTTGAGAAGAAGACCTTTGGAGTTTGAACTTGGAGATCATGTGTTTCTCAAAATATCCCCGATGAAAGGAGTTTTCAGATTTGGTGTGAGGAGCAAATTGAATCCAAGATACATTGGGCCATATGAAATATTGGAACGGATCGGGCCATTAGCTTATAGATTGGCGCTACCACCAAGTTTGTCAGGTGTTCATAACGTTTTTCATGTGTCTCAGCTTCGAAAATGCTTATCTGATTCCGACGCAATATTGGACACAAATCAACCAGAGATACTACCAGATTTGACTACTGAGGAAAAGCCAATTAGAATTTTGGGAAAAATGGACAAAGAATTGAGGAATAAAGTCATATCGATGGTAAAGGTCCAATGGAGTAACCAATCTGAAAGAGAAGCGGTTTGGGAAGTGGAGAGCATAATGAGACAAAAATATCCGGAACTTTTTGAGTAAGAAGGTGAGTTAAGTTTCGGGGACGAAACTTCTTGAAGAAGGGAAGAATGAAATGACTTAGATTTCAATTCTATTTAAATTCCATGTGTTTATTTATTTATTTTAATTGTTGAATTGAATGAGTATGGTTGTGTTGCTAGTAGTCTAAAATGTATTATTTTGTATATATATATATTGAAATTAATATCTTTGTTTTATATGTATTAATGTGTGTGTGTGTAATAAAATTATTAATTATGTCTTTTATACATTAAGGTGTTAGTTAAGTTAGATTTATAAAATCAACTTGGTTTTCCATAAGATTAGTGATAGAGTTTTCTTAATTAAGTTAGCATTTATGCCCAAATGAAGCCCAAATGAGACTCAAATTCACCCAAATGCAAATTAAAGTTGCATATGCCTTAGAGGGTAAATTTGGAATATGTTTAAGCATAATTATGCTTAATTGAACTCCCTTTTTGCAGCCCTATTTTCTATACGAATTTTGCTTTTCTTTCTTTCTTTTCTTCTTCTTCTTTCAATTCAAATTCCAAGTCCAAACCAAAGCAATAGCAAGCTTTGAAAATCAAGTTCTCTCCAAGGCAAAGCATTTACATGTGAGTTGCTTTAAGTGTGGCTTATGCTTTGTTTTCATTTCTTGTTGTAGCTTTGTAAAATCTTGGATGAAATGAGATTAGTGTTATCTAAATTGCTTATTCATGTATTGAGATGAGCTAGGAATGAGTTTTGTGAGTGTGTGAGTTTGTGCATGTATTGTAGAAGTGATATGAAGTGTTGGGAGGATGTGAAGAGGATTTGTGTAGGAAAATTTAGAATGGATGGAAATGGAATTGGAAATGTTTAAATGTATTGATTTCATGTTTTGAGTTGTTAGGATTGAGTAGTGTAGATAGGGGTGAGTATATGAAGTTGAAAATATAGTTGAGGAAGGTTTTAAAGTGTAATAGGATAGAATTTTTCAAAGTGAAAAACAGGGGATTTGTATTATGTCTTTTAGGTCTGTTTTAAGCGTACGCCGGCACCTAGGAATTCAACGCCGCCGGCGTAGAGGCAACGTTGGATTCAAATTTCTTAACGCCGCTTTGCTACACCACCGGCTTTTATGATAAAAATTTCTAGTGTTTGTTCTTCATAATGTATGCCGGTAATTTGAGTTTCTATGCCGCCGGCTTTCGCTAGGAAAGTCAGCCGGCATTCTTTCATTCATGTTGTACACTGGCCGCTAGAAATCAAGGCCGCCGGTGTATGTGTCAAAGCTGCCCGCGTATCTGGGAAAGCAGACGGCTTAAACCTCTGTGGACGTTTTGAAAATTTTGGGTTTTGGATTCTACGCCGGCTCAAGGCTGCCGGCGTAGAACGAAGGCAGTCAGCGTACCCTTAAACACTGCCAGCATTGGCAGTATTGATTTTCAGAGTATCAAACACCGGCTCAAACCCGCCGGCGTATCTCCTGCGCTTTTGAATTTTAAAAACTTTTTCTAAAATTTTCCGAAGTTTGTTATTTGAGCAATTAAGTGTTTATTAAGCGATTTAGGATATAATAGAATGATTAAATGCTTATTTATGACTTTGTATTCAATTATTAGAATTTCTTTGATTTATTTGTAATATATAGATATAATATGTATAATTGTGAGAGTGAAATCTATATTTATTGATTTATTGATTATTGTGATATTCCTATTTCAGTTAAGGATTCTTCGATTAGTTCTTCACCGAGAGATCCTAGTTATATACTAACGGGTTCAGGTACGCAATAACTTGTTTGATGATTGCTAGGAATAGGCATTATTAATCTGATTTAAATTGATTTGACTTAATATTTGAATTTATTGGATGTCTATTACGCTATTTAATCTGGTCCGAGGAGCAGAAAACCTGTCATGATGCAATGACATGTTAGTTAGGCGCTTAACCAAGTCATGATGCAATGACTTTATCATGATGCAATGGTACGCTATGATGCAATAGGGATTCTTTTTGGTTAAGTGGGTAGCCGATAGGGGGAATAGTAATGTTGTAATGTTTGCTTAAACTTAGGGGGAAATACCATGATTTAGTTCAAAGTTTATGGGAACTTATGAACTAGGCTCATGTTATGGACTGAGTTTAAGTAGAGTCGGGCAACGGCTTTTAAACCCTAAATGAAGCTATTATCTCCATGAAATAGATATAGGAGATATAAGTATTCGGACTGCTTATATCAACCCCATGAGCAGCTGCTGTTATTCAGGATCCTTGAATTCCTGAAGCGTGACCGGGGTTTAAATACCCTCCTGTTGATTTGTGCAAGAAAACGTAATAAAGATAATCACCTGTCTAATGTTGCATTACATCAATTTGATGAATTTTTTTGCATTGGTTATTGTGTACTGGGCTTTTGGCTCACTTTTGCTCCTTTGCAGGTATTGGAGATGAGTTTTAAGATGATTTAGACTATGGGTCCGATTTCGAGAGATTTCTGGATGAGTGGGACGAATAGGATCAAATCACCCTGGACTTTTGGAAGAATTTTTGCCAAGGAAAAGTTATGTATAGATGGCTTGTTAGTTAAGCCTATTTGTTGTAAAGACCTTAAGATCCCTTAGGATTCTTTTTGATGTAAGAAAACATGTAATTTTTGTAGTGTCTTGTATTGACACTAAATAGTGTTTATATGATGTAAATGTATGTATAGATTGCTCTTGTTAGCAATCTTGTTTTGTTTTAAAAGTTCTTTGTAAAGTTATAGTGATTTTGATCAAACAATATTCATAAATTGTTAGATTTAGGACAACCTTACATATAATATGAAAATATTATATGTGGTTGGGGACTCGGTACTCTAAGTCTCGGGATTTAGAGGGTCGGGTCTTTACATGTTTGGGAATGAAGCTACATTTGAGCACTGCTTATCACCCTCAAATAGATGGTCAATAAAAAAGAACAATACAAACTTTGGAGGATATGTTGCGTGCTTATGTAATAGAGTTCAATGGTAGTTAGGATACACACCTACCATTAGTGGAATTTGCCTACAACAACAGCTGCCACTCCACAATTTAAATGCTACCTTACGAAGCATTGTACGGAAGGCAATGTAGGTCACCATTGTTCTGGGATGATGTAGAGAAGTTAGGCATCGGATTCAACTTGGTACAAGACACGGCTGACGAGGTACGAATCATTTAACAAAAGATGAAGGAAGAACAAGATCGACAGAAAAGCTAGGTGGATATGAAACGGTGTATTCTCGAGTTTAAGGTTAAAGACCATATATATTTGAAAGTAAACCCCATCAAGAGTATTCGCAGAGTTCGGGCACAAGGAAAATTGAGTCCACGATATATTAGACCTTTTGAGGTGCTTGAAAGAGGAGGAGATCTCGCTTATTGTCTGGCCTTACCTCCTAACTTGTCTAGAATCCATAATATATTTCATGTTTCGATTTTACGAAAGCACGTGTCAGATCCTAGTAGAACCACAGAGTTGAAACCAGTACGATTAAAAGAAAACTTCACCTATGAGGAGCACCAGAGTCAGATCCTAGATCATAAGGTGCAAAAGCTTTGAAAGAAGGAGATCAAGTATGTGAAAGTTCTATGGAGAAATGACTCACATGAAGAGGCAACCTAGGAAGCCGAAAGCAATATACACCAAAAGTATCCAAGTTTGTTCAAAAATTCAGATAGGAACTTCAAGTTTTGAGGAAAAAACTTTCATTAAGGAGGGTAGGTTGTAAACCCCCAAATTTTTACGATCAATTAAATTCAAACCTTAATTAGAAAGTCAACCGAAAATCCTAAAGTCAACAAAACCCTAGTCAAACGCAACCGTTCATGTCCGGTAATCCCGTGTTCGTAACCCTAAGTAAGTAAGTAAGAGTTTAGCATGTAGAATAGTTCCTAATAACATGAGAAAGCTTAAAAATATTAGATGAATTAACCTGCAATTCGTTTTGAGCCCGATCGGATACAGTTTTCGAAAAGCATGTCCCGGGGCTCGGAATAGTAAAAATATTCTGGATATACCGTTAGACTAGTAAAGAGATAAGGTTTTCAAAAATATCAGTTTTATAATTTTTTGATAACTAAAAAATGTCAGATATCGTAATTATAAGCATATTTTTTTTACTATCAGCACTTTATTTGTCATATCTACTTTACATTACACTATTAATTACTATTCTATACTATTTATCTATCTCTACTTTTTCTTACAATCTACTCTTACAACCATACACTTATTTTCTTACAATTTTCATTTCCAATACAACTTTACATCTTTCATATCTTACTTTTTATTAACAAAAATACAAAAAAAATAAATCTCTCTCTCTCTCTCCTACTCAATTTGCGTCGGTCCCCCTTTCCCTTTCCTCTCAATTTGTTTTATTTTTTATTTATTTAATTAACACAAATTTCCCTCCAATTTTTCCTATAAATACCACATCTTCCTTCCATTTCCTTCACAACTTTCATACACTACAATTACTCTCTCAAAATCTCTCCAAAAGTTCTCTCAAAATTCTCTCTGGTTTATCTTTCATAGGTAATGCTTCTTTAAGTTTTTCTTATGTTCATTTGCTTAGTATGAACATAGTGTGTGTTTTCTAAACCTAAGAAGGTTAGGAAAGCAATAATACGTTCATATTTTGTTCTTGTTCATGAATCTATTTTCCTTTATGTCGTTCTTATGTTTATCTAACTAAATATATCTATGTAATTATATATACCTTTTAGAGCATATAAGCTCATTTGTTATTGCATTTTATTTACTTTCCTTGCAATTTATTTACTTTCAAGTTGTTTTAAGACTAGTCTTTCTAGTCTTAGACTTATCCTCATCAAGTCAAAACAATTTTCTTTTTCTTTTGAGGCTAGTCTATTCTTAGTCCCGAGAAGCCTTGAAGAAGCTAAGGCTCCCAATACTTAACAATTATTATTATGCTTATTTATTTCTTATATTCATTATTATCTTATCATGTGATATTTTAACTTTTATAAACTACATGATCATGTTCATGCATAGCCAATAAGTTGTTGTCCAAATAAAAATGAATCTTTTTGATGAAAGAATAAAATTTGATCTACGTTTTTCCAAAGACTTAGAAAAACAATTTTCAAATAAATCTCTTTCAAAAGTTTATGTAAACTCATCACGAAATTGCAAACTAGTAATAAAAGAAGTTTCTTCAAGGTCTAAAGATATTTCCTTTTCAAATAAAAGAAGTCTTGATATATAGATAATAACTTGGTACTATTTTTACCAACTTTCTAAACCAAGAGCCAACTAAGTTTCAAGAAAATCAACTTACAAGGAAAATGAAAATAAATCTTCAAAGAAATAAACTCATCAAGTACTACCAAAGAAAACTTTTGGAAACTCTATTTTTCAATTCCTAGAAATAAATTTTGTAGATAACCTCAAAAGCCTAAACTTTATTTTCAAATCACTTTTGATAAACTAAAGAAATAAAAATATAGTATATTAGATTGTGATCATCCAAAAATTTATAAGTTACTTTACCCACATGAAGTAAAGTCTAACAAATCCAAATGTTTCAAAATACTAGAAAAGTTTGTTTTAAGGAAATAAACTAAATAAGACAACACCTATAGCTTCATGCATAAATTATGAATTTATTTACATACATAAGGAATTCTTTTAAAACATATACATATTTGAGTTTTACTTAAACAAACCTTAGTAAATGAAGGATTAGTAAATATTGTTTTTCAAGAAAGGAATCTTCGCACTAGATCTATACCCTTCTAGTCTGAGACCCAAATGACCTTTTATAGTAAAAGTAACCTTATAAATGAATAGATCTTTTCGAGTAGGTAGAAAACGGCATATAATCAGTGAAATTTCGAGTTAAAATGAGCAAGTTATGGCCATTTTAAATTGGAACTTCCTTCAGTCCGATTTTTACCGTAGTTTCGAGTTAGATTTAGAATCTCCAAAATAGAAATTCTATGAAAAAATTATTTTCGGTATTTCATCTTGTTTAGGTGAAGAAGGAACCGATATCGCCTTCTCGGAAGATTATTTCGACTAAGAGCAATCGTTATGGAGTGAGTTAATCCCTTATTAATTATATTTCCTTGATTGTGCTTGTAAGTAGTAGCACTAGAGAGTAAGGAAAAAAATAAATGAACAAATGTTGTGTGATTTGGATTCATGATTGAATGATGTAGTTTTTGAGTAAAAGCTAAGTATATCGAAAGAGGAATTGATGAATAACTTATGTTTTCCTGCAATAGTATGATGAATATTGTTTTAGTCATCTTTAACTTGAACTTGACGATAATTGAATAAACCAATATTAAAAACGATTCATGTATAACATATTATGAGTCACATTTTTTTTTTTTTTTGCTACTATTCTTCGTGTGGGGAAACGAGGAGTCGTAGTGGTGGCTAGTAGGAGCTAGAAAGTCTACATGGACTAGTAGGAGTCGGAAAGTCTATAAGGCAAGTAGGAGCCAGTAAGTCTGCAACTATTGATGGTAGTATGGGCCGGTAACCACCCAACCCCCGACATAGAGGGCGTAAAATCCATGCTACACATGGTTCCCAGTTAATCATGTGTATTTTGTTTGCTCATGTGATTGATGCATTCCTATATGATTGTCTAAAATACTTGTATGTTTTATGGAAATGATTTGAAGAAGGGAGTTATGTCACTAAGCTAGTTTTGCTTACACCCCTATAGCTTTTTGTTACAGTTTGATTACTTATGGTTGGCACCAAGGAGCTCCTTTTGTCAGGTATGAGCCAAAGCTATTAGGAGTTTTTTGAAGAAGTTTTTATTTTTAGTTTTGGATAAAGACTTCTAAGAGAAATCTCTATAGTAGACTTATGTTATATTTATGTATGTTTTGAAGATGACTTAGTTTGAGCAAGGCTTTTAGAACGGAGGAATGCCCCTAAGAAGTTGTAAGAAACTTTTATCTTAATGATTATTACATGTTTACCTTTATAAGTTCTTGCATGCTTTTATTATCTGCTTAAACATAATACCTCTTTGAGTTTCCTACTATCTTAGAAGCACATGTTGCACATCATATCATAGCTTTTGTGTGACTAAGGTTGTCATTCATTAGCTTTAATATTATGTGCGGCGGACTACCATGTTTAGGTTACCCTTTGGGGTGCGACATTTCTATATATTTGAGAGAGGTTATGAGGGTTAGGACAGGTTATAGGACGTATTTATATGGTTGTAACTTGAAGGGATATAAGATAGACAAAGGGAAAACAAAGCTAGCAGCTTAAAACTTTCGCGTCGCAATACAAGTCTAAGGCCGCCACTTAGGCCGATGGCGGCCTAAAGGTCGGCATACGGCCAATTTCCCCATTTTGCACAATTTTCCTACGAAGCTCCAAGCTGATGTTTAGGCCATCGTCCTTTGTATTTAGGCTAGCAGCTTAGAATTATAGGCTGGCGGCCTATATGCCAGCCTATTCCAAAATCATCCAATCATTTCCGTACGTCTTCCTCATCTATTCCATGAAAAAAAAATACCCTTTTAAACAACTATTTATTACATGAATACCCCTCACTATGAAATATTTACTTGTATATTACATACAAGGTACCTTGGAACATGTACCATTTATACATAGAAGTCTAGGTTTTAAGGTAGGTATAAGGTGTGAAGACTGCGTACCTATACCCTATAAGAACAAGTTTTTGAAAAATCTATATCAATGCCTAGTCTTGTAGCCTATTATACCTACCTAGACCCTACCCAATTGAGTAGTGTACGAGTGGATATCCTATACGACAGGGCAACTTACTTACCCTTACCAAAGAGTTTATGAGCTCTAATAAAAGGTGAACTCAATCTAAATGGAATCAAAAAATAAAATGATGGGAAGGTTTGTATAGTTCGACTACCACTATTAGACTAAAGAGAATATACTTTATCAAATATATAAAACTTATAGGAGATTTTATGGTCCCTTAGATTGAATTTAAGGCATGTTTAGGCGGTCGAATTTTTATCTATATCATATTTGTATTTGTATATTATCAGTGTTAGATCAGTATCGATTTTGTCTAGTCAATTTATGAGTAAAATTATTAGTTTTTCATCAGTATCATATATATATTGGTTCAGCTTGAAAATGTGTCACGCCCCAAAGTGTGTCATACACGTGACAGTCCGCCACACTCAATATTTAAACTCAAGTAAGACAACCTTAGTCTTTCCATGAGTTTGAACATTGGGTGTAAGGCTCACTCTCAACATTTATAGGCCATACTTTGCTTCATAGTAGCTTAAGGAGACATACGTAGCAGCAAGAATGTAAATCATGTCCGTCTTACAGAGAATTATTCTATTACATGAACTAGGGGTATACCCCCGATAACAATGCTAAGAATTCTCAAGCTCACAAAATTCCTTGTATTATTCTCCAGACACTGGTTCCTGGGAACAGGATTAGAAGTCCATTTCTACTTTCAAGACCCGGCCTTAACCAAAACTCCTCAACCTCTGAGAGCTGTACCTGATGTCCACGGGTCCTCGGAGATAACCAAAGGTATCCATACTGCAACAGGAAACTATGGGGGTATAAGCTACACTAGCTTAGTGAGTGAAAACTTCCGAATCACAATTAATACAAAACATCCAAGCAAGTGATTAATCAACCAAGTGAAATGCATCAAACGAGTGAGTTCAACAAACATATGACCAGCCGAAAATCATATGTGGATGGACTTGCGCCCTCTATCCCGGGTTAGCAGATTTACGAATCCTGCGGTACGACGCCGTTTAAGCTCACGGTCAACTAAACAATATTTCGTTTTATGGATCACGATTAACCAACATATATTCGTTTTATGGATCATGATTAACCAACATGTATTCGTTTTATGGATCATGATTAACCAACATGTATTCGTTTTATGGATCATGAAAAACCAACATGTATTCGTTTTATGGATCACGAAAAACCAACAAATGCTAATGCTCCATCCCCATCGTGATATGAATGAATCCAATTATAATTGAAGTCGAATATGGATTAATTCAATTCTTTTAGGTGACCAACAATTATTCGCAGACAATCAACATAAATTCTAGCTAAACAAGAAATAGCTTAGCACCCGGTTTGGATATTCCTTAAGTTCCATTCACACATCAACAGCAAACAAATATAAAATTCCCATATACCCCATCATGCATAATCATCTTTTTATCTTTGCCTAAACAACTAATGCCACTATCAGTACAATCACAAGCAATAATTGAGAACGGAAGTAGTACTCACTCGGCCATGGTACGCTGGTCTCTTAATAACGGTAGTCGGGTGATAGGGTATCGTCGTACTCGGGATCACCTACCAAATAAAAATAATCCTAATGAGATTCTCATCATTTAACTAATCCAAGCTATGCATCTAAACTAGATGAATTCAGAATTCTCGCTATTTGCGGAAGTTCCGACTTAAAACGGCCATAACTTGGTCATTTTAACTCGGAATTTCGCAAATTTTATATCGATCTCTACCTACTTCGAAAGATCTATCCAATTCTAATATTATTTTCAAGTTTTGAAAAAATTAGGGTCATGGAACAGTAGGATCAGTTCTGTTCCGTAATTTCTCCAATTCCGAAAAAAAAATTGTTTTGCATTTGATAAAAATGTTCCTAGTTGATAATTCATGTATAGATGGTACATGAATGAATTTGTAAGCCTCGGAAAATTTCAGTAAATAATTTCAAGATGAACTTCGAAAATAAACCCTAAAAATCACTCCAAATTAAAACTGAATTTCGACAAGTCCTAAACTATGAATGAATCCAAAAATTTCTTAATCATGAGAAAATGAAAATCCTCAAAAATAAAATATGAACTCAGTAGTCTTCAAATTCAAAACCACTACGTACGAAAAATTCCATATTTAACTCCGACTTATAAAAACGGGTAATATAAAGCCCAAAAAAAATTATTAAAAAGTAAATAACAATTAACTTTCGAAAATGAAACCCAATTCAAAAATATCGAAAACGTTAAAAGATATTAAATACTTAGAAAAATAAAATTTAAAATAAATTTTTCAAATTAAATATGTTGTATGAACATAAATATCAATTTCCAAATTGGCAAAGGTTTAAACCGAAAAATCACCCGGAAACCCTAACCGAAATACAATAGTGTAAGTCCGGCAATCTAGTGCCCCTAATCCTAGAGGCCGAGATGTAGTTTGATTATATAGAATAGCTCATAGTAATATGAGTTTGTTTAAAAATATCAGATTGGTAAATTTTTAGCCTATTTCGAACCCGTTCGGATACAGACTTCGAAAAGCGTGTCCCGGAGCTCGAGATATAAAAAATATACAAATAGTACCATTAGACTTGTAATTTCATAAGATTTCTAAATATATCAGTTATATAATTTTTCGGGTTATAAAAGTTACAGTTATAACCTTTTTATCGTATTTCCATTATTACCAGTAATTGATTAGTCTTTTACACTATTCATTTTTATTTCATTACAAAATTTTATTATTCTTATAAAGCCTTATATTTTGAGATAAATATTTTATATGTTATAGAAAATTTTGTTTTTCTAGAAATTAGTTCGTTTCGGGTCTTTACGGGATCAGATTCTGTTTAAGACCCGATACTAAAAATAAAATAAATTAATTTAATAATTGAAAAATATTTATATTTTCATAAAATAATTTTTTAGAATTTTTCGGGTTATAAAAATATTATTTATAGCCTATACTCGTGTATTTTGATCATACCGATAACATAATTGTTAAAATATTAAAATAATTCAAATAATTATTTAATTTTAATTATGAAAAAATCTGCTACAATTATTTGGAATAAATTTTCTAATTTTATTTTATTTTATTAATAAAGTACATTTACAACCCATACCTTCAAGTATACCTTACACATATCACTTCATTTTCACTTCAATCTTTCTACACTTTATCCCACAATTGATGGTAGATTTTTGACCCTCTTTATGGTTGTCATTGTCCTTCATTTACTCCTATTTTGACTAAAATTAATTATATTTCAATCCTTCTTCAAAAAGTTACATTACACATTAATTATACAATTCAATTTTGAGTCAAATTTCAACAAAACCCTCTCTCTCCTCTCTCTACATTTCACGTGCAGCATGGGTTATTTGGCTGCCTTGTTTTATTTTTTTTTCTCTTCTTTCATTCATTAAAACACTCATTTTCTCTCACTCATTCATTTACTCACTTTCCCTCTTTCATTCTTTAGCTTTTTCTCTCTCATTTTCCTCTCTTTTCTTCTTCATATTGTTCTTGTTTCCTCAAGAACACATTCTGCCCCCACATCTTCCATTAGCTTCCACCCATATTTCTTAAAGATTTCTAAGCAAATCTTCATCTCAAAGCCTCCATAGGTGATATAGGTAAAGTGTAATGAAGGTTTCATGCATCAAATGACCTTCCATAAGCTTAAAAGCTTAGGATGATGATGCCAAAAATGAAACTCTCCTTTTCTCTACTTTTATTATCTTGTATTTCATTTATTTTCTTGTTTAAAGTTGATATATTTTGTATATCTAAATTTTTGTAGCTTTGATTTTTGTTTATGCCATGGATCTTGTTATTTAAGTTGTTATATTTGTTATTTCTTATGATTTATGCATAGATCTATCATCCACATGTATTCATGCACTTATAAATAGTTTAGAAAACTAGATCTAGAGTTTTGAGTTCATAAAATGCATTAGATCTTTGTTTTATGTTCATGAGCAACTTGTGATAGCATGATGATGGTAGGAAGGTTGTAGGAAACTCAAGATCTATCTTATTTTCAACAAAAATTTATTTTGAAAATTCGGATGAAAGTGGAACCATATTTAGAAAAGTGGTTTTGCAACTTCAAAATGTGTATTTTTCATTTAAAATGAAGGGCTTAGGGTATAGATACCATAAATAAAAGATTTTGATAAGTAAAGTTTAGATCCATGATGTTTATAGCTTGATACCATGCATTTGTTTTATGTTTATGTTCATATTAAGTATAGATCTTAGTTATGAACTCAAACAAAATTGTGAAATTCGTATTTTGGCAAGACCAATATTTGAAAACCACCTTTCAAGTGTCAAAATATAATTTTTACTTAAGAAAATGAAGGCTTAATATATGTATATCATCAAGACTTCTTTTTACAAGAATCTAATGTGGTTTTCAAAAGTTATTTTCAAAATAAAAATGTCATTTTCGGATTTTAGCCAAGGCCTATTTTAAAAACATGTTTATGTAAGCCCTGGAAAATTTCAGTAAATAATTCTATAATGAACTTTGAAAATAAATCCTAAAAATCACTCCAAATTAAAACCGAACTTCGAACGAGTCCTAAAATATAAACGAAAGTAAGAATTCATTAGTCTTGAGAAAATCTAAAAATAAAATAAGGACTACAAAAGTCCTTAAGTCCAAAAACCATTACGTAAGATAAACTGCTTACCTAATCTATAATTCATAAAAATCGGGATAAAAATAAAACACAGCGATAATTTGCTAAAAAGCACGTTAATCCATAACATGACAATTTGAAGGATCAGGAAATCACAAAAGGCCAATTCCATAACTAGGCTTTGGCACGATTAAGAAAACTTTATCTGCCAATAATAAAATATAGACTTTGGAAATTCCCCAAATGACCAGACTAATAATCCTAAGAGACGGAAATCACAATAAAGCCCTAACGATCAAATCAAACTCCCAAGAATCATAGAACGAGTTAGAAATTGAAATCTCGTAATCTTAAGAAGGAAGAATTCAAGAAACAAAATAACAAATTAGATAATCCTTAAGTTAACCAATTGTTCATAAAACCTTAAATCGAAGCAAAAATAAATTCGAAAACAAAACACTATGAAGATCCTTTTCCAAAGCAAGTTACAAAAATCAAGATTTCCCCAAAATCATTAAAAAAAAATCGATATTTGACTCAAACTCAAGAAAATCATATCTGGTAACCATTACCGATATAACTCCGGATATAATAATTCAATTTAGGATTTCTAAAAGCAGTAAGAGATATTAAGTACTTATAAAAATAAAATTTAAAATAATTTTCTCAAACTAAATACGTTGTATAAACAGAAAATCTCAGTTTCCAAATTGGCAAAGGTCTAAACCGGAAAATCATCCGAAAACCCTAACTGGAATACAATAGTGTAAGTCCGGCAATCTAGCGCCCCTAACTCTAGAGGCCGAGAGGTAGTTTAAATATGTAGAATAGCTCGTAGTAATATAAGTGTATTTAAAAACATAAGATTGGTAAATTTTTTACCTATTTTGAACCTGTTCGGATACAGACTTTGCAAAGCGTGTCCCGAGGCTCGAGATATCAAAAACATACCATTAGTACCGTTAGACTCGTAATTTTATAAGATTTCTAAATATATCAGTTATATAATTTTTCGGGTTATAAAAGTTACAGTTATAACCTTTTTATCGTATTTTCATTTCTATCGGTAATTGATTAGTCTTTTTCACTATTCATTTTATTTCATTACACAATTTTATTATTATTATTTTTTTTATATATAATGTATACCCCGGGTTTCCTAGTAATCAAGTAAACTTCGAAAAACCAGAAAATGAAACCCTAAACCGGTTTAGTTCGAGCTTTGTGAGAAAGACTTAGAAACCCTAATTCTGGCTTTTTCTTGGTTTCCAAATAAGAAACTTTTATAAGCAAAATTAATTTTGGATATAGTTCTTGATTATATTTCGAAACAAGAAAAGATCAGATTTTGACAAAATTTCAATTCCGGGTCATCCCGAGACCCATTATAGAAAAGCATGCCCCGGAACTAGAATTTTAAAAATTTACTTATGAATACTCATTTGAATCGAAATAAAATAAGGATTTCAAAAATATAAATTTCATAATTTTCCGGCCTACGAAAAATACAGTTATAACCTTCTTATTCGTATTTTTCTTACTACCGGTAATTAAGTTGTCTTGATTACTATTCATTACTATTCATAAGTACAACCTATGACTACCTATTTGTACACCCTACACTTGCAACACTTACCATCACTCAATCACTTCCCTTTTCCAAAGACTTTTTGTCCCTTAACTTTCAATACAAGTTATGACAAGTGAAACATCAAGTTAAATCAATCAAAACAAAAATTAAAATCAAACCTCTTCCCCCCTTTTTGGTGAATAGTGCCAACGTGATGGCCCCCCTCCAAGCTCCAAATTGCAATTTTTTTTATTTATTTTACTCCATTTTAACCTAATTCCAAGTGATATATAAGTTACACTTTCTTTCTCTCTCTTCATTATTTCACTTTTCATGTTTTACAAAGTTGAAAAGCTCTCAAAATTCTCTCCTCACACACCTCCTTGCCGTGAGCTTTAGAGCTCCCCCACATATACACACAACTTTCCATTTTCCTCTTTTCAACTCCTAAATTACTTTAAGTAAATAAACTTCTACTCCTTCTACTCATAGATCCTTGTTATGGCAAGGATATTCTTGGATATTTCAACTAAATGTCCCCATGATCTTTTGGTAGGGACAATGAAATATCAAAACAAGAATACCAAACCATCACAAAGTAGATCTAACATTTAAAGGAGCTTTCATGCCAAAAGCTTTATGTTTATCCATCAAAAGGTGTTTTGAACAAAAGATCTTTTATAAAAATGTAGTTTTTATGTTTTCAAAACCTATTTAAGCACTTGATATAGTAGATCTATCATTTTACTACTCATATTCATGTAGGCATTTAAGATCTCATCATTATTTTGAGTTTATGTGCATTAATGGTCTTTAATGTTTTTGTCCTTAGTAAATAACCTTCCTAGTATATAGATCTATAGGTAAATGAGTTAATAAAGTCAAAAAGGAAAACACTTTTCAAGAAATGAACTTGTGTAAATTCGGATGACTTTGGAAACCTAGGTTAAAAACACTTTTATTAACTTCTAAACATATATTTTACAAGAGAAATGAAGCCTATAGGTGATAGATAATGTTTGGTAATATTTTTCATGAGTCTAAATGAGTTTTTATTAAAGAAAATGTTGGAAACAAGAGATGAAGTCCAATAGAAGTTTTGAGCTAAAAGTCTTGTAGGCAAAATTCGTAATAATGGATAGATGGTTAGAAAACACTATTTTCCCAACTTCAAAAATGGTATTTTCTTAAATAAATGAAGTCCTTAAGGTATAGGTAAAATAAATGCTTAAAGTTTTAAGTATAAAATACTTTTTTCTTAAAGGAATCAACTTGAAAATGAAATTTTCTAAATTCGGATTTTGGGAACCACCTTAGTAAAAGACCCTCTTAAAAGTTTATAAATGAAGATTTTATTAAAGAAATAAAGGCCTTATGATATAACTAATATAAGGGTCAAAATTTCTTTAAACAAAGTGGAGTTTTCCTAAAGAAAAATCCTTAGAAATAGTAGGTGTGACCAAATGTAGCAAAGTTGATTTTTAGACAAAAGCAAAATATAGTGTCTGTCACTCCCCAGCGGGTACCCTAAACGTGACAGCCCGCCGTACACAATATTAAAACTTAAGAATGACTACCTCAGTCACTCGAAAGCTTCCATATCGGTACAAGGCGTACATTCACAACAAAGGGAGACCGGTGGAGTAATGCATTTTAAGATATTGGCAGCGGAACATACAAAATAACACTTAATATATATTTCATTGAAACAAAAGTCTTACAGCTTCTAAGGGGCGTTCCCCCGATAATTCATAATAACATGGTTCTAAATATAACATAACTAAAGCTAGAAGATTTTAGAAGAAATCTACCCTATAACTTCAAAATAGAGTTCCTCCAAAAGCTTCTCAAAATAAGGATTCTACCCGGGAAATCAAGGTAGTCTCGGGTGCAAAAGATAATCCTGCAATATCAAAAGTCTATAGGAGTATAAGCATGACTAGCTTAGTGAGATATTCCTTACGCAATAGTACTCATAACAATCAAACAAGTTTATTAATCAAGCATATGAATGCAACAACCATATGATCAAACATTACATACGACTATCCGGTTTCGTATGTTTGATGGATTTACCCCTCCATCGGTGGTTAGGGAATGCTTTGAACTGGGTCCCGAACAACCTCCTCAAGTTTGCGCGTCTTGGGGTTCCAACGAACCGTACTACTAGTCCCCGGGCCTTCCATGCCCAAAGCGATCGATCCGGCTCGGCTACACCTTGAGGCCGTATTCCCCGTACGTCCTAACCCTCAAGATGTAGCTAGGCAGCTTACCTTTCCGGTCCCACGCTGAGGAGTAGTAGCAAAACTTCGAAATGATATTCTAAGTGATATGCATGAGCAATTTATTATATGGGATTTCAATATGGCATTAAATCATTTAAAGCGATCAAACAATATTTGCACACATAACAATACATACATGGAAACATTTATATCAATCACAAATCGGGTTCCGATATACTTATCGTTCATTGATCGCACACAATGAATCACATACATAATTCCCATAATATCCCACATGCATATCAATTTTATCTTTTCCTACATCTAGTGCTCTATTCTACAAGCACATGCGCGAATACATAAGCGTAAAGGAAACTCACTCGTCCATAGCGCTAGGAGTCGAAGTAATCCTCGGGGAAGACAAGATCGTGATCCTCGACACCTAAACAAAAGAAATACCCAACATGAGTATTTCATCCAAGATCTATTCTATACTTCTATCTTAAAGAATTCGTAAAAATCGTATGGAATGGAAATTCCAATTTAAAATGGCCATAACTTGCTCATTTTAACTCGGAATTCCATATTATATACCGATTTCTACCTACTCGAAAAGATCTATCTATTTCTAAGGTTATTTTCATCAAAAGAAGTCATTTAGGTCTCGGAATAGAAGCGTACAGATTTGATACGAATTTTTCAAATTCAAAACTAGAGTTTTCAAACTTTACTTCACTCAAGGGCTTTTGTACAAAAATAGATATATTGTATGGTTGAAAAATCCCTTGAATTTATGTATATATATGTATAAACTCAAACTATATGCATGAATTTGGTGTTGTCTCAACAATGGTTTTGTAAGACACATGTCTTGAAAGTGAGATAAGCTTAAGACTTGAAAAGAGTTAGTTTTACTTTGAAAATTTCCTAAATTATTATAAAGGAGTATTTCTTCCTTTTAACTCCATTTCTTAGTTATTAATCTTCAAAAGTAATTTTAATCTTTCAAGATTTTCATAAATTTATTTCTAGTGGTTTGGAAACATATAGTTTTTCTAACTATTTCATAGTTATATCCACTTTTAAAAGAAATCATCTTATAAGTAAATTTTGGAAAAACTTATCTTAGACTTTAGTGTTGGTGGAAAACTTTGACAATTGAATTTAAGAAATCCTTTGTTTAGGTCTAAAGAAACTTTCTTATTTCTTTGAAAAGAGATTTTATAATAACTTTACTTTATGTATTTCTTGGTGAAAACCACATATTATTACTAAAACTTGAGCTAGCTTATCTAACTTTAGAAGAATATTTGCTTAAGATAAATTTCAAACCTTTAAGGAAAATAACTTCTTATGTGACAAAATTTATTTTAAAAAGAGTTCTTATTCTTATTTTAAGAAAGCTCATTTCTATTATGATTGAGACAATAACAACATATTCATGCATGAATGAGAATATGTAACCATGAAAAATATAAAAACAACATAATTAAAATAAATAAGAGCATAAAAGTAAAGTCAAGTATTGGGAACCTTAGCTTCATCAAGGAATCCCGGGACTAAGAATGGACTAGTCCTCAAAAGAAAAGAAAAGCAAGGAAATAAAATTGTTTTGACTTGATATGGACAAGTCTAAGACTAGAAAGACTAGTCTTAATATTGCATAAAACAAGTAAATAAATAAATTGCAAGACTTGAAAATAAATAAATAACAAGTGAGCTTATATGCTCTAAATAAAATATATACATATATACATATATTAATAAGTTAGGTTAGAAACAAATAATAATAACAATAACAACATATAAACATAAAGAAAAGAAAAACATGAACAAAAACAAAACATGAATAAATTGTTGCTTCTTTAACTCAATGAGTCTAAGAAACATACACTAAACTCATGTTAAGTTATATGAACATGATGAGTAATTAAGAGAAGTTTTACCTAAAGTTTATGTGTTGGTTGAAGAAGAAAAGAATGGGTTAGTATTATGTGGGATGGATTTTCTAAGAAAAAGAGAACTTGAGAGAGATGTTGGGAGAGGAATTTTGTGGAGTGATTTTGGGAGAGTTTTAGTATGAATTTTTGTTGTGTGAAAGAATGGAAGAGGAAGGGGGTATTTATAGATTTTTGGAGTGGAAATTAGATGTAATAAAATAAATTGGAAAAGAAAACAAATTGAGAGGAAGAGGAGAGAGAGGGTGGACGGCAATGGCCTTGAGGGAAGAGAAAAATTGATTAATTTTGTTGTTTTGTAATAAAAAGAAGTAATGTGTAAAGTGTGATGTGATTAAAGTTGTATGGGGAAGGTAAATTGTAAGGTATAGGTATGGTAGAGTGTAAGAAAAAGTAGAGATAGGTGAATAGTAATGAATAGTAGAAAAGTACTATGAATAGTAGACTAGACAATTAAAATACCGGTAGTAAAGAAAATACGCGTAAAAGGCCTATATCTGTTATTTTTAGATACCGAAAAATTCTAAAACTGATATTTTTGAAAACCTTATATTTTTACGAATCTATTGGTGTTGTCGGAATATTTTTGCTATCCGGTGCTCCGGGGCACGGTTTTTGAAAACTGATCCCGATCGGATCCGAAGGACACTAGAAAAATTCAATCTGATATTTTTAGGCTTCCCTATGTATTACGAACCGTTTTCCACAATTATTTCAATTTCGTTTTCTAGGGTTTAAGAACACGGGAGTGCCGGATCTAGATTCACTAGACTAATCGTAGAACTAGGTTAATTTTAGGGTTTCGTTTCAACTTCCGGTTCTTAGGGTTTGCTAATATTATCGAAAAATCTAGGGGCTTACAGTGTCTTAAGACAAAGTTTATTTAAAATTCTTTAAGTCTAAAAATTTATAAGACCTTAGACACTTAAGAGTTCATATCATGACATACATGATAGGGAAAATCATTTCCATAGCATTTAGTTTCATTTTGTATTTAGGAATCTCAAGTGCATTCATGAAAACTGCATTTTTTCGGAATCAATAACACCGCTGTACAGATCTGATCCCTCATTTCTGAGGCTTAGATATTTTCAAAACTTGATTCGAACTTCATATTTAGAAAGCTCTTCCGAAGTAGATAGAAATCGATATAAAATTTGCGAGATTCTGAGTTAAAATGACCAAGTTATGGCCGTTTTAAGTTGGAATTCTCGCTTAGGACGCGAATTACGAATTTGATAGTTCGTAAGAAGTCGTTGGATTAGTTTGAGTTGAAATACTTATTAGAGTATTTCTTCCTTTTTAGGTAATCCCGAGTTCGACGATTCCCTACCACCGGATTATTATTACTAGAAGACCGGTGATCCAATGGCCAAGTGAGTTTTTCTTCCCGATTCATTTATTGTATGTGCTTGTAAAGTAGTGCACTAGAATGTAGGCCAAATGAATGGAATATGAATGATGGGAAATAATGGGAAATTATATGTTAATGATGATGTGAGAACTCAAATTAAGAATATTGAAACCGGGTGATAAATTTTGGTTGTATATTTAGCTATGATGGATTGTCTGAGAAATTGTTTGATCGCCTAAGTAAAATGGCTTAATCAACTACTTGGACTAATGCTAAATTGACATGTGCATATCACAAGGGAAAGGAGCATTACCATTTGTAGGTTAGTCGTGAACCATAAACGACATCGAATAATCGTAGGTTAGTCGTGAACCATAAACGACATCGAATAATCGTAGGTTAGTCGTGAACCATAAACGACATCGAATAATCGTAGGTTAGTCGTGAACCATAAACGACATCAAATAATTGTAGGTTAGTCGTGAACCATAAACGACATCGAATAATCGTAGGTTAACCGTGAACCATAAACAGCATATTGATAGTACCGCAGTAGTCGTTAATCTGCTAACCTGGGATGGAGGGCGCAATTCCATCCACATATGATTTCCGGTTAGTCATATGTATGTTGAACTCACGTGTTTGATGCATCCACTTGCTTGATTAATAACTTGATTGAATTGTTGTAACATGAATGTTATTGTGGAAGATTACACTCACTAAGCTAGTGTAGCTTATACCCTAATAGTTGTTTAAATAAGCAGGTTATTCCGAGAATGCTAAGTGGGGACTGAGATGGTTGAAGCCGAGAATGATTTCGGGATTCTAGCAAGATATAAGAATGCATGAAGTTTTTGGCTAAGTTTTACGTTTTTCTTTGTAATAGCTTTATGTAGTGAAGTCTTGGGATAAATGTAATTGAAGCTTGATGATTTATATTTTGAAGTATAGTGTTTTGTATTTGGAGTATAGTGGATTGTATTTCCTTTACATTGTTACTCAATTGTATCAACATAAAACGTATCATTCCGATGTGTCTCATTTATGTGTTAGACGCCTTGTACATAGTATGGAAGCCTTCGCATGACTGAGGTGGTCATTCTTAGGCTTTAGTATTATGTACGACGGACTGCCACGTTTAGGGTACCCTTCGGGGCGTGACAGTTTACCAACTCAAAAATGAAGTTTTTATTTAAGAAATGAAAGGCTCTTAGAATAGGATATGTAAGGAATGGATTTTCATGAGCTTAGATAGATTTTATCAAAAGATATAACCAAAAATGAATTTTGTAAATTTGGATCCCAACCAAGACCAATTTTTAGAACCCATGTATCAACTCCAAAACTCATGTTTTATGTGAAAAATGAAGTATATAGGTAATAGATATCATTAAGCAATGATTTTTACAAGTTAAAATAAGTTTAGACATGAGTAAGGTGTTAAACAAGTAATGGAATTAAAATGAAACATTTTGAGTTAATGATCAATTGTCAAATTCGTAATTTGAGATGATGCATATGTAATCACTAAGTATTTGAGCTCAAATTGCAAGTTTTATGTGTTAAATGAAGTCCTTAGGTAATTGATATAGTGAAGCCTTAAATTTTAATGCATTAAACAAGTTTTTCCCAAAATAATCATTCAAAAAGTGGATTTTCTAAAAATTCGGATTTTTGAGTAAATCACGTTGGAAAACATATTTGCAAAGTGTAAAATGTAAATTTTTGTGTAAGTATGAAGTCCTTAGTGGTTATGTATGATTGAGCCCTAATTTTCTAACTATCAAATGATTTTTACTTAAAGAAATCACTCAAAAACATTACTTACAAAAATTCGGATTTTGGAATGGACCAATTTTAAAAATATGTTTACAAAGTGTAAAATGTAAATTTTTATGTAGAAATGAAGGTCATGAGTAATATATATAATGAAGACTCAATTTTAACAAAAATAATTATATTTTCTTAAGTAATAAATCCAAAACAAATGGAAATAATCAAAGTTAGAAAACTAGACTTTTCTTAAGTAATTGTTATTATGGTCATGCAAAATAAAAAGTTATAAAATTTCCTTTTAGCAAAAATCATTAAGATCATGCCTACATTAAGCTCATCTCATGTTATTCATGTTAGGAAATCATTCATATTGCATGTATAGCTAAGTTATATAATAAAAACATTACAAACATTTACAAAACTATTTTTCGGCATCGGAAACCGTTACTGATTAGATCTGATCCCTCTGTTCCGAGACCTAAATATTTTCAAAACTTAAATATAATATTATAATTAGATAGATCTTTCGAAGTAGATAGAAATCGATATATAATTTGCGAGATTCCGAGTTAAAATGACCAAGTTATGGCCGTTTTAAGTTGGAATTCCCGCTTAGGACGAGAATTACGAATTTGATAGTTCGTATAAGATCGTTGAGATTAGTTTGAGTTGAAATACTTATTAGAGTATTTCTTCCTTTTTAGGTGATCCCGAATTCGACGATTCCCTACCACCGGATTATTATTACTAGAAGACCGGTGATCCAATGGCCGAGTGAGTTTTCTCCTTGTTTTGTTACCTTGATTGTGATTGTAGTTAGTTGCATTAGAATTATAAGAACAAGATAACAATCGATATGAATGGGGATGGGATATATGACGAGACTGTGATGAATGTGTGCCAAAGAATACTAAAGCATATCGAAACCACAAATTGATTGGATAACTGCACCGTTCATATTATTTCTGTTATATGTGTGATATGGATTGGTCACTCTAAAGAATGTATAAATATTTTTGACCTAAGCAAAAATTAAATTGGTCATGCATCGCATTGGACATATTGTATTTGGTAGCATGCTACTCCTACGCAGGTCGATCGGTATAGTCCGTGGATGACTCGTTTGGATAACGAACCCGGTGCCAGAGCTCATTCAGGGGTACTAAGGCGCATGTGGATGCATTCTTGGATGAGCCTAGCCGAGTCGAGTGCTAAGAGCCGAGGGCTTGGGGACTAGATGCGGTCGTGTAGACTCAATCCCATTCCTAACCCAAGATACGGAGGGCGTAAATCCGTTTTGTGTGTGGGTTCCGGATGCCCATGCATAATTGCTTGCTCACGTGTTTGTTCATGCATAGCATATGACTGATTTTAACTTGTTTGTTATGGTACGGAACTAAGGGAATTCTCACTAAGCTAGTGTAGCTTATACCCTAATAGTTGTTTAAATGAACAGGTTATCCTAAGAATGCAAGGTGGGGACCAAATTGGTTGGAGCCGGGAATGACTTTGGGATTTCGGCAAAGAATACGAATGTTTGAAGTTATCTGCTAGTTTTATGATTTGTCTTGTAATAGTTTATGTAGGGAAGTCTGTGGATGAATGTAATTGGAGTTGAATGATTTGTATTTTGAAGTGTAGTGATTTGTATATGAAGTTTAGCAAATTTGTATTTCCTTTACAGTGTTACTCAATTGCATCAACATAAAATGTATCATTCCGATGTGTCTCCTTTATGTGTTAGACGCCTTGTACATAGTATGAAAGCCTTCGCGTGACTGAGGTAGTCATTCTTAGGCTTTAATATGGTGTACGGCGGACTGCCGCGTTTAGGGTACACTTCAGGGCGTGACAGAATTTCTAATACGAATATCATGTAATGAACTCAATATATGCATGGTCTTGATGATCTTTGATGATGGACTCTTATGATCTCTTAATTATTAAGAATTTCCTTAATGACTACTTATAGAAAGATATTATTTCCAACCTTACATTCCCTAGGGTTTTCATAATTTTCTTCTTGAAATTTGCTTGTTATCCAACTGAAAATAAGTTCCCAATATGTATACTAATCATGACCTTCATTTATGCATAAAAGTCCACATTTTTCATCGGGTAACCATGTCTTTGAACAAGCTACTTATAAAAATCCGAATTTTGTAAATTCCATTTTCTTGCATTTTCTTTATGAGAAAACTTGTTTAATGTATCAAAAATTGAAGCTTTATTATATCTATTATCTAAGGACTCCATTTGACTCATAAAACATCCAATTTAAACTTGAATACTAGGTGTTCATGTAGGCATGACTCTAAATTACGAATTTAACTATCAACCCATATATCAATATTTTTCCTTCTAACTCCACTACTTGCTTTACATTTTTCTTATGCCTAAACTCATCTAAACTCATAAAAATCATTCCTTAAGGGCATCTATTACATATACCTTCCATTTCTTGTGCAAAATATGAGTTTCAAAGTGGTTTCAAGGGTTTTTAAAATGGGTTTCAAAAATCATCCGAATTTCCATAAAACATTCCTAGTAAAAATCTTTTCTTTTTCAAGTTTCTTACTTCCTATACATGAAGATCTACCATCTAACACATCTATATACATGAAAGACTAAGCCTTTATGATCTTTAGTGCATGAAAGCTAAAGATATCCACATGAACATAAATGTAGATGAAGATATGAATGTTTAAACACTAGATCTATCAAATATAATGCATGAATCATGAGTTTCATGGCATGAACATAAATATCTACACAAGATTCCTACTTTACATGCATGAACATCACATTATCTCATCAAAAACTCCTTTAAACTCTAGATCCACTTCTTGTGATGGCTTGATATTCTTGTACAAGTGTTTTCATGTCCCTAGCACATGCTCATTGGGATTAAATGTGAAAAACACACATGAATAGCTTTGCCATTACAAGAAAAGATAGGAATAAGGTTTAAAATCATCAACTAAAGAAGGATTTGAAGATGAAATGAGTTTGTGTGTGTGAGTGGGAGGGGAGGAGGGGGCCACGACACTATAGGGAGAATGGAGAGAGTTTTTCTTCTTTTGTGATTTTTGAAAGAGTGAAAATGAGAAGAGAGAGAGAGAATAAGCTTATATATTGAGTGCATTAGGGTTTAGTTGAATAAAAAGGAGTAAAAATAAAACAAAATGAGGGAGAATTGGGGGGGAAGGGGCGCCGGCCAAGGAGGGGTGTAGGAGAGAGAGAGAGTTTGAAATTTGATAAATTTTGTATTTTATGTAAAATAAATGTAATAATTGTATTAATTAATTAGGAAATAAAATTTCTTGGAAAAAAAAATTGTAATGAGTAGTTATAAGGATGTAAGAATAGGGTATGGGTAGTGTGTAGTGTAGGTTGTACTTGTGAACAGTAGACAAGACATCTACTTTACCGGTTGTAACGAAAACGCGGGAAAAGGCTATAACTGTAACTTTTATAGCCCGGAAAGTTATAAAATTGATATTTTTGGAATCCTTATAAAATTACGGTTATGATGAATATTCCGGAACATTTTTCTGAGTTCGTAGTCCCGGGGCACGCTTTTCCGTAATTGAGCCCGGGAAGGCCCGGAATTGAAAATTTCTCGAATTTAAAACTTTCAAAGGTCTAAAATATACTTTAGAACAATAATCCATATTCATTTACTTTATAAAACTTCTTTTGTTATGAAACCGAAGGAAAGCCGGATCTAGGGTTTCTAAGCTCCTCTCACTAAGTTTGAACCAGGCCGATATGGGGTTTCGCTCTTCGGTTTCCGAAGTTTACCCGACCACTTAGGAGAACCAGGGTATACGTTAATAATAATAATAATAATAATAATACTACTACATTAGGTAACTAATAATATTAAATCGTACTGGAAGACTCACTACTTACCGGTAGTAATGAAATATAAGCAAATTTGCAAAATCAGGTAATTCTAGCTATTTGAAAATTTGTAAAACTAATAATTTAGAGATCCTTATAGAAATATTAGTCTAACAGCCTTAATAACATATTTTTAATATTCCGAATCCTAGGGCGCGTTTTTCGAAGTCAGCACCTAACCGAATTGGAATAGGTCGAAAACTCGTTGATCTCATCCTTTGTAGCATCCTAGGCTTAATACGAACCAATTACACCTTTTCCTCTTATTCCGACTCCTTGATTTAGGAACACGGAATTGCCGGATCTAGACTACGGAGTTTCTTGGGAGATTCAGGGACCTAGGTTTCCGGGTTGACCTTCCGGTTCATACCTTTGCAAATTTGGAAACTGATATTTTATACCTTTATGACGTATCTGATTGGTGAGATTTACTTTAAGGTCAATTTTTATAATTATTTAATATCTCACATCGTTCTTGGAATTCTTTGGATTGAGTTTTATTCCCTATGGTTAATCACTATTCACTTCTTAACAATTTATTTTAGGGCTCTATTTTACCCGAATTGATAAGTTATAGTTAAATAGAAAATTTGTCATACATAGAGGTTTTAGAATGGAAGTATATTGAGTTGCTAATTTATTTCTGAGGTTTCTTATTTTTCTCAAGATTCAGAAATTTCCGAATTCGTTCGGAATTTGGGTCTTATCGAAGTTCAGTTTTAATTCGGAGTGACTTTCAGGGTTTTATTTTCAAAGCGCATCTTTAGAATTATTTACTGAATTTTTCCAGGGCTTACAAAATGAAACCAAAAGGATACCAAACTTGGTATCCAAGCAAGATGCACTAATTGATAGGGATTATGGTTTAGTTGGACCGATACACTTGATATATAGCTAGAGGATTAATAAACTTAACTCAATGGATTATTATGAATGAATAGAACGAAGGTGAATTAAAATATTAGCATGGTTATGAGATACACTTTGCTATTGAACATAGTCTAATGTGTTTAGTATGATGGATAGACAAAATATGAAGAAAAATTCTCTAGTATTAGAGAACAAGGTCATGGAAAAGATGGTAGATGAAACTAGGCAAGCAAAGGGAGTCATAGATGCATACATGACCTACAACATGCTTGTGTGGAAGACGATGCCAAAGGATATGACAATATTCATGATGGCACGTGTGTTATTTATAGTGATAGAGAAAACAAAGGGTGGCACAACCTTATATACAATCACGCCTTGGATTATACTTAGGTCTTATGCTTGCTCCTTACTAGTTGAGGTTTAATTGTTTTAGTTAGCTGAAGATAATACCACACAGCTCGACACATGACCATGTGGAATAGCATGTGATCTTGTTTTGTTTTTTAAATTTAATTTTGGTTTCCTATTTTATTTATATTAGTTTTTATGATCCAATTACCTTTTTTGGATTTCTTGGAATTGTTTTCAAAAAACTATTGAGTAATATTTAGTTTTTTCTCAAGTTTATTCTTTGTTGCTTCTATTGATTGTGCACCATATCAATTGAGTTAAACAACTAGTTTGATTCTTCTATTAGCATGTCATACTCGAGAAGATGGATCATTCATATCCTTCTAGTTCGATTCTTCTATTAGTATGTCATATCCAAGAAGATGGATCATTCATATCCTTTATTTTATTCGTTTGATTATTAAAAATACATAAAACTCATAGAACATAAATATCCTATAATTCTATATTTCATATTCATCTTATGCGTCTGCTATGTAATTCTGACATGGATTTTATCCGTATCATTTTAGGATTAGAGCTATGGTTCACCATGCGATGAATTGAATGTTTGATTTTAGATTTATTGATTGACATGTGACAAATTGGTAAGATCCAATTATCATATCTTGTGGAATCTACCATAGGTATGGTTTTGATAAAGATTACATAGAAAAGAAGGTAAGTTAGGATTTGTTTCTTGCAAAGCAAGTTAGTGTCTATATTGAATTGCTTAATGAAGAAGTAAAAGGATCTTACATTGTGACTGTTATGTTATTGCGTATTGTTGGGTTATGATCATTAGGTATGCTGATTGTCACCTAAGATTTGTGTTGTGTGATTGAGAGCTTTGGTGACTTTTTCAAAATATAGGGTTTGTTTGAGATTACAATGATTGTTAAGAACTATAATCATTATTTTATTAATTGTTGAATTTATACCCTTGTAAGATGAAAGATTTATGAAATAGCATCACAAGACCTGAGGTAATATGATTTCCTATCAATGTTAATCCATCTATTGGAGATTAAGATGTTAAAGATTTGTTTCAATTGAAGATCTATGTTAATGGTGTAGTTTGTGTTGTTATTATTAATCAGGGTTATCAAATTAATATTACAGCTAAGGGTAGGGTAGATAATTGAAGTTACCAACTACAGTTCATCCATAGCTTTATTATGTTAAATAGAGGTATGGTGAGGAATTGACTTACGTTACTAAATAAATTCGAGTGCCTATTTCACTTCTAAATTAATATTCTAATGAAGTTTTGTATGATGTAGCGACAACTACTATTTCTCATGTTTCACTTAGTAATCGTTGGTTAAGTGATAGAGGAGTGACATATGATGAGTAGTGTAATTGCTATTCTTTTAAGATAACTAAGAAGAAATGGCTAATATTATTGGCTATAAGTTTGGATCAAGTTAATGTTACTAGGATGGAGATTGATCCAACTAAACAGGAGTTGGACAGAGCTAAGGCAAAGGTGAGGCTCATGGATGATGTTTCTGATGTTTCTAAATTTCTTAATAGAGATGCTATAGATGAGCTAGAAGTGTTAGTGATAAGTCTATTTTACTTTATTCCATTCATAGCAATTTAAGCCTTATTTGATCCATTTTTATGTAAATTCCTATGAATTTTGTGCTTTTATTGTTTAAATGTTACTTTTCAGCTCCTAGAATAATGAAAAGAAGAAACAAAGTGTTGTGGATCAGATTTAGAGAAAAAAAAAACAAAATTCAAAGATAGATTTCTTTCAAGACCTTCAGAAATGCCTATTGAGGGTAAAATTCCAAGGCAAAACAAGGTAAAGTCCTAGTAGTGCTCTAAAATCGGGCCCTCAACATGACCTTCGATTTTCACTAATTTACACTAAGGCCATTAAACCTTGTACTTCATGATATAGCTTCAATCACACCATAAAGTTGAGCCCTAGATTCAACCCGCAATTGAAGCTGAGATAAAATCCGAGCCTTTAAAGAAAATATATAGCTTGGAATGTGGCTAAACGTTGACCTTTGGATTTGACCCACAAAAAGTGACCCAATCTAGCTGTCATTAATGAGTTGGCTTAACACATGAAAATAATGACAAATTCAATTGTAAAGAATCTGCCACGATAGCAAATATAATCTTCATGGTTTTCTATACTTGTAACCTATAATTAAACATACATAGATGCTCAATAAGGAGCACCAGTACCATATGAAAAGTACCACTAACGTAGAATAGAGGGAGAATCCCTTAGTAAAAGAATTATTATTTCTCGCTAAGGAATTTAAAGTATTATGAGTAAAATTATTTTAACCTATTATTTGTATTTGCAAGATTTTGAACTTAATTTGTAATATTCATCTCTAATTTCGTATTGTTTCTTCTGAATTTTTGCTTAATGTTTAAATCTATGGAGAAATAATCTCCTTAACTTAGGGTTTGTGAATCCAAACCTAATTCATGTAATTTCAAATGCACTCTTCAATTGAATATTTACTGAGAATTTGTAATTAGTTGTTAAAAATTAATTTCATAGATCTAAATGTGGGGTACACCTTTTAGATCTATGTATGATTTCGACTATCGTCTTATTTTTTAATAGCTCGACTGATTATTCTTTCAAATAGATCTGGGCTACTAATGAAGTTACTCATAATTACCTTGAGAGAGGGATGGTCAACTATCACTTCTTTTCAAATTTTCGAAAAAGGGTTTTTAAATAAAGGATTCTTAAACTATATGTAGATCTAGATTATAGATGGCTTGAGAAGAGATTCTAGTGGTTTGATATAGATTTAGAGTTTTTGACCATGAGAGAGGCTTTAACTTACATTCGTGAGTCCGACATTGCAAATATTCCCATCAAACAACTCTATGAGTTTGTTAAGAAATCACATGATAAGGACTAGGTAAGTTTTATGTTGCATTTTACAAACTTATCCATATTTTTGCCCTAAAACATGTATATATGCATTAACTTTAGTTTTGTAAACCTTTAGATTTTTCGATAATTCTTAGGTCAAAACCCTATAACCGAAAGTCAACCAGAAACCCTAAGTTAACAAAAACCTATGCCTAAAACCCTAGAGTTTAGATATGGCAATCTCACGGTCTTAAACCTTAGACAACGAAATTGAGTTAATTATCTATAATAGTTTGTAATAATATAGAGAAGCTTAAAAATATAAGATTTGCCAATTTCTATTATCTTTCGAATATGAACAGGATTAGTTTTTGAAAACCGTGTCTCAGTACATCAGACATTAAGAATATTTCGATGATACCGTTAGACTCGTAATAATATAAGAAATCCAAAAATATCAATTTTATAATTTTTCGATAACTAAAAATTACAGATATTGCAATTATATGCGTATTTTTTTTACTACCAGCAACTTATTAGTCTTGTTTACTATTCATTTCTATTCATCTATCTGTATTTTTTCTTACTACCTATTTTTACTACCTATACACCTATTTTCTTATTTGTTTACCTTTCCACCACATCTTTAATCACATTATATCTTACACATTACTTACTTTTCTTTACAAAATACAAACAAAATCAATTTTCTCTCCCTCTCCCTCTCTTGATCGGTGCTATTTCCCTCTTTCTATCTCTAATTATTTTTCTATTTCAATTTATTTTATTTCACACAATTTCCCCATTCCCTCCGCGTCTTTCATACCTTTATTTTACATAACGAAATTCTCTCAAATTCTCTCCACAGATCCACTCTCTACAAACCCTCTCTATCAAAACTCTCTACAACAAAATTCTCTCAAAATCCTTCTCTACATAAACCATTCACTACATATTACTACCCACATAATACCACACTCATCTACCATCTTCCTTCAACTCATAAACACTTATAGGTAAAACTTCTAACCATTTATTTTTCCATGTCATGTAACTTAGCATGACTATGGTATTATTTCTTGAAACTCATATGAGTTGCAGAAGCAACAACAAGTTCATATTTTATTCTTGCACATGCTAAGAATTCCGATTTTATTATCTTGTTATTATGATAATATTATGTTGTTATTATGCTCTTAACTTAACCTTATATATATATATAATCTATATGTATACATATATATTTCTTAGAGCTTAAATGCTCACTAACTGTTACAAACTTGCTTTATTATTCTTATTGCTTTCTTTTTCTTTTCTTTTTTTTTTTTTTTTTCTTTTGGGACTAGGCTAGTCTTAGTCCTGAGTAGCCTTGATGAAGCTAAGGCTCTCAATACTTGATTGGGTTACCTTGATAAATCTAAGATTTCCAATACTTGATATTATTATTTTGCTCATTATTTGCTTCTTATATCTTTCCTATATTTTTGTTATTTTCATACTACACACTCATGTACGTGCACAATCTTAATGATATTATCTTAACAAAAATTAAGAGGAAATCGTCTTTAATAAAGGAAAATAAAACTAAACTCTTTTAATATATATACCCTTGTCGCTAAATCAAGATTTTGCTACTAAACACGTAGAAAAGTTATTTTTCCAACGTCTTTTCAAACTCATCAAGATTTTTCTTAAATGATAATAAAGATGATGTTCTCAAAGAATATAATTAACAATATTATGATAAGTCACTTAAAGTTTACTGAAATTTAGTATTGATAATTCCTTGATAAGCAAACTTTTCTCAAAAAGCTTATATGTAGGATTTTTACCAACTCCATAATAAAGAGCAACAACTAGACAAAGTTTTATAAGTTAAGATAAAATCAACTTACTAAATTATAAACTCACTTAGGAAAATAAAAGTTGCAAAGTTTTTCAATGATACACCCTTTTTCAAAGAAATAAAAAGAATATAAACATGATAGGTTTCAAAATCAATAGATATTATCAATAACTTAAGAAAATATTGAAACATGAAATCCTTCCAAGTAAAATTGGTAAAAGAATTAAAAGACCAAGTTTTAGATATAAAATTTATTTTTAAAAGAAGTTAGGAAATGAAAATATAAGAAGAACAAGACTTGTTTATCAAAGCTATTTTTTTAAAGGGAAAATATAGACAACTCAAATTATTATAGGTTATCAACAACTAAATAACAAATTTTGGAAATTTCGTTTCTTGTCACTAAAAGAAAAATTTATAGAAGACCAAAGTTAATAGAAATTTTATTTATTTTAGAAAATAAATTAGAGAAATAAAATAAGAATATATTCTAATTATAATAACCTAAGAAATTATAAAGTTTTTCCAAAACACTTAGGAAGGAAATTGCTAAGATTCAGGTTTCAATGCCATGAGATAAATTACTTTATGAAAAATAATCATTGAGAAAACACTATTAAATTTTGCATACAATATGAGTTTGCATATATGTATTCAAAAGATTTTTCGATCATACGAATATCTAAATATTTGCTAAATGATTTTTGGAATCAAGAAAAGTTTTAAAATGATGTTTTAAGGGTTGAGAATTTCATGGAGATTCTGTATCGACCCTTTCCGTAACACAAAAGAATTTTTATGGCAAAATAACCTTAGAAATTAATAGATCTTTTCAAGAAGGTAGAAAATGGTATATTATATGCGAAATTTTGAGTTAAAATGAGCAAGTTATGGCCATTTTAAGTTGAAATTTCCCTCTATATGATTTTTTGATGAACTTAGTGACATAAAATTACAAGTTTAAGTAGAAATTCCAAGAAATAATCATTTTAGATATTTCTTTTGTAAAAGGTAATATGAAGTCTGATCTACCTTACCTAGAGGATTACTTTGAATAGAATTATCCATGCAAATGGTCGAGTGAGTTTATTTCTTACATTTTTGCATTTAAGAATCTGCTCGTAAAATTAGTAGCATTAGAATTAGAAAAAGATAAAATAGGAAGATGCATGTGCCTTACAAACTTGGTTAAAATTACGATTAAGTATATCGAGGCAGGAATTGTTTATAATAAATGTTTGATCTAGTGTAAGAATGATTATTTGCAAATTCTATAATCACCCGTAAAATTAATCATGCCATGAGTACTTAATTAAATTGATTCATGCATATCATTGGGTGAGTTTATTGCATTTATTACTATACCTTTGGTGGGACATAGGCTTAGTGTGAAGATTCATAGAGTCTATAAATTCTATAAAGCAACGAAGGGTCGTCCGAATTAAATGGCGATGAGAAAACACCCAGCTAAAACATATATAGCATCTATGTAGTGGCTCGAAAGTAATCTACAAATAAGTTGGATTTTATTTTTGGAAGCAAGGTAGTAGCTAAAATAAAAACTACCATGAAATTATGTTTATGATAGCGGCCTATATGGTCTGGAACACTTAACTCCGAATGGAGGGATAAATCTATTCAACATATGATTCCCAAAAAATCATATGTATTGTTTGTTAACGTGCTTGTGCATCTCATATTGTCACGCCCCAAAGGGTACCCTAAACGCGACAGTTTATCGCACTCAATATCTAAACCCAAGTATGACAACCTTAGTCACTCAATGAGTTTAAACACCATGTCCAAGGCTCACATTCAACATATAGGGAACCATACTTTGAACCAAAATAGCTTAAGGAGACATACATAACAATAAGAATGTAAATCATAACAGTTATATCCAGATTTAATCTATTACATAATCTAAGGGGCATACTTCCGGCAAGATATTAAGTGTTTTTAAGTTCTCAAAAGTCTCTTACAACAACCATCATATATATCGATTATGGAGATTCAACTAAAAGTCTATGCCTATATCTAGGTCCCGACTTCTTCAAAAAGCTCCTTAAGTTCTAAAAGCTGTACCTGTAAACCCCCAAATTTTCGGAATCGGTTTAGCATAAAACCCTAAACCGGAAGTCAAACAGAACCCTAAAAGTCAACAAAACCCTAGTTTACCGTATCAAACTAAATCCGGCATTGCCATTTTCTTTGGCCATAGAAAACGAAGTTAGGATAATCAGCTAGAATAGTTTGTAATAACCATAGGTTTTATAAAAATTTCAGTTTCGCGAAATTCGGGTGACCTTTGAACCCGATCAGACACAGTTCTTGAAAAACGTGTCCGGAAGCCCGGAATAGTAAAAATATTCTGAATACACCGTTAGACTCATAAAAATATCAGTTTCGTAATTTTTCGGTAAGTAAAAATAACAGATATAGCTATTATACGCATATTTTCTTACTACCAGTACTTTAATTGTCATATCTACTTTACATTACACTATTCATTACTATTCTACACTATTCCTTTGTCTCTACTTTTTCTTACACCTATTCTTACACTCTACATAACCTATAATCTTTACTTTTTACCTTTCCCATAACTTTATATCATATCCACTTTACATATTACATATTTTATTTTTATCAAAAGTAAAAAATAAATCACTCCCCTCTCTATCCCCACATGGCCGGTGCCTCTCTCTTCCCCCTCAATTTGTTTTAATTTTCTTTTAATTTAATCACACAAAAATCCCTCCACATTTTCCTATAAATACCCCCCTCCTCTTTCACTTCTTTCACACCACTTCTACACTAAAATTACTCTCTCAAAATCTCTCAAGAATTTCTCTCCAAGAAGTTCTTTCAAGAAGTCCTCTTTAGCTCATCTCCTTTAGGTAAAAATTCTTCAAGAAGTTTCCATGTTCATCTACTTAGTATGTGTAAACCCCTAAAATTTTGGAATCGGTTTAGCATAAAACCCTAACCGAAAGTCAAACGAAACCCTAAAGGTCAACAAAACCCTAGTTTACCGTATTAATCTAAATCCGGCATTGCCGTTTTCTTTGGCCCGGAAAAACGAAGTTGGGTTAAGTAGCTCAAATAGCTCGTAATAACCATAGGTTTTATAAAAGTTTCAGTTTCGCGAAATTCGGATGTCCTTCGAACCCGATCGGACACAGTTCTCAAAAAACTTGTCCGGAAGCCCGGACTAGTAAAAATATTCCGAATATACCGATAAACTCGTAAAAATATAAGTTTTCCAAAAATATCAATTTCGAAATTTTTCGGTAAGTAAAAATAACAGATATAGCTATTATACGCGTATTTTCTTACTACCGGTACTTTAATTGTCACATCTACTTTACATTACACTATTCATTACTATTCTACACTATTCTTTTATCTCTACTTTTTCTTACACCTATTCTTACACTCTACATAACCTATAATCTTAACTTTTTACCTTTCCCATAACTTTATATCACATCTACTTTACAAATTACATCTCTTATTTAACAAAAAGTCAAAAAAATCACATTTTGGTCTTCCCCATGCCTCATGTAGCGCCGGCCCCCTCTCACTCTCCCTCTATTTAATTTATTTTGTAATTATTTAATTTACACAATTTATCTCCCACATTTTCCTATAAATACCCCCCTCCTCTTTCACTTCTTTCACACTTCTTCTTCTCTAAAGTTACTATACTAAAATCCCTCCCAATTCTTTCAAGAGTTCTCTCCAAGAAGTCTTCTTAGTTTAGCTCTCTTTAGGTAAGAAATTTCTCAAGAAATCTCCATGTTCATTTACTTAGTATGAGCTTAGTGTGTGTTTTCTAAAAACCATGAAGATTAAGAAAGCAACAATAGGTTCATACTTTGTTTTTGTTCATAACCATAAATCCTTTATGTCCATGTTTCCTTTATATATTTATTATGTTTCTCTTATTCATTTATGTTTTTTTATGTTCATAACTATTTATTATATCTATATAGCTATATATACTAATTAGAGCATGTAAGCTCATAACCTTGCAATTTATTTACCTTTCATGTAATTTACTTACTTTATTGCAATTTATTTATTTCAAGTTGTTTTTAAGACTAGTCTCTAGTCTTAGACTTGTCCTAATCAAGTCAAAACAAGTTTTTCTTCTTTCATTTTATTTCTTTATGGGACTAGTTTATTTCTTAGTCCCGGGAGCCTTGAAAAAGCTAAGACTCCAATACTTGATTTTATTATTTATGCTTTATGTTACTTTGTTTATTATTATTCTCATAATCATGTTCATATAGAATGTTGTCCAAAAGTTTTATTTTCTAAAGATAATGAAATAAAAGAAGACTTTTTGTCACTTAGGAATAAGTTTATGTAAAGTATAAAACCAACACAAAACAAACTTATTTCTTTTCATGTTATCAAAAAGAGAACTCACAATAATTTTATAAACTACTTTTGCTTTACAAAGATACTTATTATTTCCACCTTGTTTTTTTTTTTAAAAGGAGATGTTTTCTTTTCATAAGGAAGAAAATAAGATGAATGACTTAGGAAATTTCTAAGTAAAGACCTTTGCAAACTAAATAGGCAAAGAAAATTCATGGTTTGAAAATAATAAAGTTATTTCTTTTCAAGTTACAAGAAGAAGTTAATAAGATTATAGAAATGAGTTTTTCTACAAAAAGTCATTAATTGTTCCACCTTGTTTTTATAAATAAAACAAATTTCCATACATGAATGAATATTTTTGAAAGTATAAGACATGAGCAAAAGAATGAGAATATCAAGTAAAGATTTTTACAAAACAAGTAAACAAAAGGAATTTACACAAGAAAAATGAAGAATAGCATATTTCCTAAGATAACTTCAAATATAGTCTTAATGTAACTTAGGAAGTAGAAAATTCTATTTTCAAAAGTCACTTAGAAAAAGATAAATAAAACCAACATAAAACATTTTTAGAAAACAAAATAAACAAGGTGATCATTTCAAAGAAATTCACAAAAACAATTTCCGAAAAGCTTCAAACCGACATTGTTTTACTTAAGAAAAATAATTTGGACAACAAGACACTTGAGCATGCTTAAATATGAGTTATATAGTTATAAAAAGAGAATTTTTCAACTATATAGATAACTAAGTATTTATCAAAACAAATTTTGATTTCTTGAACCAAAGTTGCCTTTGCTTGAAAAATCCGTGGTGAATTTTGTCGCCACTTTTTCGGAGACTATATGGCTTTGTTTGTGGGAAATAATTTTAGAAATGGGTAGATCTTTTCGAGTAGATAGAAATCGGTATATTATATGCGCGATTCCGAGTTAAAATGACCAAGTTATGGCCATTTTAAGTTGGAACCTTCTTCTATACGAACTATGACGTTCTTTGACATTGTTTTGTCAAAATTCCAAGAAAATCTTCAAGAAAAACTCATTATGGGTATTTTCTTTGGTTAGGTGATCCCGAGGAAGGATTTCTTCACCCAAGGACTACCACGGTTTAGTGGATTGTGTGAACGACTCATCCACTTAGAGAAATAGACATCAATGGCATCGTGAGTTATTTCCCGTTATTTTTCATACTCTTGCTTGTGCTTGTAAAATTAGTTGCACTAGAATCTATGCAAACTCAAAAAGAAGTGTATGATAACATGTTGAAGGAATACTAAGTATACCGAAACTCAATTTGTTTGTAATAAAGTGGTATGTACATTATTATCTTGAATTGTTTGAAATTGGTTGATCACTTGAAAGAAGTTAAAATTAACTACTAGACTTTAATTAAAGAAATTATTCATGCACTTCATATGTTGAGTCACATTGCATTCGCTACTATACAATTGGTGGGACAAGTGTATAATAGTGGTGGTAGACAGAACCGGTATATCATGTAAGTGGCGAGTAGGAGCCGGTAAGAACTACAAAATTGATGGCTAGTAGGAGCCTGTAATAAACTACAAGTTTTTGATGGCTAGTAGGAGCCTGTAATAAACTACAAGTTTTTGATGGCATATAGGTGCCGGTAAGACCTATAAAAGTGTTTTTAAAAGTGGTGGCTGTAATTGGCCTGAATACCCAACCCCGAATGAAGGGCGTAAATTCATTCAACATATGATTCCCGGAAAGTCATATGTCTTGTATGCTCACGTGGTTGTTGCATTTCATACGTTTGAATAACCAACTTGATTGATGATTTACTTCGAGTATGAATTTTGGGGATCTACTCACTAAGCCTATTAGCTTATACCCCGATAGCTACCTTTTGCAGTTCCCGTACTTATGGCTAAGGCCACGTGGACCATGTGGGCAGGTAATCCCTCTTGAATATTAGAACTCTAGATAAAGTATATCATAGTATTAGCATGAAATTATTTATATAATAGCTTAGTAATTTAGGGAATTGTTCCCAAGTATGCATAGTCTTTGCTATGAACAAATATTCATTGTGAATCCTCTTTTCTTAATATGTTTTTATATCCCCTTAGACTTCATTATTCCATATATGGTCCTCTAAAATTGTGAAAGTAAGCCTTACACTTAATATAAAAGCTTTTGGAAATGACTAAGGTTGTCATACTTAAGCTTTAATATTGAGTGTGGCGGACTGTCACGTTTAGGGTACCCGTTGAGGCGTGACAGTATGAACTTAATGTGTGTTTTCTAAAACCATGAAGGTTAAGAAAGCAACAATAGGTTCATACTTTGTTTTTGTCCATAATCATAATTCCTTTATGTTCATGTTTCTTTTATATTCATATATGTTTCTCTTATGATTATTTATGTTTCTTTTATGTTCATAACTATCTACTATGTCTATATAGCTATTTATACTATTTAGAGCATATAAGCTCATAATCTTGCAATTTATTTATCTTTCATGCAATTTATTTACTTCAATGCATTTTATTTATTCCAAGTTGTTTTTAAGACTAGTCTCTAGTCTTAGACTTGTCCTCATCAAGTCAAAACAAGCTTTTCTTTCTTTCATTTTATCTTATTATGGGACTAGTTTACTTCTTAGTCCCGGGAGCCTTGAAAAAGCTAAGACTCCAATACTTGACTTTATTATACTTTATGTTATTTTGGTTATTATTATTCTCATAATCATGTTCATTTAGATTGTTGTCCATAATTTTAAGAAGAATTCTGTCACTTAGAAATAAGTTTATGTAAAGTATAAAATCTATAAAGCAACACAAAATAAACTCATTCCTTTTCATGTTACAAAAAGAACTCACTATAATTTTATAAACTACTTTTACTTTAAAAAGCCACTTAAATCCTTATTATCCCACCTTGTTTTTCAAAAGAAAATATTTTGTTGACAAAAATGGTCCTTTTCATAAGAAAGAAAATAAGATGGATGACTAAGGAAATTTTTAAGTAAAGACCTTTGCAAACAAATAGGCAAAGAAAATTTATGGTTTGAAAATAATAAAGTTATTTCTTTTCAAGTTACAAGAGGAAATTAATAAGATTATAGAAATTAGTTTTTCTACAAAAAGTCCTTAATTGTTCCACATTGTTTTTATGAAGAAAAAAATTTTTCATGCATGGATGATTATTTTTGAAAAAATATGAGACATGAGAAAAAGAATGAAAAATATCGAGTAAGGATTTTTGCAAAACAAGTAAACAAAGGAATTTACACAAGAAAAATGAAGAATAGCATAATTCCTAGAAAACTTCAAATATAGTATTAATGTAACTTAGAAAGTAGAAAATTTTATTTTCAAAGGTCACTTAGAAAAAGATAAATAAAACCAACGTAAAATGTTTTTAGAAAATAAAGAAAACAAGGTATTCATTTCAAAGAAATTTGCAAAAACAATTTCCGAAAAGCTTCAAATCAACATTGTTTTACCTAAGAAAAATAAATTGGACAACAAGACACTTGAGCATGCTTAAATATGAGTTATATAGTTATAAAAAGAGAATTTTTCAACTATATAGATAACTAAGTATTTATCAAACAAATTTTGATTTCTTGAACCGAAGTTGTTTTTACTTGGAAATCCGTGGTGAATTTTGTCACTACTTTTTCAGAGCCTATATGGCCTTGTTTGTTGGATATAATTTTGGAAATGGGTAGATCTTTTCGAGTAGGTAGAAATCGGTATATTATATGCGCGATTCCGAGTTAAAATGATCAAGTTATGGCCATTTTAAGTTGGAACATTCTTTTATACGAACTTTGACGTTCTTTTGACATTGTTTTGTCAAAATTCAAGAAAAATCATCAAGAAAAACTCATTGTGGATATTTTCTTTGGCTAGGTGACCCGAGAAAGGATTCTTTTACCCGATTATTACGATTAAGTGGAGTGTGGTGAACGACTCATCCGCTTAGAGGAATAGACGACAATGGCATCGTGAGTTTATTTCCATTAAATGCTACACTTGTTGTGCTTGTAAATTAGTTGCACTAGAGTTAGGAAAAGATAAACTGATATGCATGTAAAATAATTCCTTGAAAGAATCCTAAGAATATCGAAGCCAGAATTGTTCTAAGTGATTGTTTTAGTTTAATATTAATTTGTGTGAAATTCCTTGATCGCCATAAAGCTGAAAATAATTATGTTATGACTTTATAAATTAATGAACTCATACATACCACGAAGTGAGTCACATTGCATGGTTGGGTTATTATCCTTGGGTGAGAAGGATAGTAAGCTCATGTCGAAAGCAACAATTGGCGGGAGATCCGAAAGCGATTGCTTGGCGGCTTAATGGAATATGCTTGGCGGTAGATCCGAAAGCAAGGTCAATCAAGCAGACTCAGAATGCTCGACGATGTGTGCTCGTGAGCAAGAAAACTTTTTAATTAAAACTACTTGAATTGAGGTTACGTATCACCAAACCCCGAATGGAGGGCGTAAATCCATTCAACATATAGTTCCTGGAAAACTATATGCTTGTTTGCCCACGTGCTTGTGCATTACATTTGTTTGATTAAATCAACTTGATTGAATCTTGTTACAAGAAGTTATTTATGAAAATAGTTCTCACTAAGCCTATTAGCTTATACCCCGATAGATATCTTTTGTAGTTTCCTTACTTATGGTTAAGGCCACGTGGACCATGCGGGGAGGTAATCTCTCTTGAACATTAGAAACTTGGGTAAAGCGTAGCATAGTATTAACATGCAAATATTTATATAATAGATTAGTAATTTAGGGAGTTGTCCCTAAGTTTGTAAAGTCTTTGCCATGAATGAATAATTATTGTGAATCCTCTTTTCTTAATATGTTTCTATATCTCCTTAAGCTTCATAATTCCATATATGGTCCTCTAAAATTGTGAAAGTACGCCTTACACTTAATATAAAAGCTTTTGGGAATGGCTAAGGTTGTCATACTTAAGCTTTAATATTGAGTGTGGCGGACTGTCACGTTTAGGATACCCATTGGGGAGTGACAGTACTTGAGGAAAGTGGCCTCTCGGAGATAGCTATAAATATTCATACTGCAACAAGAAACTATGAGGGTATAAGCTTACGAGCTTAGTGAGTTTCACTTCCAAAATTAAATGCTCAACAAGCAATATATAACAGATAAGTTATATTAATAACCATATGAAATGCATAAATAGGTGAGCATACAATACATAAGACCATCTAGAAGTCTTATGTTGAATGGATTTACGTCCTCCATTTGGGATTAGGTATTTCAGGCCCATACGACCATAGATTTAAATTCTTCTTATTTATATTGTGGTTGATACAGGTGCCCACCCACACACATTTTTAATTTTTCTCATTTATATTGTGGTTGATAAAGGTGCCCACTTACACACATTTTCAATTCCGGCCCCTATGCCAACATTCGAGTTTACAAGCCTCTTGTTGCCTAGCTATTATGCCTTCTTCCCACAAAGGTATAATAACCTATGCAATGTGACTCACATGTGGTATGCATGACCAATTTAATTATAAGATCATGGCATAATAATTTAACAATTTATGGGTGATCATAGATATTTCAAACACTTCTATTCTATACTAAATCATACAAATATTTATAGCAAGCTCATTTTGATATTCTTATCATCAATTCACCCAAGTAGAACTCATATACACATAGTCAAATTTTTATCTTGCTTTAATTCTAATGCCACTAACATTACAAGCACAATCACAAGCATATAATTTAAAGATAGTGAACTCACTTTGCCATGGCACGAAAATCCACTTAATCGTAATAGTCCTCGGGAAAGTTTAGTGTAAACCCCGGTTTTCCTAATAGTCAAGTAAACGTCGGAAACCGGAAAAGCAAAACCCTAAATCGGTCTAGTTCAAGCTTAGTGGGAGGAGCTTAGAAACCCTAGATCTAGCTTTCCTTCGGTTTCATATCAAAAGAAGTTTTATAAAATAAATTAATGTGAATTATTGTTTTAAAGTATATTTCAAACCTTAGCAAGTTTTAATTTCAAAAAAATTTCTATTTCGGGCCTTCCTGAGCTCCATTACAGAAAAGCGAGCCCTGGGACTAAATTGGAGACAATCTATACCTTAGAACGAATCATGGTAGAATATGGGCATGAGCCCATAACTAGAGAAGCTACTTTTATTTTGAAGAATGAGGGAAACCCGACCCCTCCAGACTTTAGGGTATGGATCACTCTAGCTCTCTTATATGTTTATGCTCATGATAACCTGACTGACCACCATGATTGGAACATAGCTGATGCATGGAATCACATTGTATGGCATGTAGTTTATCTAGATATTATCCCACTGCATGTAATCATCCCACCCCTACCAGCTGAAGATATAGGCATGCAATTAAATAAGCACCTGTGCTAGAAGTGGGTGTTGAGGCTGAAGAAGAGGTGGAGAAAGAAGAGGACCCCGAGGAGGATCCTAATTGGGAAGAGAATGTAGTGCCTAGAACCCCTACCCCACCTATAGAGCCGGAAGGAGAAGTGGATCCGGAACCCAATTAGGTTGTATGGGATTTTAATCGAGTTTTGGAGATTCTTGATAGTGGGAGGGTAGAGCCTGAGATAGATCCCCTGTTATGAAGGGACATTTACATTGAAGGTGAATGTCCTCCTATGCTTGATATGGCAGTCCTTGAACCCATGGCTCCTGAGCCCATGGAAGTAGAGAATGTGGATGAGAGACTTAGGCGAGAACCTGAGATAGTGGAAAACCAAGTGGATGAACCTGAAGCAAGAGATGAAGAGGAAGAAGTGAACCCGAGAGAGGAGCAAGGAATAGAAAGAGAGGAAGAAAATGAAGAGCACGACTAAGAGGCTTTAGTCCGACCCGCTAGGAGGCGAAGGATGAATGTAAGGGAATACCTTAGTCTGTTTGTCCGTCAGGATGACGGTGGATCTTACAGCAGGGGACGACCCTCTAGTTCCACCCCTGATGATTCTAGTGATGAATGAAAGGTGGAAAGATAGTTCAACCCATGAAAGTCCAAGTGGAGTCTTTTCTTTCATTCTTTTGTAGTAGGCAATGCGGGATGCCAATTTGCCTTAGGACCTCTAAATAGTTTAGTATTTTGTTCTTTTCTTTTCCTTGTATTTTGTTTTGTTTTTGGATAAGAGAAAAATGTTTAGAATTAGGACTAGAATCTAGCTTGCCAAATTTAGTGAGCTAAAACCTCCGATGTAAATCTTTGTATGGCTTGCGAAAGTAATGAAGGATCATGTTTATTTCAAAGGAAAGAAGTTAAGAGAATCAAGCATGTTAGACATTAGCCTTAAAAGGGCATTAACCAGATATAAATTGCATGAGCACTCATTCATTCATGTCATTATTTTGAACTTATGAATTTATCTCTTTATGTATGAGTTCTTTTATTCTTCCTCGTGATTACTTGAAGTTTTATGAGATTGAATTTCATTCAGGAATTTTGATTTCCAAATTCTCTCGAAGTTGTAAACCTTGTCTGACAAATCAATTCTTTCAAAGTTGAAAATGTTAAAAAGACACTATATAATGTGTAAACAGACAAAACCGACGGATTAGGAATTAGGAGCAAGAACCTCTCCCGAATGAAGCCGACCCACCTGCTGTACCTCAACCAAATCTACAAGGAGTAGCACCCCAGCAACCGCAAGGTGATGTGATGAATGTGATTGGGCAGTTGGCCAATCTTTTAAATACATTCATCTAGAACTAAAATCCAAATCAGAACCCGCAGTGTCCTAGATTCTACTCCGCTACCACCACCACCACCTGTAGATCACCGAGAAGTGACTGCTGAAGCACCTGCTCCATAGGAGGAGCATTCCTACAATGTACCCTTACCACCACCTCCACCATGCCGAAGGACTCATCTAAGCTCCTTAACGAACTTCATTAAAAGCAACCGGTATTTTGATGGGGCATTCGGTAAACCTGATGAGGCTGAGGATTGGCTAGCTCAGATTGAGCGATCTTTTACTGCTTATGAGATCCCACCTTATTTACAATTGGAATATGAAACATACATGTTGAGATATAATGCGAGGGTCTGGTGGGACTCTAAAAGAAGAAGCTTGGCTCCACCAGTTACATGGGAATCCTTTCGCCAAGAATTCTTGGAAAATTATTTTCCTTCCAGCCTAAAAGTGAAGTATAGCACAAACTTCCTCCATGTTAAGCAAAAAGGAAGAACCATGGAACAATATGAAACTGAGTTTACTCACTTGCTGCAGTATGCACCTAAATCTTTCAGGGACAGTAAGGAAATAAAGGAACAGGTATTTTTGGGAGGCTTAGATGAGGAGTTACGGATTAAGCTGGAAGAATTCGGAGTGAGAACCTACCCCGAGTTGGTAGAAAAGGCTCGAGTGATTGAAGGAGCCAGGAAAAAGAAATACCAGGAACCCGACAAAAGAGTATATGGGAGAAGGCCGTTCGACGCCTCAAGCTCAAGATCTAAAGGGAGGAGGTACAAACCGTACCATGGATTTAAGGATGAAACTAGTGGAAGGTCGACTCAGTTAAAGGTCAATGTCACTTGTTGGAAATGCAAAGGGACTCACGTCCCTAGACACTGCCCCCTGTTGAGAAACAAATGTTATTATTGTGGTGATTCTGGCCATATGGTTTATACATGTCCAAAGAAGATGGCCGTGACTTGTTTCATCTGCAAGGAGAAGGGACATTTGGCCTTAGAATGCTCACAACGGAAAAGTGTGGCCGCTCAACCATTTGGGACTTCAAGCAATACCAACCCTATGAGGTCAAGTAGTAAAAGTGGGAGCCGTGCAGCCTCGGCAATGCAGGGAATGCGACTCTATAACTTCGAAGGCCAATGGATGGTAAAGGAATATGAGGATGAGGAGGTAGAATTGGCGGCCATGGACCAAAGCGACAATGTGGATGGCGGCTTGGTGACAGGTTAGTAGCAATACCCTCTTAATCTGAAAGTTATTTATTTAATCGTTTTCTGTATTAAATTGAAACCTGTTTATGGGAAAGCTAGAAATTAAAACCCCAAATAGGTAGCTATGAGAGTGTTTTAGGGTTGAGTAGTGATGGATGTTTATTGACCACAGGACACAGACGGGTGAATAAAATGGAGGCTTATGTTTTGCTTGACACGGGAGCGACACATTCGTTCATCACCACTAGTTTGGCTAATCAACTTAGATTACCTATAGCCACAACTACTGTTAGCCTGAGAATTAAGACACCTACCGGAAGTGTTATGTCGACTTAGGAAGTAATAAAGGATTGCCCATTGGAAATTCAAGGACACCACTCGAAAAGTGATTTAATAATATTGGGGATGAACAAATACGAAGTTATCCTTGGCATGAACTGGTTAAGTAAGGTAAAAGCTATAGTGGATTGCCAAAAGAGGATGGTGTGTTTCTATGATCAATCGGGAGGAGAAGTGGAGTTCGTAGGAGAAACCCTAATTCTAGGAAAGTTTGGATTAAACTCTTTCGAATTGATGATGGAGGACGAAGGGATAGTACCTATCGAAGGTATCTTGGATGAAGGGGAAACTCAGGAGGAAAAGGACATACCTGTGGTAAATGAGTATTTAGATGTGTTTCCAGAGATTTTGCCTGGGTTACCACCAAAGAGGGAAATTGATTTTGAGATTGTCTTGGCTCCAAATACCGAACTGATATCCAAAGCACCATACCGGATGGCACCGGACGAGTTAAAAGAGTTAAAGACCCAATTACAAGAACTCTTGGATCAGAAATTCATAAGACCAAGTGTGTCACCATGGGGCGCACCTATCCTGTTCGTAAAGAAAAAGGATGGATCAATGAGGTTATGTATTGATTACCGTGAGTTAAATAAAATGACCATCAAGAATCGATATCCTTTGCCAAGAATCGACGATTTGTTTGACCAACTGCAAGGAGCGTGCATGTTCTCACGCATTGATCTACATTCAAGATACCATTAGTTAAGAATCAAGCCTGAGGATGTACCAAAGATGGCTTTTCGTACTCGTTATGGACATTACGAGTTTTTTGGTGATATCGTTTGGGCTGACCAATGCACCAGCTGCATTTATGGATCTTACGAACAGGGTCTACAATCCACTTTTGGATAAGTGTGTAATACTCTTCATAGATGATATCCTGATATATTCTAAGACTAAGGAACAACACGAAGAACATCTTCGGTTGGCATTACAAACTTTGAGAGAGAATAAGTTGTATGCCAAATTGTCCAAATGTGATTTTTGGTTGGATAGAATATCTTTTCTTGGACATGTGGTGACTGGAGAAGGGATATCAGTTAACCCTGAGAAGATTAAGGCTGTAGTAAAGTGGAAACAACCACAAATGGTTATCAAAGTGAGAAGTTTCTTGGGATTGGTTGGCTACTATCGCAAGTTTGTGAAAGATTTTTCGAAAATAGCCAAGCCACTAACTCAGTTGACCTAAAAGAATGAGAAATTCCTTTGGACGGAAAAAGAGAACAGAGTTTTCAGGAGTTGAAGCAACGGTTGGTATCAGCACCAATCTTGGTTCTACTGGACCCGGAAAAGTCCTATACATTGCATAGTGATGCTTCAAGGAATGGCCTTGGATGCGTATTAATGCAAGAAGGGAAAGTTATTGCCTATGCCTCTCGACAGTTAAGACCCCATGAGCAAAACTACCCCACACATGATCTGGTGTTGGTCGCAGTTGTCTTCGCCTTAAAACTTTGGAGACACTATCTATATGAGCAGAGGTGTGAGATATACACGGACCATAAGAGCTTGAAGTATCTGTTCACACAAAAGGAACTAAACATGAGACAAAGGAGATGGTTGGAACTAATAAAAGATTATGATTTAGGAATAAACTACTGTACAGGGAAAGTTAATGCAGTTGTCAATGCCCTAAGTCGGAAAAATTACAGGGAAGTAGTTACCTTGATCACAAGCCAAAGAGATCTGATTAAAGATTTTGAAAGGTTAAGGATTGAGTTCATAGACCAAAGTGCCGAGCTTGAGATAGCTAATTTGGTATTGGAACCAACCCTGGTGAAAAGAATCAAGGAAGCCCAAAGGTACGACGAGCTAATATAAAGGATTAAAAAGGAAACCCAAGTAGGAAAATACCTGGACTTTGCGGTAGACGATGAGGATGTGATCAGAATGAAGGGAAGGTTGTGTGTACCGGAAGACGAAGAGTTGAGAAAGGAAATAATGAGTGAAGCCCATTACTGCGGTTACACCATGTATCCTGGAGGTACCAAGATGTACCAAGATTTCAAAAGCCACTATTTGTAAGCCCCAGAAAATTTCAATAAATAATTTTAAGATGAACTTCGAAAATAAACCCTAAAAATCACTCCAAATTAAAATTGAATTTCAACTAGTCTTAAATCACGAACGAATTCGAAAAAATTTCCAAATCTTGGGGAAAATAAGAATTCTCAAAAACAAAGTAAGAACTCAACATATTACAATTCCAAGACCACTACGTACGACAAATTCCATACGTGACTCCGATTTATAAAATCGAGTAATATAGATCCCAAAAACGAATTATTAAAAAGTAAATGACGATTAACTTTCGAAAATGAAACCCAATTCAAAAATTCTGAAAATGTTAAAAGATAATAAATACTTACAAAAATAAAATTTAAAATAAACTTCTCAAATTAAATATGTTGTATGAACATAAATATCAATTTCCAAATTGGCAAAGGTCTAAACCGGAAAATCACCCGGAAACCCTAACTGGAATACAATAGTGTAAGTCCGGCAATCGAGTGCCCCTAACCTTAAAGGCCGAGATATAGTCTAAATATGTAGAATAGCTCATAAAAATATGAGTTTGTTTAAAGATATCATATTGGTAAATTTTTGACCTATTTCGAACCCGTTCGGATACAGACTTCGAAAAGCTTGTCCCGGGGCTCGAGATATCAAAAATATACCAATAGTACCGTTAGACTCGTAATTTCATAAGATTTCTAAATATATCAGTTATATAATTTTTCGGGTTATAAAAGTTACAGTTATAACATTTTTATCGTATTTCCATTATTACCGATAATTAGGGGGTCTTTCAGTACGATCTACCACTATTCATTTCATAATTTTATTTTTATTTTATTTTTGTTTTTGTTCTTGTAATATATACCCTAGCTTTGTAGTAACCGAATAAACTTCGAAAACCGGAGAACGAAACCCTATATCAGTCTAGTTCAAGCTTAGTGAGAAGAGCTTAGGAACCCTAGATCCGGCTTTCTTTCGATTTCATAATAAAAGAAGTTTTATAAAATGAATGAATATGAATTATCATTCTAAAGTATATTTTAGACCTTTGAAAGTTTTAAATTTGGGAATTTTTCAATTCCGGGCCTTCCCGAGCCCAATTACAGAAAAGCGTACCCCGAGACCACGAATTCAAAAAAATGTTCCGGAATATTCATTGGAACCATAATTTTATAAGGATTCCAAAAATATCAATTTCATAATTTTCCGAGCTATAAAAATTACATTATAGCTTTTCCCGTGTTTTCGTTACAACAGGTAAAGTAGATGTCTTGTCTATTATTCACAAGTACAACCTACAGTACACACTACCCATACCTTATTCTTACATCCTTACAACTACTCATTTCAATTTTCTTTTCCAATGAATTTTGTCTCTTAATCAATTATCACATTTATTACATTTAATTAACTAAATTACAAATATAAAAAATTTCAAAACACACACACACACACACACACAATGTGGCCGGCACCCCCCCCCCCCCCCCCCCCCCCTCCCCCTCCTCCCTTGCTTCCCCTCTCCATTTGATTTATTTTACTTAATTTATTCAACTAAAACCCTAATTCACTTAATATATATACTAAATATTCTCTCTCTCTCTTCATTTCACTTGTTCAAAAATTTCTTCAAGAGCAAAAACCCTCTCTTTTCCCCCCCTTGGTGCCGTGAGCTTTGCCCCCTCCTCCTCTCACAAGTTCAACTAATTTTCTCCTCTTTTCTACTCAAAAACTCCTTTGGTATGTTGATTTTAGACCTTGTTCTTCCTAGATCTTGTAATGGCAAGACTATATCTTGTGTGTTTTCTCATTTAATCCCCATGAGCTTATGCTAGGGACATGAAAACACATGAACAAGAATATCAAGCCATCACAAGACATGGATCTAGTGTTTAGATGAGTTTATGTTAAAATATCATCTTGTTCGTGCATGTAAAGTAGAGATCTTGTATATATATTAATGTTCATGCCATGAGACATATGATTCATGCATTATAGTTAGTAGATCTAAAGTTTAGACACCCACATTTTCATTTACATGTATGATCATAGAGTTATTTGGATTTTCATGCATTGATGATCATAAAAATGTAGTCTTGTTCATGTAAAGGTGTGTTAGATAGTGGATCTTCATAGATAGAAGGCAAGAATATTGAAAAAGGAAAGGTTTTGTCAAATATGAAATGTTAGAAATTCGGATGAAATTGAAACCCTACTTTAAAAACCACCAAAATCATTTTTAAACTCATGTTTCACAAGAAAAATGAAGGGTATGTGTAATAGGTATATTGAAGAAATGATTTTCATAAGCTTAGATGAGTTAGGCATGATGAAAATGTAAAAACAAGAAACAAAGTTAGAATGAAAAATAATGGGTTATGGATGTGTAGTCAAATTCGTAATTTTGGATGATGCCCATATAAACACTTAGTATCTAAGCTTAGATGGCATGTTTTATGAGCTAAATGAAGTCTTGATATAATAGATATATTGGAGCTTCAAATTTTAATGCATTAAACAAGATTTCCAAAAAGGAAAGTGCAAGAAAATGAAATTTCAAAAATTCGGATTTTTACAAGGGGCTTGTTTAAAAACATGTTTACCAAATGAAAAATGGAAATTTTTATGCATAAATGAAGGCCATGATTAATATAGACCTTAAGGACTCATTTTTATTTAGATAACAAGTAAATTTCAAGAATAAAATCATAGAAACCCTAGGGAATGTAAAGTTGGGAAGAATAGCTTTTTAGAAATAACCTTTATGGAATTTTATAACAATTAGGAGTTCATAAGAGTTCATCATCAAAGATCATCAAGGCCATGCATATATTGAGTTCATTACATCACATTCATGTTAGGAATTCATTCATATACCATCTATACATGAATCATCAACTAGGAACATTTTTATCAAAAGCGAAACAATTTTTCGGAATCAGGAAAGTGACAGAACAGATCTGATCCTACTGTTCCATGGCTTTACTGTTTTCAAAACTTGAAAATAATGCTAGAAATAGATAGATCTTTCGAAGTAGGTAGAGATCGATATAAAATTTGTGAGATTCCGAGTTAAATGACCAAGTTATGGCCGTTTTAAGTTGGAATTTCCGTTTAGGACGCGAATTGCGAATTTGATAGTTTGAATGAGATAGTTTGGATTAGTTAAGTGATGAAATCCTTATTAGAGTATTTCTTCCTTATTAGGTGATCCCGAATTCGACGATTCCTTACCACCGGATTACTATTACTAGAAGACCGGTGAACCAATGGCCGAGTGAGTCTTCTCCTTGTTTTGTTACCTTGATTGTGCTTGTAGTTAGTTGCATTAGATTATAGGAACAAGATAAAAATCGATACGAATGGGGATGGGATATATGATGAGGTTGTGATGAATGTATGCCAAAGAATACTAAAGCATATCGAAACCACGATTTGATTGGATAACTGCACCGTTCATATTATTTCTGTTATGTGTATGATATTGGCTGGTCACTTTAAAGAATGTATAAATATTTTGACCTAAGAGAAAATTAAATTGATCATGCATCGCATCGGACATATTGCATTTGGTAGCGTGCTACTCCTACACAGGTCGATCGGTATGATCCGAGGACTCGTTTGGATAATGAGACCCGGGATCAGAGCTCATTCATAGGGAACTACGGCGCATCGGGGATGCATTCCATATGTGAGCCTAGCCGAGGCGAGTGCTATGAGCCGAGGGCTTGGGGACTAGCAGCAGTCGTGTAGACTTCAATACCATCCCTAACCCAAGATACGGAGGGCGTAAATCCGTTCTGTGTGTGGGTTCCGGATACCCATACATAATTGTTTGCTCATGTGTTTGTTCATGCATAGCATATGGTTGATTATAACTTGCTTGTTATGGTACGGAATTAAGGGAATTCTCACTAAGCTAGTATAGCTTATACCCCTATAGTTGTTTAAATGAACAGGTTATCTCAAGAATACAAAGTGGGGACTGTCACGCCCCATAGGGTACCCTAAACGTAACAGTTCGCCACATGCCATATAAGATTCCCGAATTACCACCTTAGTCTTTCGAGAGTCTCATATAGATGTAAGGCGTACCTTTACAACAATAGAGTACAAGTCCGAATGGAGATAAAAGCTTAATTTGGCATGCATTAGCAGTAGGATATAATTCATGAAACATAAATAAATATTACAAAATCTAAGGGGCATTCCCCCGCAAAAGAATAATTAACAGTCTTATACAGTCATCCAAGTCTTAGAAGTTTCCTATGGAAGTCTAAAACATAAATTCCAACTTCTAGGGGAAACTCCTAGCTTCTGTACCTGTTCAGCCGGGTCACGTCGCCTAAGCCACAAATGGGAAAGCTGCAAAAGGAATGGACTGTAGGGACGTAAGCTAACTAGCTTAGTGAGTGTAATCTCCCACAAAAACATTTATGTCACAACAATTCAATCAAGTTATTAATCAAGCAAGTGGATGCATCAAACACATGAGTTCAACATACATATGACCAACCGGAAATCATATGTGGATGGAATTGCGCCCTCCATCCCGGGTTAGCAGATTAACGACTACTATGGTACTAACAATATCCCGTTTATGGTTCACGGCTAACTACGATTATTCGATGTCGTTTATGGTTCACGACTAACCTACAAATGCTAATGCTCCTTCCCCTTGTGATATGCACATGTCAATTTAGCATTAGTCCAAGTAGTTAATTAAACTAATTTACTTAGGCGATCAACCAATCTTTCAGACAATCCATCATAGCTAACTACATAACCAAAGTTTATCACCCGGTTTCGATATTCTTAATTTGTGTTCTCACATCATCATCAATCATATAATTTCCCATTAATCCCCATCATTCATATTCCATTCATTTGGCCTATATTCTAGTGCACTACTTTACAAGCACATACAATAAATGAATCGGGAAGAAAAAGTCACTCCGCCATTGGTTCGCCTTTCTTCTAGTAATAATAAACCGGAGGCAAAGAGTCACCGTCCACGGTTTCACCTATTCATATAAGAAATGCCCTAATAAGTATTCTACCGACTTAGGATACTAAAACTCTAAGAAAACTTAGTAAAATCGGAATTCGCGTCATTTCCGAAGTTCCTTTTTAAAATGGCCGTAACTTGGTCGTTTTAAGTCGGAATTTCGCAAATTTTATACCGATTTCTATCTACTTCGGAAGAGCTTTCTAAATATGAAGTTTAAATCAATTTTTGAAAATATCTAAGCCTCGGAATTGAGGGATCAGATCTGTACAGCGGGCACATTGATTCCAAAAATGTGGTTTTCATGAATGCACTTGAGATTCCTAAGTACAAAATGAAACTAAATGTAATGGTAATGATTTTCCCTATCATGAATGTCATGATATGAACTTTAATGAGCCTAAGTTCTTATAACTTTTTAGATTTAAAGAACTTTAAATAAACTTTTTTTAGAAACCATTTCATACCATTGTTTAACAAGTGAATTACTACACTTGGTCACACCTACATATTACAAGGATTTTCTTTAGAAAAACTCCACTTTGTTTAAAGAAATTTTGACCCTCATATTAGTTATATCCTAAGGCCTTTATTTCTTTAAGAAAATCATCATTTATAAACTTTTAAGTGGGTCTTTTACTATGGGGTTTCCAAAAATCCGAATTTAGAAATTTTCACTTTCAAGTTGATTCCTTTGAGAAAAGTATATTTTATACCAAAAACTTTAAGTATTTATTATACCTATACCCTAAGGACTTCATTTATTTAAGAAAATACAATTTTTGAAGTTGGAAAAATAGTGTTTTCTAACCATACATCCATTATTACGAATTTTGTCTATATGACTTTTAGCTCAAAACTTCTATTGGACTTCATTTCTTGTTTCCAACATTTTCTTTAGAAAAATCTCATTTAGACTCATGAAAAATACTACCAAACATTATCTATTACCCATAGGCTTCATTTCTCTTATAAAATATATGTTTAGAAGTTGGTAAAAGTGTTTTTGACCTAGGTTTACAAAGTCATCCGAATTTACACAAGTGTGTTTCTTGAAAAGTATTTTCCTTTTTGACTTTAGTAGCTTATCTAACCATAGATCTATATACTACGAAGGTTATTTACTAAAGACAAAAGCATTAAAGACTATTAATGCACATAGACACAAAATAATAATGAAACTTTAAATGCCTACATGATTATGAGTAATAAAATGATGGATCTACTTTATCAAATGCTTAAATGAGTTTTGAAAACATAAAAACTATATTTTTTTAAAAGATCTTTTGTTTAAAAATACTTTTTGATGGATAAACATAAAGTTTTTGGCATAAAAACTCCTTTAAAAGTTTAGATCTACTTGTAATGGTTCGGTATTCTTGTCTTGATATCTCATTGTCCCTACCAAAAGATCATGGGGACATTTGGTTGAAATATCCAAGAATCACTTAGCCATAACAAGATCTATGAGTGGATGGAGTGAAGGCTTACTTACTTGAAGTAAAAATACAAGATGTGAAGAGGAAATGGAAGTTTTGTGTGTGTGTGGGGCTTGGGAAGGTCACGGCAAGGAGGGGAAATGGGGAGAGAAAATGAGAGCTTTTTACTTTGTGAAACTTGAAAAGTGAAAGAATGAGGAAAGAGAGAGAAAATGTAGTTTAAATAGGAAATGAGTTTAGGTTAAAAGGAGTTAAAAAAATTGCAAAATGGACAAGGGGAGGGGGGCCATCACGCCGGCCATGTGCTTGTGGAGGAAGGGAGGAGTTTGAAAAATTTTTACTTATTTGATTGATTTAACATTGAAGTGAAATTGTTATGATTTGTAAGGAAAGTTAAGGGACAAAAGTTATGGAGAAAAGTGAGTGATTTGAGTGATGGTAAGAGTTAGAGTTGTAGAGTGTGCTAATAGGTAGACTAGGTGGTACTTTATGAATAGTGAGGAATAGTTGACAAGACAATTTAATTTCCGGTACTAATGAAATACGAATAAAAAGATTATAACTGTATTTTTCATAAACCGAAAAATTATGAAAAATATATTTTTGAAATCCTTATTTTATTTCGGTTCAAATGAGTACTCATATATAAATTTTTGAAATTATAGTTCCGGGGCACGTTTTTCTATAATGGGCCTCGGGATGACCCGGAATTAAAATTTTCTTAAAATCTAATATTTTCTTGGTTTGAAATAAAATCAAGAACTATATTCAAAATTAAATTTGCTTAGAAAAGTTTCTTAATTGGAAACCGAGGAAAAGCCGGAGTTAGGGTTCCTAGTTCTCACTCTAGACTTGAGCTATTCCGGTTTAGGGTTTTGGTTTCCAGTTCTAGGGTTATCTTGGCTACTTGAAAAACCGGGGTTTACAGGGACTGAATTAGTTGGAGTCGGGAATGACTATGGGATTTTGGCAAAGGATACGAATGTTTGAAGTTATCAGCTAGTTTATGATTTGTCTTATAATAGTTTATGTAGGAGAGTCTGTGGATGAATGTAATTGAAGTTGAATGATTTGTATTTTGAAGTATAGTGGTTTGTATCGAAAGTATAGTGGATTTTATTTCCTTTACATTGTTACTCAATTGTATCAACATAAAATGTATCATTCCGATGTGTCTCCTTTTTGTGTTAGACGCCTTGTACATAGTATAGAAGCCTTCGCGTGACTGAGGTGGTCATTCTTAGGCTTTAATATTGTGTACGGCGGACTGCCACGTTTAGGGTACCCTTTGGGGCGTGACACTATTGGTGGAATGGCATGAAGAGAGATATAGTAGATTATGTGATGAAGTATCCGGTTTGCCAACAAGTAAAAGTAGAGCATCAAAGACCAAGGAGATTATTAAAGCCTTTACCTATCCCCGAATGGAAGTGGGATCAGATATCCATGGATTTTGTGTGTAGTTTTCCAAAGACTTCATCGAGTTGTGATGCTGTATGGGTAATAGTGGACCGGTTGACTAAGTCAGCGCACTTCCTACCCATAAACATGACTTATTCAATGGATAAGCTGGCTAAGACCCACATTTGGGAAAATTGTACGGCTACATGGCATACCAGTAGGGATTATTTCAAATAGAGACCCAAGATTTGTGTCTAAGTTTTGGACGAGTTTGCAAAAGAGCTTGGGTACCAAGCTGCACTTTAGTACGACATATCACCCTCAAACCGATGGACAATCTGAGCGAACAATCCAAACTCTGGAAGACATGTTAAGAGCCTGTGTATTGGAATTCAAGGGGAGCTAGGATAATCATATACCTCTTATCGAGTTTTCTTACAACAACAGCTACCACTCAACTATTCATATGCCACCCTACGAAGCCTTATATGGACAGCGTTGTAGATCCCCTCTATTTTGGGATGAAGTGGAAAAGATAGCTGTCGGGCCAGAATTGGTACAAGAAGTAGCCGATAAGGTGAGGGTAATCCAATGAAAGATGAAAGAGGCTCAGGACAGACAAAAGAGTTGGGCAGACTTGAAGAGAAGGGAACTCGAGTTCAAACTAGGTGACCATGTGTACTTGAATATAAGTCCAATTAAGAGTATTAAAAGAATGCGTACACAAGGGAAGTTGAGCCCGAGATATATTGGACCCTTCGAAATTTTGGAAAGAGTCGGAGATTTAGCCTACCGGCTAGCTTTACCACCAAAGTTGTTCGGAATCCACAACGTGTTCCACGTGTTAGTGTTGAGAAGATATGTACTTGACCCGGAAAGAATTTTGGAATTGGAACCTATTCAACTAAAGGAAAATCTGACATATGAAGAACATCCCATAAAGATATTGGATAAGAAAACCCAAAGGCTGCGGAATAGGGACATTCATTATGTTAAAGTATTGTGGAGGAATCATGCTTTCGAAGAAGCAACTTGGGAAGTTGAAGAGGAAATCCGAAGGAGGTATCTGTAAACCCCGGTTTTTCAAGCAGCCAAGATAACCCTAGAACCGGAAACCAAAACCCTAAACCGGAATAGCTCAAGTCTGGAGTGAGAACTAAGAACCCTAATTTCGGCTTTTCCTCGGTTTCCAATTAAGAAACTTTTATAAGAAAATTTAAATTTGAATATAGTTCCTAATTATATTTCAAACCAAGAAAATATCAGATTTTTGGAAAATTTCAATTCCGGGTCATCCCGAGACCCATTATAGAAAAACGTGCCCCGGAACTAGAATTTCAAAAATATACTTATGAGTACTCATTTGAACCGAAATAAAATAAGGATTTCAAAAATATATTTTTCATAATTTTCCGGTTTATGAAAAATACAGTTATAGCCTTTTTATTCGTATTTCATTACTACAGGAAATTAAATTGTCTTGTCAACTATTCCTCACTATTCATAAAGTACCACCTAGTCTACCTATTAGCACAACCTACAAATCTAACCCTTACCATCACTCAAATCACTTCCTTTCTTCCATAACTTTTGTCCCTTCAACTTCATTACAATTTATGACAAGTGATGCCAAATCAAATCAAAGGCAAATCAAATGGATCAAATCAAGTTCCCTTCCCCCTTAAGGCTTCAAAACCGGCGCCATTAGCGCCCCACCCCCCACACCCCCCCCCCCCCCCCCCCCCAATCCATGCTCCATTTGAAATTTTTTTTTACTTCTTTAACCTAAATCCACTTCATATATAAGCTATCTTTCCTCTCTCTTTCCTCATTCTTTCACTTTCCAAATTTTTCAAAGTGTAAAAGCTCTCATTTTCTCTCCCCATTTCCCCTCTTGGCCGTGACCCTCCAAGTCCCCCCCCACACACACACAACTTCCATTTCCTCTTTACATCTTCTTTCCACTTCAAGAAAGTAAAGTTTCACTCCTTCCACTCATAAAACTTTGTTATGGCTAAGTGATTCTTGGATATTTCAACTAAATGTCCCCATGATCTTTTAGTAGGGACGATGAGATATCAAAATGAGAATCCCGAACCATTACAAAGTAGATCTAACATTTAAAGGAGCTTTCATGCCAAAAGCTTTTTGTTTATCCATCAAAAAGTGTTTTAAACAAAAGATCTTTTATAAAAATATAGTTTTTATGTTTTCAAAACTCATTTAAGCATTTGATAAAGTAGATCCATCATTTATTTACTCATAATCATGTAGGCATTTAAAGTTTCATTATTATTTTGTGTCTATGTGCATTAATAGTCTTTAATGCTTTTGTCTTTAGTAAATAACCTTTTTAGTATATAGATCTATGGATAGATAAGATAATAAAGTAAAAAAGGAAAACACTTTTCAAGAAACACACTTGTGTAAATTCGGATGACCTTGTAAACCTAGGTCAAAAACACTTTTATCAACTTCTAAACATGTATTTATAAGAGAAATGAAGCCTATGGGTAATAGATAATGTTTAGTAATATTTCTCATGAGTCTAAATGAGTTTTTACTAAAGAAAATGTTGGAAACAAGAAATGAAGTCCATAGAAGTTTTGAGCTAAAAGTCATGTAGACAAAATTCGTAATAATGGATGTAGGTTAGAAAACACTATTTTTCCAACTTCAAAAATGATATTTTCTTAAAAAATGAAGTCCTTAGGGTATAAGTATAATAAATACTTAAAGTTTTGGGTATAAATATATTTTTCTCAAAGGAATCAACTTGAAAGTGGAAATTTCTAAATTCGGATTTTTGGAAACCCCATAGTAAAAGACCCACTTAAAAGTTTATAAATGTGGATTTTATTAAAGAAATAAAGGCCTTAGGATATAACTAATATAAGGGTCAAAATTTCTTTAAACAAAGTAGAGTTTTTCTAAAGAAAATCCTTGTAATATGTAGGTGTGGTCAAGTGTAGTGAATTCACTTACTAAACATTGGTATAAAAAGGTTTCTAAGAAAAGTTTATTTTAAAATTCTTTAAATCTAAAAAGTTATAAGAACATAGACTCATTAAAGTTCACATCATGACATTCATGATAGGGAAAATCATTACTATTGCATTTAGTATCATTTTATACTTAGGAATCTCAAATGCATTCATGAAAACCACATTTTTGGAATTGATAAACCCGCTGTACAGATCTGATCCCTCAATTCTGAGGCTTAGATATTTTCAAAACTTGATTTAAACTTCATAATTAGAAAGCACTTCCGAAGTAGATAGATATCGGTATAAAATTTGCGAAATTCCGACTTAAAACGACCAAGTTATGGCCATTTTAAAACGGAACTTCGGAAATGACGCGAATTCCGATTTTACTAAGTTTTCTTAGAGTTTTAGTGTCCTAAGTTGGTAGAATACTTATTAGAGTATTTCTTATATGAATAGGTGAACTCGTGGATGGTGACTATTTGCCTCCCGATTACTATTACTAGAAGAACGGTGTACCAATGGCGGAGTGAGTTTTTCTTCCCGATTCATTTATTGCATGTGCTTGTAAAGTAGTGCACTAGAATATAGGCCAAATGAATGGAATATGAATGATGGGGATTAATGGGAAATTATATGATTGATGATGATGTGCGAACTCCAATTAAGAATATCGAAACCGGGTGATAAACTTTGGTTGTGTAGTTAGCTATGATGGATTGTCTGAAAAATTGTTTGATCGCCTAAATAAAATGGCTTAATCAACTACTTGGACTAATGCTAAATTGACATGTGCATATCACAAGGGGAAGGAGCATTAGCATTTGTAGGTTAGTCGTGAACCATAAACGACATCGAATAATCGTAGGTTAGTCATGAACCATAAATGACATCGAATAATCGTAGGTTAGTCGTGAACCATAAACGACATCGAATAATCGTATGTTAGTCGTGAACCATAAACGACATCGAATAATCGTAGGTTAGCCGTGAACCATAAACGGGATATTGTTAGTACCGCAGTAGTCGTTAATCTGCTAACCCGGGATGGAGGGCGCAATTCCATCCACATATGATTTCCGGTTGGTCATATGTATGTTGAACTCATGTGTTTGATGCATCCACTTGCTTGATTAATAATTTGATTGAATTGTTGTGACATAAATGTTTTTGTGGGAGATTACACTCACTAAGCTAGTTAGCTTACGTCCCTACAGTGCATTCCTTTTGCAGCTTTCCCATTTGTGGCTTAGGCGACGTGACCCGGCTGAACAGGTACCGAAGCTAGGAGTTTTCCCTAGAAGTTGTAATTTCTGTATTAGACTTCCATAGAAAACTTCTAAGACTTGGATGACTGTAATAGACCGTTAAATATTCTTTTGCGGGGGAATGCCCCTTAGAGTTTGTAATATTTATTTATGCTTCATGAATTATATCCTATTGCTAATGCATGCCAAATTAAGCTTTTATCTCCATTTGGACTTGTACTCTATTGTTGTAAAGGTACGCCTTACATCTATATGAGGCTCTCGAAAGACTAAGGCGGTAATTCGGGAATCTTATATGGTATGTGGCGGATTGTTACGCTTAGGGTACCCTATGGGGCGTGACAGTATCCCGAGATATTTGAAGGACAAGGTACATCATTTCAGTTTTGAGGACAAAACTCTATTTAAGGTGGGAAGGTTGTAAACCCTGGTTTTCCTAATAGTCAAGTAAACTTCGGAAACCAAAAAAGCAAAACCCTAAATCGGTCTAGTTCAAGCTTAGTGGGAGGAGCTTAGAAACCCTAGATCCGGCTTTCCTTCGGTTTCATATCAAAAGAAGTTTTATAAAATAAATTAATGTGAATTATTGTTTTAATGTATATTTCAAACCTTAGCAAGTTTTAATTTTAGAAAAATTTCTATTCCGGGCCTTTCTAAGCTCCATTATGGAAAAGCGAGCCCCGGGACTAGAAACTCAGAAAAATATTCTGGAATATTCATTAGAACCAAAATTTTATAAGGATTTCAAAAATATAAATTTTATAATTTTCTGGGCTATAAAAATTACAGTTATAGCCTTTTTCCCGTATTTTCCTTACTACCGGTAAAGTAGATGTCTTGTCTACTATTTACCACTATTCACAAGTACAACCTACCCTACACACTACCCATGCCCTAGTCTTACATCCTTACAACTACTCATTATATTTTCTTTTCCAAGAAATTTTTGTTTCTTACTAAATTATTACATTTTATTGCATAGATTACAAATTTAAATAAAATCAATTCACTCTCTCTCTTCCTCACATGATGGCCGGTGCACCCTCCCCAATTTTTCTCTCTATTTGTTTTATTTTTCTTATTTAATAATACAAATAAACCCTAATTTACTTAATATATATAGTCATTTTAATTCTCTCTCTTCATTTCAACTCTTTCAAAATTTTTAACAAAGCAAAAACTCTCTCTTTTCTCTCCTCCTTGCCGTAGACTTCAACCCAACCCCACACACACACAACAAGCTCTTTTCTTCTTCATTTCTTCATCAAAGCCTTCCTTAGGTGATGATTTTTAAGTTTATTACTACTTAATCTTGTAATGGCAAGACTATTCTTGTGTGTTTTCACATTAAATCCCCATGAACAAATGCTAGGGATAAGAAAACACTAATACATGAATATCAAGCCATCACAAGAGTAGATCTTGTGTTTGATGAGTTTTTGTTGAAGTATCATTATGTTCATGCATATAAAAATAGAGATCTTGCATGAAAAATATATGTTCATGCCTTTAAACTCATTTTCATACACTATAAGTAGTAGATCTATCATTTAGATACTCATGTAATACTTAACATTCATGTTCATATGGATATTTTGTGTCTTCTTGCATTAATGTTCATAAAGGTTTAGTCTTGTATATATAAATGTGATAGTTGGTAGATCTTCATGAAGATAAGACAAAGAACTTAAAAAGAAAAGGTTTTTATTAGAAATGTTTAAAAGAAAATTCGTATGATTTTCAAGACCTATTTTAAAAACCCTTATAACTACCTTGAAACTTATATTTTATATGAAAAATGAAGGGTATAAGTAATAGGTATCATTAAGTAATGATTTTTATAAGTTGAAATGAGTTTGGATATGAGTAATGTGTAAAACAAATAGTGGAATCAAGATGAAAAATTTTGAGTTAATGTTCAACTTGTAAAATTCGTAACTTTGGATGATGCCTATGTAAACACCTAGTATTCAAGCTCAAAATGAATGTTTTATGTGTTAAATGAAGTCCTTAGGTAGTAGATATAGTAAAGCCTTAAATTTTGATGCATTACACATGTTTTCTTAAAGGAATTATTCAAAAAGTGAATTTTCTAAAATTCAGATTTTTGAGAAAAGCCTATCCAAAAATATATTTGCAAAGTGAAAAATGTAAATTTTTATGTAGAAATGAAGGTCTTGGATAGTATAGATGATGAAGACTCATTTTTATTTGGATAACAAGGAAATTATAAGAATGAAATTCCAAAACACTAGTGGGATGTCAAATTGGAAAATTGGATTTTCAAGAAGTGATTGTTGTTGGAGTCTTGTAAGATTTAGGAGTTCTCAAAGTTTAATTATCAAAAATCACAAAGATCATGCATACATTGGACTCATCACATGTCATTCATGTTAGAGACTCATTTATATTTTATATATACTTGAATCATCAACTAGATACATTTTAAGCAAGTGCAAAACAATTTTTTGGAAATGGAAGAGGTTACTGATCAGACCTGATCCCTCTGTTCCGTAACCTAAATGTTTTCAAAACTTGAAAATAATATTACAAATAGATAGATCTTTCGAAGAAGATAGAAATCGATATAAAATTTACGAAATTCCAAGTTAAATTGACCAAGTTATGGCCGTTTTAAGTTAGAACTTTCGCAAATAGCGAGAATCACGATTTTGTTTAGTTTTGATACATAGTTTAGACTAGTTAAGTGATGAAGTTCTCATTAGGGTATTCTTATTTGGTAGGTGATCCCGAGACCGACGAGTCCCTACCACCCGATTATTACTACTAAGAGACTGACGTACCATGGCCGAGTGAGTATCACTTCCAATTTCAATTTTTGCTTGTGATTGTAATGATAGTTGCACTAGTTACTTAGCAAAGACAAAAATGAATATGCATGATGGGGTTATTTGGGTATTGTATCGCTCTGCTGTTGTTATGTGAAGTTGAAATTAATAATATCGAAGCCAGGTGATAATTCATTGCTTGTATAGAGAGGAGCTAGAATTGATTGTCTGCGAGTATTGCTTGATCACTTAAAAGAATTGCTATAATTGATTATCAGACATCAAAGATAAACTTGAACTCATTTATATCACAATGGGGATGAAGCATTAGCATTTGTTGGTTTTTCATGATCTATAAAACGAATATAGTTGGTTAATCGTGATCCATAAAACAAATATATGTTGGTTAATCGTGATCCTTAAAACGAATATATGAGTTGGTTGATTATGAGCCTAAACGGCATCGTACCGTAGGATTCGTTAATCTGCTAACCCGGATGGAGGGTGCAAGTCCATCCACATATGATTTCCGGTTGGTCATATGTTTGTTGAATTCATGTGTTTGATGCATTTCATTTGACTGACTAATCACTTGTTTGAATGTTATGTTTTAATTGCGATATGGAAGTTTTCACTCACTAAGCTAGTGTAGCTTACGCCCCTATAGTTTTTACTTGTTGCAGCACGAGTTCATTTGGCTTAGGCTAAGACAAGCTACAGCTCAGGTACAGGAGCTAGGAGTTTCCTATAGAAGTTGTATTCAGTTTTGTTTAGACTTCCACAGGAAACCAAAAGACTCTGGATGACTGTAATGGACCTTTAATATTCTTTTTGCGGGGGAATGCCCCTTAGACTTTGTAACTTTTAAGTATGCATTTTGATTTATCGTCTAATGCTAGCGAATGCTGCGTTAAACTTCTTAACTCCATTTATTTGAGTATTTTATTATCGTAAAGAGACGCCTTACATCTATATAAGACTCCCGAAAGACTTGGATGGTAATTCGAGAGTCTTATATGGCATGTGGCGGACTGTTACATTTAGGATACCCCTCTAGGGCATGACATTTAGTTTGTCTCCCAATGTTGGGTTTTATTATCAGTTTTGCAGCGGAATTTTTCTTTAAAATTAAAACCCTAATTCCAGTATCCATGTGTTTTTTATTAGATACAAAAACGAAAATAAAAGTTCAAGTTTTAATACCTTTTTCAATTTCAAAAACTATTTGATGATACGGATTTATAGACATTGCCATGTTGCGAACACCCTCTACGGTATCCACACGAGAATGACCTTGATTTGGATTCTCCTCTTGTGTGCTAGCGCAATCTAGAATGCTTCTAGATTTGGTTTCGAAGGGGCTCCTAGAGATACGAATTTCTCACACTCTCTCTAAGGTTTCAAAAATTTCTTTTGCCAACACATGTCATTAACTCTAGGAGAGCGTCTTATGTTCTATTTATACTAAAGTCTATTATTCATGCGAATAATAACTTTAGTCCCCTAATCTTATTAGGGATAATAATAAATTATAAAATAATTTATAAACATAAGAATTATTAATCTGATTGGGGATAATCATTTTATTGTTCTTAACAAATTATAAAATGAAAATATGAAATATTTGGCCTTAGGCAAAAACACTAACAATCTCCCACTTGCACTAGGCCAAATAATTATTTATCAATCTTAACAAATTAAGATTAATAAATGACTTTATCATTCCCATCATACTTATTTATATCAAGTCCCTGATCCTTTTAGTTCATTCTTTTGTGTGTGACCATGTAGATTCACTTAATGTTGGCAGTAGATCAAAAACCCTTTTGACCTACGAGACATAAGCGGCCTCTAGCAAGATATTATGCCTACCCAAATTAAGTGAAGATCGGTGATCCGATTTTACCTTATAGACAGTTAATTATTTAGTCCCTTTGTCACGTGATATCTTATGATTAAACATAAGGTGTGGATCAATACACACTTATATTGTTTAATCACCTATTTCTTGAATCCAGAGTTTGACTGACTTAAACAAATAACATTGATAACTCCTTATCAATTCATTTGAGCACGGCCATGCATATCTCAGTCTTACTCAACAAGGGGCCCAAAAGATATCTCTCTCAATTTAATGAGAGGGACAAATTCCCTCATGAACACTCACATTCCTACATAACTTATTCCATATCCAATATCAGTCTTATAATCATCTGATTAAAGATGATAAAGAACTGAATTAAAATATGGAGTTTGTTATGTAGGAATCTATGGTGTCATCAGGTCAAAGGACTTAAATAATTACTGTAATGAGAAATACTTATCATATTGATCCATATAGTATTCTCATAATTGGTCATTCCAATACAATGTACTCTTACATGTATCTATGTGCTGAAATGATATCTTATATCCATGATCAGTAAAACATGACCATCATCCAGCCTACATACTAATCTTAATTCATTATTATTCCATATAATGAACGATTAGGGATAATTTAGAATAAAGTTATTTATTCCTTTATGGTTTTACTATTAAAGTCACATACTTTAATGACATAAGGAATAACAAAATTACTCATGGAATTATTTTATCAAGGTAAAAAGGCCAATAATAAACCTTGAAAAATAGAATGGCTTATAAAGATAATAAATATCCAAATGACATAAAATCCATATGTGCTATGGCACATCACTAGCAATATCTCACTTGCATTAGCTCTACTCAATCATAAGTCTAATGCCCAGTGCTCTAGTATGACTATCATGTTTAGATTGGGGAAGAGGCTTAGTCATTGGAGCTGCAACATTGTCATTTGTGGGTACTCTGCATATCTTAACATCTCCTCTTTCAATGATTTCTTGAATGAGATGGTAACGCCTGAGTATGTGTCTAGATCGCTGGTGTGATCTTGGTTCCTTAGCCTGTGCAATGGCCCCATTATTGTCACAATAAAGGTCCACTGGATTTGCAATGATAGGAATAACTCCCAATGCACTAATGAACTTCTTGATCTAAACTACTTCCTTAGCTGCATCCGATGCTGCTATGTACTCATCCTCTATAGTAGAATCTGCAATTGTGTCCTGTTTAGAACTCTTCCAGCTTACAGTACCTCCATTCAAACAAAAAACATAACTAGATTGCGATCGAAAATCATCTAAATCAGATTAGAATGTGTAACCATTTACTACAAGATCACCTTCCTGACCTCCATATGTCAAAAACACATCCTTAGTCCTTCTTAAGTACTTTAGAATGTTTTTGACTGCTATCCAATGACTTTCACCTAGATCTGATTGGTACCTACTTGTGATGCTTAAAGCATAAGCGACATCTGGTCAAGTGCATAACATGGCATACATGATGGAACCAATAGCTGAGGCGTATAGAATCCTACTCGTGCGTTCCCGTTCTTTTTTTGAAGTAGGACATTGAGTCTTACTCAATTTAATTCCATGTGATACTAGTAGAAATCCTCTTTTGGAATTCTCCATACTAAACCTTTATAGTACCTTATCAATGTATGCACTCTGACTTAGGCTAATTATCCGTCTAGATCTATCTCTATAGATCTTGATGCCTAGAATATAGGCAGCCTCACCTAATTCATTCATTGAGAAACAATTTCCTAACCATGTTTTGACCTTTTGTAATGTAGGAATATCATTTCCAATGAGCAATATGTCGTCTACGTAAAGCACCAAGAAAACTACTATGCTCCCACTAACTCTCTTGTAAATGCAAGGTTCATCTTCATTCTTGATAAAATCAAACTCTTTGATTGCTTCATCAAAACGAAGATTCCAACTTCGAGATGCTTGCTTCAATCCATAAATGGACCTTTGAAGCTTACATACCTTATGTGAATTCCTCGAATTAACAAATCCCTCGGTTGTGTCATACACATCCTCAATGAGGTTTCCATTCAAGAAGGCTGTCTTGACATCCATTTGCCATATCTCATAGTCATAATACGCAGCTATGGCAAGAAGAATTCTCACAGACTTAAGCATGACTACAGGTGAAAAGGTTTCATCATAGTCTATACCATGAGTTTGTTTAAAACCTTTTGCAACTAGTCGTGCTTTGTAGGTATGCACATTGCCATCCATGTCAGTTTTCTTCTTAAAAACCCATTTACATCCAATAGTTTTCACACCATCGGGTGGATCAATCAAAGTCCATACTTGATTGTCATACATGGATTGCATTTAGATCTCATGGCTAATAACCATTTCTCAGAGTCGGGGCCCATCATTGCTTCCTGGTATGATGTGGGCTCATCTTGGTCTATGAGCATCACATCGCGATTGTCAGTAACGAGAAATCCATATCTCTCAGGCTCGTGACGAATCCTACCAGTCCTACGTGGGCCTTCAGTTAGTGGTTCAGGCTCAGCAACTAATTGCGAGTCTGATTGAACATCTATCATGGGTTCTATGCTAGTTGTGGTTCTCGAACTTCTTCGAGTTGAATCGTACTCCCACTGATTCCTTTAGAGACAAATTCTCTTTCTAGAAAATGACCATTACGAGCAACAAACACTTTGTTCTCAGATTGGTTGTAGAAGTAGTATCCTTTTGTCTCTTTAGGATATCCCACAAAGAAGCATTTGTCAGATTTAGCTGCTAGCTTATCAGACACCGTTTAACATAAGCATCACAACCCCATATCTTTAGAAAAGACAAACTAGGACATTTCCCATTCCATAACTCGTATGGTGTCTTTTCAACCGATTTTGATGGAACCCTGTTCAATATAAACGCAGCAGTTTCTAAGGCATATCCCCAAAAGGATATTGGAAGATCTGTCTGACTCATCATTGATCGAACCATATCTAATAAAGTTCGATTTCTCCTTTCAGAAACACCATTCCATTGTGGTGTTCCTGGAGGAGTCAATTGTGAGATTATCCCACAATCCTTAAGATAATCAGAGAAATCTTGGCTTAAATATTCACCACCTCGATCTGATCGAAGCGTTTTTATATTTTTGCCAAGTTGATTTTGTACTTCATTTTTGAACATTTTGAACTTTTCAAATGATTCGGATTTATGCCTCATTAGGTATACATATCCATACCTACTAAAGTCATCTGTAAAAGTAATGAAGTACAAGTAACCTCCTCTAGCAGGTGAACTTAATGGTCCACATACATCGGTATGTATTAGGCTCAGTAAGTCATTAGCTCTCTCACTTTGTCCTGTGAAAGGACCTTTGTCATCTTTCCCATCAAACAAGATTCGCATGATTCATATGATTCAAAATCAAATGAATCTAAAAGCCCATCTTGATGAAGCTTTGATATGCGTTTCTCATTAATGTGGCCTAAACGACAATGCCAGAAGTAAGTTGGATTCAAACTGTTAGATTTGAACCTTTTGGTATTAATGTTATAAATGGACTTATGATCAGATTCATCAAAGTTTAGAATATAGAGACCATTCATCAAATGAGCAATACCATAAAAGATGTCTCCACGATAGATGGAGATTGTATTATTCTCAATAATAAATCTAAAACCATCCTTGTCCAAACATGAAACTGAAATAATGTTACTGCTCATAGCAGGCACATAATAACAATTATTTAAAATCAGAATAAGTCCAGAAGGCAAAGTTAATTCAAAATTTCCCACAGCTAATGCAGCAACCCTTGCTCCATTTGCCACGTAGGTCCACTTCACCTTTAGCCAACTTTCTACTTTGCTTTAATTGCACATTTACACAAATGTGAGACCCACATCCAGTATCTAATACCCATGATGTAGAAGTAGATAGATTGACTTGTATAACATAAATACCTAAAGCACTAGTCTCACTACCCTTCTTCTTTCTTAGATCTTCCAAATAGAGCTTGCAGTTCCTCTTCCAATGACCTAGTTCATTGCAGAAGAAACAAACCATTCCTTGGGTGGCTTTGTAAGCTCTAGATTTTTCGAATAAGCAAACCTAAGAACCGGAAGTTGAAACGAAACCCTAAAATTAACCTAGTTCTACGATTAGTCTAGTGAATCTAGATCCGGCACTCCCGTGTTCTTAAACCCTAGAAAACGAAATTGAAATAATTGTAGATTATGGTTCGTAATAATATAGGGAAGCCTAAAAATATCAGATTTGATCTTTTCTAGAGTCCTTCGGATCCGATCGGGATCAGTTTTCAAAAACCATGCCACGGAGCACCGGATAGCAAAAATATTCCGACAACACCAATAGATTCGTAAAAATATAAGGTTTTCAAAAATATCAGTTTTAGAATTTTTCGGCAACTAAAAATAACAGATATAGGCTTTTTACGCGTATTTTCTTTACTACCGGTATTTTAATTGTCTAGTCTACTATTCATAGTACTTTTCTACTATTCATTACTATTCACCTATCTCTACTTTTTCTTACACTCTATTCTTACACACTACCATACCTATACCTTACAATTTACCTTCCCATACAACTTTAATCACATCACAATTTACACATTACTTCTTTTTATTACAAAACAACAAAATTAATCAATTTTTCTCTTCCCTCAAGGCCATTGCCGTCCACCCTCTCTCTCCTCTTCCTCTCAATTTGTTTTCTTTTCCAATTTATTTTATTACATCTAATTTCCACTCCAAAAATCTATAAATACCCCCTTCCTCTTCCATTCTTTCACACAACAAAAATTCATACTAAAACTCTCCCAAAATCACTCCACAAAATTCCTCTCCCAACATCTCTCTCAAGTTCTCTCTTTTCTTTAGAAAATCCATCCCCACATAATACTACAACCCATTCTTTTCTTCTTCAACCAACACATAAACTTTAGGTAAAACTTCTCTTAATTACTCATCATGTTCATATAACTTAACATGAGTTTAGTGTATGTTTCTTAGACTCATTGAGTTAAAGAAGCAACAATTTATTCATGTTTTGTTTTTGTTCATGTTCTATTCTTTTCTTTATGTATGATGTTGCTATTGTTATTATTATTTGTTTCTAACCTAACTTATATAAGTATTATGTATATATATTTATTTAGAGCATATAAGCTTACTTGTTATTTATTTATTTTCAGGTCTTGCAATTTATTTATTTACTTGTTTTATGTAATATTAAGACTAGTCTTTCTAGTCTTAGACTTGTCCATATCAAGTCAAAACAATTTTATTTCTTTGCTTTTCTTTTCTTTTGAGGACTAGTCCATTCTTAGTCCCAGGATTCCTTGATGAAGCTAAGGTTCCCAATACTTGACTTTACTTTTATGCTCTTATTTATTTTAATTATGTTGTTTTTATATTTTTCATGGTTACATATTCTCATTCATGCATGAATATGTTGTTATTGTCTCAATCATAATAGAAATGAGCTTTCTTAAAATAAGAATAAGAACTCTTTTTAAAAATAAATTTTGTCACATAAGAAGTTATTTTCCTTAAAGGTTTGAAATTTATCTTAAGCAAATATTCTTCTAAAGTTAGATAAGCTAGCTCAAGTTTTAGTAATAATATGTGGTTTTCACCAAGAAATACATAAAGTAAAGTTATTATAAAATCTCTTTTCAAAGAAATAAGAAAGTTTCTTTAGACCTAAACAAAGGATTTCTTAAATTCAATTGTCAAAGTTTTCCACCAACACTAAAGTCTAAGATAAGTTTTTCCAAAATTTACTTATAAGATGATTTCTTTTAAAAGTGGATATAACTATGAAATAGTTAGAAAAACTATATGTTTCCAAACCACTAGAAATAAATTTATGAAAATCTTGAAAGATTAAAATTACTTTTGAAGATTAATAACTAAGAAATGGAGTTAAAAGGAAGAAATACTCCTTTATAATAATTTAGGAAATTTTCAAAGTAAAACTAACTTCTTTTCAAGTCTTAAGCTTATCTCACTTTCAAGACATGTGTCTTACAAAACCATTGTTGAGACAACACCAAATTCATGCATATAGTTTGAGTTTATACATATATATACATAAATTCAAGGGATTTTTCAACCATACAATATATCTATATTTTTGTACAAAAGCCCTTGAGTGAAGTAAAGTTTGAAAACTCTAGTTTTGAAATTTGAAAAATTCGTATCAAATCTGTACGCTTCTATTCCGAGACCTAAATGACTCTTTTGATGAAAATAACCTTAGAAATCGATAGATCTTTTCGAGTAGGTAGAAATCGGTATATAATATGCGGAATTCCGAGTTAAAATGAGCAAGTTATGGCCGTTTTAAGTTGGAATTTCCATTCCATACGATTTTTACAATTCTCTAAGATAGAAGTATAGAATAGATCTTGGATGAAATACTCATGTTGGGTATTTCTTTTGTTTAGGTGTCGAGGATCACGATCTTGTCTTCCCGAGGATTACTTCGACTCCTAGATCGCTATGGACGAGTGAGTTTCCTTTACGCTTATGTATTCGCGCATGTGCTTGTAGAATAGAGCACTAGATGTAGGAAAAGATAAAATTGATATGCATGTGGGATATTATGGGAATTATGTATGTGATTCATTGTGTGCGATCAATGAACGATAAGTATATCGGAACCCGATTTGTGATTGATATAAATGTTTCCATGTATGTATTGTTATGTGTGCAAATATTGTTTGATCGCTTTAAATGATTTAATGCCATATTGAAATCCCCATATAATAAATTGTCATGCATATCACTTAGAATATCATTTCGAAGTTTTGCTACTACTCCTCAGCGTGGGACCGGAAAGGTAAGCTGCCTAGCTACATCTTGAGGGTTAGGACGTACGGGGAATACGGCCTCAAGGTGTAGCCGAGCCGGATCGATCGCTTTGGGCATGGAAGGCCCGGGGACTAGTAGTCGGTTCGTTGGAACCCCAAGACGCGGCAAACTTAAGGTTGTTCGGGACCCAGTTCAAAGCATTCCCTAACCACCGATGGAGGGGTAAATCCATCAAACATACGAAACCGGATAGTCGTATGTAATGTTTGATCATATGGTTGTTGCATTCATATGCTTGATTAATAAACTTGTTTGATTGTTGTTATGAGTACTATTGCGTAAGGAATATCTCACTAAGCTAGTCATGCTTATACTCCTATAGACTTTTGATATTGCAGGATTATCTTTTGCACCCGAGACCACCTTGATTTCCCGGGTAGAATCCTTATTTTGAGAAGCTTTTGGAGGCAATCTATTTTGAAGTTATAGGTAGATTTCTTCTAAAATCTTCTAGCTTTAGTTATGTTATATTTAGAACCATGTTATTATGAATTATCGGGGAATGCCCCTTAGAAGCTGTAAGACTTTTGTTTCAATGAAATACATATTAAGTGTTATTTTGTACGTTCCGCTGCCAATATCTTAAAATGCATTACTCCACCGGTCTTCCTTTGTTGTGAATGTATGCCTTGTACCGATATGGAAGCTTTCGAGTGACTGAGGTAGTCATTCTTAAGTTTTAATATTGTGTACGGCGGGCTGTCACGTTTAGGGTACCCGCTGGGGCGTGACAGGCTTGGCCTTAAGTTGAGGCTTAGGCCTTTTTGCTTTGGTATGACCTTTTGCTTTACCCTTGCCTCTACCATTGGCATTTCTCTTTTTGCCTTATCCCTTTTTAACTATCAGAACATTGTTATTTGTTTTAACATTTTGTTATGCATTCTTAAGCATCCCATGCAGCTCCATGATAGACACATCCATTTTGTGCATGTTGTAGTTCATCACAAACTGGTCATAGCTAGGAGGCAAAGAGCCTAGGATCAAATCCGTAGCTATCTCCCTAGAAACTGAAGAGCTAAGCTTCTTAAGTCTATCAATATAGCTCTTCATCTTGAGTACATGTGTACTCATAGAGCTACCTAGAGCCATTTTACAAGAATTCAACTCCTTGGTGACTGCAAATCTCTCATGTCTTGCCTGTTCTTGGAACATTTCCTTTAGGTGTACGATCATATCGTACACCTCCATGTCTTCTATTTGCTTCTGAAGCTCAGGTTCCATGGTGGCAAGCATGATGCAGGTCACATCCAATGAGTCTTCCTTATGCTTACTAAAAGCATTTCTTTCAGCTCTTGGAGCATCAGGAGCAGGTTCATCAGGGATTGCCTCATCAATCACATACAACTTCCTCTCGTGCTTAAGAAAAATTCTTAAGTTCCGATACCAATCAAGGAAGTTTTTACTATTCAGCTTATCCTTTTCAAGAATTGATCACAAGGTTGTGTTGTGGGTTGCCATGATCTACATATAGAGGTATACAAAGTTAATTATCTTTATTTAAGCCATTTTCATAGTCCCACTATTTTTATCAAATTAATAACCCTCTAGTATTAATTTGGAAACTATTAAATAAAGTTTCTTAGTGGGTCAAGATCCATATTTCACTAAACCCTGAGTCAGCTATGGCATGACACCCAAAATTTAGTTATTTAGGTAGGAAACCCTTTCCAATTACATTAAATGTAACTCTCGTTATGGGATTGACATCACATGTCCCGGCCTACTAATCCCATTTAATGCTATAGGCCCAAAACCGTTTTGATAGCCTATTTAAGTCTAACCATTACGACATGTGGATAGCACCATTATTCACCTTGTGTGACTAGGATAGTCTATTGCACCCTGCTTTGGCAGAACCTACAATTAGATGATCTAAGTCTTGACAAGTGTCGAACTATGGAAGGCATTTTCATGATTTAATATTATTTGAGGGATTTAAAAGGGTGATATTTTATCTTATTATCACATGTAAAGGATATTAAGTATTTGGTTGTAAACATGGTATCACATACATGTCAGCATATTATCATGTTATGCATAATATAAAAAACGTGTCATAGCATGGCCCTTAATCTATATTGATCTTCATAAGCCAATATGAAGACCAATAGCACGATCTTAAGGTGAAGATCCATCAACATGGATCTGAGTTGAAAAACTCCTTATATCTTCATCAAGGCTCTCACTTCTCCATCATCATGGATTGAGAAAGGTCTTCATTACATCTTCATGTCTTCCATTAAAATGATGAAAAAGATACAAAAATCCTACTACAACTAGTAAAATTAAATTACAATAAACAAAACGACACACAAGTTGTATTTATAAAATTACAACCCATGAAATGAATAAATAGAACCTGCCATTCAAATAAGTCCTAGGGGCCATGCTATGCACCATACGTATAACTTAAGCACTCACAAGAACATGTAACATAAAACACTTCAAAAGCGCATTAATGTTAAGTGTAATTAAGTCAAATACTTTAGGGGGTTCAAGGGGGCAGTGCCCCCTGCGGGGGTCTAGGGGGCAGCACCTCGAACGGCGATCCTGCTAGCTAGATAGCGGGCGGGGTCTGGGGCAGAACCCCAGAAGCTGAACAATTTTTATAAATCTATATTTGTAAAATCATTCAACGCCTTAAGAAAAACATCCTTAAAATATACATTTCCTAGTACGAATATCCTTGAATTTTTCTGAGAAATTCATATGTCTCATATATCGACATAATTCTGGACTGTCCAGAACTTACTATATTCTCAGGGCTTACTTGTGGTAAGTCAATGTATATTGTTACACATTCATCAATATGTATGTGTATTATATATACATTTTTTTTATTTTGCAAGGACGTTATTCTGTTTCGTCATAAACATCTATATGTTCATGGATTATGTTATGTCATACATAACAATTAGGGTTTCTCTCCACGAACCCTAGTTTTTTTTTATTTCAACTTTCTCGAATAATTAACCCTACTGCCATCAAACCTCTATCAATCCAATTGACAACATCGTGTGGATAAAAGCTTTATTAATTTGTTTGACACATAACATTAACGACCAAAACAGATTATATGTTATCTAAACAAATTTTAATCCGTGTACCACAATAGATTCGATCTTATCGAATTTCAAACAAAAACGATTTCATATCATCACATGCAATATATACAAGATTCGAATATCAAATAAAACGATTTATGTATATCATCATATGCAATACATAAAAGATTTGAATTTTCAAATAAAACAATTTCATATCATCATATGAATAGAATACGAATTCAATCATAAACAAGAAGGCAATTTATATTCGCATCACATGCAAATCATAACATAATTTTGATCAAATAAAAAACACAAGCGGCTCTGATACCACTGTTGGGTTTTATTATCAGTTTTGCAGCGAAATTTTTCTTTAAAATTAAAACCCTAATTCCAGTATCCATGTGTTTTTTATTAGATACAAAAATGAAAATAAAAGTTCAAGTTTTAATACCTTTTTCGATTTCAAAAACTATTTGATGATACGAATCTGTAGACGTTGCCACATTGCGAACGCCCTCTACGGTATCCACACGAGAATGACCTTGATTTGGATTCTCCTCTTGTGTGCTAGCACAATCTAGAATGCTTCTAGATTTGGTTTCGAAGGGGGTCCTAGAGATACGAATTTCTCACACTCTCTCTAGGGTTTCGAAAATTTCTTTTGACAACACATGTCATTAACCCTAGGAGAGCGTCTTATGTTCTATTTATACTAAAGTCTATTATTCATGCGAATAATAACTTTAGTCCCCTAATCTTATTAAGGATAATAATAAATTATAAAATAATTTACGAAATAAATTATTAAATAATTTATAAACATAAGAATTATTAATCCTATTGGGAATAATCATTTTATTGTTCTTAACAAATTATAAAATGAAAATATCAAATATTTGGCCTTGGGCAAAAACACTAACACCCAAGTCTCCTAATCAAAAGAAATAACTCTAATGAGTATTTCTATGAAGTTTGAATGAACTTATAAATTCTATTCTAACAAGTTTCGTCAAAATTCATCTAAGAGGAAATTCCAACTTAAAACGGACATAACTTGGTCATTTTAACTAGGAATTTTGCATATTGTATGCCGATTTCTACCTGTTCAACAAGAGCTATCTATTTCTAGAGTTATTTTCAACAAACAAAATCGTTTGGTCCATGAACAGTAGGGAACAAAATACTATACGAATTTCCCATTCCACGATTCCACTCCTGATTTCAAACCAAGCATCATACTAAAGCTTTGATAGATTCTTAGCTATCATTATATCTTGTAAGACTATTATATACATATATAACTCAATATCATGCATGATACATGGGTGTTGGTAATTCTAATTCCTCATGTACTTAGATAATGTCAAATAGGATGTATAGGACATTATTTTCCTAACTTTGTTTCTGCCAACTGCATCGTGTATATATATGCAATACCTACAAGCTATTGTCATGAAGGTTATGAGATGAACTATCAACATGTATATTCTTAATGGTATAGTACCAAGACTTTTTTTTGAAAAACTTTTGCCTTGCAAAACTTTTGAAATTTACTAGACCTAAGAAAAATAATTTTTCTTCTTGTAAAATCACACTTGCTTTTATCAAAACTCAACCTTGATTACCTATATAGCCATCACCTTCATTATTTCAATAAAAACCCTCATTTTGGGGTTAGAAAATAGATGTTGAGATAGGTGGTTTACTTAATTAAGCATTTTACAAAATTTTAAAGAATGAAAACATTATTTAATCTTTTCTTTGAAACCATTCCTTGTTTTAGGATCATACTTTGAAAAACCTCTCCTAATCTTGTCAAAATTTGGTCTTTATTACGTCTATCCCCTAGGACTTCCATTTTTCCATAAAAATCATCATTTTAGCATTTGGAATTAGGTGTTTAAATAGTGACCATTTTCAAATCCGAATTTTGAAAGTTTCATTTGAAATTGTTTTCTTTGTAAAACTCATTTAGTTTTTCAAAAACCATTTCCTAATCAAACCTACTCATTAAGGCTTCCATTTCTTTAATAAAATCTTGTTTCAGAGTTGCAAAATGGGTGTTTATACTTTAAGCTTCCCTTATTACGAATTTAAAACTTGTTGTTGGGATTGAAACATAAATTTTGTAATCTTTCCCTTGTTTTGAAAATATTCCTTAGTAGATCTAAGCTTTTCGCATCAAGATCACTGATTTATGATATCTATTCCTTAAGTCCTTCATTTTTAATGTAAAACACACATTTTGAAGTTGAAAAATAGCTTTTCTAAATATGGTTCATTTTTTATCCGAATTTTCAAAAATCATTTTTGTTGAAACTAAAGTAGATATTGAGCTTTCTATCTTTTTCCTACTATCATCATACTATTACAAGTTATTTATGAACATAAAACAAAAGCTTAATGCATTTATGAATTCAAACAACTAGATCTAGTTTACTATACTAGTCATAAATGCATGAACATTATAATGATTATGTGAATATGATTAGATGATGAATATATGCACAAATCATTAATAATAATAACATAAATTGAAAATAAAACAAGGTAATAGAAAAATAACTCAAATAACAAGATCTATAGCATTGTGATGGTAAGGATCTCATGTTCAAGTGTTTCCACATCCCTAGCTTAAAGCTCATGGCGATTTTTGTGTGGAATCAAACATGAATGATCTTGCTATTACATGTTTTTAAGGTAATAAGGTATAGATCTATTACCTATTAGATGTGTGGAGTAAGAAACTTGAAAGAAAAAAAATGTTGTGAGAGTGTGTGTGTGTGTGGAGTGTCACGGCAATGAGAGGAGGAGAGGGAGAAAAAACTTGTTTCAAAAGTTGATTTTTGTAAAGAAAGAAAGAAAGTGAAATGAAGTTTGTATAAAGGGGTATATAGAGAGAAATGGATTAGGGTTTACTTTAATTAAACAAAAGAAAAATAAAACAAATTGGAGAGAGGGAAAGAGGGAGACGGTGTGCCGTTTTTGGGGTATGAGAGAGAGAGAAGTGTGTTATGTAAGTTTTAAAATTAAATAAGTAATTTAAGTAGTAAAAGTTGTATTGGAAAAGTAATTTGTAAGGAAAATGATGAAATAGTAGGAATAGGTTGTAAGGATATAAGAAATAGGTTATGGGTAGTCGTACTTATGAATAGTGTGAAAGAAATCAAAAAGTAGATTAGACATTTAAAGTACCGATAGCAAAGGAAATACGATATAAATATTATAACCATAACTTTTATAACCCGAAAAATTATATAACTGATATATTTGAAAATCTTATGAAATTACGAGTCTAATGGTATTAATATAATATATTTAATATGTTGAGCCCCGAGATACGCTTTTCAAAGTCTGTATCCGATCGGGTTCAAAATAGGTCGAAAATTCGCTAATCTTATCTTTTTAAGCATCCTAGTATTATTATGAACCAAACTATATTCTTCACTCGTATTTCGACTTCTTGGTTTAGGAACACGGGATTGCTGGATCTAAACTACTAAGGTTTCCTGGGAATTTGTTGACTTAAGATCTCCAGTTGACTTTTCGGTTTAGAGTTTGAACTTGATATTACCCTAAAAACTAGGGGCTTACACATATGGTTACCTAAATAAACTTGTCTGATTATTGGATGTCGAGTGTTTAATTATGGAAATAAATCTCACTAAGCATGTAACTTATACTCTCTTAGATATCTTTGCTGTTCTCGTATCTTTGGTTGGAACAAAGAGGTTATTTTACCTAGGTAATGCATTCGAGCCAAGATCTTTTGGATAGAAGTGTAAGTTAGAAGTAGAAACGGAATTCCAAGAGAAGTTTCAAAAGTGTAAATTATTTCAAGATAGACATTATTAGATTTAGCTATCTTTGATAGGGGAATGCCCCTTAATGTTGTAGAGACTCTTTATAAATTTTTATGAAACCTAGCTTATATTGTTATGATTTATTGCTATTATGCACAACTGCTTAAATGGCATGATCCAAAGTTTGGTCCACTATGATTGTGAAAGTACGTCTTACACTCAATATTGAGACTTTTGGGATGACTAAGGTTGTCATACTTAAGTCTAAATATTGAGTGTGGTAGGTTGTCCTGTTTAGGTTACCCTTTGGGGCATGACAAGTTTAGCTTCTGCTTTTATTATGATTTACTAAATTTTTGTTTAGCTAGATAATAGATAAAAAGTAAGTATGGTAGATGTTGACGATCCCTTGGAATATGACTTAATGCTGTCTATGATATTACGGTAGGTTTGCTTACCCAATGTTAGTGATTGTGACCGAAGTTGAACAAAACATATTAGCTTTTAAAATTTTTTGAAAACCTCAACTTTATGTTTTGTAAAATGAACTAACTAAGATTTTTGGTGTCACTGCTAGGTGTCAGCATTGAATTCATTTTAAATGAAGCTCAACATAGCACTATATGAATGCTTTGGCTCTATTATTCTAGCCATTTTTGCATAATTCTTCAAGTTAGTTTAATCTCTACTTATTTTGGTTTCCTGTTCTGTTTTCTTACTTAGTCAGACATGGATTTTTCACAACTAATTTGAAAGATGGAAGACATTCCATTAAAAAATAATAGGAAAATAAAAGAGAATTTTTACTTTGGTTTCTGTGGAGACCCTCATGAACCTCTGAGTTAAAATTTCACACCAACCTTCCCAAATGAAGTATAGAGCTATCAATATAACATGAGGCTTTATCCTCCAACTCCAACACGATAACAAGGGTACTTTCACCTTGGATTTCATCAACAAAACTCTTGTATGGAGGAGCTATTCCCATCATTCATAAAAAAATCTAAACTCCACTATCAACAAACCAAGATAGTAGTACAAAGTCATGCCAACTTGCTCAAGAACTTACAATTGAATAATATTGTTTATTCGCTTAGGGAGAGAGTTTAAGAAGCGGTACATGCAATTACTAAGGAGTAAGAGAGAGTCATAGAGGGAGGAGAGAGAAGAAAAAAATAGAAGAGAACAAGAAAAAAGAACAAGAGGTTGAGAAAGAAAAAGTGAGTGAAAAAGAAATTTCTAAGAGAGAAAATCAATTTGAAAAGTAAGAGAAAGTTGAGAAAAAGAAAAAGACAAAGTACATGACAAAAAGGAAGAAGAATAAAGGAGATACACCCCCTATTAGACCCAGTAAGCCACCACTACCCTTACTAACCAGATCCAAAAGGAGAAGAGATGAGGAGCAATTAACAAATTTCTAGAGCTATTCAAGTAACTACACATCAATCTAACTCTAGTCGATGCCCTCTCTTATATGCTAAAATTTGCAAAGTTCTTAAAAGAGCTACTCTCAAACAATATGAAGCTTAAGGAGATATCCATGGTCACCCTAGGAAAAGAATGTTCAGTTATTCTCCTCAATCAACTCCCTAGGAAAAGGAAAGATCTGGGTAGTTCACCATACCTTGTCTAATAGGGAACTTACTTGTTGAAAGAGCTTTAGCAGATTTGGGAGATAGCATAAATTTGATGACCTATATCATGTTTAAGAAGCTAAGATTGTGAGAACTGAAAGTTAATAGGATGAGTTTGCAATTGGCTGATAGATCTACTAGATATACAAGAGGAATTATTGAGGATGTATTGGTAAACATGAAGGATTTCACATTTCCTGCTAATTTTGTCATTTTAGACATGGATGAGAATGTGGAAGTTCCCCTTATTTTAGGGAGACCTTCCTTAGAAACTATGGGAGCTATTATAGATGTAAAGGATAGGAAATTAGCGTTAAAAGTGAGGGATGATGAAATGATTGTCAAGCTATTAAAGAGTTCTAAACAAGGAAAGAATAGTGATGAGGATCGTTACATAGTGGAATCTTTAGATCCAGAAGTAATTAGAGTAATGAGGAACATAACTTTTGAAGATACTCTAGAAGTATGTTTAAGTAAAGGAAGTGCTAAAAGAGTAGAATGAATTCTGGGGACAGAAATGATTGCACACCTTGAGGTGAACAAAGAAGTTGTGAAGAAGGAGATGAGAGAGGAGACAAATAGAGATGACATTGAGAGACTAAAACCTTTTGTTGAAGAGCCACCTGAGTTAGAACTGAAGGAGTTACCAAATAACTTAAAGTATACATTCCTTCGAGAAAGCTCTAAGCTACCGCTCATATTCTCCTCCAACCTCAGAGCAAAAGAAAAAGTTATTGAATGTTTTAGACTAACATAAGAGGGCAATAGCTTGGAAGATTGATGACATTAAAGGTATAAGCCTAACATACTGCACTAAAAAAATTCTTATGGAAGACAATTTAAAGCCAGTCGTGTAACGACAACAACCACTAGTAGCGAAGAAGGAGGTGGCCAAGTTAGCAAATGCAGAAATCATTTACCCCATTTTAGATAGTGCTTGGATGTGTCTAACTCAAGCGGTTCCAAAGAAAGGGGGATGTTAGTTGTTTCTAATGAAAAAATGAGTTCATTCCTATGCATACTGTTATAGGATGGCGCATTTGTGTTGATTATAGGAAGCTCAATGATGCCACCAGGAAAGATCACTTTCTATTACCTTTCATAGACTAAATGTTGGAGGGATTAGTAGGTCACTCTTTCTATTGCGTTTTGGATTGTAAGTTAGGATATTTTTAAATCCCTATAGCACTATAATATTACGAGAAAACCACATTTACATGTCCTTATGGGAAATTTGCTTAAAGAAGAATGCCCATTAGTCTGTTTAATGCTCCATCCACTTTCCAATGATGTATGATAGCTATGTTTGAGGACTTGGTAGAGGATGTAATGGAGGTATTCATGGATGACTTCTTAGTTTTTGGTGATTTTTTTATGGATTTATCCTCAACTTGAAGAAAGTTCTCCAATAATGTGAAGAAACAAACCTTGTTTTAAATTAGGAAAACTACCATTTCATGGTAAATCAGGGTATTGTTTTGGGGCACAAAATCTCAATCCAAGGAATTGAAGTGGACACAGTGAAAGTTGAAGTCATTGAAAAATTACCACTTCCAGCCTTCATTAAGGCAATAAGAAGCTTTTTAGGACATGCTGGTTTTTATTAAAGGTTTATTAAGGACTTTCTAAAGATTGCACGACCCCTAACAAAGCTCTTGGAAAAGGATGCCTCATTTGTTTTCGATGATAATTGTTTGAAGGCTTTCACCTTGCTAAACGAAAAATTGGTTAATGCACCTGTCATGGTTGTGTTAGATTGGAACCTACCCTTTGAACTTATCCGTGATGCCAGCAACTCAGTTGTAGGAGCTCTTTTTGGCTAACAAATAGATCACCACTTCCATCTTATCCACTATGCCAGCAAGACTCTAATAACCACACAAGCAAATTACACCACGTCTAAAAAGGAGTTGTTAGCTGTTATATTTGGTTTTGACAAGTTCAGATCATATCTTATTCTTTCTAAAGTCATTGTTTATACTAATCATTCTGCTTTATTTGCTTACAAAAATTGATGTAAAACCACATTTCATCTGCTAGATTTTATTGCTCCAAGTTTTTAACTTAGAAATGAAGAACAAGAAGGGTTGTGAGAATCTGGCTGCAAATCATTTATCTAAGATTGATAACCCATTTTTAGATCAAGTAAAAGAAGAGGAGATTAATGATGCCTTCCTTAAGGAAAGCTTTTATTTTAATTACATTATAGATAATGAACTTGTGCCTTGGTTTGCAAACATAGCTATTTAATTGGTCGATAAGGAGCTCCCCACAGAACGCAACTACAATAAAAACGAAAAGTTCTTTTTAGATTTGAAACACTGTTTCTGGGGAGACCCATTTCTTTTCTGAATCTCCTCTGACCAAATAATTAGACCATGCATTTCACACAAGGTAAAAATTTTGTACTATGTTATAATGGACTAGTAGGTGGTCATTATAGTGCAAATAAGATAGCTCACAAGGTTTTAGAAGCAGGGTTCTATTGTCTCTCAATTTTTAAAATTGTTAAATCAATGATTGCAAGTTGTGATAGTTGTCAAAGGATAGGAAATATTTCAAAAAGGGATGAAATGCCCCCAAAAATTTGTTTTAGAATGTGAAATCTTTGATGTTTAGAGTATTGAGCTTATGGAACTATTTACTAATTCCTTTGGCAACAAGTATATTTTAGTGGCAGTCGATTATGTTTCAAAATGGATGGTAGCTCAAGCTTCACCTACTAATAATGCTAGAATTGTCACAGGATTTTTGAAGAAATTATTTTCAAGATTTAGATGCATATGAGCCTTAATCAGTGATGGGGGTACTCACTTTTGTAATGCTCTGATGGAAAAAGTTCTTAAACAATATGGAGTACACCATAGGGTATCCACCACTTATCATCCACAAACAAGTGGGCAAGCAGAAGTCTCTAATAGAGAACTCAAATAAATCCTAGAAAAAATAGTTGCAACAAAAAAAAAAAATGATTGGGTAAAGCAGTTGGATGATGCACTTTGGGCCTATAGAACCACTTTCAAAACACCCATGGGAACAACACCATATGGATTTGTTTATGCGAAGGCATGCCACCTACCAGTGGAAATCGAGCATAAAGCATATTAGGCTATCAAGTTATTGAACTATGATCTCATAACCATTGGCAAACATAAGCTTTCTCAATTGAATGAGTTAGATGAATTGCATCTGAATGCATATGGGAATGATAGAGTGATGTGTGTATGATCACCAAGTCTAAAATTTATAATCCAATTAATTCAGATCCACACAAGGCAGCGCACCTATCTTGTAGTATGGAAATTAACTCGGATGTCGTTCTAAGGATCTATGGGCAATTACTAGTAATACCCTTTCACCACTATCTGGTCTAAATTATCAAAAGATTGTATTAACCCTAATGATTAATTATACTGATAATTGACAAACCCTAATTATAGAATATGAGAGCTTTTCTTAATTTACTTCAATTCACAACAATACCCCTAGTTTTGATCCACCCTAACCCTTAATACTTATGATAAATTTAATTGATGAAAAATCAAATCTTGAACTGTAGGGTTTCTAAATTAAACCAATTACTCTCTTCAAGTTAATTGATTCCTAATTTTACATGAGAAAATGGGAATCTCTTCCTTCACTCATGCCAATGCAAAATTTCATGAAACTCACAAACCCTAAATAAAGATTTATTCTTTATGGCAGAAATTCGAAGTCTCCTTATATCTAGGTGAAACATGCAAATTTATCATTCATGTAAGATCTATCCTATTAGTTGAAATCTCTTTCTAACTAATAAGAATCAAACAAGCAATAATCTTGGCCAGAAAATTATTACAAGACAATTAAATCACATGAATGAATTCAAGATCAAAACTTCTCATCAATTGATAACAATTTAGGACATGAGTTAGGGTTTCACAAAACCTAGGGCATAAAAATCTACTCTTCCATATGATAAACAATAGATCTAGAAGAGTTTAAATAAAACATAATGACAATAACCCCTTTTGAAACAATTGTTGTGACTCCGAATGTTTGTGCCACAAATTCTTCTTGAAAAGCTCTCCCAAAAGACGACCTTTAGGGTTAAGAATGATATATGACTCTCTTCATCCCCCAAACAATGAAAGAAGGTCGTATTTATACAAAATTATTCATACATGGGTTCCCTACACGACCCGTGTAGGTCGGGGCGTGTACAATATAATTCCAGCGCATTTTCCTTTGTTGTCATGTGTACACTACTCATCCTATACTACCCGTGTAGCTCGGGTCGTGTATATTGAAAATGTTGATTTTTCTTCAAGTTTATCCTCCAAATCTACACTAGTAGTGTATAATTACTAGTGTATGACCAGCAACTTCATCTAGGCTCCATAATCCTTCAATAACTTGGCTTCTCTCATGATAAATCTCTTGAAAAGCTCCATTGTTCCATAATCATCCCTGAAACAAGTAATTAACCCAATAAAAGTTCTTTCCTTTAATGAATTACTCAAATAGCATATAAAATATGCTCAATAATGCACAAACAATGAGGGTCTTAGGACACTTATCAAACTTCCCCATACTTAACCGTTTGCTTGTCCTCAAGTAAACAACAAAGGACAAAGAAAATCCATCATCAAATATACTCAAGAATTCTTCATAAATTCAAAGTTCATTTAGCATTCATCAAGTCTTTTAGACCATAGCGACTCACTTTGTACCTATTGCTCAAACCTACCATATAAATGTAATTAGCATACTAAAATCAAAATTTTAAGATTAATCCAGGTAAGTCAAACCTTACTCTCACCATTTAACAGTAGACTCCAAAGTCACAAAGTAATTACAAAGTCAAACAATAGCAAAAGAGACCCAGTTATACTTCACTACCTATTAACAAGTATATAAACTCTTCAACCACTTCTCTAAGCACAACAATAAAAAGTGAAAGTAATTGCATCCATTTTTCCCTTGGATTTTCTCCTTCTATTTTAAATCTCTTCGAATTTCTTTTTATAACCTTTAGAGGGACGGGTTTTTTTTTTTTACCCGCTTCTTTTCTTTTCCTCTGGACAGGGTGTAGCTTGCATCTTTTTAGCTCCCTTCTCGTTATAGTGAGTTCATTGAGTCGGCACATCTCGGGCTCATCACCCAAGTGACCAGGTTTTAAAGGGACCCCATCGAACTCTCCCTCACTCTAACATTCAAGTTCAGAATACTCATAACTCAATTGCTTGAGTCATTGGAGTAAAGGCTGTGTTTTTTTTTTTCCAAAGAGATTATTCATAAAGGATCACCAAGTGATAAACATCATATGCTCTTTCACAAAATATTATAAGGACTCTCAAAATTTTTGAAAAGAAAATATACAAATCAACAAGCTTAAAAACATAACCATTTAACTTTCAACTAAGGACTTCAATCCACTTCTAGACTCTAAATTCCATTACTAAATAGCAAGTATGATTACCCCACCTATATTTCATCCTAAAATTTTAACTAAGTCTACCAACTACAAAATAGATGAGTAAGGTACTATGTAAGTCGCTTTTACTTTAATTTGAATGCTAATTCAAACAAGTTTTTTTTTTTTATATGAGTATATTTTCAAGATTTATCTTAACTCAATTCATATTCACCTGCCAAGCACATTTGCAAACTTGTAAGTAGGGAAATTTTGATTTAAAAACTCGAGTTCAACAATTCAAATTCATCATCAAGATAATATGATCAATCAAGTACATGAAATATCTATCAAGACCCAAATATATTCCTTTCATAGTACCCCTTCCCACACTTAATTGAGACAGTGTCCCCAATGTCTCACAATGCAATGCAAACTAGGAAAAGAGGAAATAAAGGAATAAAGATAAGAACTTCCCCATATGAAAGCAGTTTCCAGGAATAATAGATGACTGCAGCACCATCAAAAGTAAGGTTTGTGAACCCAAAACAAAATTGAGCCAGCATGACCTAAAAAGAAAATCAAAACAAAATGGAGAAGTTAACCTATCCTAAACATCCATCAGCAGCATTAGAAATCAACAGCGAAAGAGTCTTCCCACAAGGGGATCTCAATAAGAACAGACTATCAGATCAGAAAGTCTAAAAGAAAACAAAAAATATCTCAAGTCAGATCAAATCCACCGAGGGTACATCACTTTTCCCCCTCCTCATCATCATCTGCATCATCATCTTCATTCACATCCTCCTCACTGTCATCAGCTTTATCCTCATCATCATCTGCTGATTCTTCCTCATTCTCATCCTCTTCCACAATCTCCTCATCGCTAGAAGTAGCGACCGCTTCATCTTTAGAGGTCAACTGCTCAGCAACAATAAGAACTTTCCCTTTCCTTTGATACACCCTAGGCTATGGAGTTGCCTCAGAAATAGTCCTCTTAGGTAAGGACTCATAAGTAGGAAGATTCCTAGGCGGTAGGGAAAACACCCAGCAAGTGTCTGGAGAAAACTCTAAACGGCTATCCTAAATTTCTTATTCTTTAACCTCTCTTTCTCATGCCTTCTTTTTGCTGCTTCAAACTCCTATCTGGATAGAAGCACATCAGAACCACCAAGTGATCCCCAAAGAGGGCCAGCCGGATCGTTCGTGGTAGGTCGAGGAGGTGCAGTATACTCTCTAGAAGAACTCTGCCCCATATGTATCTTCTTAAGTCCCCAATGTCTGAAGGGGCCATCCAAAATAGGTTTAATATCAACCTTAACATCATCAAGTGACGGGTCCTTCCAAATGTTCATCCCCATGAGCAGCTTAGTGAAGTAACCTCCATAGAATATCCCCTTTGTCCGGGTGTCAGTAGCTTGGCGAATGAGAAAAAGGGCTAACTCAATGCCAACATTGATCTTGTGTCTCTTATCAATGCTATATAAATAGCTCAGCTCAAAGTTATTCACCACTCTATTACTACTCTTTCTAACACCAATCGTATGAGAGAAAATGTGGTGGATAATCTTGAAATCAACACTTACCATGGCAGACGCTTTAGACCTAGATGGCTCATACCGAATAACACAATTACACAACTCCTGCCAGTAATCCTGAGGCTCCACTCTTCGGGGTAGACCCACTGGTAAAGAATGAAAGTCAAATGATATAATTTCCGCTTTAGTGTACAGACCCATGTACTGGTAGAATTGAGCCAAAGTAATCTTGTACACCTTCCCAAAAGCCTGAAATGACAGAACATCCTCGTCGATTGATCAATCATCCTCTTCCTCATGTCATAATGTGGAAAGCACCTCCAAAGTAATACTCCTATAAGCAGGAGTCCGAATAGCAAACAGTTGTTCTCATGGTCCCAAAGACAGTAGCTCTTGGATTTGTTGCCCCTTGCCATACTCAGCAAGCATAGCCCAATTTACGTCCTTATGAGCTCCAAAAGGCTTCTTTTCCAACTTGGATTTCCTAGCTTTGCTCCACAGTTGGTCAAACAATGATGGACTAGCCTTTTTAGCTTGTGAGACCTTTCTTTTCTTTGAAGGCGGTGCTGGAGTAGATTAAGAGGACTTAGACATCTTGTTTACTTGTTTTGTTCTTGCCATCCTACATGGAAATTAGAGAACAAATTTGAGTACAAAAAAAAAAGATATAAGAACTTAAAATTGTAGCACAAGAAGTCATATAAATCATGAGAAGTAACAACAAGAACATGGAGACGAAAGTGGAACAAGTGTGCGAAAGTTTTATAGAAACTGTTTATACACTAGCCATTGTACACGACTAGTGTATGGGGTAATGTACAACCCAAAAAAATTTAAGATTCAAAATCAACACGAACGCGGGAAAATTACTCGTGTAAGAACTCATGTTAAGAATTATGGTTTTCACTAAAATGATAAACCAACTTCAATCACTAAATATTCAACCAATTTTCCTTCAAATCCCAATTTTCGCACAAAACAAACCCTAGATTTGCGATTAGGATGATACAGCAAGAATTCCTCCAAACTAACATGCGCATTGTGTATTAGAATGATCTAATTGCACTAAAAACACAAAAGCCCCAATTTTCTTGCCAATTAAAAATCTCACATGAACCCTAGATTTGTACTTGTGCGTGAAAACATGCAACAACACGCATACACCAACAACACAATCACGCTTCACCCAAATTCATCTCAACTCCATAAAGCTCCAAAATTCCAAAACTCTCGCATGGCTAGACGAACCAATAGATAACACTCAATGAAGAATAAGAGGAAATTGATTACATACCTTCGTTGTGACGAGGAAAGTGGTTGTGTAAGGGAGTGGGAGGAGTGTAGTGTAGGAGCGGGAGAGATGTGAGGAAGGATGAAAGAGAAAATGGAATAAGAAAGGGACCAGCGTGTGCATGAATTACAAGAAGTAAGGGCTAGAACGTACACGACCCGAGCTACACAGGTCGTGTATGATAACTCGTGACACCATATTGGCGGTGTCTCCGTACACGCTCTCCTACATGAGTCGTGTATAATGACTCGTGACTCCACAGTTTGCCAATTTTTGTATACTGCCTAATACACGAGTCGTGTAGAACGACTCATGACTCTACAGCTCGTATGATCTTGAACATGGCAGTATACACGAGTCTTATAGATTGACTCATGACTTCATAGTAGCTACTCAAACATACACTACCTTAATACACGGGTAGTGTAGAACGACTCATGAAAGCACAGTAGCTAGAATTCATACACAACTCTAGTGCACTGGTCGCGTACTCTGGTAGTGTACACTGGGAGTATTTTTTTTTTTTTTTCAAGATCCTAAGTGTCAAATGTTTAAAATAATGCATATGATAGAATACTTACCTAGAACACTTAGCAATAAAAAATCCTCCTCTTTACCTTCCTTAGATGTGATTTTCCCCACACTTAGCATGAAAACTCAAGTGTCTCTTTCGAATATGGCTCAACAATCTACAAAAACGGGATGTTAAGATAAAAAACTAGGAAAAGAAAAACTTACCTATCAAAGTCAGACATGGGTTGCCTCCCATGAAGCGCTGTTGTTTAACATCGTTGGCTCGACGTTCTCAAGCTCTTCAAAGCTAATTATCTGGTGGATGGAGTTTAAACTCCTCCCTGTCCTCATTTTCTGCTCCTCCTCCTAAGTACAAATTTACTCTTTGGCTATTCACCTTAAACGTGCCTTGCTCAGGATGCTCCAATTCCACAGCACCATGTGGAAAAACTTGCTTAACTAGAAAAGGCCCGGACCATCTCGATTTCAACTTACCCGGGAAAAGCTTCAACCGGGAGTTAAATAAAAGCACTTGGTCCCCTACCTTGAACTTCTTTGTATGATGAATGTGTGCATCATGATATCGTTTCGCTCTCTCCTTGTAAAAATTCATATTTTCATATGCAATCATCCTCCATTCATCTAATTCATTCAGCTGAAATTTTCTTTCGAGTCCCAAAGAACTTAAATCAAAGTCCACCTGCTTGATTGCCTAATACGCCTTATGTTCAATTTCCACCGGAAGGTGGCACGCTTTCCCATACACCAATCTATAGGGAGTAGTCCCCCAAAGGTGTTTTGTAAGCAGTCCTGTATGCCCACAAGGCATCATCTAGTTTCTCCACCCAATCTCTTTTATGATGACTAACCGTCTTTTCAAGGATCCTCTTCAACTCTCGATTTGACACTTCAACTTGGCCGCTTATCTGAGGATGGTAAGGTGTGGCAATTCGAAGAGTAACCCCATATCTCCTCAAAACTTTTTGTAATTAAGAGTTACAGAAATGTGTTCCTGTATCACTAATAATAGCTCTAGGGGCTCCAAACCTTGAAAATAGCTTTTTCAAGAATTTACATACTACCCGGGCATCATTGGTGGGTAAGGCTTGAGCTTCCACCCATTTAGAAACATAGTCTACTGCCACTAGTATGTATTTATACCCAAAAGATGTGGGAAGCGGTCTAACAAAATCTATGCCCCAAAGATCAAATACTTCACATGCCAAGATATAATTCTGAGGCATTTCATCCCGTCTAGATGCATTTCCTACTCTCTGGCATCTATCACAAGAGAGAACAAAACGGTGAGCATCTTTAAAAATTGAAGGCCTATAAAAACCTGCCTCCATAACTTTATGCGCTGTCTAGTTGGCACTATAATGACCCCCAGTAGGGCCTGAATGGCAATCAAATAGAATCTTCCAACCTTCCTCATGAGTCACACATCGTCTTATGACTTGATCTGCACAAACCCTGAAAAGAAAAGGATCCTCCCAGTAATAATGTTGTAAATCAGAGAAAAATTTCTTTTTTAGCATGGTGATCCAAATCATCAGGGAGAACTCCTGCAGCAAGATAGTTAGCAATATCAACAAACCATGGTAATTTAATACTCAAACGCTCATAAACAGCAAGGAGTCTTTCTTCAAGAAAATTGTCATCAATATCTTCCTCATCAGGGTCACTTAATTGTGGATTTTCCAACCTTGACAAATGATCAGCCGCTAAGTTTTCTACTTCCTTTTTATCACGGATCTCTAAGTTAAACTCTTGTAAGAGCAAGATCCATCGGATCAACCTAGGTTTAGCATCAGTCTTGGACAACAGAAACTTCAAAGAAGAATTGTAAGCCCCAGAAAATTTCAATAAATAATTTCAAGATGAACTTCGAAAATAAACCCTAAAAATCACTCCAAATTAAAACCGAATCTCAACTAGTCCAAGAACACGAGCGAATCCAGAAATTTCTAAAGCTTGAGAAAAATAAGAATCCTTAAAAATAAAATAAGAACTCAACATACTTCAATTCCAAAACCACTACGTACGACAAACTCTATACGTAACCCCGACTTATAAAAATAAGTAATATAGAACCCCAAAATCAGATTATTAAAAAGTAAATAACGATTAACTTCGGAAATGAAACCCAATTCATGAATTCCGAAAACGTTAAAAGATATTAAATACTTACAAAAATAAAATTTAAAATAACTCTCTCATATTAAATATGTTGTATAAACATAAATATCAGTTTCCAAATTGGCAAAGGTCTAAACCGGAAAATCACCCGGAAACCTTAACTGGAATGCAATAGCCTAAGTCCGGCAACCTAGTGCCCCTAACCCTAGAGGCCGAGGCGTAGCTAAATATGTAGAATAGCTCATAGTAATATGAGCTTGTTTAAAAATATCAGATTGGTAATTTTTGACCTATTTCGAACCCGTTTGGATACAGACTTCGAAAAGCGTGTCCCGGGGCTCAAGATATAAAAAATATACCAATAGTACCATCAGACTCGTAATTTCATAAGATTTCTAAATATATCAGTTATATAATTTTTCGGGTTATAAAAGTTATAGTTATAACCTTTTTATCGTAATTCCATTATTATCGGTAATTGATTAGTCTTTTGCACTATTCATTTTTATTTCATTACAAAATTTTATTATTTTTATAAAGCCTTATATTTTTAATAAATATTTTATATGTTATAGAAAATTTTGTTTTTCTAAAATTTAGTTCGTTTCGGGTCTTTACGAGATCAAATTCCGTTTAAGACCCGATACTAAAAATAAAATAAATTAATTTAATAATTGAAAAATATTTGAAAAATATTTATATTTTATAAAATAATTTTTTAGAATTTTTCGGGTTATAAAAATATTATTTATAGCCCATATTCGCGTATTTTGATCATACCGGTAACATAATTGTTAAAATACTAAAATAATTCAAATAATTATTTAATTTTAATTATGAAAAATCTGCTACCATTATTTAGAATAAATTTTCCAATTTTATTTTATTTTAATTTATTTTATTAATAAAGTACTTTTACAACCCATACCTTCAAGTACACCTTACACATATAACTTCCTTTTCACTTCAATCTTTCTACACATTATTCCATAATTGATGGCAGATTTTTGACCCTCTTTATGGCTGCCATTGTCCTTTATTTACTCCTATTTTGACTAAAATTAATTATATTTCAATCCTTCTTCAAAAAGTTACATTACACATTAATTATACAAATCAATTTCAAGTCAAATTTCAACAAAACCCTCTCTCTCCTCTCTCCCATTTTCACGTGCAGCTTACCCCTCTTTGGCTGCCCTTGTTTTAATTTTTTTTCTCTCATTTATTCAATTAAAACACTCATTTTCTCTCTCTCCTTCATTTACTCACTTTCCCTCCTTCATTCCTTAGCCTTTTCTCTCTCATTTTTCTCTCTTTCTTTCTTCTTTTTGTTCTTGTTTCTTCAAGAACACAAGCTGTCCCCATCTCTTCCATTAGCTTCCATCCATATTTCTTGAAGATTTCTAAGCAAATCTTCATCTCAAAGCCTCCATAGGTGATATAGGTAAAGTGTAATGAAGGTTTCATGCATCAAATGACCTTCCATAAGCTTAAAAGCTTAGGATGATGATGCCAAAAATGAAACTCTCCTTTTCTCTACTTTTATTATCTTGTATTTCAATTATTTTCTTATTTAAAGTTGATATATATTATAGATCTAACTTTTTATAGCTTTGATTTTTATTTATGCCATAGATCTTGTATTTAAGTTGTTATTTTTGTTATTCCTTATGATTTATGCATAGATCTAGCTTCCACATGTCTATCTTAGTGATTCATGCATGTAAAACTAGTTTAGAAAACTAGATCTAAAGTTTTGAGTTCATAGATGCATTAGATCTTTGTTTATGTTAATGAACAACTTGCTATAGCTTGATGATGGTAGGAAAGTTGTAGGAAACCCAAGATCTATTTTGTTTTCAACAAAAATCAATTTTGAAAATTCGGATGAAAATGGAACCATATTTAGAAAAGTGGTTTTTCAACTTTAAAATGTATATTTTTCATTTAAAATGAAGGGCTTAGGGTATAGGTACCATAAATGAAAGATTTTGGTAAGTGAAGTTTAGATCCATGATGTTTATAGCTTATTACCATGCATTTGTTTTATGTTTATGTTCATATTAAGTACAGATCTTAGTTATGAACTCAAACAAAATTGTGAAATTCGTATTTTGGCAAGACCCCTATTTAAAAACCACTTTCCAAGTGTCAAAATGTAAATTTTACTTAAGAAAATGAAGACTTAATATATGTATATCATCAAGACTTCTTGTTACAAGAATCAAAAGTGATTTCCAAAAGTTATTTTCAAAATAAAAATTCTATTTTCGTATTTTGGCCAAGGCCTATTTTAAAAACATGTTTTCCAACTCAAAAATGAAGTTTTTATTTAAGAAATGAAAGGCTCATAAGATATGATATGTAAGGAATGGATTTTCATGAGCTTAGATAGATTTTATCAAAAAATATAACCAAAAATGAATTTTGTAAATTCGGATCCTAACTAAGACCAATTTTTAGAACCCATGTATCAACTCCAAAACTCATGTTTTATGTGAAAAATGAAGTATATAGGTAATAGATATCATTAAGCAATGATTTTTACAAGTTAAAATGAGTTTAGGCATGAGTAAGGTGTTAAACAAGTAATGGAATTAAAATGAAAAATTTTGAGTTAGTAATCAATTGTCAAATTCGTAATTTGAGATGATGCATAAGTAATCACTTAGTATTTGAGCTCAAATTGCAAGTTTTATGTGTTAAACGAAGTCCTTAGGTAATTGATATGGTAAAGCCTTAAATTTTAATGTTTTAAACAAGTTTTCCCTAAATGAATCATTCAAAAAGTGGATTTTCTAAAATTCGGATTTTTGAGTAAATCATATTGGAAAACATATTTACAAAGTGTAAAATGGGAATTTTTATATAGAAATGAAGGTCATAAGTAATATATATAATGAAGACTCAATTTTAACAAAAATAATTATATTTTTCTTAAGTAATAAATCCAAAACAAATGGAAATGATCAAAGTTAGAAAACTAGACTTTTAATAAGTAATTGTTATTATGGTCTTGCAAAATAAAGAGTTATAAAATTTCCTTTTAGCAAAAATCATTAAGATCATGCCTACATTAAGCTCATCTCATGTCATTCATGTTAGGAAATCATTCATATTGCATGTATAGCCAATTTATATAGTAGGAACATTTCAAACTCTTACAAAAGTATTTTTTTTTTCGGAAATTGAAATTGTTGTTGCTCTAATCTGATCCGACCTTTTCGAAGCTTCAAAGTTTTCAAAACTTGAAAATAATATTAGAAATAGATAGATCTTTCGAATTAGATAGAAATCGATATATAATTTGCGAGATTCCGAGTTAAAATGACCAAGATATGGCCATTTTAAGTTGGAATTCCTGTTTATGACACGAATTGCGGATTTGATAGTTCGAATGAGATAGTTTAGATTAGTTTGAGTTGAAATACTTATTAGAGTATTTCTTCCTTCTTAGGAGATCCCGAGATCGACGATTCCCTACCACCGGATTATTATTACTAGAAGACCGGAGATCCAATGGCCGAGTGAGTTTTCTCCTTGCTTTGTTACCTTGATTGTGCTTGTAGTTAGTTGCATTAGAATTATAGGAACAAGATAAAAATCGATATAAATGGGGATGGGAGATATGATGAGACTGTGATGAATGTATGCCAAAGAATACTAAAGCATATCGAAACCACGATTTGATTGAATAACTGCACCGTTCATATTATTTCTGTTATATGTGTGATATTGGTTGGTCACTCTAAGGAATGTATAAATATTTGTGACCTAAGCAAAAAATTAAATTGGTCATGCATCGCATTGGACATATTGCATTTGGTAGCATGCTACTCCTACGCAGGTCGATCGTTATGGTCCGTGGATGATTCGTTTGGATAACGAACCCGGTACCAGAGCTCATTCAGGGGTACTAAGGCGCATGTGGATGCATTCTTGGATGAGCCTAGCCGAGTCGAGTGCTAAGAGCCGAGGGCTTGGGGACTAGATGCGGTCGTGTAGACTCAATACCATTCCTAACCCAAGATACGGAGGGCGTAAATCCGTTCTGTGTGTGGGTTCCGGATACTCATGCATAATTGCTTGCTCACGTGTTTGTTCATGCATAGTTTATGACTGATTATAACTTGTTTGTTATGGTACGGAACTAAGGGAATTCTCACTAAGCTAATGTAGCTTATACCCCAATAGTTGTTTAAATGAATAGGTTATCTCAAGAATGCAAAGTGGGGACCGAATTGGTTGGAGCCGGGAATGACTCCGGGATTTCGGCAAGGAATACGAATGTTTGAAGTTATCGGCTAGTTTTATAATTTGTTTTGTAATAGTTTATGTAGGGAAGTCTGTGGATGAATATAATTTAAGTTGAATGATTTGTATTTTGAAGTATAGTGGTTTGTATCGAAAGTATAGTGGATTTTATTTCCTTTACATTGTTACTCAATTGTATCAACATAAAATGTATCATTCCGATGTGTCTCCTTTATGTGTTAGACGCCTTGTACATAGTATGGAAGCCTTCGCGTGACTGAGGTGGTCATTCTTAGGCTTCAATATTGTGTACGGCGGACTACCACGTTTAGGGTACCCTTCGGGGCATGACAAGAATGATTTGTATACACAACAACTTTAGATAAAACAAGATAAGATCTAAATTTGTCGAAAGCAAATACTACCGCCAATAATTCTTTCTCTGTTGTGGTATGGTTCTCCTAAGCACTGTTGAGCATCTTACTAGCATAGTATATTGGTTGGAAATGCTTTTCACGTCTTTGTCCAAGGACAGTACCCATGGCAAAGTCACTCACATCACACATTAGTTCAAACGGAAGGTTCCAATCAGGAGCTATCATAATCGGAGCGGTTGTCAACTTCGCCTTCAAAAGATTGAAAGCATCAAGGCATTCTTGGTCAAAATTAAAGGCAACATCCTTCTCCAATGGCCTTGTCATGGGGCGAGCTATTTAGGAGAAGTCCTTAATGAATCATCGATAAAGCCGGCATGTCCAAGAAAACTTCTAATGGCCTTCACTGAAGTACGGAATAGCAAATAAGAAGTATGACTCACTCAGCTATGGATACCAGTCTCTATTTGTAATAATCCGGGTGCAAGAATTTCTACGATTCAAAATCATCTAAACGAAAGAAATACCCAAATGAGTATTTCAAACCATAACTAATTCCAACTTATTAAATAAAAACTTTCAAGTTCGTAATTTTTGTAGGTATTGGAAATTCCAACTTAAAACAGTCATAGCTTGGTCATTTTAACTTGGAATTTTGCAAATAAGCAGTCGATTTCTATCTACTTCGAAACATCTATCTAGTTCTAATTTTATTCCTAAGTTTTGAAAACTTTTAGGTCTTGGAAAGCTCGGATCAGATCTAATCAGTAGCTAAAAATCATATTTCCGAAATTGTTTTGTGAAATTTACATGGTTTCTACCAAGTATTTTATATGTACATGCAATATCAACAAGTTATTATCATGAATGACATTTTATGAGCTATCTATATGTATGTTCTTGACGATATTTGGTTAAAAAGAATTTTTAGAAACTTTTACTTTGCAAAAATTTCAAGAATACTTGATTTAGAAAAACTAGTTTTGTTTCTTGCAAAATCACCTTTGTTTTTACTAAAATAAAGCCTTGATGATCTATATGCCTAATACCTTCATTATTTTAATAAATTTCTTCATTTAAGAGTTGGCCAATAGATGAGTAAATAGGGGTCTTGCCTAATTACGAATTTTATAAAAATTATAGGAAATGAAAATAGAGTTTGATTTATGTTTTGAAACCTTTCCTTTGTTTTGGAGATATACTTTGATAAATCCATTTATTCTTGTAAAATTAAGTCCTTACTACATCTATTCCCTAAGGCTTCCATTTTTCCATTAAAATCCTCATTTTGGAATTTGAAAATAGGTGTTTAAGTATGGGTCATTTCTAAATCCGATTTTTTGTTAAATTTTTTTGAGGTTATTTCTTGGGTAAAACTCATTTAATCTTTCTAAAATTAAGTCTGAATCAAGCCTACTCCTTAAGGCTTCCATTTCTTTAATAAAATTCTTATAATGGGGTTGGCAAATAGGTGTTTACTTAGCAACTCATTCTAATTATGAATTTTAAGTTCTTGTTGGAGTTGAAACAAGTTCTAACTTAACTTTTGTAACCTTTTCTTATTTTGAAGATATCTCTTAGTAAAACTAAATCTAACTCATCAAAATCATTCATTTATGATACCTATTCCCTAAGCCATTCATATTTAATGTAAAATCTCCATTTTGGAGTTGGAAAATAAGTTTTCAAAATGGGTGTCTTTCAAGATCCGAATTTAAAATTTTGCTTTTGGTGGAAACAAAAATAGATTTGGAGTTTTTGGCAATATTCTCATTAATACCATCACACTACAAGTCTTTTTATGCACATGAGACAAAAATTTAAGGCATTTATATACTCAAAACAAAATAGATCTATGTTGACTTTCATGTTATGGATGTAATGCAAGATGAACATTATGAAGATGATGTTAGTAGTAGGATATATACACAAAAATATCAGTCTGAACAATATAGAGAAATAATATAGCAAAACTATAACAAAATAACTTAAATGAAAAGATCCACAACATTGTGATGGCAAGAATATCATACTTAAGAGTTTCCACATCCCTAACATAAAAGCTCATGGGGATTTTGGTGGAACCACACATTTATGATCTTGCCATTACATGTTTTATTTGTGGTAGAGTCTAGATCTATTACCTGTTTAGTATTTTGGAACAAGAAAGCTTGAAGGAAAAGTGTGTGTGTGTGTAAGGGAGGGGGGCTCACAGCACAATAGGGAGGGAGAGCGAGGAGAGAAAATTTTTCAAAAGTTTGATTTTGAGATGAAAGAAAGAAAGTGAAAAGGTAAAGGCATAAAGGTGTTTGTATAGGAAATTGGATTAGGGTTTGTTTAGATAAATAAAAGGAGAAAAATAAAATAAATGGGAAAAATGTTGAGGATTAGGGGGGGGGGGGCGCTCCATCGATTTGGTGAGGAAGAGAGGGAGAGAGATGTGATTTGTTTTGTATAAAAATTCAAATGTAAGTAATAAAAATATATTGGAAAAGCAAATTGTAAGAAATATGATGTAAGGTTGTAAGGATGTAAGAATAGGGCATGGGTGATTGTACTTGGTGAATAGTGTGATTAGAAATTAAAAAGTAGGTTAGATAATTAAATTACCGATAGTGATGAATAAACGATAAAAATACTATAACTGTAATATTTATAAACCAAAAAATTCTTAAAATTATATTTTTGAATTCCTTATTAAATTTTGAATCTAAAGAGTCCTATGGAATATTTTTATATTTTCAATTCCCAGGGCCTAGTTTTCAAAAACAGATCCCGATCGGGTTTGAAATGGATGAATTTCTCTAAAATATGATCTTTTTATGTTTCGGCATATTATTTAGGATTATATTCTAAAGCTAACTCATTTTTATTGTTATGAGCTTTCATTCTCGGTATCGCAAGTCCTAGGGTTCTTAGGTCTCAAACTAGTCCAAGGTGTTCTTTTAGGGTTTTAGTTTTTGGTTCCGATTACCGAATCCGAGTTTGGTTTGCTAAGAAAACGAGGGATTACAATAATAATTTGTTGACATATGATAGATACATTTGATCAAGTGGGAATCATTTAAGAAAGACATGGGAAGACAATTGAAAGCCACCCCTATGTTGTCAGCCTAAGCTTTATGCTGCTGGCCATGGACATGTACACCACTGGCATTGGTGCCAAACTACATGGCCAAATTTGCATTTTTGAAGTTTACATCTCTAGTGTAAAATTTAGGTCACCAGGTTATGTCCCTAAGCCACCAGCCTATGTGATAGCCTTCCTATCTAGAATTTGTATAGATTTCCAAGTTCTTTATATAAATCTAGCCCTATTCCTTTTTCTCCAAGACCTTTCCTAAACTATAAAAAACCTCTCTAACCTGTGATCTTGCTTCAAGGAGGACCAAGATTCAAGAATTAGGTAAGATTGGTCCCTTTCAATTCTTTAGAGATCTAAAAGAATGATCCCTTCCTAAAGTCTTCTTATTGTTTTTGAAGGGAGTTAATCTGGGAAGAGTTTTGGAGAAAGATCTAAGTTTCTTGTAGGAGATTTCGTGTTTTGCAATCAAAGAGGAAGAAGAATCAAGAAATAGGTAAGTTCATTATTTTTTTTAATACTTTTGGTGATCTAAAAATGTGATTTTTTTTCTGAATTTCTTTTTAATGTTGACTGAAGTCAAAGAGAAATTTTAGGAGAAAACCCTAGGTTTGGTGTTTGGAGATTCTGTTGTTTTATAATCAAAAGGAGAAAGGTATGTAAGAATCTAGAGATTATAATTCTTTTGGAATTAAGGTTGTGGTTCCTTTTGGTTTACGTTTAGTTGATAATAGAATTATGATTATTTTGTAAAAACATATTTTGAATGAGTATTTGATTATGATCAAGTGCTTTTGGTGAAGTTAGGGTTTCTGTTCCTAAACTTATTTCAGGTACGACATTACATTGCTTGTTGTTTGTGATTGTAGGCTTAGTATTTGTAAATTGACATAATACTATCCGTCTTTAATTGAGTATGCTTCTTGTCTTTGGCTAGATCTAGTAGATTAAGAGGACCGTTGCTAAATGGTGCCCTTATGATCTATGTGTGGCGTTGTCTTAAGTAAAGTTATGCATAGAGATGACTCCGGTAATCTAGGAATAGTACGAGTACGATTCCCAGGATATGTGGGGAGTACCCAACCCCAATATATGTATCTATTATTATTTTCTATATTGATTATTTTTACAAAGTCATGAGTTACTCTGGGTTTGAGACTAGTGGCTAATGGTTCTAAACTATGTTGCTTGCCTGGCTAACTAAATATAATAACCTATACTTGTTGATGATGCATGTGAATTTGTATGCTATTTGCTCATGTGCATGTGTTTGTGGTATGGCATACTAGGCCTTTGTACTTACTCTTTTATTTTTCAGGAATAGATGATGTTCTCATAGTGTTTGATCTATCTAGATATGATGTTTATGAAGATTATGAGGAAGACAATAGTGGACCTAACTTTCCTGCTGACTATTAGAAATCAAGTGTTGAGGATAGTAAAGTTGGAGAACTTATGATAACTATTAGAGTTTGATCTTTGTTTATATGTTTTATGATGTTTAAAGCTTTTATTTTTAAGATGAATTGTATGTTGGCACTTGATTTAAGCCAACCTAGTTGCTGTAAAGTTTTTATGATACAAATATTTTGTAAGTACCCTTATAATTGAGATATGGATGATGTTTTATGTTATTTGTGGAATAGTGGAATCATAGCCTTAGCATGTTCTCCTCTAGCGAGAACACGTGGCAAGTTGTAATGCCTTCATATTATGGCATTATAGATATGAAGGAGGACAATTTTTGTATAGTCGTTATTGCTAAGCAAGACAATATGGTTAATAATGCTGAAGTAGGATTTCAACAAGATCTTGCTACAGTAAACCATGAGATTTCACCACAACAGCAAAATATTTTTAAAGAAACTACTTTGATAAAGAAGTAAATAGATCATTCCAATTTCCATACACATGCTATTCACTCTAGCAATGATTCAATGATAGAGAACATAGTTTTTATGTCCAACCAGATGGTCAACGACACACAGTTATTCTAGACAACATGTCACCATCTATTATAGGTCTAGATACACTAGTAGATAGGATCTGTTTTGTTTTACAAACTCAAGGTAATCTTCAACAGCCATATGTTTTTTAAGATGTCACTATGGTAAAGGAGCATGGACTTAAAATGTCAAAAGGTGGAAAGGAACCGAAATATACCTTAGAAGAACCTACTAATATTGCTAAGGAAGTACTAGTGACAAGTTCAGTCATTTGTTTAGATTTTAGAACTGTTGAAGAAATGTCGACATTAAAATTGATTTGAAGCTAAGCAAAATTCTAAATGTACATAAGGTAGCAAAGATTAATGGTATACAATTGAGGAAAGTAAAAACAGAGCATGATGGGTTATTGATTTTGTTAAGTTAGCTCAGGAGAACTTTTTTTCTTCAAAATATGATTACTTCCAACAATTTTTTTCTCCAACATCAATTGCATAGCTATCAATTAATCCATTTTTTCCTCTCATCATTTCCAATTTCAAGATGCACGACTCGTGCTTGGAATAGAACTTGGACATTTAGTCCAACAATCAAATTTTTAGGTAATAGAACGACAAGCAACAACACAGATTTCGGGACTATTGGTAAGGGTGTGTTGTTGATTTCTCAAGTGTTAATCCAATGGTGTGACCTTGAACTACGAATAAGAAATGAGATATTGAACCCACTGAAAGCTAATATGGCTTCTGTTCAACTAAGAATGAAGTAGATGATTGATAGACATTCCGTTGATAGCAATTTTGAACCTAGGGATTATGTATATATGAAGCTTCAATGGCATAGAGAACCTTCCTTGGCCAATCAATTATTATTTTAGCTTCCACGTTGTTATTTTAGCCCTTTTAAAGTTTTTCAAAAGATTAGGTCAGTAGCTTACAAGTTGGAATTACCTGAGTCATGGAAGATTCACCAAGTTTTTCATGTTTTAGTATTGTAGCCAGCTATTGATGATTACTTTAATGTGATTCTCCTTCCTATAGAGTCTCATAATAGTTTCCCTATGGTTAAACCTATGGTGATTCTTGACTCAAGGAATCTACTATGCCAGGGCCGGTTTATCCTTCAAGTACTAGTTCAATAGGAGTCTCTACCCTTAGAGGATGCTTTAAGGGTTGGGATTTCCATATTAGTTATGTACCGCATTTTTTGGGAGCCCAAATAACCTATTATGATAAAAATAACCTTAGAAATAAATATATCTTTTCAAATATATAGAAAACGGTATATAATATGTAAAATTCTGAGTTAAAATGAGCAAGTTATGACCATTTTAAGTTGGAATTTCACTTCAAAAGAATTTTGATGAACTTAGTAAAATAGAATTTGTAAGTTAAGTAGAACTTCCAAGAAATACTTATTTTGGATGTTTCTCTTGTTTAGGTGAAGCGAAACCCGATTTTCCTTATCTCAAGGACTACTTCAACTAGAAGCTTTCTACTATAATGACCGAATGAGTTTAATTTCCTACATTCTTGTATTTGTGTTTTTTCTTGTAGATTAGCAGTACTAAAATTAGGAAAAAATATAAACATGGAAGCACATGACATATATAGTTGAAATTATGTTAAGCATATCGAGGCGGGAATTGTCGAATAATCAATGTTTGATTTAGTATAAACATAATATATTTGCAAATTCTATGATCACTTTTAAAACATCTAATATTATGCCATGATTAGTTACATAAAATGATTCATGCATAACACACAGTGAGTCATATTGCATTCATTACTATTCCTTTGGTGGGACAAGGGCATAGTAGTGAGGTCCGTAGAACCCAAAACTCTACTTTATGGCGAATGACCACCCGATTAAAATGGTAGGTAGACACCCAAATTAACTATATTTTAGCAGCTAGTAGTGGCTTGTATAAAAACTACAAAAACTTCATTTGCAAATAATGGTAGATATGGCCCAAAACACCTAACCACAAATGGAGAGGTAAATCCATTCAACATATGATTCTCGAAAAATCATATATATTGTTTGCTCACGTGCTTATTGCATCTCATTTGCTTGTCTAAATAACTTGGTTGATTATTGATTTCTCGAGTACTTTATTTGTAGAAATAATTCTCACTAAGCAAGTAAGCTTACCCCCCCTCTTAGATATCTGTTGCCGCACCCTTAACTTTGATTGATGCCTAGGGGATACTTTTCTTAGGTACTACCCTTTTAGATTAAGGAGTTTTTGGATGAAGTTAAAGACTAGATGTAGACTTAGACTTCTAAGTAAATCTCCAATGTAATTGTTTTAGATAGACTATGTTGGACTATATCTTTTGATATGGGAAAGCCCCTTTGATATTTGTAAGACTTTTATATTTTATATTTAAGGTGCTTATGTTATGATTTCAATTCTTAATTGCTATTATGAATATCTACTTAAACAACTTGCTCCAAAATTGATCCTCTATCATCTGAAGATACGCCTTATACCTGATATCGAAGCTTTTGGGATGACTAAGGTTATCATACTTAAGCTTTATTATTAAGTGTGACGGACTATCATGTTTAGGGTACCTTTTAAAGCGTAACACTCGCTTTTGATAAGTGTATTTTACTCTATTCTTTTCATAGGAATTCGGGTTTATTTTGATGAGTTTTTAATTTAATTCCTATGAATCTAGTGCTTTTAATGTTGAATTGTTATTTTTCAACTCCTTGAATCAAAAGAAGAATAATTAAAGTGTTTTTAATCAGAGTTGGAGCAAAAACAGCAGCAAAAGTGAAGAACAGAACTGTCACGCCTTGAATAATACTAATTAACGCCAAAATATAAGGCAAAATAAGTAAAAATTGGTCTGTTGCGCCTTAAATTTAGTCCTCAATATTGAGCCCAAACTTGAAAAAGCTTTTTTTTTTGCCTTAATGTCGAGCCCCAAATATAATCTGTAATAGTTGCTCTATGAAAAATAAGGCTTTTGTCTTACTTGTGTCGTGCCTCAAATCATCAAGCATCGAGCCCTCGATAGTCTCAAAGTTAGCTCTCAATGGAACAACAGGCAAAAACGATGCATTTTGGCAGAATTCATTGAAGAAGTTGAGCCAATGCTTTTCATATAATAACCATACGCTCAACTTAAAATGCGTCAGATATTTTTATGAGCTAGCATTTAGCCATGCATGAGTGAGTAATAAAGATCATTCCATTACAAAAGAATCTACCATGTATGCTATAAATCGTCATTTCTTTCTATTCCTTCATCCTATAAATAAGCATGCACAGCATTGTAACAAGCATGATGTACAGTGTGTATACAATAAAATAGTACTAACATAGTGTAGTGAAAGAATTTTTGGAGCAAAAGAAATTTGTTTCTTCTTGCTTTAGAAAATCTCAAAGTTTTCTAAGTGAAATCATTTTAATCCATTATTTGTAATTTCTACAAAACTCTGTGCTAAATCATAATATTCTTCAATTAATTTCATAATATTTCTTTAGATCATGTTCGTAATTTCTAATTCTATAGAGAAATAATCTCCTATAGCTTAGGGTTTGTGAATCTAAATCCTAATTCATGAGATTTCAAATGCACTCTCAATTCAATATTGACTTGGTGTTTGTAATTAATAGCTCAATATTAATTTCGTGAGTCTAATTGCAAGGTGTATGAGTTAGATTCATGTTTGATTTCAACTGAATAGGCTAGGAAGTCATTCTTTTGAATAGATATGTGGCTACTAATGAAGTCGATCCTAAATATCTTAAGAGAAGGAGGGTGAAGCCTTTTTTGTCACTTGTTTTGAAATTCATTGAGTTGGTTTTTAAAATAAAGGATTCTTAAACTTTATGCGAATCGAGGCCGATGATAGCTTGAGAAGGGATTTCGGCAGTTTGGTTTACATCTAGAACTATTAACCTTAGGTGAGGCTTTAGTTTACATTAGTGAATCTAGCGGTGCAAATTCTCCAGTAAATAACTCTCTCTCTGAGTTTTGTTTTAAGAAACCACATGATAAGGAGTTGGTAAAGCAAATCCTGGGTTGTCGTCTTGCATTGTTGCAAACTAATCCCTAATTTTGCTTAGAGAGTGAATATTATTAACATTAGCATAACTTCTGTTTTTATTATGATTTGCTAAATTTTCCTTTGGCTAGATAATGGATGAAATGTAAATATGATAGATGCCATCGATTTCCCTTGGGATTGGACCTAATTCTTTTTATACTACTTTGGAGGGTATGCTTGCCTTATTGTAGTAATTACTAACAAAAGTTTGACAGAACCAATTAGTTTTATAAATTTTGAAAGCTTCCACTTCATGTTATTCTTTTCAAATGGGTTTTTATAACCATATATAGCTCAACCCACACACCAAAATCCACCAAGCAGCCACTGAACCCAAATAGGAAGCCACAAATTCCTAAGAATAATCCTGTGTCTAACACAAGTTTTTTACCCACAAATCAAACATGATGTCCTGTTTGTGAACTTGATTCTGATTTTCATCAGCCATTGTCAGCAACTAAAGAATGTAAGGTAAATTATAGGAAGAAGAGACCACATCAGGGAGAGATTGAGATTGTAGCACTATAAACCCCGAAAACTTCCACCATACAATACGACTCTAGATTAGATATTATGAACTCACTAGTAAACCTAGGAGTTAATTAGAAACCCTAGATTAGATAGATAACTTAAATTTGGCCGGAGTGGGACCCATAAACTTCATAAAAGAACTTCTTTGACCCCAATCGATACCAAAAATGAGATTTCGTATTTTGAATTGATAATTCATGGTATGATCAAAGGAAACTTCAAATTTTAAACCCGAATCCTTGTCAAACAAATAGATTAAATGGAGAAAACCTAAATATAGATATTAAGTGAACATTTTTGTATTCAACAAAGACCTGAGATTAAAACAAGGAGTAATAATGAGCATATATTTAGACTTGAACCCTAAAATTCGAGATTCCTAGTTAGTAATAAACTACATTGATAAGATTTCATAGTAGGTACCCAAATTCAATATATATAGCTAAGTTAGCTTATATATCATAAGTATTATTGAGTAAACGACCCAATAGGTTTTTAGTTAGAAAATTGTGATCTTAAGATAAACTGTTAGAATTATAAATACCTAATAAAAACATAAACTGATATATAACTCAAAATCTAGATTTCAAACAAAGATTTGAATCATACCAGTATTCGAATTAGGGTTTTCTTAAGCTCTTGGAGCCTGAAACGAAAATTGACACGACAAGCTTATAAAACCTAAATCGCGGAGGATAAACCTTTCTTAAACAAATAGATACGTACCATTAAAACTTAAATTTGTACTATTTGCTAAATTAAACATCTTATAGGATTCATTAAAAATATTTTCATGTATAAACTTACATATATTAGCTAAAATACACCCTAATAGTGTAATAAACTACTCGAAAATTTAACTAAATAATATCTAACTATTATTTAAATAATTTATGCATATAAACAACTTGCAGGAGACGTATGATCATGATTTCAATGGCTTGGATCTTCTTAAGAATTGTGAACCAAACTTTCCCTCAATAATGCACATAAAGTCAATACAAATCTAATCCTAAGCCAATATAAACATGACAAATCACCCTTGCATTAATGAAAATACAACAAGTGGATGAATTAACAACAAACAGGAGCAATTCGTTTCAAATACGAAGGAGAAACACGGCCAATTATCACATTTTGTTTTATATATATATACATACTAACAACCTTAGAAGGACAAGCAAATGGACTTCAATCTCTTTCAAATTTTCCAGAATCCAACTACACCCTATTAGGAGTTGAATCAACCAGGAAACCGATTTTTAAACGCACACATCAACCCAGTTCAAAAATCAAGAACAAAAATTGGAAAAAAAACGCTTGAAAACGAGCTTGAGGTAAGTCGATCTCATTCCGTGTGTTTTCTTTCGAATCTAAGGATTGATATTGACTTCTAAACATCTTAGGAAGCTAACCAAGTCCATTAGAAGCTTCGGATTTCACCGAGAAGCCACAACAAAGGTAATCTTTCTAAACCCTAACCGAACTTGATGATTCCAAAAAGCAGGTAACATGTTGTTGATTTGTTGTTTTCTTTGGATATTCAAGTAGATTAATGTCTTAGGAGCTCATAAGATCCAAAAACCCGACTTCTTGACGTCGGAATCGGTTGGAATCGACCGAAGCTCATCGGGGAAGACAATGAATAGTAATCCCCGATGAGCATGGGGAGGTACACGGGACGTGTTCCACTCGTGTACCTCTCGGCCAAAATTCAAAATAAAATAAAGGAAAACGAAACTAATTAAATTTAATTATAGAATAATTAATAATATAAGTAATTTTATAATTATTATTATTATTTCTGCATTTATTTATTTATTTCTAGAAATGTTAATAGTAATATTAGAGTTTAATAATATAATACCAGAATTTTTTTATTTTATTTAAAAATAAATTATTTTTTAGCATTATTAAATATATGATGTTTAAATATTTAATCTATTAATATTAATCCAAAAAGAATTTTTAGAAATATAAATTACTTTTATTAAGTAATTTACGTATAATAGGTTTTCTAACTATAATTATTAATATTCTTAATATTATTAAAAGAATTTTTAGAATTTTTGAAAATATTATTTCTGAAATAATATTAAATATGAATTTAAGACTAAAGTTATTTTAGTAATATTATCAATTAAAGTATAAGACAATTATTATAATTATTAATGTTATGAAAAGTAATTATTCTATCTTATCTATTTCGGAATTATTATTATTATTATTATTATTATCGTCATCATTATTATTAGTATTATTGATGTTATTATTATTTTTATTATTATTATTGTTAATAATTATTAATATTCTTATTATTTACGGTAAAAGAAAAATTTTCGAAAATAGTTATAATTAAATTAATAAATCCTTTTATTAGTAAGTATATTTTCATTAAGTCGATATTTAATTAATTTATAGAAATATATATATATATATATAATTGATGAGTTTAGTAAATACTTAGTATATATTTAAATAAATATTTGTAGACAAATAGATAACAATGGAAGTTTAGATAATCCAAGATTGTGAGTATAGGAATATCTATATTCTATAAGAAAAATTTAGTAAGTAAATAAAAAGGAAACTAATAGTTTTAAACCATAAAAATGAATTAACTAAAATATTAAACTTCCCGAGTACCCAATCAATAGATTCAAGTATCCGACCAAAATCAATTAAATAAAAATTGTGATTACAATAGTTTAAAACTTAGGGCTATTCCCAAAGAACTAGTTAAGAATAAAACAGAAACCCAGCAAACCATTAGGACACTTAAATATTCATAGGAACTAGGTTGTATAGTCTTGTATAATTAATGACTATATTACTTATCTCAATAGGTGACTCGGGTATTGGAGAGGACCTTCCTGAAGATTACTACGATTAAATAGCATGGGCAGGTAAGTAACTCAGTCTTATTACATTGGTTATGCTCGTACTAGTAGTGAATCTTAAATAAAAGATAATGAAAATTGGTGTACTGTTTGAATTGTGAAGATTGTGTATTGTATTACATTGATTTCCATATCACTCTAAAATAAGCGATAACAAAAATGCATGTATCTTGGTAATGTCTATAGAATATGACTGAGTGTCTGTAATGCTTGATCACCTTCAAATTGACTAAAAACTACTGGTACCATAAAGGAAAATGATCATGCATTGCATACTATGCATAAAAAGCATTTGAGTAAGTGGTAGCCTACTACGTGTTAGTTTTTCGGATCTCTGGTACTGCTTGAATTATCTAGACCAGGGAGCTATTAGTTAATTGCAAGATTACCTTTGTTCTGTTAATACCATAGGAACTAAATGGTAAATGAAGGACGCCGCTTATGGTATTACATGGAAATAACTAACACTAAGTGGAGTTTCTAAAGTATACATGAAATAAATAATGAAAAATGATAAGCTTGAAGAGATAATTAAATTGAATATTATTTCCTGAAAGCTTAAGTCTCTCCTGAGTAGGTGGACCATAGATTGTGATCCTTCAACCCCGATGAGAGGGCGTAAATCTTCATCCTATTTGGATTCCGGGTTATCCAAGCTTGTAATGTTCATTTGTTTGATTGATGCATTTCATATGATTGTTAAATAACTTGTATGTTATATGTAATAAGTTCTAGTTATTCACTGAGCTTGTGTTTTAGCTCACACTCCCACAGTCCTTTCAGGTTCACTCTACGACCCTGGCTCATTACTAGCAGGAGCATGTTCCCGGTAAGAGATTAGAAGCCCGAAGTTTAAAGACTAGTATAGGATTAGAATATCTATATCTTTATTAGTCCTTTTGATGCAGTTAATGTCCATTAGAATCATTAGCTGAGGTTGTAAGGATTTATAAAGCATATGATCTGTAATATCTTATTTTATGATAATTGTTTATTAATTTATGTCTTATATATATTTGTTTATCCTATCCAGGCAACTAAAAGATCCTGTTTATTGAAATCATGTCATTCCTAGAAGGTAAACTAGTAATGGTAATCGAGTGGTTCTTGATTACTATTATTAGGATACCCTCGGGGCGTGACAGATTTAAGTTAGTATCAGAGCATGGTTGCTGGTATAGGAAAGACAAATATATGTAAGAAAATAAATTAGTAACTGTGCAACTAAAAATACCAGTTTAGATCCAAATAGAACCATCAGAGTTAGTGGGGTAGTTATCAGTAGTATTAGATGCACAATTAGGAATAAAATCTATGTGATTACTAATCATACAAATTTTATTGTGTGTAGACCAATCCCGCTGTTTGCCATATTAAATGGCAAATTTTTAGCATGATGGAGGAAGAAACCCTTACTAATTATAGGCGCCGACTCCGAGTCTTAGTAGAAGATTTGGCGTTGTCAGGCATTACAAAGACCCTGGATGAAATTTTCAATACCTGGAAGAAAGGTTTACAACCACTGCTGAAAACTTGGTTGTTTCTGGTGGAAAGAGCTTTTCCAAATAATGGCACAACAGTAAAGAACATATACAGGTTTGAGAGATTAATCAACCAGAAGGGTGGAGGCATAGAAATTGATAATATAGCCTTCATTGTGTCAGCCCGATCAGTGAGGCCTGATCTTCCAGACTTTAGGATCTGGATTTCTATTGGAGGTGATTGGGTATATGCACATGATATATATGATCATGCTTTAGTTCGGGAGGATACTGCTCCTGATGATGAGTGTCACGCCCCGAGGGGTACCATAAACGTGACAGTCCGCTGTACACAATACTAAAGCCTAGGAATGACTACCTTAGTCATGCAAAGGCTTTCATATTATGTACAAGGTGTACATCACAACCAAGGGGACGCATCGGAGTAGCGCAATTTACATTGATAATAAATAAGTAGCAAGGCAAGGAGATCACTTAATATAAAACATAAGCATATCACATTTCAATTCTTAGGGCATGTTCTTCTGTTATAAATATATGTCTCTAATCATATAGGTTAGCACATATAAAGAACCTTACAAAATTTCTTCATCGTATGATTCCATATCCTTAATCATCCGTCCATGACTTCCTTAATGTTATGATTCTCAAATTCAATCCACGAATATACCTGTTTCAACAAAATCTATTGGGGTATAAGCTACAACTAGCTTAGTGAGATATTCCTTTTCATTCGCACCACATTTTCAAACAAGTTTATTTATTTAATCACACATATGCTATGCATACAATGCAACAATCACATGATTACACGAATATATATAGTCATCCGGAAACCATATATAGAACGGATTTACCCCTCCGTATCAAAGGTTAGGGAATCGGGGTTGAAGGTCCTCGACCTTCTACTGCTAGTCCCCAGGTCCTCACCCACAGCGTTCGGTTGGCTCGGCTCCGAACCTAGAGTCGCTTTCCCCGAGCGATTTGGATTCTCCAGGAAGAGATATAGCCCGTGGCACCGCACGATCACAGCCAATCCAACTCTACGCGTAGGAGTAGCAGCCTTCGGAAATAGATGTGACTCGATGGATGCTATGCGTGAACGTTTTATTGTTCTTAGGTCAAACCTTATTAAGGTTTATTAGGGGCGATCAATCAATTTAGCAACAATAAACAATCATACAAGTAAGTAAACAAAATTATTTAAACAAGCAGATCGAAGTTGCGATATTCTTAATTCTTAATTCTCATTTCACGCATAAACATAGAATCATAGGTATAATCCTGAAATCCCCAAATATATTCGTTTTTATCTTTTCTTAGTATACTAATGCTACTATATTACAAGCACAAGCAAGGTAACGAAATTAGAAGGAACAACTCACTCGTCCATTTCGCTATCTTCTTAGTCGTAGAAATCCTCGGGTAGGGTATTCTCGTGTCCTTCGTCACCTAGACAAAAGAAATACTCGGGATAAGTCTTCCATGAATTTCTATTCTTGGAGATTCTAAACTTTACTTAAAATCGTGGTAAAATCGTATAAGAAGAAATTCCAACTTAAAATGGCCATAACTTGCTCATTTTAACTCGGAATTTCGCTTATAATTTACCGTTTTCTACCTATTCGAAAAGATCTATCCATTTCTAAGGTTATCTTTGTCATATAAGGTCCTTTGGGTTCCGAAAACGTCAGGTACAGATTTAAAACGAATTTTCTAAACTTTTGCAAAATCCATTTTCTAACTCAACTCCATTTTAAAGAAAATCCTTTTGTAACAATAAATATATATGTGATAAACACTTTTGAATATATAGGTATGCTCACTTTATATGCAAAATCCCAATGGTAGTGTCTCAACAATTCATTTAAACCTTAGTTTTGAAAATTTCCTTTCAAGTATCTAAAGAAACTTTATATTTTTCCTAGGTTGTTATAAATGAGTATATTCTTATTTTATTTTCTTCATTTCTTCTTCCAAAACAAGTTGAATTTTTCCTTAATCCTTTAGTCTTGTATTAAATTTTCCTTTTAGTGATTAAAGTTCAAATTCATCAAAAGTATATTAAGTTGATAAAAACCTTTTTATAAATTTTTGTATTTAGGATGGTTTTTGAAAATGAATCTTGTCTTCTTATATTTATTTCTAAAATAAAGCCTTTGCTTCCTAAAACTTGTTCTTTCATTTCTTTGAAAAGAATCGTCTTTATTGATAAAATCCATTATTGCTAACCTTACTTTATTTATATTCTTCTGAAAACAAGTTCTTTCTTTCAAAAATCATTACTTTTCCTAAGTGGGTTCCTTATGAGTTGATTTTTATATTAACTTTGAAAACTAGTTTGTTCCTTAGTTTTAGAAAAGAATTTAAGTCTCAAACTTTCAATATGAACGATTTATTTTTCTAAAACTTAGTTTACCATAAAATACAAGGAAAACATTTATTTCTTACGTTTTCTTGATAAAACTATTTTTGTTACTTGAGAAAACTAGTATTATTCTATTTCTAGGTTGTTGATAATAACTTCATGTTTTTGTGGTAAATCATATAATTGGAAACTTAGCTTTGAGTTCATTTAGTAAAACAAGATTCTATTTTTAGACTAGTTGAGACATTAACATTATGCAAATGCAAGTATCATGAGCATATAAAATAATAAGAACATAAGAAAATACTAAAAATAATTAATGAGCAAGAAAATAAAATATCAAGCATTGGGAACCTTAGCTTCATCAAGGAATCCCGATCAAGTATTGGAGCCTTAGCTTTATCAAGGCATCCCGAGACTAAGAATGGACTAGTCCCGAAAGATTAAAGAAAATAAATAAAAGATTGTTTTGACTTGATATGGACAAGTCTAAGACTAGAAAGACTAGTCTTAATATCAACATAAAATAAATAAATTGCATAACTTGAAAATAAATAAATAACAAATGAGCTTATATGCTCTAAATAAATATATATACATAATGTACATAATACTATATATATAAGCAAATAATCACAATAATAATAATAACAACATAATAAAATAGGAAGCTTATGTACAATAACAAAACATGAACATGTTATTGCTTTTACTACTCATATGAGTTTCAAAACAACACCATAGTCATGTTAAGTTACATGACATGGATGAATAATAGATGGAAGAAATATTTACCTAAGGTATGTAAGAGGTATGAAGATGGTAGTTGAAAGGGGTATTATGTGAGTAGTAGTATGTAATAGATAGTTTATGTATAAGGAATGGTTTTTGTGAGAAATTGGTTTGAAAGAGTTTTGGTAGAGAGAATTCTTGATGAGAGAATTTGTGGAGAGATTTTGAGAGAGTTTTGGTAGTGAAATGAATTGTGTGAAAGAATGAAAGAGGAAGGGGGTATTTATAGAATTTTTGGAGTGAATTTTTGATGTAATTAAATAATTTGAAAAAGAAAAATAAATGGATGCAAGAGGGGAGGGGGGCGCCGGTTTTGAGCTTTAGAGGGGAGAGAAATTGTTTTTTATTTTATTTGTTTGTGTAATAAAGAAGTAATGTGTAAAGTTGATGTGAATAAAGGTGTATTGGAAATGAAAAAAGTAAGAAAATAGATATGTAGGTGTAAGAAAAAGTAGAGATAGGTGAATAGTAATGAATAATAGAAAAGTACTATGAATAGTAGACTAGACAATTAAAGTACCGGTAGTAATAAAAATACGCGTAATAATGCAATATCTGTAAATTTTAGCTACCGAAAAATTTCAAAACTGATATTTTTGGAATCCTTGTATTTTTACGAGTCTATTGGTATAAACGGAATATTTTTTAATATTCCGAGCTCCGGGACACGCTTTTCGAGAACCGATCCCGTTTGGGTCCGAAGGTCACTTAAAATTCGCGAATATGATATTTTTATGTTACCCTACGTTATTACGAACTATTCTAGGCCATTAACTTAATTTCGTTTTCTAGGGTTTGAAAACGCGGGATTGCCGGATCTTAAACACTAGGGTTCGTTGTAGGCTTGTTGACTTTTAGGGTTCCGTTTTGATTTCCGATTTTACTGAGTTATTCGTAAGATCGTATAATTTTTGAGTTTTGATCGTTTTATATTTCTAGCTCGACGTCTGTGGTTTATTTTATTCGTGATTATTTATTTGTTTTTAGTTCTCGGGATCTTTTAACCGAGTCTAGGTTTATGAGTTGACTCAATTTGACTTTTGTAGAAAATTTGGATTTTGTGATTCTAAAATTTTACTGAAGGAATTAGGATTTTATTATCTCGTTGTTAAGTGGTGTTTGGATCTATTTTTTCGATTTGCATTGTAGATTATTTAATCGACGTACGGACGTTGATTATATCGGTAATTGGACTTTATATTTTGTTTCAGGGGTGTAGACACCCAATTTTTGCCCAATTAAAAAATAGGTTTAAGTTTACAATAAATTAATGTCATGTTGAGTTCATAAAAATATAATAATAATAAATAGTATAAGAGAAAATAGAAAAATAAAAAATAGAGGAATAAAATATGTATAATAAAATAATTAAATGAATAATAGTAATGTAAATAAAATATATGTAGGAAAAAATTAAAATAAATAATTATTTGAGCTCAATATAACATATATTTTATTAGCCTTAAGTACTAGTGGTTTAGCTATATGAGCAAGGCACAGGCCAACGGCCTAACGGTTCAAACCATGGACACAGGAGCAAGGGGACCCGAGTTCAATCCTAGCCCAACGCAGATTTTGCCTCCTTTTTGTTCAATTTTTTTCCCAAAAGACACATCGTGTAAAACCCTGTTTTCTAAGCCTTAACCTTAAGCCGGAAAGTCTACCGGAGACCTTAAGTCAACAAATCTTGAATAAAACCCTACGGTTTAGATCCTGCAAACCCGAGTTCGTAAATCGAGGAGTTGAAAAATAATTAAAGTGTTTAGAATAGTCCGTAATAATATTTGAATTATTAAAAATATCATATTGGTTTATTTTCGGCTTATTTCGAACCCGTTTGGATACTGCTTTGGAAAGCGTGTCCCGGGGCTCGGAAAATTAAAAATATATCTTTAATATTTTTAGACTCGTATTTTTATAAGGATTTCAAAAATATCAAGTTTAGAATTTTTTGAATTTTAAAAATATCAGTTATAGCTCATATAAGCTTATTTTACTCTTACCGGTAACTAAATTGTTAAATTTCTAAAAATAATTTAATTGATTATTCTATTTAAATCATAAAAATTCTGCCACTTAAATAAAAATATTTTTCTTAATTTATTTCATATATTTTCTTATTCAAAAAGCCAATTTATCTCAAGTACACATACATTATCATTACTACACATTATTATGTCTTCTTTTGCTTTTTCTTACACTTCCATTTCCCAAAATTTGCAGCTGCCCATTCCCCATAAATTAGCCACTTTTCATTATTTTAAATCAATTATTTGATATTTTTAAAGTCTATTTTAGTTAGAAATGGATGCAACTTGTTACACATTCAAAAATACAAATTGGAAATCAACCACACACACTCCTACACTCCTTGGAATCACGCCAGCCCCCTCCCTTGCACAGCTGCTGTTTTATTTTTTTTTTTAAATTATTTAACACACTTTAAACTCTATGTAAACATCTCATTCCTTCCCTCTTTCATATTTGTAAACCCTATATTTTTCCTCTCTCTTTTCCTCTTCTTCCTTGCCTTGTCTTCTTGAGAACAAGCTGCCCCCATTTTTCTTTCTTGCTTCCACATATATTTCTTGCAAATATTTGAGGTAATCTTTCCCTTTTTGCTCTTATAAGATGTTCTAGGATGATACCATGGATGTTTTATGCATCAAAGGACATTCCACAAGCTTAAAAGGCTATGGATGATGATGCCAATAAGTGAAACACTCCTCTAGATGATGATCTCTTTTGTTCTTAGTATTTTTGTTATATGGAAGGCTTGTTTATTTTCTTGTTTATGTGATAACTTGTAGATCTAGAGTTTTACAAATCTTTAGTTATGTTTATGTGTAGATCTAGGAGTTCAAGGCTTACTACTAAGTTTTTCTTATGCTTTCATGGTTATATATTGAGTAGATCTTAGATTTGAGTTTGAATGAAAAAGTGAAATTCGTAACTTGTCAATGCACTAGTTTAAAAACCCTCTTTCAAGTCTTAAAATGGAAGTTTTTGTTAAGAAAATGAAGGTTTGATGGCTTCATCTTACAAGAATCAAAGTTGATTTTCAAAAACAAAAATTGTATTTTCGGATCAAGACAAAGACCTAAAATAAAAACATGTTTTCCAACTCAAAAATAAGGATTTTGTTCAAGAAATGAAGGGTTCTTAGGATATAATATGTAATGGGTTGTTTTTCATGAGTTTAGATGAAATTTCTCAAGAGATATGTCCAAAATAAATTTATGAAAATTCGGATCAAGACCAAGACCTATTTTTGGAACCCATCATTCAACTTTAAAATGAAGATTTAGACAAAAATATAAAGGGCTCTTGATATAGATATCTTAAGGAATGAAACTTCATAAGTTTAAATGAGTTTTCCTAAAAGGTATAGCTTAAATCAAGTGTTTTGTAAAAGACAAAATTTAGTTCTTGTATTCATTGTAAGTTTCAAAGTGGAAATTCGTAATTATGAGGAGACTAATTTTGAAAACCTTCTTTTTGATCTCAAAACAAGTATTTTATATTGAAAATGGAATGCTTTGATGATATATAATATTGGAAAATTATTTTCATTGAGCTAAGTAAGTTTTAGTAAAGGAATTACTCAAAACAAGACAATGAGTTTCAACTTGTAAATTCGGTTTTATGAAAATGGATCCTTAGAAGTTTCATTGGAACTTTGTGTTTGGTATTAGATAAGTGTGTAATCTCTTAATTTTGTTTTTAGGATCTCCTTGCAAGCTTAGGACTAAAATAAATTGGTCTAAGTAGTTAAATAGAGTAGAAATGGAAATTTTTCACAAAGGCTCAAAATCTGGAATTTTCGTAACCCTACTGTACAGTAAGTTTCCGACCCCTAAATGATCTTAAATGTTTGAATTAACTTTAGAAATGAATAGCTCTTTCGAAGTAGGTATAAATCGGTATATTATAAGCTAAATTCCGAGTTAAAATGAGTTAGATATGACCTTTTTAAGTCAATGATTCAACCTAGGCGGAAATTGACGAACTTAGTAAATAAAAATTGTTAAGTTTAATAGAACTTCATAAGAAATACTTATTGAGGGTATTCTTTGTACCTAGGTCAATTGGAGGACGGGTTACCACTTCCCGAGGACTATTACGACTAGTGCATTTTCACTACATGGATAAGTGAGTTCATTTCTCAATTAATTATGCTCTTGGATGTGCTTGTAGTAGTAGTGGCATTAGACTTAGGAAAAGATAAAATTGTGTTTGAATGGTGATCTAAACTTGCATGAATGAACGATAAGTATATCGAGGCAAGCTTCGTTGTAATAATCTTGTGTGAGCTACTATAGATTTGGAATGTCTGAAAATTGTATGGTCACTTTTAAATTATCTAAGTAATATGTCATGATTATATGAATAAACTGTACATGCATATCACGCAGTGAGTCTTATATCATTGTCGAGTATGTCTTTGGTGGGACAAAGGTGTACTCGGGAGGCAGCGGGTCTTTAATGAAAGGGGACTAGGGTCGCATGACTTATGGACCACCCCATTCGAATAATGAAACTATGGTTGCATGACTTATGAACCAACATTAAAAATTGTGGTTGCATGTCTTATGGACCACCCCACTTAAGATTGGGACAATGGTTGCATGTCTTATGGACCAATATTGGAATTGTAGTTGCATGACTTATGAACTACCCCAAACCCCGAATGGAGGGCGTAAATTCATTCACTTATGACTACCGGAAAGTCATATGCTTGTTTGCTCATATGCTTGTGCATTCATATGGTTGCTTAATTATAACTTGCTTGTATAGATATTTTAGCTTGGTCGGGCATGTTACTTGAAGAAAATGAATCTCACTAAGCATTAGCTTATACCCCAACAGTTTTTGTTGCAGCGTTCCTATTTTTGGATGTTCCGAGAGGACATTTTGTGCAGGTTTATCACATGGAATTAAAGAGCTTTTGAGGAAGTCGGGACCTAGTGTAGGCGTGGACTTCTAGGAAAATCTCTTTAATGTGAATTCATATATGTGTAATTGGAGCTAAACGATGTAGACTCCTATTATTTTGGCAGGGGTATGCCCCCTTGGCTTTTGTAAAGTTTAACTGTTCATCTTGTTGTGATTTATATTCTTAATGCTATGTATGCTTTCTTAAGACTACTCGAATCAAAGTGCGATCCTAATAGTTGTGAAAGTACACCTTACACTCGATATGTAAACTTATGGGATGACTAAGGTGGTCATACTTAAGTTTAAGTATCGCGTGTGGTGTACTGTCGCATTTAGGGTACCCTTTGGGGCGTGACACATCGGTTCATCCACTTTGAGACACCATTTGATCAATGAATCTTTGTGTTTTTTCGAAATTAACTGTACATACACAAACTAGGCATGGGATACATCACATCTGTACATATTTCATGTATTTTTTCATTCCAAAAGCCATCTTAATTAAGCATGAAAATTGGAAAAAATTCGAATGAACATGTTTCTTCAAATTCGAAAATTTTTGAATTGTGTCCTTTGATCAAATTAAACACACTTAATCGAAGAGTTATGATGTATAAACACATATTTCGTGATCAATTTTAAACAACAATCACGAATCGAGTCCTAATTTTGAATCGTTCTTATTCGAAAAAAAATAACGATTCGTGATTCAAAAATTGAACCATTACAAAGCTTCAAAACGACAAATTGATTCGAACTCTATAAATAGGATCACCACACAAGCCAAACGCACAATTCAATTGCAAGAAACACAATCAAAATCAGAGAGTTTTCAAAAAAATTTCGAATTGAGGGTTAGAGTGAGAAAGTCCAAATTCGAAGAAATTGATGAATTTCTGGGCAAATTAAAGTGTATAGGAATGATATAGGGAGTGTTTTTGATGATCGAGTGTGTTTAGATTTGTTCAAATTGATCAAATTAAGTTCTGGAAATTTTTTGGATTTTTTCGCATTTCTTGCCGCCGATCAGCCACTTTGGACCGCCGTCCACGGTGGATCTGGGCGAGATCCACCACCGCCACCAGTTGCAGCTTCCCCACAGGCGTCGGGCCGACAACCCCTCCAGCCTCAAAGACCACCAGAAACGGTCGAGGAAGCGTTCGAAACCACCGACTTCATCTTCTTCGCCCGATCGGGGGTTAGATCCGACCCGAAAATCCGAAGTCCAATCCACCCCCTGGTCAACGGTCAACGGTCAACCCAGATCAGATGGCCCAGATTCGATCATCCAAATCTAACAGTCCAGATTTGATCAAGGTGATCAACGCCCCAGATTAAGTCAACGAGATCAGACGTCTAGGATTGGACTTCAGATCAGACGATCCAGATCGCATCCGCTCCATCCAACAGCCCAGGTCAGTCTGTATTATTTTATTATATTTTTATATTATAATTAATTTCGAAAAATAGAAAAAAATTCAGAAAAAATTAATAAAAAATTCAGAAAAATTCAGAAAAATCCAGAAAAATTAAAATAATTATTTTTAATGTAAATTCACATGTTTTAGCAATTTGTGATATTTTTGAATATTTTATGAGTATGTATTTATATATAAATTGATCTTAAAATGTATGTTTGATACATAAGATGTATTTTTTTTGTATTCTAATTTTTGATATGATATATTTTGAATATGTTTTGAATGTGTGTGATGATTATTGAATTTTGAAAAAATATAAATTGAAAATAGGTTTTCTAAATCAAAACTGTTTTTGAATAAAAAAAATGAAAAAAATTTTTTTGAATAGAATAAAATGGATTTTTTTTAAAAAAATTGAATTTGTGGATGATGAAAGAAATGAATGAAGATGAAAGAATTGTTGTTGAATATTTTTGAGAATCATGATATTGATCAAGTTTTTTTATCAAAATTTATCTTCATAAATTTACTATGAAGATATTAATCAAGTTTTTATCAAAATTATCTTCATAAATTTGCTATGTAGATAATATTCAAAGTTTTCAAAATTATTTTTATAAATTGACTTTGAAAATAATTAAAGTTGTTCAAAAATATTTTCATAAATTTGCTATGAAAATATTTAATATTGTTTAATCAAAATTGATTTTCATGTAGCATTAAATTAGCCATGAATTATCATAAATTGATTTTTTTTTAGAAAAAATATGTTTTTCATGAAATGAAAAATCAATTGATTAGATCATAGGATCATCAAAAAAATGATTTTCATAAAAATTCAAAATTTAATGAACTTAAAGTGAAAATAGTTCAAAAATATAAAATTGATCGACAAACTAAGTTCTTTATAAAAGAACTACGTTTTGTCTGATCTCGATTAGCGAGTACGTAGGCACCTTCGGGGCGATATTAAAAAATATAAAGTTATTTATTTATTTATTTATTTGTTTATTTTGTTTAGTTAATTAGATAGTATAAATTTAAATACTATTAGTTTGTTATTTTTCTAAAAATTTAAATATGGTAAAAATGGATTTGATATATTATTTCTTATTAATTAATTTTTCTTTATAAATATTTAACTTTTGCGATTATTTCTGGATGTAATTATAAGTTTTTTTTTATATATATATATAATCTTTGAATGTTTTGCTTTTCTTTGTAAATGTTATATGTTTTCTAAAAATTAAATAGAAAATTATTAAAAATGATTTCTAACTTATTAATATTGTTATTATTTTTTTGATGTATTCTTTTTGCAAGTTTTTAGAAAAGAATAAATTCTAAATTTTAAACTTAAAGTGATACCTGCTTAGGTTTTATTAGGTTAGCCCCCAGACTCAGATATCTGGTATTTTTTTTTTTAAAAAGTTTGGTTTTAAAATCAAATTTTCCGCAAACTAGTGGCTAAGTTAGGATTAACCGACCCATTAATCATAACTTTTCATTTTTTTCCGATTTTTATCGGTTGGCGACTCCAAAATATTTTTAAAATTAAATTTCTTTTAATCCCTAGTCGAGGATTTCATGTTAAATGGGTTAGGCTTTAATATGAATCGGGTTAAAAGAAATGAACCGGATGATTTTCAAAATTCAGGCTCGACAGCTTGGCGACTCCACTGGGGACTCGCTTATTTTTAAAAAAAAAGAGGGCTAGCCACTTAAGTTTAAAATTTAAAATTTATCCTTTATTTTTATATTGTATAATTATCGTTTGTATGTGTTTTTGTATATATGTCTGTAATTTAGATTTTAAATTAGTTCATTTCATTCGCATATGCATTTGCATTCATGCACACAATGTGTGCTAGATACGGTCGAACCCAGGCCGTCTTAAGAGCCTAAGCGAGGAGTTCGAAGTAAGGTCCGGGGGCTGTGGTTTCCACCCTCTAGATCAAGAAAAGACTCCCACTCCGGTTTAGCCTTATGATTTGCTAGACCGGGGAACCTATAGAACCTTACCCAAGTCATGCATTCATGGGATTTGACCAATTTTTTTCAAAAAATGGAGTTGTAAATTTTTTTTTAAAAAAAAAAATTTAAATTTAGGATTTGTCTCCTAATAGGGTCTTTATAAATCCTCAGGAAATGATTTCCTCGAGTTCGGACAGTAGCAATAGCCTATGGGCTCGTCTCATCAAGGAACCCCGAGTAGAGACTTTCAAGGATCCAATGCTGTTACTGGACCGATGGTTGGTCAGTTTTGACCCCGATCAACAATCATTCATTAAGGATAGGTTGGGCCCGATCCTCAATTTACCTAAGGTCCAAGTTCCATTTACCATGTTTCGAGCCCTTGTTCATCTCTGGGAACCCAATGAAGTGGCATTCCGTCTAGGTCAACACGTGCTAAGTCCTACCATTGAAGAATATGCTAGGTTGCTTCAAGCCCCACCCACTTCCGAGGGATCTATGTACCAAGCCTTACTCAGTCCGATCCGCATCATTTCAGAATTTTTGGGATTAAAAAGAGAAGCAGTAATTGAAGCCATGAAGGGTTGCAATGAATTCTCCATCCGATTAACTACTTGATGGATTGGTTTGGAAACTTTGATAATTACATAAGCAACCGAGATTCCTTTACGGTATCAGTTGTGACCTGGAGTGAAAATCGGTTAATGCTTTCATAGTGGCTGCTTTTGCTACCATACTCTTTCCACATGGGAACCTGTTCATTCACTTCCGAGTCATCGAGCTTGTAGCACAATATTAACTGGCAAGTCATATGTTCCCGCCCTCTAGCAGAACAAATCAGAAGTTTGAATCACATCAAGTCTAAGGGCAGGGGCAGTTTCAAGGCAAGCATGCATCTATTGATGGTTTGGTTCGCTAGTCACACCAAGTACTACGGAAAAGATCTAGCTAATGGGTCCCTTATCCGCCCGAATTATGATCTCATCCAGTCTTTTGCTGAACGGGTCCATATGGAAGATAACGAGCCTTTCTGGTCTATACTTGCAATATTTGAAGACATGAGACCTGAAGACTTTATGTGGCAAGCCCGTTGGTTTAAGTGTCCCGTTGCTATCTTAAGTTGCAAGAAATACCTAACTGTGCCTCTGATTGGAATCACTGTTACGGCTATTACCCCTCAAGTGTTATCCGGCAATATGGCATGCTACAAGACATTACTGTCAAGCCAGAGTTGGGACGAGTTATTCTCGACTATATGGATCCAACCATGACTCAGATAGCAAAGCAGTCCAAGGTAAACCAAATAAAAGCCATCTGGGATGATAGAGAAATCAAGCCAGTTTTCGAAGTCGAGCCAGAAAATAAAGTGACTCGGGATTATAGAGCAACCAGGTGGTACATAGCCAATCAAATGAAGAAGAATAAGGACATCCAATATGAAGCTCCTAACATTCTTGAACCAGCACCACCTGAACCTGATCCTGAAATGATTGCTTACATGGAAATGGTTTCAGCTCGGCTTGAAGTCTGTCATCGGGATTACCTGCAAAGAGATAGAGAGATGATGACCGCTTGGAAAAAGCTCACAACAGGATTGCACTGTTAGAGGATGAATTGAAGAAAGCTCGAAAAAGGACTCAACTACTTGAGGATCAAATCATCTGCCCTGCCAAGACTAGAAGACTAGTTTAGAAGCCCTGAGTTTAGTTTTAGGAATCGAGATTATTGAACTTTTAGTATAGTAATTTAACTTTGTATGAAAGATTGTTTTTTGAATTATTACAACTCCAATAAATGTGTTTATCAAAATTTGATGGTCATTATCCCCATTTGCATTCATATTTGCATCCTTGTGTTTGTATGTTAGTATTCTTATTTCTTACTTCTTACGGTCCAGTTACGAATCAAGTCTAGCGAATCCAAAATCCTGAAAGATAGCTCCCAAACCAGTTAGAAGTCCCATTTATACTAGATCACGAGCAAAGATGGCTAGTACCGGGAACACTACCCCTGATCAGACCACTGAACAGAGACTCAATGCCATGGAACAAACCCTGCTTAGAATTACCGAACAATGCAGACCCTTACTCAGAATGTTACTCAGTCCAAGACCCCTATAGCATCTGAAGAATCTTCCGGGGAACAGAAAGGAAAAGAAATCATGCAGCAACCAGTCAACGTTGATGATTCCCAACTGAGTTCAATATGTCCGAGCTAAAGAAAGAACTTGAAGCCCAAGCTAGGACATGGAGAAGAAATGTTTGAAAAGATGAAGGCATTTGACGGCTTTGATCAGACTGCGATTTTAAGCCTGCCACAATTTGAGGAAGGTGCTTTTCCTGAAAAATTTAAGGCACCTGAGTTCGAAAAATATGATGGAACTGGCTGTCCTAACATGCACACAAGATTATATGTACGACGTATGGGGCAGTATGCCAAATTTGATAAACTGATGGTACAGACCTTTCAAGATAGCCTTACTGGTCCAGCATTAGCCTGGTATGCCCAATTGGACTCACAAGAAATTGATACTTGGGATAAATTAGCCAGGGCATTTTTCAACCAATACAAGTTCAATATCGAAATGGCACCCTCGGTCTGGGATTTGAGTACTATGAAGAAGAAGAAAGACGAAGCTTTCAAGGAATATGCTCAGCGATGGAGAGCTTTAGCTGCAAGAATCACCAATCCGATGCCGAAAAGGATCTCACTTTTACTTTCATCAACACACTAGAAGAGCCATTCTTTTCTCATCTCATAGGGCATGCGTCAGCAAGTTTTTCAGAAGTGGTAGTAGCCGGATGCAGAATTGAGAATGCTATCTCAGCCGGAAAGCTGCAAGTAGAAAAGAAATATACACCTAAAAATGTCTCGTACAAAGGAAAGGATTCGACTGTCGGTATGGTCAATATCTCAAGTCCAGCAAACCCTACTAAATCCATAGTTCTGCCGACCAATCAAGGTCAAAGTCAACAAAGGGTTGTTTCGAATCAACAATCAAGGCCCAACCGACGCAATTTTACTCCAATACCGGTTCCCTCAGCCAAGTATGGGCTAAATTGAGAGCCGATAATCTGATTGGCTTTGAAGTACCCAGAGATGATTATAAGCCCAAGAACTACAACCCTGATTTAAAATGTGAATATCACATGGGGCAAATCGGGCACTCCACTGATTATTGTTGGAGACTCAAACATAAGATTCAAGATCTTATTGATGCAAAGACCATCCAATTAGACTTTGTGCAGCCTCCAAATGTTTCTACTAATCCATTGCCAAATCATGGGTCGGTTATTAATATGATCACTGCCGAAGCGCCGGACCCAGAAGTCAACTTGGATGAATTGCCTATCACCATAGAACAAGTGGCATGGAATCTCCGCCAAATGGGGCATTTACCCTATATCAATCTGAGAGATCGCACCAAAACCAGACCAGCCATTTACAACTTGTTGCAAAATGGAATCATAAAAAAGGAAGATATCATGGAAATGCTGGTCCCAAAGCCAAGAAAGTCAAGCACACAGGCAGAATTGTGGGCAAGATACCAAGCTGGAGACCCAACTGTCGGAACTCTAGGAGATGATGGAAAGTACCAATATCTGGTTGACTATTGGTTTGAACCACGCGTATATGCTATGCTCCTGCCACTGGATGGAAGAGTCTGAAGATGAAGAAAAGCCTGTACCAAGAAAGAAGAAAAATTTGTTGGCATGATCACATGTGAACCGAAGTTAATCAAATTTGAGATGAACAACAGTAAAGAAGAGGCAACTGTCTCGAAGCCTAGAAGTTATACTTTTCAAATCCCAATTGCTGTAAAGATTACAAAGCTGCCCCATTTGATTACCAGACAGTTAATCACGCTTCTATGATTGGCGGGCTTACCCGTTCGGGAAGACTTTATGAACCAACTGCAAAGAAGGTGACCATGGATTCATCGCCGCCGCCGAATGATGAAGAAAAGAAGGAAGATGAGAAAGCAATATTGGCTAAACTCATGAAGGCAAGTGAATTCAAAGTAGTTGAACAACTAGCCAAGACGCCAGCCCAAATATCACTCATGGGTTTGTTAATTAGCTCTGATATTCACCGTGAGGCCTTGTTCAAGTTCTCAAAGAAGTAAAAGTTCCAGAGATGTGACAGAAAAAACCTTGGAACATATCATCAGTTCTGTCTTTGCAAATGAGCAAATTAGCTTCTCATCTGAAGAATTAGGAAAGAAGGTGGCCAACATAATAAAGCTCTTTTTATTGTTGTCAAAAGCAATGGTAAATCGTCTCCCGAGTGCTTATTGACAATGGATCTTCTCTGAATGTATGCCCCTGGCTACTCTGAATTTGTTGGAAGTAGACCCGTCAAATATCAAGCCAAGTCCTACTGTAGTACGAGCATTTGATGGATCAAAGAAGGAAATAATTGGAGAAGTGGAATTAGAGGTCACTATTGGGCCTCAAACTTTCCTAATTCCTTTTCAAGTGATAGATATCCCAAGAACATTTAATTTGTTGCTTGGAAGGCCATGGATTCATGCAGCAGGAGCAATACCCTCAAGCTTGCACCAGAGGGTTAAATTTGTAGCAAATGGCCAACTTGTTACCGTTATGGGAGAACAAGATTATGCCATCTATCAAGAAACGGCTATTCCATACATTGGAAAAGGAGAAGAAGAAGACTTTGGGCTCCAAATATTTGAAGAAGTCTGTGTAATAAATGAAGAAAAAGAAGCTCAGATAGGAACTTTTGGCCTAGGATATTCTCCTACTCAAACAGAGGTAGCAGACATGAAGAATAAGATGAGAACAAGGAAACTTAATAAAGAATATGATCCAGACATCGAAATCCCGCACATCAGAAGCTCCTTTCCAAAGCCTCATCATGTCCAGAAGACAGATGACTCCAAGGAAGATGATCCACCCAAGAAGATAGCTTTGAAGAATTGGTTTTCCATACCTTGTGCTAGTTTTAATTTTCTTAAGTAAGGACCGATATTAGATTGCGTTTTGTATTTTTCTGCTTTATGTGTTGCTCAAATAAGTGTACTTAAACACCATTTCAAATTTAATAAAATTCTTTTTGTTTTTCCATATTCTTATTCTTTCCCCATTCATATTCTACTACCAGATCCGACTTTTGTGATGAGTTCCGGGATATCTCGCGTCTGTAAATACTGAAAATATCGATATCACCTCCAACCCTACTGGGTTAGTCGTTGAAGATGATATCGATTATCAATTGAAAACACAAGAAAATTGGCAAAACTTTGACATGAAAGGATTGAAACCCCTGAACCCACTAAATTGGTTAATTTGGGAACAAGTGAAGATCCTAGGAATTTGAGAATTGGGGGTAAATTGCCAGAAGACACAACACAGGGTTTGATTAAGTACTAGCAGAGTATTTGGATGTTTTTGCATGGTCATATAGTGATATGCCCGGTTTAGATCCGTCAATTGTGGTCCATAAATTGCCAACCAAAGAAGGCATTAAGCCTAAGAAGCAAAAACTAAGGCGATTTAGACCCGATTTGCTACTTAAAATTAAAGATGAGGTCAAGAAGTTACTCGAAGTTGGATTCATTGAAGTTTCGGATTACTCAGATTGGGTATCAAACATAGTACCAGTACTTAAGAAAAATGGGAAACTTAGAATCTGTGTGGACTTTAGAGACTTGAATCAAGCGACCCCAAAAGATAATTTCCCGTTGCCACATATTGATGTCTTGGTAGACAATACAGCTGGAAACCATCTATTCTCATTTATGGATGGATTTTCGGGATACAATCAAATATTGATGGCCGAAGAGGACAAAGTCAAAACCACATTTGTCACAGCCTGGGGAACTTTTTGCTATAAGGTCATGCCATTTGGTCTCAAGAATGCCGGAGCAACTTATCAGCGAGCAATGCAGACCATATTGCATGACATGATGCATAGAGAGGTGGAAGTATATGTTGATGACATGATTGCCAAATCAAAAGAAGGAGAAGATCATGTAGAAGTATTAAGGAAACTTTTTGAAAGATTGAGAAAGTTTCAATTAAAATTAAACCCAGAAAAGTGCATTTTTGGAGTAACATCTGGGAAACTATTGGGATTTGTGATCAGTCAAAGAGGAATAGAAATTGATCCTGATAAGGTCAAAGCAATTCAGGAATTACCTCCCCCAACAACATTGAAAGAAATTAGAGGTCTTTTGGGGAGACTAAATTACATTGCTCGATTCATTTCCCAGTTGACGGATAAATGTCAACCACTGTTTAAATTATTGAGAAAAAATGCCCAAATTGAATGGAATGAAGAATGTGAAGAAGCCTTTAACCGAATTAAGCAGTATCTGACAAATCCCCCAGTTTTGATCACTCCAGTACCCGAAAAGCCTTTGTTCTTATACTTGACAATTTTTTCGGAATCCATGGGTTGTGTACTCGGGCAAAAAGATGAAATGGAAAAGAAAGAGCTATTTATTACTTGAGCAAAAAATTCTCAAATGGAGAGCAAAAGTATTCAGAGATAGAAAGAACTTGCTGTGCATTAGTATGGACTATGCATAGACTCAGGCAATACACGCTCTTCTACTCAATCGAGTTAATTACAAAGCATGATCCTTTGAGGTATCTGGCAAATAAGCCCGCCTTGGTCGGTCGAATTTCAAAATGGCAAATGTTGCTGTCTGAGTTTGATATTACCTATGTTAGAAAAATTCAATTAAAGGACAAGCCTTGGCTGATCAACTCGCTGAAAGCCCGGTTGATGAGGAACTAAAGGAACAAGATCAATTCCCCGATGAAGGGATTCGGGTAACACAAACGGAAGATGAAAGAATGCCGAATTGGAAATTGTATTTTGACGGAGCAGCTAATGTGTATGGATGTGGAATAGGGGCAGTCCTAATTTCACCTGAAGGAAACCAATACCCAACAGCGGCCAGATTAATGTTCCCTTATACGAAAATATAGCAGAATATGAAGCATGCATTTTGGGTTTAGAGATGGCAATCCAAATGGAAATTCAAGAGCTCGAAGTTTTTGGAGATTCATCACTTATTATTTTTCAAACTCGAGGAGATTTTAAAACAAAGGATCCCAAGTTGATTCCTTATCATAATCACTTGGCAGAATTGATAGAAAGATTCAGGGAAATCTCCTTTGTATATGTGCCAAGAACTCAAAATCAGTTTGCTGATGCTCTGGCTACTTTGGCCTCATTAATTCAGTTTACTGAAGGAGCAAGAATCCAACCTTTGCAAGTCCGGGTGAGAAGTGAACCCGCATTCTGCACCATGATTGAATCAGATGAACCCTGGTTCCAAGATATTAAAGTTCTTTTGCAAACGGGTAATTATCCTGAAGGTGCTACCAAGAAAGATCAGAAGTCACTGAGGCGTTTGGCCAGTCATTTTTTGCTAAGTGGAAATACGTTATACAGAAGATCATTCGACACGACTTTGTTAAGATGTGTAGATGAAAAAGAGGCCCAGAAGCTCATGGAAGAAGTTCACGAAGGAATTTGTGGTCCTCATATGAGTGGTTACATGTTAGCCAAAAAGATTATGAGATTAGGATACTTTTGGTTAACTATGGAATCAGACTGTATCAAACATGTGAGATCTTGTCATTTATGCCAGATCTATGCAAACAAGATAAGTGCCCCTCCAAAAGAATTACAGTTAATGTCAACCCCATGGCCTTTCTCAACATGGGGGATAGATGTTATTGGGCCAATTTCACCTAAAGCTTCAAACGGTCATCGGTTCATATTGGTTGCAATCGATTACTTCACTAAATGGGTAGAAGCCGCTTCTATGCAAGTGTAACAAAGTCCGTGGTTGTGCGGTTTATCAAAAGAGACATCATCACTAGATATGGAACTCCAAAGTATCATCACTGATAATGGTACGAATTTGAACAACAAAGAAGTAACAAATTTGTGTCAGCAATTCAAGATCAAGCATCGGAATTCTACTCCGTATCGGCCACAGATGAATGGGGCAGTTGAAGCCGCCAATAAGAACATCAAGAGAATTATTGAGAAGATGACCATTGTCTATAAAGATTGGCATGAAATGTTACCGCTCGCATTAATGGCGTATCGAACGTCTGTAAGAACATCAACCGGGGCAACACCATATTCCTTGGTATACGGAACTGAAGCTGTTTTACCTGTAGAAGTTGAAATTCCATCACTTCGTATATTAGTAGAAACCAAACTCGATGAAGCTGAGTGGATAAAACAAAGATTTGAACAGTTGAATCTGTTAGATGAAAAGAGGCTGACTGCAATGTGTCACGGCCAGTTATATCAGCAAAGAATGGCTAAGCATTCAACAAGAAGGTCAAGCCAAGAAGCTTCCAAGAAGGTGATTTGGTTTTGAGAAAGATGCTGCCAAATGTACAAGACTCCAGAGGAAAGTTCACACCAAATATGAAGGACCGTATGTAGTTAGAAAAGTATTGTCGGGAGGAGCATTGATTCTTTCCCAAATAGATGGACCTGATTTAAAGGATCCTGTAAACTCAGATGCTGTAAAGATGTATTATGAATGATCAATAAAATTTGTCATTTTCTGTGTTCAGTTGATTTCATTTTTAGTTTTTACAAGCAAAGTTGATATCCCAAAAACTTTGAACTCAGGTCAAATCTCAACCCGTTAATTAAATCATTCAAACAAATTTCCAAAAACTTTGAACTCAGGTCAAATCTCAACCCGTTAATTAAATCATTCAAACAAATTTCCAAAACCAAATCAGGTCAAATCTCAACCCTTTAATTATATCATTCAAACAAATTTCCAAAAATTCTCAAATCAGACCAAATCTCATCTTATTCAAACAAATTTCCAAAAATTCTCAAATCAGACCAAATCTCATCCCATTCAAACAAATTTCCAAAAAATTCTCAAACCAGATCAAATCTCAACCTGTCACTTAAATAAATTCCCAAACCCTAATAAATCTTTTAGAAAGTAATTTGAGCATCCCATATGGCTTTAAAATGCATATATGCAATTTTATCTGGTGATTGTATTGCACAAGATAACTAGTTTTTGAACACGGTTATGTGAACAACGGAAAAGCCCTAAACACATTAACCAATGAAAGACCAAGATTCTTAAAATGGATCAAGAAGTTTAGAGTCCCCGAGTGGATCAAGAAAGATCAAGTTTTCCCAAATAAATCAATAAGTCAAGTTTCTAAGAAAATCAAGATTCCCCCAAATAGATCAAGAAAGATCAAGTTTCCTCAAGTGGGTCAAAAGGATCAAGTTTCCTCAAGTAGATAAAAAAGATAAAGTTTCCGAGTGGATCAAGAAAGATCAAGTTTTCCCAAATGAATCAATAAGTCAAGTTTCTAAAAAGATCAAGTTTCCTCAAGTGAATCAAAAAGATCAAGTTTCCTCAAGAGAATAAAAAAGATCAAGTTTCCTCAAGTGGATTAGAAAGTTAAGTTTCCAAGAAAATAAAAAATCCCCAAGTGGATAAGAAGATCAAGTTTCCTAGAAGATCAAGTTTCCCGGAAGATCAAGAATTCCCAAATGGATCAAGAAACCAAATCTTTAAGGTTTTAAAAATCCCCAGTAAATCAAAGCCCATAGGTCCGGCAAATGACCAAACCAAAGCTCATAGGTCCGGCAAATGACCAAACCAAAGCCCATAGGTCCGGCAAATGACCAAACCAAAACCCATAGGTCCGGAAAATGACCAAACCAAAGCCCATAGGTCCAGCAAATGACCAAACCAAAGCCCATAGGTCCAGCAAATGACCAAATTAAAGCCCATAGGTCCAGCAAATGACCAAATTAAAGCCCATAGGTCCGGCGAATGACCAAACCAAAGCCCATAGGTCCGGCAAATGACCAAATTAAAGCCCATAGGTCCGACAGATGACCTAGCAGTTTTCTAAAATCTAGACCCGATAGACGGTCTATCAGTTTTTTTTTAGTCTAGGCCCGACAGATGGCCTATCATTTTTCTAAATCTAGACCATACAGATGGTCTATCAGTTTTCTAAGCCTAGGTCCGACAGTTGACCTAGCAAATATCAAAGTCTAAACTCGACAGATGGTTTAGCACAGTGTCCAATATAGAATCCATCCTTTCAGGATAAAAAATTATATCTTTGTTGGCAGGAAAAATTAAGCAAAAATTGGCTATCCTTTTGTCTTTGTGCCAAAAGTTTTGTTCAAACTTTACCACAAAGAGGGGCAGCTGTAGACACCCAATTTTTGCCCAATTAAAAAATAGGTTTAAGTTTACAATAAATTAATGTCATGTTGAGTTCATAAAAAAAATAATAAATATATAAATAGTATAAGAGAAAATAGAAAAATAAAAATAGAGGAATAAAATATATATATAAAATAATTAAATGAATAATATAATGTAAATAAAATATATGTAGGAAAAAATTAAAATAAATAATTATTTGAGCTCAATATAACATATATTTTATTAGCCTTAAGTACTAGTGGTTTAGCTATATGACCAAGGCACAGGCCAATGGCCTAACGGTTCAAACCATGGACACAGGAGCAAGAGGACCCGAGTTCGATCCTAGCCCAAGGCAGATTTTGCCTCCTTTTTGTTCAATTTTTTTCCCAAAAGACACATCGGTTCATCCACTTTGAGACACCATTTGATCAATGAATCTTTGTGTTTTTTCGAAATTAACTGTACAGACACAAACTAGGCATGGGATACATCACATCTGTACATATTTCATGTATTTTTTCATTCCAAAAGCCATCTTAATTAAGGCATGAAAATTGGAAAAAATTTGAATGAACATGTTTCTTCAAATTCGAAAATTTTTGAATTGTGTCCTTTGATCAAATTAAACACACTTAATCGAAGAGTTATGATGTATAAACACATATTTCGTGATCAATTTTAAACAACAATCACGAATCGAGTCCTAATTTTGAATCGTTCTAATTCGAAAAAATATAACGATTCGTGATTCAAAAATTGAAAAATTACAAAGCTTCAAAACGACAAATTGATTCGAACTCTATAAATAGGATCACCACACAAGCCAAATGCACAATTCAATTGCAAGAACCACAATCAAAATCAGAGAGTTTTCAAAAAAAATTCGAATTGAGGGTTAGAGTGAGAAAGTCCAAATTCGAAGAAATTGATGAGTTTCTGGGCAAATTAAAGTGTATAGGAATGATATAGGGAGTGTTTTTGATGATCGAGTGTGTTTAGATTTGTTCAAATTGATCAAATTAAGTTCTGGAAATTTTTTGGATTTTTTCGCATTTCTTGCCACCGATCAGCCACTTCGGACCGCCGTCTACGGTGGATCTAGGCGAGATCCACCACCGCCACCAGTTGCAGCTTCCCCATAGGCGTCGGGCCGACAACCCCTCCAGCCTCAAAGACCACCAGAAACAGCCGAGGAAGCGTTTGAAACCACCGACTTCATCTTCTTTGCCCGATCGGGGCTAGATCCGACCCGAAATCCGAAGTCCAATCCGCCCCTGGTCAACGGTCAAAGATCAGCCCAGATCAGACGGCCCAGATTTGATCATCCAAATCCAACGGTCCAGATTTGATCAAGGTGATCAACGCCCCAGATTGAGTCAACGAGATCAGACGTCTAGGATTGGTCTTCAGATCAGACGATCCAGATCGCATCCGCTCCATCCAACGGCCCAAGTCAGTCCGTATTATTTTATTATATTTTTATTATATAATTAATTTCGGAAAAAATAGGAAAAAATTAATAAAAAATCCAGAAAAATTAAAATAATTATTTTTAATGTAAATTCACATGTTTTAGCAATTTGTGATATTTTTAAATATTTTATGAGTATGTATTTATATATAAATTGATCTTAAAATGTATGTTTGATACATAAGATGTATTGTTTTTGTATTCTAATTTTTGATATGATATATTTTGACTATGTTTTGAATGTGTGTGATGATTATTGAATTTTGAAAAAATATAAATTTAAAATAGGTTTTCTAAATCAAAATTGTTTTTGAATAAAAAAAATGAATTTTTTTTTTTTTTTGAATAGAATAAAATGGATTTTTTTAAAAAAATTGAATTTGTGGATGATGAAAGAAATGAATGAAGATGAAAGAATTGTTGTTGAATATTTTTGAGAATCATGATATTGATCAAGTTTTTTTATCAAAATTTATCTTCATAAATTTACTAAAGATATTAATCAAGTTTTTATCAAAATTATCTTCATAAATTTGCTATGTAGATAATATTCAAAGTTTTCAAAATTATTTTTAAATTGACTTTGAAAATAATTAAAGTTGTTCAAAAATGTTTTCATAAATTTGCTATGAAAATATTTAATATTTTTTAATCAAAATTGATTTTCATGTAGCATTAAATTAGCCATGAATTATCATAAATTGATTTTTTTTTTAGAAAAATGATTTTTGAACTTAGAAAAAATATGTTTTTCATGAAATGAAAAATCAATTGATTAGATCATAGGATCATAAAAAAAATGATTTTCATAAAAATTCAAAATTTAATGAACTTAAAGTGAAAATAGTTCAAAAATATAAAATTGATCTACAAACTAAGTTCTTTATAAGAGAACTACGTTTTGTTTTATCTCGATTAGCGAGTACGTAGGCAACCTTCGGGGCGACATTACAAATATAAAGTTATTTATTTATTTGTTTATTTTGTTTAGTTAATTAATAGTATAAATTTAAATACTATTAGTTTGTTATTTTCTAAAAATTAAATATGGTAAAAATGGATTTGATATATTATTTTCTTATTAATTAATTTTTCTTTATAAATATTTAACTTTTGCGATTATTTCTGGATGTAATTATAAGTTTATATATATATATATATATATCTTTGAATGTTTTGCTATTCTTGTAAATGTTATATGTTTTCTAAAAATTAAATAGAAAATTATTAAAATGATTTCTGACTTATTAATATTGTTATTATTTTTTTGATGTATTCTTTTGCAAGTTTTTAGAAAAGGATAAATTCTAAATTTTAAAATTAAAGTGGTAACCGCTTAGGTTTTAATAGGTTAGCCCCCGGACTCAGATATCTGGTATTTTTTTTAAAAAAGTTTGGTTTTAAATCAAATTTTCCGCAGACTAGTGGCTAAGTTAGGATAACCGACCCATTAATCCTAACTTTTCATTTTTTCCCGATTTTTATCGGTTGGCGACTCCAAAATATTTCAAAATTAAATTTCTTTTAATCCCTAGTCGAGGATTCATGTTAAATGGGTTAGGGTTTAATATGAATCGGTTTAAAGAAATGAACCGGATGATTTTCAAAATTCAGGCTCGACAAGGGGTTCTTGTTTTCTTAGTTGAGAAAAACTCGTTTTTGTTCTTATTTGGAATAAAGTTTTATCTTGGTTCAATTTTTAGGGTTTCGTTTCCAGTGTTTTGACTCGGTCTAGAATTTGGTTTTTATCTTGAGTCGATTTTGGGATTTAAATTTCTAACTTTTTAGGATTATTTTCTATGAATTATGAAAATTTTTTGGGGTTTACAATGAGTGGATGTTGACCCATGTGATCAGAAGCCATTTCCCTAGAAGTGTTTTGACAAACAAGCCTCCTATTATACCAGAGGATAAAGGTGAGACCCAGTTCATCAGAAGATCATCTGGCAAAAGAAGACAAGCAGCTATGCAGGCCACAGTGGTTATGCAGAGTGTGACTACAACTATGATAGATGAAAAAGAAGGTAAAAAGAGAAGGAGGGAAGCTGAGAAATTTGTCTCCAATTATAATTATGCCCACTATATTGGGACTACTCATGGGGGATGGTTTGAAAAAGATGTAACACCGCCTTACATTATGGAGAAACCTGCTTCTAAAGGTATCCGGATGATGGATACCAACCTGACTTTAGCACCACCAAGGGGTAAAGGGAGAATTGAGAGTGATGACAGTAGTTTTGAGGAGGAGGATTACTATCCACAGCTAGGCCCTCGGGAAAAGGGCAAAGGACCTCTATATCCAAGCCCATAGAGTTAGACTTAATCTTCGATTAAGATATGTTTTGATATATAATATAACTGATGTAATGTTTTGATAAACTTGCTGCTATATGAGTAGCATATGGTATGTAATATGAAGAATGATGATCCTTGATATGATCATAGAGGAAATAGGACTAGGGTTAGTGCAAATTTTGGAATGTATATAAAGCACTAACTATATAATACTATGTGTGTATTAAAACCATTGCCTATTCCAGAATGGAAATGGGATCAAATATCTATGGATTTTGTATGTTCTCTACCCAAGACAAGTGCAGGTCATGATGCTATTTGGGTTATTGTGGATAGACTCACTAAATCAGCCCATTTCTTACCAGTCAACATGACTTATCTCTTGGAAAAGTTGGCAAAGTTGTATTTAAAAGAAATTGTGAGGCTACATGGGGTATCAGTTAACATAATGTCAGATCGAGATCCACGGTTTGTTTCTAGATTCTGGCAGGGATTACAAAAGGCATTGGGAACTCAATTGAAGTTTAGTACGGCCTATCATCCTCAAACCGATGGACAAACAGAAAGAACCATTCAAACAATGGAAGATATGTTAAGATCCTGTATCTTGGAATTTAAAGGAAATTGGGATCAACACTTACCACTAGTGGAATTTGCATATAATAACAGCTACCATTCGAGTATAGGGATGCCACCATATGAAGCTTTATATGGTAGAAAGTGTCGATCTCCATTATTTTGGGATAATTTGGAAAGGGTATTGATTTGACCCGAACTGGTTCAGGAAACAATTAACAAAGTTTCAGTGTTAAAGCGAAGAATGAAAGAAGCCCAAGATAGTCAGAAAAGCTGGGCAGATTTGAAGAGCCGGGAACTAGAATTTAAGGAAGGAGAACATGTTTACCTGAAAGTAAGTCCAATCAAAAGTCTTCATATCAGGCAAGTAAAAGGAAAGTTGAGTCCTAGATATGTAGGACCATTTGAAATATTGGAACGAGTTGAAAATCTAGCATATCGCCTGGCGTTGCCGCCCAAATTATCTGGTATACATAATGTCTTTCATGTATCAGTATTAAGGAAATATGTACCAGACCCAGATAAAGTGGTTGAGCTAGAACCAATTGATCTGAAAGAAAATTTGACTTATGAAAAGGACCCTATCAAAATCCTAGACAAAAAGGTACAAGTTCTTAGAAATAAAGAGACCCACTACGTCAAAGTGCTATGGGATCCCAGGACTGAAGAAGTGACTTGGGAGTTGGAAGAGGATATCAGGAAGAATTATCTACAAATGTTTGAAGTTTCAAGTACGCACTTAAGCTTTGGGGACAAAGCTTATTTTAAGGGGGGGAGAAAATGTAAACCCCTAAAACTTCCACCATACGATACGATTCTAGATTAGAAATTATGAACTGACTAGTAAACCTAGGAGTTAATCAGAAACCCTAGATTAGATAGATAACTTAAATTTGGCCGGAGTGGGACCCATAAACTTCATAAAAGAACTTCTTTGACCCCAATCGATACCAAAAACGAGATTTCGTATTTTGAATTGATAATTCAAGGTATGATCAAAGGAAACTTCAAATTTTAAACCCGAATCCTTGTCAAACAAATAGATTAAATGAAGAAAACCTAAATATAGATATTAAGTGAACATTTTTGTATTCAACAAACACCTGAGGTTAAAATAAGGAGTAATAATGAGCATATATTTAGACTTGAACCCTAAAATTCGAGATTCCTAGTTAGTAATAAATTACATTGATAAGATTTCATAGTAGGTACCCAAATTTAATATATATAGCTAAGTTAGCTTATATATCAGAAGTATTATTAAGTAAACGACCCAATAGGTTTTTAGTTAGAAAATCGTGATCTTAAGATAAACTGTTAGAATTATAAATACCTAATAAAAACATAAACTGATATATAACTCAAAATCTAGATTTCAAACAAAGATTTGAATCATACCAGTATTCGAATTAGGGTTTTCTTAAGCTCTTGGAGCCTGAAATGAAAATTGACCCGACAAGCTTATAAAACCTAAATCGCGGAGGATAAACCTTTCTTAAACAAATAGATACGTACCATTAAAACTTAAATTTGTACTGTTTGCTAAACTAAACATCTTGTAGGATTCATTAAAAATATTTTCATGTATAAACTTATATATATTAGCTAAAATATACCCTAATAGTGTAATAAACTACCCAAAAATTTAACTAAATAATATCTAACTATTATTTAAATAATATATGCATATAAACAACTTGCAGGAGACGTATGATCATGATTTCAATGGCTTGGATCTTCTTAAGAATTGTGAACTGAAATTTCCCTCAATAATGCACATAAAGTCAATACAAATGTAATCCTAAGCCAATATAAACATGACAAATCACCCTTGCATTAATGACAATACAACAAGTGGATGAATTAACAACAAACAGGAGCAATTCGTTTCAAATACAAAGGAGAAACACAGCCGATTATCACATTTTGTTTATATATATACATACTAACAACCTTAGAAGGATAAGCAAACGGACTTCAATCTCTCTCAAATTTTCCATAATCCAACTATACCCTATTAGGAGTTGAATCAACCTAGAAACCGATTTTTAAACTCACACATCAACCCAGTTCGAAAATCACGAACAAAAACTGGAAAAAAACGCTTGAAAACGAGCTTGAGGTAAGTCGATCTCATTTCGTGTGTTTTCTTTCGAATCTAAGGATTGATATTGACTTCTAAACATCTTAGGAAGCTAACCAAGTGCATTAGAAGCTTCGGATTTCACCGAGAAGCCACAACAAAGGTAATCTTTCTAAACCCTAACGGAACTTGATGATTCCAAAAAGCGGGTAACATGTTGTTGATTTGTTGTTTTCTTTGGATATTCAAGTAGATTAATGTCTTAGGAGCTCATAGGATCCAAAAACCCGACTTCTTGACGTCGGAATCGGTCGGAATCGACCGAAGCTCATCAGGGAAGAAAATGAATAGTAATCCTCGATGAGTACGGGGAGGTACACGGGACGTGTTCCACCCGTGTACCTCTCGGCCAAAATTCAAAATAAAAAAAAAAACGAAACTAATTAAATTTAATTATAGAATAATTAATAATATAAGTAATTTTAGAATTATTATTATTATTTCTACATTTATTTATTTATTTCTGGAAATGTTAATAGTAATATTAGAGTTTAATAATATAATACCAGAATTTTTTTTATTTTATTTAAAAATAAATTATTTTCTAGCATTATTAAATATATGATGTTTAAATATATAATCTATTAATGTTAATCCAAAAAGAATTTTTAGAAATATAAATTACTTTTATTAAGTAATTTACGTATAATAGGTTTTCTAACTATAATTATTAATATTCTTAATATTATTAAAAGAATTTTTAGAATTTTTGAAAATATTATTTCTGAAATAATATTAAATATGAATTTAAGACTAATGTTATTTTAGTAATATTATGAATTAAAGTATAAGACAATTATTATAATTATTAATGTTATGAAAAGTAATTATTCTATCTTATCTATTTCGAAATTCTTATTATTATTATTATTATTATATATTATTATATATTATTATTATTATTATTATTATCGTCATCATTATTATTAGTATTATTGATGTTATTATTATTTTTACTATTATTATTGTTAATAATTATTATTATTCTTATTATTTACGGTAAAAGAAAAATTTTCGAAAATAGTTATAATTAAATTAATAAATCCTTTTATTAGTAAGTATATTTTCATTAAGTCGATATTTAATTAATTTATAGAAATATATTATATATATATAATTGATGAGTTTAGTAAATACTAAGTATATATTTAAATAAATATTTGTAGATAAATAGATAACAATGGAAGTTTAGATAATCCAAGATTGTGAGTATAGGAATATCTATATTCTATGAGAAAAATTTAGTAAGTAAATAAAAAGGAAACTAATAGTTTTAAACCATAAAAATGAATTAACTAAATTATTAAACTTCCCGAGTACCCAATCAATAGATTCAAGTATCCAACCAAAATCAATTAAATAAAAATTGTGATTACAATAATTTAAAACTAAGGGCTATTCCCAAAGAACTAGTTAAGAATAAAACATAAACCCAGCAAACCATTAGGACACTTAAATATTCATAGGAACTAGGTTGTATAGTCTTGTATAATTAATGACTATATTACTTATCTCAATAGGTGACTCGAGTATTGGAGAGGACCTTCCTGAAGATTACTATGATTAAATAGCATGGGAAGGTGAGTAACTCAGTCTTATTACATTGGTTGTGCTCGTACTAGTAGTGAATCTTAAATAAAAGATAATGAAAATTGGTGTACTGTTGGAATTGTGAAGATTGTGTATTGTATTACATTGATTGCCATGTCACTCTAAAATAAGCGATAACAAAAATGCATGTATCTTGGTAATGTCTATAGAATATGATTGAGTAAACCTCTGTTTTCTAAGCCTTAACCATAAGTGGGAAAGTCAATCGGAGACCTTAAGTCAACGGATCTTGAGTAAAACCCTATAGTTTAGATCCTGCAAACCCGAGTTCGTAAATCGAGGAGTCGAAAAATAATTAAAGTGTTTAGAATAGTCCGTAATAATATTTGATTTATTTAAAATATCAAATTGGTTTATTTTCGGCTTATTTCGAACCCGTTTGGATACTGCTTTGGAAAACGTGTCCCGGGGCTCGGAAAATTAAAAATATATCTTTAATATTTTTAGACTCGTATTTTTATAAGGATTTCAAAAATATCAAGTTTATAATTTTTCGGATTTTAAAAATATCAGTTATAGCTCATATAAGCTTACTTTACTCTTACCGGTAACTAAATTGTTAAATTTCCAAAAATAATTTATTTGATTATTTTATTAAATCATAAAAATTCTGCCACTTAAATAAAAATATTTTTCTTAATTTATTTTATATATTTTCTTAGTCAAGAAGCCACTTTATCAACCCATACCTTAAGTACACATCTATTATCATTACTACACATTATTATGTCTTCTTTTGCTTTTTCTTACACTCCCATTTCCCCAAAATGGCAGCTGACCATTCCCCAAAAATTAGCCACTTTTCCTTATTTTTTAATTATTTATTTGATATTTTAAAGTCTTTTTTAGTTAGATATGGAAGCAATGTGTTACACTTTCAAAAATGCAAGTTAAAATCAAACTACACACACCCCTACACCACAGAAGAATCACGCCAGCACCCCCACACACACCCCCCCCGTGCAGCTGCTATGTTTTTTTTTTTCAATTATTTAACACACTTTTATCTCTATTTAAACATCTCATTCCTTCCCTCTTTCACCTTTGCAAACCCTATATTTTTCATCTCTCTTTTTCCCTTTCTTTTCTCTTCATCTTTGCCTTGTCTTCTTAAGAACAAGCTGCCACCATTTTCTTTCCTTGCTTCCATATACATTTCTTGCAAATATTTAAGGTAATCATCCTCTTTTAGCTCTCATAAGATGTTATAGGATGATATTATGGATGTTTCATGCATCAAAGGACATTCCACAAGCTTAAAAAGCTATGGATGATGATGCCAAAAATTGAAACACTCCTCTTGATGATGATCTCTTTTGTTATTAGTATATTTGTTATCTTGAAGGCTTGTTTATCTTCTTATTTTTGTGATAGCTTATAGATCTAGAGTTTTACAAAGCTTTAGTTATGTTTATGTGTAGATCTAGAAGTTTAAGGTCTACTACCAAGTTTTTCTTATGTTTTTATGGTTGTATTGTGAGTAGATCTTAGATTCAAGTTTGAATGAGAAAGTAAAATTCGTAACTTGTCAAGGCACCATTTTAAAAACCCTCTTCCAAGTGTTAAAATGGGAGTTTTTGTTAAGAAAATAAAGGTTTGATGGATGTATATCATCAAGACTTTATCTTACAAGAATCAAAGTTGATTTTCAAAGTTTATTTTCAAAAACCAAAATTGTATTTTCGGATCAAGACAAAGATCTCAAATAAAAACATGTTTTCCAACTCACAAATGAGGATTTTATTCAAGAAATGAAGGGTTCTTAAGATATAATATGTAATGGCTTGTTTTTCATGAGTTTTGATGAATTTTCTCAAGAGATATGTTCAAAAGAAATTTATGGAAATTCGGATCTAGACCAAGACCCATTTTTGGAACCCATCATTCAATTTTAAAATGAAGATTGAGACAAAAATATAAAAGGCTCTTGGTATATATATCTTAAGGAATGAATTTTCATAAGTTTAAATGAGTTTTCCTAAAAGGTATTGCTTAAATCAAGTGTTTTGTAAAAGACAAAATTTAGGTCTTGTCTTCATTGTAAACTTCAAAGAGGAAATTCGTAATTAAGGGGAGACCAATTTTTAAAACCTTCTTTTAGATCTCAAAACAAGTATTTTATATTGAAACTGGAATGCTTTGATGATATATAATATAGGAAAATTATTTTCATTAAACTAAGTAAGTTTTAGTAAAAGAATTACTCAAAACAAGACAATGAGTTTCAACTTGTAAATTTCGGTTTTATGAAAATGGATTCTAAGAAGTTTCATTTGAACTCTATGTTTGGGATTAGATAAGTGTGAAATCTCTTAATTTTGTTTTGAGAATCTCCTTGCAAGTTTAAGACTAAAATAAGTTAGTCCAAGTAGTTAAATAGAGTAGATATAGCAATTTTTCACAAAGGCTCAAATCTTGGATTTTCGCAACCCTACTGTACAGTATGTTTCCAACCCTTAAATGACCTTAAATGTTTGAATTAACTTTAGAAATAGATAGCTCTTTCGAAGTAGGTATAAATCGGTATATTATAAGCTAAATTTCGAGTTAAAATGAGTTAGATATAACCTTTTTAAGTTAAGGATTCAACCTAGGCGAAAATTGACGAACTTAGTAAATAAAATTGTTAAGCTTAATGGAACTTCTTAAGAGATACTCATTGAGGGTATTCCTTGTACTTAGGTGAATTGGAGGGCGGGTTACCACTTCCCCAGGACTATTACGATTAGTGGATTTCACTACATGGACAAGTGAGTTCATTTCTCAATTAATTATGCTCTTGGATGTGCTTGTAGTAGTAGTGGCATTAGACTTAGGAAAAGATAAAATTGTGATTGAATGGTGATCTAAACTTGCATGAATGAACGATAAGTATATCAAGGCAAGCTTTGTTGCAATAACCTTGTATGAGCTAGTATAGATTTGGAGTGTCTGAAATCAGTATGGTCACTTTTAAATTATCTAATTAATATACCATGATTATATGAATAAATTGTACATGCATAACACGTAGTGAGTCACATATCATTGTCGAGTATGCCTTTGGTGGGACAAAGGTGTATTTAGGAGGCAGCAGGTCTTTAATTAAGGGGACTACGGTTGCATGACTTATGGACCACCCCATTCAAATAATGAAACTATGGTTGCATGACTTATGGACTAACATTAAAGATTGTGGTTGCATGTCTTATGGACCACCCCACTTAAGATTGGGACTATGGTTGCATGTCTTATGGACCAACTTTGGAACTGTAGTTGCATGACTTATGAACTACCCCAAACCTCGAATGGAGGGCGTAAATCCATTCACATATGACTACCGAAAAGTTATATGCTTGCTTGCTCATTTGCTTGTGCATTCATATGGTTGCTTAATTATAAATTGCTTGTGTAGATATTTTAGCTTGATCGAGTATGTTACTTGGAAAATGAATCTCACTAAGCAATTAGCTTATACCCCAATAGTTTTTGTTGCAGTGTTCCCATTTTTGGATGTTCCGAGATGACACTTTGTGCAAGTTTATCACATTGGATTAAAGAGCTTTTGAGGAAGTCGGGACCTAGTATAGGCGTGGACTTCTAGGAAAATCTCTTTAATGTAAATTCAGATATATGTAATTGGAGCTAAACGATGTAGTCTCCTATTATTTTGGCGGGGGTATGCCCCCTTGGCTTTTGTAAAGTTTAACTATTTATCTTGTTGTGATTTATATTCTTAATGCTATGTATGCTTTCTTAAGACTACTCGAATCAAAGTGTGATCCTAAAAGTTGTGAAAGTACACCTTACACTCGATATGTAAACTTATGGGATGACTAAGGTGGTCATACTTAAGTTTAAGTATCGGGTGTGGTGGACTGTCGCGTTTAGGATACCCTTTGGGGCGTGACAGTATAAGCTAATAGGCTTAGTGAGAACTATTTCCATAAATAACTTCTTGTGTAATGGAATTCAATCAAGTTATTTAAGTAGACAAATGAAATGCGACATACACGTGGGTAAACAAGGGATATAGTTTTCCGGAAACTATATGTTGAATGGATTTACGCCCTCCATTCGCGGTTTAGTGATACGTTACCTCAAAACAAGTAGTTTTAGTTAAAAAAAGATTTATGCTTTCGATCAATATCACCAAGCATATTAAGTCTACTTGAATTAAGCTATGCTTCCGGACTTTCCGCCAAGCAATTGCTTTCGGTCACTCCGCCAAGTGTTGCTTTCGACCTGAGCTACCATCCTTCTCAACCAAGGATAATAACCCAATGCAATGTGACTCACTTCGTGATATGCATGAATCAATTTATTTCTAATATTATAGCATCATTATTATCGAATTTAAGGTGATCATAGAGCATCATACAAATCAAATGTTATGCTAAAACAAACATTTAATCAATTCCGACCGTGATATTCGTAGGATTCTTTCAACAAATTTTCTTGCATACATATCCATTTGTCTTTTCTTAATTCTAATGCAACGACACTACGAGCACAATCAAGGAAAGCATTTTAAGGAAATAAACTCACGATGCCATGCTGATACTTTGCTAAACGGATGAGTCGTTCACACAATCCACTTAGTCGAAATAGTCCTTGGGGTATGGGTGTAAACCCCTAAATTTTCGGAATCGGTTTAGCATAAAACCCTAAACCGGAAGTCAAACGGAACCTTAAAAGTCAACAAAACCCTAGTTTACCGTATCCATCTAAATCCGGCATTTCCGTTTTCTTTGGCCCTAGAAAACGAAGTTGGGATGATTAGCTAAAATAGTTCGTAATAACCATAGGTTTCATAAAAGTTTCAGTTTCGCGAAATTCGGGTGTCCTTCGAACCCGATCGGACACAGTTCTCGAAAAACGTGTCCGGAGGACTGAAATAGTAAAAATATTCCGAATATACCGTTAGACTCGTAAAAATATAAGTTTTCCAAAAATATCAGTTTCGTAATTTTTTTGTAAGTAAAAATAGCAGATATAGCTATTATACGCGTATTTTCTTACTACCGGTATTTTAATTGTCATATCTACTTTACATTACACTATTCATTACTATTCTACACTATTCTTTTATCTCTACTTTTTCTTACACCTATTCTTACACTCTACATAACCTATAATCTTAACTTTTTACCTTTCCCATAACTTTATATCACATCTACCTTACATATTACATCTTTTATCTTTCCATCCCTTCCCCCATGCATGGCCGGCGCCCCCCTCTCTTAATGCCCATCAATTTGTTTTAATGTTGCTTTATTTAAATCACACAAAAATCACTCCACATTTTCCTATAAATACCCCCCTCCTCTTTCACTTCTTTCACACCACTTCTACACTAAAATTACTCTCTCAAAATCTCTCAAGAATTTCTCTCCAAGAAGTTCTTCAAGAAGTCCTCTTTAAGCTCATCTTCTTTAGGTAAAAGTTCCTCAAGAAGTCTCCATGTTCATCTACTTAGTATGAGCTTAGTGTGTGTTTTCTAAAACCATGAAGGTTAAGAAAGCAACAATAGGTTCATACTTTGTTTTTGTTCATAATCATAATTCCTCTATGTTCATGTTTCCTTTATATTTATTTATGTTCCTCTTATGTTCATTTATGCCTCTTTTATGTTCATAACTATCTACTATATCTATATAGCTATATATACTATTTAGAGCATATAAGCTCATAATCTTGCAAATTATTTACCTTTCATGCAATTTATTTACTTCAATGCAATTTATTTATTTCAAGTTGTTTTTAAGATTAGTCTCTAGTCTTAGACTTGTCCTCATCAAGTCAAAACAAGTTTTTCTTTCTTTTCTTTTATTTTATTTCATTATGGGACTAGTTTACTTCTTAGTCCCGGGAGCCTTGAAAAAGCTAAGACTCCAATACTTGACTTTATTATTATGCTTTATGTTATTTTGGTTATTATTATTCTCATAATCATGTTCATTTAGATTGTTGTCCATAATTTTATTTAAACAAAAAGAAGAATTTTGTCAATTAGAAATAAGTTTATGTAAAGTATAAAATCTATAAAGCAACACAAATAAAACTCATTCCTTTTCATGTTACAAAAAGAACTCACTATAATTTTATAAACTCTTTTTACTTTAAGAAGCCACTTAGATCTTTATTATCCCACCTTGTTTTTCAAAAGAAAATATTTTGTTGACAAAAAAATGGTTCTTTTCATAAAGAAAGAAAATAAGATGGATGACTAAGGAAATTTTTAAGTAAAGACCTTGCAAACAAATAGGCAAAGAAAATTTATGGTTTGAAAATAATAAAGCTATTTCTTTTCAAGTTACAAGAAGAAGTTAATAAGATTATAGAAATTAGTTTTTCTACAAAAAGTCCTTAATTGTTCCACATTGTTTTTATGAAGAAAACAAATTTTCATGCATGGATGATTATTTTTGAAAATGAGAAAAAGAATGAGAAATATCAAGTAAGGAATTTTTGCAAAACAAGTAAACAAAGGAATTTACACAAGAAAAATGAAAAATAACATATTTCCTAGAAAACTTCAAATATAGTATTAATGTAACTTAGAAAGTAGAAAATTTTATTTTCAAAAGTTACTTGGAAAGAGATAAATAAAACCAACATAAAACGTTTTTAGAAAACAAAGAAAGCAAGGTATTCATTTCAAAGAAATTTACAAAAACAATTTCCGAAAAGCTTCAACCCGACATTGTTTTACCTAAGAAAAATAATTTGGACAACAAGACACTTGAGCATGCTCAAATATGAGTTATATAGTTATAAAAAGAGAAATTTTCAACTATATAGATAACTAAGTATTTATCAAACAAATTTTGATTTCTTGAACCAAAGTTGTTTTTACTTGGAAATCCGTGGTGAATTTTGTCGCCACTTTTTTCGGAGCCTATATGGCTTTGTTTGTGGGAAATAATTTTAGAAATGGGTAGATCTTTTCGAGTAGATAGAAATCGGTATATTATATGCGCGATTCCGAGTTAAAATGACCAAGTTATGGCCATTTTAAGTTGGAACATTCTTCTACACGAACTTTAACGTTCTTTGACATTGTTTTGTCAAAATTTAAGAAAATCTTCAAGAAAAAATCATTATGGGTATTTTCTTTGGTTAGGTGACCCCGAGGAAGGATTTCTTCATCCCGAGAACTATCACGATTAAGTGGAGTGTGTGAACGACTCATCCGCTTAGAGGAATAGACGACAATGGCATCGTGAGTTATTCCCCGTTATTTTTCATACTCTTGATTGTGCTTGTAAAATTAGTTGCACTAGAATTTAAGAAAAACCAAAAGGAAGTGTATGATAATATATTGAAAGAATACTAAGTATATCGAAACTCGATTTGTTTGAAATAAAGTTGTATGTGAATTAATATCTTGAAGTGTTTGAAATTGATTGATCACTTGAAAGAATTTAAACGTAACTACTAGACTTTAATTAAAGAAACTATTCATGCACTTCATATGTTGAGTTACATTGCATTCACTACTATACAATTGGTGGGACAAGTGTATAATAGTGGTGGTAGACATAACCGGTATATCATGTAAGTGGCGAGTAGGAGCCGGTAAAAACTACAAGATTGGTGGCTAGTAGGAGCCTGTAATAACTACAAGTTTTTGATGGCTAGTAGGAGCCTGTAATAACTACAAGTTTTTGATAGCTAGTAGGATCCTGTAATAACTACAAGTTTTTGATGGCGTATAGGAGCTGGTAAGATCTATAAAAGTGTTTTTAAAAGTTGTGGCTGTAATTGGCCTGAATACTCAACCCCGAATGAAGAGCGTAATTCATTCAACATATGATTCCCGGAAAGTCATATGTCTTGTATGCTCACGTGGCTGTTGCATTTCATATGTTTGAATAATAAACTTGATTGATAAATTTCTTCGAGTGTGAATATTGGGATTTACTCACTAAGCTCATTAGCTTATACCCCGATAGATATCTTTTGCAGTTCCCGTACTTATGGTTAAGGCCACGTGGACCATGCGGGCAGGTAATCCCTTTTAAACATTAGAAATCTGGATAAAGTATAGCATAATATTAGCATGCAAATAGTTATATAATAGATTAGCAATTTAGGGAATTGTCCTTAAGTTTGTAAAATCTTTGCCATGAACAAATAATTATTGTGAATCCTCTTTTCTTAATATGTTTTTATATCTCCTTAAACTTCATTATTCCACATATTGTCCTCTAAAATTGTGAAAGTAAGCCTTACACTTAATATAAAAGTTTTTGGAAATGACTAAGGTTGCCATACTTAAGCTTTAATATTGAGTATGGCGGACTGTCACGTTTAGGGTACCTATTGGGGCGTGACAATGGGTATCCTTCCTCAGAATCACCTAGTCAAAGAAAATACCCAAAATGAGTATTTCTTGATGACTTTCTCGAATCTTGACAAAACAACGTCATAAGAATGTCAAAGTTCGTATAAAGGAGAATTTCAATTTAAAATGGCCATAACTTGGTCATTTTAACTCGGAATTGCGCATATAATATATCGATTTCTACCTACTCGAAAAGATTTACCCATTTCTAAAGCTATTTTTATCAAACTAGATATATAGGCGAGGAAACATTGGTGATCAGATTCACCATGAATTTTCCCAACCCAAAAACAATTTATTTCAAACATTAAATCATTCAAAATTGGTTTGATAACTACTTAGTTATCTATATAGTTGAAAAATATTCTTTTATAGCTACTTAGCTTATATTTTATTCATGCTCAAGTATTTGTTGTCCGCCCATGTTTCTTGAGTAAAACAATGTAAATTAGAAGTTTAGAAAACTATAGTTTACGAGAAATCCACTTTATAAATCTTTTTAAAATGAATATTTTGATTCTTTTGTTTTCAAAGAATTACTTTATGTTTGACTTATTATTTTTCCTAGATCACTTTTTCGAAAAGTAATTTTTCTTCTTTTCTAAACTCTCTACATTAGCACTACTTTTCCTATTTATTTTCTATACAATTTTTCTTTGACCATTTATTTGAAAAGATCTTAATTTGAAAATTCTCATTCTTTTTTCATAAGGTTTCCTTTATATTATGTTTTTATAGAAATCATTTTAGTATAAAAATCATTTTCTTTTTTAAAAACGAAGTTGTAAACCCTGGGAATTTTTCACATTAGTACACGACCTTACAATAGATTATATGAATTAGATAATAGATTTAGATTCAAATCAAAGTCTAAGAATGGATCAATATTTAGAATTTGGTTAGATAAAGGATGTAGAATTCGAATAAAGAAATTCTTTAACTCTAGTTGATACCAAAAACATGATTTCGTGTCTTGAATGAATAATTCAAGATATGATTAAAAGAAAATTTAATTCTTAAACCCGAAACCTGATATACAATAAGATTTAAATAGAAAAATATGAATATAGAGATAAAATGATTGTTTTTGAACTCGGCAATGATTCGAGATTAGAATAACGAGTAGCAATGAACTTATATTTAGACTTAAACCCTAAATTCAAGATTCCTAGTTTAAATTAAACGCTACTAATAAGATTTCACGTTAAGTATCAAAACTAAAGATATATATATAGCTTAGTTTCCATATTACGTACAATACTAAGTAAACGATTATGTACGCTTATAGACAGAAAACGATGACCTAAAAATGAACCGTTAGGATTATAAATACAAAATGAAAACATAAACTGTTGAATAACTCAAAATCTAAACTCCAAATAAATAATCGAATCATGCTATTGTTCTAATTCAAATTTTCTTAAGCTATTGAAGCCTAAAACAAAAATTGACCTAACGAGCTTAAGAAATTTTAATCGCGGGAAATAGAATTATACAATTTATTAACTACATATATATAAAATCTAAAATTGTATTATTTGATAATCTAAGAGTTTTGTATATTCCTATAAACATATTTTTGTACAAAAACTTCCAAATATTAGCTAAATTGTACCCATATAGCTCGTTAAATTATCTTAAAACTCAATTAAATAATTAGTGTATATATATATATATGTTTTTCGGTGGAATTTCGGTGGAAGATACGTAAGGAAGAAAGAGAGCCAGATTTTGGATCAATAATGCATTCCCTAGTCAACTAAATCAACCTCAATGGCCAACCAAAAGATGACAACTCACCCTAGCATTTATTAGGATGAAAATAACAGCCGAATGAAGATCAATTTGGAGGAAAATTCGGATGAAAAACACAGCCGAAGTCTCCTTCTCCTCCTTCTATATATATGTGTGTTTAAAGCTAATAATGAAGAAACAAACAAACCTCATTAATTTCCCAACTTCATAGAACGAAAACTACTTCCAAATAACAACCAAACCAAACCAAAAACAACAATCAAACAGCTTGAAACAACTGAGTTCGGATTAAAGGAAAAACAAAGCTAAAAACCCTTAAATACGAGCTCAAAGGTAAGTTGAGGTAACTCGAGTGATTTTCTTTCGAATCTAAGCATTATAACTAAATTCTAATAATCTTAGGAACGTAATAAACACAATTACAAGCTTCGGATTTCATCGGACGAACTCCAACGAGGTAAAAATTCGAAACCCTAGCTATGTTTTAGTAAGATCGAGATCTAAATATATATGTTTTTAGACGTGTTCAAAATTGTTTTATGTCCTTATATAAGATATATAAACATTTATGATCGGTTTAGTAATGTTTTTAACGTGTAAAATTTAAAAAAATTGAATCGGACTGAGGAGGAAGATGATGAACAGTACCAATACTGTCCCAAAGCCGGCAGTATAATCGCTCAACGCCGGCGGCTTACATAGATAAGCCGGCGGCGTAGCAACGGCTTACACTAATCAAAGGCTACGTAAAAATAATTTTTGCGTAAAACTAAACGTAAGCAGGCTACCTGGAGATATACCCCAACGGCATAGAGCCGGCGTACGTTGAAAGCCGACAGCTTTCAAAGCCGGTGCAACCAACCTGAAATATTTTGCAAATTTAAGTTTATACCGACACCTGGGTTTGAAGGCCGGCGGCTTTGAGCCGGTGTACACCCAAAATTCTTCAACGAAAGCTTATTTTGTCATAAACCGAATATATATATATACATATACATATGTAATATATTTACTGAATATATTATATATATATATATAACAATATAGAATTTATTACTTAAACAAGTAAGTACAAATAATTAAAATATTTAGATTAATATCTAATTTTCCTAAAACCCTAAGGTTAAAAAAAAAGATATTAACTATTAATCAAAGTTAGTATTAGTCAAATATTTGTTCTAAAATAGGTAAGAATGAAAATTGAAATAAGCTAAATTTTCAAGTAATGAGACTTCTAAAAATAACAGAATAATTATAGGAGAAATACGACAACCCTAAGAAATAATAAATAGAGATAATTTTCTATATTGAGATCAGTATAGAATAACATAGAATTTGTAATAGTCACTACTAAAACTTGACAAATATCGAGTCTAGGACATTAGCCACATATAGGAATTTAGTTAATTTATATTGATGAATACTTTATTTATCTTAATAGATGATCTTGATACACTAAAGGATCTACCAGCTGATTACTACGACTGAGTCAGTATGAGCAGGTGAGTCATTCAGTCATATTATACTGTTTGTGCTTGTAAGTAGTTGAATATGTAATGCAAGAATAATTAAACAATTGTCTTGTTGAAAGTATGTTGTGGCTTGATTGTATGATTGTCAAGATATCCTTACAAAAACGATAATGCAATGAATTGATGTTGTGAAGTAGTATAAATATGATTGTGTGTAATGTATGGTCACCGAGAACTTGATTAAGAATTATTGACTTAACAAAATAATCTGATCATGCATTGCACGAATTGCATTATTGCATATATTTTGGGGTGATAGCCTGCTACGTATTAATATTTCGGTTCTTTGTTTATGCTTGGTTGTTCTAATGTGTTAGTTCTTCTAAGGTATTCTTTGTTCCGTCAGTTCTACGGGAACTAAGTGGCACCGAAGAACGCCGCCTGTAGTATCGCTTTGAAATGATTAATACTTAGGGAGTTTCTAAGGGGATTGTAGGAGATGGTCAGTTTAATCAATTCTATTCAAAGTGATAACCCTAAAAGGAGAAATCGTTGATTCTCCTATATACTTAGTCTCTCCTAGGCAGGTGAGTCATGGAGTAATGGTTCTTCAACCCTTAAAAAAAGGGCGTAAATCTTTTTCCTATTTGGATTCTAGATCATCCAAGCTTGTATCTGTGCATATGGTTGAGTGCTTGCATTACATATGATTTGCTAATAACTTGAGTGATGTATGGTATGTCTGATTATTCACTGAGCTGTGGTTTCGCTCATACTCCAAAAGTCTTTTTAGGTTTACGTTACGACCCTGGTTAGTCACTTCCAGGAGTATAGCTCCGGTAAGAGCTTAGGAGCTAGAAGTCTACGATTATATTTTAGTTTAATGGTTATATACTATTAGAATAGATTATCTAGTTGTGTATTTCAGAAGAACTATATGGTTTATAATGGTTCTGTAATGCTTATTCACTAAGTTATTTCTTTCATATATTTGTTATTTCCTATCAAGCAACTAAAAGATCCTGTTGTTTTGAAAACCTGTCATTATTTGAAGGTAATCTAGTGATAGTATTCAAGTGTGACTTGTTTACTACTACTAGGGTACCCTCGGGGCGTGACAGAAGTAATATAGAATTAATTTAAAAAGCTTTTCAAAACAAAAGTAGCTTCTAAAATTGTAGTGAGTTCTTCTTAAAACTTGGAAAGGAATAACTTTACTTTTGTTAAACCATAGATTTTATATTTCATATAAACTTATTCTTAAGTGATAAAATCTTTTTTTTATCAAATATTTTTAGAGCTTGAAAACTTTAGACAACAATCTTAATGGCCAAGATTTGTAATAACAAGCAAAAATAACATAAATAATAAATAAAGTCAAGTATTGGGAGTCTTAGCTTCTTCAAGGCTCCCGGGACTAAAAAGTAGACTAGTCCTAAAAGAAAGAAATAAAATGAAAGAAAGAAAAATTGTTTTGACTTGATGAGGACAAGTCTAAGACTAGAGACTAGTCTTAAAACAACAAGAAATAAATAAATTACAATGAAAGAAATAAATAAATTACTTTGCTTGAAAATAAATAAATTGCAAATGAGCTTATATGCTCTAAAGAATATATATATATATAGATACATAATAATACTTAGATATAATAACAATAATAATATGAACAAAGTAAAATAACAACGTAAACATAACTAGATATTCATGAACAAGAATAATACATGAACATAGTGTAGCTTCCATAACATTTAGTTTTTTGAAACTCACACCATGGTCATGTAAAGTTACATGACATGAGGAAAGAAAATATAAGGGAAAGTTTACGTAAAGAAGGTTTTTGAAGTGTTATATGGTTGTGGGTTTTGTGTATGTAAAAGGTGGTTTGAGTTATTTTGAGAGAGTATTTGGAGAGAGTATTGAGAGAAGAATTTGAGAGAGATTTGGTAGAAATTTGTAGGTAGTAATTGTGTGAAAAAAGTGAAAGAGGAGGAGGGTATTTATAGGAAATGAGGAGTGAATTTTTGTATGATTTAAATAAAGATAAAATGAAACAAAATTGAGGGAGAGATGAATGGGAGGGGCGCCGGCCATAGAGTAAGAGAGGGAGAGAAGAGATTTTATTTTGTATTTTTGTTGATTCAATGAAGTAATAATTAAGGTAGATGTGAAATAAAGTTATGGGAAAGGTAAAAAGTAAAGGTTATAGGTTATGGTGCTGTAAGAGTAGGTGTTAGAAAAAGTAGAGAGAAAAGAATAGTGTAGAATAGTAATGAATAGTGTAATGTAAAGTAGATATAACAAATAAAGTACCGGTAGTAAGAAAATGCGCGTATAATTGTGATATATGTTATTTTTATTTACCAAAAAATTAAATAACTGATATTTTTGAAAACCTTATATTTTTATGAGTCTAACGGTATATTTAGAATATTTTTACTATTCCGAGCCTCGGGACACATTTTCAAAAATTGTATCCGTTCGGGTTCAAAATGATTCGCGGTTTTACTAATATGATCTTCTTAAGCTTCCTTAAGTAATTACGAACTATTTTACATACTAATCTCCTACTAAATTTCTTAGGATTGCTTATTCGGGATTGCCGGATTTAAACTATTACATCTAACTAGGGTTTTGTTGACTTTAGGGTTTTCAGTTGACTTTCCAATTAGGGTTTAAGCTATACCGATTTGGGGGTTTACAACCTACCCCCCTTAAAGAAAGTTTTGTCCTCAAAACGTGGAAATTCATATCTCCAGCTTCAAACAAACTTGGGTACTTATGTTGTATCTTATCCACAACTTCTTATGTTGCCTCCTCGTGGGAAAGATTTCTCCATAGTTCTTTGACATACTTGATTACCTTATTTCCCAACTTTTGAACATTTCGGTTAAGGATTTGTACCGGGTGTTCCTTAGAGGTAAGATCTTCCTTTAAGAGCACTGGCTCTAACTCCAAAACTTATTCTTGGGTCAATTGTCGCATAGGGATGTGTGAGACGTTGTGTATTCCTAACAGGTTTGGCGATAAGACTAGATGATAAGTTAAATTTCCAACTTGTTTTAGCATCTCAAAAAGATCTAATGTATCGTGGGCTCAAATTTTCCTTGGGAGCACACACGATGTATACTCTTTATCCTTAAGTACACATAATCTCCATTTGAAATTCCAAGGTCCTTATCTTCTGATCAATCTTACTTCTTTGTCTATCCTGTGTCTTTCCTTGTTCTTTGAATCCCATGACACGTGTTCTTTATGTCTCTCCAAGTTTGGAATCATTTGCCCTAACCGTCCATTAATCTAAGGTTGGTATGCTCATAGCTTCATCTCCATACCCTCTTGCAGGTTAGATAAACACTTAGGTGCAATTCTTATGCCTCTAGTTGATATGATTTTGATTGGTATTCAATGTTATCATACGATTTCTCCTACATAAGGCTTTGCCAGTTCGTCCAGGGAAAACGTCATATTGATCGGTATGAATGAGCTAACTTAGTCAATATGATGCAGATGGTATTGCTTCTGGTCGGTACTGTTGATAATCCAAAATCCAAGGGAGTTTCATTCCATTCTTATTTCGGTATCAGCAAAGGTTTTGTCAATCCTCTCAACCTTTGATGCTCTTTATTCCTTTGTATCTTCTCATCTTAGCATTAAGCTTCTTTAATCCTTTCTACCAAGGTTGGTTCCCATACTACATTAACTATCTCTACTTTCTCACTTTCTCCCATAAATTCAACGCTTAGCTTCCTAAATCCTCAACTCCTTTTATTTTGTGAGCAAGGTAGACACTAATTGATTCTGAAATTATAGTCCTTGATTAACTCTAGTTATCTCCTTTTTCTCATTTTTAATTTCTTTGTCTTTGAATAGATCAAGATGCCGTCCATAAAGACAATTACACACTTATTCAACAGAGACTTATATACTTGGTTCGTGTTTGGACAATCAAAAAGGCATTACTAGAAACTCGTCGTGTCCATAACGAGTTCAAAAAGCATTCTTTCGAATCATCTTTTAATTTGATCCTTAATTGGTGGTACTTTGATCTTAAATCAGCATGAGAAAACACATTCGCTCTTTGTAGTTGATCAAAAAGATCTTCAATCTTAGGGATCGGGTATTTATTCTTGATCAATGTATGAACTTAAGGATTTATCTTTTTCTTTCTTTATAAGCCAAACCGGTGTATTCTATGGTGATGGACTTGATTGTATAAAACCTTGATCCAAAATTTCTCGTAGCTGTTTCTCCAATTCTTCTAACTTCATTGAGGTGATTTGATATGATGCCTTAGCAATTTGTTCCGTGTTGACCATTAGTCCAATCTCAAAATTGATCCTTCTGATGTGATCCAGGCCATTCATCTAGAAAAAAAAAAAAAAAAAAATTATGAAAACTTATTGATAATCGGGGATATCCTCCAAGATAGGTTTCTCTTTTATCTTCTTCCGTGTCATCGAGGTAGTCATCCATTCACTTTGGAACTTACCTTTATCAGTTCAAAAGAATATAACTCCTCTTTTCTTGCAATAGTGGATTCTTCAACAACGTTATCTTCCTTTCTTATTGTTCTATGTGTTCTATGCTCTTCTTGCGACCATCTTATTAGGGCTTTATCAAAAGATAATTAACTTATATTAAAAATTACTTCTTATTTACTTAATCCCATTACTCATGAAGTCACGAGCGGATGGATGATCTCATATTCTTATTAGATGATCCTTCAACACTTCTTGGGTTTCAACGTCCTTTTTCGTGGAGGTTTTGATGTTAAGGCTAGGAGTCGACATTTATTATTGGTAGTCTGTAAACCCTGGTTTTCCTAGTAATCAAGTGAACGTCGGAAACTGGAAACCAAAACCTTAAACCAAATTAGTATAAGCCTTGTGAGAGAACTCTAGGAACCCTGGATCTGGCTTTCCTTCGGTTTCATATTAAAAGAACTTTTAAAAAATAATTTAATGTGGAATATTGTTTTAAAGTATATTTCATACCATAAAAATTTTTTATTTCGAAAAATTCTCTATTCCAGGCCCTCCCGAGCTCCATTATAGAAATGCGAGCCTTGGAACTAGAAACTCGGAAAAATACTCCGAAATACTCTTTAGAACTGGAATTTTATAAGGATTCCAAAAATATAAGATTTATAATTTTTCGAGTTACAAAAATCACAGCTATAGCCTTTTTCCCGTATTTTATTTACCACCAGTAAAGTAAATGTCTTGTCTACTTTTTTATTACTATTCACAAGTACAACCTACTACACACACAACCCATACCCTAGTCTTACATCCTTACAAACACTCATTATATTTTCTTTTCCAAGAAATTTTTGTTTCTTAACAAATTATTATATTTAATACTTTTTGTTACACAAATTCCAAATTTAAACAATTTCAACTCTCCCTCTCTCTTTTCCCTAGCATGGCCGGCGCATGAACCCCCCCAATTGCCTCTAATTTGTTTTATTTTATCTCATTTTTTATAAATAAAACAAACCCTAATTCACTTAATATAAATAATCATTTTCTTTTCTCTCTCTTTCATTTACTACATTTGTTCCAAAAAGCTCACAAAACCCTCTCCACTTCCTCTCTATTGCCGTGACCACCACCCCCACCACACACACACACAACAAGCTTCTTTCTTCTTCATTTCTTCACTTAATCCAACTTTAGCTGATGAATCTTAAGCCTTTCTACCATTTAATCTTGTAATGGTAAGATTATTCATGAGTATTTTCACTTTAAGTCCCCATGAGCATTTGCTAAGGACAAGAAAATGCTAATACATGAATATCATGCCATCACAAGAGTGGATCTTGTGTTTGAATGAGTTTTTGTTGAGATATTATCATTTTCATGCATATAAAAGTAGAGATCTTGCATAAAAATATATGTTCATACTTTTAAACTCCTTTTCATGCATTATAAGTAGTAGATCTAGCATTTAGATACTCATATTATACTTGACATTCATGATTACATGAATATTTTGTGTTTTCATGCATTAATGCTCATAAATATTTGGTCTTGTGTACATAAATGTGGTAGTTGGTGGATCTTTAAGTAGATAAGATAAAGAGCTTAGAAAGGAAAAGTTTTTGTTTGAAATATTCAAATGAAAATTCGTATGACTTCAAAGCTATATTTTAAAAACCCTTGTATCAACTTTAAAACTCATGTTTTATGTGAAAAATGAAGCGTATAGGTAATAGGTAGCATTAAGTAGTGATTTTTATAAGTTGAAATGAGTTTTGATGAGATTAATGTGTAAAATAAAGAGTAGAAACAAGATAGAAAATTTTGAGTTATTAGTCAACTTATGAAATTCGTAACTTTGGATGATGACCATGAAAACACCTATTATCCAAGCTCAAAATAAAATTTTTATGTATTAAATGAAGTCCTTAAGTAGTAGGTATAGTAAAATCTTAAATTTTAATGCATTAAACAAGTTTTTCCCAAAGGAATCATTCAAAAATTAGATTTCTAAAAATTCGAATTTTTGAGTAAATCCTATTTAAAAACATATTTACAAAGTGTAAAATGCAAATTTTTATGTAAAAATGAAGGTCTTAGGTAGTGTATGTTATGAAGACTCAATTTTAACTAATATAACTGGAAATTCCTAAGAATTAATCCCAAAACACAAGTAAGTTGTCAAAGTTAGAAAACTAGATTTTTCAAAAGTAGTTATTATTGAAGTCTTGCAAAATAAAGTGTCCTAAAATTTTCTTTGGGCAAAAATCATCAAGATCATGCATACATTAAACTCATCACATGCCATTCATGTTAGGAAATCATTCATATTGCATGTATAATTGATTTGTCAAGTAGAAACATTACAAGCATTTATAAAACTATTTTTTGGAATCGGAAACCGTTACTAATCAGAACTGATCCTATTGTTTTCGTGATCCAAATGTTTCCAAAACTTGAAAATAATATTATAATTAGATATATCTTTTGAAGTAGATAGAGATTGATATATAATTTGTGAAATTCCGAGTTAAAATGACCAAGTTATGGCCGTTTTAAGTCGGAACTTCCGCAAATAACGAGAATTACGAATTTGTTAAATTTTGATATATAGTTTGTATTAGTTAAGTGATGAAATACTTATTAGAGTATTTCTTCCTTTTTAGGTGATCCCGAAACCGACAAATCTTTACCACTGGACTACCATTACTAAAAGACCGGTGAACCATGGCCAAGTGAGTACCACTTCCGATTTCAATTATTATTTGTGATTGTAATGGTAGTTGCACTAGATAATTGGCAAAGATAAAATAGATATGCATGATGGGGATGAATGGGTATTATATATGGTTTTTGTTGATATGAGAAATCGAATATAAGAATATCGAAGCCGGGTGATTAACCATTGCTTGTATAAATGAATTAGAATTGATTGTCTGCAATTATTGATTGATCACCTGAAGAATTGGCATAACTAAATATTCGGAATTGAGAATAAATATGAAGTCATTCATATCATGATGGGGATGGAGCATTAGCATTTGTTGGTTTTTCGTGATCCTAAACGGTGTAAAAGTTGGTTAATCGTGATCCATAAAATGAATTACTGAGTTGGTTAATCGTGATCCTTAAAACAAATTTATAAGTTGGTTGACCATGAGCCTAAACGGCATCGTACCGCAGGATTCGTTAATCTGCTAACCCCGGATGGAGGGCGTAAGTCTATCCACATATGATTTCTGGCTGGTCATATGTTTGTTAAACTCACGTGTTTGATGCATATCACTTGTTTGATTAATGTGTTATAATTGTGATCATGGAAGTTTTTACTCACTAAGCTAGTGTAGCTTACGCCCCTATAGTTTCTATTTATTGTAGCACGAGTTCTTATGGCTTAGGCTGAGACCAGCTACAACTCAGGTGTAGGAGCTAGGCATCTCCTCTAGAAGTTGTATTCAGTTTTGATTATACTTCTGTAGGAAACCAAGGGACTCTGGATGAATGTAATGGATCTTTATATATTCTTTTGTAGGGGAATGCCCCTTAGACTTTGTAACTAATTACATATGTTTTTTGATTTATTATCTATTACTATTGAATGTTGAGTTAAACTCCTTAACTCCATTGAGTCGAGTATTCTATTGCCGTAAAGGAACGCCTTACATCTATACAAGACTCCCGAAGGACTTGGGTAGTAATTCGAGAGTTTTATATGGCATGTGGCAGACTGTTACGTTTATGATACCCCTATGGGGCGTGGCATAGTCTAAACTTCTTAGCTAGATTAGGTGTAACGAAAGATTATGCTGCTCCGCAATCCAAAAGAGCAAAAACATTCTGACTTCCTAACCTTATGCTTCCTGCATATATGACAGGGGGATTACTACTTCTATTTTCATATCTACTTATCCATAAAACTCTAAACTCTTGTATTTCTTGAAACAAAAGAATAACAATAAAGAGGATTCAAGGCTTACCGGTTCCTAAGTCGCAGCTATAGCCTCTATTGCAATCCAAGGCAGCCAAGTCCCCATCTTCTTCATCTATTTCTTCACTTATCCATTGTCCCTCCATGTTGTAGATTCTAATTCCTGAAGCAGTGGATCCTGATCTGCTTTCACTTCTACTTCCATTTCCTTTCCCGGTTCTTATAGGAACAACTCCTCCAGAAGGCCTTGTCAAAATATTCCTCCCTTGTGGACATTCATTGGCGAAATGCCCATCTTGCTTGCAGACATAGCAAGTATAGTTTACTTTCTTTGAACATTTTGATATCTTATGGTCTGCATCTCCACAGAAGAAGCACTTTCCAAACAACTAAGGGCACTTCTTAGGGTAGTGTGCTCCATTGCACTTCCAGCACTTGACGTTTTTTGGTATGAACCTCCTACTGTTATCATTACTCCTAAAGTTGTTGGAGAACTTGAATCACTTTTGTGGGGGTATGGAACTGGATCCATCATAAATCTTTTTCTCAAAAATCGGGGGTTTCTCTTCTTCTATTCTTTCTCTCCATTTCCTTGCTCCTTCTACAATCCGAGTTCTTTCCACTAATTCTCAATAACTTCTGATGTCAAATTCCTCCAACCTCATCCTCAGGTCTTCGTCCAATCCTCCTATAAAGACTTGTCTTTTCAATTCCTAAACTGTATTTGTAGGTGTCAGAGTATATTGCAGCAATCTACTGAACTTAGTCTCATATTCCTCTATAGTTCTTCATTTTTGAGCAATTTGCAAGAAGTCTGCACTATGCCTTACTCGTAGGCTTCCTGGGAAATAATTTTCCAATAAGTCATGTCTGAATACTTCCCAAGTGATTGGGGTCATTAGCTCTCTTTTCTTTGATTCCCACCATATCCTAGCGTTTAGACGAAGCATGAATGTCCCATACTTGATTTTTAGGTAATGCGGAACTTCATATGCATCAAAAGACCTTTCAATCTGAGCAAGCCAATCTTTAGCCTCATCTGGTTTATCGTAAGCTCCATCAAAGTAACGGTTACTTCGAATAAAATTAGGCAACGTACTCTTGTATGACCTTAGCAGTGGGGGTAGAGGTAAAGTTGCATTTTGGGAGTGCATGCTCCTTTGTACAGATGCTTTAATTGGCACTTGTTGCTGCGGTGGCGTTGGTACAGATGCCGATGCTAGTGCGGTTTCGGGTACGGGTGCAGGTGCAGGCATGTTCTGTAAGCCCTGGAAAATTTCAAAAAATAGTTCTGAAGAGGAACTTTGAAAATAAAACCCTAAAAGTCACTCCGAATTAAAACAGAACTTTGATAAGTCCCAAACTCCGAACGAATCCGAAAATTTCTGAATCGTGAGAAAAGTAAGAAATCTCAGGAATAAAATAGCAACTCAATATACTTCCATTCTGAAACCTTTATGTACGACAAATTTCCTATTTAAATCTAACTTATAAATTCGAATATAATAGAGCCCTAAAAACAAACCGTTAAGAAGTGAATAGTGATTAACCTTCAGGAATACAACTCAATCTAAAGCAATTCTGAGAACGTTGTGAGATATTAAACACTTATGAAAAATAGACTTTAAATTAAGCCTCACCAACCAGACAAGTCATATAAGTATAAAATATTGGTTTCTATTTTGGCAATGGGGTAAACCGGAAGGTCAACCAGGGAACCTGAGTCCCTGAAACTCTCAGGAAACTCCATACCTAGACCCGGCAATCTCGTATTCCTAAACCCAGGAGTTGGAACAAGAGGAAAAAGTGAAATCGGGTCGTGTTAAGCTTAGGATACTCTGGAAAGATGGGATCAAGGAAATTCCGACCTATTCCAATCTGATCAGGTGCTAGTTCGAAAAGCGCGCTCTGGGATTCGAAATGTTAAGAATATGTTATTCATGCCGTTAGACTCATATTTCTAAAGGATCTCTAAGTTATTAGTTTTACAATTTTTCAAAATAGCTAGAATTATCTGATTTTACAAATCTATTCGTATTTCGTTACTATCGGTAATTAATGAGTCTTCCAGTACGATTTAATATTATTAGTTACCTAAATTATTATTATTATTCTTATAAGATATACCCTAGTTCTCCTAGTGATCGGTTAGCAATCGGACGAACCTTGGAAACCGGAGAACGAAACCCTATATCGGTTCGATTCCAGCTTAGTGAGAGGAGCCTAGAAACCTTAGATCCGGCTTTCCTTCGATTTCATAATAAAAGAAATTTTATAAAGTAAATGAAGTTGAATCATTGTTCTAAAGCATATTTTAAACCTTTGAAAGTCTCAAATTCGGGAATTTTTCAATTCCGAGCCTTCCCGAGCTCAATTACGGAAAAGCGTGCCCCGGACCACGGATTCAGAAAAATGTTCTGGAATATTCATTAGAACCGTAATTTTATAAGGATTCCAAAAATATCAATTTTATAATTTTCCGAACTCTAAAAATTACAGTTATAGCTTTTCCCGTGTTTTCGTTACAACCGGTAAAGTAGATGTCTTGTCTACTATTCACAAGTACAACCTACACTACACACTACCCATACCCTATTCTTACATCCTTACAACTACTCATTATATTTTCTTTTCCAAGAAAAATTTGTTCCCTAAATAATTATTACAAATATTACAATTTATTACTTAAGATTACAAATTCTATCAAAATTCAAACTTCTCTCTCCCTTCCACTCGTGTTGGCCGGCGCCCCTCTCCCTCATTTTCCCCCTCATTCTTGTTTTATTTTACTCCTTTTTTTTCAATCAAACCCTAATCCACTTATTATATAAGCTTATGTTCTCTCTCTCTTCTCATTTTTCACTCTTTCAAAAATTGTAAAAGGTTGAAAACCTCTCTTCCTCCTCCCTTCTATGCCGTGACACACACACACACTAGCACACTCCCACAAGCTTGTTTCATCTTCTTTTCTTCTTCAAATCATCCATTAGATGATGATTTCAAGCTTTGTTACTCCTAAATCTTGTAAAGGCAAGACTTTTCTTGTGTGTTTTCCACCTTAAACCCCATGAGCAAATGCTAGGGATGGGAAAACACTAATACAAGAATCTCAAGCCATCACAAGAAGTGGATCTAAAGTTTAAATGAATTTTTGTTAAAAATAGTGTTGTGTTCATGCATGTAAAGTAGGGATCATGCATAGATATTCATGTTCATGCCATGAAATCCATGAATCATGCATGATATTTAGTAGATCTAGTGTTTAGACATTCACATCTTCATTTACATTCATGTTCATGTGTTTATTTTGATTTTCATGCATTGATGATCATGAAAATGTAGCCTTGCCTATGTATAGATATGTTAAATGATAGATCTACATGTATAGAAGACTAGAAACTTGAAAAGAAATTATTTTGTTAGAAAGCTTAGTTGAAAATTCGGATGACTTTGAAACCCTATTTTAAAAGCCACCAAAACCACTTCAAAACTCATATTTTGCACAAGAAATGGAGGTATATGTAATAATGCCCTTAAGGAATGATTTTTATGAGTTTGATGAGTTTAGGCATAAGAAGAATGTAAAACAAGTAGTGGAGTTAGAATGAAAAATATTGATATTTGGGTTGTAGTTAAATTCGTAATTTAGAGTAATGCTTACATGAAACACCTAGTATTTAAGTTTAAATTGGATGTTTTATGAGTTAAATGGAGTCCTTAGATAATAGATATAATGAAGCTTCAATTTTTGAGGCATTAAACAAGTTTTCTCATAAAGAAATGCAATAACATGAAATTTACAAAATTCGATTTTTGTGAGTAGCTTGTTTAAAAACATGTTTACCAAATGAAAAGTGGGAATTTTATGCATGAATGAAGGCCATGATTTTATAGACTTTAGAACTCATTTTTATTTAGATAACAAGTGAATTTAAAAATAAAAATCAAAGAAACCCTAAGGAATGTAAAGTTGAGAAGAATAGCCTTGTTAGAGATAACCTTTATGTAAATTTTGTAACAATTAGGAGTTCCTAAGGGTTTATCATCAAAAATCATCAGACCTTGTATATATTGAGTTCATTACATGGCATTCATGTTAGTAATTCATTCCTATATCATCATTCCCATGAATCATCAACTAGGAACATTTCTCATCAAAAGCAAAACAATTTTTCGGAATTGAGAAAGGGGCAGAACAGAACTGATCCCCCTGTTCCGTGGCCTTACTACTTTCAAAACTTGAAAATAATTCTAGAAATAGATAGATCTTTCGAAGTAGATAGAGATCGATATAAAATTTGCGAAATTCCGAGTTAAAATGACCAAGTTATGGCCGTTTTAAGTTGGAACTTCCGCAAATAGCAAGAATTCCGATTTTGTGTAGTATAGATACATAGTTTGAAGTAATTTAGTGATGAGATTCTTACTAGGCTATTTCTATTTGGTAGATGAACCCGAACACGACGATACCGTATCACCGACCACCTTTGCTAAAAGACCGGTGTACGATGGCCGAGTGAGTTCCTCTTCCGATTTCAATTATTGCTTGTGATTGTAATGATAGTCGCACTAGTTGCTAGGTAAAAATAAAAAGAATGATTATGTATGATGGGGTTAGTTGGGAATTATGATTGTCTATTGTTGATATGTGAAATTGAACTTAAGGAATATTGAAACCGGGTGATAAGTTATTATTTGTGTAGAGACGGGTTAGAATTGATTGTCTGCAAACATTGCTTGGCCACCTAAAAGAATTGAATTAATGTATATTTGACTCAATTGTAATTGGATTCATTCATATCACGATGGGGATGGAGCATTAGCATTGGTTGGTTTTTCGTGATCCATAAAACGAATACTTGTTGGTTAATTGTGATTCATAAAACGAATACTTGTTGGTTAATCGTGATCCATAAAACGAATTATTGTTCAGTTGACCGTGAGCTTAAATGGCGTCGTACCACAGGATTCGTTAATCTGCTAACCCGGGATGGAGGGCGCAAGTCCATCCACATATGATTTCCGGCTAGTCATATGTTTGCTGAACTCATTCGTTGTTGCATTCCACTTGGTTGATTAATTACTTGTTTGAATGTGTTGTATTAATTGTGATTCGGAAGTTTCCGCTCACTAAGCTAGTGTAGCTTATACCCCAATAGTTTCCTGTTGTAGTATGAATACCTTTGGCTATCTCCGAGGACCCGTGGACACCAGGTACAGCTCTTAGATACTAAGGAGCTTTTGATGGGGCCGGGGGCCTAAAGAATAGTTTCGGACACTAATCCTGTATTCTCGAGCCGGCATTTAAAGGATAACACAAGGAAATTTGTGGGCTTGAGAATTTGTAGCTTTTGTTATCGGGGGTATGCCCCCTAGTTCATGTAATAGAGTAATTCTCTGTAAGACGGTTATGATTTACATTCTTGCTGTAGTGTATATCTCTTTAAGCTACGGCGGAGCAAAGTATGGTCTATAAATGTTGGGAGCGAGCCTTACACCCAATGTTTAAACTCATGAAAAGACTAAGGTTTTCTTACTTGAGTTTAAATGTTGAGTGTGGCGGACTGTCACGTGTAGGGCACACTTTGGGGCGTGACATTTTCTGCCTAATTGCTTCTAGCACGAGGGTCAGATGTCTTAGTGTAGTATGCAAGTCTACCTGAGGTATAGCGGCTACTTGAGCGGTAGGCTGCTCTGCTTCGACATCCGATTGGTTGGAGGCACTTCGCTCCTCCCTACGTCCTCTTCTACTTCGGCTGTTTTAAATTTTTCTAAGTTAGGTTTATCACTTTGATATCTTAGTTAAATCTTTGTCGGAAATTTTGTAGATATAATGGAAACTCACTCGCATAAATAGTTACTGAAATAAATTTCAATCCATAGATTTATGTGTTTGTGAATTCTTGTTATTTGAGTCTATTTCCTTGAAAGAAAATTCTAAGTTTGGAAAGATCTATTGGGGAGATTTGCTCTTTTGAAAGAGTTTTGTATCTTGATCAAGGAGAAAGGTATGAATTTATGATTTTGTTAAGATTAGGGTTTTACAAGGAGTTTAAATTAGGATTATGTAATGAAAGTTTGTATTTTGAAATCTATATGTTCATATTGTCAGGTTCTAGTGAATTAGGGTTTGTGTTCTAAAAGGAGCATTAGGTAAATTAGAGTCTTGTTTTCGGAATTTGATTCAAGTATGACCTTACCTTATTTATTGGATGTGCTTGTAGGCTTAAGTTTGCTTGTTGTATGTGTTATAGGATTAGAACTCTAAATTGACTTAATTTTATATGGCATATTTAATTATTTTACTGTTTGTGCTTGGCTGCAGTTGGTAAAGACCACATAAAGTGTGATGTTAATGCTAGCAACCTGATGATCCTTGTGTGGCGTTGTTCCGAGTAGAGTTACACCTGGAGATGATTCTGGTAGATTAGGTTTTAGTAGTATGGCCATGAGTATGTGGGAGATTCCCTACACCAATATATGTATAATTATCTATTTTCTATATTGTATGTTTTTATGGAGTCATGACTTACTCCAGAATTGGAACTAGATGCATATGGTTCTGAATTGTGTTGCTTGCCGACTAATATAAGATAAAAAATGGTGTTTGTTGCATTAGTAATAGTTGCAGTTGATTATATATATTGTGTGTCCATATGCATTTGTGTGTGGTATGACGCGTTGAGATTTTTTATCATTCTTTTCATTTTTCAGGAGCAGTAGAAGATCAAGTGATTTATGATCTTCTAGGATATGACATCTTTGTAGATGATGGGGAGGACGCTAATAGATTTGACATACTAGTAGACTCTTAGAGATGCTTTGGATTTAAGGATAGTTGAGAAAGACTAATATAAAGTTTTATGTTTATATGTTTTGTTTACTTAAAGACTGTTATAAGAGTTTTTTTTTCTCTTTTACGTTATATTTAGATTTAGTTGGCTGGTTTTATGCCAACATGATGTTTTCTTTAAGGATTTTATTTACATGAGATAACTTAAATAGGTATCATTATGACAGTATTGAAGTTTTATATATTGTTTATTTGTGGATTAAAAGTTTAGTCTTGGTGTGTTTTTATAAGGAGAAGGACACGTGGTGGGTTATAATGTCCTTATTTTAAGGCACACAGCTTAATTGGTATAAGAGCAATAGGTTTTTTTAACATTTTATATTTAAGTTATGAACTCCTTGGGATAGTTAGCATTGATGAGTGGCGTACAAATGGGCTATGTTTCATTAGTATTTATGTTATGATCTTATTTTATCTTGTGTTGATTTTTATAATATATTTTATCTTGTTCCTATGTTCTATATTTAATATCTTTGTATGCCTCCAAGAATAAGAGCACCTAATGTGGGTTCCTCTAGAGCTAGCAAGGAGGAAGTTAATGAAAGACCACCTATGGATCAATCACCTAAGAATCTTCCACCTTTAAACCAGTTGCCTCAAGATTTACCACCACTGCTACCTCTACCTATTGGAAAACAAGCACCTTTACCCATCAGACAATGAGCACTGTAGATGTTGCTCAACTAACGTAAGCGGTGAATACTTTGCTTGGAGTGGTGGCACAGTAGCATCAGACTATGAGGCATGATGTGGATCTGATACAGGTTAATGCTGAAGCTTCAAGACAAGAAAATAAAAAAATAACGGAAATGGAGCCAATGGGGCCAGGTAAGTTGACATTTTGAGCCTAAACAAGTTTATAGATCTTGTCTATAAGTTTGAGCCAACACCTAGAAAGCCTCTTGATGCTCAGCTTTGGATGGAAGAAGTTGAGAAGATATTTGCTGCATTGGACATATCGAAGAAACCACATGTGGACATACTTAATTTCCTTATTCCTTAATCTTTGTACCTTTTTATCCAAGATCTGCACCAAGTGCTCCTCATAAGTGACGTTCTCCTTTAGTAACACTGGTTCCAATTCTATGATCTAATCCGGGTCGGCGATATGTTTGTGAAGAACCGAGACGTGAAAAACATTATGCACTCCCAAAAGATTTGGTGGCAAGGCAAGACGATATGCTAGCTCTCCTACCCATTCCAACACTTCAAAGGGACCAATATACCGGGGGCTCAACTTTCCTTGTGAGCGAACTAGGTGAATACTTTTGATAGGGTTTATCTTTAAATACACATGATCTGCCACTTGAAATTTAAGAATTCTTCTTTTTAAATCTGCCCCAACTCTTTTGCCTATCTTGGGCTTCCTTTATCCGTCGTTGGATGATCCGAACCTTGTCGGCAGCATCTTGTACGAGATCAGGTCCAAGAACCATCTTCTCCACATCATCCCAATACAATGGGGTTCTACACTTTCGTCCATATAAGGCCTCATAAGGCGGCATCTTGATGGTCGAGTGGTAGCTATTGTTATGAGCGAACTCAATCAAAGGTAAGTGTACTTCCCAACTTCCTTTGAACTCCATCACACATGCCCGAAGCATATCTTCCAAAGTCTGAATTGTTCTTTTGGACTGTCCATCAGTCTGCGGATGATAAGATGTGCTAAAAAGCAACTTCATTCCCATACATCTCTACAAGCTCATCCAGAACTTAGACACAAACCTTGGGTCTCGATCCGACACAATCTCAGCCGATACTCCGTGTAGGTGAACAATTTCCTTCATGTAAAGTCTCGCCAATTTATCCATGGACAAAGTCATACTTATTAGTAAGAAATGAGCAGACTTAGTTAACTGATCCACTACAACCCATATGGCATCATGACCTGACAATGTCCTTGGTAAACCACAAACAAAATCCATGGAAATCTGGTCCCACTTCCATTCAGGTATAGGCAAAGGTTTTAACAATCCACCCAGTCTTTGATGTTCCACCTTCACTTGTTGGCATGTTGAGCACTTAACCACAAAATCTTGGCATGTTGAGCACTTAACCGCAAAATCTGCCACATCCCGTTTCATTCCATTCCACCAATAATGTCCTTTAAGGTCTTGGTACATCTTGGTTCCTCCCGGGTGTATCGTGTATCCAGAATTGTGTGCTTCGCTCATAATATCTTTCCTCATTTCTTCATCATCGGGCACACATAGTCGTCCTTTCATCCTTATCACATCATCTTCATCTATTGTAAAATCAGTATACTTCCCCTCCTGAACTTCCTTCTTTATCCTTTGAATCACTTCATCATAATGTTGGGCCTCTTTAATCCTTTCTACTAAAGTTGGTTCCAACACCACTTTCTATTTCCATCTCCAAGTCTTGCCCAACAAATTCAATGCTTAACTTCTCAAATTCTTTTATCAATTCTTTCTGATAAGTTAAAAGAGTTGCAACTTCACCATGATTCTTACGACTTAGGGCATTGGCAACCGCATTTACCTTTTCCGGACAATAATTAATTCCCAAATCATAATCTTTGATTAACTCTAGCCATCTTCGTTGCCTTATGTTCAACTCTTTTTGAGTGAACAAATACTTAAGACTTTTATGATCGGTGTAGATCTCACACCTTTGTCCATAAAGGTAATGTCTTCATATTTTCAAAGCAAAGACAACTGCGGCTAACTCCAAGTCATGTGTGGGATAATTTTGCTCATGTGGCCTTAACTGCCTTGATGCATATGCAATCACCTTCCCTTCTTGCATGAGAACACATTCGAGACCATTTCTCAAAGCATCACTGTGTACCGTGTAGGGTTTCTCAGGGTTTAGTAAAACCAAGATTGGAGCAGAAACAAGTCATTGTTTCAATTCTTGAAAGCTTTGATCTCGCTTTTCCGTCCAAACAAACTTTTCATTCTTTTGAGTCAACTGGGTTAACGGGTTGGCTATCCTAGAAAAGTCTTGAACAAATTTCTTGTGATATCCAGCTAAACCCAAAAAGCTTCTTACTTCAGTCACGGTCTTAGGTAGCTTCCATTCCACCACAAACTTAATCTTCTCGGGGTCTATGGATATGCCATCATCTGACACAACATGTAACAAATATGGTAATCCTTCCTCTTTTTTCGTTGCATTAAGGAAACTCTCACTTTCAATCTCAACCTCTCCATCCATGATCAATTCAAATGAGCCTAGATCTGTTCCTTTTGAAGATACGGTCTCACTCGTGAACTCAACATCTAATCCATTAACATCCTTAAAATTCACTTTCCTCTTTCGACAGTCCACAACGGCTTTAGCAACGGGTAGCCAACTCATTCCCAAAATCACCTCATATCTACTCAGCTCCAACACTATTAAATCACACCTCGTACCATGCCCATGAATCTCCATTAGACAATCCTTTAACCTCTCATTTGTTGTCACAATGCTCCCAATAAGGGTTTTAACACGAAAGTTAGAGGCAACAGTGACTATTGATAAACCAACTTGCCTAGCCAATCTGGTGGTGATAAAGGAGTGTGTGGCTCCCGTGTCAAACAAGGCATAAGCAGTCGTTTTAGCGACCATTATGTGTCATGTGTCCAACACTTACTAATTACTAACTTCTTACCATTCCAGCTTACTTTCCCTAAATTCCTTAATTTAACTGAGCTTGTTTTTCTTTCATTAAACCCTAGTCGTAACAACTTAAAAACAGTAGATTAACAAGAGCAAAAGTAGGAGATGTACCTATAACAAGGCCGAAGTCTAGACCACTATCCTTTTCGAGAGCAGCCAATCTGCAATCTTCATCTCCCATCTCCTCACATACCCATCGTCCTTCGAGGTTATAGATCTTCATCCCATGCATCGCTGACGTAGAGCGGCTACCATTATTTCCACCGATCCCATTCCCGGGTCTTGCCACTACCGATCCTCCAAAAGATCTAGCTGGGGCATCCTTCCTCTGTGGGCACTCATTGGCAAAGTAACCCTTTTGCTTGCAAACAAAACATATAGTGGTAGCCTTCCTTGGGTAATCAGTAATCTTGTGAGATGGCTCGCCACAGAAATAACACTTATCCCTCAACTGTAGGCATCTCTTGGGGTAGTGCTCCCCCTTACATTTCCAGCAACTAATACCTTTAAGGGTAGGCTATCCCCCACTAGTGTTACTCTTAAAGCCAAAAGACGGCTTGAACTTTCTTTGAGAGAATCCAGATCCCGATCCCCCATAAAATTTCCTTCCGAATACCGAAGGGGTCCTTTCTGCACTCTTGCCCTTTCTCTTCTTAGCACCTTCCACTATCCGAGCTCTTTCTACTAGTTCTTTGAATGATCCAATATCGAATTCCTCCAGCCTCATCCTCAACTCCTCATCCAAGCAAATCAAGAAAACTTGTCTTTTTAGCTTCTCACTATACTTGTAAGAATCCAGAGCATATTGTAGTAACTTGCTAAATTCGGTTTCATATTGCTCTATCGTTCGGCCTTTTTGAGCAATGTGCAGAAAATCCGCACTAAACTGCACCTGCAGACTACCGGGGAAGTAGTTTTCCAAAAACTCATGGTGGAACCTTTCCCAAGTAATTGGTGGCATGAGTTCTCTTTGCTTGGAGTCCCACCAAACTCATGCATTGAGCCGGAGCATGTAAGTAGTCAATTCTCAGGTGTTGCGGCACCTCAAATGCTTTGAAAGATCGATCTATCTGAGCTAACCAATCTTCCGCCTCATCCGATTTTCCAAAAACTCCTTCAAAATAGCTGTTACTCTTGATGAACTTAGGTAGGGAGCTCTTATATGGTCTCATTGGGGGTGGAGGAGGCAAGGGCGTGGTATGAGAATGCGCGCTTTCTTGTGACGGCATCCCTACAGAAGCTTGCGGTGCCGGTGGAGGCGGAGCTGGAGCTGGGGCCTGTGCTGGTAGAGTCTGCCGAAGTGCTTCAAGCACTTGAGTAGCATCGGCGAGAGGGTTTGGAGGCGGGGCAGCTTGTTGCCCTTCTTCCATATTAGGTTGGTTGGAGGCACTTTCCTCCTGACATCTCCTTCTCCTACTACGGCTGTTTCAATTTTATTATGTCTAGATAAGTAATCTTCTCAATATTTTATTAATGTTTTTAAACGAGAAAGCGAAAATAACGAAAACTATAGTAAAAACGGAAAATAAAAGTACAAAAAGGAAATCAGGAATTTAAGTAATAAAATCTTGAAACCACAGAACATAATCATAACTTTATAGAAATTTAAACAGCACATGCAAAAATCCTCACATGTAATATTCACTTATAATCTTGTGTTTTATGCAACAACAAAACAACCAACATTTAATAATAAAAACGCGATCCTGAAAACAATCAAGACCACCTAAGCAATATTCTATTAGAGTCTTATTGGGTCGCCTATGGATGTTTCGCAATGCTAAGCCGATTGCTTCCTAGTCGTTACAATCTACAAGAGATAGAAAATAGGATTCTATAACTCATACCCTAGTCATCATCCTATCTAAGTCTTTCTTTTTAATTCAATTCTATCTTTTCTTTTTATCCTTCTTTAATGCTATTTAGTTGTGGTTATGATTATAAACTCTTAACCATGCTCTGATACCAACTTAAACTGTCACGCCCCAAAGGGTATCCAAAACGCGACAGTCCACCACACTCCATATTTAAACTTAAGTATGACAACCTTAGTGATCCCATAAGTTTACATATCGGGTGTAAGGTGTACTTGCACAACTTTTAGGATCACACTTTGAATCGAATAGTCTAAAGTAGGCATACATTAGCATTAAGAATAGAAATCACAACGAGATAGATTAAGTCTTTACAAAAGTCAAGGGGGCATAACCCCATCAAACTCATAATAGAAGTCTATCCGGTCTAAATCATATTACAATCATTAGGGTTTATGTCAAAGAGATTTTTCTAGAAGTCCACGCCTCTAGCTCAGTCCCGACTTCTTCAAAAGCTCCTTCATCCAAAAGATAACCTTATGAAAAGTGTTCTCTCGGAACAACCAAAAATAGGAACACCACAACAAAACTATCAAGGTGTAAGATACAGGCTTAGTGAGATTCAATTCCAAATATTCAATACTCAACAATACTATATATCAGACAAGTCATTAGCAATCATATGAATGCACAAGCATATGAGCATATAATACATAAGACCATTTAGAAATCTTATGTTGAATGGATTTACGCCCTCCATTCGAGGTTAGGTGTTTCAGGCTCATACGACCATCATTTAATTACTTCTCACTTCTTATTATGGTTGATACAGGTGTCCATCCACTACGTTTAAATTTTTACTGTGGTTTATACAGGTGCCCACTCAGGCACATTTAAAATTTCCGGCCCATCCACCAACAACCGAGTTTACAGACCCCTCGTTACCCGAATTACTATGCCTTTTTCCCACAAAGGTATAATAACTCATGCAATGTGACTCACTATGTGATATGCATGTATAGTTTATTCATATAATCGTGGCATATTAATTAGACAGATTAAGCGCGATCATAGAGAAGTTCAGACAATCCAAGTCTACACTAGCTCATACAATAATTTATCAACAAGTCTCGTCTCGATATACTTATTATTCATTCAACCAAGATTATGTCACAATCATCGTAGTTTTATCTTTTCCTAATTCTAATGCTACTACGATTACAAGCACAGCCATGAGCACAACTATTTAAGAAATGAACTCACTCGTCCATGGAGAGAAATTCACTAGTCGAAGTAGTCCTTAGGGAGTGGAAATCCGTCCTCCAATTCACCTAAGTACAAGGAATACCCGAAATGAGTATTTCTTATAAGGTTCTAATAACTTAACAATTCTAGCTACTAAGTTCGTCAATTTCTACATAAGATCAAGTCCTAAATTTAAATGACCATATCTAAGTCATTTTAACTATGAATTAAGCATATAATGTATCGATTTCGATCTACTTTGAAAGATCCATCTATTCCTAATATTATTTTCAAGTTTCGAAAATATTTAGGTCATGAAACAAAGGGATCAGTTCTGGTCGTTAGAAGACTTCAATTCCAAAAAATAGTTTTGTGAATGCGTGTGATGTTTCTAGCATATAGCTTAACTACACATGCAATATCGATGATTTCCCATCATGAATGATATGATATGAACTTGATGCATGCATGCTTTTGACATTATTTACAAAAAAGGAAAATTAAGAAACTTCTTATTTGTGAAACTCCATAACTTTACACTTCCATGAAAACTAGTTTCCTAACTTTGACTATCTCATTTGTTTTGAAGTTATTTCCTTAAGAAAACCAATTTATCCTTATCTAAATTGAGTCTTCATTATACCTATTACTCAAGCCTTCATTTCTACATAAAAATTTGCATTTTACACTTTGTAAATATGTTTTCAAGTAGGATTTATCCAAAAATCCGAATTTCTTGAAATTAAATTTTTGAATGATTCCTTTGGGAAAAACTTGTTTAATGCATTAAAACTTAAGACTTTAAGATACCTATTACCTAAGGAATCCATTTAGCACATAAAACTTCTATTTTGAACTTGGATGATAGGTGTTCTTATGACCTATATTCACAATTACGAATTTCACATGTTGAGTACTAACTCAAAATTTTCCATCTAGATTCCACTTCTTGTTTTATACATTAATCTCATTAAAACACATTTCAACTCATAAAAATCACTACTTAATGATACCTATTACCTATACCCTTCATTTTTCACATAAAACATAAGTTTTAAAATTGATAAAAGAGTTTTTAAAATAGGGTCTTGAAATCATACGAATTTGACCTTGAGTATTTCAAACAAAAACTTCTCCTTTTCAAGTTCCTTGCTTCATTTGCTTAAGGATCTACCAACTACCACATCTATACGCCTAAAACAAAGCCTTCATGAGTATGAATGCATGAAAACATAAACCATCCATAAGATCATAAATGTCAAGCATGGTATAACAATCTAAAAGCTAGATCTACTACTTATGACGCATGAAATGAAGTTTAAAAGCATGAACATGAAATTTTTTATGCTAGATCTCAACTTTACTCCATTTCTACATGCATGAACATGAAGATATCTCCACAAATACTTAATCAAACACAAGATCTACTCTTGTGATGGCTTGATATTCATATAGTAGCATTTTCTTGTCCCTAGCAAGAGCTCATGGGGACTTTGAGTGAAAACACTCATGAATAATCTTACCATCACAAGATTAAATGGTAGTAAGGCTTAGGAATCATCACCTAAAGCTTGAAATAGATGAGAAATGAAGAAGAAAAATGAAGCTTGTGTGTGTGTGTGTGTGTGTGTGTGTGAGGAGTGGAGTCACGGCAAAGGGAGAAGAAAAGAGAGGATTTGTGAGCTTTGAACAATTGAAAATGAAAAATGAAAGAGAGAGAAAATTAAAAGGCTATTTATATTAAGTGGAATTAGGGTTTGTGTGTGTTAAAAAAAATAAAACATAACATTTTGGAGCCAAATTGGGAGGATGGTGCGCCAGCCATGTAGGGAGTGAAAGAGAGAGATATTTGATTTTATTTGAAATTGTAATTTATGTAATAAAATGTATTAAATGTAATAATTTGTTAAGAGACAAAAATTCTTGGAAAAGAAAATATAATTGAGTGGTTGTAAGGATGTAAGACTAGGGTATAGGTGTGTGTGTAATAGGTTGTACTTGTGAATAGTAATAAATAGTAGATAAGACGTCTACTTTACCGGTAATAAGGAAAATACGGGAAAAAGGCTATAACTGTAATTTTTATAACCCAAAAAATCATAAAACATATATTTTTGGAATCCTTATAAAATTTCAGTTCTAACAAGTATTCTGAAATATTTTTCTGAGTTTCCAGTTCCAGGGCTCGCTTTTCCGTAATGGAGCTCGGGAAAGCCCGGAATAGAAAATTCTTCAAAATCAAAATTTTGTATGCTTTGAAATATACTATAAAACAATAATCCACATTAATTTATCTTATAGAGGTTCTTTTATATAGAAATCGAAGAATAGTCGGAATTAAGGTTCCTAGGTTGCTTGTACTAATCCTATTTAGGGTTTTGACTTCCGATTTACGGAGTTCACTCGGTTACTAAGAAAACCGGGGTTTACAAAAACAATATGAACAGTGCAGTTATCAATCAATTCATGGTTTCGATATGATTTAGTATTCTTTAGCATACATATATCAAAGTCTCATCATCTATCCCATCCCCATTCATATCGGTTTTTATCTTGTTCCTATAATTCTAATGCAATTAGCTACAAGCACAAACAAGGTAACAAAATAAGAGAAAAACTCAAATGTCCATTGGACTCCGGTCTTTTAATCGTAATAGTCAGGTGGCAACGAATCCTCGAAAACAAGGTCACCTAAGGAAAGAAATACTCAAATGAGTATTTCAACTCAAAACTAATCCATTCTATCTCATACAAATTATCAAGTTCGTAATTCTCGTCCTACACGAGAATTCCAACTTAAAATGGTCATAACTTGGTCATTTTAACTCGGCATTTAGCAAATTATATACTGATTTCTATCTACTTTGAAATATCTATCTAATTCTAATATCATATTTAAGTTTTGAAAACTTTTAAGCTTCGAAAAGATCTGATCAGTTCATATTAGTAGCGAAAACCACTTTAGAAAATTGATTTTGTGAAAGTTTATAAAGTTCCTACTATCCAAAGCAAGTATACATGCAATATGAACAAGTTACTATCATAAATGGTATGTCATGAGATATATGTGTATATGTTCTTGATGATATTTATTAAAAAAAATTTTAGAAAACTTTTTCCTTATAAGACTTTATGAAAAATCAACTTAGAAAGGATAGTCTTATATTCTTGACAATTCCCACTTGTTTTTAGAAAAATTCCTTGATAAAATTTATTTATTCTTAGTAAAATTAAGTCCTCATTATGTATATTCCTTAAGGCCTTTATTCTTCAATAAAAAGTCCCATTTTACACTTTGTAAATAAGTTTTTAAATATGGTTCATCCCAAAATCCGAATTTTGTATAAATTATTCTTATGGTGTTCCTTTAAGTAAACTCATTTGATACTTAAAAACTTAAGGCCCAACCATATCTAGCCACTAAGGACTTCATTCCTTTAGTAAAATTTACATTTTGAGTTTGAAAAATAGGGGTTTTCATATTATCATTTCCTAGATACAAATTTCACAAGGTTAGGATAAAACACAAATTTTATATTTTGTAATCTCTTCCTATTTTGAGAATCTCTATTAGTAGATCTACATTTACTTATCAAAAACATCTTCTATTAATACCTATTCCATAAGCCTTTCATATTTTAAACAAATCCTTCATTTTGGTGTTGAAAAATAGGTTTCCAAATTTGGTCTTGGTTTAGATCCGAATTTACAAATTTGCTTTTGGACATATCTTTTGATAAAGTCTATCTAAATTTATGAAAATTCATCCCTTACATATCCTATCTTAAGAGCCTTCCATATATTGAATAAAATCTTCATTTTTGAGTTGGAAAACATGTTTTTAAGTTATGCCTTAGTCTAGATCTGAAAATAGAATTTTTGTTTTGAAAAATAATCTTTGAAAATCACATTTGAATCATGAAGTCTTGATGATATATACCCACTAAGCTTTCATTATTTCAAGTAAGACTTCCATTTTGACACTTGAAAAGAGGTTTTTAAATATGGGTCTTGGCTAAATACGAATTTCATCATTTTTGTTTAAGTTCAAAACCAAGATCTATACCTACTATGAACATAAATATAAGAGAAATCCATGGTAGTAAGCTATAAACTCATAGATCTAAACATAAACAAAATCAAAGTTACATAAAAGTTAGATCTACAAAATATAAACATTTCTAGCAAGAAAATAATAAGATCACAAGAGAATAATCATGAGTAAGATGAGTGTTTCATTTTTGCATCATCATCCTTAGCTTTTAAGCTTATGGATAGTCATTTGATGCATGAAACTCTCACTATACTCCACTTACATCAACTATGGAAGCTTGGAATAAGAGTTTCACCTAAGGATCTTGAAGAAATATGTATAGGAGCTCACTTATATGATAGGGGCAGCAAGTTCTCTTACAAGAACAAGAGCAAATGAAGAGAGAGAGAGGAAATGGAGAGGAAAAATGCAAGGAATGATAAAAGGTTAAAGGTATGAATGAGAGGGCATATATAGAAAGATAAGAGGAGTTAAAGAAACTTAAAATGAGATAAAAAAAAAAAAGGAAATGGCAACAATTACTTTCTTATAGCTGGTGTAAATAATTAGAAGAGAAAGGGAGGGAGTTTAGTTGGTTTTTGACTTGAAATTGTAATGTATAACCAAGTGTATGTGTTACTTCTTAAAGAAGGATTGAAATAGGTTTATTTTAATCAATTTCTAGAGTGTTTCAAAGGACAAAAGGCAGAAAAAAGAGGTCAAAAATCTGCCATGAAGTGATACATGAGGTGTAGAAAGAGTAAAGTGAAAAAGAGATGATATGTGAAAAGTGTACTATAGGCATGTGTTTGTAAGAGTACTTTTTTTATAAATAAAATAAAAAAATAGAAAAATGCATTCTAAATTTTTGTAGCAGATTTTTCATAATTAAAATAAAATTATTTATTTATTTATTTTAGTGAATTATCAAATAAGTTACCGGTATGATCAAAATACGCGAATATGAGCTATACTTGATATTTTTATGACCCGAAAAATTCTAAAAGCTTATTTTATGAAAATAAAAATATTTTTCAAATATTTTCTAATTATTAAATTAATTTATTTTATTTTTTGTATCGGGTCTTAAATAGAAACTGATTCCGTAAAAACCCGAAATTAACTAAATTTTAGAAAAACAGAATTTTTTATGATATATAAAATATTTATCTAAAAATATAAGGGTTTACAAGAGTAATAAAATTATGTAACGAATAGTAGTGAATAGTGCAAAAGATTAGTTAATTACCGGTAGTAAAGAAATACGAATATAATTACAAAATCAAATATTTCTAGTTATCGAAAAATTATAAAACTAATATTTTTGAAATCCTTATGAAAAATATGAGTCTAACAATATTAATGGTATATTTTTTATATCTCGAGCCCCAGGACACGCTTTTCAAAGTCTGTATCTGAATGGGTTTGAAATAGGTCAAAAATTTACCAATATGATATTTTTAAGCAACCTTATATTACTATGAGTTATTCTACACACTTAAAATACACCTCGGCCTCTAGGGCTAAGAGAGCGAGATTGCCGGACTTAAACTACTATATTCCACTTAAGGTTCTCGAGTGACTTTTTGGTTTAGATCTTTACCAATTTGGAAACTAAGTGTTTATGTATATACAACACATTTAGTTTGAGAAATTTATTTTAAATTTTTTTTTTGTAAGTATTTAATATCTCTTAACATTTTCAGAATTCTTGAATTGGGTTTTATTTCCAAAGGTTTATCATTATTTACTTTTTAATAATTTGTTTTTAGGTTCTATATTACCCGATTTTACAAGTTAGAGTTAAGTATAGAATTTGTTATACGTAGTGGTTTTGGATTTAAAGACTGTTGAGTTCTTATTTTGTTATTAAGGATTCTTATTTTCTCAAGGTTAAGGAATTTCTAGATTCGTTCGTGATTTAGGACTAGTCGAAATTCAGTTTTAGGTCGGAGTCATTTTTAGAGTTTATCTTCGATGTTTATTTTAGAATTATTTATTGAAATTTTTCGACGCTTACAATTGCATAGATTGATGAGATTCCTTCCTGATCCTTTGAAGGAAAGTGAAGAAGCTAAAGTGAGCAGGTTCATTACTAGGTTAGAACTTGAAATACAGTATCAAGTAAATTTGATGGATTTGACCAATTATTCGTCAGTAGTCGACAAAGCTAAAACTATAGAGCAAGGTCTGAATAGAATGAAGAGCAGTGGATCACAGAGAAGTTAGATTTTTTTTAAAGAAGAGACCAGCTGTTAGTATTTTAACCAAAGACAGGAGTAAGAGGCCTTTCACATAGTCTATTAGATCAGTTGTTCAGTGTATTAAGAAGAGATGCACTAAATGTCTTGGACCACATGAAGTAAAAGACTGCAAATGGCCAAAGAATGCCTGTTTTTCATGTGGCAAAGTGGGACATAGCCACAACAGAGAGAGTTCTTCTATAAGTTTATTACATTATGTGGAAACCCCTGAAATTTTCATAATTCTCAGAAAATAATCCAAGAAGTCTAACATCGAAACCAAAACCCTGAAAATCAACCCAAGTTAAAACCAAATTCTAAATCAGGTCAAACACGAAAATTCTTAGTCTTGAGAAAATGAGAACCCTCAAAACAAAATATAAAATACAACTATCGATTGATTTGACATCCGTACACAAATCAAATCATCTATCCGACTCCTAACATGCAAATCAAAACGATATATCTAAATAACGCTCGACAACGAAATACTAAGATCTTAAATCCTTTGGTGAATTTTACAATCAAAAGTTTCAATTTTCACCAAAAGTCAAACTGAGTCAACCCTTAACCCTAGACTCGGTTAAATGATCCTGAGAATTGAAAAATATCAAATAATCACAAATAAAATGAAATGAACCATAGACATTGAACTAAAAATATAATACGGGCAACTAAAATTTTATGATTTTATGAATAACTCAACAAAACCGGAAGTCAAACCGGAACCCTAAAATCAACAAAGCTTACAACAAACCTTAGTATTTAAGATGCGGCATTCCTGCGCTCTTAAACCATAAACAACGAAATGAAAATAATTATTGATAATAGTTCGTAATAATATAGGGAAGCTTAAAAATATCATATTTGCAGATTTCTAATGTCCTTTGGATCCGAATGGGATCAGTTTTCAAAAATCGTGCCCTGATACATCCAACGGAAAAAATATTCTGTTAATACCAATAGACTCATAAAAATATAAGGTTTCCAAAAATATCAGTTTTAGAATTTTTCAGTAGTTAAAAATTACAAATATCACATTTATATGCGTATTTTTATTACTACCAGTATTTTATTTGTCTACTTTACTATTCATAGTACTTTTCTACTATTCATTGCTATTCCTCTATCTCTACTTTTTCTACTACCTATTCTTACACCTACATACCTATTTCTTACAATTTTCTTTTCCCATAAACATTCTACACCACATATTACTAAACTTCTCTTACACTTTTCTTTCAAAATTAATTTTTAATCACTCCTCTCTCTCTCCTCCCATTGTTACCGTCCACTTCTCTCTCTCCCTTCACTTTCCATTTATTTTCTTTTTCAATTAATTTAATTATATCTAAATTTCACTCCAAAATTCTATAAATACCCCATTCTTTCTTCATTCTTTCACACAACTCATCTTACTACCAAAACTCACCCAAAATCTCTCCACAAATCCTCTCTCCAAAATTTCTCTCTACCAAAACTCTTTTAAACCAATTCTTCACAATAATCCTTTCTTATACACAAACTATCTGACACATATCACTACCCACATAATACTCCATTCATCTACCATCTTCATACCACAAAAACACTTTAAGTAAACTTCTTCCAATCATTTATTTACCCATGTCATGTAACTCAATATGACTATGATGTTGTTTTGAAATTCATATGAGTAGTAAAAGCAACAACATGTTCATGTTTTGTTCTTATACATGAAATTCAACTTTTATTATGTTATTATTATGATCATATATATGTTGATTTTATTGTTGCTATTATGCTAATTTCTTATACATATCTAACTAAATATATTTATGTATTTATATACAATCTTTAGAGCATTTAAGCTCACTTCTTATTTATTTAATTTCACGCTTTGCAATTTATTTATTTCATGCTTATTTAAGACTAGTCTTTCTAGTCATAGACTTGTCCATATCAAGTCAAAACAATATTTTCTTTATTTTCTTTATTCTTTTTGGGACTAGTCTATTCTTAGTCCCGGGATGCCTTGATGAAGCTAAGGCTCCCAATACTTGACCGAGATACCTTGATGAAGCTAAGGTTCCCAATACTTATATTTTTATTATCTTGCTTATTATTATTTGCTTCTAGTATCTTTCTCATATTCCTATTATTTTACATGCTCATAATACATGCATCTACATAATGATATTGTCTCAACTAAATTTAAAATTATAATTTTACTTTATTAAAGGAAGTTGAAACTAAAATTCTCTATTATATGACTTGTCATTAAATAATGGAGTTATTATCAACAACATAGAAATGGAGTAATACAAGTTTTCTCAAAGTTTTCTTAAATAAAAAATATAGCTTTACTAAGGAAATATAAGAAATAAACACTTTCTTTTTATAATATGGTAACCTAGGTTTAGTAAAATAATTTATTAAAGTTTTCACAAAAAAGCTTAAGATTGAACTCTTTTTAACTCCATAACAAAACCAAGAAGCAAACTAGTTTTCAAAGTTAAGATAAAATCAACCCATAAAATTATAAACCCACTTAGGAAAATAATGAATTTCGAGTTTCTAAAGAAGGAACTTATTTTCAAAGAATGTAAATTTGATAAGATCAAAAACAAAAGATTTTATCAATGAAGAGGATTCTTTTCAAATAAAATTTGTAAAGGAAATAAAAGACCAAGTTTTAGAAAACAAGAACTTATATTTTAAAAGAAATATAAGAAGAAAAGGCTCATTTTCTAAAATCATTCTAAATGCAAATTTATAAATAGGTTTTCAACAACTTAGTAGACTTTTGATAACTTTGATCTTTTATCACTAGAAGTAGAAATTATAAAAGACCAAAGTTAAAGGAAAATTTACTTGTTTTGGAAAAAGAAATGAGGAAAATAAAATAAAATAAAAATATACCCATTTATAATAGCCTAGGAAAATATAAAGTTTTTTCAAAATACTTGAAAAAGAAATTTGTCAAGTTAAGTTTTAACACTTCAAAATGAATTGTTTTATGAAGTAAATTGTTGAGATACTACCGTTAGAATTTTTGCATATAAAGTGAGCTTATCTATATACTCAAAAGGATTTATCAACCATATATATATCTATATTTTTACTAAAGGATTTTTAAATAAAGTTGACACAGAAAATTGTTTCGCAAAATTTAGAAGTATTCGTTTTGAATCTGTACCCTACAGTTTTGAAACTCAAACTACCTTATGTGACAAAAATAACCTTAGAAATGGATAGATCTTTTCGAATAGGTAGAAAAAGATATATTATATGCGAAATTCCAAGTTAAAATGAGCAAGTTATGGCCATTTTAAATTGGAATTTCATTCTATGCGATTTCGACGAACATAGTGAAATAGAATTAGAAAGTTTAAGTAGAGTTTCTACGAAATACTCATCCCATGTATTTCTTTTGTCTAGGTGACAAAGGATACAAGATTACCTTTCCTAAGGATTTCTACGACTAAAAAGATTGCGAAATAGATGAGTAAGTTATTCCTCTTAATTTCATTATCTTGCTTGTGCTTGCAAAGTAGTGGCATTAGTATACTAAGAAAAGATAAAAATTGATATGTATGGGGAATTTGGAGATATGTATATATATGTGATTCTATACTTATGTGTGAAATAAGAATTATGAATATTGCAACTTAAAATTACATGTTTAAGTGTTTTGTTTACTTACTTATATGATTACTTATTGCTCGCCAAATTGATTAATCGCCCCCTAATAAACCTTAATAAGGTTTGACTTAAGAAAAATAAAACGCTCACACATAGCATCCATCGAGTCACATCTCTTTCGGAATGCTGTTACTCCTATGCGTAGAGTTGGATTGGCCATTATCATGGTGGGTCACGGGCCTAGAGAATCCAAATCGCTCGAGGAATGCGACTCTAGATTCGGAGCCGAGCCAACCGAACGCTTGGGTGGGGACCTAGGGATTAGCAGTAGAAGTCGAGGATTTTCATCAATAATTCCCTAACCTTTGATACGGAGGGGTAAATCCGTTCTATATATGGTTTTCGAATAACTATATATATTTATGTAATCACGTGATTTTTGCATTGTATGCATAGCATATGTGTGAAAATTTAAAAGAACTTGTTTGAAACCATGGTATGAATGATAGGGAATACCTCACTAAGCTAATTGTAAGCTTATATCCCTATAGATTTTGTTGAAACAGGTATACTCGTGACTTAAATCGAAGATCATGACGTTAAGGAAGTCATGGAAGAATATCAAACTTTTAGGAAGGCAATGAGAACATAAGATGAAGTTATCTTGTAAGGTTCCTTATATGTAATGTATGCTATGTTAGTGTTTTGGAAATTTTAAGAAGTGTATTTATTTTGATTTGAAGACAATAGAGAGGATATACCCTAAGAATTATAATTTACCATGTTTATGCTCTATGATAAGTATTCTCTTTGCCTTGTTAGTTATTCATTATCAATGTAAATTGCGCTACTCCAATGTGTTCCCTTGGTTGTGATGTACGCCTTGTACATGATATGTAAGCCTTTGTGTGATTGAAGTAGTCATTCTTAGGCTTTAATATTGTGTACGATGGATTGCCACGTTTAGGGTACCCCTCAGGGCATGACATTAAGTGTGGCCAGAGAGAAAATAAAGCTATTGACTACAAAGAACCTGGAATGCAAATAGTTCCTAGTATAACTCAAAGTGGATAGGGGTAAAGAGCACCAGCTAATGTGTATGCACATCATCACAGAGACAACTCTAGCATAAACACTAATGCAGGTACACTTCCTATACTTTGCATAGTGCTTATGTTCTTTTTGATATCGGTGCAAGTTTTTCATGCATAGCTAATACCTTTGTATCTATTTGTGGTGTGAGTGTTGATTTTATGTCTGGCTGTTTGTTTATAAATACAACTTTAGGAAGTGGAGCATTATTGAATAGGATTTATAGGGTTGTGAATATAGAAATTGAAGGTAGGCATTTACCTACAAATTTAATAGTGATATATATGGTGGATTTTGATGTTATCTTGGGAGTAAATTGGTTAGCCAAGTATCATGCCAACATTGATTGCTATAACCTAATAATGGAATTTGATCTTCCAAGTGGAGATCAGTTTGTACATAAGCTGAATGTACAAAGAGCACCAGTGTTGCCTACATACGAGTTGTGGGGAAGATTAACTTTGGTAGCTATGGCGATAAAGAATAAGCAGAAGAAAGATCTTTCTTAGATACTTGTTATATGTGAATACCCATAAGTTTTTCTAGATGATTTACCAAGATTACCACCAGAGATAGAAGTGGAATTCTATATCAATTTGGTACCAGGTACTACACCTATTTCTAAAGACACCATATTGTATGGTTCCTACAGAACTTGTAGAGTTCAAAGTACAGTTGGATGATATGTTGAAGAATAAATTTATTAGACCCAGTGTTTCACCCTAGGGATCTCTAGTTCTGTTTGTGAAAAAGAAGGATGGAAGCATGAGATTATGTATAGACTATAGGGAGTTGAATCAAGTAACAATCAAGAATAAGTATCCTTTGCCAAGAATAGATGACTTGTTTGACTAGTTGGCAGGAGCAAAGGTGTTTTCTAAGATTGACTTGAGATAAGGATATCATCAGTTGAGAGTTAGAGCAAAGGATATACAAAAGACTACTTTTAGGACAAGATATGGACATTGTGAGTTTGTAGTAACGCCGTTAGGTCTTATGAATGCACCAGCAATTTTTATGGATTTGATGAATAGAGTCTTCAAAGAATATCTTGACTTGTTCATTGTGGTGTTTATTGATGATGTGCTGGTGTACTCAAAGTCAAAAGAGGAACATGAAGAACATCTAAGATTGGTTCTGACCAAACTACAAGAAAAGAAGTCGTATGCCAAGTTTTCAAAATGTGAATTCCTGTTAGAACAAGTAGCTTTCTTAGGACATGTTGTTTATGGCAATGGAATTTTAATTGATCCTGGGAAAGTAAAAGCATTAGTTGAATGGACCAGACTTAAGAATGTGTTAGAAATAAGAAGTTTTTTTAGAATGGTCGGATACTATAAAAGGTTTGTAGAAGATTTTTCTAAGATTGTGGGTCAATTAACCAGAATGACACATAAGGGAGTGAAGTTTGAGCGGGGTGAAGACTGTGAAGTCAGTTTTTAGTAGTTGAAAGATAAATTAGTATCTTCTCTAGTGCTTATCTTACTTGTGAGTGGTGAGGAGTATGCTATCTATAGTGATGCCTCTATATAATGGTTAGGTCGTGTGTTGATGTAAGGAGGTAGGGTGATAGCATATGCTTCCAGACAATTGAAATCGTATGAGAAGAATTTTCCAACACATGATCTAAAGTTAGTAGATGTTGTGCATGCTTTGAAGATTTGGATATACTACCTTTATGGAGAAAGGTGTAAGGTGTATACAGATCACAAGAGCTTGAAGTATATTTTTACCCAGAGAGAGCTGAATATGAGACAAAAAAGATGGTTAGAGCTTATCAAAGACTATGATATAGATATTTAGTATCATCCTAGGAAAGCATATGTGGTAGCAAATGCTTTGAGTAGGAAGAGAGTTGAAAATCTTGCATCTCTGATTACTTTTAAAAGAAATTTCATGAATGATATGAGAAAAATGGAGTTGGATATAGTAACAATACACGTAAGTGCAAGATTGGCAAATCTACAGATTCAACTACTCTGATTGAAAGAACTAAAGCAGCACAAGTGGTTGATTTGAGTATACATGAAATAAGGAAGAGAATGGAGAATGGGAAAGCACCTAAATTTCATGTAGATGAAGAAGGGGTTATGAGATTCCAAGGAAGATTTTGTGTGCCAGAATAAGAAGAATGGAAGAAGGAATTATTGAAAGAAGTGCACTATTCAAGTTATTCAATATATCCTAGAGGAAACAAGATGTATCAAGATTTGAAGAAGCTGTATTGGTGGAATAACATGAAGAAGGAAATAGCAGAGTATGTTTCTAAGAGCTATACAAGCCAGTTGATCAACATTGAGCACTAAAGACTGACAGGTGAATTGAAACCTTCGCCTATACCACCATGGAAGTGGAAGCATATAATAATGGATTTTGTTTTTGCTCTACCCAAAACCAGAGAAAGATTAGATTTGGTATAGTTGATTGTTGATAGGCTTACTAAAGTAGCTCACTTCGTACTAATTAAAACTAGCTTTACCATGGAAAGATTAGCAAAGTTGTACATCAAGGAGATAGTAAGGTTGTTAGTTTCTCTCAATATTGATTTTGATGATAATAAAAAGGATTAGATATTTACTAACAATTTTATTAAGTATACAGTACTTAAGTATAATCAAAGTTGGTTTATGAAAATGTGTTCAAAAGAGATTCTATTCATAAAGTTTATTAGAAAGTGTTTGGTAAGTTTTTAAGAACAGAAGGTAACTCAAAAGGTAAAATCGTTGGTTTACAAAATTCTTATAACGATCAGAAGGTCAATTAGAGGGTAAATATCTCTATGAACGAATTTCACAAACAAACTTCAAGAAATTAGATCTTCTATGATTCTTTATGGATTTGAAGACCCAGCTCCAAAGTTGAATGTATTTGTGTAGTACATTCAAATATGTTCCACTAAGTTGGTTCAATATCCATGGGGATTCATGTTCTATTGAATTAAAGGTGTTATTCTTGAAGATTTAATATTTTGACAGCAATGAAATTCAAGAACGATGTCAAGACAAGTCCAAGATACATTTCAAATCTATCATGAGAAGATTATCTAGTAAATCTATAAGATATCAAGGTCATGTTTCAACAAAATTAAGGAATTCAAATTCATAAAGACAATAAGGATACGGGTCAGTTTTTTAAGGAATACAAATATGTTTCAAGTGAACAGTATCAGAAGTGAAGAAGTCAAATATCTATCCCAAAAATTCATCTACAAGATAAGGATTACTTTTCAAATTATTTCAGTTGTTACACGATATCAAGTCTTCTAAGATTACGATAACTACAACAATAATATCAGGGAACATATCATCTTCAAGTTTTATCTGTAAACCCCCGAAAATTTCATAATTCTTAGAAAATAATCCTAGAAGTCTAATATTAAAATTTAAATCCTGAAAATCGACTTAAGTTAAGACCGAATTCCAAATCAGTTCAAACACAAAAATTCTTAGTCTTGAGAAAACGAGAACACTTGAAACAAAATATAAAATCTAACTATCGGTTGAATCAACATCCGTATGCCAATCAAATCATCTACCCGATTCCTAAAACGCAAATCAAAACGATACATCAAAATACCTCTTAACAAATGATAAGATCTTAAATCCTTCGGTAAATTTCAGAATCAGAAATTTCAATTTTCACCAAAAGTCAAACTGAGTCAACTCCTAACCCTAAACTCGGTTAAACGATCCCGAGAAATAAAGACTATTAAATAACCACAAATAAAATAAGATAAACCATAGATATCGAGCTAAAAATGTAAAACAGTCAAAACTCCAAAATTATATGATCTTACGAATAACTCAACAGAACCGGAAGTCAAACCAAAACCCTAAAAGTCAACGAAGCTTATAACAAACCCTAGTGTTTAAGATCCGGCAATCCCGCACTCTTAAACTCTAAACAACGAAATGAAAATAATTGTTGATAACAGTTCGTAATAATATAGGGAAGCTTAAAAATATCAAATTCACAAAATTCGAGTGTCCTTCGGATCCAAACGAGATCAGTTTTCAAAAATCGTGCCCCGATACACCGGATGGCAAAAATATTCCATAAATACCAATAAACTCGTAAAAATATAAGGTTTTCAAAAATATCAATTTTAAAATTTTTCGGTAGCTAAAAATTACATATATCGCATTATTACGCGTATTTTTATTACTACAAGTACTTTAATTGTCTAGTTTACTATTCATAGTATTTTTCTACTATTCATTACTATTCCTCTATCTCTACTTTTTCTTACTACCTATTCTTACACCTATATATCTATTTCTTACAATTTTCTTTTCCCATAAAAATTCTACACCACATATTATCAAACTTCTCTTACACTTTTCTTCTAAAATTAATTTTTAATCAAATTTTCTCTCTCTCCCCCTCAATTGCCGTCCACTCCCCCTCTCTCTTCCTTCTCATTTATTTTCTTTTTCAATTAATTTAATTACATCCAATTTTCACTCCAAAATTCTATAAATAGCCCACTCCTGCTTCATTCTTTCACACAATTCATTTCACTATCAAAACTCTCTCAAATTCTCTACACAAACACTCTCCATAGACTTTTCCTCTACCAAAACTCTCTTTCATCAAATACTCAGAAAAATTTCTCTCTATGTAATACAACTACCATTTCTCCATAACTACATAACCATACATTCACTACCATCTTCATACCACATAAATACCTTAGGTCAAAATTTCTTCCAACCATTTAGTTATCCATGTCATGTAACTTAGCATGACTATGGTGTTGTTTTGAAACTCATATGAGTAGTAAAAGCAACAACATGTTCATGTTTTGTTCTTGCACATGAACTTTCTATTTTATTATATTGTTATGTTGATTTTATTGTTCATATCTAACTAAATATATTTATGTATTTATATAATCTTTAGAGCATATAAGCTCACTTGTTATTTATTTATTTCATGCTTTGCAATTTATTTATTTCATAGTATTTCCTTAAGACTAGTCTTTCTAGTATTAGACTTGTCAATATCAAGTCAAAACAATCTTTTATTTATTTTCTTTAATCTTTTGGGACTAGTCCATTCTTAGTCTCGGGATGCCTTGATAAAGCTAAGGCTCCCAATACTTGACCGAGATACCTTGATGAAGCTAAGGTTCCCAATACTTGATATTTTATTTTCTTGCTTATTATTTGTTTCTAGTACTTTCTTATGTTCTTATTATTTTACATGCTCATAATACTTTCATCGCCATAATAATATTGTCTCAACTAATTTGAAAGTAGAATTTTACTTTACTAAAGGAACTTAAAACTAAATTTTCTATTATGTGATTTGTCACAAAATAATAAAGTTGTTATCAATTACAGAAAAATAAAGCAATACATGGAGTAACTCTCGATATAGCAGTAAAAGCAAGACGTGTGGGCGGATCGACTCATATGGTAACCTAAGTTTTAGTAAAATAATTTATTAATATTGGAAGTTTTTACAAAAAGCTTAAAAAAATTAAACTCTTTTAAACTCCATGACAAAACCAAGAAACAAACTAGTTTTCAAAGTTAAGATAAAATCAACTTATAAAGTTATGAACCCACTTAGGACAATAATGATTTTTAAGTCCTTAAAAAATAAACTTATTTTCAAAGAATATAAATAAGATAAGATTAAAAATAATGGATTTTATCAACAAAGAGAATACTTTTCAAAGGAAATAAAAGAACAAGTTTTAGAAAAGAAAAACTTATATTTTAAATAATAAATATAAGAAGACAAGACTCATTTTCTAAAACCATTCTAAATACAAATTTATAAAAAGGGTTTCAACAACTTAACATATTTTTGATAAATTTGATCTTTTATCACTAGAAATAAAATTTTTGCAAGACTAAAGGTTAAAGGAAAATTTACTTGTTTTTGGAAAATGAATGAAGAAAATAAAATAAGAATATACCTATTTATAATAACCTATGAAAATATAAAGTTTCTTCAAAAGACTTGAAAAGAAATTGTCAAAGTTAAAGTTTTAACAACTCAAAATGAATTGTTGTATGAAATAAATTGTTGAGACACTACCATTAGATATTTTGCATATAAAGTGAGCTTATCAATATACTCAAAGGATTTATCAATTATATATACATATATATATGTATCTATATTTTTACTAAAGGATTTTTGAATGAAGTTGAGTTAGAAAATGGATTTACAAAAGTTTAGAAATATTCGTTTCAAATCTGTACCCAATGTTTTGTAGCATAAATGACCTTATATGACAAAGATAACCTTAGAAATGGATAGATCTTTTCGAATAGATAGAAAACGGTATATTATATACGAAATTTCACGTTAAAATGAGCAAGTTATGGCTATTTTAAATTGGAATTTCACTCTGTACGATTTTGACGAACATAGTGAAATAGAATTAGAAGTTTTAAGTGGAATTTCTACAAAATACTCATCCCGGGTATTTCTTTTGTCTAGGTGACGAAGGATACGAGAATACCTTACCCGAGGATTACTATGACTAAGAAGATCGCGAAATGGACGAGTGAGTTATTACTCTTAATTTCGTTACCTTGCTTGTGCTTGTAAAGTAGTAGCATTAGTATACTAAGAAAAGCTAAAAATGGATATATATTTAGGGAATTCGGGATTATGTGTATATATGTGATTCTATGTTTATGTGTGAAATGAGAATTAAGAATATCGCAACTTCAAACTACCTGTTTAAATGTTTTTATTTACTTACTTGTATAATTGTTTAATATTTACTAAATTGATCACCCCCTAATAAACCTTAATAAGGTTTAGCTTAAGAAAAATAAAACACTCACGCATAGCACTCATCGAGTCACATCTCTTTCAAAAGGCAACTACTCTTACGCATAGAGTTGGATTGACTGTGATCGTGCTGTGACATGGGCCATGTTGCTTCCTAAAGAATCCAAATCGCCCAAGGAATGCGACTTTAGGCTCGGAGCCGAGCCAACCGAACGCTATGGGTGAGGACCTGGGGACTAGCAGTAGAAGATCGAGGATCTTCAACCCCGATTCCCTAACCTTCGATACGGAGGGATAAATCCATTCTATATATGGTTTCCGGATAACTATATATATTTGCGTAATCATGTGATTGTTGCATTATATGCATAGCATATGTGTGAAAATCTAAATAAACTTGTTTGAAAATATGGTGCGAATGAAAAGAAATATCTCACTAAGCTAAGTTGTAGCTTATGCCCCTATAGATTTTGCTGAAACAGTTATACCCGTGGCTTAAATTGAGGTTCATGATGTTAGGGAAGTCATGGAGGAATGTTAAGCTTCTATGAAAGAAATGGGAGCATAAGATAAAGTAATTTTGTAAGGTTCTTTATATGTAATGACTTATATGATTAGTTTTATGTTGATTCTAAGATGTATAATTATTTGAAGTCAATAGAGGGATATACCCCTAAGAAGCCAATAGAGGGATATACTCCAAGCTCCGGTATCTGAGCTATAGCCTGCCTTGGCCTAAGCCAAATGAATTCGTGCTGCAACAAGTAAAAACTATGGGGGCGTAAGCTAACTAGCTTAATGAGTGAAAACTTCTATATCGCAATTAAGACAAATCATTCAAGAAAGTGATTATTCAATCAAGTGAAATGCATCAAACAAGTGAATTTAGCAAACATATGACCAGCCGGAAATCATATGTGGATGGACTTGCGCCCTCCATCCCGGGTTAGCAGATTAACGAATCCTGTGATACAACGTCGTTTAAGCTTACGGTTAACTAAACAATAGTTCGTTTTATGGATCACAAAAAACCAACAAATGCTAATGCTCCATCCCCATCGTGATATGAATGAGTTCAAATTATAATTGAATCCCAATACTCGATTAATCCAATTCTTTTAGGTGGCCAAGCAATATTCCCAGACAATCAATTCTAGATCCTCTCTATACAATCAATAACTTATCACCCGACTTCGATATTCTTTAATTCCACTTCACATAACAACAGCAGACAATATAATTCCCAAATACCCCATCATGCATAGTCATTTTTATCTTTGCCTAAGCAACTAATGCAACTATCATTACAATCACAAGTAATAATTGAAATCGGAAGTAATACTCACTCGGCCATGGTACGCCGGTCTCTTAATAATAGTAGTCGGGTGGTAGGTATTTTTAATATTCCGAGCTCCGGGACACCCTTTTCGAGAACTGATCTCGTTTGAGTCCGAAGGACACTCGAAATTCACAAATATGATATTTTTATGTTACCCTATATTATTACGAACTATTTTAAGCCATTAACTTAATTTCGTTTTCTAGGGTCTGAGAATGCGGGATTGCCGGATCTTAATCACTAAGGTTTGTTATAAGCTTTGTTGACTTTTAGGGTCTTGGTTTGACTTTCGGTTTTTGTCGAATTATTCGTAAGGTCTTATAATTTTCGAGTTTTGACCGTTTTATAATTTTAGCTTGATATCTATGGTTTACCTTATTTTATTTGTGATTATTTAATAGTCTTTAGTTCTTGGGATTGTTTAACCGAGTCTAGGGTTATGAGTTGACTCAGTTTGACTTTTGGTAAAAATTAAATTTTTTATTCTGAAATTTACCGAAGGATTTAAGATCTTATCATTTCGTTGTTAAAGCGGTATTTGGATATATCATTTTGATTTGCATTTTAGGAATCGGGTAGATGATTTGATTGGTGTACGGATGTTGATTCAACCGATAGTTGGAGTTTATATTTTGTTTCAAGGATTCTCGTTTTCTTAAGACTAAGAATTATTGTGTTTTGACTTAATTTAGAATTTGGTTTTAACTTGGGTCAATTAAATTTTTAATGTTAGACTTCTAGGATTATTTTCTAAGAATTTATGAAAATTTTCGGAGGTTTACACTAACATAGCATATATTATATATAAGAAACCTTACAAGATAACTTCATCCTATGTTCGCAATGCCTTCATAAAAGTCTAACATCCTTCCATGACTTCCTTAATGTCATGATCTTCGAATTAAGCTACGGGTATACCTATTTCAATAAAATCTATAGGGGTATAAGCTACAACTAGCTTAGTGAGGTATTCCTTTTCATTCGCACCATGGTTTCAAACAAGTTCATTTAAATTTTCACACATATGCTATGCATACAATGCAACAATCACGTGATTACACAAATATATATAGTTATCCAGAAACCATATATAGAATGGATTTACCTCTCTGTATCGAAGGTTAAGGAATCAGTGATGAAGATCCTCAACCTTCTATTGCTAGTCCCCAGGTCCCCATCCAAAGCGTTCGGTTGGCCCGGCTCCGAACCTAAAGTCGCATTCCCCGGGCGATTTGGATTCTCTAGGAAGGAAAATAGCCCGCCCGTGACCCACCACGATAACAGCCAATACAACTCTACGTGTAGGAGTTGTAGCCTTCCGAAAAAGATGTGACTCGCTGGATGCTATGCGTGAGTGTTTTATTTTTCTTAAGCCAAACCGTATTAAGATTTATTAGGAGCTATCATCAATTTGGCAAGCAATAAGCAATCATGTAAGTAAGTAAACCAAACACTTAAATAGGCAATTTGAAGTTGCAATATTCTTAATTCTCATTTCACGCAAAAGCATAGAATCACATATATATACATATCTCCGAATTCCCCATATATTATATATATATATATCCATTTTTATCTTTTCTTAGTATACTAATGTTACTACATTGCAAGCACAATCAAGGTAACGAAATTAAGAGGAATAACTCACTCATCCATTTTGCAATCTTCTTAGTCATAGAAATCCTCAGCAAAGGTGATCTCGCACCTTTTGTCACCTAGACAAAAGAAATACCCAGGATAAGTATTTCGTAGAAATTCTACTTAAACTTTCTAATTCTATTTCACTATATTCGTCAAAATCGTATAAAATGAAATTTCAATTTACAATGGCCACAACTTGCTCATTTTAAGTCGGAATTTCGCATATAATATACCGTTTTCTACCTATTCGAAAGATCTATCCATTTCTAAAGTTATCTTTGTCATATAAGGTCGTTTAGGTTCCAAAACCATAGGGTACAAATTTGAAACGAGTATTTCTAGATTTTGCAAAATAATTTTCTAACTCAACTTCATTCAAAAAAATTCTTTAGTAAAATATAGATACATATATATATATATACATGATTGATAAATCCTTTAAGAATATAGGTAAGCTCATTTTATATGCAAAAATTGTAATGGTAGTGTCTCAACAATCTATTTTATAAAACAATTGTTCTTAAAGTGTTAAAACTTAACTTGATAAATTTCTTTTCAAGTATTTTGAAGAAACATTATAATTTCATAGGTTATTATAAATGAATATATTCTTATTTTATTTTATTTTCTTCATTTCTTTTTCCAAAACAAGTAAATTTTCCTTTAACTATGGTCTTTTATAAATTTTACTTCTAATGATAAAAGATCAAAATTATCAAAAGTGTATTAAGTTGTTGAAAACCTTTTTATAAATTTATATTTAGAATGGTTTTAGAAAATGAGTATTGTCTTCTCATATTTATTAGTTAAAATATAATTTTTTGTTTTCTAAAACTTGATCTTTTATTTCCTTTTAAAGGAATCCTCTTTATTGATAAAATCCTTTGTTTTTGATCTTATCTTATTTATATTCTTTGAGAATAAGTTTCTTCTTTAGAAACTTGAAAATCATTATTTTCCTAAGTGGGTTTATAACTTTATGGGTTGAATTCATCATAACTTTAAAAACTAGTTTGTTTCTTGGTTTTGTTATGGAGTTAAAAAGAGTTTATTCTTAAGCTTTTTGTGAAAACTTTGAATATTAACAAATTATTTTACTAAAACTCAGGTTACCATAATATACAAAGAAAGTGTTGGTTTCTTATTTCTCCTTGGTAAACTATCTTTGTTATTTGAGAAAACTTTGAGAAAACTTGTATTACTCTATTTCTATGTTGTTGATAATAACTTCATTATTTATTAACAAGCCACTTAATAGAAAAGTTGGTTTCAAGTTTCTTTATTAAAGAAAAATTCTACTTTTAAATTTAGTTGAGACAATATCATTATAGTTATGCATGTACATGAGCATGTAAAATAAAAATATGAGAAAGATACTAGAAGCAAATAATAATAAGCAAGATAATAAAAATATCAAGTATTGAGAACCTTAGCTTCATCAAGATATCTCGATCAAGTATTGGGAGCCTTAGCTTCATCAAGGCATTCCGAGACTAAGAATAGACTAGTCCCAAAAAGAATAAAGGAAATAAAGAAAAGGTTGTTTTGACTTGATATGGACAAGTCTAAGACTAGAAAGACTAGTCTTAAGAGAGCATGAAATAAATAAATTGCAAAGCATGAAATTAAATAAATAACAAGTGAGTTTATATGTTCTAAAGATTATATATATAAGTACATAAATATATTTAGTTAGATATGAATAAGAAATTAGCATAATAAAAAAACTAAAATCAACATATGAACATAATAACAGCATAATTGAATTTCATGTACAAGAACAAAACATGAACATGTTGTTGCTTTTACTACTCATATGAATTTCAAAACAATACTATAGTCATGTTAAGTTATATGACATTGGTAAATAAATGGTTGGAAGAAATTTACCTAAAGTGTTTATGTAGTATGAAGATGATAGATGAATGGGGTATAATGTAAGTAATGATATGTGGTAGATAGTTTGTGTATAAGGAAGGATTTTTGTGAAGAATTGGTTCAAGAGAGTTTTGGTAGAGAGAAATTTTGTGGAGAGTGTTTGTGTAGTGAATTTGAGAGAGTTTTGGTAGTAAGATGAGTTGTGTGAAAAAATGAAGAAGGAATGGGGTATTTATAGATTTTTGAAGTGAAAATTAGATGTAATTAAATTAATTAAAAAATAAAAATAAATTTAAGTGAAGAGAGGGAGAGGGTGGACGACAAGATGAAGAAGAGGGGAGAGAAGTGTTTAAAAATTAATTTTAAAAGAAAAGTGTGAGAGAAGTTTAGTAATATATAGTGTAGAATTTTTATGGGAAAATAAAATTGTAAGAAATAGATATATAGGTGTAAGAATAGGTAGTAAGAAAAAGTAGAGATAGATGAATAGTAGAAAAGTACTATGAATAGCAAACTAGACAATTAAAATACCAGTAGTAATAAAAATACGCGTATAAATGCGATATTCGTAATTTTTAGCTACCGAAAAATTCTAAAACTGATATTTTTGAAAACCTTATATTTTTACGAGTCTATTGGTATTGACAGAATATTTTTGCTATCCCGTGTATCGGGGCATTGTTTTTGAAAACTGATCCCGTTCGCGTCCGAAGAACATTAGAAATTTGCGAATCTGATATTTTTAAACTTCCCTATATTATTGATAACTATTATCAACAATTATTTTCATTTTATTGTTTAGGGTTTAAGAGCACGGGATTGCCGGATCTTAAACACTAGGGTTTGTTGTAAGCTTTGTTGATTTTTAGGGTTCCGGTTTGACTTCCAGTTTTATTGAGTTATTCGTAAGATCATATAATTTTGGGGTTTTGCCCGTATTATATTTTTAGTTCGACGTCTATGGTTTATCTCGTTTTATTTGTGATTATTTAATAATTTTCTGTTATTTGGATCGTTTAACCGAGTCTAGGGTTATGGATTGACTCAGTTTGACTTTTAGTGAAAATTAAAAATTTTAACTCTAAAATTTACCAAAGGATTTAAGATCTTAATATTTCATTGTCGAGTATTATTTGGATATATCGTCTTAATTTGAGTGTTAAGAATCAAATAGATGAGTTGATTTGTGTACGGACATTGAATCAATCGATAATTGTATTTTATATTTTGTTTTGAGGGATCTCATTTTCTCAAGACTAAGAATTTTTGTATTTGACCTTATTTTAGGATTTTAGCTTTAACTTAGGTTGATTTTCACGGTTTCAGTTTTTAGTGTTAGAGTTCTAGGATTATTTTCTAAGAATTATGAAAATTTTCAGGGGTCTACAGAGCAAGTATAGAAAGCTGCGAATTTCATTGAGCCAAATATTGTTATTCTATTTTTTCTTCCTTATATCGAATTTGAGAGGAACTTTTTAGTCTTTATTCCTCACTTGATTTTGATTTGTACATTGTGTGAGATTGAGAGTTACAAGTGGGTTCAATAGATTGATTGTTAGCTTAAGGAGAACCTTGGAGAATCAAGCTGAGTGCATTGTAGACAAGTGCTTTGGCAAAGAAATCTTGTAACTCATTGATTGTTGATTGAATAGTGGAACATACCGGTGTTGAATACTAGGTCTACGGCTTTATGCTGGAAGAGAGGAATGACGCTCGAGATGAAACCTCTATAAATTGATTTTGCACTCTCTACTCCCTTATCTCTCTTTATTTCGTTCATAATTGATTGTTTTTCTTAACTGTGTTATATGCTCAGAAAGTAAATCAGAGAGTAACTGAAATATCTTTTATTAAGTAGATAGTTAATCAGAGAGTAAAACTAGGAGTTTAACTTTGAAATTATTGGTTGATCTTTTGTGGATTTGAGAAAATTCTTCTTATCCGAATTTTTGTTTAAAGTTCTTGGTTATTAAGTTTATTGTTTTCAAGTAAGTTTTAAATCCATTATAGTTTGAGTAACTAAGTTGTGTGAATTTGGTTGAATTTTTGAAAAGTGAAATTTTTATTAATAACCAATTCACCCCCCTCTTGGTTATTCTTTTAAGACCAATAAAGGTTACATGAAATACTAATAACCATGATGTTAGATACGAATACTAGATTTGTTGGAAGATTTTGGAAAAGTTTACATCAAGCTTTGGGCACCAAAGTTGTTTTCAGCACAACCTATCATCCTTAGACCAATGGATAATTCAGATCCTGGAAGACATGTTGAGGGCATGTGTATTGGATTTCAAAGGCAGTTAGGATGAGCACTTGCCATTGGAGGAGTTTTCTTACAACAACAACAATCAAGCATCAATTAGGATGCCTCCATATGAAGCCCTGTATGGTAAGAAGTGTAGATCACCAATTTATTGGGATGAAGTTGGTGATAGATAGGTTTTTGGGACCAGAATTGGTGTAGGATGTTGTTGATAAAGTTAAGTTGATTAGATAAAGGTTACAAGCTGCTCAAAGTCATCAAAAAAGCTATACTAACAAGCAAAGAAGACCTTTGGAATTTCAAGTGGGTGAGCACGTTTTGTTGAAAATATCACCGACCAAAGGCATTGTCAGATTTAGCCTAAGAGGCAAGTTAAATCCTATATATATGGGACCATATGAGATTTTGTAAAAGATAGGTGATGTGGCATATTTACTACCCAACTTGGAAGGAGTGCACAATGTGTTCCATGTATCTATGCTTAGAAAGTATGTTAAAGATCTTAATGAGATAATAGGTTTAGAACCATTAGAAGTACAACTAAATCTATCTACAATCGAAAAGCCAGTGAAGATTGTAGACACCAAAGAAAAGATTTTAAAGAGAAAAATGATCAAGTATGTAAAGGTGCAGCAGACAAATCAATCAGAACGTAAAGCTACATGGCAGTTAGAGGATGAAATGAAGACCAAATATCTATAACTTTTTGATAATCCAAGTAACTTTCAAGGATGAAAGTTTTTTAGGAGGGGAGAGATGTAATATACAAGTAAATAATTTGTAAAGAAGGGTATAAGTGTCAAGTAATATAAAATAAGAGGTTAAAATGGTAAAAAATCTTATTATATTAGTATTTTGTTCACATGACAGACACATGATAAAAGATGAAAAATTTATATTGTACACCTGCTTCAATGCCTCCAGCATAGGATCGAACATTGCCGGCGTATGTTGTTGTGGCTTAGGCAGCGTAAGGCCAATGTTGATTTGTGAAGAATAGTCAGAATTAGGTATACTACCTGATCTTGAATGTACGCCGCCGGCGTACTAGCCGGCATATGCTTGAAGAAAAATGACCTGAGATGAATGGCAAGCCATTACATCACCAGCTCTAACATTTACACTGCCGGCCTTCAATCTACATTGTCGGCGTACATTTTAAAATTTGCCAGCGTATGTGATTCGAAGGAAATGAAAGGGCACAAGTTCTTTATATGTTTCTTCTTCAAAACATAACCCTAAACTTAGCAGTCATTCTCTGAAGTGTTCATAGTCGCCAAAAGGATTTGGTAGTCCAAATCAAGTAATTAGATCACTATTTTCTTCTATAGAATCAAATATATTAGTTTCATATAGTATTATTTATGGTTTTGAAGGAACTTTTGGAAGAGGAACCTTATTTGAGTTAGAGATCTGATTTTTGGTGATATAAAGGATTAAAGATCAATATTAGGTAAGTTTTTATAAATTTCAATCCATAGATTTATATATTTTTGAATTCTTGTTAATTTTTTTAGTTTGTTTTCTTGAAAGAGGATTCTACAGTTGGAAAGATCTATTAGGGAGATTTGCTCTTTTGAAAGAGTTTTGTATCTTGATCAAGGAGAAAGGTGTGAATTTATGATTTTGTTAAGATTAGGGTTTTAGAAGGAGTTTAAATTAGGATAATGTAACAAAAGTTTGTATTTTGAAATCTATATGTTCATATTGTCAGGTTCTAGTGAATTAGGGTTTGTGTTCTAAAAGGAGAATTGGGTAAATTAGAGTCCTGTTTCTACAATTTGATTCAAGTATGACCTTACCTTATTTATTGGATGTGCTTATAGGCTTAAGTTTGCTTGTTGTTTGTGTTGTAGGATTAGAACTCTAAATTGACCAAATTCTATATGACATATTTAATTGTTTTGTTGTTTGTGCTTGGCTACGGTTGGTAAAGATCACATAGAGTGTGATACTAATGCTGGCAACCTGATGATTCTTGTGTGGCATTATCCCGAGTGGAGTTGTACTTGGAGATGATTCTCATAGATTAGGGTTTGGAAGTATGGTCGAGGGTGTGTGGGAGATTCCTAACATCAATATATGTATAATTATCTATTTTCTATACTGTATTCTTTTATGGAGTCATGAGTTACTCTAGATTAGAAATTAGATGCATAAAATTCTGAATTGTGTTGCTTGCCGGCTACTATAAGATAAGAAATGGTGTTTGTTGCATTAGTAATAGTTGCAGTTGATTATACATGCTATGTGTGCATATGCATTTATGTGGTTTTGCTCATTCTTTTAATTTTTCAAGAGCAGGAGATTATCAAGTGATTTATGATCTTTCGGGATATGACATCTTTGTAGATGATGGGAAGAACGCTAGTAGATTTGATATACCAGTGGACTCTTAGAGATGCTTTGGATTTAAGGATAGTTGAGAAAGACTAATATGAAGTTTTATGTTTATATGTTATTTTGATTTTAAGACTATTATAAGAGTTTTTTTTTCTTTTATGTTATTTTTGGATTTAGTTAGCTGGTTTTATGCCAACAAGTTGTTTTCTTTAAGGATTTTCTTTACATGAGATAACTTAAACAAATATCCTTATGAGAGTATTGAAGTTTTATATATTGTTTATTAGTAGATTAGAATTTTAGCCTTAGCGTGTTCTTATAAAGAGAACGACACATTGTGGGTTGTAATTTCCTTATTTTAGGGTGTTACATATAATATGCGAAATTCCGAGTCAAAACGAGTAAGTCATGGCCATTTTAAGTTTGAATTTCACTCCATACGAATTTTGACGAACTTAGTAAAATAGAATTTGCAAGTTTAAGTAAAAACTCCCAGGAAATACTCATTTTAGGTATTTCTCTTGTTTAGGCGAAGTGGAGCCTGAGTTTCCATACCCTAAGGACTACTACAACTAGAAGCTTTATGCTACAATGGTCAAGTGAGTTTAATCTTACATTTTACACTTATGAATTTGCTTGTAGAGTAGAGACACCAAATTAGAAAAAGATAAAATAGAAAGTGCATGTGCTTTACATACTTAGGTGAATTTATTTTAAGTATATCGATGTGAGAATTATCTATAATAAATGTTTGATTTAGCATAGAAATGATATGTCTATAAATTCTATGAACACTCTTAAAACAACTAATATTATGCCATGAGTACTTAATTAAATTGATTGATGCATATCACATAGTGAGTCACGTTGCATTGATTACTATACACTTAGTGGGACAAGGGCATAGTAGTGAGGTCCTTAGAGTTTGAAACTCTACTTTATGGCAAATGGTCGCCGGTATAAAATGGTAGATAGACACCCGAATTAACTACATTTTAGCAACTAGTAGTGGCTTGCATGAAACTACAAAAACCTTGTTTGCGAATTATGGTCCACATGGCCTAAAAGACCTAACCCCGAATGGAAGAGTAAATCCATTCAACATATGATTCCAGGAAAAGCATATGTATTGTTTGCTCATGTTTTTGTTGCATCTCATATGCTTGTTTATTTAACTTGTTCGATTATTGATTAATCGATTACTCTATTTATGGAAATAATTCTCACTAAGCATGTAAGCTTACCCCCTCATAGATATTTGTTGCAATACCCCTACCTTTGATTAACGCCCAGGGGATATTTTTCTCAAGTACTACCTTTTGGATTCAAGAGTTTTTTCGATGAAATCAAAAATTAGATGTAGACTTAAACTTCTAAGTAAATCTTCAGTGTAATTATTCTAGCTAGATTATGATGGAGGGGAATACTCCTTTGATATTTGTAAGACTCTTATATTTTATATTTAAGGTGCTTATGTTATGATTTCCATTCTTAATTGCTATTATGAATATCTTCTTAAACAACTTGTCTCAAATCTATGATCGTGAAGGTACGCCTTACCCTTTGGGGCTTGACAGACTTATTTATCTCTCACATTCTCGGCCTGACATCGATTTTGTAGTAAGTATTGTAAGCTAATTTATGAATAATCCTATGGAGGCACACATGTAGGCTGTGTATCAAATTCTTAAGTATCTAAAGATGACTCCTGGGAAAGGATTATTGTTCAAGAAGAATAGGTGTAAGGATTTAATTTTATAATCTGATGCAAATTGGGAAAGGAGTCTCACAAATAGGAGATCAACCACAGAATATTGCTCATTCGTCTAGGGAAAACTTGTAACATGGAGAAGTTAAAAGCAATCTGTAGTTTCTAGAAGCAGTGATGAGGCTGAACTAAGAGCTTTAGCAGTAGCTATTTGTGAAGGAATATGGATCAAGCGAGTTATGTTCCGAGTTAGGAATGGAGTTTTAGAAGTTAGTAAAGTTTAAATATGACAATCAAGCTACTATTTGTATGGCAAATGATCCTGTAAACCCTTGGATTTTTCATAATTCTTAGAAAATAATCCTAGAGTTAAATACCAAAACCAAGAACCTAAAACTAACCCAAGTTAAAACCGAATTATAAATAAGAGCAAATATGAAAGTTCTTAACCTTAAGAAAAAAGAGAACCATTAAAACAAAATGGAAAATCCAACAATCATTCGATTCAACATCCGTACACCAACCAAATCATCTATCTAATCCCTAACACACAAATCAAGATGATATATCCAAATAACAATCAACGACAAAATACTAAAACCTTAAACCCTTCGGTGAATTTTAAAATAAAAAATTTCAAATACCACTAAAGTCAAACAAGGTCAACCCATAACCCCATACTTGATTAAACAATCTTGGGAACTAAAAAATATTTAATAAATCATAAAAAAAGTAAAACATAAATTTTGAACAAAAAATATAACACAATAAAAAACCCCAAAATTTTATGATCTTACGAATAAATCAAAAAGCCGAAAGTCAAACTAGAACCCTAAAGTCAACCTAGAGCAATAACAAACTCTAGTGAATTTAGATTTGGCAATCCTACGCTCTAAGCCCTTAAACAATAAAATTAAGTTAATAATAGGTTATAGTCCGTAATATATAGTGAAGCTTAAAAAATATCATATTCGTCGAAATTTACTTCGTTTTGGACTCGAACGGGAATAGATTTTGAAAACTGTGCCTTGGTGCACCGAACAATAAAAATATTCAAATAATATCTTAGACTTGTAATAATATGATGATTCCAAAAATATTAGTTTTAGAATTTTTCGGAATCTAAAAATATCTTATATAGCCTATTTACGTATATTTTTATTACTACCGGTATTTTATTTATCTAGTCTACTATTCATTATACTATTTCTACTATTCACTACTATTCATTTACCTATACTTTTCCTTGCTATCTACTTCTTACAACCTATATGTCTATTTCTTATATTTACTTTTCCAATATTACTTTTTACCTAACTTCTCTTACACTTTACTTACTTTTCATTACTAAAATTAATTTTTTATCGCACTCTCCCTCTCCCTTCACCTTGCAGTTCACTTCTCTCTCTCTTTCCCTTCATTTCTTTTTCCTTTTCTTTTATTTAATTAACTCATAATTCCCTCCACATTTATCTATAAATACTCCTTTCCTCCTTCACTTCTTACATACCTTTCTTTTATCATAACAAAACTCTACTGAAACAATGTCTCAACTTCTATCTGTAATTTTTGTCTCCCAAAAATCTCTTCCCAACTCTGTCTTTTTCCTACACCATCATCATCACCGTCTCCATACAACTATCAAAGCTTTCTTTCTTCCTCCATCTTCACATAACCTTAGGTAAAAGTTTCTAAACATTCTTCATGTCATGTAACTTAACATGATCATACTATGTGTTTCTTGAACCCATAGGTAGTAAAGAAGCAACAATATATTCATGTTTTGTTCTTGTTCATGCAAAAGTTTTGTTGTGATGTTGATATCATATTATGCTCTATTTATTGCTTCTAATCTAACTTCTATATGTTACTAAATATATCTATGTCTATATATATATAGATATATATTTAGAGCCTATAAGCTCACTAACATAACTTTGATTTATTCATGCTTTGCAATTTATTTATTTATTCATTTCATGCTATTATATTAAGACTAGTCTTTCTAGTCTTAGACTTATCATCATCAAGTCAAAACAATTTTTCTTCTTTCTTCTGGACTTGTCTTTAATCTAAGTCTGGAGGGCCTTGAAATAGATATAAGACTCCCATGATCTTCTTATTTGTTTTTTTATTTTCTTAAAGGACTTGCCCATATCTAGGTCCAGGAAGTCTTGATACAAGCTAAGACTTCCTAATACTTAACTTTTATTATGTGCTTATTTCATTCCTATATCTTTCATCTTTCATATTAATTATTTTTGCCATGTTACTTAATTATAAACCCATGTCCATACATGATAATGTTGTTGTTGTCTTAATAAAAATAAGAGAAATTCATTTTTTGATAAAGAAAATAAGTTAAGCTTACTATAAAAATGTAATTTTATCACTTAGGAAAAGTCCTATTAAAATTTAGAATTTTTGTTCCAACAAAATAGTTTTTCAAAAATTTTAGACAAGTTCATCATAGATTTTAGTGTTGTTATTATGCAAGACTTTTTAATTCTTTACTCTCTTTTCAAATAACCAAAATGAAATTTTTATTTAAAACCTTAAGGTTGATAATACTTTGTTATATAATTTTTTCTTAAAAGCTTATTTATAATATTATTACCAACACTTTAAAAAACATTAAGAACTGAACAACTTTTCTAAGTCAAGTTTAAAATCAACTCACTAAAAACCCACATAGGAATAAATCGATGTGTAATTTAAGGAGCTAAGTTTTATGAAGTAAAAATCCATTTTTTTTTATGAAATTAAGAAAATACAAATAATAGGATTTTTCCAACAAATGTGCATGTATTGAAAAATTATGGATTTAGAGAAGATTTATTATGAGAATAAGAATCTAAAACAAGCTATTCCTTTAATTTTCCTCATAAGCCAAAACTTAAAAGTTTTTTATACAACTTAGGAAGATTTTTCCTCACAACCACACAAAGGTTCATATTTCAAAAAATAATTAGCTAAAAAAAGTTTAGCGTAAAAATAAAATATTCATGAACTCAAACTAAATATGGAAACATGAATCTCTTTAATTGAGTTTTACGTTTACAAATCTAAGAATTAGAATTTTTTTGAAAGAATAAAATTTAAGAAATTCTTTTAAAGAAACTACACTTGAGTTTTTTTCACAAAACCATGTTACATAAAATAAATTGTTGAGCAAAAAATTGCGAATAAATATAAAAACTTTAGAAAAAGATACATCTATTGAATTATGATTTTTCTTGTTTATCAAATCACATATTCACAAAATAAAAATTTAAGTCACAAGTCAAAAAATGACGCTTCACTAAACTCTATATTTCATAAAAAATTGTTTACAAATTTTATTTCTAAGATAACATCATTAGAATCATGCATATAATATGAGTCTATATATATATTAAAAGAATTTTCCAACTATATAAATATTTATGTGTTTGTTATAGAATTTTTGATGAAATAAAATTGAGAAAAATTATGAATTAAGGCTATAATTTTCGTGTTAGTTTAGTACCACATCTTTTTGGAAACTAAATGACCTTTTGTGATAAAAATAACCTTAGAAATAGATATATCTCTTTGAGTAGATAGAAAACGACATCTTTTATGTAAAATTTCGAGTTCAAATGAGCAAGTTATGACCATTTTAAATTGGGATTTCACATAATCCGAATTTAGACAAAAATATCAAAATAGAATTAAAAAGTTTCAGTAAAACTTCTATGAAATACTCATCCCAAATATTTCTTTTGTCTAGATGATGAAAAATACGAAATTCCCCTTCTTGAAGATTTTTATGACTAAGAAGATTGCGATATGGGCGAGTAAGATTTTCCTCTTGATTTCATTACCTTACTTGTGCTTGTAAATAGTTGCACTAAATCTATAGGTACAAGATAAAATGAACATGTATGGGGTATGGGTTTATATGTTTATACCTTTGTGTGTGTGTGGCAATGGATGCTAAGCAGATCAAAATCCACAAATGATTGTTTAAGTATATTATTAATATTACATGTTGCTTATGTGTGTATGACAATTGTTTGATCACCTTTAAGTTTACCATAATTATACTCGACTTGAATTAAATGGACACGTACTGCATCCATTAACTCACATCATAAGGGTTGCTACTCCTACACGAGGAATAGGAAGGGCCTGAGGTCAAGCTCATTCTGAGGGAACTAAGGCGTACTGGGGATACATCTCAAGAAAGAGCCGTGCCGATCGATTACTGAGAGCAAAGTGCTCGAGGACTAGTAGTGAAGATGGCAAGGATCTTCATACCTAAATTCCTCAAACTTCGATATGGAGGGATAAATATGTTCTATATATGATTTTCGGATAACCATATATATATATATATATATATTTGTGTAATCATGTGATTGTTGCACTGTATGCATAGTCATACATGTGAAAATTAATAAACTTGTTTGAAATCACGGTGCGAGTAAAAAGGAATAACTCACTAAGCTCAGTGTAAGCTTACACCCCATAGGCTTTTGTTGAAACAGGTATGTTTGCGGTTACAATCAATGTAAGCCCTTAGATTTTTTGGTAATATAAGTAAACCCTAGAACCGGAAGTCAAACCGGAACCCTAAAGTTAACCTAGTTCTATGTTTAATCTAATGAATCTAGATCCGGCAATCCCGTGTTTTTAAATCCTAGACAACGAAATTAGGATAATTATGGAAAATGGTTCGTAATAATAGAGGAAAGCTTAAAAATATCAGATTCTTAATTTTCTAGTGTCTTTCGGATCCGAACTAGATCAGTTTTCAAAAACCGTACCCTTGTGCACCGGATAGTGAAAATATTTCGACAACACCAATAGACTTGTAAAAATATAAGGATTTGAAAAATATCAGTTTTAAAATTTTTTGGTAACTAAAAATATCATATATAGGCCGTTACGCATATTTTCTTTACTAATTAGTATTTTAATTTTCTAGTTACTATTCATAGTATTTTTCTACTATTCATTACTATTCCTCTATCTCTACTTTTTCTTACACTTTACTCTTACACACTACCATACCTATACCTTACAATTTACTTTCCTCATACAACTTTAATCACATCATACTTTACACATTACTTCTTTTTATTACAAAACAACAAAATAAATAAATTTCTCTCCCCTTACAAACCCAAAATCGGCGCCTCCCCTCTCTCCCATCCATCAATTTATTTTTCTTTTCTATTTTATTTAATTACATCTAATTTCCACTCCAAAACTCTATAAATACCCCTTCCTCCTCCATTCTTTCACACAATTCATTTTCTACTAAAACTCTACCAAAATCACTCCATAAAATCTCTCTCTCAAATACTCTCCCAAATCCTCTCTTCTCTCCATAAAGTCATCTCCCACATATTTCTACAAGCCATTCTTTTCCTCTTCAACAAACACATAAACCTTAGGTAAAAATTTATCTTATTCACTCATCATGTTCATTTAACTTAACATAAGCTTAGTGTATGTTTCTTAAAAAAGCAATAATATGTTCATGTTTTGTTTTTGTTCATGTCTTCTATTATGTTGTTATTATGTTGTTGTTATTATTGTTATTATTATTTGTTCTTATCTAACTTCTATATAGTATTATGTCTATTATGTATATATATTTCTTTAGAGCATATAAGCTCACTTGTCATTTGTTTATTTCTATGCTTTGTAATTTATTTATTTACTTGTTTTATGCAAATTATTAAGACTAGTCTTTCTAGTCTTAGACTTGTCCATATCAAGTCAAAACAATTTTCTTTTTTTTTCTTTTCCTTTCTTTTTGGACTAGTCTATTCTTAGTCCCAGGATAGCTTAATGAAGCTAAGGTTCCTAATACTTGACTTTACTTTTATACTCTTATTACATTTATCTTATTATGTTGTTTTAATTATATTTCTCATAGTTACATATTTTCATTTATGCATAAACATGTTGTTATTGTCCCAACCATAATGAAAAGGAGTTTTCTTAAATAATAATTATAGGAACTCTCTTTAAAAATAAATTTTGTCACATAAGAAATTATTTTTCCATAAAGACTTAAAGTTTTATCTTAACAAATATTTTCTAAAGTTAGATAAGTTTAGCTCAAGTTTTAGTAATACTACTATATGGGATTTTATTAATAAAATAAAGTTATCACAAACTCTCTTTTCAAACCAATGAAATAAGAAAGTTTGTTTAAACTTAATTCTTTGTTTAAACAAAAGTTTTCTTAAACTCATACGTAAAGTTTTTATCAACATACTAAGGTTTAGATAAGTTTTACAAAATTATCAAAGAATAACCTTTCTAAAGATAAGCTTTACTTAGGAAATAAAAATAATAAATAACTTATAAGATCTTTGATATTATTTAAAGTAGATCTAACTTTAGAAAAACTTTAGAACACATAACCAATAAATGTTTAGAAAAACTACATTTTTCCAAACCACTAGAAATAAAGTTATGGGAATCTTAAAAGATTAAAATTACTTTTGAAAATTTAATTATTCTCAAAATTAAGAAATGGAGTTAAAAGAAGGAAATACTCACTTATAAAATTTTCCCAATAAAACTAAAAAGGAGATTTTCAAGTCTTAGCTTTTCTCACTTATAAGACACATTGTTTTGCAAAATCATTGTTGAGGCAACTCCACTAAATTCATGTATATAGTTTGAGTATATATATATATATATATTCAAAGGATTTTTCAACCATACAAAATATCTATTTTTTGTACGAAAGCTATTGAATGAAGAATAGTTTGAAAACTCTAGTTTTGAAATCTTGAATTTTCGTATCAATTTTGTATGTTACTATTCCGAGACCCAAATAACTTCTTTTGATAAAAATAACCTTAGAAATAGATAGATCTTTTTGAGTAGGTAGAAATCGGTATATAATATGCGAAATTCTGAGTTAAAATGAGCAAGTTATGGCCATTTTAAGTTGGGATTTCCATTCATGCGAATTTTGACGAATTCAATAAGATAGAATTAGAGATTTTGAGTAGATCTTGGATGAAATACTCACTTCAGGTATTTCTTTTGTTTAGGTGTCGAGGACCCAGATCTTCTCTTCCTCGAAGATTACTTCGACTCATAGAAGATCACTATGGATGAGTGAGTTTCCTTTACGTTTATGTATCCGTGCATGTGCTTGTAGAATAGAGTACAAGATGTTAGGAAAAGATAAAATTGATATGCATGCGGGTTATCATGGGAATTATGTATGTGAATCATTGTGTGCGATCAATGAACAATAAGTATATTAAAACCCCATTTGTGATTGATATAAATGTTTCTCTGTATGTATTGCTATGTGTGCAATTATTGCTTGATCACTTTAAATGAATTAATGTCATACTGGAATTCTCATATAATAAATTGCTCATGCATATCACTTAGAATATCATATCAAAATTTTGCTACTACTCCTCAACGTGGGATTAGAAAGGTAAGCTGCCTAGTTACATCTTGAGGGTTAGGACGTTCGGGGAATATGGCCTCAAGTTGTAGCCGAGCCGGATCGATTACGTTGGGTGAGGAAAGCTCGGGGACTAGTAGTACGGTTCGTTGAAACCCCAAGATGCGCGCAACTTTTAAGGAGGTCGTTTGAGGCCCAGTTCAAATCATTCCCTAACCACCGATGGAGGGGTAAATCCATCACACATACGAAACCGGATAGTCGCATGTACTGTTTGATCATATGGTTGTTGCATTTCATATGCTTGATTAATAACTTGGTTGATTTCCTGTTATTGGTACTTTTGCATAAGGAATATCTCACTAAGCAAGTTATGCTTATACGCTTATAGACTTTTGATATTACAAGATTATCTTTTGCATCTGAGACCATCTTGGTCCCCTGGGTAGAATCCTTATTTTGGGAAGCTTTTGGAGGAATTCTGTTTTGAAGTCTTAGAGTAGATTTCTTCTAAAATCTTCTAGCTTTCGTTATTTCTCTTAGTAAGATCATGTTGTTATGAAAGTTATATGGGGAATGCCTCTTAGAAGTTGTAAGACTTTTTATTTCAATAAAATATATTAAGTGTTATTTTGCATGTTCCGCTGCCAATATATTAAAATGCATTACTTCACCGGTCTCCCTTTGATGTGAATGTACGCCTTGTACCGATATGGAAGCTTTCGAATGACTAAGATAGTCATTCTTAAGTTTTAATATTGCGTACGGTGGGCTGTCACGTTTAGGATACCCGTTGGGGAGTGACAATCAATGATCGGAATATTAAAGAAATCGTTGGCTAATCTTTGAGCTCTTATGGAAGAAGTGGAATCATAGGATGGATTTACCTTTATGTAATTTCTTTATGAGTTATATATGACATGTTAATGTTTGGAGATTTTTAGGAAGTATATTTATATAGTTCTGAAGACATTAACGGGGTATGCCCCTAAGAATTGTAATTGATCTTGCTTATATTTTATGTGAAGTATTCTTCTTATGTTGTTACTCAATTATTATCAAAATAAATTGGATTACTCCAATGCATTCCCTCTGATGTGTTGTGCGCCTTATGCATTATATGAAAGCCTTTGCGTGACTAAGAAAATCATTCCTAGGCTCTAATATTGTGCACAACAGATTGCTATGTTTAGAGTACCCTCTGAGTGTGGCAGATCTAGTTCATCATGACTGAACTAAACATGTGGAGATCGATCAACACTTCATCTAAGAAAAAATTGAGAACTAAGAGGAGCAATTAGTCGACAGTCCATCTCAAGAGCAACTTGCAGATATCTTAACATATAAGGCTTTAGTAGGACCTACCTTCAATGAACTATGTAACAAGTTGGGCATGTATAATGTGTACAACCCAACTTAAGGGGAAGTGCTGAAATTCCCTCAAAGTTAGCATATTTAATTTTATCTTGTAATTATGTATATGAGGAAATTAGACAATTAGGGAATCCTGTTTTTCCTTTTCTATTTTTAGGGTATTAATTTCCTTGTCTTAAATATAAAAGATTATTATTGTTCTTAGATATTGAAATAATGTATATTAAGGTGTAATATTCATTAACTTTTGAATTAGATTAGTTTTTCTTTAGAAACCTTAAATATATACATATATATATATTAAGAGTCATCGGTCTTAAAAACTGGGGAAAAAAAAGAATTAATATGTGATAAATATAGTTTAGAAATAGTTTTTGCCAATGACCATATTAATAAAATAGTGAAAGACCTTAATTAAGAAAAAAGCAAGGATAATAATAAGTAGCACTGTAGCAAGTACATGACTTATAGCTAAAAAATTATAAAACAAAATATCCTATATCATCAAAGAGCGATGCCGCTGAAAAAAGAAAATTAACTAATTTTGACTTTTAAGTTAATAAAAAAAAACTACTAATTTTGACTTTACCAAATATTAGAAAATTAGACGGTTATCAAGAATTCTTCACTGGCTAAAATGACCACATAACGTAACGCCACATAATCCTGCTTCTTTATTATTGTTTTTTTTTTTCCATTATCTTGATATATTAATACCATAATTAGCTTTTATTATAATAATCAGTGTAATAGGCTTGATATTTACATGTAGAAGAACATAGCCTGGCCCTACTAGTAATGTTAATAAATTAGAGCCCTCGTTAGCGTTTCAAATATTAATAGAGCATAATTTATAGTTTATTTTGTAGAACTAACACTCTCCTCCACCTCATAAAAAATAACATAGTTATAAAAACCATCATTCTTTATCCCATTATCTCCAATGAGTGTTACATTTATTGAAATTCGAATAATTTAGATATTTACTTTAGTATTATGATGAGTCGATTATTACAATTATTATTATTTAACTTTAAAACTTGCATTGCGGTATGTAAACATTTTGCTAATATGATATGAAAAAAAGATTATTTTATCAAATGAAATCCAAAAATATAATAAAAAGTAAATGTCACATTCGATACCTAATATTTACTCATTTTGATAATTAACCACCAGAAGCTTTAAATTTTAATTGTGATATCTCATTTATTTTTCATTTTTAAAATTATCTATTTAAAATTTACTCATTTTTGCAATTAACTTATTCTTTTAGATTTTTATAAAATTTATAAATAGTAAATTAACACCATTAAATTTTAGATATTTAATTATAAAAATAAATAAAATTTTACATACTAAATATAACATTCAATATAAAATACCTACAAACTAATTGTCCATTCACTTTATTGAATAAATAAATTTGTAATATAATTGTTATTTAATTTTTTATTTGAATAAGAATATTTTATAAATAAGACTAATTAAATTGCTATTATAATATAATAAAAAAGAAATAATAAGCTCATTAAAACTTTAATATTATATATAAACGTCCCACTCAAATTTGGTCTCCCCCGTTTCCTCGAACTTTCCCTTTTGCCAAACAAAACTTTAATTCTTCAACGTATCGCAGGGTTGCCCAAAAGATTGTGTTCTAGAACGCGCCTAGCCATCAAGAATAAGCGATCTCGATAATCAAAATTCAACATTTCCCCAGTGATAGAAAAAGACAAGAGGTGGACATTTATATGGTTAATAATCTAACAACATTAAAAGATCCTCTTTGACATAGCCGCCAATCCCTTGACCCACGTGCCTACAGGGTGTTTTTGGATTAGAAGTCTCATCTGTGTGATTTGGGCGCGATCCGTGGATCCAACCCACTGGATCCCGATCTAAAATTTTGGGATTTGTATTAATCTAATATAGGAGATGGGGCAAGTCCATTCTATAGACTTGTTGGGTCCCTAGGAGAGTCGAGATCATTCTGATCTATCACTTTTTAATGTATATATTAATTTTTAATTATTGTTTATTTCTTTAATGAGGAACCTGTTTGGATCCACTTGATTCATGGGTTCAGCTAATGGACCCACCTTGGACCCATAAACCATGGCTGGTCCACTTGACATGATTGGACCCACCGTAGCCTAACTGGGTTAGGTCCCAGTTTGAATCTGATTAGGAGAGATATCTAGTTTGGATCATCTGTTTCTTATTTGTATTTGTATCTTATCAAGTATGGCTTGTTTATGAGTAAAAATATTTGTTTTTATCTGTATTAGTTTTGATAAATAGTCTAATTAAAATAGTTATGAAACAAATACTAGACTAACACCAAACTAATGAACCAATGCACCCTTAGACTTTGGAGCCAAACATGAACCTCCCTAGATCCTTGGCACGGAATTCTATGGAAATAACCTCACTTTTTGATATCCTAAGGGATGAGAGAAATCCTAGATTCATTACATTTTTTTATAATCTTTTTTTTATTATTATTATGAGTATTTTATAAAGGTTTACCATGTGAAGGACATTAAGCTATGAGATTTTTTAAGAAAAGACGTCCTTAAAATGTTTATATGACACTTTAAGGACCTTTTGGAGATTCGCTAGGATGTGGATGCTTTTATATAATCACACAAAATGAAAAGCTTGTGACTATGTCCATTACATATACTCATGTTGACATGCCAAATCTTTGATTTGTCAATTTAATCTTTGTAAATTTGATGTTTTATTTTACATAGGACAAAGGATTAGTTGCATAAGGTTTATCTTACTAAGAAAACACTATTATGCCATATCTACTATCAGTTAAATCTCATTACATGAATATTCAATAAATTAATATCTTAATTAGTTGATAATTTCTTTCGATCTCAACTTGGGCTAACGTACTAAATTAATAATCTCATAATGTCATGCCTCGAGGTATATTCTAAACGTGACAACCTGTCATACACAATCTTAAAGCCTATGAATGATTACCGTAGTCACACAAAGACTTTCATATTATGTACAAGATGTATATCATAATAAAGAGAATGCATTGAAGTAGCACAATTTATGATAATAACAGTTAAGTAGTAAAACAAGAGAAATACAAATCATTAAACATGAATAAAGTCAATTACAATTATTAGGGATATACCATTGCTAATGTCCTCAAATGAATAAGAATATATTAGATTTTCCTAGCAGTCTCTGAAATAATAACATATTACATATCTTGCATAAAATAATTTTTACAATGAAACTTCATCCTATGCTCGTAATTCTTCCATAAAGGCTCAAAAGTCCATCAGTGATTTCCTTAATGTCTCATTCCTCAGCTAGAGTATCAAATATTCCTGTTTCATCAAAGATCTATAAGGGCATAAGCTTACAATATGCTTAGTGAGATAATTCCCTTTAATCTTACCGTACATCCAAAACTCAAAACAAGTTTATTTATTTCAAGCATATGCTATGTATGCTATGCAATAACCGCATGATACAAACAAATATGTATGGGTATCCGGAAACCATACATAAATAGATTTGCGCCCTCCAAGTCAATCGTTAAGGAATTGGATTTGATGGTCTCTGTGATCTTCATTGTTAGTCCCCGAGCACTCTGGTCATAGCGATCGATCGGCATGGCTCATCCTTGGGTTATATCCCCTATACGTCTTAGTTCCCCAATAATGAGCTTGGCCACTTGAACCCTTCTGATTTTTTGTATAGGAGTAGCAATCTTCGACATATGATTCAATGGATGCAATACATGCCCATTTTATTTATATCAAGGCCAAATATAATTAAGGTATGCTTACAGGTGATAAAACAAGTATTCTACACACAAAAGCAACACGTAATATTGATAATGCACTTAATTAATCATTTATCTGTTTCAGTATGCTTAGCATCTCTTGTCACTCATTCATAGAAACACATACACATGTACCCATAACCCTATACATATTTATTTTGTCTCGTACATACAATTATAGTGCAACTATCTATAAGCACAAGTAAAGCAACAAAATCAAGAGGGAAAACTCACTCCCTCATAGTGAAATATTCAATTGAAGTGATCCTTGGAAAACATGGTGTAAAGACCCGACATGCTCAATTCTCAAATTAAGCACACCAAGTCTCCAACCACGTATAACTCTTACAAATTATACGTAAGTTGTCTTAAAAGAAGGTGTTTATGTTGAACATTGCTATTTGATTTTAGGTTATGAAATCATTTAGTTAGATTTTCAGATAACTTGATTTATCAGTGGAAAAATAAACTTTAATAAAAACATTTCTACATAAAAGCATTTCAAACTTCCACTATTACAAGAAAAAAAAAACTTTCACTTAAACAAATCTTTACAAAAGCTTATTTACAAAACATAGGTACTAACAAGCCTTTAAATGAAAATACAAATTTATAAATGAATCCAGTCTCTATAAAACAAACAAAAGAAGAAACAAAACAATTAAACTACTCAATGCTCCTAACTCACGTCACTAATCCACAATCCTTTCCAAGTCAACAGAAGCACCCAAAACCCGAGACAACATCATCAACAGCAACAAGAACTCATCATCATCAACTTCATCAACATTATCTTTATCAATAACAAAACCTGTAAAAAGAATAACAACAACAAGAATGAGCCAAAGCCCAATACACAGCAACACGTTCACACATGGAGTGACACACGAGCTTAACTAAATACAATGCACAATTAGCAAGTTATTATCTTTTCTATAAAATAAAACAATTCAACATGAGAGTATTCAAACTCCGGACATCAAGGATCTAGTATCACGTCCGCTTCCCTGAGTGGTCCCTACTGTTTATATAGACTAGGTAGCCTCACCTTCTGGTGTAGCCCATAATACTAGGGGATCTTAAGTAATGCATCACGACACTCAGGGGGTTGATATAAGTGCCTCAGATACTTATATCTCCTAGATAAATCTATCCCATAACGAAAAAGTAATCTCATGTAGGGTTATCAGCCGTTTGTCGACTTTGCTTAATTCAATCCATAATATCACCTAATTCAAGTATTGCCATAAACATTGAATTAAATCATATTACATCCTTTCAAGAATAAGCAAATGTTATACTGATACCAAATTCCCTATTGATTACCCGTCGAACCACTTATGAAAGTCATTTTAGTATGACAAGGGTGGTCTAAGTGCCTAAAACTACCATGTCCCCAATCTGAGCAAGGTGCCGCTCTCCGAACCAGATTTAACAACATAAAAGACAATCAACACTCATCAGTTATTAAGTCAAGTTTAGGTTCTTAATCCATTTTAGATGTCTATCCTAACATCCAACATGCAAGTTACTACGTGCCTTGAATATGAAATCCAAACATAGCCTCGAAAGGAACTTTAGAAAATAATCGAGAAGATAAATCAGATATCCACTTCTGTTAGGGAAAGAACTCGTATAAGAAACTAAACTAAACTAATCATCCACTTTCTCAAACTTTTATTAACCTTATTTGATCAGACACTAAATAGGAACCCCACTATGGCTGCTAAGATCGGCCCACCAAAATATGGACAGTTCTCCTTCATCTGTCAAAGAATTTCTTTTCTCTTTATTTATAGTGTTTTATTACAAAAGCATTAACAAAGAATTCATATACCAAAAGCATTCATTTTCCAAGTAAATACACATTTGAAACAACATATTCCCCATATTATTCAAAAATCATCCTAATTCATTCATCTAAGCTAATTATTAGCTATTAACCCATTTTAACTTAACCTTAGCCAAATTGATTAAAATTAGTCATTTAAGTCATTTACTAAGTCAAGTTGATTAAACTTAGACAAGTTGGACTTAGATTAATTACTAATTCATTATATATCTAAGATCTATGTCAATTCGAGCTTACATTAACTTAAACTTAGCCAAATTCATCAAAGTTAAACAATCTAATCCATTTTAGTTCATTCAAGTTCATTTAGTCAAGTTGAACCTAGGTTTGTTAACTAAGTTCATTTTATAACTAACTTCTAGATTTAATCTAATTATTTGTTAAATCTATAAATCTACTTAACCTATGTTTAATTACATAAATTAAACCACATAACACATCAAATATCACTTATCTATCTCATTTTAACTTAAACAGATTTATTTCATAAGTTAAAACACATTTAACAAACCAATACAAAATTTTAACTTTGTTTTGGAAAGTGTAGCAGCTAAAAAGAATCAAAATTTAAGCATTGATATTTTTAAAATTTGTAAAAACTTAAAACATGAAAGTTGTATATCTCTTTTTAAGCTTTCCAACGCAACTTGAGTCACCTCAAACAGAGGTCGAATGAAAAGGTTACGATCAAATTACAAAACAACATCGCAGTAAGGGAGAGATCATAAATTGAAACGCCCTCTCATATGGGGCCGTTTGGGGGGGCCGTTTCAACCCAGTGACATTGCGCTTTTCCATCTAAGAGTGATACACCCTTGCATATGGGGCCATTTACTCCATACACCCCCTACATAGGGCTGTTTCAACTTAGGGAAAGTACATTTTCAAGGTCAAAGGGTGAAACACCCTTTCATATGGGGCCGTATGATAGGGTGTTTCAAAATTTTTCGCCTTCCCATGTTTTGAACACAAAATTTTGTAAACTTTTACACTTTCAAACTTTCTTTAAACTCATCCTAAGTTTCCCAAGGCTTGTTATATGATCAAAATACCATTCAAATAACACAAACTCCACTTCTAATCATCAAATACCCAACTACAACAACAAAACTCAACTTCACTATTCATCATCTTCTTCATCACAACTCAACTCCCAACAACATTAATCCAGCATACAAATATATAAACAAGAATCCTAACTCATTTCAACATCAATTCATCAATTAGATAAGAAAACAATAAATAAAACAAATATGAATTGAACTAGAAAACTTATCTTTTTGGCTTAATCATGCAACTACTTATTCTTCTTGTTGTATTTGATTTCCTCTTCCTATCTTCATCTTCTAACCTTGATTTCTCTTTTGTTCCTTTTGAAATTGAGATTTAGGAAGATGATTTTGGGAGATAGAAGAAAGAAAAGAAGAAGAAGAGAAGAGAACGAAAAGAGAGAAAAAAAAAAAAGAAACAGGAATGAAAAGCAAAGGAAGAGAGAGAGAGAGCAGGTGAAGGAAAAAATAAAATCAAAAGGGAACGTTGAAGCTTAAAATTAGGATATTTTAAAATAAGGGTATCGGATTTAGAACTTTCATATCAATATCTTTAGTTCTAGAAGCATTTAAAAGATAATTTTAAAATCGATAGGTCAGAAATTAAGAACTCTAGATGAGAACTTAATTTAAAAATTTATTTTAGATAAAATGATATTTAAGTTGAGTTCGGGTTTAAGAACTAATATTTTTATACAAGCAAATGAAGTCAAATTTTACAAAGATTTAGGAATTGATATTTTGGCTATAGATTGAAGTTTTAGAAATCCTCTAAACATTTTAATGACATGTTTAGAGATTTTAGGTATTTAAAATCTCAAATTTGACTTAATTATTTACTAATCTAATAATTTCAACTTGTCTAATTATATCCTATGATTCATTTAACTTATCCAAATCTATCTAAACTCAATTTCTAATATATATAGAGATTTAGGTCATTTCACATGGCTTCAAGATCCTTGTTACCTAAATAAGGAAAAACCCGAAATGAGTGTTTCGGGTCAATATCATCTAAACTTCTTCTTCTAAGAATTCTATTTACGTTATATTTTCCTGTTATGAAAGTTCTAACTTAAAATGATCATAACTTGCTCATTTTAACTCCGATTTTTGCGTGTAAGCAATCAATTTCTACCTACTTTGAATGCTCTATCCATTTCTAAGGTTATTTTAAGTATTTGATGTCATTTAAGCCTCAAGAAATCATTGTACAGAATGCGTACAGTAGGTTCCAGACCTTGTTCCTTTTATATTTTCAACATTTTATCTAATTTGGACATCCTAAGATAAGAATAAAGTATATCTATCTTTAGAAATCATATATTAATGATGATAACCCATATTATATGCATGATCCTAATAGTGTTATCCCAAAATAGGAATTTATAAAACAATCTTTTATGACAAGTCGCAATATTGAATTTTAAGAAAAATTTACTTTTAGACATGTAATAAAATTCTTTACCTTAAATTTTGTGAATACGACACTGTCACGCCCCAAATGGTACCCAAAATGCAACAGTCCACCATACTCGATATTTAAACTTAAGTATGACAACCTTAATCATCCCATAAGTTTACATACCGGGTATAAGGTGTACTTGCACAACTTTTAGGATCACACTTTGAATCGAATAGTCTTAAGAAGGCATACAATAGCATTAAGAATAGAAATCACAATAAGGTAAATAAGTTAAGTCTTTACAAAAGTTAAAGGGGCATACCCCTGCCAAAATAATAACAGAAGTCTATCCAGTCTAAAACCGTATTACAAACATTAGGGTTTATGTTAAAGAGATTTTCCTAGAAGTCTACGCCTCTAGCTAGGTCCGAGTTCTTCAAAAGCTCATTCGCCCAAAAGATAACCCTGTGAAAAGTGTTCTCTCGGAACAACCAAAAATAGGAACACCATAACAAAACTATCGGGATGTAAGCTAACAGGCTTAGTGAGATTCATTTCCAAATATTTAATACTCAACAACAGTATATAACAGATAAGTTATTAGCAACCATATGAATGCACAAATACATGAGCATACAATACATAAGACCATCCGGAAATCTTATATTGAATGAATTTACGCCCTCCATTCGGGGTTCGGTGTTTCAGGCCCATACGACCAACATTTAAATTCTTCCCACTTCTTATTGTGGTTGATACAGGTGCCCAGCCACCACTTTTAAATTTTACTGTGGTTGATACAGGTACCCATCCACGCACATTTTCAATTCTGGCCTATACGCCATCATTCGAGTTTATAGGCCCCTCGTTGCTTATTTATTATGCCTTCTTCCACAAAGGTATAATAACCTATGCAATGCGACTCACTACGTGATATGCATGTACAGTTTATTCATATAATCGTGGCATATTAATTAAGTAGATTAAGTGCGATCATAAAGAATTTCAAACAACCCAAGTCTATACTAGCTCATATAATGATTTTTCAACAAGTCTCATCTCGATATACTTATCATTCATTCAACCAAGATTAGATCACAAATCATCATAATTTTATCTTTTCCTAATTCTAATGCCATTACGATTACAAGCACATACATGAGCACACTATTTAAGAAATGAACTCACTCGGCCATGGAGAAAAATCTACTAGTCGTAGTAGTCCTCGGGGAGTGGAAATCTGTCCTCCAAATCACCTAAGTACAAGGAATACCCTCAATGAGTATTTCTCATAAAGTTCTAATAAACTTAATAATTCTATTTACTAAGTTTGTCAATTTTCGCCTAAGATAAAGTCCTAACTTAAAATGGTCATATCTAACTCAATTTAACTCGGAATTGCGCATATTATATATCAATTTCCATCTACTTCAAAAGATCTATCCATTTCTCAAGTTAAATCAAACATACAACGTCATTTGAGGGTCAAAAAACCATTGTACAGCAGGGTTATGAAAATTCCAGTTTTGAGTTATTATTGACAATTGTTACTTTTGTTCCATTTAACTTTTTAGATCAACTTATATTGGTTCTACACTTGTAAAGAGAACTCCTAGCCAAAGATTAAGGATTAAATACTTATATAATCATCAAGATATCATCCAAATGAAAATTCTAAGAATCTACCTTTGTAAAAACCGAAATTTTGAGTTGAAACTCATTTTCTTGTTTTGAGAAAAATCCTTTGCTAAAACTAACATAACTCAATGAAAATAATTCTCTTATGTCACCTATTATCAAAGCATTCCATTTTTTATATAAAACTCTTGTTTTGAAGTCTAAAATAAGGTTTTCAAAATTTATCTATTCCAAAATCCGAATTTCTTTCTTGAGTTTTAGAATGAAAATAAGACCTAGACTTGTCTTTCACAAAACTCTCTATTTTAGAAATATCTTATAGGAAAACTCATATAAACTTATGAAAATCCAATCCTTAGAATATCTATACCAAGAGCCCTTTATATTTTTGTCTAAATCTTCATTTTGGGGTTAGATAATAGGTTTTAAAAGTGGGTCTTGGCTTAGATCCGAATTTTCAAAATTTGTTTTTGAACATATCTCTTGATAAAATCCATCAACACTCATGAAAAATCATCCTTTACATCTCCTATCTTAAGAGCCTTCCATTTCTTAAATAAAATCTTTATTTTTTAGTTGTAAAATATGTTTTTAAACCATGTCTTGGCCAAAACCCGAAAATGATATTTTTATTTTGAAAATAACTTTTGAAAATCACCTTTGATTCTTGTAAAGAGAAGTCTTGATGATATACATTCATTAAACCTTCATTTTCTCAACTCAAACTCCCATTTTGAGACTTAGAAGAGGGTTTTTTAAATACAGGTTTTGTCAAGATACAAATTTCACTATTTTTATTCAAGTTCAAATCTAAGATCTACACATAATATGAACATGATATAAAAGAAATACATGGTAGTAAGCTCTAAACCTATAGATCTAAACATAAACATAACCAAAGCTTCATAAAAACTAGATCTACAAGTATAATAAAAATATGAAGATAATAAAGTCTTGAAGACAACAAATATAGCAATATTATTATGGATCATCAACAAGAGGAGTGTTTCAAAGTTTTGGCATCATCATCTCTAGCCTTTAGGCATTATGGAGAGTCCTTTGATGCATGAAATCTCCATATAATCAACCTAGAGTGTCTATGGAAGCTTAAGAAGAAAGATTTACTCAAGGATCTTCAAGAATGAAGTGTGGAAGCAATAAATGGAAATGGGGGCAGCTTGTATTCTTTTGCAAGAACAAGGGAAAGAGAGGAATAAAGAGAGGAAAAAGAGAGTAAATGAGGTAGGGTTTGTAAAGAGAGAAAGCGTACAAGAATAAGGCTTTAAAATAGAGAGAGGGGTGCACTAAATGAGTGTTAATTAATTGAAAGGAAAAAAAAAAAAAACAAACAAAGGCAGATTTTGGGGGCTTTACGTGAACTTCTAAGAGAGAAAGAGAGTGTGTAGTTAATTTGTAACTTAACTTTTTGAAAGTGTAACTTGTGTACTTAATGTGCTAATTAAAAGAGACTTTAAAATCATTAAATAAATTATTAAAATAAAAGAAATGTGGCTATTTTGGAGGGTATGGTCAGCTGCCATGCATTGAAAATAGAGTGTAGAATAAGTGAAAGAAAACTTGAATAATGTGTAGAAGTGACAATTAAAGTGTACTTGAAGTATGGGTTGAAAAAGTGATTTTTATTAGGAAAATATATAAAATAAAATTAAGAAAAATATTTTTAAATAAGTGGCAGAATTTTCATAATTAAAATTAAATAATTAATTGAATTATTTTAGTATTTCAACAAATATGTTATCGGTACGGTCAAAATATGCTTATACAAGCTATAACTGATATTTTTAGATTCCAAAAAATTATGAACTCGATATTTTTGAAATCCTTATGAAAATACGAGTCTAAAAATATTAAAGATATATTTTTAATTTTTCGAACCCCGGGACACGCTTTCCAAAAACAATATCCAATTGGATACGAAATAAGCCGAAAATAAACCAATCTGATATTTTTAAGAAATAAAATATTATTACGGACTATTTTACACACTTTACTAAATTTTTGACTTCTCGATTTACGAACATGGAATTTCCGGATCTAAACTGTAGAGTTAAACTTAAGATCCATTGACTTAAGGTTTCTGGTTGACTTACCGGCTTAGGGTTAAGGCTTAGGATTACTTCTAAAAACTAAGGGCTTACAAATACTTAACAAAAATCATGGTTCAATATACATTTTGAAATCTTGAAGGCCTTATATTTATTTCAAAAACTTTATTTAACAATTTATTTTACAAGACATGAATTTTCACATTTGTGACATAATATTCTATGTTGTATTTTTCTTGAATTTTTCTTAAGTTTAGTTTTTAGATAGTACTTTAATTCTTAGATTTTTTTTTTGTAAATGTGGAATTCAAATAAAGAAAATCATGGTTTTATGTTTATTTAAATCCATGAATACTTTATTTTCATATTAAACTTCTTTTAACCAATCATTTTCCAAAACATGAATATCTATGTGTTTTGTGGATACAAATTATTCTAAGTTTCATCATCTTTAAAATATTTTAAATTTTGACATATAAGAAAAATTCAGTAAATGATTTTTTCTAAATTTTTAGTTTTAATAAAAAGGTTTGTATATGTATTCCAAATAAGATTCCTAGAACATTTTACATAACAAAGAATTATCAACATTCATATTTGAGGAATTTATTTTGGCATTTTGAAAAATATACTTGAGTGTTTTCTTTCGAATTCTTTATTTTAATAAAAGGATTTTCCAAGTGTTGGAGATAAGATTTTTGTAAAATATTTTGCATAACAAAGAATTAACAATATTTATATTTTTGGAAAATCTATTTAAGCATAGTAACGATATTATCTTTGACCATATATGGGCATGAACTTAGAATAATAAAATTAATAATCATGGAATTATATCAAGAACATAGAAATTAGATATAGATAAACAAGAACATAAAGATATTAATGGAAGAGCATAAGAGGTTTAGCTTGTCATCAAGACTCCTTCGAACTTGAAATATTCTAATCACCATATAAATAAAATAGGGCAAGCGTAATAAAATAAAATATGAAAGTCTTAGATTTTATCAAGGCTTCCTGAGACTTAAAATAATTCCAGTGTCATAAATAAAAACAAGGAAAATAATAAGAAAATATGAGAATCTTAAATTATATTCAAGACTCTCCGGGACTTAGAAATGGACAAGTTTCCTTTTTGTTTTGACTTGAAGATAGACAAGTCTAAGATTTCGATTGAGGATAAGTCTCACCATCATGAAATAAATAAATTAGTGCATGAAATAAATAATGTTAGGTTAGTGAGAAATAGGTTCTAAAGAATATAAGTATTACATATACATATTAATATATAGAAGATTAAGTCAGTAACAAGAATAATACATAAACATGATTACGAAGTTAAACATGACATGAATAATATGTTGTCTTTACATTTCCATTCCCTCACATATGCATCATGGGGATTTTATATGGAAAATACAATATACATACTTTTCATGTTATATAACATAATCTATGGAGGAGGTTTAGTGTTTACCTTAAAAAGAAGATGGAGGACAAAGGAAATTTGTGGAGGCACAAAAAGGGGGATGTTGGTTACAGTAACAAAGGAGGAGAAAGAGAGGGAGAGAGCTATATAAAAAATTTCACAAGAGTTTTGTTATGGTATGTGAAAAGTGTGTAAGAAGTAAAGAAGGGAGGGGGTATTTATAGATAGAAATTAGAGGAAATTTGAGAAAGAAAATAAAATTGGGATGAGAAAGAGAGAAGTAGTCGGCTATGTGAAGAAGAGAGAGGGAGAGTGATTAAAAATTAGTTTTAGAAGAGAAAAGTAAGTAAAGTGTAAGAGAAGTTATGTATAAAGTAGTGTTGGTAATGTAAATGTAAGAAATAGATGTAAAGAGTAGGTGTAAGAAAAAGTAGAGTAAGATAAATAGTAGTAAATAGTAATAAATAGTAAATGAATAGTTAATAAGACATATAAATTACCAGTAAAGATAAAAATACGCATATGTAAGCTATAACTGATATTTTATGAGTAATAAAAATTATATATGATATTTTTATGAATTCTTATTATATTACTAGTCCATATTATTTGTCAAGATATTGTTCATTATTTTGCATGTCAGTGCCCTGATTTGAAAATCGATCCTATTTGGGTCCAAAACAAATGAGTTTTCACCAAATATGATCATTTTATGGTATATTACATATTTTAGGATCACAATTTAGGTTTATTGTATTTTTAATATTTTAGGATTTTAAAGGCAATTTTGTAGGATCTAAGCTTTCTAAAACTTGATAATAACCTCGTTAGGCCCTAGGGTTCCGGTTTTAATTCCAACTTTAAAATTTACTTATAGGATTATAAAATTTAAGAGTTTACGGTTATACTATATATTTGGTTCATAATTTAAGTTTGCTCTATTTTTATAATTTATTTAATATTTTAGGATTCTTAGGTTTGTCTAATCGAGTCTAGGACTTCTAGTGCTAAATGTTAACTCGATTTAACTTTTGGGTAGTAGTTTTGATTTCAAATCTAAGGTTCACTTATAAAGTTACCAAAGAATCTAGAGGTTTATAATTTTATCATTAATTGTTATCTGGTGATATTACCTAGATTTGCATGCCAAGGATCGGCTATGAAAATGGTTTTGGTTTAACTGGTGAAATTTTGACTCATAAATTATTTCTATATTATAAGAAATCATTTCATATTATGTTGTTATTAAATATTATTTGGATATACTGCCTTGATTTATGTGTTAGATATCATATAAATGAATTGTTTAGCATAGAGATTCTGAGTCGAACGATTATTGGATTTTCATTTTGTTTTGGAAGGTACTCTTTTTCCTAAGATTTGGTATTTATGGTTTTCTATTCCCACCATACTTATTAGACATTTAGAGTCATCCAATCTTACCTGGTATTGTCTAAGGTTTCCAGAACTTGTGATTAGCTCGGATCAATCTTAGGGTTTCCATGGTTTTAAGATAAACCGAAATGATTAGGTTATAGTATGAAATTATATTGACGATGACACGTTCCTATTAAACTATTCATCTTTTGGGGTTTTAGGTTTTAACTAATTTAACTTATGCTCTAAGATTATTGAGAATTTTTATCTTATCCTGTTTATGGTTCTAGAGTTTGGTTTTAACTTAGCTTAATTTTTAAGTTCTAGTTTTGATATTAGCCATAAGGTTTTCATCTAAGAGTATCGAAAAATCTAAGTGCTTAGATACTAAATGTATAAGATAATAATTTATAAAAAAAATCCTTAAGGCCCAACGAAAATATAAATTAATAATTTGTCAAATAAATAAAAAATTCATATAATGTTTTTCCAAACTGCTTCTTTTATTTTGTAATCCTTTATCTTCTAAAGCATTAACTTTGAAAAATTCTTTTTCATATATACTCATTCATTCTAATTTCTAAGATTTACCACAACTTTATAGTTTTTATATTATAAAATTTATAATATTTTTATTTTATATGTATGCATTATGACTTTTGAAATTTTTTATATATACACTATATATGCATTTTGTTCATGTTTATTTTTAGTTTTCACTGAAATGTTATATATAAAATTTGAAAAAAAATGTGAAAAAAATATATTAAATCTTTGTAAATAAATAAATTATTTTATTGATAAATAAATAACCTCTATAAAAAAATATTTTTTATTGGCCCAACAGTATTATTTTATAGAAGTTTAATTATAATTGATATAATAGAAGGCTTGAGAAATTCATTATAGAAAGATGTATGATATCTTCCTAATTTTTAATGCATTTATCCCATGAAATATGGTGGCAGCATTACTCTAAAAATGGCATAAACCATCTTTCAGTCGATGCTATTAATGGCTATTAAACATTAGTATAAAGTGTACATTATTTTGTTAAAAAAAAAATTGAAAAAATGTCACTATTCATGGAAAAAAAAATAAAGATGGTTTCAATAAAATTAACAAAGAGAAATGATAGTTTCTTTGAATCAGTGTTCACATTTAGTACCTAAATTTACTCATATTTATAGTTAATTACTTTAAGCCTACAGGTATTAATTCATCAAGAGCAAGTTTTACTTTTATTATTAACTATGAAATCTTGTCCAATTAACTATTTGATTTTGCTTTATAATTACCTAATTAATTTAGATATGATAAAATATCTCGAAAATTTTAATAAGTAATTAATTAATTTTTTTAAATTATTAATTACAAAAAAAGATGAAATTTAAATATATTTGCCTGTATTTTTTTATTTCACTTCCCCATAGAACAAAACTCTCAGAAATCTCATCGTGTCAAAAAGAGACCGAATTACTTGTTTCTTCAGGTTGGAGCAATGAATCGGTAACTGTTTCGAGAAGGGAGAACACAAAATAGAAAAACCTTATCTCACATGTTTATCATTTTGACTTTTCAAATATTACTGCCACATCACATCAGTTTTGCTTTGTAAATTTTCTTCAGCCATCATTCTATTGGAAACAAAGAGAACCCAAATGTCATGTGTTTCTTGCAATTATATATTTAAAAGATAGAAAATGACTGTAGCTTAACATAAACAAAATAATCAGATCTTAGAATCTTCAATGGATTCACCAAATTTTCGCTCTTCCAATACTGAATTTTCTTTAGAATCTTCTTTTACCTCATTCGAGACATATTCCTTGGACGATCTCAATTTTCATGATGCTTCTCTTCCATTTAATGAAAATGACTCGGAAGAAATGCTTCTATATGGGCTGCTTGCTGAGTCATCTAAAGAAGATTCATCACAGTTTCAGATCAAGGAAGAGGATGTGGATTCAAGAGACCAAATTGCAAATTTCAGGAAGGCGAGATCCTACAGAGGTGTTCGGAAGAGACCCTGGGGGAAATTTGCTGCAGAAATAAGGGATTCTACAAGGAATGGCATGAGGGTATGGTTAGGCACATTCGAGACCGCCGAGGAAGCAGCGCTGGCCTATGATCAGGCCGCGTTTTTGATGCGGGGCAAAGCGGCGGTGCTGAATTTTCCGATCGACAGAGTCCGTCGGTCCCTGGCGGAGATGGATCAGTGCGGTACTGAGGATGGATGCTCCTCTCCGGTTGTTGCTCTCAAGAAGAGGCATTGCATTAGGAGGAAATTGTTGAGCAAGAGAAGAAAAGAAAGTGGAACCGAGATAGAGAGTAGTGTTTCTATCTTGGAAGATTCAAGCATAGATTACATGGATCAATTGTTTGATTATTACTGATTGTGTGCTGGTTTGTGAAGAATTTTTCGTTTTATATTGTAGGTTATTTGATCCGTGGAATCCACGTGAAAATTGTATGATTCCAGTAATCTAAACACCTAAATAAACCGTATGATTAGATTTGGTCTATGTAAGAATTTCTCCAGCAATTATTGGTGAAACTTACTAATTTGGAATTTGAATTATGTGTCTTTTTAAGCATTTATCCAGAGTCACGTTATGGACCTTTATCTATGATTGAAGCAAAAAATATTTTAAGTACTACGAATTATCCGTTGAATAATGGAATCAAGCCAATCCATATATAAGTTTAATAACTTGCAAATCTTCAAATTTTCTTTAGTTAGAAGGGTAAAATCTTTACTCATGCATATTTAGTGTTTTTATTGAATCTATTCACCTGCTGGGATGTATGGTATATATGTGTGCTCCAATTCCTTATATCCCATACGTAGATCGGCACAAAGATACAGAGCAATGAAGGAGAATATTAAAACTTCGTCCAATTTGACGTGCGTATTTAAGGTGGTGGTCCATATCATGATATCAGGTAGTACCTGAACGTGTTTTTGATATAGTCCCTATTTAATTAAAGTTTTGTAAAAATTAACGGGTTGGGAATATGTATCAGTTAACTGTTGGTTTCATTTATTTATTTATTTTTCAATTTATCTATTAACTATGGAATAAGCTCCAGACCTTCCTTTTCCTTTTCTTTTATTTTGCCCTCTACTTAAGTACTCACGAAATAAAGAGTTGATGTGCAAGTTAGCATGGGCTATGCCCTGTTTCAACTAGAATCTAGCTAATTTTGCCAGGGTAATGTTACATCTAAAAGTTGTCTAGTTGAAATTTGAAAGGCGTCGTATCTGCGACTTAAAAGTTTCCAATTCGGAAAGTTTTTCAGCAGTTTTATTGTGCTCCTTAGTCCTGTTGTTAAATATAGTGAAAATATTTAGGCGTGTAAAATGCTTGAGGCGTGTAAGGCACTGTCCTTAAGGATAATTCACTAAATGTAGATGTATCCCCTAGGATTCAACAAGCTCTCTATCAAAGCTAGGCAGCAGGAACAACAGAAGAAAAGGAACCCAGCAAGGAAGAAGAAAATGGGAAAAATATTTTTCCGAGATAGAGAGAGATAAGCTATTCAAAATTAAAAGAAAAATGGTTCTTATTGTTAATAATATCTGGGGAAGGTATTTTTTAATAACGGATAGATAAGATTATTTTGAAAATATCCGAGATATTGGTGTAGTGAAGGTTGTAATTTGGATATCATGGTAACTAAAATTTGAAGTGGTCATAATGCTTGTTTTTAGATAAGATCAATATTATCCAACAAATATCATCTGAAATTTATTAAAATAATAAATAAAAATATTCATATGAATTAGTCCGAGACTCATGACTACACGCGCCCGGGGGGGGGGGGGTGGGGTGGGGGGTGTGTGGTGGGGTGTGGGGGAGAGTGGAAGGGGGGGATGGATTGGGGGCAAATCCATGAATTTACACTAGCCCAGTCCATGCATTGTGCGTGCGAGCCCATACCCTTTCACTAATTATTTACAAGCCCACATATACAAGGACAAACAACAAGGTTTAAGGAATGTGGGACTTATTCTTTTTGAAATACTACGAATAATATACAACAATCCCCCACATATTTCAAAAAGGATAAAATACAAAAATAAAATAAATACTGGGTTTTCTCAAATGAGTATCATGCTTCGAATGTGGTGTCTTTAAGACTATGAACCAGACCTAAAAAAAATGAGATATAACTTACAAAATAAATGGTGAAGTTTAATGCTTCTATGAACCAAGAATTTTTCCTATAAGCTAAAAAGCTCATTAATCACATTATACTAAAAAATTTTATGTTATTCATTGCGGTTTTGCGCTAACAAGCCATGCGCGTGCCTGGTTATTCATGAGTGCTCTAGAGATTTTGCCACAAATCTCATAGAAGCGGCCTCACTTTACACTCATATAGGTCATTCCATCAAGTGCATACTGCAAAATATACCACCTTTAAAGGATATAGAATTTGATTAGGAGCTTTGCTCAACCTCTCTTACTTTGCAGTTTAGCACTACACACACCATAAGTGGAAAAACATTTAATAGTACTATACAAATCAAGCAATGACTTATTATTCCCCATATGAACCTATTTCATGGGATCTCCAGTCACATAGGTTAGGTTACCATCATTGTTGATATTTCAACATGGCTTTAGTCCCATACTCTTCGATGTTTCACTGATTAATTTTCTCCCCAAAGGTTTAGTTAGAGGATCGGCCAAATTCACTTATGACTCCACATAATCTATTGAGATAATTCCATCTTTTAGCAGCTGCTTCACAACATCATGTCTCAATCAAATGTATCTATTTTTTTCCATTGAAGGTCTTATTCTTGGAAATAGATATTGCCGCTTGACAATCACAATGCATAGACACAGATGGTATAGGTTTTAAATCTAATGGAATATTTGCCAAGAAGTTTCTCAACCACTCAGCCTCATTCCCAGCCAGTTCTAGAGCAATAAACTCTAACTTCATAGTAGATTTAGCTATGATAGTCTGTTTGGCTAACTTTCATGAAATTGCACCACCTCTAAGGGTGAATATATAATCATTAGTGAATTTTGTCTCATCTGAATTAGAGATCTAATTAGCAACACTGTATCCTTTTAATACATCAGGAAATTCACTATATAGAATACCATAGTTCATGGTACCTCTAAGATACTTCATCAGTCTAATCAATGCAGTCCAATGATCATAACCGGTATTGTGTATATACCTGCTCAACCTATACACAACATATGATATGTCAGGTCTTGAAAAATTCATTAAATGCATAAGACTTCCAATTATCTATGCATACTCAGATTGAGCAACAGTATCACCTCTATTTTTCTTTAATTGAGTATTAGCATCATAATGGGTATTCACAGGATTGACATCAAAGTGTTCAAATTTCTTAAGAAGTTTCTCAACTTAATGTTCTGGTGATAGCATAATACTATCATTCTTCATTATGATTTTAACACCCAAAATAACACTAGCTTCACCCATGTCTTCATATCAAATTTAGAAGCAAGAAAAGACTTATTTTTATGCACTACATCAAGAGTAGTACCAAAAATAAGCATATCGTCTACATATAGGCATACAATCACCATCAACAAGTTTTGTATAAACACATTTGTCACCTTCAATAGTAGAGAAACCATCATTTAATAAAACTTGATCAAAATTTTCATGCCATTGTTTAGGAGCTTGTTTCAAACCATACAATGATTTAAGAAGTTTACAAATTTTCTTTTCTTGTCCAGGAACAATACAACCTTCAGGTTGCACCATATAAATTTCTTCTTCTAAATCTCCATTTAGAAAAGTTGTTTTTACATTCATCTGGTGAATAAAAAGTTTATAAATAGAAGCTAAGGTAATTAAAACTCGAATAGAAGAGATTCTAGCTACAAGGGAAAAAGTATCAAAATAGTCAATATTTTGCTTTTGAGTAACACCTTTTGCAACTAATCTAGCTTTGAACTTATCAACTAAACCATCAGGATTTAATTTCTTTTTGAAAATCCATTTACAACCAATAGGTTTAGCTCTAGGAGGTAAATCTACCAATTTCCATGTTTATTTTGTAAAATAGAATCAAATTCAACTTTAATAGCTTCTTTCTAAAAAGATGCATCATATGAGGAAATTGCATCTGAGAAGGTTAATGGATCATTTTCAACAAGATAAGTATAAAATTCATTTCCAAAAGAATATTCTTTTCTTTATCTTTTACTTCTTCTTAAATATTCATTTCTAGAAGCATTTTCAAAAATATTTTCAGAACCATTTTCAGAAGATGGAGTATTTGGAATAATTTTAGTTTTTAAAGGAAAAACATGTTAAAAAAACTCTGCATTTTTTATCTCAACAATTGTATTGCAATTTAACACATCGCTCTTTAATACAAGGAATCTATATGCAGCACTATGTTTAGCATAACCAATAAACATGTAGTCTGAAGTTTTAGAACCTAATTTCCTTTTTTTAAGATCAGGAAGCATAACTTTAGCAAGACACCTCCACACTTTCAAATATTTCAAATTAGGGGAATAACCTTTCCAAAGCTCATAAGGTGTTTTTCCTGTTTTCTTATAAGGTATCTTATTTTGCAAGTGACATGCAGTTATTATGGCTTCACTCTAAAGACTATCAGGTGCATTAGAACTCACAAGCATACAATTCATCATTTCTTTTAATGTTCTATTTTTCCTTTCAGCTGCTACATTAGATCATGGGGAATAAGGTGGAGTTATTTTACGAATTATTCCTTCTTTTTTACAATATTCATTAAGTAAGACATATTCACCACTCTATCGGATCTAATTCGTTTAATTTTCTTATTTAATTGATTCTCTACCTCAGCTTTGTATATTAGAAACATGTCAAAGGCTTCATCTTTATTTCTAAGCAAACAAACCTTAGTATATCAAGAAAAATCATCTATAAAGGTTACATAGTATCTTTTACCTCTTCTAGTCATAGTTTGCTTCAAATCACCTAGATTAGTATGAATTAAACTTAATAGTTCACATTCTCTAAAGACAGAAGCACATGTCTTCTTAATTTGTTTAGATTCAGTACAAGTTTCACATTTACTCACACTCGAATAATTAATATTAGAGATTAACCCAATAGATTGCATTTTCTTAATATAAGGTAAACTAATATGTCCTAATCTACCATGTCATAAATCACAAGAATCAATCAAGTAAGCAGAAGAAGTAGCATTTTCATTCATAACTTCAAAAACATTGAGTACAAACAAATCATGATTACAATAACCCTTGCTAACAAAAAAATTATTTTTTATCATTACAACTTTATCAGACTTAAATGACACTTTCACTCCCACTTTTCCCAACAATGCCATAGAAATTAAATTGGTTCGTATGTTGGGAACATGTAGCACTTTATTCAGAGCTAAATTTTTACCAAATGTGAGCTTGAGAAGAACCTTTCCTTTTCCAAGAATTTGGGTACTTCTAGAATCACCAAGATGCACATATTCTTCTCCTTCCTCAACTTTTGTGTAGGTCATGAATGCATCTTTATTTGCGCAAATGTGCCTAGTAGCACCAAAATCTATGACCCATTCTTTCATACTGGCTACTATGTTCACAGAAATGACAGCAGCAATAATATCATTTGCTTGAACCAAATTTGCCTTTGGTTTAGCAGGATTGTCATTTCGTCCTATCATCTTCCTACACTGAAGTGCATGATGGCCAGGTTTGCCACACACAAAGCAATTGGCTCTCTTTTTAAAAGTGGGTTTATTGAATTTAGGCTTGTAATCAGGTTTCTTTTCGTACCTCTTGTATGACTTGTGCGACTTGTGATCCACCAAATTTGCCTTACTTGCAATCTCCTTTCCTTTAGCAGCCTGAAACTCCTTTCGGTTGGTGTCCTTAATGATGATGTGGATAATAAGATCAGCAAGCGAAAGCTGCTTGTGCTTGTGTTTAAGTTGCTGCTTGTAATCGCTCCATGATCGAGGTAGCTTTTCTATCAACAAGCCAGCTACGAACTCCTCCTACAAATTAATGTTTTTCAATTTAAGGTCTTCTATCAGTTTGTGATACTCATTGATCTGCACTTTAATATCCTTGTCTTCGACCATCTCCCACTTGTAGTATTCCAATCACAAACTTTTGTTTGCCCACATTTTTAGCCGTGTATTTGGCAACCATGGAATCCCAAATCTCCTTTGCTTCCTTGTAAGAATAGTAGACATCAAACAACTCATTAGATAAGGTAATTCTGATAGTATGGCGACATACCTTATTCGCATGAACCTAGAGTTCCATTTGTTTGGATGCTAATCTATTGGTTTAGCATCCGTAAGAGCATATGCAACACCATGCATGTCTAAGACCAAGAAGATGCGTTCCTGCCATCTCTTTAAGTTGTCTCCATCGAAAATTTCTATCTTCGATATATCTAGAAATGGCTTAGCAAATGGAACGGGTGGCAACATGAGAACAACACCATTTAGAGCTGTTTTAGAAACAGCAGTGGCAACGGTGGCAGTAGGAATAATAGAAGAAAAGGGGAAAAATATTTTTCCGAGATAGAGAGAGATAAGCTATTCAAAATTAAAAGAAAAACAGTTCTTATTGTTAATAATATCTGGGGATGATATTTTTTAATAACGGATAGATATGATTATTTTGAAAATGGTCGAGATATTGGTGTAGTGGAGGTTGTAATTCGGATATCATAATAACTAAAATTTGAAGTGGTAAAAAATACTTGTTTTCAGATAAGATCAATATTATCCAACAAATATTATCCGAAATTTATTCAAATAATAAATAAAAATATTCATATGAACCGGAACGAGACTCATGACTACACCTGCAGGGGACAAATCCACGAATTTACACTAACCCGATTCATGCTTTGTGCGCGCGAGCCTATACCCTTTCACTAATTATTTGCAAGCCCACATATATAAGGAAGTTAATAAACAAGGATAAACAACAAGGTTTAAAAAATATAGGACTTATTCTTTTTGAAATACTACTAATAATATACAACAAGTCCTCTCCCAAATTTTTTGGTGAATTATTAAGAAGTACTTATACAATCCTATTTCGTCATTAGAATTTCGGTATAGGGTTTTTCTTTGCTTTTTTTTTCCCCTTTAATTTTTAGCTTAATTTAATTTTTTATATTGTGAATTCTATAAATAATATAGTAAAATATTAATAAACTCTTTTTAAGAATCTTAGAAATAAAATTGGAAACTCTTTAAATAAGAAAAGAAAAGAAAAGAAAAAGGCTCTTACAAATTACAATACTTAAGAAACACTTTAAACACTTGTTTAGTCCATACCAGTAAAATTACCTCTCCAGCAATTACAGACATAATATAAGGTAAAGAGAATGTTAATTGTTTATAAGAAAAATATGATTTATATAAGAGCAAAAGTGGTAGTTCATAGCATGCAGAAGTATAAAATCATCCAAGCAAGCAAATTATGGGCTCTTATTAACCCCGGTAATTAGTCGCAGAAGATCTAAACTCCCCTGTGTCACATAACAAATTAACATCAGTCTTCACGAGCGAAAACAAATATTACGGAGGAATAAAACAGAATATAAGTGGAATAAAGACACACATAGTCGTACAGTCATGCTCCATATTGTGTACACAATTGGCCAGACCACTAGTCATGGCATTTGCTTCTCTAAAATTATGCTCCTGTTTTGATGCCTCATGTGTTGTAGTTTTTTGCCCGCATAACCCAACAAGATATGTCAAAACATTATGTTTTTTGCATAACACTACTATCTTACAGCCGTTTTATCCCATTGGGGAATCCGTGTATATATAATTCTATTTTATTCATGTGATAAACTGAAAATTCACCCTTTTTATGTTTGTATTATGTTCGTTTGATCCCTTTATTTTAGAGTTTGAGTGCTTAAACTCCTAATTTTTTGAAAAGAAGTGCCTCTGAATTTTATTTTCTCTATTTTATTATTATATAAAAAAGTAAAAATACTAAAAAAAAAAGAAAGTCAATATAAGGTCAAGGGCAAAAGGTCCTTTAGGAGTGTAATGCATCTTTTTTAAACATTTGAGAATCTAAATACTCAATTTTGAAGATAGGAAGTTAAGCATACATGAAGTAAAGACAAAGGGATGTATGTGCATTTCACTCTCAGTAAATTTTATTTTAAAACAATATACTACTCCTCAGAATCGGAGCCACAATTCTACTTGAGGAATATTAATTCTCCTTAGCCTTTTAACAAAGTTAGTTGCCCATTTTTCTTGTTCATCTCAAATAACTACCCTTTTTTAGCATGTTTTGTATCCTTATTGACGAATCGTTAAACTTCCAATTTTACCTAGTTCTCTCGAGGAGGGTTACATCTCATCAAATATAGTTGGATTGTCTTCTCATTTGCTTCCTTCTTCGGTTCATATCGTAGAATTTTGTAGCTCTAGATTCTTTAATAATGTTCAAGATATATATTTGTTTCATAAAAATGCAAAATCTAAACTGAAAAAGAGAAGACGTTCATGGTGGGTTTATTCTAGCTATCTATTTTCTTTTAACATGGCGATTCTCCTTCAACATTTTTTCTTTTTTTTTCCCCCCCAAAATAGTGTGTATTTTATTAATGGATTTCCATAATCCATTGGGTTCCAGTAGTGTGTATACATAAGTGGTCACACCCCAAACTAGGTTTAAGGCGTACACAACCGCCACGTATAACACTTATACATTATATGTTAAGGCTAACATAATCTACAGTTTATTATAATTGTTGCTAAACAAATTGTAGATTGTGAAATCGTTAAACTAGTTTTTGGGAATTTTACAGCGAAAAAATATAAAATTTTGTAAAAGAGTTTCAAAAGGGTTGCTCTCACGAGTAGACAACATTAATAAATAAACATCATATCATCATGTATCTCAAAATACACAGTGTCTAATATCCTAAAATACGAGCATGGGCTCATAGATATGCCATCATCAAAGTATAAGCTCAAAAAGATGATTAATAATTTTTGCCAACAGCATAAACAATTTAACGTTTGTAGGGACTCAACTCGTTAATATGCTCCTTTAGGGTCGTCCCATACCCAATAATCGCAAGCATCCAAATCATCACCTAAAAAAGAAAGGAATAAGCTGAGGCCTAGTACGACAGTATCACAAACACACACGAGATGGCATATACACCTGTTCTAAATGCAATGCAACAAATAACAATTTATATCTTTAAATTAAAGCAGAACAAACAACAGTGGAGCACTCATACTCCATCAACACATTGAGAACCTAGAGGTCATAAGTAGTAGCAACTACTCAAGGGGTTGATATAAGCAGCCAAAATACCTATATCTCCTACCTCTACAAGTAATAACCTCGGGTTACAGCTATTATGTATCTCTACCTTTCATAGTCCATAATACAATGCAGCTCAATCAGCACACTTAACTACCGTGCTAACACTGCCTAGCAAAGTTGCCACCTCTCGGACTATGTCTCAAAAACAGCTATGCACAAGTAACGAGCAATTATTACAACCATCTTTAAGTATTAGTTTATTTAGAATGCCTATCCTAACTTGCAACATATATGTCATTTCATACTTGGTACAGAATTTGTATTATGGGCAAATAGATGATAAACCAGGAGGCAGACTCATAATAAATATCTGCTCAAAAGATTGATTCATATAAGAATTTTCAATTATCAATTCATATCAACTCATATTAGATACTCATTTTTCTAATACATATTCATTTGAAATAGTATACTCCCTTTATTCTTTATGGTCCAACCTAACATATTAATCTAAGCCAATTACAAGTTAATACGATCATATAAGTGTTCACTAATTTGATTAATAGCTAAGCATAAATTGTTGGTCTCTGAAGAATTTACTAAGCCAATATTTAGTTAATAAATCTATATTAACTATTTAGCCAAGTTAAATAGAATTAATCAATAAATTTTATTTTATATTCAACTTAGTTTGCTAAACTCAGTTTATAGTAAATTGGCTCTTAAAATGGTAATTTCAATAACATATCCTATAATTAATCTAATAAACTTTTATTAAGTCAAACAACTCACTTAAAATACAATTATTTTATTTATATTATTTATAATCTATTTTTATATTTAAATATGTTAAAGAATTTAAACTAGTGTCCTATTATGTTTATATTATGTTAAAATACCATATTTATTCCCATTTTACTAAATAAATTCATATAATCAAAATAATTAATTATTTATCTTAAAATTCATATTTTAATGTGTGAACATATTATTTATATTTATTTAATATTCATTTGATTAGAAACAATTTACCTCAAATTCTAATATTTCATTTTCTATAGAAAACTAGTATGCACCCTAATTTTAATAAATTGGTTTACTATCTTAAACTCGAGTTCTTGAGCTCAAATTTTTATGAAGACTTCTAACACATATATGTATATGTTTATAAGGTCATTTAGCCTAAAATAATTAGTTAATTATGGTTTTATATTAATTGATTCAAAACTGTCTAGAAACAGGGGATACATAGCATCGACCGATCAGTTCGCTCAATTTTTACCATCTAACTGACCAATTCTTGTTCGGTTCTTTACATCATATCAAAGTAAACTTCTTGAACTTTCAAACCATTCTCGTTTCACTCAAAAAAAGAGAAGAAAAACTCACTAGTTCAGCCAAAAACATTCACATCATCATTGCTAGTCGAATACTGTTTTGCCCTGTTTTTCCATTTTGTATTTTAATTTTCTAAACATAATAAATGTATTCCAAAAATCACGAAAATTTCCAGTTTTATATAGATATGTCAAATTATCGTTTTGATAAATTTCATCTAAAATTAAATGCATTTAATATTTTACTTAAATATTATAACTTAAGCTGTCCAAATTGCATATATATGCATATAAATTGATTTTCCAACTTATTTAAATCATCTAAAACATTTTTATTCTATATCATATTATCTAGTATATACATATATCTATATTTCACAATCAAAATCACAAATCATAGCTCAAATCACCTTCATCAACGCAAATTTATCAAATTCTAGCCTATATTAAAGCATACATACATGCGTATACTTTAAGAATTTATGTTTAACATATATATATATATATATATGATATTTTTATTTTAAATAAACATACCAATTAAACATATTTCACACACAAATTTTGGTATACTATATAAACATACAATAATTTTAAATGCTTGGATTTCTAACTTACATACATATACACATATTGATTTCGATTTTTATACATATATATAAATGTATTAATCAATACTTATATCTAAGTTTATTTTTAGTAATTTACATGAATTTTAAATGTCATCAACGTAATCAAACGAATTAATTATAATTACTTACTTGAATTAACAAATAATCTCTAGTTTTCTCTATTTCTACTACTCTAAGAGATTGTTGATGTCTCTAATGCTGACCCTCAATTTAATCCTTGATTTTTGTCTTCAAATTCCATCTAAGAATCAATTGAAATAATTATTAGATTTTTAGGAAGAAATTGAGTAATTAAATGATGGATTAAGAAGGGATTTCATTACTCTTTGAAGACTTGTCATGAAGAGGGATTACTGTAGGATTTTTATAGAATTTCTTGTGTGTTTTAGAGATGTTTTGGAGAGGATTTTGGGTGTGTGTGTGGCTGCTAAAAATGGTTGGGATTCTAGGGTTTTCTAAGCATCCTATTTATACTAATTGTAAAACCCGGTTTTTCCAGTAGCCAAGATAACCTTAGAACCGGAAACCAAATCCCTAAACCGGAATAGCTTAAGTCTGGAGTGAGAACTAAGAACCCTAATTCCGGCTTTTCCTCGGTTTCCAATTAAGAAACTTTTCTAAGAAAATTGAATCTTGAATATAGTTCTTGATTACATTTCAAGCCAAGAAAATATCAGATTTTAAGAAAATTTCAATTCCGGGTCATCCCGAGACCTATTATAGAAAAACGTGCCCCGAAACTAGAATTTCAAAAATTTACTTATGAGTACTCATTTGAACCGAAATAAAATAAAGATTTCAAAAATATATTTTTCATAATTTTTCGGCTTATGAAAAGCACAGTTATAGCCTTTTTATTCATATTTCCTTACTACCGGAAATTAAATTATCTTGTCTACTATTCTTCACTATTCACAAGTACCACCTATACTACCTATTAGCACACTCTACAATTTCAACTTTTACCATCACTCAAATCACTCTCTTTTCTAAATACTTTTTGTCCCTTAAATTTCATTACAAGTTATGACAAGTTAAACATCAAGTTAAATCAATCAAAACAAAAAAAATAAAAAATAAAAATCAAACTTCCTCCCCCTTGATGAATAGTGGCCGGCGTGAATGCCCCCCCCCCCCCAATGCTCCATTTGCAATTTTTTTTACTCCATTTAACCTAATCTCATTTCATATATACTACATTTTCTCTCTCTTTCCTCATTCTTTCACTTTTCAAATTTTTACAAAGTGTAAAAGCTCTCAATTCTCTCCCCATTTCCCCTCCTTTGCCGTGAGCTTTGAGTGCCCCCCCACTCACCCACACAACTTTCACTTCTTCTTTTCATCTTCTATTTCACTTCAAGTAAGTAAACTTTTACTCCTTCAACTCTTAGATCTTTGTTATGGCTAAGTGATTCTTGGATATTTCAACTAAATATCCCCATGATCTTTTGGTAGGGACAATGAGATATCAAAACAAGAATACCGAACCATTACAAAGTAGATCTAACATTTAAAGGAGTTTTCATGCCAAAAGCTTTATGTTTATCCTTCAAAAAGTATTTTAAACAAAAGATCTTTTATAAAAATATAGTTTTTATGTTTTCAAAACTCATTTAAGCATTTGAAATAATAGATCTATCATTTTACTACTCATAATCATGTAGGCATTTAAGGTCTCATTATTATTTTGTGTTTATGTGCATTAATAGTCTTTAATGCTTTTGTTTTTAGTAAATAACTTTCTTAGTATATAGATCTATGGGTAGATAAGTTAATAAAGTCAAAAAGGAAAGCACTTTTCAAGAAATGAACTTGTGTAAATTCGGATGACTTTGGGAACCAAGGTTAAAAACACTTTTATCAACTTCTAAACATATCTTTTTCAAGAAAAATGAAGCCTATAAGTAATGGATAATGTTTGGTGGTATATTTCATGAGTCTAAATGAGATTTTACTAAAGAAAATGTTGGAAACAAGAAATGAAGTCCAATAGAAGTTTTGAGCTAAAAGTCATATAGACAAAATTCGTAATAATGGATGTATGGTTAGAAAACACTATTTTTCCAACTTCAAAAATGGTATTTTCTTAAATAAATGAAGTCCTTAGGGTATAGGTATAATAAATACTTAAAGTTTTAAGTACAAAATACATTTTTCCTAAAGGAATCAACTTGAAAATGGAATTTTCTAAATTCGGATTTTTGGAACCCCCCTAGCAAAAGACCCACTTAAAAGTTTATAAATGAGGATTTTATTAAAGAAATAAAGGCCTTAGGATATAACTAATATAAGGGTCAAAATTTCTTTAAACAAAGTGGAGTTTTTGTCACGCCCCGAAGGGTACCCTAAACGTGGCAGTCCACCGTACACAATATTAAAGCCTAAGAATGACCACCTTAGTCATGCGAAGGCTTCCATACTATGTACAAGGCGTCTAACACATAGAGGAGACTCATCGGAGTAATACATTTTACGTTGATATAGCTCGAGTAATAATGTAAAGGAAATACAAATTTACTATACTTCAGATGCAAATCACTACACTTCAAAATACAAATCATTCAACTCCAATTACATTCATCCACAGGCTTCCCTACATAAACTATTACAAGACAAATCCTAAAACTAGCAGATAACGTCAAACATTCGTATTCCTTGCCGAAATCCCAAAGTCATTCCCGGCTCCAACCAATTCGGTCCCCACCTTGCATTCTTGAGACAACCTGTTCATTTAAACAACTATTGAGGTATAAGCTACACTAGCTTAGTGAGAATTCCCTTAATTTCGTACCATAACAAACAAGTATTAGTCAATCATATGCTATGCATGAACAAACACATGAGCAAGCAATTATGCGTGAGTATTCGGAACCCACACACATAACGGATTTACGCCCTCCGTATCTTGGGTTAGGAATGGTATTGAGTCTACACGACCGCATCTAGTCCCCAAGCCCTCGGCTCTTAGCACTCGACTCGGCTAGGCTCATCCAAGAATGCATCCACATGCGCCTTAGTACCCCTGAATGAGCTCTGGCACCGGGTTCGTTATCCAAACGAGTCATCCACGGACCATACCGATCGACCTGCGTAGGAGTAGCATACTACCAAATGCAATATGTCCAATGCGATGCATGACCAGTTTAATATTTGCTTAGGTCAAAAATATTTATACATTCTTTAGAGTGACCAATCAATATCACACATATAACAGAAATAATATGAACGGTGCAGTTATCTAATCAAATCGGGATTTCGATATGCTTTAGTATTCTTTGACACACATTCATCACAGTCTCATCATATATCCCATCCCCATTCATATCGATTTTTATCTTGTTCCTATCATTCTAATGCAACTAACTACAATCACAATCAAGGTAACAAAACAAGGAGAAAACTCACCCGGCCATTGGATCACCGGTCTTCTAGTAATAATAATTCGGTGGCAGGAAATCGTCGATCTCGGGATATCCTAAAAAGGAAGAAATACTCTAATAAGTATTTCAACTCAAACTAATCTAAACGATCTTATACGAACTATCAAATTCGTAATTCTCGTCCTAAGCGGGAATTCCAACTTAAAACGGCCATAACTTGGTCATTTTAACTTGGAATCTCGCAAATTATATATCGATTTCTATCTACTTCAAAAGATCTATCTAATTCTAATATTATATTTAAGTTTTGGAAACATTTAGGTCTCGGAACAGAGGGATCAGATCTGATCAGTAACGGTTTCCAATTCTAAAAAATGGTTTTGTAAATGTTTGTAATGTTTTTATTATATAAATTAGCCATACATGCAATATGAGTGATTTCCTAACATGAATGGCATGAAATGAGTTTCATGTATGCATGGTCTTGATGATTTTTGGTAAAAGAAAATTTTGGAACTCTTTATTTTGCAAGACTTCAATTATAACTACTTTTTGAAAAATCTAGTTTTCTAACTTTGGTCATTTCCATTTGTTTTGGATTTATTACTTAAGAAAATATAATTATTTTTGTTAAAATTAAGTCTTCATTATATATATTACTTATGACCTTCATTTCTTCATAAAAATTTCCATTTTACACTTGTTAAACATGTTTTCAAGTGGGGTTGATTCCAAAATCCGAATTTTACAAAAAATAGTTTTTGAGTGATTCCTTTAAGTAAAAGTCATTTGATATTTAGAAAATTAGGGCTCAATCATACATAACCATTAAGGACTTCATTCTTACGCAAAAATTTGCATTTTACACTTTACAAATATGTTTTCCAATATGGTTTACTCAAAAATCCGAATTCTAGAAAATCCACTTTTTGAATGATTCATTTGGGGAAAACTTGTTTGAAACATTAAAATTTAAGGCTTTACTATATCAATTACCTAAGGACTTCATTTAACACATAAAACTTGCAATTTGAGCTCAATTACTAAGTGATTACTTATGCATCATTTCAAATTACGAATTTGACAATTGATCACTAACTCAAAAATTTTCATTTTAATTCCATTACTTGTTTAACACCTTACTCATGCCTAAACTCATTTTAACTTGTAAAAATCATTGCTTAATGATATCTATTACCTATATACTTCATTTTTCACATAAAACATGAGGTTTGGAGTTGATACATGGGTTCTAAAAATTGGTCTTGGTTGGGATCCGAATTTACAAAATTCATTTTTGGTTATATCTTTTGATAAAATCTATCTAAGCTCATGAAAATCCATTCCTTACATATCATATCTTATGAGCCTTTCATTTCTTAAATAAAAACTTCATTTTTGAGTTGGAAAACATGTTTTTAAAATAGGCCTTGGCCAAAATCCGAAAATAGAATTTTTATTTTGAAAATAACTTTTGGAAATCACTTTTGATTCTTGTAAAAAGAAGCCTTGATGATATACATATATTAAGCCTTCATTTTCTTAAGTAAAGATTACATTTTGACACTTGGAAAGTGGTTTTTAAATGGGGGTCTTGCCAAAATACGAATTTCACAATTTTGTTTGAGTTCATAACTAAGATCTATACTTAATATGAACCTAAACATAAAACAAATGCATGGTAATAAGTTATAAACATCATGGATCTAAACTTCACTTATCAAAATCCTTCATTTATGGTATCTATACCCTAAGCCCTTCATTTTAAATGAAAAATACTCATTTTGAAGTTGAAAAACCACTTTTCTAACTATGGGTCCATTTTCATCCGAATTTTCAAAGTTGATTTTTGTTGAAAATAAGATAGATCTTGAGTTTCTTACAACTTCCTACCATCATCATGCTATCACAAGTTGTTCATGGACATAAACAAGGATCTAATGCATCTATGAACTCAAAACTTTAGATCTAGTCTTCTAAACTAGTTTTAAATGCATGAATCACTATGTAGATGATAGATCTATGCATGAATCATAAGAAATAACAAAAATAACAACTTAAATAACAAGATCTATGGCATAAACAAAAATCAAGGCTATAAAAATTTAGATATAAAAAATATATCAACTTTAAATAAGAAAATAATTATAATACAAGATAATAAAAGCGGAGAAGAGAGTGTTTCATTTTTGGCATCATCATCCTAATCTTTTAAGCTTATGGAAGGTCATTTGATGCATGAAACCTTCATTACACTTTACCTATATCACCAATGGAAGCTTTGAGATGAAGATTGGCTTAAAAATCTTTAAGAAATATTCATGGAGGCTCATGGAAGAATGGGGGCAGCTTATTCATGGAAGAAACAAGAACAAGAAGAAGAAGAAAAGAGAGGAAAAAGAGAGAGAAAAGGTGAAGGAATGAAAAAGGAAAATGAGTAAATGAAAGAGAGAGAGAAAATGAGTGTATTAAATGAGAAAAAAATAAAACAAGGCAGCCAAGAAGTGTGTGTGTGCTGCACGTGAAATGGGGGAGGAAAGAGAGGGGAAATTGTTGAAATTTGACTTGAATTTGAATTGTGTAATGTAACTTTCTTAAGAAGGAGTAGAAAATAATTAATTTAGTCAAAATATGAGTGGATAAAGGACAATGGCAGCCATAAATAGGGTCAAAAATCTGCCATCAATTGTGGGATAATGTGTAGAAAGATTGAAGTGAAAATGAAGTGATATGTGTAAGGTGTACTTGAAGGTATGGGTTGTAAAAGTACTTTATTAATAAAATAAATTAAAATAAAATAAAATTGAAAAATTTATTCCAAATAATTGTAGCAGAATTTTCATAATAAAAATTAAATAATTATTTGAATTATTTTAGTATTTTAACAAATATGTTACCGGTACGATCAAAATACGCGAATATGGGCTATAAATAATATTTTTATAACCCGAAAAATTCTAAAAAAATATTTTATGAAAATAAAAATATTTTTAAAATATTTTTCAATTATTAAATTATTTTATTTTATATTTAGTATCGGGTCTTAAACAGAATCTGATCCCGTAAAAGCCCAAACTAAAAAAATTTTAGAAAATCAAAATTTTCTATAATATATAACATATTTATCTAAAAATATAAGACTTTATAAGAGTAATAAAATTTTGTAATAAAATAAAAATGAATAGTGCAAATGACTAATCAATTACCGGTAATAATGAAATTACGATAAAAAGGTTATAACTGTAACTTTTATAACCCGAAAAATTATATAACTGATATATTTAGAAATCTTATGAAATTACGAGTCTAACGGTACTATTGGTATATTTTTGATATCTCAAGCCCCGGGACACGCTTTTCGAAGTTTGTACCCGAACGGTTTCGAAATAGGTCAAAAATTTACCAATCTGATATTTTTAAACAAACTCATATTACTATGAGCTATTCTACATATTTAAACTACATCTTTGCCTCTAGGGCTAGGGACGCTAGATTGCCGGACTTACACTATTGTATTCCGGTTAGGGTTTCCGAGTGATTTTTCGGTTTAGGCCTTTGCCAATTTAGAAACTGATATTTATGTTTATACAATTTATTTAATTTGAGAAATTTATTTTAAATTTTATTTTTGTAAGTATTTAATATCTTTTAACGTTTTCGGAATTTTTGAATTGAGTTTCATTTCCGAAAGTTAATCGTTATTTACTTTTTAATAATTCATTTTTGGGATCTATATTACCCGATTTTATAAATCGGAGTCACGTATGGAATTTGTCGTACGTAGTGGTTTTGGAATTGTAATATGTTGAGTTCTTACTTTGTTTTTGAGAATTCTTATTTTTCCCAAGATTTGGAAATTTTTCGAATTCGTTCGGGATTTAAGACTAGTTGAAATTCGGTTTTAATTTGGAGTGATTTTTAGGGTTTATTTTCGAAGTTCATCTTGAAATTATTTATTGAAATTTTTCGGGGCTTACAGTTTTCCTAAAGAAAATCCTTGTAATATGTAGGTATAACAAAGTGTAGTAAACCCACTTGTTAAACAATAGCATGAAGTGGTTTTCTAAGAAAAAATTTATTTAAATTCTTTAAATCTAAAGAGTTATAAGAACTTAGGCTCATTAGAGTTCATATCATGACATTCATGATAGGGAAAATCATTACCATTGCATTTAGTTTCATTTTGCACTTAGGAATCTCAAGTGCATTCATGAAAACCACATTTTTGGAATCGATATACCCGCTGTACAGATATGATCCCTCAATTCCGAGGCTTAGATATTTTCAAAAATTGATTTAAACTTCATATTTAGAAAGCTCTTCCGAAGTAGATAGAGATCGATATAAAATTTGCGAAATTCCGACTTAAAACGACCAAGTTATGGCCATTTTAAATAGGGACTTCGAAAATGACGCGAATTTCGATTTCACTAAGTTTTCTTAGAGTTTTAGAATCCTAAGATGGTAGAATACTTATTAGGGTATTTCTTATGTGAATAGGAGAACCCGAGGACGTTGACTCGTTGCCTCCGGATTATTATTACTAGAAGAAAGGCGAACCAATGGCGGAGTGAGTTTTTCTTCCCGATTCATTTATTGTATGTGCTTGTAAATTAGTGCACTAGAATGTAGGCCAAATGAATGGAATATGAATGATGGGAAATAATGGGAAATTATATGTTGATGATGATGTGAGAACTCAAATTAAGAATATCGAAACCGGGTGATAAATTTTGGTTGTGTACTTAGCTATGATGGATTGTTTGAGAAATTGTTTGATCGCCTAAGTAAAATGGCTTAATCAACTACTCGGACTAATGCTAAATTTGACATGTGCATATCATAAGGGGAAGGAGCATTAGCATTTGTAGGTTAATCGTGATCCAAAAACGATATCGAATAATCGTAGGTTAGTCGTGAACCATAAACAACATCGAATAATCGTAGGTTAATTATGAACCATAAACGATATCGAATAACCGTAGGTTAGTCATGAACCATAAACGACATCGAATAATCGTAGGTTAACCGTGAACCATAAACGGTATATTGATAGTACCGCAGTAGTCGTTAATCTGCTAACCCGGGATGGAGGGCGTAATTCCATCCACATTTGATTTACGGCTGGTCATATGTATGTTGAACTCATGTGTTTGATGCATATACTTGCTTGATTAATAACTTGCTTGAATTGTCGTGACATGAATGTTATTGTAGAAGATTACACTCACTAAGCTAGTTAGCTTACGTCCTTATAGTCCATTCCTTTTGTAGCTATCCTATTTGTGGCTTAGGCGACGTGACCCGGCTGAACAGGTACAGAAGCTAGGAGTTTCCCCTAGAAGTTGGAATTTATGTTTTAGACTTCCATAGGAAACTTCTAAGACTTGGATGACTGTATAAGACCGTTAATTATTCTTTTGCGGGGGAATGCCCCTTAGATTTTGTAATATTTATTTATGTCTCATGAATTATATCCTACTGCTAATGCATGTCAAATTAAGCTTTTATCTCCATTTGGACTTGTACTCTATTGTGTGTAAAGGTACGCCTTACATCTATATAAGGCTCTCGAAAGACTTAGGCGGTAATTCGAGAATCTTATATGGTATGTGGCGGACTGTTACGTTTAGGGTACCCTATGGGGCGTGACACTAATTCATGTTATGTAATTTTCATTAGGGATAAGGGCTTTTGGGTCATTTTGTTTGATTAATTAAGGGTATTTTAGTCTTTTCCTAGGTGTAGAAACCTTCAAGAGTTATTTAAGGTCAATTTGGTCTTTTCACACACTTGATATTTTCATGTGTTCACATTGTGTAGATATTTAAGGGGCAATTTGATCTTTTCACATGTGTTAGAACTTTCTAGAGTTTTGGTTTTTATAATCTGTGTGAGGGTATATGGTAATACATGGTCTTATGGGATTTGATGGGCTAATGGGCTTTGATTTTTTAAGCTTTATGGGCTTGAATTTAATGTTAATGGGCTTAAGGTTTTAGATGATGAATTAAGCTTTTAGGTTATGGGTTTTTGGAAATTAGGAATGGATTTAAGAAGAAAAGAAAGTTTGCTAATTACATTGGAAATTGAGTCTATGAAATCTAATTAAAGAAAAATTAATATCTTACTTGAATTTGGGGTTTTAGGGTCTTAGAAATTGGTATTTGAAAACAAATTTTAGTTTTAAATTTCAAAGATTTAAGGAGTTAGAATTTAGGCCAAAATGTCTAAATTGGATATTTAGGGTTTCAGATTATTAAATTTGATTGATAAAGTTCAATTGATAATTGGAAAGGATTTATTGATTTGAATTTGTTGAAATAGGTAATTGATATTGCTTAATAGGTTAAATTGGACATTTATGACATTAGAATATGTATTTTCAATTAAATTCCTTTATGATTTCTAATTATGTTAAATTACCAAAATTTTCACTTACATGATTGAGATTTCTAGTCCGATAGGTCAAATAAGGGTATTACGCTCAAAAGACTCAGAAAATTATAAATTTCATGGTTTCGTATTCAGAATTTTTATTTGAGCCCTACTTTAGTAGGAATTAATCATTTTTTGTTTTTATCATGTATATTTCAATCCTAGCTATTTATCTTTAAACTGTCATTTATTATCTAATAGACCCTAAAAATTAATCGAGTCATTCTAAGTGTATGATTAGCGAGTTATTGACTCGAGGTTAGAAATTTTGTCTTTGGTATTTTTCACTAGCTAGGGTAATATCTATCCAAGTCTTATGCTATAAATGAGTTCAATCTTATCCATGTTTTAATTCATAGCATCTAAATGCATTCTACTCCCTTATCTATTATGTGATTCTTAATTTCTAATTGTTGAACTTGAGAAGTTTGATTCAAGTAGATAATTGGAAGGAATTAAGTATACTGGGGATATGTTGAAGTAATTTGATAAGTTGAAATGTATACTTGTGGTATTAGAATTTCTAAATTCAATTAAGTGTATTTAGTAATTAAATTATCTAATTATATTCTATACTTTATTAAAATCAATTAGCTAAATTATCTAAATTCAATCACTAAGTTAAATTTAAAATAAGGTTCAAAACTACCAGCATTTTATAATATTTAATTATCATATTCCTAATTTAGGTTGATAAAATTCAAGGTATTTCATGAGTAGTACTAGAAAAAAATAGGACTATAATTATGGATATGTTTTTAAAGACAGGATGAAGGTTTCTATAACACCCGTAAGATGATGATGATGATGATGATGATAAAGGAATTTGAATTTTACTAAAGAGATAGAAATATTATAACCAGAAATATCATACCTCTACATTCCTTTATTTTCTTTATTGAAAGAAAAGAACCCCTCATTCTCTTTGAAGGAAAATATTAATCACTGATTTAAAGAAAAGAACTCCTTGTTTTCTCCAAAAGAAAACACTAGCCATGATTAAAAAGAAAAGATTTTCCAGTTCTTCATTTTTTTACTTTGTTAATACTTTAACTCTTTTATGCTTTTCTTCTTTGAAAAAGGTACTACTTTTAATCCATGATGTTAATTACAAATCTATGGTTTTAGGTTTTTGGTCCTCACATTTGGCATACAATAGATTCCAAATTAAAAAGATTTCATGATATAGTTATTAAAAAGGGTGAACATTTTCTATATTTGGTGAGTATAGAGGATGTTTTGTTTGGTATGGTTTAAATTGCTAGAACAAAATTTGTAGGCTAGAATAAAATAAAGATTTTTTATATTTAAAATTAGTTATCTAATAGACAAATTATATATCACTTGAAAGCTTGGGGTGTCTAGTTTCATACGTTTCATACAGTTTATAAATCAAAATTCCTTGTTGAAAGAAGTGCTAAAGTCATGGGTGCAGTCTTCTTCTTCTTCTTTTTTTTTTAGGAGTTCTACACAAGCAGCCTACACAACTTGAGTATGGGGCCGTGTTGAACTTTCTAACCTTTTTGGTTGTTATACACAAACAACCTACACAAATTGTGTATTGAGTCATGTTAAACTTTTTGACATTTGTTGACATTATACACAAGCAACATACACATCTTATGTATAAGGTCATGTAGAATTTTTTTTTTTTTTTACCTTCTTTGAAGTTCAACACAACCAATCTACACAGCTTGTGTTTGAAGTTGTAAAGAGCAACAGTTTGTTCATTTCCTCATGCACGGGCAGCTAATGCAGCTGGTGTTAGGAATTTACGTAGAAACACACATAGTACTAAATTTTCATATTTCATTAAGTCTTATAAATGGCAATAACTTTATTTATAATATATACTATCTTTAGAGATATTGATTTTACGAATTATAAATTATTTTGAGGCTATAGAAATAGAAGAGAGAATCAAGTGGGATGTTTAGCTAGCTATACTACAATGTGGTGATGAGGTAAGTTTAGTTAATTATATATATAAGTATATATAAGTGAGTATGTGTGTATATTGTTTGTTTGTTTAAAGGTATAATTATTGTGTGACTCACATGAATATCACTAGATGAATGTTACGTGATTTGTAGCACTATAAAGTATTTCTAGTATTCTATGCTGTGTAGTTATATGCTTAGAGATGTGATTAGAATGAGTAGTAATTACTGAACGTTATTGTCACGCCCCAAAGGGTACCCTAAACGCGACAGTCCACCACACCCGATATTTAAACTTAAGTATAATAACCTTAGTCATCCCATAAGTTTACATATCGAGTGTAAGGTGTACTCACACAACTTTTAGGATCACATTTGATTCGTGTAGTCTTAAGAAAGCATACATAGCATTAAGAATATAAAGCATAACAAGATAAATAGTCAAACTTTACAAAAGTCAAGGGGCATACCCCCGCCAAAATAATAAGAGTCTACATCATTTAGCTCCAATTACATATATCTGAATTTACATTAAAGAGATTTTCCTAGAAGTCCACGCCTATACTAGGTCCCGACTTCCTCAAAAGCTCTTTAATTCCATGTGATAAACCTGCACAAAGTGTCCTCTCGGAACATCCAAAAATAGGAACACTGCGACAAAAACTATTGGGGTATAAGCTAATGCTTAGTGAGATTCATTTTCCAAGTAACATACTCGACCAAGCTAAAATATCTATACAAGCAAGTTATAATTAAGCAACCATATGAATGCACAAGCAAATGAGCAAGCAAGCATATAACTTTCCGGTAGTCATATGTGAATGGATTTAAGCCCTCAATTCGGGGTTTGGGGTAGTTCATAAGTCATGCAATTACAGTTCCAATGTTGGTCCATAAGACATGCAACCATAGTCCCGATCTTAAGTGGGGTGGTCCATAAGACATGCAACCACAATCTTAATGTTGGTTCATAAGTCATGCAACCATAGTTTTATTATTTGAATGGGGTGGTCCATAAGTCATGCAACCCTAGTCCCCTTCATTAAAGACCCGCTGCCTCCCAAATACACCTTTGTCCCACCAAAGGCATACTCGACAATGATATGTGACTCACTACGTGATATGCATGTACAATTTATTCATATAATCATGGTATATTAATTAGATAATTTAAAAGTGACCATACAGATTTCAGCACTCCAAATCTATACTAGCTCATACAAGGTTATTGCAACAAAGCTTGCCTCGATATACTTATCGTTCATTCATGCAAGTTTAGATCACCATTCAACCAAATTTTATCTTTCCTAAGTCTAATGCCACTACTACTACAAGCACATCCAAGAGCATAATTAATTGAGAAATGAACTCACTTGTCCATGTAGTGAAATCCACTAGTCGTAATAGTCCTCGGGAAGGGTAACCCGTCCTCCAATTCACCTAAGTACAAAGAATACCCTCAATGAGTATCTCTTATGAAGTTCTATTAAACTTAACAATTTTATTTACTAAGTTCGTCAATTTTCGCCTAGGTTGAATTCTTAACTTAAAAAGGTCATATCTAACTCATTTTAACTCGGAATTAAGCTTATAATATACCGATTTCTATCTACTTCGAAAGAGCTATCTATTTCCAAAGTTAATTCAAACATTTAAGGTCATTTAGGGGTCGGAAACATACTGTACAGTAGGGTTGCGAAAATCCAAGATTTGAGCCTTTGTGAAAAATTGCATATCTACTCTATTTAACTACTTAACCAACTTATTTTAGTCCTAAGCTTGCAAGGAGATTCTCAAAACAAAATTAAGAGATTACACACTTTCTAATCCAAACATAAATTCAAATGAAACTTCTAAAAATCCATTTTCATAAAACCGAAATTTACAAGTTGAAACTCATTGTCTTGTTTTGAGTAATTCCTTTACTAAAACTTACTTAGTTCAATGAAAATAATTTTCCTATATTATTTATCATCAAAGCATTCCATTTTCAATATAAAATACTTGTTTTGAGATCTAAAAGAAGGTTTTCAAAATTGGTCTCCCCTTAATTACGAATTTCCACTTTGAAATTTACAATGAAAACAAGACCTAAATTTTGTCTCTTACAAAGCACTTGATTTAAGCAATACTTTTTAGGAAAACTCATTTAACTTATGAAATTCATTCCTTAAGATATCTATACCAAGAGCCCTTTATATTTTTGTCTAAATCTTCATTTTAAAGTTGAATGATGGGTTCCAAAAATGGGTCTTGGTCTAATCCGAATTTTCATAAATTTATTTTGAACATATCTCTTGAGAAAATTCATCAAAACTCATGAAAAATAACCCATTACAATTCTTGAATAAAATCCTCATTTTTGAGTTGGAAAACATGTTTTTATTTTAGATCTTTGTCTTGATCCGAAAATACAATTTTTGTTTTTGAAAATAAACTTTGAAAATCAACTTTGATTCTTGTAAGATGAAGCCTTGATGATATACATCCATCAAACCTTCATTTTCTTAACAAAAGCTTCCATTTTAAGACTTGGAAAGGGTTTTTAAAATGGTGCCTTGACAAGTTACGAATTTTACTTTTTCATTCAAACTCAAATCTAAGATCCACTCAAAATACATCCATGAAACATAAGAAAAACTTGGTAGTAGGCCTTAAACTTCTAGATCTACACATAAACATAACTAAAGCTTGGTAAAATTCTAGATCTACAAGTTATCACAAAACAAGAAGATAAACAAGCCTTCAAGATAACAAAAATACTAAGAACAAAAGAGATCTTCATCTAGAGGAGTGTTTCAATTCTTGGCATCATCATCCATAGCTTTTAAGCTTGTGGAATGTCCTTTGATGCATGAAACATCCATAATATCATCCTATAACATCTTATGAGAGCTAAAAGAGAAAGATTACCTCAAATATTTGCAAGAAAAATATGTGGGAGTATGGAATGGAAATGGTGGCAGCTTGTTTCTTAAGAAGACAAGCCAAGAAGAAGAGAAAAGAAAGGGAAAAAGAGAGAGGAAAAATGTAGGGTTTGCAAAGGTGAAAGAGGGAAGGAATAGATACTTAAATAGAGATGAAAGTGTGTTAAATAATTGAAAAAAAAATAATAAAACCAGCAGCTGCAAGGAGGGGGGCTGGCGTGATTTGCATGGTGTAGGGGAGGGTGTGTAGTTTGGTTTTAACTTGTATTTTTGAAAGTGTAACTAGTTGCTCCTTTAACTAACTAAAAGACTTTAAAATATCAAATAAATAATTAAAAATAAGGAAAAGTGGCTAATTTTTGGGGATGGTCAGCTGCCATCTTGGGGAATTGGAGTGTAAGAAAAAGCAAAAGAAGACATAATAATGTGTAGTAATGATAATAGATGTGTACTTAAGGTATGGGTTGATAAAGTGCCTTTTTGACTAAGAAAATATATAAAATAAATTAAGAAAAATATTTTAATTAAGTGGCAGAATTTTTATTTTAAATAAAATAATCAAATAAATTATTTTTAGAAATTTAACAATTAAGTTACCGGTAAGAGTAAAATAAGCTTATATGAGCTATAACTGATATTTTTAGAATCCGAAAAATTATAAACTTGATATTTTTGAAATCCTTATAAAAATACGAGTCTAAAAATATTAAAGATATATTTTTAATTTTTCAGCCCCGGGACACGCTTTCCAAAGCAGTATCCAAACGGGTTCGAAATAAGCCAAAATAAACCAATCTGATATTTTTAATAAATCAAATATTATTACGGACTATTCTAACACTTTAATTATTTTTTTTACTCCTCGATTTGTGAACTTGGGTTTGCCGGATCTAAACTGTAGGGTTTTACTCAAGATCCGTTGACTTAAGGTCTCCGGTAGACTTTCTGGCTTAAGGTTAAGATTTAGAAAACAGGGTTTACAGTTATTATTTAGTTGTAGATTGATACTAATGGTTGGAATTCTTACTATCATGAAGCGAAGTTGAATTAATAGCTTACCTAATACTAGGTATATCCAATGGGTTTTGAGATGCAATGAAAAGAAAAAGAAAAAAAAAAAGAGATGTAACATGTGATTTGCTAAGCACACCTATATAACGGTGCCGAGATATTTTAGGTAGGAAGGAATTCCCATGCTATTATGTTAGACATTGGGGTGGGTGTTGAGATGTCTAGTCGTATGGGTATCCTATGCTAATTATGAGAAATGAAATTGATGCTATGATTATGATTAAGAGCATTGGCAAAATCATTGGATACATTTCAATTAGACTAAGTAGAGTCAAATCATTAATTAATTATAAGTAATGATCTGATTTATGATTCTTGATATGTAGGGATTGGAAGATTCTGTATTTAATAATTGAATGTCCTCTTATTAATAAGATATGTGATATATATATAATATGTAATTAGCTATTCTTATTGAGTAGGCAGCTCATCTGTAAGCCCTTAGATTTGCTATACTCATAGAAAAGAACCCTAGAGCCAATACCGAAACCGAGACCCTAAAACCGAACTCTAGAAACCTTAGATGGGATCAATAAAGATTCAACAACTTAGGATATCAGATGAATTAAACAAAGCCTAAAACCTCAGAGGTAAGCAATTTAACAAAAAGGTATCACCGATAAAACAATTTCATATAATATAACCTGATCAATCCGGTTCGACTCTAAAACTTGGAAACCCTAGAATCAATCTGAACCAACTACAAGTCTAGAAAACCCTAGACAATGTCAGATAAGTCGGATAACCCTAAATGTCTTATGAGTAAGGGGACTAGATGTAAACCCCCAAAAATTTTCATAATTCATAGAAGATAATTCTAAAAGTTTAAAATTTAAATCCCAAAAATCGACTCAAGTTAAAACCAAATTCTAAAACAAGACAAACACCAGAAACGAAACCCTAAAACACGAACCAAGTTAAAACCTAATTCTAAATAAAGATAAAAAATGAGATTTCTTAATTTGAGAAATAGGTAAGCCTCAAGAACAAAATGAAAAAATCCAACTATCGGTCGAAACAACATCCGTACATCAATCAAATCACCTAACCGTTCCTAACACGCAAATCAAGACAATATATCCAAGTACCGATCAACAACAAAATCTTAAAACCCTCGATAAATTTCAGAATCAGAAATTTCAATTTTCACCAAAAGACAAACTAAGTCAACTCATAACCCTAGACTTGGTTAAACGATTCCGAGAACCGAAAACTATTAAATAATCACAAATAAAATAAGATAAACCATAGACGTCGAGCTAAAAATATAAAACAATCAAAACTAAAAAATTATACGATCTTACAAATATCTTGATGAAACCAGAAGTCAAACTGGAACCCTAAAGACAACAAAACCCATAACGAATCCTAGTGTTTAAGATCCGACAATCCCGTGTTTTCAAACCTTAGAAAACGAAATTAAGATAATGGCCTAGAATAGTTCGTAATATCGTAGGGTAACATAAAAATATATCAGATTCACAAATTTCGAGTGTCCTTCGGACTTAAACGGGATCAGTGCTCGAAAAGCGTGTCCCGGAGCTCGAAATATTAAAAATATTCTGTTTATACCAATAGACTTGTAAAAATATAAGGATTCCAAAAATATCAGTTTTAGAATTTTTCGGTAGCTAAAAATTACAGATAATGCATTATTACGCGTATTTTTATTACTACCAGTACTTTAATTGTCTAGTATACTATTCACAGTATTTTTTCTACTATTCATTACTATTTCACTATCTCTACTTTTTCTTACACCTATTTCTTACATCTACATATCTATTTTCTTACTTTTTTTCATTTCCAGTACAACTTTATTCACATCAACTTTATACATTACTTCTTTATTACACAAACAAATAAAATAAATCAAAATTCCCTTCCTAATGCAAGCAAAACCAGCGCCTATTGTCCCCCATTCATCCATTTTTTTTTTCAATTTATTTTATTACATCTAATTTCCACTATAAAAATTCTATAAATACCATCTCTCCTCTTCTCATTTCTTCACACCTTTCTCGAGTAAAGAATTTATGCAAAAATTCTCTCTAAAAACTCTCTCCATACTCTTACAAGAACTCTCTCTTGTAAGAAGAAAATCTCTCCTACCAAAACTCTCTTATTTCTAGAAACCCATTTCTAAAGCAAAAGCCTTCAAGAAAACAATTCTTTCTTCTTACCCATTTAGGTAATGAAGAACTCATGTTTTATTCTTTCTATGTCAAGTAACCTTATATGTGATAACATCATATTTTATACAAATCTTGATGATCAAAAGAGCTAGAATGGATATTTGTTTTGATTAAATTTTATGTTTCAGGACTAATTTGGATAAAGAAATCAAAATAAGAGAATTTGAATCGAAAATAGGAAAAATTGAAGTCAAGGCTGGCAATTCTACATTCAAAGCCGCCGGCATTCAGACGGCTTACATCCAAGGCCGTTTCAGCACTGCCAACTTTGCCGAGCATAAATCTCCACTACACTAAAAGCCGCCTCAAAGCTACCGGCGTAGAAGATGAAGAAGCCAGCGTACATGAAGGCCGGCAGCTCAGAAATGAAACATCACCAGCTTTGAAGGAGTTACATTATAAACCGGCACTTAAGCCGCCGGCTTTGGGACGGCGTTCGTTATAAATCAGCCCAACGCTTCATTTCTGACCACATAAGCCGGCTAGATCTACATCTAAGCCGCCGACGTAGAAGTAGCCTACATATGTAACTGATATTGAAGGCTGCCAGTGCACTGCCTGCGTAAAGGATAATTCGAAGATACGCCACCTGTAAGCTGCCGGCGTAGGATCCATAACTGCCGGCGTACAATGTGAAACAGCAAAGTTCATTTAATGTTTTGCACGGAATTTTTCCTATAAATAGGGGGTCTTCTCCTCACTTTCAGAATCATACAAGTAGCTCTAAATCATACTATAATACATAGATTAGAACAAGCATTCCATAGAGATTTTTGAAGAGATATTTGAAGTTATTCAAGAAGTTGCAAGTGAAGCTTTGGTATTTTGAATTGGTGATATCTAATCTTATTTCTTTTATGCAATTCATATATCTTATTATTTTGATCATAATGAAATCATTTGCAATTTCTTACTTGATTGTTGAATCATCATCCATGAGTAGCTAAATTCTTTTTGTGGGAAGTTGATGAAGCTTTAAACATGCTAAAATGATTTTTGAATCCATGTTATAAGATAGTTAGAGTCATGAAATATTCATATTGAATTCTGATTATTCATCATGCTTTTAGTGTATAAGAATTCTAATAACTCGGAAGGGAAATTAGGGCTCATATGAATTCATAAATTTAGATTAAATTGCAATTGTGGAAGCGGCATAGTTTAACCTAATTTAGAAATTGTCCATAAATATTAATGCAATATTTTGTGTTGATTTCTCACTAAGGAATTATGAGATGTTAATATAAAGTATTAGTCAATTATAGAATTGGAAGGTTTATAATGGTAATTTTGATTCCACAAATAATTTATTTAGCGGAAGTTATTGAATTATTTCGTGGTTTAAAAGGTTTTTAAACTCTGTTTTTAAATATTGACAATTTCTTATGAATGTCCATGAATCTAATTATCATTATAACATGAGTTCAAATTGATTGACAATAGTTTAAAGTGGATTCTGCTCCTTCCCATATTTTTCCACCATATCCCTCTCTTTAAAAGCTCATTGCATTCATATAGATAATTAATTAGATAAGTTAGTTTAATCTAATCATTTTTAAAAAAGATCAAGTGCCTAGATATTAGTATTAGTTGATAATTGTCTAATAGTTAATAGATCTCAGTAGGATCGACACTTGACTCATGCTATATTACAATAGAAAGCCCAGTACACTTGCTGGAAAGATGCTTTATAATTCAATACTAATACAGCACATCAATATGGTTTTGATGTTGTTTCTTAGGTTGAAAAACTAAAGAAAACCATATTAAGATCATGTTTGGTTCTTGTTCATGGAACTACTTTCATGCATATATATACTTTGTCATTTATTACTTGTTTATATTTTGATCTTTTGCTATAACTTGCTTATAAATATATATATGTATATTATATATTTAGAGCATATAAGCTCATTTGTTATTTATTTACTTTCAAGTTATGCAATTTATTTATTTCATGTTATTATTAAGACTAGTCTTTCTAGTCTTAGACTTGTCCATATCAAGTCAAAACAATCTTTTATTTATTTTCTTACGGGACTAGTCCATTCTTAGTCCCGGGATGCCTTGATGAAGCTAAGGCTCCAATACTTGACCGAGATACCTTGATGAAGCTAAGGTTCCCAATACTTGATATTTTATTTTCTTGCTTATTATTTGTTACTAGTATTTTCTTATGTTATTTTATATGCTCATGATACTTGCATCTACATAATGTTAATGTCTCAACTAATCTAAAAGTAGAATTTCATTTTATTCAAGGAACTCAAAACTAGATTTTCTATTATGTGATTTGTCACAAAATAAAGAAGTTATTATCAACAACATAAGACTAAAGTAACACAAGTTTTCTCAAAGTTTTCTTAAATAACAAAGATAGTTTACTAAGGAAACATAAGGAATAAATATTTTCTTTGAATAATGCGGTAACCTAAAGTTTTAGTAAAATAGTTTACAAAAGCATAAGATTTAAACTCTTTTAACTTCATAACAAAACTAAGGAAACAAACTAGTTTTTAAAGATAAGATGAATTTAATCCATAAAGTTAAAACCCATTTAGGAAAAACAATGATTTTTAAATTCCTAGAAGAGAAACTAATTTCAAAGAATATAAATAAGATTAGAAACTAATAATTTTATCAATAAAAATAATCATTTTCAAAAGAAATGAAAGAACAAGTTTTAGAAAGCAAAAGCTTATATTTTAGAAATCAACACAAGAAGACAAGACTTATTTTCTAAAATTATCCTAAATACAAATTATGAAAAAGGGTTTTTCATCAACTTAATATACTTTCGATAAAATTGATCTTTTATCACTAGGAGTGAAATTTATGAAAAACTAAGGATAAAAGAAGATTTAATTGTCCATGGAAAAAGAATGAAGAAAATAAAATAAGAATATATTCATTTATAACAACTTAGGAAGATGTAAAGTTTCTTTAAATACTTGAAAAGAAATTTTCGAAGTTAAAGTTTAAATGAATTGTTTTATGAAATAAATTGTTGAGACACTACCATTAGGATTTTTGCATACAAAGTGAGCTTACCTATATATTCAAAAGTGTTTATCGAATATATATTTATATACTTATATTGTTACGAAAGGATTTTCTTTAAAAGAAGTTGAGTTGGAAAATGGATTTTTGCAAAAGTTTAGAAAATTCGTTTTAAATCTGTAGATGACGTTTTTGGAACCCAAATGACCTTTTATGACAAAGATAACCTTAGAAATGGATAGATCTTTTCGAATAGGTAGAAAATGGTATATTATATGCGAAATTCCAAGTTAAAATGAGCAAGTTATGGCCATTTTAAGTTGGAATTTCCTCTTATACGATTTTACCGCGATTTAAGAAAAGTTTAGAAAATCCAAGAATAGAAATTTCATGAACGACTTATCCCAGGTATTTCTTTTGTCTAGGTGACGAAAGATACGAGATTACCCTACCCGAGGATTACTACGACTAAGAAGATCGCAAATGGACGAGTGAGTTATTCCTCCTAATTTCGTTACCTTGCTTGTGCTTATAAAATAGCGGCATTAGTATACTAAGAAAAGATAAAAATGGATTTATATATCTGGGGAAATCGGGATTATGTATGTATGATTCTATGTTTATATGAAATGAGAATTAAGAATATCGCAACTTCGAACTGCTTGTTTAATAATTTTGTTTACTTACTTGTATGATTGTTTATTATTTGCTAAGTTGATTGATCGCTCCTAATAAACCGTAATAAGGTTTGGCTTAAGAAAATTAAAACACTCATGCATAGCATCCGTCGAGTCACATCTATTTCGGAAGGCTGCTACTCCTACGCGTAGAGTTGGATTGGCTGTGATCGTGCGGTGCCATGGGCCATGTTCCTTTCTGGAGAATCCAAATCGCTCGTGGAAAGCGACTCTAGGTTCGGAGCCGAGCCAACCAAATGCTGTGGGTGAGGACCTGGGGACTAGCAGTAGAAGGTCGAGGACCTTCAACCCCAATTCCCTAACCTTTGATACGGAGGGTAAATCCGTTCTATATATGGTTTCCAGATAACTATATATATTTGCGTAATCATGTGATTGTTGCATTGCTTGCATAGCATATGAGTGAAAATCTAAATAAACTTGTTTGAATATATGGTGCGAATGAAAAGGAATATCTCAATAAGCTAGTTGTAGCTTATACCCCAATAGATTTTGATGAAACAAGTATACCCGTGGCTAAAATTGAGGATCATGACATTAAGGAAGTCATGGAAAGATGGTTAAGCTTCTATGAAGGAAATAGAATCATAAGATAAGTAATTTTGTAAGGTTCTTTATATATAATGACTTATATGATTAGTGATGTATATTTATTTAAAGATAATAGATGGACATGCCCCTAAGAATTGCAATGCAATATGTTTATGTTTTATGATAAGTATTCTCTTTGCCTTGTTACTTATTTATTATCAATATAAATTGCGCTACTCCGATGCGTTCCCTTGGTTGTGACGTACGCCTTGTACATGATATGGAAGCCTTTGCGTGACTAAGGTAGTCATTCCTAGGCTTTAGTATTGTGTACGGTGGACTGCCACGTTTAGGGTACCCCTCGGGGTGTGACAATTTAAGTTGGTATCAGAGCAATAAGGTTTTGGGAATTAGGAAAAGAAGAAGAGTAGAAGTATAGATTGATAGGATTTGATCTTATGATTAAGGATCCTTATGTCTAAGAGTAGAATTCTACCTTAGAGAATATTAGAAGAAGGCAGGAAATACTTATACAAAAATCGGAGGATATTTAGTAAGATATGAAATGGAAGCATCACATGAAGAAAATTTACCCTAGGAGGTTGACCCAGATTGAGAACGATAGAAATGACTTGGAGATAGAACATAGCAGAACAATATGGAGAAAACATGAAGGAGACTTAGAGTTTAGGTATAGAATGTATATAGTAAGCTTACCTTAGCAAAGCCAATAAGCCTTAATGTATAGTAACCCTATTCAAGACCAATTAAGGGCAAGATAAGTTTAATGCCTCTTTATAGGTAAGACCCTTAGGTAAATAACATTAAGTACGTATGTTAACCTTTAAATCAGACGGACAAAAATCTTTCATGCTTCTCTTTTCCTTAAACACAAATAACATGTGCGTAAAACTCGAAATAAAAAATATCTAATACGACCGCTTCGTTTGGTTCTAAGAAGCTACCCGAGGAAATTATGCCACGATCAAGCATCCCTCTCGAAGCACAACACGAACAAGGAGCACCCCCACCACAAGATCTAACTCAAGAACTCTTGGCCACCATAAGACGTCTAGAGAGATGATAAGGACTTATATACAACAAGCACCCATAACCTCTACACCCGCTCCAGTTATAAGACCTCAACTAGGAGCAACACCAGTAGCACAAGTACCTTCCTTCATGGCCAATCCAGAACCGTAGGCTAAGAAGCATAAACAACTCCAGCCCCTTAAGGATTTCGTAACCCCTAAGGTCAGATGCTGGAAGTGTAAAGGAAGACATTTCCCCAAAAGTTGCCCACAACTGCAGCACAAGTGTTACTTCTGTGGAAACAAAGACCACAAAATCCTTAATTGTCCTAAGAAGAATGGCACTATCTATTCTGGTTATGCAAAGGGAGATACAGTGCCAACAATTACCCAACAACAATAAAGAAATGCTACGTATGCAGCCGTCTCATCTGTATGACCAAGAATTCCCCACAAGTGCCAAGGAAACGTGCGACATGTGCAAGGTGTGGTACCTTTATGTACGTGAAGATCTAAAATCACAAGGTCTATGGGACGACCCCACCAAAGGAAATGTCTCATCTAAGAAAGAATGTGGAACTTCATCTAGAGATCCTACCACCAAATCTCACCACAAGGGAAAAGAAAAAGCTCCTGTTAATGAGGACGGGGATCAAGTAATCAAGGAAATATTCCTACCCTATGAAGAGCAATCCGAAGCAGGATCGGATGCTAAACCTCCCGCAAAAGCTTTAATATACCAATAGGAATAACGTTTTGGTAGAAGGATAAACGATGATGTATATGTTGTCTACGTAATGATTTGAAATTTTAACCATGTTTTACATCCTTTCTTTGAATTTTTGTAAAGGAAGTATTTAAGTCTTCCTTCTGTTTCCATGTATTTGTTTTAATGATATGAATTTCCTTTTTCATTATTATGATTTTAGTCAATTTTCAATATTTTTTCTATATATATTTGCTCATTTCCGTACTCGATTTCTATTAGCATGTTACTCGATTGTTTTTCCGAAAAGCGTCTAAGACTTAATAAAGTCCAAGAATCTCACACTAGCTTAATAAAACCTGTAGAACAAATAGGAGACGCACTTGTGCTCAACACAACCGAGAAATACCCCTTGTAGAACCTAAGAACCCGGAGGGACCTCAACAACCAAACCAACCGCGAATGGATCAAGCTAACATCGAACAACTTGCCGACCTCATAAGAAATTTCGCACAACAAGCCCATGCTATGCCTACACCAGTACGTGTACAAGAAGCAGCACCAGAAGTTCCAACACCATCGATTAAAACAGCACCAGCTGAGCTGCCATTACCAAAACCTTATCAGAGTATGTTGCCAGAATTCATCAAGTGCAATCGATATTTTGATGGAGCTTTTGGAAAACCGATGAAGCCGAGGATTGGTTAGCACAAATAGAACGATCTTTCAATGCTTTTGAAGTACCACAACACCTTCAGCTTACATATGGTACTTTTATGCTGAGGTTCAATGCAAGAATGGTGGGAATCCAAAAGTAGAGAGCTACTACCACCAATCACATGGGAGACATTTAGGCATGAATTCTTGGAGAACTTTTTCCCTGGAAGCTTGAGAATCCAATATAGTGCAGATTTCTTAAGTTTTTATCAAGGAGGTCGTAGTCTTGAACAATATGAAACAGAGTTCAGTAAACTATTACAATATGCCCCTGAATCATATAAGAATAGTGAAGAGCTCAAGAAGCAAGTCTTCTTAGGAGGATTGAATGAAGACCTTCGTATCAAGTTGATAGAGTTTGACATCAAAGATTTTCGAGAACTAGTGGAAAGAGCACGAATTGTGGATGGTGCTAAGAAAAGGAGAAGGACGGAAGAGAATGTCATGATGGTTGAAGAAGAATCTATAAGTGAACCTAGCCTAAGCCTCAAATTCGATGAGCTCGAAGCATCGGTCGGCCCAAGTACAAAGAAGGATAAAAAGGAACTGGATACCCAATGTTGGAAATGCAAAAAGGGACATCAACCACGACAGTGTCCCAAGCTACAACATAAGTGTTACTACTGCGGAAGTCCGAATCACAAAGTCCTGAGATGTCCAAAGAAAACTTCTACCACTTGCCTGATTTGTAAGGAACCTGGACGTATTGCCAAGAAGTGCCCTAAGAAGAAAAATATGGATAACAGTAAGGAAGGGAGATACTCGGCAATACCCCCACAAGAAATACGTGTGTACAACCTACAAGGACAATGGATTTGCGAGGAAGCCAACCAAGAGATAGAATTCGCTGTTTTAGAAGGAACGATAGTCACGAATGCGAATCGATGTTAGGTTACCCTTAGATAATAAATTTCTTGTTGTACCGCTTGGACCAAAGAAACAGTTTGATAGTAATGACCACAGATTATGTAATCGTCACCTTTTCCCTTAATACAGAAGGGATAAAAACAGGATTGTCAAAATTTAGTACGTATCAAAAGAAGAAAGCAAATCAATTGCCATTTACCTTAAACACACCGAAAACAAAGAATATCCAAAGCATGACTATTACCCCCTAAAAGCTAGAACCGGTAATGATAAAATCTCAACAAACAAATTCTAAAATTTTCATCTCGATCTCAACATTACCAGGATGATCACGTAATAAAACAATGATATCTTTAAGAATGGAATGAGTATGAACAGTGCGTAATTTATACGTGCATGACATATATATACTCACATAAGAATGGAAAAGCGAATTTACAACCTTCCTTTGTTAAGTGAATATACCAGTGTTGTATCATATTGAGTCGTCATCAATTCAAAAATAGAGTCAAGTCAAAGTCGTCAGTCATCTGTCGTGTTGGTCGAGTGTGAAATTCTTCAAAAAGGTCAAGTAAAGTAAAGGTTGAAAGTCGCTGAAACCAAATCTTATTGATTTTATATATGCTATATTGCATAAAATATTAAACGCGCAAAATTAACAATATCACCATCTACAGATAAAAGAGAAATAGAAAATATGAAAGAAGAAATTCAAAAACAACGATAAACTTCCAAACCCCTTTTATGGAAGTGAAACTAAAGAAGGTATCAGATATATAGAGATTAAGGAAACGACTTAATAAAATCACAATACCGTTCCAACAAATAAAAATGAGACGAAATTCCAAATATCAAGAATATTGATGAGATACGACATACAAATTCTCATCAATTTCTACAAGACTACGTACGCATAACAAGTTTTGAGGACAAAACTTTCTTTAAGGTGGGTAGGTTGTAAACCCCCCAAAAATTGTCATAATTCATAGAAGATAATTATAAAAGTTTAAAATTTAAATCCTAAAAATCGACTCAAGTTAAAACCAAATTCTAAATCAAGACAAACACCAGAAACGAAACCCTAAAATGCAAACCAAGTTAAAACCTAATTCTAAATAAAGATCAAAAACGAGATTTCTTAATTTGAGAAATAGGGAACCCTCAAGAAAAAATGGAAAAATCCAACTATCGGTCGAAACAACATTCGTACATCAATCAAATCACCTAACTGTTTCCTAACACGCAAATCAAGACAATATATCCAAGTACCGATCAACAACAAAATCTTAAAACCCTCAATAAATTTCAAAATCAGAAATTTCAATTTTCGCCAAAGACAAACTAAGTCAACTCATAACCCTAGACTCGGTTAAACGATTCCGAGAACCGAAAACTATTAAATAATCACAAAAAAATAAGATAAACCATAGACGTCGAGCTAAAAATATAAAACAATCAAAACTAAAAAATTATACGATCTTACAAATATCTTGATGAAACCAGAAGTCAAACCGGAACCCTAAAGACAACAAAACCCATAACGAACCCTAGTGTTTAAGATTCGACAATCCCCGTTTTCAAACCTTAGAAAACAAAATTAAGATAATGGCCTAGAATAGTTCGTAATAACGTAGGGTAACATAAAAATATCATATTCACGAATTTCGAGTGTCCTTCGGACTCAAACGGGATCAGTGCTGGAAAAGCGTGTCCCGGAGCTCGAAATATTAAAAATATTCTGTTTATACCAATAGACTTGTAAAAATATAAGGATTCTAAAAATATCAGTTTTAGAATTTTTCGGTAGCTAAAAATTACAGATAACGCATTATTACGCGTATTTTTATTACTACCGGTACTTTAATTGTCTAGTCTACTATTCATAGTATTTTTTCTACTATTCATTACTATTTCACTATCTTTACTTTTTCTTACACCTATTTCTTACATCTACATACCTATTTTCTTACTTTTTTTCATTTCCAATAACAACTTTATTCACATCAACTTTACACATTACTTCTTTATTACACAAACAAATAAAATAAATCAAATTCCCTTCCCAATGCAAGCAAAACCAGCGCCTATTGTCTCCCATTCATCCAATTTTTTTCTTTTTCAATTTATTTTATTACATCTAATTTCCACTCGAAAAATTCTATAAATACCACCTCTCTTCTTCTCATTTCTTCACACCTTTCTCAAGTAAAGAATTTATGCAAAAATTCTCTTTAAAACCTCTCTCCATACTCTTACAAGAACTCTCTTCTTGTAAGAAGAAAATCTCTCCTACCAAAACTCTCTTATTTCCAGAAACCCATTTCTAAAGCAAAAGCCTTCAAGAAAACAATTCTTTCTATGTCAAGTAACTTTATATGGTTTGTTTGATGTTGTTTCTTAGGTTGAAAAACTAAAGAAAACCACATTAGATCATGTTTGATTCTTGTTCATGGAACTACTTTCATGCATATATATACTTTGTCATTTATTACTTGTTTATATTTTGATCTTTTGCTATAACTTGCTTATAAATATATATATATATATATGTATATTATTATTTAGAGCATATAAGCTCATTTGTTATTTATTTACTTTCAAGTTATGCAATTTATTTATTTCATGTTATTATTAAGACTAGTCTTTCTAGTCTTAGACTTATCCATATCAAGTCAAAACAATCTTTTATTTATTTTCTTACGGGACTAGTTCATTCTTAGTCCCAGGATGCCTTGATGAAGCTAAGGCTCCAATACTTGACCGGGATACCTTGATGAGCTAAGGTTCCCAATACTTGATATTTTATTTTCTTGCTTATTATTTGTTACTAGTATTTCTTATGGTCTTATTATTTTATATACTCATGATACTTGTATCTACATAATTTAATGTCTCAACTAATCTAAAAGTAGAATTTCATTTTATTAAAGGAATTTAAAACTAGATTTTCTATTATGTGATTTGTCACAAAATAAAGAAGTTATTATAAAAAACATAAGACTAAAGTAACACAAGTTTTCTCAAAGTTTTCTTAAATAACAAAGATAGTTTATTAAGAAAACATAAGGAATAAATATTTTCTTGAATAATGCGGTAACCTAAAGTTTTATTTAAAATAGTTTACAAAAGCTTAAGATTTAAACACTTTTAACTTCATAACAAAACTAAGGAAACAAACTAGTTTTTAAAGATAATGAATTTAATCCATAAATTAAAACCCATTTAGGAAAAACAATGATTTTTAATTCCTAAAGAGAAACTAATTTCAAGAAAAAAATAAGATTAGAAACTAATAATTTTATCAATAAAAATAATCATTTTCAAAAGAAATGAAAGAACAAGTTTTAGAAAGCAAAAGCTTATATTTTAGAAATCAACACAAGAAGACATGACTCATTTTCTAAAATTATCCTAAATACAAAATTATGAAAAAGGGTTTTTCATCAACTTAATATACTTTCGATAAAATTGATCTTTTATCACTAGGAGTGAAATTTATGAAAAACTAAGGATAAAAGAAGATTTAATTGTCCATGGAAAAAGAATGAAAAAATAAAATAAGAATATACTCATTTATAACAACTTAGGAAAATATAAAGTTCTTTAAATACTTGAAAAGAAATTTTCGAAGTTAAAGTTTAAATGAATTGTTTTATGAAATAAATTGTTGAGACACTACCATTAGGATTTTTGCATACAAAGTGAGCTTACCTATATATTCAAAAGTGTTTATCGAATATATATTTATATACTTATATTGTTACAAAGGGATTTTCTTTAAAAAGGAGTTGAGTTGGAAAATGGATTTTTGCAAAAGTTTAGAAAATTCGATTTAAATCTGTAGATGACGTTTTTGGAACCCAAATGACCTTTTATGACAAAGATAACCTTAGAAATGGATAGATCTTTTCGAATAGGTAGAAAATGGTATATTATATGCGAAATTTCGAGTTAAAATGAGCAAGTTATGGCCATTTTAAGTTGGAATTTCCTCTATACGATTTTACCGCGATTTAAGAAAAGTTTAGAAAATCCAAGAATAGAAATTTCATGAACGACTTATCCCAGGTATTTCTTTTGTCTAGGTGACGAAAGATACGAGATTACCCCACCCGAGGATTACTACGACTAAGAAGATCGCAAATGGACGAGTGAGTTATTCCTCCTAATTTCGTTACCTTACTTGTGCTTGTAAAATAGCGGCATTAGTATACTAAGAAAAGATAAAAATGGATATATATATCTAGGGAAATCGGGATTATGTATGTATGATTCTATGTTTATATATGAAATGAGAATTAAGAATATCGCAACTTCGAACTGCTTGTTTAATAATTTTGTTTACTTACTTGTATGATTGTTTATATTTGCGAAGTTGATTGATCGCTCTTTAAACCTTAATAAGGTTTGGCTTAAGAAAATTAAAATGCTCATGCATAGCATTCGTCGAGTCACATCTATTTCGGAAGGCTGCTACTCCTACGCGTAGAGTTGGATTGGCAGCGATCGTGCGGTGCCACGGGCCATGTTCCTTTCTGGAGAATCCAAATCGCTCGAGGAAAGCGACTCTAGGTTCGGAGCCGAGCCAACCAAACGCTGTTGGTGAGGACCTGGGGACTAGCAGTAGAAGGTCGATGACCTTCAACCCCGATTCCCTAACATTTGATACGGAGGGGTAAATCCGTTGTCACGCCCCGTAGGGTATCCTAAACGTAACAGCCCGCCACATACTAAGTAAGACTCTCGAGTTCCCTACCCGGGGCCTTCAGAAGTCTTAAGTAGATGTAAAGCGTTCCTTTACGACAATAGAATACTTCAACAAATGGAGTTAAACAGTTTAACGAGGCATTCATTAGCCATAGATAATAAATCAAAACGCATAATTTTTAAAGTTTACAAGATCTAAGGGGCATTCCCCCGCAAAAGAATAACAGTCTATTACAGTCATCCAGAGTCCTTAGTTTCCAATGGAAGTCTATACAAAAAGGAATGAATTAAACTTCTATGGGAAACTCCTATCTCCGGTACCTGCGCTGTGGCTTGTCTCGGCCTAAGCCATATAAAATCATGCTGCAAAAGATAGAAACTATGGGGGCGTAAGCTAACTAGCTTAGTGAGCAATACTTCCATAACGCAATTAAACATAATCCAGTCAAACAAGTAATTATTCAGGCAAGTGTATGCATCAAACAAATGTGATCATCAAACATATGACCATCCGGAAATCATATGTGGATGGACTTGCGCCCTCCATCCCGGGTTAGCAGATTAACGAATCCTGCGGTACGACGCCGTTTAAGCTCACGGTCAACTAATAATAATTCGTTTTATGGATCACGATTAACCAACAAGTCGTTTTATGGATCACGATTAACCAACATGCGAATGCTCCAACCCCATCGTGACATGAATGAATTCAATTTATAGTCGGAGTCGAATAGTCATTAGTTCAATTCTTTTAAGTGACCAACAAGTATTCGCAGACATTCATCATAAGATTCTAGTAAAGCAGTCAATACCTTAACACCCGGTTTCGATATACCTTAAGCTCCATTTCACATATCAACAATCAACAACATAAATAATTCCCATATACCCCAGCATGCTTATACAATTTCTTTTATCTTTGCCTACATCACTAGTGCCACTACATTACAATCACATGCATTAATTGAGAATGGAAGTAAACTCACTCGGCCATTGGACGCCAAACTTCTTAATAATAATAGTCGGGAGGTAGAGTGTCGTCCTGCTCGAGATCACCTACCAAGCAAGAATAATCCTAATGAGATTCTCATCATGTAACTAAATCAAACTATACATCTAGACTAGTTGAATTCGGATTTCTCGCTATTTGCGGAAGTTCTGACTTAAAACGGCCATAACTTGGTCATTTTAACTCGGAATTTCGCAAATTTTATATCGATCTCTATCTACTTCGAAAGATCTATCTATTTCAAGTATTATTTTCAAGTTTTGAAAATAGTAAGGCCACGGAACAGTGGGATCAGTTCTGTTCCGCAATTGATCCACTTTTGAAAATGTGTTTTGCTCTTGATAAGAAATGTTCCTAGTCGATGGTTCATGCATGAATGATATAGGAATGATCTACTAATGTGCATGCCATGTAATGAACTCAATATGTGCATGGTCATGATAATTTTTGTGGTAATAAACCCTTATGAACTCCTAAGTGTTAGAAAATCTTTCAAAGGTTATTTCTAGTAGACTATTTTTCCACATTATACTCCTTAGGGTTTCTTTGGCTTTTAGTCTTGTAGTCCACTTGTTTTCTATCTAAAAATAAGTTCCCAAAGTCTATAATAGCCATGGCCTCCATTCATGCATAAAAATTCACATTTTTCATTTGGTAAACATGTTTTTAAATAAGCTATTGTGAAAATCCGAATTTTCCAAATTTCCTTTTCTTACATTTTTCTTAAGGAAAATCTTGTCTAATGCATTAAAAATGGCTTCAATGTATACATTATCTAAGGACTTCATTTATCTTATAAAATTCATTTTAGACTTAAATACTAAGTGTTCTTGTGGGCATGAACCTAAGTTACGAATTTTAACCCTTGATCAACATACCAATATCTTTCATCTTAACTCCACTACTTGTTTCATATTCCTATGATGCCTAAACTCATCCAAGCTTTTAAAAATCATTCCTTCAATATTCCTATTATACATACCCTTCATTTTTCTTGTGAAATATGAGTTTAAAGTTGATTTTGGGGGTCTTTAAGGTAGGGTTTCCATTTCATCCGAATTTTCAACTTTTCATATTTAACAAAGCCCTTCCTTTTTCAATGTTCTTGCCTTCTATATGTTAAGATATACTATCTAACATCTCTATACATGAACAAGACTTCATTCTTATGATCATCAAAGCATATAAAACAAAATGAACCTATGATCATGCATGTACATGAAGTTATGAATGTCTAAACCTTAGATCTACATATGACATATAAAGCATGGATCTCATGGCATGAACAACAATATATGTACAAGATCACTACTTTACATGCATGAACAAGATGAGATCTTAACAAAAACACATCTACACATTAGATCCATGTCTTGTGATGGCTTGACATTCTTGTTCATGTGTTTCCATGTCCCTAGCATGAGCTCATGGGGATTTAATGAGGAAATACACAAGATATGGTCTTGCCATTACAAGATCTAGGAAGAACAAGACTTGAATCAACATACCAAAGAAGTCTTGAGATGGAAATGGAGAAGAAACAAAGTTGAAATGGCAAGGGAGTGGGGGAGGGAAGTGCTCGGCAATAGAGAGAAGAAGAGAGGTTTTGTTCCTTTTTCAAAGTTAAAATGAAAGAAATGAAGAGAGAGAGAGAATATTTAGTATATATATCAAGTAAATTAGGGTTTAACTTTATTAAATGGAGTAAAAATAATTAAATGAGAGGGGAATTAGAGGGAGGGGCGCCGGCCTCATGTGTGTGTGTGTGTGAGTTTTGAAAAAAAATGAAATTTGTAATTTAGTAAATGAAAATGTAATAAATGTAATAATTATTTAAAAGACAAAATTTCTTGGAAAAGAAAATTGAAATGAGTAGTTGTAAGGATGTAAGAATAGGGTATGGGTAGTGTGTAGTGTAGGTTGTACTTGTGAATAGTAGACAAGACATCTACTTTACCGGTTGTTCCGAAAACACGGGAAAAGCTATAACTGTAATTTTTATAGCTCGGAAAATTATGAAATTGATATTTTTGGAATCCTTATAAAATTACGGTTCTAATGAATATTCCGGAACATTTTTCTGAATCCGTGGCCCGGGCACGCTTTTCCGTAATTGGGCTCGGGAAGGCCCGGAATTGAAAAATTCCCGAATTTAAAACTTTCAAAGGTTTGAAATGTACTTTGGAACAACAATTCAAATTCATTTACTTCATAATATTTATTTTACTATGAAACCGAAGGAAAGCCGGATTTAGGGTTCCTAGGCTTCATTCACTAAACTCAACCTGATCGGATTAGGGTTTCGCTTCCATTCCCGGGGTTTCCTAGCTACTGAGAATTACCGGGGTTTACAACCTCCCCACCTTAAATAAAGTTTTGTCCTCAAAACGGAACTGACGTACCTTGTCCTTCAAATATCTCGGGGTACTTTCTCCGGATTTCATCTTCCGCTTCCCAGGTTGCTTCTTCAAAGGCATGATTCCTCCATAACACTTTCACGTAGTGAATGTCTTTGTTTCGTAGCCTTTGAGTTTTCTTATCCAATATCTTTACTGGGTGTTCTTCATATGTCAGGTTTTCCTTCAACTGATTGGTTCCAATTCCAGAATCCTTTCTGGGTCGGCAACATATCTCCTCAAAACTGACACATGGAACACATTGTGAATCCCGGACAAATTAGGTGGTAGGGCTAGCCGATACGCCAGGTCTCCGACTCTTTCCAAGATCTCAAAAGGTCCAATGTATCTCGGGCTTAATTTCCCTTGTGTACGCATCCTCTTGATACTTTTAATCGGGTTTATCTTCAGGTACACATGATCACCCACTTTAAATTCAAGCTCTCGTCTTTTCAAGTCTGCCCAGCTCTTTTGTCGATCCTGGGCTTCCTTCATTTTCCGCTGAATCAACCTCACTTTATCCGCGGCTTCCTGTACCAATTCCGGCCCAATTGCTACCTTTTCCACTTCATCCCAAAACAAAGGGGACCTACAACGCCGTCCATACAAAGCTTCATACGGAGGCATCTGGATGGTGGAGTGATAGCTGTTATTGTAGGCAAACTCGATTAGGTGTACATGACTATCCCAATTCCCTTTGAATTCCAGGGCACACGCCCTTAACATGTCTTCTAGGGTTTGGATCGTCCGCTCAGACTGTCCGTCGGTCTGAGGATGGTAAGCCGTACTGAAATGCAATTTAGTACCCAAGCTCTTCTGCAAGCTCGTCCAAAACTTGGACACAAATCTCGGGTCTCTATCTGAGATGATCCCTGCAGGTATGCCATGTAATCTTACGATCTCTCTGATATAAATCTTGGCTAACCTTTCCATTGAATAGGTCATATTTATGGGTAGGAAATGCGCCGACTTAGTTAACCGATCCACTATCACCCATATTGCATCACAACCCGATGGAGTCTTGGGAAAGCCACAAACAAAATCCATGGATATTTGATCCCACTTCCATTCAGGAATGGGTAAGGGCTTTAGCAATCCGCCCGGTCTCTGGTGCTCTACCTTCACCTGTTGGCATACTGCGCACTTCATTACATAATCTGCCACATCTCGCTTCATTCCATTCCACCAATAGCAACTTTTCAAATCTTGGTACATTTTGGTGCCTCCCGGATGCATGGTATACCCGGAGTTATGTGCCTCACTCATTATTTCCTTCTTCAATTCCTCATCCTCTGGTACGCACAGCCTTCCGTTCATTCGGATCACGTCTTCCTCATCCACGGCAAAGTCAAGGTACTTTCCCGCTTGGGTTTCCCTTTTTATCTTTTGTATCACTTCGTCATACCTCTGTGCTTCTTTGATTCTTTCTACGAGGGTTGGTTCCAGCACCAAGTTAGATATCTCAAGCTCAGCACTTCGATCTATGAACTCGATCCTTAATTTCTCAAATTCCTTATCAACTCCTTCTGACTTGTAATCAAAGCGGCTACTTCCCCGTGATTCTTCCGACTTAGGGCATCCGCGACTGCATTTACTCTCCCTGGACAGTAATTTATCCCCAGGTCATAATCTTTTATTAATTCCAGCCACCTCCTTTGCCTCATGTTCAACTCCTTCTGTGTGAACAGGTATTTAAGGCTTTTATGATGTGTGTATATCTCACACCGTTGTCCATACAGATAGTGTCGCCATAACTTCAAGGCAAAGACAACTGCAGCTAGTTCCAAATCGTGCGTAGGGTAATTCTGCTCATGCGGTCTCAATTGCCGAGAAGCATACGCAATGACCTTCCGCTCTTGCATCAAGACGCATCCAAGACCATTTCTTGAAGCATCACTATGTACCGTGTAAGACTTTTCCGGATCTGGTAAAACCAAAATCGGTGCCGAGACCAGTCGTCGCTTTAGTTCCTGAAAACTTTGTTCTCTCTTTCTGTCCAAATGAATTTTTCATTCTTTTGAGTCAATTGAGTGCGGCTTAGCTATCTTGGAGAAATCCTTCACAAACTTGCGGTAGTAGCCAGCTAATCCCAAGAAACTCCTTACTTTAGTAACTGTTTGTGGTGGCTTCCAATCTACTACGCTTGATCTTTTCGAGGTCAACTGATA